>OX422224.1:397030677-398328177 GCA_949130495.1 Sambucus nigra
AGGAGGTGCCAGATATCATAATACTAGCAGTTATCTATCTCGAGATCTTCTTTGGTGATGAGTTCAATGTGGTAGCAGTGGGTTGGTTTATCTTTCTTTTGGACCAGGAAGGGGGCCATTGCTATTCCTTCGGGCATGTCGACCATGGAGGCTAAGGTAGCAAGAGCATTGACTAGTTTATTCTTTGCTCGAGTTAGGTAGTGGAAGGTGATGTCTTGGAATTGGGAAGCTAGTTCTTCTAAGTGGGCATGGAAGGGTTGAAGTTTCTCGTCCTTGACTTTCCATTTTCTGATCACTTGACCAATGATGAGGGAAGAATACCCATAGACATCTAGGCATTGGATACCTTTCTTAAGAGAAACTTTGAGGCCTACCGTACATGCCTCATATTCAGTCATGTTATTGGTGCAAGGGAAATCCACTTTGATGGCGATGGGAGTGTGGGATTCATCTAGGGCGATCAAAAGTATCCCAATGACATATCCCTTTTTGTTGGTCGTGCCATCAAAGAACATTTTCCATTGAAGGTCATCTTGAGCAGCATAGAAGATGTTTTCATCTGGGAATTCGGAGATCCAGTCATCAGCCACTTCTATGGGGTAGTCAGCGAGGTAGTTAGAGATGGATCTTCCTTTCATGGATTTCTGCGTGACGTACACGATATCAAACTCGTCTAAGAGCATCAACCATCGAGCCATTCGATTGGGTAAGGTGGGCTTCTCAAGCAGTTACTTGATGGGGTCCATTCGGGATACAAGCTTAATGGGGAAGGTGAGCATGTAGTGTCGCAACTTTTGGGTGACCCAAACAAGTGCGACGCATCTTTTTTCCAAAAAAATGTAGTTGACTTCATATCCGACCAATTTGCAACTAGCGTAGTAGATGGCTCTTTCTTTACAGGAATGTTCAAGATATTGGGCTAGCAAATCCCCAGCTGTAGTGTCGGTTATGGTTAGGTATAGGAGCAAGGGGAGACCAGGCTGTGGTGGTATGAGTACCGAAGGTTGAGTCAAGTATTGTTTGATTCGGTCGAAGTCTTCTTGGTAGGCCTCGTTCCAAACTTTGTTTGAATCCTTTCGAAGGAGTTTAAAAATTGGTTCACAAATGGAGGTGAGGTGGTTGATGAATCGGCTGATGTATTACAATTATCCTAGGAAACCTCGGACCTCTTTCTCCATTTGAGGAGGTGGCATCTCAAGTATGTCTTTTAGCTTGATAGGATCTTCTTCTATCCCTTTTTCACTGACCATGAATCTCAAGATTTTTCCCTTTGTAACACCGAAGACACATTTATGTTGATTGAGTCTCATCTAACATCATCGCATTCGTTCGAAGAACTTTAGGAGAGCGGGAACATGACCTTCTCTAGTTTTGGATTTGATAATCATATAATCTACATAGACCTCGACTTCTTTATGAATCAGATCATGCAGGATGGTTGTGGCAGACCTCTGGTAGGTAGCCCCAACATTCTAGAGACCAAATGGCATAACAGTGTAGCAAAAGGTTCCCATGGGGTGATGAACGCGGTTTTTTCTTGATGATCTGGGTGAATTTTGATTTGGTTGTATCCGGTAAACCCGTAGACGAATGACTTGAGAGTATGACTGGTTGTGTTGTCCATGATCATGTCGATATTGGGTACCGGGTAATCATCTTTTGGAGAGGCTTTGTTCAAATCCCGATAGTCTACGCACATCCGAACTTTCCCTCCTGATTTCGGCACAGGAACTATGTTGTCTAGCCATGAGGGATATTTGATCACACGAATGAAACTCACGTTCAGCTATTTGACCACCTCTTCTTTGACTTTGAGCGACCATTCGGTGCGGAGCTTTCTCAGCTTTTGTTTAACCGACTACACTAAAAACACCAATCTGGCACGCTGATACAAGGAAAATCTGGCACAGTTCTAAACCGTGCCAAAATCTGGCACGGTTTATGCCTCATTTAGCACACTTTAAAACCGTGCCAAAATCAGGCACGATTTTAAACCGTGCCAAATCGTGACATGCTTCATTAAGTCATGCCAAGTCAAATTTCATTCCCATTTCACAAACCCTATCTACAAGTTTTTCTCTCCCCTTCTCTCTACGAGACCCGCTACCCGCCCCACCCCCTCCCTCCTCGATGACTAGCTGTCACCCCACCTCCAAGCACCCTCTCTCTCGGCGGTGACCTGCTGTCTTCCTAGCCACACTGCAGGGAAGGGAAGACATATATTATAAACCCTAGACCTATATTATAAACCATCACCGTCGATCAGTAGCTGCTGCTGCCGATCAGTAGCTGTTGCCGCCGACGACCATCAAGGTTCTGTCAGTTGTTGCGACTCCAAATAGCAAGGTAATACCTCTCTCTCTCTCTCTCTTGAGGGAACTTGAATATGCTCTGTCTTTTTTTTTCTTTTTTGGGTCTCTAACTTTGTTTTTCTTCATATTAATACATTAGACATCTCTTCCTTCATATTTAGATAAAAAAATGGCAAAGGAGACGATATTGATAAAAGAAAAGTGAGAACATAAACTCTGTTGATTTGACAACTGAAAATGCAAGGATTAGTAATGTGATTTGATTTATGAATCGATGGAGTGGCAATAGTTCTTTGGGTTCTTTTGATGGATAAAATAATAAATTAGGTCTTAACTTGGTTAGGTTAAAGGAATGAGGTAACTAATTTTCATCAGTGCGAGTTCTGCTCCATCGAGTTTCATAGCTCCGTCGAGTTTCCCAGCCAAACCCTAGATGTTACCAGCAAAGATCTCTATAGCTCCGACCACACCGCTGTTCCAGTTGATTTCTCTGATTCTTTTGGCACCGGCAATCTTGAACAGAGGTATATCTTTTTATCTCTTCCCTATTTTTAATGTTATGTTCTAATTGATGTTTTGTTATGTTTTACTTCTAGGCAAGTGTTCATTTTTAATGCAGATTGTTTTGATTGGCGATGACCTTTTTATACATGTCACACTTAAATATGCATATTATTCAAACCTGACAAGTATGGGTTTCATGCAATTGGATGTTGAGTTAATCTTGGTTGGATAGTAGAACATTGAGACATCTAATTACTGAAAATAATGACAACATTAAGAAAGTGTAGGGCGTATGCAAAAAATAGGGGTATATTTTTACATGTTACTTTTTTTATTATTTATAATTTTTAATCCTTTGTACCAACAACAAGATGATTGGAGCTACATAAATCATGCAGAGTCTGCATTGATCGTTCAGTCTGGCGACATAAAACTATACTTTCTTAATTGCTAATGTACATAGTTATTTTTCATCACGATTTACTTCTCTTAGTCTCATTGGGTGTGTTTGATTGGTTTCAGATATTTTTTCGGGAAAATATACTTATTTTTACTCTTTTTTTGTGTGTTTAAATGTTGGTGGCCAGAAAATAACTATTTTTACTCTTTTTCAAGGAAATATGCTTATTTTTAATCTATTTTTTCAGGGAAATATACTTATTTAGCAACCCTTTTATTGATGCCACGGTTTTTAGATTTGGGTACCTTGATACTGGCCAGAATTAGACTTAGGCATGGCCATAAAGTTTTTTTGGACTTTTGATATTTTTTTTATTGTTCAGTGGCATACCTTTTTTGAGACTTTGGTAGCTTTGTTTGGACTTTGGAGGTTGGCTTGTTCTATCATGACTGAATGTTTTCTAGTTTATCTTAGTATTGTGAGTAGAATATGTGTAAGTTAAAGCCTAACTTTTTTTTTTCTCCTGTATTTGCAGATTCCTGAATTTTGGTTTGATACATTATGTGCAGATCAATCAAAGTTATGTTTGTATTTCATTTTTATCTCTGTTAGGAATTTGTTTTCAAGTTGAATTTGATGTTTGTAGTGGGTGAAAAACATAGCTCTTTGTGCTACAGCTTTTGAAGCCTAGTTGGAACACCTCTAAAACTTCAAGTTACCATATATTTTTAAAAATCTGGAAGTTACAGAAAAAATATTTACAAATTTAAAAATTACAGAAAACCAAGAGTTAAATACAAGTTTGACAAACAACGGTTGTAGAAATATCAACAAAACATATTAGAAGTTTCATAGAAAAAAGTGTAGAAAAGGCATTGCAATCTTTATATGTCATAAATGTTCATTGTTATGTTCGTTATATCTAACTTATCGTGTCAACTTTTGCATGAAGGCGTTGCCTACTTTGGGGTTTACCTCCTCAAATGTTGCTCTCTCACATTCACCATCTTGACAAACAAAGAAGATGTTTACAGCTTTGAAATTGTTTCATTAGAGATTGTTAGTGGAAAAAGAAACACAAATTATAGGCCCAAAGAGGAGTTCGTGTATCTTCTTGATTGGGTAAGGCATGCCTTCATTTAGTTCTTCCCTTTGTAGACAATATTTTTGGTGTATGTTTTCAAACTATATTTTTATACTATTAGAAAATGTTGAATTATTTTAAGGAGTTCATCATTGAACATCTTAATGAAGAATAGCTATCTCTAATGAACAGGGATCTTTTTGGATGGATGAGTTCTTATAGTGTTTATGTTCAATGTTTGCGAAATTGCTTACATATAAATATTGTTCTAATGTATTGTCTCTCTAATTGTGATTTTGCTGCTTTAGGTGGATCCAAAAGTGGTGAAAAGGATGAACAACATGCAGAAGACGCGGTGTTATGCCTGGAGACGGGTGGACTGGTCAAAGGGAAGATAGAGTTTTACAAGGGTGCATTCATGTGGTCATTCAGTTTGTGCTTTTCTCCTTGGATAGTATAGTTACATTTGATTGATTTAGTAGATACTATTGGTATGTTATTTGGGTGCTCATGTTGAATTTTCTAATCATTTAGCAGAGGGGGAACTTCAACTAGTTGGAAATTCAGTCCCAGATTTTGAGGCAGTGGTTATATTTAATCAAGAATTCATCAAGGTAACGTATAACATAATTATGAAATATTAATTTCCATTTCCTATGCATATAAAAAGTACTTTGTATTTAGTTAAATAATGGTTTTGCACTTGGGGACCTAGTTATCATAGTAGGCCCAGTAAGAAGCACAAACACCTCGCACGGGACGGTTTGAGAAAACAACGATAATTTGTAAAAATCAACACTTAGACTTAAAAACAAGCCGTTAAAGGGTGAAAACCTAAACAAACCCCAAACGGACCCGTAAGAGGCACGGACACCTCGTACAGGACCAATGTAGCTTGTAGGAACTGACCGCGTAGTCACAGGTCTCCCGGTTTGAGAATATGATGATAATTTGAGAAAATAACACTTAAAAACACGTCGTTAAAGGGTGAAAACCCAAACCAGCCCCCAAACGACCCCGTAAGAGGCACGAACAGCTCGCACGGGACCAATGTAACTTGTAGGAACTGACCGCATAGTCCCGGGTCTCCCGGTTTGAGATCATGACGATAATTTGCAAAAATCACACTTTGACTTGAAAACAAGTCGTTAAAGGGTGAAAACCCAAACCAACCCCCAAAAGAACCCGTAAGAGGCACGAACACCTCGCACGGTACCAATGTAACTTGTAGGAACTGACCACGTAGTCCCGGGTCTCCCGATTTGAGATTATGACGATAATTTGCAAAAATCACACTTTGACTTGAAAACAAGTCGTTAAAGGGTGAAAACCCAAACCAGTCCCCAAACGACCTCGTAGGAGGTACGAACACCTCGCACGGGACCAATGCAACTTGTAGGAACTGATCGCGTAGTCCCGAGTCTCCCGGTTTGAGAGTATGATGATAATTTGCAAAAATAACACTTTGACTTGAAAATAAGCCGTTAAAGGGTGAAAACCCAAACCAGCCCCCAAACGTCCCCGTAGGAGGCAAAAACACCTCGTACGGGACCAATGTAAC
This sequence comes from Sambucus nigra, assembly GCA_949130495.1. Classification (NCBI taxonomy): domain Eukaryota; kingdom Viridiplantae; phylum Streptophyta; class Magnoliopsida; order Dipsacales; family Adoxaceae; genus Sambucus; species Sambucus nigra. The sequence goes on from OX422224.1 coordinate 397,036,539, forward strand.
TTGTAGGAACTGACCGCATAGTCTCGAGTCTCCCGGTTTGAGAAAACGATGATAATTTGTAAAAATTAACACTTAGACTTAAAAACAAGTCATTAAAGGGTGAAAACCCAAACCAGCCCCCAAACGACCCCGTAGGAGGCACAAACACCTCGCACGGAACTAATGTAACTTGTAGGAACTGACCGTGTAGTCCCGAGTCTCCTGGTTTGAGAGTATGATGATAATTTGCAAAAATCACACTTTGACTTAAAAACAAGCCGTTAAAGGGTGAAAATCCAAACCTGCCCCCAAACGACCCCGTAGGAGGCACGAACACCTCGCATGGGACCAGTGTAACTTGTAGGAACTAACCGCTTAGTCCCGGGTCTCACGGTTTGAGAGTATGACGATAATTTGCAAAAATCACACTTTGACTTGAAAACAGGTCATTAAAGGGTGAAAACCCAAACTAGCCCCCAAATGACCTCGTAAGAGGCACGAACACCTCGCACGGGACCAATGTAACATGTAGGAACTGACCGCGTAGTCCCGGGTCTCCCGATTTCAGAGTATGATGATAATTTACAAAAATCACACTTTGGCTTCAAAACAGGCCATTAAAGGATGAAAACCCAAACCAGCCCCCAAACGACCCATTAGGAGGCACGAACACCTCGCACGGGACCAATGTAACTTGTAGGAACTGACCGCGTAGTCCCAGGTCTCCCTATTTGAGAGTAGGACAATAATTTGTAAAAATCACACTTAGACTTAAAAACACGCCGTTAAAGGGGGAAAACAAAAAGCAGCCCCCAAACGACCCCGTAGGAGGCACAAACACCTCGCACGGAACCAATGTAACTTGTAGGAACTGACCGTGTAGTCCCGGGTCTCCTGGTTTGAGAGTATGACTATAATTTGCAAAAATCATACTTTGACTTAAAAACAAGCCGTTAAAGGGTGAAAATCCAAACCAGCCCCCAAACGACCCCGTAGGAGGCACGAACAGCTCGCATGGGACCAATGTAACTTGTAGGAACTAACCGCTTAGTCCCGGGTCTCCCGGTTTGAGAGTATAACGATAATTTGCAAAAATCACACTTTGACTTGAAAACAGGCCGTTAAAGGGTGAAAACCCAAACTAGCCCCAAAATGACCTCGTAAGAGGCACGAACACCTCGCACGGGACCAATGTAACTTGTAGGAACTAACCGCGTAGTCCCGGGTCTCCCGATTTCAGAGTATGATGATAATTTACAAAAATCACACCTTGACTTGAAAACAGACCATGAAAGGGTGAAAATCGAAACCAGCCCCCAAACGACCCCGTAGGAGGTACGAACACCTCGCACAAGACCAATGTAACTTGTAGGAACTGATCGCGTAGTCCCGGGTCTCCCGATTTGAGAGAAGGACAATAATTTGCAAAAATCACACTTAGACTTAAAAACACGCCGTTAAAGGGGGAAAACAAAAACCATCCCACAAACGACCCAGTAGGAGGCACGAACACCTCGCACGGGACCAATGTAACTTATAGAAACTGGTCGCGCAGTCCCGGGTCTCCCGATTTGAGGGTGTGACCATAATTTGCAAAAATCACACTTAAACTTAAAAATAAGCCGTTAAAGGGCGAAAACCCAAACCAACCCCCAAACAACCCCATAGGAGGCATCAACACATCGCACGGGACCAATGTAATTTGTAAGAACTAATCGCGTAGTCCCGGATCTCCTGGTTTGAGAGTTTGACGATAATTTGCAAACATCACACTTAGACTTGAAAACAGGCCGTGAAAGGGTGAAAACCCAAACCAGCCCCCAAACGACCCCGTAGGAGGCACGAACACCTCGCACGGGACCAATGTAACTTATAGGAACTAACCGCGTAGTCCCGGGTCTACCGGTTTTAGAGTGTGATGATAATTTGTAAAAATCACACTTTGACTTGAAAACTGGCGTGAAAGGGTGAAAACCCAAACCAGCCCCCAAACGACCCCGTAGGAGGCACGAACACCTCGCACGGGACCAATGTAACTTGTAGGAACTGATCGCATAGTGTCGGGTCTCCCGGTTTGAGAGTATGACGATAATTTCCAAAAATCAAACTTTGACTTGAAAACAGGCCGTTAAAGGGTGAAAACCCAAACCAGCCCCCAAACGACCCCGTAAGAGGCACGAACACCTCGCACGGGACCAATGTATCTTGTAGGAACTGACCGCGTAGTCGGGTCTCTCGGCTTGAGAAAACGACGATAATTTGCAAAAATCAACACTTTGACTTGAAAATAGGTCGTTAAAGGGTGAAAACCCAAACCAGCCCCCAAACAACCCCGTATGAGGCAGGAACACCTTGCACGGGACCAATGTAACTTGTAGGAACTGATCGCATAGTCCCGGGTCTCCCGGTTTGAGAGTATGATGATAATTTGCAAAAATCACACTTTGACTTGAAAACACGCCGTTAAAGGGTGAAAACTCAAAGCAGCCCCCAAACGACCCCGTAGGAGGCACGAACACCTCGCACGGGACCAATATAACTTATAGGAACGGACTGCATAGTCCCAGGTCTCCCCGTTTGAGAGTGTGCCGATAATTTGTAAAAATCACACTTAGACTTAAAAACAAGCGTTAAAGGGTGAAAACCCAAACCAGCCCCAAACGACCCCGTAGGAGGCATGAACACCTCGCACGGGACCAATGTAACTTGTTGGAACTGACCACGTTGTCCCGGGTCTCCCGAGTTGAGAGTATGACGATAATTTGCAAAAATCATACTTAGACTTAAAAACAAACCGTTAAGGGTGAAAACCCAAACTTGCCCCCAAACGACCCCGTAGGAGCACGAACACCTCTCACAGAACCAATGTAACTTGTACGAACATACCACGTAGTTCCGGGTCTCCCGATTTAAGAGTATGACGATAATTTGCAAAAATCACACTTTGACTTGAAAACAAGCCGTGAAAGTGTGAAAACCCAAACTAGCCCCCAAACGACACCGTAGGAGGCACGAACACCTCGCACGGGACCAATGTAACTTATAGGAACTGACCGCGTAGTGTCGGGTATCCCGGTTTGAGAGTATGACGATAATTTGCAAAAATCTCACTTTGACTTGAAAACAGGCCGTTAAAGGGTGAAAACACAAACCAACCCCCAAATAACCCCGTAGGAGGCACGAACACTTCGCACGGGACCAATGTAACTTGTAGGAGCTGACCGCGTAGTCCCGGGTCTCTCGGTTTGAGAGTATGATGATAGTTTGCAAAAATCACACTTTGATTTAAAAACACGCCGTTAAAGGGTGAAAATCCAAACCAACCCCCAAACGACCCCGTAGGAGGCACGAACACCTCGCACGGGGCTAATGTAACGTGTAGGAACTGACCGCATAGTCCCGGGTCTCCCGGTTTGACAGTATGATGATAATTTGCAAAAAAGTCACTTTTGCTTGAAAACAGGCCGTTAAAGGGTGAAAACCCAAACCAGCCCCCAAACGACCCCGTAGGAGGCACGAACACCTCGCACGGGACCAATGTAACTTATAGGAACTGACCGGGTAGTGTCGGGTTTCACGGTTTGAGAGTATGACGATAGTTTGCAAAAATCACACTTTGACTTAAAAACAGGTCGTTAAAGGGTGAAACCCAAACCAGCCCCCAAACGACCCCGTAGGAGGCACGAACACTTCGCACGGGACCAATGTAACTTGTAGGAACAGACCGCGTAGTCCCGGGTCTCCCGGTTTGAGAGTATGATGATAGTTTGCAAAAATCACACTTTGATTTAAAAACACGCCGTTAAAGGGTGAAAATCCAAACCAACCCCCAAACGACCCCGTAGGAGGCACGAACACCTCGCACGGGGCTAATGTAACGTGTAGGAACTGACCGCATAGTCCCGGGTCTCCCGGTTTGACAGTATGATGATAATTTGCAAAAAAGTCACTTTTGCTTGAAAACAGGCCGTTAAAGGGTGAAAACCCAAACCAGCCCCCAAACGACCCCGTAGGAGGCACAAACACCTCGCACGGGACAAATGTAACTTATAGGAACTGACCGCGTAGTTTCGGGTTTCCCGGTTTGAGAGTATGACGATAGTTTGCAAAAATCACACTTTGACTTAAAAACAGGTCGTTAAAGGGTGAAACCCAAACCAGCCCCCAAACGACCCCGTAGGAGGCACGAACACTTCGCACAGGACTAATGTAACTTGTAGGAACAGACCGCGTAGTCCCGGGTCTCCCGGTTTGAGAGTAGGATAATAATTTGTAAAAATCACACTTAGACTTAAAAACACGTCGTTCAAGGGTGAAAACCCAAACCAGCCCCCAAACGACCCCGTAGGAGGCACGAACACCTCGTACGGGACCAATGCAACTTAAAGGAAATAACCGCATAGTCCCGGTTCTCCCGATTTGAGAGTATGACGATAATTTGCAAAAATCTCACTTTGACTTGAAAACACACCGTTAAAGGGTGAAAACCCAAACCACCCCCCAAACGACCCCGTAGGAGGCACGAACACCTCGCACGGGACCAATGTAACTTATAGGAACTGATCGCGTAGTCCTGGGTCTCTCGATTTGAGAATGTGACGATAATTTGCAAAAATCACACTTAGACTTAAAAACAAGCCTTTAAAGGGTGAAAACCCAAACCATCCCCCAAATGACCCCGTAAGGGGCACGAACACCTCGCACGGGACCAATGTAACCTATTGGAACTGACCGCGTAGTCCCGGGTCTCCCAGTTTGAGAGTATGACGATAATTTGCAAAAATCACACTTTGACTTAAAAATAAACAGTTAAGGGTGAAAACCCAAACCAGCCCCCAAACTACCCCGTAGGAGGCACGAACACCTCGCACGAAACCAATGTAACTTGTAGGAATTGACCGTGTAGTCCCGGGTCTCCTTGTTTGAGAGTACGATGATAATTTGCAAAAATCAGACTTTGACTTAAAAACACGCCATTAAAGGGTGAAAATCCAAACCAACACCCAAACGACCCCGTAGGAGGCACGAACACCTCGCACGGGGCTAATGTAACATGTAGGAACTGACCGCGTAGTCTCGAGTCTCCCAGTTTGAGTGTATGATGATAATTTGCAAAAATCACCCTTTGACTTGAAAACAAGCCGTTATAGGGTGAAAACCTAAACCAGCCCCCAAACGACCCCCTAGGAGGCACGAACACCTCGCACGGGACCAATGTAACTTGTAGGAACTGACCGCGTAGTCCCAGGTCTCCCGATTTGAGAGTATGACGATAATTTGGAAAAATCACACTTTGACTTGAAAACAGACCGTTAAGGGTGAAAACACAAACCAACCCCCAAACGACCCCGTAGGAGGGACGAACACCTTGCACGGGACCAATGTAACTTGTAGGAACAGACCGCGTAGTCCAGGGTCTCCCAGTTTGAGAGTATGACAATAATTTGCCAAAATCACAATTTGACTTGAAAACAGGCCGTTAAGGGTGAAAACACATACCAACCCCCAAACAACCCCATAGGAGGGACAAACACCTCGCACAGGACCAATGTAACTTGTAGGAACATACCGCGTAGTCCCGGGTCTCCCGGTTTGAGTGTAGGACAATAATTTGTAAAATTCACACTTAGACTTAAAAACACGCCGTTAAAAGGTGAAAACCCAAACCAGCCCCTAAACGACCCCGTAAGAGGCACGAACACCTCGCACGGGACCAATGTAACTTAAAGGAACTAACCGCATAGTCCCGGTTCACCCGATTTGAGGGTATGACAATAATTTGCAAAAATCTCACTTTGACTTGAAAACACGCCGTTAAACGGTGAAAACCCATACCAGCCCCCAAACGACCCTGTAGGAGGTACTAACACCTCGCACGGGACCAATGTAACTTATAGGAACTGATCGCGTAGTCCTGGGTCTCTCGATTTGAGAATGTGACGATAATTTGCAAAAATCACACTTACACTTAAAAACAAGCCGTTAAAGGGTGAAAACCCAAACCATCCCCCAAACGACCCCGTAGGGGGCATGAACACCTTGCACGGGACCGATGTAAGTTGTTGGAACTGACCGCGTAGTCCCGGGTCTCCCGGTTTGAGAGTTTGATGATAATTTGCAAAAATCACACTTAGACTTAAAAACAAACAATTAAGGGTGAAAACCCAAACCAGCCCCCAAACGACCCCGTAGAAGGCACGAACACCTCGCACGAAACCAATGTAACTTATAGGAACTGACCGCGTAGTCCCGGGTCCCCCTGTTTGATAGTATGACGCTAATATGTAAAAATCACACTTTGACTTAAAAATACGCCGTTAAAGGGTGAAAACACAAACCAGCCCGCAAACGACCCCGTAGGAGGTACGAACACCTCGCATGGGACCAATGTAACATGTAGGAACTGACCGCGTAGTCCCGGGTCTCTCGGTTTGAGAGTATGATAATAATTTGCAAAAAACTAACTTTGGCTTGAAAACAGACCGTTAAAGGGTGAAAACCCAAACCAGCCCCCAAACGACCCCGTAGGTGGCACGAACACCTCGCACGGGACCAATGTAACTTATAGGAAGTGACTGCGTAGTTTTTGGTTTCCCAGTTTGAGAGTATGACGATTGTTTGCAAAAATCACACTTTGACTTGAAAACAGGTCGTTAAAGGGTGAAAACCCAAACCAGCCCCCAAACGACCCCGTAGGAGGCACGAACACCTCGCACGGGACCAATGTCACTTATAGGAAGTGACCGCGTTGTTCCGGCTTTCCCGGTTTGAGAGTATGACGATAGTTTACAGAAATCACACTTTGACTTGAAAACAGGCCGTTAAAGGGTGAAAACCCAAACCAGCCCCCAAACGACCCCGTAGGAGGCACGAACACCTCGCACGGGACCAATGTAACTTATAGGAAGTGACTGCGAAGTTTCAGGTTTCCCGATTTGAGAGTATGACCATTGTTTGCAAAAATCACACTTTGACTTGAAAACAGGTCGTTAAAGGGTGAAAACCCAAACCAGCCCCCAAACGACCCCGTAGAAGGCACGAACACCTCGCACGAAACCAATGTAACTTATAGGAACTGACCGCGTAGTCCCGGGTCCCCCTGTTTGATAGTATGACGCTAATTTGCAAAAATCACACTTTGACTTAAAAATACGCCGTTAAAGGGTGAAAACACAAACCAGCCCGCAAACGACCCCGTAGGAGGTACGAACACCTCGCATGGGACCAATGTAACATGTAGGAACTGACCGCGTAGTCCCGGGTCTCTCGGTTTGAGAGTATGATAATAATTTGCAAAAAACTAACTTTGGCTTGAAAACAGACCGTTAAAGGGTGAAAACCCAAACCAGCCCCCAAACGACCCCTTAGAAGGCACGAACACCTCGTACAAAACCAATGTAACTTGTAGGAACTGATCGCGTAGTCCCGGGTCCCCCTGTTTGATAGTATGACGATAATTTGCAAAAATCACACTTTGACTTAAAAATACGCCGTTAAAGGGTGAAAACCCAAACCAGCCCCCAAACGACCCCGTAGGAGGTACGAACACCTCGCACAGGACCAATGTAACATGTAGGAACTGACCGCGTAGTCCCGGGTCTCTCGGTTTGAGAGTATGATAATAATTTGCAAAAAACTAACTTTGGCTTGAAAACAGACCGTTTAAAGGTGAAAACCCAAACCAACCCACAAACGACCCCGTAGGAGGCACGAACACCTCGCACGGGACCAATGTAACTTATAGGAAGTGACTGCGAAGTTTCAGGTTTCCCGATTTGAGAGTATGATGATTGTTTGCAAAAATCACACTTTGACTTGAAAACAGGTCGTTAAAGGGTGAAAACCCAAACCATACCCCAAACGACCTCGTAAGAGGCACGAACACCTCGCACGGGACCAATGTAACCTGTAGGAACTCACCGCGTAGTCTCGGGTCTCCCAGTTTGAGAGTATGATGATAATTTGCAAAAATCACATTTAGACTTGAAAACAGGCCGTAATAGGGTGAAAACCCAAACCAGGCCCCAAATGACCCCGTAGGAGGCACGAACACCTCGTACGGGACCAATGTAACCTGTAGGAACTCACCGCGTAGTCTCGGGTCTCCCGGTTTGAGAGTATGACGATAATTTGCAAAATCATATTTAGACTTGAAAACAGGCCGTTATAGGGTGAAAACCCAAACCAGCCCCCAAACGACCCCCTAGTAGGCACGAACAACTCGCACGGGACCAATGTAACTTGTAGGAACTGACCGCATAGTCCCGGGTCTCCCGGTTTGAGAGTATGACGATAATTTGCAAAAATCACACTTTAACTTAAACTGGCCGTGAGAGGGTGAAAACCCAAACCAGCCCCCAAACGACCCCATAGGAGGCACGAACACCTCGCACGGGACCAATGTAACTTGTAGGAACATACCGCGTAGTCCCGGGTCTCCCGATTTTAGAGTAGGACGATAATTTTCAAAAATCACACGTAGACTTAAAACAAGCGGTGAAAGGGTGAAAACTCAAACCAACCCCCAAACGACCCCGTAGGAGGCACGAACACCTCGCACGGGACCAATGTAAGTTGTAGGAACTGACCGCGTAGTCTCGGATCTCTCGGATTGAGAGTATGATGATAATTTGCAAAAATCACACTTTGACTTGAAAACAGGCCGTTAAAGGGTGAAATTCCAAACCAGCCCCCAAACGACCCCGTAGGAGGCACGAACACCTCGCACGGGACCAATGTAACTTATTGGAACTGACCGCGTAGTCCTGGGTCTCTAGATTTGAGAATGTGACAATAATTTGCAAAAATCACACTTAGACTTAAAAATAAGCCGTTAAAGGGTGAAAACCCAAACCATCCCCTAAACGACCCCGTAGGGGGCACAAACACCTCGTACGGGACTGATGTAACTTGTTGGAACTGACCGCGTAGTCCCGGGTCTCTCGGTTTCAGAGTATGACGATAATTTGCAAAAATCACACTTAGACTTAAAAACAAACAGTTAAGGGTGAAAACCCAAACCAGCCCCCAAACGACCCCGTAGAAGGCACGAACAACTCGTACGAAACCAATGTAACTTGTAGGAACTGACCGCGTAGTCCCGAGTCCCCTTATTTGATAGTATGACGATAATTTGCAAAAATCACACTTTGACTTAAAAACACGCCGTTAAAGGGTGAAAACTCAAACCAGCCCGCAAACGACCCCGTAAGAGGTACGAACACCTCGCACGGGACCAATGTAACATGTAGGAACTGACCGCGTAGTCCCGGGTCTCTCGGTTTGAGAGTATGATAATAATTTGCAAAAAACTAACTTTGGCTTGAAAACAGACCGTTAAAGGGTGAAAACCCAAACCAGCCCCCAAACGACCCCGTAGGAGGCACGAACACCTCGCACGGGACTAATGTAACTTATAAGAAGTGACTGCGTAGTTTCAGGTTTCCCGGTTTGAGAGTATGACGATTGTGTGCAAAAATCACACTTTGACTTGAAAACAGGTCGTTAAAGGGTGAAAACCCAAACCAGTCCCCAAACGACCTCGTAGGAGGCACGAACACCTCGCACGGGACCAATGTAACCTGTAGGAACTCACCGCGTAGTCTCGGGTCTCCCAGTTTGAGAGTATGATGATAATTTGCAAAAATTACATTTAGACTTGAAAACAAGCCGTTATAGGGTGAAAACCCAAACTAGGCCCCAAACGACCCCGTAGGAGGCACGAACACCTCGTACGGGACCAATGTAACCTGTAGGAACTCACCGCATAGTCTCGGGTCTCCCGGTTTGAGAGTATGACGATAATTTGCAAAATCACATTTAGACTTGAAAACAGGCCGTTATAGGGTGAAAACTCAAACCAGCCCCCAAACGACCCCCTAGGAGGCACGAACAACTCGCACGGGACCAATGTAACTTGTAGGAACTGACCGCGTAGTCCCGGGTCTCACGGTTTGAGAGTTTGATGATAATTTTCAAAAATCACACTTAAACTTAAACTGGCCGTAAAAAGGTGAAAACCCAAAACAGCCCCCAAACGACCCCGTAGGAGGCACGAACACCTCGCACGGGACGAATGTCACTTGTACGAACTGCACGCGTAGTCCCGGGTCTCCCGATTTTAGAGTAGGACGATAATTTTTAAAAATCACACGTAGACTTAAAACAAGCGGTGAAAGGGTGAAAACCCAAACCAACCCCCAAACGACCCCGTAGGAGGCACGAACACCTCGCACGGGACCAATGTAACTTGTAGGAACATACCGCATAGTCCCGGGTCTCCCGATTTTAGAGTAGGACGATAATTTTCAAAAATCACACGTAGACTTGAAACAGGCCGTTAAAGGGTGAAAGCCCAAACCAACCCCCAAACGACCCCGTAGGAGGCACGAACACCTCGCACGGGACCAATGTAACTTGTAGGAACTGACCGCGTAGTCTCGGATCTCTCGGTTTGAGAGTATGATGATAATTTGCAAAAATCACACTTTGACTTGAAAACAGGCCGTTAAAGGGTGAAATTCCAAACCAGCCCCCAAACGACCCCGTAGGAGGCACGAACACCTCGTACGGGACCAATGTAACTTGTAGGAACTGACCGTGTAGTCCCGGGTCTCCTGGTTTGAGAGTATGACTATAATTTGCAAAAATCATACTTTGACTTAAAAACAAGCCGTTAAAGGGTGAAAATCCAAACCAGCCCCCAAACGACCCCGTAGGAGGCACGAACAGCTCGCATGGGACCAATGTAACTTGTAGGAACTAACCGCTTAGTCCCGGGTCTCCCGGTTTGAGAGTATAACGATAATTTGCAAAAATCACACTTTGACTTGAAAACAGGCCGTTAAAGGGTGAAAACCCAAACTAGCCCCAAAATGACCTCGTAAGAGGCACGAACACCTCGCACGGGACCAATGTAACTTGTAGGAACTAACCGCGTAGTCCCGGGTCTCCCGATTTTAGAGTATGATGATAATTTACAAAAATCACACCTTGACTTGAAAACAGGCCATGAAAGGGTGAAAATCGAAACCAGCCCCCAAACGACCCCGTAGGAGGCACGAACACCTCGCACGGGACCAATGTAACTTGTAGGAACATACCGCATAGTCCCGGGTCTCCCGATTTTAGAGTAGGACGATAATTTTCAAAAATCACACGTAGACTTGAAACAGGCCGTTAAAGGGTGAAAGCCCAAACCAACCCCCAAACGACCCCGTAGGAGGCACGAACACCTCGCACGGGACCAATGTAACTTGTAGGAACTGACCGCGTAGTCTCGGATCTCTCGGTTTGAGAGTATGATGATAATTTGCAAAAATCACACTTTGACTTGAAAACAGGCCGTTAAAGGGTGAAATTCCAAACCAGCCCCCAAACGACCCCGTAGGAGGCACGAACACCTCGCACGGGACCAATATAACTTATAGTAACTGACCGCATAGTCCTGGGTCTCTCGATTTGAGAATGTGATGATAATTTGCAAAAATCACACTTAGACTTAAAAACAAGTCGTTAAAGGGTGAAAACCCAAACCATCCCCTAAACGACCCCGTAGGGGGCACGAACACCTCGTACGGGACCGATGTAACTTGTTGGAACTGACCGCGTAGTCCTGAGTCTCACGGTTTGAGAGTATGACGATAATTTGTAAAAATCACACTTAGACTTAAAAACAAACAGTTAAGGGTGAAAACCCAAACCAGCCCCCAAACGACCCCGTAGGAGGCACGAACACCTCGCACGGGACTAATGTAACCTGTAGGAACTCACCACGTAGTCTCGGGTCTCCCAGTTTGAGAGTATGATGATAATTTGCAAAAATTACATTTAGACTTGAAAACGGGCCGTTATAGGGTGAAAACGCAAACCAGGCCCCAAATGACCCCGTAGGAGGCACGAACACCTCGTATGGGACCAATGTAACCTGTAGGAACTCACCGCGTAGTCTCAGGTCTCCCGATTTGAGAGTATGATGATAATCTGCAAAAATCACACTTTGACTAAAAAACACGCCATTAAAGGGTGAAAATCCAAACCAACCCCCAAACGACCCCGTAGGAGGCACGAACACCTCGCACGGGACCAATGTAACCTGTAGGAACTCACCGCGTAGTCTCGGGTCTCCCAGTTTGAGAGTATCATGATAATTTGCAAAAATCACATTTAGACTTGAAAACAGGCCGTTATAGGGTGAAAACCCAAACCAGCCCCCAAACAACCCCGTAGGAGGCACGAACACCTCGCACGAAACCAATGTAACTTGTAGGAATTGACCGCGTAGTCCCGGGTCTCCCAGTTTGAGAGTATGATGATAATTTGCAAAAATCTCAATTTGACATAAAAACACGCCATTAAAGGGTGAAAATCCAAACCAACCCCCAAACGACCCCGTAGGAGGCACGAACACCTCGCATGGGGCTAATGTAACATGTAGGAACTGACCGCGTAGTCTCGGGTCTCCCAATTTGAGTGTATGATGATAATTTGCAAAAATCACCCTTTGACTTGAAAACAGGCCGTTATAGGGTGAAAATCCAAACCAGCCCCCAAACGACCCCATAGGAGGCACGAACACCTCGCACGGGACCAATGTAACTTGTAGGAACTGACCGCGTAGTCCCAGGTCTCCCGATTTGAGAGTATGATGATAATTTGGAAAAATCACACTTTGACTTGAAAACAGACCGTTAAGGGTGAAAACACAAACCAGCCCCCAAACGACCCCGTAGGAGGGACGAACACCTTGCACGGGACCAATGTAACTTGTAGGAACAGACCGCGTAGTCCAGGGTCTCCCGGTTTGAGAGTATGACGATAATTTGCCAAAATCACACTTTGACTTGAAAACAGGTCGTTACGGGTGAAAACACAAACCAGCCCCCAAACGACCCCATAGGAGGGACAAACACCTCGCACAGGACCAATGTAACTTGTAGGAACATACCGCGTAGTCCCGGGTCTCTCGGTTTGAGTGTAGGACAATAATTTGTAAAAGTCACACTTAGACTTAAAAACAGGCTGTTAAAGGGAGAAAACCCAAACCAGCCCCTAAACGACCCCGTAAGAGGCACGAACACCTCGCACGGGACCAATGTAACTTAAAAGAAGTAACCGCATAGTCCCGGTTCTCCCGATTTGAGAGTATGACAATAATTTGCAAAAATCTCACTTTGACTTGAAAACACACCGTTAAACGGTGAAAACCCATACCAGCCCCCAAACGACCCCGTAGGAGGCACTAACACCTCGCACGGGACCAATGTAACTTATAGGAACTGACCGCGTAGTCCTGGGTCTCTCGATTTGAGAATGTGATGATAATTTGCAAAAATCACACTTGCACTTAAAAACAAGCCGTTAAAGGGTGAAAACCCACACCATCCCCCAAACGACCCCGTAGGGGGCACGAACACCTCGCACGGGACCGATGTAACTTGATGGAACTGACCGCGTAGTCCCGAGTCTCCCGGTTTGAGAGTATGACGATAATTTGCAAAAATCACACTTAGACTTAAAAACAAACAGTTAAGGGTGAAAACCCAAACCAGCCCCCAAACGACCCCGTAGAAGGCACGAACACCTCGCACAAAACCAATGTAACTTGTAGGAACTGACCGCGTAGTCCCGGGTCCCCCTGTTTGATAGTATGACGATAATTTGCAAAAATCACACTTTGACTTAAAAACACGCCGTTAAAGGGTGAAAACCCAAACCAGCCCCCAAACGACCCCGTAGGAGGTACGAACACCTCGCACAGGACCAATGTAACATGTAGGAACTGACCGCGTAGTCCCGGGTCTCTCGGTTTGAGAGTATGATAATAATTTGCAAAAAACTAACTTTGGCTTGAAAACAGACCGTTTAAAGGTGAAAACCCAAACCAACCCACAAACGACCCCGTAGGAGGCACGAACACCTCGCACGGGACCAATGTAACTTATAGGAAGTGACTGCGAAGTTTCAGGTTTCCCGATTTGAGAGTATGATGATTGTTTGCAAAAATCACACTTTGACTTCAAAACAGGTCGTTAAAGGGTGAAAACCCAAACCATACCCCAAATGACCTCGTAAGAGGCACGAACACCTCGCACGGGACCAATGTAACCTGTAGGAACTCACCGCGTAGTCTCGGGTCTCCCAGTTTGAGAGTATGATGATAATTTGCAAAAATCACATTTAGACTTGAAAACAGGCCGTAATAGGGTGAAAACCCAAACCAGGCCCCAAACGACCCCGTAGGAGGCACGAACACCGCGTACGGGACCAATGTAACCTGTAGGAACTCACCGCGTAGTCTCGGGTCTCCCGGTTTGAGAGTATGACGATAATTTGCAAAATCACATTTAGACTTGAAAACAGGCCGTTATAGGGTGAAAACCCAAACCAGCCCCCAAACGACCCCCTAGTAGGCACGAACAACTCGCACGGGACCAATGTAACTTGTAGGAACTGACCGCGTAGTCCCGGGTCTCCCGGTTTGAGAGTATGACGATAATTTGCAAAAATCACACTTTAACTTAAACTGGCCGTGAGAGGGTGAAAACCCAAACCAGCCCCCAAACGACCCCATAGGAGGCACGAACACCTCGCACGGGACCAATGTAACTTGTAGGAACATACCGCGTAGTCCCGGGTCTCCCGATTTTAGAGTAGGACGATAATTTTCAAAAATCACACGTAGACTTAAAACAAGCGGTGAAAGGGTGAAAACTCAAACCAACCCCCAAACGACCCCGTAGGAGGCACGAACACCTCGCACGGGACCAATGTAACTTGTAGGAACTGACCGCGTAGTCTCGGATCTCTCGGATTGAGAGTATGATGATAATTTGCAAAAATCACACTTTGACTTGAAAACAGGCCGTTAAAGGGTGAAATTCCAAACCAGCCCCCAAACGACCCCGTAGGAGGCACGAATACCTCGCACGGGACCAATGTAACTTATTGGAACTGACCGCGTAGTCCTGGGTCTCTAGATTTGAGAATGTGACAATAATTTGCAAAAATCACACTTAGACTTAAAAACAAGCCGTTAAAGGGTGAAAACCTAAACCATCCCCTAAACGACCCCGTAGGGGGCACAAAGTCCTCGTACGGGACTGATGTAACTTGTTGGAACTGACCGCGTAGTCCCGGGTCTCCCGGTTTCAGAGTATGACGATAATTTGCAAAAATCACACTTAGACTTAAAAACAAACAGTTAAGGGTGAAAACCCAAACCAGCCCCCAAACGACCCCGTAGAAGGCACGAACAACTCGCACGAAACCAATGTAACTTGTAGGAACTGACCGCGTAGTCCCGAGTCCCCTTATTTGATAGTATGACGATAATTTGCAAAAATCACACCTTGACTTAAAAACACGCCGTTAAAGGGTGAAAACCCAAACCAGCCCGCAAACGACCCCGTAAGAGGTACGAACACCTCGCACGGGACCAATGTAACATGTAGGAACTGACCGCGTAGTCCCGGGTCTCTCGGTTTGAGAGTATGATAATAATTTGCAAAAAACTAACTTTGTCTTGAAAACAGACCGTTAAAGGGTGAAAACCCAAACCAGCCCCCAAACGACCCCGTAGGAGGCACGAACACCTCGCACGGGACTAATGTAACTTATAAGAAGTGACTGCGTAGTTTCAAGTTTCCCGGTTTGAGAGTATGACGATTGTGTGCAAAAATCACACTTTGACTTAAAAACAGGTCGTTAAAGGGTAAAAACCCAAACCAGTCCCCAAACGACCTCGTAGGAGGCACGAACACCTCTCACGGGACGAATGTAACCTGTAGGAACTCACCGCGTAGTCTCGGGTCTCCCAGTTTGAGAGTATGATGATAATTTGCAAAAATTACATTTAGACTTGAAAACAAGCCGTTATAGGGTGAAAACCCAAACTAGGCCCCAAACGACCCCGTAGGAGGCACGAACACCTCGTACGGGACCAATGTAACCTGTAGGAACTCACCGCATAGTCTCGGGTCTCCCGGTTTGAGAGTATGACGATAATTTGCAAAATCACATTTAGACTTGAAAACAGGCCGTTATAGGGTGAAAACCCAAACCATCCCCCAAACGACCCCCTAGGAGGCACGAACAACTCGAACGGGACCAATGTAACTTGTAGGAACTGACCGCGTAGTCCCGGGTCTCACGGTTTGAGAGTTTGATGATAATTTTCAAAAATCACACTTAAACTTAAACTGGCCGTAAAAAGGTGAAAACCCAAAACAGCCCCCAAACGACCCCGTAGGAGGCACGAACACCTCGCACGGGACGAATGTCACTTGTACGAACTGCACGCGTAGTCCCGGGTCTCCCGATTTTAGAGTAGGACGATAATTTTCAAAAATCACACGTAGACTTAAAACAAGCGGTGAAAGGGTGAAAACCCAAACCAACCCCCGAACGACCCCGTAGGAGGCACGAACACCTCGCACGGGACCAATGTAACTTGTAGGAACATACCGCATAGTCCCGGGTCTCGCGATTTTAGAGTAGGACGATAATTTTCAAAAATCACACGTAGACTTGAAACAGGCCGTTAAAGGGTGAAAGCCCAAACCAACCCCCAAACGACCCCGTAGGAGGCACGAACACCTCGCACGGGACCAATGTAACTTGTAGGAACTGACCGCGTAGTCTCGGATCTCTCGGTTTGAGAGTATGATGATAATTTGCAAAAATCACACTTTGACTTGAAAACAGGCCGTTAAAGGGTGAAATTCCAAACTAGCCCCCAAACGACCCCGTAGGAGGCACGAACACCTCGCACGGGACCAATATAACTTATAGTAACTGACCGCATAGTCCTGGGTCTCTCGATTTGAGAATGTGATGATAATTTGCAAAAATCACACTTAGACTTAAAAACAAGTCGTTAAAGGGTGAAAACCCAAACCATCCCCTAAACGACCCCGTAGGGGGCACGAACACCTCGTACGGGACCGATGTAACTTGTTGGAACTGACCGCGTAGTCCTGAGTCTCACGGTTTGAGAGTATGACGATAATTTGTAAAAATCACACTTAGACTTAAAAACAAACAGTTAAGGGTGAAAACCCAAACCAGCCCCCAAACGACCCCGTAGGAGGCACGAACACCTCGCACGGGACTAATGTAACCTGTAGGAACTCACCGCGTAGTCTCGGGTCTCCCAGTTTGAGAGTATGATGATAATTTGCAAAAATTACATTTAGACTTGAAAACGGGCCGTTATAGGGTGAAAACGCAAACCAGGCCCCAAATGACCCCGTAGGAGGCACGAACACCTCGTATGGGACCAATGTAACCTGTAGGAACTCACCGCGTAGTCTCAGGTCTCCCGATTTGAGAGTATGATGATAATCTGCAAAAATCACACTTTGACTTAAAAACACGCCATTAAAGGGTGAAAATCCAAACCAACCCCCAAACGACCCCGTAGGAGGCACGAACACCTCGCACGGGACCAATGTAACCTGTAGGAACTCACCGCGTAGTCTCGGGTCTCCCAGTTTGAGAGTATCATGATAATTTGCAAAAATCACATTTAGACTTGAAAACAGACCGTTATAGGGTGAAAACCCAAACCAGCCCCCAAACAACCCCGTAGGAGGCACGAACACCTCGCACGAAACCAATGTAACTTGTAGGAATTGACCGCGTAGTCCCGGGTCTCCCAGTTTGAGAGTATGATGATAATTTGCAAAAATCTCAATTTGACATAAAGACACGCCATTAAAGGGTGAAAATCCAAACCAACCCCCAAACGACCCCGTAGGAGGCACGAACACCTCGCATGGGGATAATGTAACTTGTAGGAACTGACCGCGTAGTCTCGGGTCTCCCAATTTGAGTGTATGATGATAATTTGCAAAAATCACCCTTTGACTTGAAAACAGGCCGTTATAGGGTGAAAATCTAAACCAGCCCCCAAACGACCCCATAGGAGGCACGAACACCTCGCACGGGACCAATGTAACTTGTAGGAACTGACCGCATAGTCCCAGGTCTCCCGATTTGAGAGTATGACGATAATTTGGAAAAATCACACTTTGACTTGAAAACAGACCGTTAAGGGTGAAAACACAAACCAGCCCCCAAACGACCCCGTAGGAGGGACGAACACCTTGCACGGGACCAATGTAACTTGTAGGAACAGACCGCGTAGTCCAGGGTCTCCCGGTTTGAGAGTATGACGATAATTTGCCAAAATCACACTTTGACTTGAAAACAGGTCGTTACGGGTGAAAACACAAACCAGCCCCCAAACGACCCCATAGGAGGGACAAACACCTCGCACAGGACCAATGTAACTTGTAGGAACATACCGCGTAGTCCCGGGTCTCTCGGTTTGAGTGTAGGACAATAATTTGTAAAAGTCACACTTAGACTTAAAAACAGGCTGTTAAAGGGAGAAAACCCAAACCAGCCCCTAAACGACCCCGTAAGAGGCACGAACACCTCGCACGGGACCAATGTAACTTAAAAGAAGTAACCGCATAGTCCCGGTTCTCCCGATTTGAGAGTATGACAATAATTTGCAAAAATCTCACTTTGACTTGAAAACACACCGTTAAACGGTGAAAACCCATACCAGCCCCCAAACGACCCCGTAGGAGGCACTAACACCTCGCACGGGACCAATGTAACTTATAGGAACTGACCGCGTAGTCCTGGGTCTCTCGATTTGAGAATGTGATGATAATTTGCAAAAATCACACTTGCACTTAAAAACAAGCCGTTAAAGGGTGAAAACCCACACCATCCCCCAAACGACCCCGTAGGGGGCACGAACACCTCGCACGGGACCGATGTAACTTGATGGAACTGACCGCGTAGTCCCGAGTCTCCCGGTTTGAGAGTATGACGATAATTTGCAAAAATCACACATAGACTTAAAAACAAACAGTTAAGGGTGAAAACCCAAACCAGCCCCCAAACGACCCCGTAGAAGGCACGAACACCTCGCACAAAACCAATGTAACTTGTAGGAACTGACCGCGTAGTCCCTGGTCCCCCTGTTTGATAGAATGACGATAATTTGCAAAAATCACACTTTGACTTAAAAACACGCCGTTAAACGGTGAAAACCCAAACCAGCCCCCAAACGACCCCGTAGGAGGTACGAACACCTCGCACAGGACCAATGTAACATGTAGGAACTGACCGCGTAGTCCCGGGTCTCTCGGTTTGAGAGTATGATAATAATTTGCAAAAAACTAACTTTGGCTTGAAAACAGACCGTTTAAAGGTGAAAACCCAAACCAACCCACAAACGACCCCGTAGGAGGCACGAACACCTCGCACGGGACCAATGTAACTTATAGGAAGTGACTGCGAAGTTTCAGGTTTCCCGATTTGAGAGTATGATGATTGTTTGCAAAAATCACACTTTGACTTGAAAACAGGTCGTTAAAGGGTGAAAACCCAAACCATACCCCAAACGACCTCGTAGGAGGCACGAACACCTCGCACGGGACCAATGTAACCTGTAGGAACTCACCGCGTAGTCTCGGGTCTCCCAGTTTGAGAGTGTGATGATAATTTGCAAAAATCACATTTAGACTTGAAAACAGGCCGTAATAGGGTGAAAACCCAAACCAGGCCCCAAACGACCCCGTAGGAGGAACGAGCACCTCGTACGGGACCAATGTAACCTATAGGAACTCACCGCGTAGTCTCGGGTCTCCCGGTTTGAGAGTATGACGATAATTTGCAAAATCACATTTAGACTTGAAAACAGGCCGTTATAGGGTGAAAACCCAAACCAACCCCCAAACGACCCCCTAGTAGGCACGAACAACTCGCACGGGACTTGTGTAACTTGTAGGAACTGACCGCGTAGTCCCGGGTCTCCCGGTTTGAGAGTATGACGATAATTTGCAAAAATCACACTTTAACTTAAACTGGCCGTGAGAGGGTGAAAACCCAAACCAGCCCCCAAACGACCCCATAGGAGGCACGAACACCTCGCACGGGACCAATGTAACTTGTAGGAACATACCGCGTAGTCCCGGGTCTCCCGATTTTAGAGTAGGATGATAATTTTCAAAAATCACACGTAGACTTAAAACAAGCGGTGAAAGGGTGAAAACTCAAACCAACCCCCAAACGACCCCGTAGGAGGCACGAACACCTCGCACGGGACCAATGTAACTTGTAGGAACTGACCGCGTAGTCTCGGATCTCTCGGTTTGAGAGTATGATGATAATTTGCAAAAATCACACTTTGACTTGAAAACAGGCCGTTAAAGGGTGAAATTCCAAACCAGCCCCCAAACGACCCCGTAGGAGGCACGAACACCTCGCACGGGACCAATGTAACTTATTGGAACTGACCGCGTTGTCCTGGGTCTCTAGATTTGAGAATGTGACAATAATTTGCAAAAATCACACTTAGACTTAAAAACAAGCCGTTAAAGGGTGAAAACCCAAACCATCCCCTAAACGACCCCGTAGGGGGCACAAACACCTCGTACGGGACTGATGTAACTTGTTGGAACTGACCGCGTAGTCCCGGGTCTCCCGGTTTCAGAGTATGACGATAATTTGCAAAAATCACACTTAGACTTAAAAACAAACAGTTAAGGGTGAAAACCCAAACCAGCCCCTAAACGACCCCGTAGAAGGCACGAACAACTCGCACGAAACTAATGTAACTTGTAGGAACTGACCGCGTAGTCCCGAGTCCCCTTATTTGATAGTATGACGATAATTTGCAAAAATCACACTTTGACTTAAAAACACGCCGTTAAAGGGTGAAAACCCAAACCAGCCCGCAAACGACCCCATAAGAGGTACGAACACCTCGCACGGGACCAATGTAACATGTAGGAACTGACCGCGTAGTTCCGGGTCTCTCGGTTTGAGAGTATGATAATAATTTGCAAAAAACTAACTTTGGCTTGAAAACAGACCGTTAAAGGGTGAAAACCCAAACCAGCCCCCAAACGACCCCGTAGGAGGCACGAACACCTCGCACGGGACTAATGTAACTTATAAGAAGTGACTGCGTAGTTTCAGGTTTCCCGGTTTGAGAGTATGACGATTGTGTGCAAAAATCACACTTTGACTTGAAAACAGGTCGTTAAAGGGTGAAAACCCAAACCAGTCCCCAAACGACCTCGTAGGAGGCACGAACACCTCGCACGAAACCAATGTAACTTGTAGGAATTGACCGCGTAGTCCCGGGTCTCCCAGTTTGAGAGTATGATGATAATTTGCAAAAATCTCAATTTGACATAAAGACACGCCATTAAAGGGTGAAAATCCAAACCAACCCCCAAACGACCCCGTAGGAGGCACGAACACCTCGCATGGGGATAATGTAACATGTAGGAACTGACCGCGTAGTCTCGGGTCTCCCAATTTGAGTGTATGATGATAATTTGCAAAAATCACCCTTTGACTTGAAAACAGGCCGTTATAGGGTGAAAATCTAAACCAGCCCCCAAACGACCCCGTAGGAGGCACGAACACCTCGTACGGGACCAATGTAACCTGTAGGAACTCACCGCATAGTCTCGGGTCTCCCGGTTTGAGAGTATGACGATAATTTGCAAAATCACATTTAGACTTGAAAACAGGCCGTTATAGGGTGAAAACCCAAACCAGCCCCCAAACGACAACCTAGGAGGCTCGAACAACTCGCACGGGACCAATGTAACTTGTAGGAACTGACCGCGTAGTCCCGGGTCTCACGGTTTGAGAGTTTGATGATAATTTTCAAAAATCACACTTAAACTTAAACTGGCCGTAAAAAGGTGAAAACCCAAAACAGCCCCCAAACGACCCCGTAGGAGGCACGAACACCTCGCACGGGACGAATGTCACTTGTACGAACTGCACGCGTAGTCCCGGGTCTCCCGATTTTAGAGTAGGACGATAATTTTCAAAAATCACACGTAGACTTAAAACAAGCGGTGAAAGGGTGAAAACCCAAACCAACCCCCAAACGACCCCGTAGGAGGCACGAACACCTCGCACGGGACCAATGTAACTTGTAGGAACATACCGCATAGTCCCGGGTCTCCCGATTTTAGAGTAGGACGATAATTTTCAAAAATCACACGTAGACTTGAAATAGGCCGTTAAAGGGTGAAAGCCCAAACCAACCCCCAAACGACCCCGTAGGAGGCACGAACACCTCGCACGGGACCAATGTAACTTGTAGGAACTGACCGCGTAGTCTCGGATCTCTCGGTTTGAGAGTATGATGATAATTTGCAAAAATCACACTTTGACTTGAAAACAGGCCGTTAAAGGGTGAAATTCCAAACCAGCCCCCAAACGACCCCGTAGGAGGCACGAACACCTCGCACGGGACCAATATAACTTATAGTAACTGACCGCATAGTCCTGGGTCTCTCGATTTGAGAATGTGATGATAATTTGCAAAAATCACACTTAGACTTAAAAACAAGTCGTTAAAGGGTGAAAACCCAAACCATCCCCTAAACGACCCCGTAGGGGGCACGAACACCTCGTACGGGACCGAGGTAACTTGTTGGAACTGACCGCGTAGTCCTGAGTCTCACGGTTTGAGAGTATGATGATAATTTGTAAAAATCACACTTAGACTTAAAAACAAACAGTTAAGGGTGAAAACCCAAACCAGCCCCCAAACGACCCCGTAGGAGGCACGAACACCTCGCACGGGACCAATGTAACCTGTAGGAACTCACCGCGTAGTCTCGGGTCTCCCAGTTTGAGAGTATGATGATAATTTGCAAAAATTACATTTAGACTTGAAAACAGGCCGTTATAGGGTGAAAACGCAAACCAGGCCCCAAATGACCCCGTAGGAGGCACGAACACCTCGTATGGGACCAATGTAACCTGTAGGAACTCACCGCGTAGTCTCAGGTCTCCCGATTTGAGAGTATGATGATAATCTGCAAAAATCATACTTTGACTTAAAAACACGCCATTAAAGGGTGAAAATCCAAACCAACCCCCAAACGACCCCGTAGGAGGCACGAACACCTCGCACGGGACCAATGTAACCTGTAGGAACTCACCGCGTAGTCTCGGGTCTCCCAGTTTGAGAGTATCATGATAATTTGCAAAAATCACATTTAGACTTGAAAACAGACCGTTATAGGGTGAAAACCCAAACCAGCCCCCAAACAACCCCGTAGGAGGCACGAACACCTCGCACGAAACCAATGTAACTTGTAGGAATTGACCGCGTAGTCCCGGGTCTCCCAGTTTGAGAGTATGATGATAATTTGCAAAAATCTCAATTTGACATAAATACACGCCATTAAAGGGTGAAAATCCAAACCAACCCCCAAACGACCCCGTAGGAGGCACGAACACCTCGCATGGGGCTAATGTAACATGTAGGAACTGACCGCGTAGTCTCGGGTCTCCCAATTTGAGTGTATGATGATAATTTGCAAAAATCACCCTTTGACTTGAAAACAGGCCGTTATAGGGTGAAAATCCTAACCAGCCCTCAAACGACCCCATAGGAGGCACGAACACCTCGCACGGGACCAATGTAACTTGTAGGAACTGACCGCGTAGTCCCAGGTCTCCCGATTTGAGAGTATGACGATAATTTGGAAAAATCACACTTTGACTTGAAAACAGACCGTTAAGGGTGAAAACACAAACCAGCCCCCAAACGACCCCGTAGGAGGGACGAACACCTTGCACGGGACCAATGTAACTTGTAGGAACAGACCGCGTAGTCCAGGGTCTCCCGGTTTGAGAGTATGACGATAATTTGCCAAAATCACACTTTGACTTGAAAACAGGTCGTTACGGGTGAAAACACAAACCAGCCCCCAAACGACCCCATAGGAGGGACAAACACCTCGCACAGGACCAATGTAACTTGTAGGAACATACCGCGTAGTCCCGGGTCTCTCGGTTTGAGTGTAGGACAATAATTTTTAAAAGTCACACTTAGACTTAAAAACAGGCTGTTAAAGGGAGAAAACCCAAACCAGCCCCTAAACGACCCCGTAAGAGGCACGAACACCTCGCACGGGACCAATGTAACTTAAAAGAAGTAACCGCATAGTCCCGGTTCTCCCGATTTGAGAGTATGACAATAATTTGCAAAGATCTCACTTTGACTTGAAAACACACCGTTAAACGGTGAAAACCCATACCAGCCCCCAAACAACCCCGTAGGAGGCACTAACACCTCGCACGGGACCAATGTAACATATAGGAACTGACCGCGTAGTCCTGGGTCTCTCGATTTGAGAATGTGATGATAATTTGCAAAAATCACACTTGCACTTAAAAACAAGCCGTTAAAGGGTGAAAACCCACACCATCCCCCAAACGACCAACACCTCGCACGGGACCGATGTAACTTGATGGAACTGACCGCGTAGTCCCGAGTCTCCCGGTTTGAGAGTATGACGATAATTTGCAAAAATCACACTTAGACTTAAAAACAAACAGTTAAGGGTGAAAACCCAAACCAGCCCCCAAACGACCCCGTAGAAGGCACGAACACCTCGCACAAAACCAATGTAACTTGTAGGAACTGACCGCATAGTCCCGGGTCCCCCTGTTTGATAGTATGACGATAATTTGCAAAAATCACACTTTGACTTAAAAACACGCCGTTAAAGGGTGAAAACCCAAACCAGCCCCCAAACGACCCCGTAGGAGGTACGAACACCTCGCACAGGACCAATGTAACATGTAGGAACTGACCGCGTAGTCCCGGGTCTCTCGGTTTGAGAGTATGATAATAATTTGCAAAAAACTAACTTTGGCTTGAAAACAGACCGTTTAAAGGTGAAAACCCAAACCAACCCACAAACGACCCCGTAGGAGGCACGAACACCTCGCACGGGACCAATGTAACTTATAGGAAGTGACTGCGAAGTTTCAGGTTTCCCGATTTGAGAGTATGACGATTGTTTGCAAAAATCACACTTTGACTTGAAAACAGGTCGTTAAAGGGTGAAAACCCAAACCATACCCCAAACGACCTCGTAGGAGGCACGAACACCTCGCACGGGACCAATGTAACCTGTAGGAACTCACCGCGTAGTCTCGGGTCTCCCAGTTTGAGAGTATGATGATAATTTGCAAAAATCACATTTAGACTTGAAAACAGGCCGTAATAGGGTGAAAACCCAAACCAGGCCCCAAATGACCCCGTAGGAGGCACGAACACCTCGTACGGGACCAATGTAACCTGTAGGAACTCACCGCGTAGTCTCGGGTCTCCCGGTTTGAGAGTATGACGATAATTTGCAAAATCATATTTAGACTTGAAAACAGGCCGTTATAGGGTGAAAACCCAAACCAGCCCCCAAACGACCCCCTAGTAGGCACGAACAACTCGCACGGGACCAATGTAACTTGTAGGAACTGACCGCATAGTCCCGGGTCTCCCGGTTTGAGAGTATGACGATAATTTGCAAAAATCACACTTTAACTTAAACTGGCTGTGAGAGGGTGAAAACCCAAACCAGCCCCCAAACGACCCCATAGGAGGCACGAACACCTCGCACGGGACCAATGTAACTTGTAGGAACATACCGCGTAGTCCCGGGTCTCCCGATTTTAGAGTAGGACGATAATTTTCAAAAATCACACGTAGACTTAAAACAAGCGGTGAAAGGGTGAAAACTCAAACCAACCCCCAAACGACCCCGTAGGAGGCACGAACACCTCGCACGGGACCAATGTAACTTGTAGGAACTGACCGCGTAGTCTCGGATCTCTCGGTTTGAGAGTATGATGATAATTTGCAAAAATCACACTTTGACTTGAAAACAGGCCGTTAAAGGGTGAAATTCCAAACCAGCCCCCAAACGACCCCGTAGGAGGCACGAACACCTCGCACGGGACCAATGTAACTTATTGGAACTGACCGCGTAGTCCTGGGTCTCTAGATTTGAGAATGTGACAATAATTTGCAAAAATCACACTTAGACTTAAAAACAAGCCGTTAAAGGGTGAAAACCCAAACCATCCCCTAAACGACCCCGTAGGGCACACAAACACCTCGTACGGGACTGATGTAACTTGTTGGAACTGACCGCGTAGTCCCGGGTCTCCCGGTTTCAGAGTATGACGATAATTTGCAAAAATCACACTTAGACTTAAAAACAAACAATTAAGGGTGAAAACCCAAACCAGCCCCCAAACGACCCCGTAGAAGGCACGAACAACTCGCACGAAACCAATGTAACTTGTAGGAACTGACCGCGTAGTCCCGAGTCCCCTTGTTTGATAGTATGACGATAATTTGCAAAAATCACACTTTGACTTAAAAACACGCCGTTAAAGGGTGAAAACCCAAACCAGCCCGCAAACGACCCCGTAAGAGGTACGAACACCTCGCACGGGACCAATGTAACATGTAGGAACTGACCGCGTAGTCCCGGGTCTCTCGGTTTGAGAGTATGATAATAATTTGCAAAAAACTAACTTTGGCTTGAAAACAGACCGTTAAAGGGTGAAAACCCAAACGACCCCGTAGGAGGCACGAACACCTCGCACGGGACCAATGTAACTTATAGGAAGTGACTGCGAAGTTTCAGGTTTCCCGATTTGAGAGTATGACGATTGTTTGCAAAAATCACACTTTGACTTGAAAACAGGTCGTTAAAGGGTGAAAACCCAAACCAGTCCCCAAACGACCTCGTAGGAGGCACGAACACCTCGCACGGGACCAATGTAACCTGTAGGAACTCACCGCGTAGTCTCGGGTCTCCCAGTTTGAGAGTATGATGATAATTTGCAAAAATTACATTTAGACTTGAAAACAAGCCGTTATAGGGTGAAAACCCAAACTAGGCCCCAAACGACCCCGTAGGAGGCACGAACACCTCGTACGGGACCAATGTAACCTGTAGGAACTCACCGCATAGTCTCGGGTCTCCCGGTTTGAGAGTATGACGATAATTTGCAAAATCACATTTAGACTTGAAAACAGGCCGTTATAGGGTGAAAACCCAAACCAGCCCCCAAACGACCCCCTAGGAGGCACGAACAACTCGCACGGGACCAATGTAACTTGTAGGAACTGACCGCGTAGTCCCGGGTCTCACGGTTTGAGAGTATGATGATAATTTTCAAAAATCACACTTAAACTTAAACTGGCCGTAAAAAGGTGAAAACCCAAACCAGCCCCCAAACGACCCCGTAGGAGGCACGAACACCTCGCACGGGACCAATGTCACTTGTACGAACTGCACGCGTAGTCCCGGGTCTCCCGATTTTAGAGTAGGACGATAATTTGCAAAAATCACACGTAGACTTAAAACAAGCGGTGAAAGGGTGAAAACCCAAACCAACCCCCAAACGACCCCGTAGGAGGCACGAACACCTCGCACGGGACCAATGTAACTTGTAGGAACATACCGCATAGTCCCGGGTCTCCCGATTTTAGAGTAGGACGATAATTTTCAAAAATCACACGTAGACTTGAAAACAGGCCGTTAAAGGGTGAAAGCCCAAACCAACCCCCAAACGACCCCGTAGGAGGCACGAACACCTCGCACGGGACCAATGTAACTTGTAGGAACTGACCGCGTAGTCTCGGATCTCTCGGTTTGAGAGTATGATGATAATTTGCAAAAATCACACTTTGACTTGAAAACAGGCCGTTAAAGGGTGAAATTCCAAACCAGCCCGCAAACGACCCCGTAAGAGGTACGAACACCTCGCACGGGACCAATGTAACATGTAGGAACTGACCGCGTAGTCCCGGGTCTCTCGGTTTGAGAGTATGATAATAATTTGCAAAAAACTAACTTTGGCTTGAAAAAAGACCGTTAAAGGGTGAAAACCCAAACCAGCCCCCAAACGACCCCGTAGGAGGCACGAACACCTAGGACGGGACCAATGTAACCTGTAGGAACTCACCGCGTAGTCTCGGGTCTCCCAGTTTGAGAGTATGATGATAATTTGCAAAAATTACATTTAGACTTGAAAACAAGCCGTTATAGGGTGAAAACCCAAACTAGGCCCCAAACGACCCCGTAGGAGGCACGAACACCTCGTACGGGACCAATGTAACCTGTAGGAACTCACCGCATAGTCTCGGGTCTCCCGGTTTGAGAGTATGACGATAATTTGCAAAATCACATTTAGACTTGAAAACAGGCCGTTATAGGGTGAAAACGCAAACCAGGCCCCAAATGACCCCGTAGGAGGCACGAACACCTCGTATGGGACCAATGTAACCTGTAGGAACTCACCGCGTAGTCTCAGGTCTCCCGATTTGAGAGTATGATGATAATCTGCAAAAATCACACTTTGACTTAAAAACACGCCATTAAAGGGTGAAAATCCAAACCAACCCCCAAACGACCCCGTAGGAGGGACGAACACCTCGCACGGGACCAATGTAACCTGTAGGAACTCACCGCGTAGTCTCGGGTCTCCCAGTTTGAGAGTATCATGATAATTTGCAAAAATCACATTTAGACTTGAAAACAGGCCGTTATAGGGTGAAAACCCAAACCAGCCCCCAAACAACCCCGTAGGAGGCACGAACACCTCGCACGAAACCAATGTAACTTGTAGGAATTGACCGCGTAGTCCCGGGTCTCCCAGTTTGAGAGTATGATGATAATTTGAAAAAATCTCAATTTGACATAAAAACACGCCATTAAAGGGTGAAATTCCAAACCAACCCCCAAACGACCCCGTAGGAGGCACGAACACCTCGCATGGGGCTAATGTAACATGTAGGAACTGACCGCGTAGTCTCGGGTCTCCCAATTTGAGTGTATGATGATAATTTGCAAAAATCACCCTTTGACTTGAAAACAGGCCGTTATAGGGTGAAAATCCAAACCAGCCCCCAAACGACCCCATAGGAGGCACGAACACCTCGCACGGGACCAATGTAACTTGTAGGAACTGACCGCGTAGTCCCAGGTCTCCCGATTTGAGAGTATGACGATAATTTGGAAAAATCACACTTTGACTTGAAAACAGAACGTTAAGGGTGAAAACACAAACCAGCCCCCAAACGACCCCGTAGGAGGGACGAACACCTTGCACGGGACCAATGTAACTTGTAGGAACAGACCGCGTAGTCCAGGGTCTCCCGGTTTGAGAGTATGACGATAATTTGCCAAAATCACACTTTGACTTGAAAACAGGTCGTTACGGGTGAAAACACAAACCAGCCCCCAAACGACCCCATAGGAGGGACAAACACCTCGCACAGGACCAATGTAACTTGTAGGAACATACCGCGTAGTCCCGGGTCTCTCGGTTTGAGTGTAGGACAATAATTTGTAAAAGTCACACTTAGACTTAAAAACAGGCTGTTAAAGGGAGAAAACCCAAACCAGCCCCTAAACGACCCCGTAAGAGGCACGAACACCTCGCACGGGACCAATGTAACTTAAAAGAAGTAACCGCATAGTCCCGGTTCTCCCGATTTGAGAGTATGACAATAATTTGCAAAAATCTCACTTTGACTTGAAAACACGCCGTTAAACGGTGAAAACCCATACCAGCCCCCAAACGACCCCGTAGGAGGTACTAACACCTCGCACGGGACCAATGTAACTTATAGGAACTGACCGCGTAGTCCTGGGTCTCTCGATTTGAGAATGTGATGATAATTTGCAAAAATCACACTTGCACTTAAAAACAAGGCGTTAAAGGGTGAAAACCCACACCATCCCCCAAACGACCCCGTAGGGGGCACGAACACCTCGCACGGGACCGATGTAACTTGATGGAACTGACCGCGTAGTCCCGAGTCTCCCGGTTTGAGAGTATGACGATAATTTGCAAAAATCACACATAGACTTAAAAACAAACAGTTAAGGGTGAAAACCCAAACCAGCCCCCAAACGACCCCGTAGAAGGCACGAACACCTCGCACAAAACCAATGTAACTTGTAGGAACTGATCGCGTAGTCCCGGGTCCCCCTGTTTGATAGTATGACGATAATTTGCAAAAATCACACTTTGACTTAAAAACACGCCGTTAAAGGGTGAAAACCCAAACCAGCCCCCAAACGACCCCGTAGGAGGCACGAACACCTCGCACAGGACCAATGTAACATGTAGGAACTGACCGTGTAGTCCCGGGTCTCTCGGTTTGAGAGTATGATAATAATCTGCAAAAAACTAACTTTGTCTTGAAAACAGACCGTTTAAAGGTGAAAACCCAAACCAGCCCTCAAACGACCCCGTTGGAGGCACGAACACCTCGCACGGGACCAATGTAACTTATAGGAAGTGACTGCGAAGTTTCAGGTTTCCCGATTTGAGAGTATGACGATTGTTTGCAAAAATCACACTTTGACTTGAAAACAGGTCGTTAAAGGGTGAAAACCCAAACCATCCCCCAAACGACCTCGTAGGAGGCACGAACACCTCTCACGGGACCAATGTAACCTGTAGGAACTCACCGCGTAGTCTCGGGTCTCCCAGTTTGAGAGTATGATGATAATTTGCAAAAATCACATTTAGACTTGAAAACAGGCCGTAATAGGGTGAAAATCCAAACCAGGCCCCAAACGACCCCGTAGGAGGCACGAACACCTCGTACGGGACCAATGTAACCTGTAGGAACTCACCGCGTAGTCTCGGGTCTCCCGGTTTGAGAGTATGACGATAATTTGCAAAATCACATTTAGACTTGAAAAGAGGCCGTTATAGGGTGAAAACCCAAACCAGCCCCCAAACGACCCCCTAGTAGGTACGAACAACTCGCACGGGACCAATGTGACTTGTAGGAACTGACCGCGTAGTCCCGGGTCTCCCGGTTTGAGAGTATGATGATAATTTGCAAAAATCACACTTTAACTTAAACTGGCCGTGAGAGGGTGAAAACCCAAACAAGCCCCCAAACGACCCCATAGGAGGCACGAACACCTCGCACGGGACCAATGTAACTTGTAGGAACATACCGCGTAGTCCCGGGTCTCCCGATTTTAGAGTAGGACGATAATTTTCAAAAATCACACGTAGACTTAAAACAAGCGGTGAAAGGGTGAAAACTCAAACCAACCCCCAAACGACCCCGTAGGAGGCACGAACACCTCGCACGGGACCAATGTAACTTGTAGGAACTGACCGCGTAGTCTCGGATCTCTCGGTTTGAGAGTATGATGATAATTTGCAAAAATCACACTTTGACTTGAAAACAGGCCGTTAAAGGGTGAAATTCCAAACCAGCCCCCAAACGACCCCGTAGGAGGCACGAACACCTCGCACGGGACCAATGTAACTTATTGGAACTGACCGCGTAGTCCTGGGTCTCTAGATTTGAGAATATGACAATAATTTGCAAAAATCACACTTAGACTTAAAAACAAGCCGTTAAAGGGTGAAAACCCAAACCATCCCCTAAACGACCCCGTAGGGGGCACAAACACCTCGTACGGGACTGATGTAACTTGTTGGAACTGACCGCGTAGTCCCGGGTCTCCCGGTTTCAGAGTATGACGATAATTTGCAAAAATCACACTTAGACTTAAAAACAAACAGTTAAGGGTGAAAACCCAAACCAGCCCCAAACGACCTCGTAGAAGGCACGAACAACTCGCACGAAACCAATGTAACTTGTAGGAACTGACCGCGTAGTCCCGAGTCCCCTTGTTTGATAGTATGACGATAATTTGCAAAAATCACACTTTGACTTAAAAACACGCCGTTAAAGGGTGAAAACCCAAACCAGCCCGCAAACGACCCCGTAAGAGGTACGAACACCTCGCACGGGACCAATGTAACATGTAGGAACTGACCGCGTAGTCCCGGGTCTCTCGGTTTGAGAGTATGATAATAATTTGCAAAAAACTAACTTTGGCTTGAAAAAAGACCGTTAAAGGGTGAAAACCCAAACCAGCCCCCAAACGACCCCGTAGGAGGCACGAACACCTAGGACGGGACCAATGTAACCTGTAGGAACTCACCGCGTAGTCTCGGGTCTCCCAGTTTGAGAGTATGATGATAATTTGCAAAAATTACATTTAGACTTGAAAACAAGCCGTTATAGGGTGAAAACCCAAACTAGGCCCCAAACGACCCCGTAGGAGGCACGAACACCTCGTACGGGACCAGTGTAACCTGTAGGAACTCACATCTTAGTCCCGGGTCTCCCGGTTTGAGAGTATGACGATAATTTGCAAAATCACATTTAGACTTGAAAACAGGCCGTTATAGGGTGAAAACCCAAACCAGCCCCCAAACGACCCCCTAGGAGGCACGAACAACTCGCACGGGACCAATGTAACTTGTAGGAACTGACCGCGTAGTCCCGGGTCTCACGGTTTGAGAGTATGATGATAATTTTCAAAAATCACACTTAAACTTAAACTGGCCGTAAAAAGGTGAAAACCCAAACCATCCCCCAAACGACCCCGTAGGAGGCACGAACACCTCGCACGGGACCAATGTCACTTGTACGAACTGCACGCGTAGTCCCGGGTCTCCCGATTTTAGAGTAGGACGATAATTTTCAAAAATCACACGTAGACTTAAAACAAGCGGTGAAAGGGTGAAAACCCAAACCAACCCCCAAACGACCCCGTAGGAGGCACGAACACCTCGCACGGGACCAATGTAACTTGTAGGAACATACCGCATAGTCCCGGGTCTCCCGATTTTAGAGTAGGACGATAATTTTCAAAAATCACACATAGACTTGAAAACAGGTCGTTAAAGGGTGAAAGCCCAAACCAACCCCCAAACGACCCCGTAGGAGGCACGAACACCTCGCACGGGACCAATGTAACTTGTAGGAACTGACCGCGTAGTCTCGGATCTCTCGGTTTGAGAGTATGATGATAATTTGCAAAAATCACACTTTGACTTGAAAACAGGCCGTTAAAGGGTGAAATTCCAAACCAGCCCCCAAACGACCCCGTAGGAGGCACGAACACCTCGCACGGGACCAATATAACTTATAGGAACTGACCGCATAGTCCTGGGTCTCTCGATTTGAGAATGTCACGATAATTTGCAAAAATCACACTTAGACTTAAAAACAAGTCGTTAAAGGGTGAAAACCCAAACCATCCCCTAAACGACCCCGTAGGGGGCACGAACACCTCGTACGGGACCGATGTAACTTGTTGGAACTGACCGCGTAGTCCTGAGTCTCACGGTTTGAGAGTATGATGATAATTTGTAAAAATCACACTTAGACTTAAAAACAAACAGTTAAGGGTGAAAACCCAAACCAGCCCCCAAACGACCCCGTAGGAGGCACGAACACCTCGCACGGGACCAATGTAACCTGTAGGAACTCACCGCGTAGTCTCGGGTCTCCCAGTTTGAGAGTATGATGATAATTTGCAAAAATTACATTTAGACTTGAAAACAGGCCGTTATAGGGTGAAAACGCAAACCAGGCCCCAAATG
This sequence comes from Sambucus nigra, assembly GCA_949130495.1. NCBI lineage: Eukaryota > Viridiplantae > Streptophyta > Magnoliopsida > Dipsacales > Adoxaceae > Sambucus > Sambucus nigra. The sequence goes on from OX422224.1 coordinate 397,069,824, forward strand.
ACCCCGTAGGAGGCACGAACACCTCGTATGGGACCAATGTAACCTGTAGGAACTCACCGCGTAGTCTCAGGTCTCCCGATTTGAGAGTATGATGATAATCTGCAAAAATCACACTTTGACTTAAAAACACGCCATTAAAGGGTGAAAATCCAAACCAACCCCCAAACGACCCCGTAGGAGGCACGAACACCTCGAACGGGACCAATGTAACCTGTAGGAACTCACCGCGTAGTCTCGGGTCTCCCAGTTTGAGAGTATCATGATAATTTGAAAAAATCACATTTAGACTTGAAAACAGGCCGTTATAGGGTGAAAACCCAAACCAGCCCCCAAACAACCCCGTAGGAGGCACGAACACCTCGCACGAAACCAATGTAACTTGTAGGAATTGACCGCGTAGTCCCGGGTCTCCCAGTTTGAGAGTATGATGATAATTTGCAAAAATCTCAATTTGACATAAAAACACGCCATTAAAGGGTGAAAATCCAAACCAACCCCAAAACGACCCCGTAGGAGGCACGAACACCTCGCATGGGGCTAATGTAACATGTAGGAACTGACCGCGTAGTCTCGGGTCTCCCAATTTGAGTGTATGATGATAATTTGCAAAAATCACCCTTTGACTTGAAAACAGGCCGTTATAGGGTGAAAATCCAAACCAGCCCCCAAACGACCCCATAGGAGGCACGAACACCTCGCACGGGACCAATGTAACTTGTAGGAACTGACCGCGTAGTCCCAGGTCTCCCGATTTGAGAGTATGACGATAATTTGGAAAAATCACACTTTGACTTGAAAACAGACCGTTAAGGGTGAAAACACAAACCAGCCCCCAAACGACCCCGTAGGAGGGACGACCACCTTGCACGGGACCAATGTAACTTGTAGGAGCAGACCGCGTAGTCCAGGGTCTCCCGGTTTGAGAGTATGACGATAATTTGCCAAAATCACACTTTGACTTGAAAACAGGTCGTTACGGGTGAAAACACAAACCAGCCCCCAAACGACCCCATAGGAGTGACAAACACCTCGCACAGGACCAATGTAACTTGCAGGAACATACCGCGTAGTCCCGGGTCTCTCGATTTGAGTGTAGGACAATAATTTGTAAAAGTCACACTTAGACTTAAAAACAGGCTGTTAAAGGGAGAAAACCCAAACCAGCCTCTAAACGACCCCGTAAGAGGCACGAACACCTCGCACGGGACCAATGTAACTTAAAAGAAGTAACCGCATAGTCCCGGTTCTCCCGATTTGAGAGTATGACAATAATTTGCAAAAATCTCACTTTGACTTGAAAACACGTCGTTAAACGGTGAAAACCCATACCAGCCCCCAAACGACCCCGTAGGAGGTACTAACACCTCGCACGGGACCAATGTAACTTATAGGAACTGACCGCGTAGTCCTGGGTCTCTCGATTTGAGAATGTGATGATAATTTGCAAAAATCACACTTGCACTTAAAAACAAGCCGTTAAAGGGTGAAAACCCACACCATCCCCCAAACGACCCCGTAGGGGGCACGAACACCTCGCACGGGACCGATGTAACTTGATGGAACTGACCGCGTAGTCCCGAGTCTCCCGGTTTGAGAGTATGACGATAATTTGCAAAAATCACACTTAGACTTAAAAACAAACAGTTAAGGGTGAAAACCCAAACCAGCCCCCAAACGACCCCGTAGAAGGCACGAACACCTCGCACAAAACTAATGTAACTTGTAGGAACTGACCGCGTAGTCCCGGGTCCCCCTGTTTGATAGTATGACGATAATTTGCAAAAATCACACTTTGACTTAAAAACACGCCGTTAAAGGGTGAAAACCCAAACCAGCCCCCAAACGACCCCGTAGGAGGTACGAACACCTCGCACAGGACCAATGTAACATGTAGGAACTGACCGCGTAGTCCCGGGTCTCTCGGTTTGAGAGTATGATAATAATTTGCAAAAAACTAACTTTGGCTTGAAAACAGACCGTTTAAAGGTGAAAACCCAAACCAGCCCCCAAACGACCCCGTAGGAGGCACGGACACATCGCACGGGACCAATGTAACTTATAGGAAGTGACTGCGAAGTTTCAGGTTTCTCGATTTGAGAGTATGACGATTGTTTGCAAAAATCACACTTTGACTTGAAAACAGGTCGTTAAAGGGTGAAAACCCAAACCATCCCCCAAACGATCTCATAGGAGGCACGAACACCTCGCACGGGACCAATGTAACCTGTAGGAACTCACCGCGTAGTCTCGGGTCTCCCAGTTTGAGAGTATGATGATAATTTGCAAAAATCACATTTAGACTTGAAAACAGGCCGTAATAGGGTGAAAACCCAAACCAGGCCCCAAACGACCCCGTAGGAGGCACGAACACCTCGTACGGGACCAATGTAACCTGTAGGAACTCACCGCGTAGTCTCGGGTCTCCTGGTTTGAGAGTATGACGATAATTTGCAAAATCACATTTAGACTTGAAAACAGGCCGTTATAGGGTGAAAACCCAAACCAGCCCCCAAACGACCCCCTAGGAGGCACGAACAACTCGCACGGGACCAATGTAACTTATAGGAACTGACCGCGTTGTCCCGGGTCTCCCAGTTTGAGAGTATGATGATAATTTGCAAAAATCACACTTTAACTTAAACTGGCCGTGAAAGGGTGAAAAACCAAACCAGCCCCCAAACGACCCCGTAGGAGGCACGAACACTCGCACGGGACCAATGTAACTTGTAGGAACTGACCGCGTAGTCCCGGGTCTCCTGATTTTAGAGTAGGACAATAATTTTCAAAAATCACACGTAGACTTAAAACAAGCGGTGAAAGGGTGAAAACCCAAACCAACCCCCAAACGACCCCGTAGGAGGCACGAACACCTCGCACGGGACCAATGTAACTTGTAGGAACTGGCCGCGTAGTCTCGGATCTCTCGGTTTGAGAGTATGATGATAATTTGTAAAAATCACACTTTGACTTGAAAACAGGCCGTTAAAGGGTGAAATTCCAAACCAGCCCCCAAACGACCCCGTAGGAGGCACGAACACCTCGCACGGGACCAATATAACTTATAGGAACTGACCGCGTAGTCCTGGGTCTCTCGATTTGAGAATGTGACGATAATTTGCAAAAATCACACTTAGACTTAAAAACAAGCCATTAAAGGGTGAAAACCCAAACCATCCCCTAAACGACCCCGTAGGGGGCACGAACACCTCGTACGGGACCGATGTAACTTGTTGGAACTGACCGCGTAGTCCCGGGTCTCCCGGTTTGAGAGTATGATGATAATTTGCAAAAATTACACTTAGACTTAAAAACAAACAGTTAAGGGTGAAAACCCAAACCTGCCCCCAAATGACCCCGTAGGAGGCACGAACACCTCGCACGAAACCAATGTAACTTGTAAGAACTAACCGCGCAGTCCCAGGTCTCCCTGTTTGAGAGTATGACGATAATTTGCAAAAATCACACTTTGACTTGAAAATAGGCCGTGAAAGGGTGAAAACCCAAACCAGCCCCCAAACGACCCCGTAGGAGGTACGAACACCTCGTACGGAACCAATGTAACATGTAGGAACTGACCGCGTAGTCCCGGGTCTCTCGGTTTGAGAGTATGATGATAATTTGCAAAAAAATCACTTTGGCTTGAAAACAGGCCGTTAAAGGGTGAAAATCCAAACCAGCCCCCAAACGACTCCGTAGGAGGCACGAACACCTCGCACGGGACCAATGTCACTTATAGGAAGTGACCGCGTTGTTCCGAGTTTCCCGGTTTGAGAGTATGACGATAGTTTACAGAAATCACACTTTGACTTGAAAACAGGCCGTTAAAGGGTGAAAACCCAAACCAGCCCCCAAACGACCCCGTAGGAGGCACGAACACCTCGCACGGGACCAATGTAACTTGTAGGAACTCACCGCATAGTCCCGGGTCTCTCGGTTTGAGAGTATGACGATAATTTGCAAAAATCACATTAAGACTTCAAAACAGGCCGTTATAGGGTGAAAAGCCAAGCCAGGCCCCAAACGACCCCTTAAGAGGCACGAACACCTCGCACGGGACCAATGTAACTTGTAGGAACTGACTGCGTAGTCCCGAGTCTCCCGGTTTGAGAGTATGACGATAATTTGCAAAAATCTCACTTTGACTTGAAAATAGGCTGTTAAAGGGTGAAAACCCAAACCAGCCACCAAATGACCCCCTAAGAGGCACGAACAACGCGCACGGGACCAATGTAACATGTAGGAACTGACCGCGTAGTCCCGGGTCTCACGGTTTGAGAGTATGATGATAATTTGCCAAAATGACACTTTAACTTAAACTGGCCATGAAAGGGTGAAAACCCAAACCTGCCCCCAAACGATCCCGTAGGAGGCACGAACACCTCGCACGGGACCAATGTAACTTGTAGGAACTGATCGCGTAGTCCCAGGTCTCCCGGTTTGAGAGTAGGACGATAATTTGCAAAAATCACACGTAGACTTAAAACAAGCCATGAAAGGGTGAAAACCCAAACCAACCCCCAAACGACCCCGTAGGAGGCACGAACACCTCGCACGGGACCAATGTAACTTGTAGGAACTGACCGCGTAGTCTCGGATCTCCCGGTTTGAGAGTATGATGATAATTAGCAAAAATCACCCTTTGACTTGAAAAAAGGCCGTTAAAGGGTGAAATTCCAAACCAGCCTCCAAACGACCCCGTAGGAGGCACGAACACCTCGCACGGGACCAAATCTAGGGCTTTTAAGGATTTCTGAATTAATGGTGATAATAAAAATCTAGGACTTTTAAGGATTTCTTGAATTAATGAATCCATACTTGAGATTTAATGGAATTTTGATGTTAAACCATGTTGATAGACATCTTATTAGGTGTAAAAATTATTTAGGATGAGTGGTTTTGTGTTAGGTGACATTACACATGCATTGGGTGGACAAAAATGGAAGAAAAACGCAAAAATTCAAAGGTAGGGGACAATCTGGGTCAAGATCGTTAAAACAACCTGGAGAACTAGAATCTCGTTCGAACAACCATGTTCGAACGAGATTTCCAATGAGAAATCAGAGTTAGGTTCGTTAGAAGTAGGTTCAAACAAACTCATTTAAATGACCTCGTTCGAACGAGATTTCCAACGAGAATTTAGCCTAAGTCTTTCAAAGTTTCATTTGAACGAGATTTCTGACACTTCTAACGAGATTTCATAAAATTGTAAAATTGCTCGATTGAGTAGAAATCTTATGAGGATAGTCTGAGAGAGAGGGAATAATCGTAATGGGCCAATACAATAAGTAGTAGAGAATACTATGCTACATATATTAAGAAAGAATTGGGTTACCTAAGGTTTATATTGGGTTGGGTAAATACCTAAAGTGTAATATGGTTATGTGAATACCTAAGATTATAATAGGTTGTGTGTATACCTATGGGTTGTTCGCTATGTGTATGACATACCTATGTCGCTTGCTATCGGGTGGAGGTTGCGCGCTTGGGCAGTCTTATCCTGATGAGCCTTCGGGGGGGATCTTTAGACTTGCACCATAGATCATAGAACCTTAGGCACGTGGTATCCGAGATATGATAGTTCGACGATTTAAAGGGAACGTAGGTATGTGCGTGACCCATTGGTCTAGGAACTATGTTCACCTCCAATATGTGTTATTGTATTTTGATGGTTCATGGGAGATTATCTGAACCTTTATCCCTATTCAGTGCGAGATGTCTCGGGATATGATAGCAGAGTATATATTACGCCAAGAGGTCTTAACCTATGGGTGCATGATTTGTGTGTGTGTGTATATATATATATATATATATATATATATATATATAGTGATGATATTGAATATATATATATACTTGAGAATAATTCTACTGTGAGAATTAGTAGATATGGTAATAATGATAAGTAAATTAATCTTAGTGAGTAAAAGATTGACTACACGAATGGTGAAAACGTAAATAAGCTATTTCGGATAAACTATGTTAATCACGTATTGTATGGGCGATACGGGTGTACTACGGGTGAACGTAAGTAGTGATAGTGTGGTTTCTAACTAGTTAGGTTGGATAGCATAGCTATTATGGGTTAGAAGATACATTAGGCATGCACATTAGTTGAGAGGTAAGCATCTTAATTGAGAGCACGAATTTTTAACATGTATATAATATGTTCTAAATTGCATTTATGCACTTGCTATTTTAAAACTATTTTTACTCGAGTTCTGTCCCATTTCTTGTAAATTTTCTCCCCTATCTATATATATATATATATATATATATATATATATATATATATATATATATATATATATATATGTATTTTAACAGGTGCCCAGCTACAGGAACACCAGATCTAGACACTTGGATTATTTGACGAGCTGCAGCGATTGTGGAAGCTGTAGGTCGTTGAGAATAGACGCATCTATCATTTCTTTTAGTTTATTCAGACTTTCTATTCAGGGCATATGTCTCCATTCTCATACTATGTTTATTTCGAGATATTTTTGTATTTCTCATCAATCTTTCAGTTTCAGTTAAACTTGGTATTTTATGTTGTTGATTGTAGACATTTTAACTGGGATGTTCATCTCAGTATTTATTATTCTGTTATTTAGTTCAGTGGTTGGTATTTCATTTGTTGTATGGTTCATTTAGTTAATGAAGTGGGTTACTTATTAAAAGAAATTGAATGGATGTGTTAGGAGTAAATGTTTTTGACACTAGCTTAATTAAATATTAGGTAATTAATTGAATTAAAGTTTTTCGACAGTGATGCTAAGAATGAACCAACTGAACATTCTGTTTTAATTTAATAAAGGATTGATCACCCGATATTTAATTGGGAGGGGTGTCACAAGTGCCCCCATGCCAGTGGATCCGAAGGTATACCTCTACTCTTCTTATTTTTCTTGTGACTATTTCACGAGTAAACATTCTTCTCATGTGTTATCCTATTTGTTTTTGGCAATTTTCATACCGAGCAAATGGGTGATCATTTTTCCTTCTCTACTATGGATGTTTCTTCTGAGCAACGAGTGAGCTCATTCATTTCTTCATCATATTCAACCATTTATATTGCTTTCAAGTATGGCTCTAATTATGTCAAATAATTTCTTGTAGGAGAGGGATCAATGCAGGATCTCGAGTAACATTCTTACTCATATAGGAATGCGAGTAAGTCGCCTTTCTTCAAACTATTATCCATTTAATTTTTTACTTGGTGTATCTATTTTTTCTTCTTTTATTCTCAGGAGGCAGAAGACGAGGGATAAGAACTTGGCGAGGAGGACAAGAAGAACTCATAGGCAACTCATTCTGATCGAATAAGTGGGGAGCATGATAGTGAAGACTCCTTTGTTGGCTCTGATGCAAGTTCAATGAAAGCAAGTTTTGATATGGAGGAGATGGATGCCCCGGATGTCTATCTCAAGGACTTTTGGTCTCATGCGAAAATAATTTGTGAGGAAGACTGAGATATATTGGATTTGATTTTCGAGCATCACCCGAAGACCTTCACTAGTTGGTATGTTCACAATATTAAGGGTATTTCTATTGCTAATCGAAGATACTTGCAAGCCATATTCGAAAGTTCACATCAATTCCTCCTACTCCCCTTGCACACACTTTTATTGTTTTTATAAAAGACTTAGAGGACTTTTACCACTTTAAGCTGGATTGGTTGGATAGTTTTACTCACAGTCTCATTCATTTTACTTTGAAAAGTTTGATAAATGGCTCAAGCTTCTGAGAATGCCCAAGTCGTGCAGCGTCGAGCGCGAGCAAATGCTTTATAAGACCAAATCAAGTCTCTTGAACATGAGTTGAGTAATGACCTATCTAGTGGCGAGGATAGTGTTGCTCATATTTTCAATATTGAGGAAGATATGAAGCGAGAGGTTGGTGCTTCTTGGGAGGGTTTTTATAGGAGAGAGAATGTATTGCTCCCCTTTCTTTTGTATTATTATTTTTTTGATGAACATTTGTAACCTTTCCCATTCCTCGAGCCTTCAAGTTAATGATTTTAGTATGTGAAATAACTTGTTCATTTACTTTTCAATCTTTTAAGGCCTCTGAGCAAATAATACTGATATGTGAGATATTGTCTTTCCTGTATACTTTGGGATTATCTGCTCAGAAAACTTTATATTTTTATTATAAAGTATTTTTGAAAGTAAGTAAGCATTAATAATATGTAATATTTCCCTTATAATGTGGGAACTTATTTTTATGCTCTCTATATTTACTTTTTAAATTATAACTGTGCAAGTATATTCCCTCAAAATATTACAAGTAGAGATAAATTTGTTAGTTAGAGGAAATATGTTTCCTCATACTTTGAAAATTCAAAGGTGCCTTGCTCGTTGATTTTTTATTTTTAAATGGACATTAACTTGAAAGTTTATCCCCTCATAATATGGCGATCAAATATATTTTTGAAAGAAAATATATTCCCTCATAATGTGGGAATCCTGGGACTGGTTTGCTCGTTATATTTTTTCTTAACAAAAGAAGTATAATCCTAACTTTGGAATGTATCCCCTCTCACAATCTTGCAAGCAGGTACATAAAAAACTTGTTGGTTATATGGTGAAACACATCAAAGTAATATAATCAATATTATAAAACTTTAACGAAAACTTGTTATAACCAAACATGAGCCATTGTATTCATTATATCAAACTTGATATTCTTAGATATTTCAAATACAAAAAGTTTTTTTTCCATATAAGAAACTCTATTTTCATAAACAAGAAAGAAAATCTAAAAGCAGAGAAACGTTATTCATAGTAATTCTTGATCCCCTTGTAATTTACACACTCGATCTCTGGAATACGTTAATACCCTGACTTTACCACTCCTTTAACCACGAATGGTCCTTCCCGGTTTGGTTTGAACTTGGAGGCAGACATTCTCCTCAAGTGATGAGTGGATGCTCTAAGTAATAAGTCCACATCTTGAAATCCCCTTGGCTTGAATAAGTTCTCATAGGCCTTAGACAACCGTTGAGTATAAAATTTGAAGTTATCCTTGATCTTATCCATGTGTTGATCCAAGCCCTCCAATTTCACATGCCTTGGGTTTGGTAGCAAATCATGATTTAAATCCATTCTCGCAGAGGTTATTTCTAATTCCAATTGTATGAAAATATATGTTCCATATATAAAAGAGAAAGGAGTGAACCCTATTGGCATCCTCTTTGAAGTTTTGTAGGCCCACAAAATAATTGTCAATTAGTCATCCCATATTCCAGGGATATCTTCTAGCATTTTCTTTAAAATATTGATCAAGGTTTTATTGGCTGCCTATGCTCGTCCATTCCCTTTTGGATATGATATAATTGAGTTATTGTGGACGATCTTATACTTATCTGTGAGAGGTCTCATTTCCTTGCGTACAAACTATTTTCCATTATCCATAAGGATGACCTTTGGCATGTCAAACCTGCAAATGGTGTACTCGTGGATGAATTGATTGACTACTTGATTTGTTATCCATCTAAGAGGGATTTATTCTACCCATTTAGTATACAACTCTGTGTCAACTAGGATTAAAGCTTTTCCAAATGAGGTTGGGTGATGTTTCCTACTAGATCAAATGCTCAAGTGTGGAACAGGTAAAGGCCGACCAAACTCTACAAGCTTACTGATAAGTCAAGTACCATGTTCCAATGTACTTGACATGTTCCACACCTCTTTGTGAAGTTAATAAAATCGGATTCCATTGTGGTCCAATAGTACCCCAGAGTCATCAACTGATCCTATAACTTTTTCCTACTTATATCCGAGGGTTAGTGATCTTCCTACAATACTTTTGCCACTTTTTCCTTGGCAATAAACTTCAAAGCCTTCTAATTATACCCTATTATGTACAATTTTCCTTTGACTATGTAAAATCCGGCAACCCTCTTCTTCAGATAGATCTCATTTAATCGCTCAGTGGGCAACTCTCCATCTATTAAATAGGCTACATAAGGACTCCTCCAATCCAGATCTTCCATGAAGTGAGCCTCTATTAGTTGGTCGAATTGGAACTGGAATTTCAGATAACCTTGTTGCAATCGAGCGACATCTGTGCACGTGTTGGGCTAATAATAACCTCCTTACTGTAAATGCCTATAAAGTGAAATATTAGTGTCAACATAATGCATCTCATGTATGGCTTGTAACGTTTCATGGGCTTTTTCATCTCTCACAGATCTTAACAATTATCCCCTAGGACATTTGAAGTAGAGAGTTCCTTATAATATGTAAAAGTTTTCTAGCTTTGATAACTTCATCTTTCCTTCATGTGTTTATAGTTACTTGACTATGTATGTTCTCCTCAGCTAGAAATAGAGTTCTTAATGTTATAAGCACCGTTCTTGTCCGAACAGTGATTGTAGCTTCTGGATCATCCAGCTCTAACTTTTGAGCAATTATTGCTAGAGCATTAGGATGCCTATTCATCATCCGATGATGACTTGCTAATTTAACACTAGAAATTAGTCCAACAAATGTTGAATGATTATTCAGTAAGGAACAAGGTTTGCATGTTTGATATCAAATTATCCATTGACTTGTTTTAATATGAGGTTATAATCCCCCTGTATACACAAAAGATTCATCTCCTCTTCTCAAAGATTTTAATATCCCAAATATGAGTGCTTTATGCTCTGCTTCGTTGTTCGAGCACTTAAAGTCTAGCTTGTAGGAAATAATGATATTTTATTTGGTATTGAAGAGGACGGTTCCCGCTCCTTCAGTAATTTTTTGCACACGAACCATCGAATTCCATTTTCCAATCTTCCATGTTTTCAACCAAGAAGTCTTGAAAGTTATCCCTCAGTAACTCCTCACTTGGAGGTTTAAAATTTTGGCTTGAGAAGTTACTTACAAGATCAACCAAAGCTTGAATTTTGATAGCTTTGGGTGCAAGACACTTCATATTATATTATGATATTATGAGAAACCATTTGGCTTCTCGCCCACTAAAATGGTTCTGGTGAGTAGGTACTTGATATGATCTCATTTGGTGATGATATGTACTATAAATATGAGCAAGTAAAGCCATAACTTATAAGTACAAACACCAAGGCTAAACAATACATTTCCACACTTGTGTACCTGGACTCAGTTTCACTCGGGACAAGTAATATACATGCCTTTCCTTCCCTTATTTCTCTTGGGAGAGCAAAGCCTTAATAGACGTTTCCATGGAAGTTAAATACAATAGAAAAGTCTTACTTGCTTATAGGGTAATCATAGTTGATGGAGAGGCCATAATCTCTTTGATCCTCTCAAATGCATTCTACTACTTATTCCCCCACATCCACTTCACCTTATCCTTCATGAACAATGAGAAATGATGGGTAATATCTACCAATGCTGGTATAAACATTTTCAAATAAGAAACTCTGCCCAATAAACTTTTGAGTTACCTTATACTTCTTAGTGGTGGTATTATCAAAATTGCCTTTTTCTTCTTAGCATCCATTTTCACGCCTTGTCTGTTGACAAAAAATCCAAGAAATTTATTTGCGATAACCCCAAAGGTACATTTCGAGGGGTTCATGCTTATCTTGTACTTTTGGTAACGTTAAAAAACTCTTCTCAAATCTTAAATGTGCCTGCTCTTTGTTTTGAATTTTACCACCAAGTCATCCATATAGAATTACAATTTTTTATGAAATAAATCATGAAATTACGTCGCTCCGCCATTCTTCAAACCAAACGACATAACTATGTAGTGGAAATTACCTAGAGGAGTTCGAAAACCTGTATTCTCTGCATCCACTAGATCCATTTTAATATGATTATATCTGATATACCCATATATAAAACTAGACATTTTGTGTCCGGCAGTCACATCCACTAGGCTAGTAGTGCTTCTAATAAAAATTTATCCTTTGGTCATGCGCAGTTCAAGTCACTAAAATCCACAAAGATTATGATTTGTTTTTTGTCCTTTTTTGCAATGGGCACAATGCTCGAAAACCAAATAGGATGTTGGATGGGTTCGATGAAACTAGTTGTGAATCATTTCTCAAGTTTTTCCTTTATCTTTAAGTCTAAATCGGTCTTGTAGGTGCAAGTAACCTATCTCATTGGTAAGGTATTAGGGAAAATATTCAGTTTCTGAGTGCTTACCTATGGGTCTATGCCCGACATTTCCATATACTTCTATGTAAACACGTCTGCAAAATCTTTGAGCATGTTGACAATTTCCTCTCATTGCTTCGGACTCAAACCTTCAGAGATGAATATGGGTCTTTCGTCTCCACCCTCTGTAACACCCCGTCTGATTATTAAATATTTAATTAATTCGAGTAAATTTAAATTTTAAGTGTGTCGTAATTTAATTGAATTAATTATTATGTGTGAATTTAAATACTAATCGGGAGAGATAATAATTAATATAAATGAAATGAAATTTACTAAGTGTGTAGTAAATAATACATGACTATTATTATGCGTCGTAGCGAGTTAAACGACAGGATTTTTTTGTATCTCAACCAGGAGTCGGGTATAGATTATATTAAGGTTGAGATGGAGACTTTTAATAAAGTGACTTGGATGACAATTCTGAGTGTACGGTTGATTCCGGATAGGTCAAAATAGAGTACCCGGGGGTAATAATTGGGTCTCGGAACATTTTTAGGCATAGCCGGGCCCACATGGGGTGTTCGGGTCATTTGGGTTGGGCCCATAAGACTAATTTCGGATTTATCATTATTTAACCTAAATCTAAAAGGGTTGGAAAATAGTTAATCATATTCTAGCCTTAAGAACTTGAGAAAAGAAAAGAGAAGGAAAGTGGGGAGCTTTTAGGAGTCAAATTAAGAGAAATTGGATGTGTTCTTCATCAATTCATCTTCTACCTCAAAGGAATCTGACTCTACGAATCAAATCAAGCAAGTGGTTAACTTTCTTTGAATCTAAATTGTAGTATTTGGTTCATATCATAGTTGGTGTAAACCAAAATCGGTTTTTGCGTGGGTTTTCGTATGAAAAGGGTTTTTACGATTCGAAAGCAAATTAGTAGACTAAACATGAAATTAATGATGAAATATCATGTAGGATTGTTAGAATTGAATTACTCTTCTAAATCCATAAGCAGGTGTGTTGATTTGGTGATTGTGAAATCGAATTTAGAAAGAGAATTGGACAAACGGGAGAAAAACCCAATTCATGAATTATCGGATGAATGTGAGAATTGTTAATGTTAAATGATGATTTTGAGATTAGTAAAGGTTGCGAACATATTTAAATCACTAGTAAAGTTTTGGTTGAGAATTGAATTAAAACATAAAATCTTCAAAAGTTAACAATGGTGGAATTCGCAACAGAGTGTGTGAAGAGACCTTCTTACAGCGAATCGATTCGGTTCCTAAGCCGAATCGATTCGACTATCCAGAAAAGGGGAATTTTTGTGTTTTTCCCCTAAATGCAAAATTAATTATGGGGAAACTTTTGGGTTATTTCTAAAATATGTGAAGGGACCTATTTAATTTCAGTAGGCTATAGTAAGGGATTTATTAGCCAATTTGGAGAATTCTAAGTCTAGGACCTTTATGGACATATTTTGAAATAGAGAGAATTGTGGATATCAGGATGAAATTTTGGGTAGAGTGAGTAAACTCAAATTTGTGAACTAGTATGATAAAGAAAAATTAGAGTCGGGTAAATAGACTCAGTTATCATAGGCTAGTGCCAGGAGAGTTAGGCACGGGTTAGCCGGACTTAATTAACTTGAATTATATATATACACGGATAGTTGTAACACCCCGTATTTTTAATTATTTTTATAATGGGGTTAATTGTAAACTAAATTAGCATTAATTAAATGGATTAATTAAATTATATTGGAATAATTAATCTGGGATAATAGATATTAATTAGCGAGACAAGTGTCAATATTTATTGATGTGAATTATATTAAATATTACTTAGTTAGTAAAGTAATATATCATTATGCATGTATTGAAATTGTCGCAAGTGGAAAATACGTCAGTTATAGTAATTTAGTAGGGACGCACGTGTCAATTATGTCGGGACTCGATTTAAGGAAATAAAAAGTAATTTATTTTTAAGTCATCCAAGTAGTCATTTCGAGTGCGTCAGAGTGTCCGGAAGGGTCGAAATAGTCAGAAAAGTGGACTCAGAGGTATAATATGGGTCCCGGGTCAATTTTGAGCCAAACAAGCATCTCGAAAGGGTATTTCGGTCATTTTTATTTTGGAAGAAAAGGGGCATACGAAATTAATAGGTTAATATCATTTGAGAAGAAGAGTTGCGGAGAGGCCATAGGAAGAAGAAGAAGAGAGGAGGTCCCAAGGTCTAGAACCACCATTATTGCACCTATTGCACCACAAACACCGCCATTGCATAGATCGGAAAGGGAGGAGACCAACCATACCAGAAATATTCAGATATTCAGACCTTCATATCAAGGCAAGTGTTTAAACTTGAAAATTTCTTGCATATATAATATCCATGTTATTATAGGAGAATTATTCACATGATTATGAAGATATTAAGTTAATGTTTTAGGATTAAAATATGTTCTTGGATAAAAATCATGTTAGGAAAAACTCCCTGATGTATGTAGAACGAAATTGAAGAATTAGGATTATCCATATGTGAATAAATCTGGGTTCAATGTGAGTTCTTGAACAAAAAAATGATGAACTAGGGTTTTAAAGAAATAAATTGGGAATTTTGGAATTTATTGATGGTTCAATGATTCTTGTACGTTAGATATCACCCTTACATGTTAGTATAATGTTTAGGATGATTAGTTGGAGGTTTGGCAAAGAATCATGGAGTTTTTATTAAGGAAAAACTTGGAAAAAACATAACTGCGTAGAAGAACTGAGAATTGCAGAACGTCGGACCAGTTCGGTCCAGAGGCGGATCGGTTTGGTCGGCTACCATTCATTTCTCTTTTTATTTAGAACTCGTGGGAAACATTTGGAATTCACTTGCTAAATTCATATTTAAATATAATGAGTATTACATTGAAATAACAGTAGGTCAAGGTTGGGTTTTAGGTTCCATCCTATGAGGGGGATTTAAGGGCTAAGTTTAATTAGGTTAATTTTAGAGAAAATCCTAAATAAAAACATAATTCGAGTAATGGGTATTGGAGGACAATGATGACTTAGACCAGTAGGATATGAGTGAACTACCTACTGATATTATATTACAGAATAATGGACACACTCTGAGTAGTGAAAGATACTCGAGAACGTACGATAAAAAGTATAATTGAAATTTACTAATAAGTGGAATATTCAAGAAATTTATATACCACGTATGGGATATATGATATAGGTCGGATTATACCAATGTAGACAATACAAATATATGGATTATGTGTATACCTATTGTATGATTTTTATGTGTATGACATACCTACGCTACTTGCTATCACGGGAGGTTTCCTCATCGGGACAGTTATATCCTGATGAGCCATGGGGGGGGGGATTTTTTATTTGTACCTCAGAATATAGAACCTAAGAAAGGCCTATTTGTGAGAACGATAAGTCGACGGTCATATGGGTGCGTAGGTATGTGTGTAGCCCATAGTATTGGAACTATATTTGCCTCCATGTTGTGTGATTTGTATTTATGGTGCGAGAGAGATACCAAACCAGTCGTTCTTCATTTAGTACGTGGTGTACTAGGACTTGATAGCAGAGTATGCATGCACCGCATCTCATCCTAGGGGTGCTATGTTAGTATATATAATTAGAGTGAAATATACATACATATATATATATACACACACACTTGTGATTAAATTCTACTGCGTGCACTTAGTAGATGAGTAAGATTATGATATCTAATTCATTTAATAATCTGGGAAGTTGACTTAAATTGAGAAATTCATAATTGCCAAATAGACATAAAAATTTAATAGATATTGTATGGATAATACAGGTGGTCATTATGAGTTATTAGTATAAAAGCTTAATGAACTCGAACTAGTTAGGCGGGAGAGCGGTATCTAGAATGGTTTAGAAGTACGTTAGGCGTGAACAGTAGTTGAGATGTGATAATCTCAAGTGAGAGTTCGTAAAGATAACATGTATATAGTATATGTGTCTAAGCATTTTAAATACTTTCTAAACATTTTAAAACTATTTTCACTCGGGCTCTGGCCCATTTTTCTCCAAATCTATTTCTTTGTGCAAATCATTTTAGGTATCGAGCCACAGGGACGCCAAGCTTAGGAGTTCAGATTATTTTCCATTGTTGTAGTTATTGTGGTCAATTGCAAGATTTATTGGTAGACACCTCCATTCCTTTCAGATCCGATGCATCCTTTATTTTATCTCAGTCGGGCATGTCACCCATCCTCTATTAGTAATTATTTTGAGAGACATTATTTTTCTTTTATTAATCATTTGTGGATTTAGTCTTTATATGGATTGTTTTATTAGAGTTTCAGACTGGGGTGTTTACTCCTATCATATTTTATTTCATTCAGTATTTCACTATTTGTGGTGTTGATTAATTTAGCAGGGTGAATATGATATTTAATTCCTTTAATTGCCTTAAATCATTGTATGTTAATTAAAAAAAAGATAAAATTTGACACCAACTTTTCAAATACTAGGTGGTTAGTAAATATAGAACAAGTTTTCGACAATGTTGCTAAGATGGACCAATTAGATAATCTATGTTAATTTAATAAAGACCTGCTCACCCGGTATTTAATTAAGCGGGGTGTCACAGATGGTATCAGAGAATCAGGTTCTAGTGTCTTTAGGATCTATGAGGCTTATTGCGTTTCAGCGTAGCCTTCTTTGATGTAGAGCCCTATTATTAGGATTGTTGTATTCTTTATTATGCATTTATGCTTTCAGCTATTTTGAGATACTGAATTGTGAATTGAGGGAAAATTCTTTCTCCTTTTAGTTGCCTCCTCGACGTGCCACCCGAGCCACCCCAAAGGCGTCGCCAGAGCCTCAACCACCTCCATCTCAGGGTTCTATGAATGCTGCAGAGGTCGTTGCCATAGTTGCATAGGAAATTAATGCAATATTGGTTATAGTGTCACAGTAGGCTCCACCTCAGGCACCGACTGTGGCCCCAATTCAGATGCAGGCATTCCCTTCTGCTTGGGAGCGAGTCGGAAATGCCTTCAAAAAGGCACATCTCCTCGAGTTCCAGGGGAGTTCGGACGTACACAAAGGTGTTAAATGCGTCCTTGTTACATTGTCAAGATCAACTCTTCCATGTTAAGGGGAGCAAACTAGGAGGATAGTCCAGCCACCAGGGCAAGATAAGGGGTGGCAGTGCCAATGGGGCACCATTTGCTCAGAGTCAGCCTAGACAAAGTGAGTAAGTTCCCACTAGGGGACCCTACTAAGATATTCAGATCCAGTGATTACATAAAGGAACAAAGAGGTTTTAGACAGGACCATCAAGTCCAACCAGGATAGCAGCGGGTACAACAAGGCCAGCAGGGCCATTGGAGGGCTGGTAACCGCAGCAGGGCCGAGGATAGCAGCAGAAGGAAGGAAACTTTGTGGATAAATGTAATGACCCCACTTTTATATGTTCATATATATTTTTAAATATTGTATGATTTCATATGTGATATGGATAATGTTAATTTATTATCCTCCCTTCATAAATCATGAAATATCAAATTAGTTACAAACATAAAATTTTAAAGTTTTCGGTAGGAATGTTCATATTAGAGACTAGTTTTGACCATTATAATATAACAATTGACTTGAGGAAAAAAAATAAAAAGTTGTACATGTATGAATTAGGTTTGTAACACAACAAACGGCATGTTAAACGGAGGTCCGAGCAAGAAGTTATTCCAAAATTACGAAATAAGGGCAAATATGTCCATCATTTAAATCGTATTTTGTCTTGTTAGCACACCACGTGTTATATTTTTATTGGTTGGAAGGGGAGGATGGTTTGTCCAACTTAAAAACTTTGAAATAACCTCATTATTCATCAAAATGGATTAAATCAAAGTCTTATAGCATATCATAAGCTAAATGATAAGTTTTGGGGTAGGAAATGAAATTTTATGAAACTTTAGGGACTTAATTTTAAATAAAGAAAGCTTCAGGGACTAAAATGAAAATATAAAAAGTACCATTTTGTAAATAAAATATTTTCAAGGACCTCTAAGAAATATTGAAATTGTATGGTGTAAAATTACTAAAATACCCTTTCATGTGTAAAATGACCCTCATACCCTTAATAACTTTACACCTCGTGCTTAGTTTTGACACCTCCACCGCACATGTGTCTCCTATAAAAGAAGGGACAAAAAACATGTCATGCAATTAGAAGAAGTTAAAACACGTGTCGCCATATGGTGAATTAAGACTGCAAGACATCCCCGTTATGCGACACGCTAACGACGACTCACCAAAATAATCGTTTAGTCATCGGGACACATGTCAACACCCTAATAACTTTGGGAAACTATAAATAGAAGCCTTAGGATCAGTTCTTACACGAAATTCATTCCAAATATCAAAAGGAAATAGTGAGATAAAGTGTGAGGAAGTTTAAGAAGAAGTTTCGTCTTAAGATAACGAGCGATCCAAGACTCTGTATCTGTAACTTCGAATTTCTGTTCTAGGTGAGTACTCTATGAAATTCCTTGTGTATTTTGATTATATGATATTATTCAAACTATATATATATTGTGAAATTATTTTATTCTCAAAATACACCTGATACCGATGATTCCGTCGTTTATTATATGTGTATATCTCTCGATATATACATCTGATTTAAAATTCTAAAATTATTGATTCGGACTATGAAAACTCTCTTACTCTGTTGGCCTTGACTACCGGGTGTAAATATGGGTGGTACCTTCTCAGCTGGTTTATCAGTGGTATGCCCTAAATAAGGCGTTGTTTCAGATATCATGATTTTTTGTCTGTGTTGTTGCCGGGTGGAAACATTTGGTAACACTATCTGTTTATTTGGGTATTAGAGCGTACATGGACATCAAAATAAAATTGAATAATTGGAATATTGCTCAATTGTTTTATTTGTTCTGTTCTGAACTGTTTATTTTGAAATTATTTACTATCAATTGCTTTATATATATATTACTACAAATTCTTATCTCTATATACCTGCCTTCTGTTCTAAATTGAATAGGTATCAATTTTTTGAAAAACTCTGGAATGTCTGGAGATTGAATCTCATTCGGCTTTTAGTTGATGTTGTATAAATAACCATTTTTCAGGAAATAAGTAGACTCATGGATAAAACAGACAAGGACTACGTTGAAGATTTAGCTTTTAGAGCTCTTTTTGTTATTATGTTTGTTTTATCATTTAGGGCATGTTTGGATCTCTTGTAATAAGTTTTCAAATTTTGTCTTAAGTTGTAATTCATCGTTACTTTTAATATATATGAAGTTTCCTTTAGAAAGCTCTGATGACGTAATTCCTTTACTTTCAGTATTTTATGATTCATAACGATGTGATTGTATTTTCTTTGCCTTATTTAAGGAAATAATTTAAGTCAGAATATATGTTGCCTTGGTGGCATGTCAAGACACTCGTTCCCTACTACTAATTTGGGTCGGGGTCATGATAGAGGTTGTATCAGAGCATAGGTTATGAACCCATAGACTACTGGACATAAGTTTTGAACGTCATAGATCCTAAGTTTCCATACATAGGATATAAGAGTAAATATCCGACTTATGTGATAACCTTCCATATGTCTTACATTCTATAGAAGTGTTATTCTAATTTGCAATCTTGAGATTGTATAATACATCTTATGTTTGGCCATGACTGTAGAAAATGACCGAGATAAGATCAACTGCAGGACCTAGTGATGCAAATATGGAAGGACTAGAAGGTGTGTACAAGGCAATTGAGAGTATAGAAAGGATTGTGGAGCATCAGGTGAATAATGGAGCGCTAAGGAATCTTGAACTAACTAGCTGTACCATTCAACATTTCAAGAAGTTGAATCCTCCTTCTTTTAAAGGTACTTCTGACCCCATTGAAGCAGAAAGTTGGGTGATGTAATTGGAAAAGATGCTCGATGTTCTTAAGTGTACCGATGAACAAAGCGTTTCATTTTCAACATTTATATTAGAAGGTGAAGTCGAACATTGGTGGAGAATGACTAAGAGAATACAAGAGGAGAGGAATACTTGCACAGGTTAGAATGACTTCTTAGTGATCTTTTATGAGAAATATTTCCCTGAAATGGTGAAGGATGAAATGGCAGCTGAGTTCATAAGTCTAGTGCAAGGGTACATGACGGTTAGTCAATAAGAGGCAAAGTTTACTGAGTTATCCCATTTTGCACCTTTTGTTGTGATAACTGCTGTTTTAAAAGCCAAAAAGTTTGAACGTGGGTTAAGGTTGAGTATTCGTAGTCGAATTTTCATCCTAAAGTTGACATCGTATAGTGACATTGTGGCTAGGGCTACGATAGCCGAAAGGGATGGCGAGGAGTACAATCGAATTAGAGATAGTAAGAGGAAGTTTGGGGAATAAATAAGGAATAGCCCAAATAATAGATTTAATTTTGGGAGTACATCCAATGTTGGGGGAGCTAGTGATAACAAGCAATTTAATAATAAGATATATCAGTGATGTGGGAAGATGCATGGAGGACGACCTTGTTACAAAAATACGGGAGATTGTTTTAGATGTGGCTAGAAAGGACATCAGATAAAAGACTGCTCAACCCCAGTAAGGATTCCGATACAGCATTTAGGTGAAAAGAAGGACCAAGGCAGACAGGGTGGAGTTTTTGCACTTTATGATACCCAAGATTCTAATGCAGTAGTGTCAAGTACACTTTCTATATGTGCATAACCTTTTCAAGTTTTAATAGATCCTGGTTCTACCCATTCATTTGTGTATGTGCATTTTGTTAATCGCTTTCCTAATATGCCCGAACCCTTGAATCATAGCATACACGTTTTTACTCCTTCGGGTGAGTTATTGACGAGAACATTAGTATATAAGTCTTGCCCTATATATGTTAGTGGTCATAAACTATTCACCAATTTGATAGCTTTAGACATAAGAGACTTTGAAGTCTTTGGGGGTATGGATTGGTTAGCATCGTATCATGCTAAGGTAGATTGTTTTGAGAAGAGAGTTACTTTCCAAATCACTAACCAACCAGAATTCAGTTTTGAAGGAACAGGCATCCTATCTCCCATGCGTATTATCTCTGCAATGCAAGCTTGTAGTTTTCTTAAGAAGGGATGTCAAGGATTCCTTGCAAGTGTTATTGATTTGAAAATAAAAGAGCCTAGTTTAGAAGATATTCCTATAACTAAACATTTTCCATATGTTTTTCCAGATGATTTACCCAGTCGTCCTCCTAGTAGAGAAATAGAGTTTACGATGGACCTTATTCCTGAAACTATACCAATCTCGAAACACCTAATCGTATGGCACCTTTAGAATTAAGGGAATTAAAAGTTCTATTACAAGATCTGTTAGACAAGGGTTTTATTAGACCAAGTGTATCCCCTTGGGGTGCTCCAACG
Source organism: Sambucus nigra (assembly GCA_949130495.1). Lineage (NCBI taxonomy): Eukaryota > Viridiplantae > Streptophyta > Magnoliopsida > Dipsacales > Adoxaceae > Sambucus > Sambucus nigra. The sequence continues at coordinate 397,091,328 of OX422224.1, forward strand.
TTATTTATTAAAAAGAAGGATGGGATTATGAGGTTATGTATAGATTATCGTGAACTAAACAAGGTAACCATTAAGAATAAATACCCCTTACCTCGTATAGATGATTTATTTGACCAACTTCAAGGTGCGCAAGTATTTTAGGCTATCACCAATTGAACATTAAGGAATATGATATTTCGAAATCATATTTTCGTACAAGATATGGTCACTATGAATTTCTTGTGATGCCACTTGGACTAACTAATGCACCGCCGCTTTTATGGATATGATGAATAGGGTGTTTAGGAAATATTTGGATCAGTGTGTGGTTGTTTTCATTGATGACATCCTTATTTATTCCAAAAGTATTGAAGAACACGAAAAGCATTTAGAGAGGGTGTTACAAATCCTTAGGAAGGAGAAATTATATGCAAAATTAAAGAAGTGTGAGTTTTGGTTGCCTAGCGTCTCTTTTCTAGGACATGTCATTTCTAAGGAGGGAGTGTCGGTTGTCCCTCAAAAGATCAAGGCTATACTAGATTGGCCTAAACCAACTAATGTGACGGAGATTCGAAGTTTTTTTGGATTAGCAGGTTTTTATTGAAGGATTTTCTAGTATTGCCAAACCTCTATCTAGGTTAACCCAAAATAAGGTGAAATATGAATGGTCTGAGGAAGTTGAGCATAGTTTTCAAGAACTTAAGAATCGATTAGTAACTGCCCCAATTTTGACAATTCCTTCTGGGACAGGGGGATTTATGATTTATAGTGATGCTTCTAAAATGGTTTGGGATGTGTGCTAATGTAAAATAAAAAAGTAGTAGATTATGCTTCGAGACAGTTAAAACCACATGAGCAAAATTATCCAACCCATGACCTAGAATTAGTATTTGTAATTTTTACTCTTAAGATTTGGAGACATTATTTGTATGGTGAGACATGTGAGATTTACACCGATCATAAGAGTTTGAAATATATCTTTACTCAAAAAGAGTTGAACATGAGACAAAGGAGGTGGTTAGAATTAATGAAGGATTATGATTTAAATATTCATTATCACCCAAGGAAACCAAATATAGTAGCTGATGCTTTAAGTAGGAAGTCTACACCAAATTTAGCATGTCTTAATACAAGTCAGGAAGCACTATTAAAGGATTTGAGAAGTATGGAAATAGATGTACGTATTTATAGTAAAGGATGAATAATCACAAACTTACAAGTACAACCCATGTTGATGGAAAGGATCAAAATTTCACAAGTAAATGACCCAAAACTGAAGAAGATTGAAGAAGTTATTGAAGGGGAGAAGAATGAATTTTTGATATGAGATGATATATTGAGGTTTGAAAATAGAGTGTGTGTGCCATGTGATGCCCAACTAAAGAGGAAAATTTTGGAGGAAAGTCATTAATCAAGATTCATATTTCATCCTGGATTTACAAAGATGTATAGGGATCTTCGAGAAGTATTTTGATGGAATAACATGAAAAGGGAGATAGTCGAATTTGTATCTCAGTGTTTGGTCTGTCAACAAGTAAAAACTGAGCATCAGAAACCATCAGGATTACTATAACCCCTACCTATCCCTAAGTGGAAATGAGAACATATTACTATAGATTTTATGACAGTTTTAGCAAGGAGTTCAAATCGTAATGATTTTATTTGGGTAATTATTGATAGGTTAACTAAATCTGCTCATTTTCTTGCCATTAAGATTACCCATTCTTTAGAAAATTTAGCTAAGTTATACGTGCGGGAAATTATTAGGCTTCATGGAACCCCAGTTTCAATTGTTTCTGATCGTGACCCTAGATTCGTATCTCACTTTTGGAAAAGCCTACAAGCAGCCATGGGAACACAATTGAATTTCATCACTACTTTTCATCCTCAAATAAATGGATAATCTGAGAGAACCATTCAAACCTTAGAGGATATGCTTAGGGCATGTGTACTTGATCTGAAGGGGAATTGGGATGATCATTTACCGTTAGTAGAATTTGCATATAATAATAGTTATCAAGCAAGAATTCAAATGGCTCCGTATGAGACACTCTATGGTATAAGGTGTCATTCCCCTGCATGTTGGGTAGAAGTTGGAGAAAGAAAATTATTGGGACCAGAATTAATTCAGATCATAACAGAGAAGGTGAAATTGATACAAGACCGACTTCGAATCGCTCAAAGCTGTCAAAAGAGTTATGTCGATAATATCCACCAGCAGTTAGAATTGTAAAGAGGAGATTATGTGTTCTTGCGAGTATCACCAGCAAAATGAGTAATCCGATTTGGGAAGAAAGGGAAATTGAGTCCAAGATACAAAGGACCTTTTGAAATTCTTGAAAGGATAGGAGCTATTGCTTATAGAATAGCTTTACCCCCTGAACTATCTAGTGTGCGTAATGTATTTCACGTGTCAATGCTGAAGAAATATGTCTCAGATCCAACACATATCTTAAGTCATGAACCTCTTCACATTAGAGAAGATTTAACCTACATTGAGCATCCAGTAGAAATTTTGGACCATAAAGATCAAATATTACGAACCAAGGTAATTCCACTAGTCAAAGTATTATGGCGTAATCATACTGTTGAAGAAGCAACATGGGAGTGGGAAGATGAAATAAAGGAGCGATATCCATACATGTTTGAAAATTAATGTAAGAAAAGTTTGGGGACCAAACTTTTTATAAGGAGGGTAGGATGTAATGACCCCACTTTTATATGTTCATATATAGTTTTAAATGTTGTATTATTTCATATGTGATATGTATAATGTTAATTTATTATCCTCCCTTCATAAATCATGAAATATCAAATTAGTTACAAACATAAAATTTTAAAGTTTTCAGGAGGAATGTTGATATTAAAGACTAGTTTTGACCATTATAATATAACAATTTACTTGAGGCAAAAAAAATAAAAAGTTGTAGATATATGAATTAGGTTTGTAACACAACAAACGGCGTGTTAAACGGAGGTCCGAGCAAGAAGTTATATCGAAATTACGAAATAAGGGCAAATATGTCCATCATTTAAGTCGTATTTTATCTTATTAGCACACCATGTGTTACATTTTGATTGGTTGGAAGGGGAGGCTGGTTTGGCCGACTTAAACACTTTGAAATAACGTCCTTCTTCATCAAAATGGATTAAATCAAAGTCTTATAGCATATCCTAAGCTAAATGATTAGTTTTGGGGTAGAAAATAAAATTTTATGAAACTTTAGGGACTCAATTTTAAATAAAAAAAGTTTTAGGTACTAAAATGAAAATATAAAAAGTACCATTTTGTAAATAAAATATTTTCAAGGACCTCTAAGAAATATTGAAATTGTATGGTGTAAAATTACTAAAATACCCTTTCATGTATAAAGTGACCCTTATACCCTTAATAACTTTACACCTCGTGATTAGTTTTCACATCTCCATCGTACGCGTGTCGCCTTTAAAGGAAGGGACAAAACACGTCATGCAAATAGAGAAACTTAAAACACTTGTCGCCATCTGGGGAATTAAGATTGCAAGACAGCCCCGTTACGCGACACGCTAACGACGACTCACTAAAATAAATGCTTAGTCATCGGGACACATGTCAACACCATAATAACTTTGGGAAACAATAAATAGAAGCCTTAGGATCAGTTCTTATACGAAATTCATTCCAAATATAAAGAATAAATAGTGATAGAAAGTGTGAGTAAGTATAAGAAGAAGTTTCATCTTAAGATAACGAGCGATCCAAGACTCTCTGTAACTTCGAATTTATGTTCTACGTGAGTACTCTATGACATTCCTTGTGTATTTTGATTATATGATAATATGAAAACTATATATATATTGTGAAATGCTTTTATTCTCAAAATACATCTGATATCGATGATTCCGTCATTTGTTATATGTGTATATCTCTCGATATATACATCTGATTTGAATTCTGAAATTATTGATTCGGACTATGGAAACTCTCTTACTATGTTGGCCTTGACTACCGGGTGGAAATATTTGGGTGGTACCTTCCTAGCTAGTTTATCACTGGTGTGCCTTAAATAAGGCGTTGTTTCAGATATCATAATTTTTTTATATGTGTTGTTGTCGGTGGAAACATTTGGTAACACTATATGTTTATTTGGGTATTAGAGCGTACATGGCAATCAAAATAAAATTAAATAATTGACATGTTGCCGAATTGTTTTATCTGCTCTGTTCTGAACTACTTATTCTGAAAATATTTACTGTCAATTGCTTTATATATATATATATATATATATATATATATATATATATATATATATATATATATATATATATATATATATATATATATATATATATATATATATATTCCTACAAATTCCTGTCTCTATATACATGCCTTCTATTCTAAATTGAATAGGTATCAATTTTTTGAAAAATCCTGGAATGTCTTGAGATTGAATCTCATTCGGCTTTTAGCTGATGTTGTATAAATAACCATTTTCAGGAAATAAGTAGACTCATGGATAAAAACAGATAAGGACTATGTTGAAGATTTGGATCTTAGATCTCTTTTTGTTATTATGTTTGTTTTATCATTTAGAGCATATCTGGCTCTCTTGTAATAAGTTTTTAAATTTTGTCTTAAGTTGTAATTCATCGTTACTTTTAATATAAATAAAGTTTCCTTTAGAAAGCTCTGATGACATAATTCCTTTACTTTCAGTATTTTACGATTCATAACCATGTGATTGTATTTTCGTTGCACTTATTTCAGGAAACAATTTAAGTCAAAATATATATTGCCTTGGTGGCATGTCAAGACACTCGTTCCCTACTACTAATTTGGGTCGGGGTCGTGACAGTAAGTGCTTAACTTGTGGTAAGATTGGCCATAAATGTCAGGATATCCCTGAGAGGGTAAGGGCCCCACGGCAGCAGTAGGGTGCTCACCAGGAGCCCTAGAGGCCTATCTTGCCAGCCGCCCTCCCAGCACCAGTAAAGATGCCAGTATTGCCTGCCATTCTAGCCGTTCCAGTAGCCCCACCTCAACAGGGGCAATTACAGTATAGGCATGTGTATAACGTCCACTAGGCCACAGTCCCACAAGCATCACCCACAGTAGAGGGTAAGTTTCTTATCCATGGCATTTATGGGCATATTTTATTTCACACCGGGGACTCATATTCATTCATAGATACTAGGTTTACACAGGGCACAAGGTTGTTAGATACATGTGTAGACTCGCCATTGGGTAATGGGAAGTTAATTTTTTTATCTGTTGAGGTGTGGGTATAGATATTGGGAGATTGCTTTTTCCCGTCGACATGCTTGTGTTAGACATGACCGAGTATGATTCCATTATAGGCATGGATTGGCTAGTCGCTTATAGGGCTATGATTAACAGTTACAGTATGAGTATTGTGTTCACTCTACCGGGTCAAGAGATGTTTTTAGTGGCGATGCCTCGTCCTGAGGGAGGATCGTCCAACCATACATATTATATTGAGGAGGAGACCTCTTAGGGGGTGCTGATTTCCCCAGATTCAATTCCGGTCATTTGTGAGTTCACTGATGTCTTTCAAGAGATATCGAGACTATCGCTCAGTATGGAAATAGAGTTTGTGATAGACTTAACGTCGGGCACTCGACCGATAGCACGTGCACCTTACCGTATGGCCCCGGTAGGGATGAAAGATTATAAGATGAAATCGAGCAGCAATTGGGATAGAGTTTCATCCGTAGGAGTAGCTCACCTTGGGGTGCTCCCGTGCTATTTGTAAAAAAGAGAGATGGGTCATTGCGATTGTGTGTTGACTACTGGAAGTTGAATAAAGTCATGATACAGAATAAGTATTCGTTACCCAAATCGTTGACTTATTTGATCAATTAAGAGGAGCTTCCTACTTCTCGAAGATAAACTTGAGATCCGGGTATTATTAGTTGCGTATCAGGGGGTATGATGTGTCTAAGACTGTCTTCTTATCGAGATATGGGTCCTACGAGTTTAGGGTTATGCAATTTGGTCTAACCAATGCACCAACCATATTTATGGACTTGATGAGCAGGGTGTTCAAAGAGTTCTTAGACCAGTTTGTTATCATCTTCATTAATGACATTCTGATTTATTCTCGGACCAAGGAGGAGCATGCCGAGCATTTACGTCAGGTACTACAAACACTACATGAGTATCAACTATATACAAAGTTTGGAAAATGTGGGTTCTGGTTAAGTGAGGTGCAGTTTTTAGGGTATATTATTTTGGAGAGTGGTATATCAGTGGACCCGAGTAAAGTGTCAGCGGTGAGGGAGTGGGGATAGCCCACAACACCGACGAAGGTACGCCATTTCTTAGGATTAGCGGGATATTACATACGGTTTATTCAAGGATTTACAAATATTGGGGATTCATTACCAATTTGACTCGCAAAGGTGTACCATATATTTGAGATGATGCTTGTCAGTTGGCTTTCAAAAAGCTGAAGGACAAGTTAACTTTAGCACTAGTTCTCCCACTGCCCAAGTCAGGAGGAGAGTACTTAATTTACACTGATGCGTCCCTATAGCTACTTTGGGGAGTACTTCAGTAAGAGGATTAGGCTATGGATTTCACTTCCCCCAATATTAAGCCTCATGAGAGGAATTACCCCACACATGACTTGGAGTTAGCGGCAGTCGTGTTTGACCTTCGAATTTTGAGACATTACCTGTTAGGGGAGAAGTTTTGCCTGTTCACAGATCACAATTCACTAAAGTACTTGTTCACCCAGAGGGAGTTGAATATGCATTAGCGTGGGTTGCTTGAGTTTGTGAAAGACTATTAGTTTGAGATCCAGTATCACCCAGGGACGGCTAACGTAGTAGCTGATGCGTTGAGCCGTAGGCCAGTAGGTGAGGTGGCTAAGGTGTGGAAGGCGAAATGGAAGGAACTGGGACATCAGGATGCGGTTTCCAGATCGTTCATGTCAGTTATGACCATTACACCCCAGATTATAATGAGGGTGGTACAGGCCCAGGCAGTAAACCCGTTTTGCCAGGAGATGATTCAGTAGCTTTTAGCTGAGAGAGAAGAGTCTTACTCAGTGAGTTTCGAGGGAGGCTTATGCTTCAATGGGAGACTTATTATTACCAAAGGAGAGGATTTGCGACACGCATTGATGATAGAGTCGCATGGATCTAGGTTTGCGGTCCATCCCGACGGGGATAAGATGGACCAAGATATGAGGCGACAGTATTGGTGGAGTGGGATGAAGAGAGACATTGATGAGTTTGTCTCGAAGTGTACCACCTATTAGCTAGTAAAGGTGGACCACCAGAAGAAAGCGGGGTTCCTATAGCCGTTGGAGATTCCTATGTGGAAATAGGAGAGAAATTCCATGGATTTTATTATCGGGTTGCCTAATTCTCAGAGGGTTAACGATTCTGTATGGGTGATAGTGGATCAGTTGACTGCCAGTCCGGATAGACTACACCACGAGACAGTATGCCCAGTTATTCATTTCTGAGATAGTGAGATTGCATGGGGTGCCCCTTGACATTGTGTCTGACAGAGACAAGATTTTTGTGTCTTGCTTTTGGGAGAGATTCTAGGAGGCCATGGGCACGGAGTTGCATTGATTACACCGTATCACCCATAAATGGATGGGATGACTGAGCGGACGAATAAGATACTAGAGGATACGTTACGTATGTGTGTCCTTGATTTTAGGGGAGGTTGGGAGCAGTACCTTCCACTGGTGGAGTTTGCGTGCAATAATTCCTACCAGTTTACTATTAGCATGGCTCCATTTTGACGCTTTGTACGATAGGCCCTATCATTCTCCTGCTAATTGGCTAGAGCTAGGGGACAATAAGCTACTCGGTCCAGAGTTTATTCAGGACACTTTGGCCAGGATTGAGATGATTCGGAGTCGCATACGGGTAGCCCAGGACAGATAGAAAAGCTACGCCGATGCTAAGTGGTTCTTTCAGGAGTTTAATGTGGGAGACCAGGTGTTTCTATGAGTATCTCCTATAAAGGGGGTACTAGGATTTGGGAATAATGGGAAGTTGGCACCGAAGTATGTGGGACCATTTCCTATCATCGAGAGGATTGGACCGATGGCATATTGGCTTAGGTTATAGGAGTACTTGCATCGTATTTATGATATGTTCCATATTTCTTCACTGAGGCGGTATCTTCGGGATAAGTTGTCTCACACTCATATTGCGCTGGAGGAGATTGACTTATAGCGTGATATTTCGTACGGGGAGTGACTAGTCGCTATCTTAGACCATAGTGAGAGGAGATTGAGGTCGAAGGTAGTGCCGCTTGTACGTGTTCAGTGGGGGCATCATAATGCCGATGAGTCTACATGGGAGCACGAAGATGAGATGCGCGAGAGATACCCAGAGTTGTTCATACCAAGTATTTTCTTTTTTTGAATTTCGAGACAAAACTTCGTTATAAGGGGAGAAGTATGTAACACCTCGTATTTTTAATGATTTTTATAATTGGGTTAATTATAAACTAAATTTGGATTAATTAAATTATATTGAAATAATTAATCTGGGATGGTAAATATTAATTAGCGAGACAAGGGTTAATATTTATATCATATTAAATACTACTTAGTGAGTAAAGTAATATATAACTATGCATGTATTGAAATTTTCGCAAGTTGAAAATACATCAGTCATTGTAATTTAGTAGGGATGTGTGTGTCAGTCGTGTCAAAACTCAATTTAAGAAAATAAAAAGTAATTTATTTTCAAGTCATCCAAATGGTCATTTCGAGTGTTCCAGAGTGTCTGGAAGGGTCAAAACAGTCAAAAAATTATACTCGGGGGTTTAATATGGGTCCCGGGTTAATTTTGAGCCAAATCGACATCCCAGGAGGGTATTTTGATCATTTGTATTTTTTGAGAAAAGGGACCTACGAAATTAATAGGTTTATATCATTTGAGAAGAGGAGACTTTGAGGGTTAAAAGTTATAGAGTTGCATAGAGGCCATAGGAAGAAGAATAGAGGAGGTCCCAAGGTCTAGAACCACCATTATTTCACCACAAACACCGCCATCGCGTAGATCGAAAGGGGAGGAGACCAACCATACCGGAATTATTTAGAGATTCAGACCTTCATATCAAGGTAAGTGTTTAAACTAGCAAATTTCTAGCATATATAATATCCATGTTAGTATAGGAGAATTATTCACATGATTATGAAGATATTGAGTTAATTTTTTAGGATTAAAATATGTTTTTGGATAAAAAAACATGTTATGAAAAACTCCCTTATGTATGCAGAACGAAATTGAAGAATTAGGATTATCCAAATGTTAAGAAATCTAGGTTCTATGTGAGTACTTGAACAAAAAAATGATGAACTAGGGTTTTAAAGAAATAAATTGGGAATTTTGGAATTTGTTGATGTTAATTGATGGTTCAATGATTTTTGTACGTTAGAAATCACCCTTAAATGTTAGTATAATGTTTAAGATGATTAGTTGGAGGTTTGGAAAAGAATCATGGAGTTTTTATTAAGTAAAAACTTGGAAAATACGTTACTGCGTAGAAGAACTGAGAACTACAGACGTCGGACTGGTTTGGTCCCGAGGCGGACCGGTTCGGTCGGCTGCCATTTGTTTCTTGTTTAATTTAGAACTCGTGGGACATTGGGGGGGGGGGGGATTTTTGACTTGTATCTCTGAATATGGAACCTAGGAAAGGCTTATATGTGAGAACGATAAGCTAGCAGTCATATGGGTGCATAGGTATGTGCATAGTCCATAGGCTAGGAATTATATTCGCCTCCACGTTGTTGATTTGTATTTATGGTTCAACAGAGATACCAAACCAGCCATCCTTCATTTAGTACGTGATGTACTGGGACTTGATAGCAGAGTATGCATGCACCGCATCTCAGTCTAGGGGTGCTATGTTAGTATATATATAATTAGAGTGATATATATATATATGTGTGTGTGTGTGTGTGTGTGTGTGTGTGTGTGTGTGTGTGTGTGTGTGTACTTGTGATTAAATTCTACTGCGTGTATTTAATAGATGAGTAAGATTGTGATATCTAATTCATTTAATAATGTGGAAACTTGACTAAAATTGAGAAATTCATAACTGCCAAACATACATACAAATTCAATAGTTATTGTATGGGCAATATGGGTGGGCATTATGAGTTATTAGTTTAAAAGATTAATGAACTCGAACTAGTTAGGCGGGATAGTTTTATCTAGAATGTTTTAGAAGTACTTTAGGCATGCACATTAGTCGAGAGATGGGAATCTCAAGTGAGAGTTCATAAAGCTAACATGTTTATAGTATCTACTTCTAAGCATTTTAAATACTTGCTAAACATTTTAAAACTATTTTCACTTGGGCTCCGACCCACTTTCTCCAAATCTATTTTTTGTGCAAAACATTTTAGGTGTCTATCCATAGGGACGCCAAGATTAGGAGTTCAGATTATTTGCCATTGTTGCAGTTACTGTGGTCGATTACAGAACTTACTTAGTAGATGCCTCCATTTATTTCAAATCCGATGAATCCTTTATTTTATCTCAGGCGGGCATGTCGCACATCGTCTATTAGTAGTTATTTTCAGAGACATTGTTTTTCTTTTATTAATCAGTTGTGGATTTAGTTTTTGTACGGATTATTGTATTAGAGTTTCAGACTGGGGTGCTTACTCCTGTCATATCTTATTTGATTCTGTACTTCACTATTTGTGGTGTTAATTAATTTAGCATGGTGAATGTGATATTTAATTCGGTTAATTGTCTTAAATCATTGCATGTGAATTAAAAAAAAGGATAAAATTTGACACCAGCTTTTCAAATACTAGGTGGTTAGTAAATATAGAAAATGTTTTTGAGAGTGATGCTAAGAATGGACCAACTGGATATTTTATTTTAATTTAATTAAGGCCTGATCACTCAGTATTTAATTAAGAGAGGTGTCACAGATGGTATCAGAGCATCAGGTTCTAGTGTCTTTAGGATCTGTGCGGCTTATTACATTTCAGCGTAGCCTTCTTTAATGTAGAGCTCTATTATTAGGATTGTGGTATTCTTTATTACGCATTTAAGCTTTCAGCTATTTTGAGATATTGAATTGTGGAATGGTGGAAAATTCTTTCTCCTTTCAGATGCCTCCTCGACGTTCCACCTGAGCCACCCCAGAGTCACTGCCAGAGCCTCAACCAGATCTAGCTCAGGGTTCTATGAATGCCGCGGAGGTCGTTGCCATAGTTGCATATACACTTAATGTGATAGTGGCTATAGTGGCACTGCAGGCTCCACCTCAGGCATCGGTTGTGGCCCCAGTTCAAATGTCGGCGTTCCCTTCTGCTTGGGAGCAAGTCAAAGATTCCTTCCAGAAGGTACATCCCCCCAGTTACTTTTAAGCTAATGTTCAGAGGCATCTGAGTATGTACGAGTGTACTAATGTTCAGAGGCAGATCCTAGTTACTTTTAAGCTAGTCGGGGAAGCATTGCAATGGTGGGAGTCCACTACCACCGCTGAGGAGAGAGATAGCATGGCGATATAGGAGTTCTGGGTGCAGTTTGTTCGCAAATACTTCCCACCCACCATCCTGACTGAGATGAGGCAGAAATTATTGTATCTCATCGAGTAGGGGTAGACAGTTGCCAAGTACGAGGAGGAATTTATGAGGTTTACAAATCTCGTGCCAGGGGAGGTACCTACTGAAGAGAAAAAGATCTAGTTATTTATGAATGGCCTGACTTGGAGGATTTGGTAGCATCTGTTAGGTAATCTTTCTTTGAGGACGTATACAGAGGTGTTAAATGCAGCCTTGTTACGTTGTCAAGATCATCACTTCCATGTTAAGGGGAGCAAACGAGGAGGAGAGTCCAGCCACCAGGGCAGGACGGGGGGTGGCAGTGCCAGTGGGGCACGATTAACTCAGAGTTAACCTAGATAGAATGAGAAGAGTTCCCACCAGGGGACCCTGCTAAGAGATTCAGATCCGATGATTATAAGAAGGGATAGGGAGGTGTTAGACAGGGCCAACAAGAACAACAAGGATAGCAACGGGTACAGCAGGGCCAACAGGGCCATTCTAGGGGTGGTAATGGCCAATAGGGCCGAGGATAGCAGGGTCAGAAGGGAGGAAAGTTTGTGGGTAAGTGCTTTACTTATGGAAAGATTGGCCATAAATGTCAGGATTGGCCTGAGAGGGGTAGGGCCCCACAACAACAGTAGGGTTCTCACCAGGAGCCCCAGAAGCCTATCTTCTTAGACTCCCTCCTAGCACCAGTACAGATGCAACATTTCCTGCCATTCCAACAGTTCCAGCAGCCCCACCTCAACAGGGGTAGTTACAATATGGACGTGTGTATAACGTCCACCATGCCACAGTCCCATATGCACCACCTGCAGTAGAGGGTAAGTTTCTTATCCATGGAATTTTGGGGCATATTTTATTTGACACGGGGGCTTCACATTCATTCAGGTTTACACGGGCTGCAGGGTTGTTAGATACTGCAGACAGTACTGTTACTTGTGTAGACTTGCCATTGGGTAATGGGACGTTGATTTTCTTTATCTGTCGGGGTGTGGGTATAGAGATTGGGAGATTTCTTTTGCCCGCCGACATGCTTGTGTTAGACATGACTGAGTATAATGCCATTATAGGCATGGATTGGCTAGTCGCTTAGATGGATATGACTGAATGTTATAATAGGAGTATTGTGTTCGCTATACCGGGTTAGGAGAAGTTTTTGGTGGTGATGCCTCGTCCTGAAAGAGGATCGTCCACCCATTTATACTATATTGAGGAGGAGACCTCTAAGGGGGGGGGTGCTTTCCCTTGATTCTTTTTTGGTCATTTTTGAGTTCGCTGATGTGTTTTAGGAGATATCGAAACTACCGCCCAGTTAGGAGATAGAGTTTATGATAGACTTGATGACGGGCACTCAGCCGATAGCACATGCACCTTACCGTATGGCCCCAACAGAGATGAGGGACTTACGGGATCAGATCGAGCAGCTTTTTAGGATAAAGTTTCATCCGTAGGAGCACCTCACCTTGGGGTGCTCCCGTGCTGTTTGTAAAAAAGAGAGATGGGTCGTTGCTATTGTGTGCTGACTACCGGGAGTTGAAAGCAGTCACGATACGGAATAAGTATTCGTTACTCGAATCGATGACTTATTTGATCAATTTAGAGGAGCTGCCTACTTCTTGAAGATAGACTTAAGATTCGGGTATCATCAGTTGCGTATCAGGAGTAGGATGTGTCTAAGACTGCCTTCATGATGAGATATGGGTCCTATGAGTTTAGGCTTGGGCAATTTGGGCTAACCAATGCACTAGCCGTATTTATGGACTTGATGAACATGGTGTTTAGAGAGTTCTTAGACCAGTTTATTATCGTCTTCATTGATGACATTCTGATTTATTCTCGGACCGAGGAGGATCATGTCGAGCATTTACGTCGGGTACTACAGACACTACGTGAGTATCAGTTGTATGCAAAGTTTGAAAAATGTGGGATCTGGTTAAGTGAGGTGCAGTTTTTAGGGTATATTATTTTGGATACGGGTATATCAGTGGACCCGAGTAAAGTATCAGCGGTGAGGGAATGGGGACAGCCCACGACACCGATGGAGGTACGCAGTTTCTTGGGATTAGCGGGATATTAAAGACAGTTTATCCAAGGATTTTTGAAGATTGTTGTAATACCCCGTATTTTTATGGATTTTAAATTTGAGGATTTATTAAATTTAATTTGAGATATTAATTCAATATTAATTCGAAAATTATTTTTAATATTTACTAGCGTGACGAGAGTTAGTAATTATTGGGAAATTGTTGAATATTACTAGATGAGTAAAGTAATATATAAGATTGATTTTATTAAAATTGTCACGTGTAAATAAAATGGTAATTATAGAAATTTAAGTCAGGACGCGCTTGTGTCGTGTCGGGACTAAATTATTATTATAAAATTGAATAAATTATAAGTCGCTTGTATGGTCATTTTGAGTGCGCCAAAGTGTCCGTAAGGGTCGAGATCATTAGAAAAGTGTACTTGGGGGTTTAGTTTGGGTCTCGGGGCATTTTTAGGCCTAATTGACAACCCAGGAGGGTATTATAGACATTTTGATTTTTGGGTAATTAAACCCACGAATTTCCCTAAGATATATCAGCCATTAGGAGTTGTCTTCTAGGGTTATCAATCACATAACATAAAAACGGACGTTAGAGAGGAAGGTAGGAAGCTTTCCAAGAAATCCAATGCCAAGAACTCACTCGATTGCACCGCCACCACCACCAAAACGTAGATCGCACGACGAGGAACGCAACCATGTATTTTTCATCAAAAAATCAGACCCTTGAATTCCAAGCAAATATATATATCTTGCTTTGTTTTTAGTTAATGTTTCACCCATGTTAGATTAGGATTGATAAAATCATGTTTCATGGAAGAATTTGATAACTTAGAGAATTTAAATCACATGTTTTTAGAGGAAATAGATATATTCTTGACATCTCAATCACATGTAGAGAATTACCCATGAAATTGTATGGATTTAGAAGCAAGAAATCTGGAAAAGAATTACAAGAATGGAAGTTTCATTGAAAAATTAGGGTTCTTGATAATTATATTAATTTACCCCATTAATTCAATACCATTGATGAATTTGGACATGTTTCACGTAAGAAATCATGTATATAGGTATATATAACCAGTAGTAATCTTGTATGGGAGTTTAAGGATCATTAATGGCGTTGTGGAGAAAATTTCTGGGCAAGAACTACTTGATCGATCGATCGACCAAGAGAATCGATCGATTGATGATCGATCGATCGGCCCCTTTCCTCGATCGATCGATCCCTCCTGAAAAACTGCATATTTTTCCCCTTTTTGTTTAATTCGGTTAAAATACATAAGAACCCTTGATTATTATTTATATAGCATAATGGGTTATGAAGAGGACCAGTAGGGTCTAAGTAGACTCCGTTGAGTGAAATTTAATATGGGATGAAATTGTGGGTTAACAGAAAGTTATTCATACATTGGAAATTGTGCGTACGTTCACTAAAGAATTGAGACTCGTGAAAGATTTAGACCAGAAGGTAAGTGAGGGTATACCTACTGAAATTATACTTAGTGAGAGAGAATACTTCAAGAGATGAGGAGTAAGTATGAAACAAATTATAAATGAGAATAAAAGAGATGAATCTGTTATGCGAGATAATTGAGTAAAATTTATGCTAAGAACGGATAATAATAATTATGGGTCGTGGGCGAGCCTAATTTGGAAAAGGTGAATATCTATATATATGACTATGTGACTATACATATATTAAGTATTATGTATCTGTGTATAATCATACCCAAGCTACTTGCTATCACGGAGATTTTTGCGTCGGGACAGTCTTATCTCGATTGGACCTTTATGGGGGATATTGACTCGTATCCTTGAAGTTAGTATCCTCGGTACAGGCTATCTGAAAATAATAGTCAAATGGTCCTAAGAGACGTAAGGATATGTGCTGACCTCTTAGTGACTTAGAACTATGCTTCGCTTCCATTTGTATGTGTATTGTATTAATACAGTTCGAGAGAGATTTCGAACTAGTATTTCCCTTAGTACGAATGATACGGGGACTTGATAGCAGAGTATGCCTGTACCATAGATTTATTTGGGGTGCCGATAGTATATATATATTATATGAGTGACTAATATATATATATATATATATATATATATATATATATATATATGGAGACTTTCTACTATGTGTATAAGTAGTTAAGTTTTGAATAAATGCTCCATCTTTATAACAAGTGTTCGTGAATTTTGTAACGGTACTGAGTGGTTCTAAGTAACGTAAGAAAATGGAAAAGATTAATTTTCTAAAACTAAATATCATGGCTTTAGCATTTCTCGAGATAAAACTTCATTAGAATAAGTTTAATAGACTTATGTGATCAGTAGTACAGTAGGCGTGCACAGTAGATGAGAGGTGAGAAGTCTCAAGAGAGTGTTGCATACTAACATGGTTGTCACATTAGCCAGTAAGCATTTTGAATACTTGCCAAACTATTTTTAAACTATTTTATAATTGGGCTCTGTCCCGTTTTCTGTCATTTATTTCTCTCTCTTGTATATATATGTATGTATTACAAGTGCCCAGGCACAGGGGCGTCATGCATAGATTCTTTGGATTTGACGTGCTGCAGCCTATGTGGGAGTTGCAGGCCCTTGCTTTAGACGACCTCGTCATTGATTCTGTTATTTCTTTAGTTCTTCTTAGTTAGGTCATGTGTCACCCGTTTTCCTATTCCGTTTAGATTTTTCAGAGATATATGTTTATTTATATTTCCAGTATTCAGTACTCTTTGGGAGTTAACTATTGTCAGGATGATTTCATTTATGGTTCTTAAACTTAGTTTGGTTTATCTAGATAGTTTAAATTCTTGTGTGTTAATTGCTATCCTTAGCATTTATGTGATTCTTAAACTGTTGGTTATTAAAAAGGTTTTCGTATTGGAAATTAATAAAATAAAAATAAGACTTTAAATTGTTTTGACACTTAGCTTAATTATTTAGGGTGTTTAAATTGGAAATATTTATTTTGCGACAGTGATGCTGAGAATGAACCAACCGTTCACCTTGATTTTAATTTAATAAAGGACAGATCACCCGATATTTAATTAGGTGGGGTGTCACATGTGGTATCAGAGCATCAGGTTCTAGTGTCCTTTAGGATCTGTACGACTTATTTTGTTTCCAGCTTAGCGTCTTTGATTTAGAGCCCTATTTTTAGGACTGTTGTATTCTTGTATTTATGCTTACATCTTCTGCTATTTCAGAATTGATAATAACTGTAGACTAATAAACTTCCTTCTCATTTTAGATGCCTCCGAGATGCGCACCCCGAGATAGGAATGCCCAGCCCGAGCAGCCAGTAGCTCCAGCTCAGGGAATTATGAATGCAACTGAAGTAGCTGCCATTGTTGCTCAGGCGTTGAATGTCGCATTAGCGGTGTTGCAACAGGATCCACCCCAGGTTCAGGCAGTAGCGCTAGTAGCAGCACAGCTCCCCACTGCATGGGAACAGGTCAGGGATGCCTGTCAGAAGGCGCATTCCCCGGAGTTCTCAAGTAGTTCGGATATCGTAGTTTCCAGCCAATGGAAGAAGGACATCCAGAGGCATCTATGCATGTAATAGTGCACCGATGTGCAGAGACAGTTACTGGCTTCCTTCAAGCTAGTGGGGGCCGCTTTGCAGTGGTGAGAGTCCACCACCACCTTGGAGGAGAGGGACAGCATACCGATTCAGTCATTTCGGGCGCGATTTGACCGCAAGTATTTCCCATCCGCCGTGCATACTGAGATGAGGCGGAGGTTACTGAATCTCAAGCAGGAGAGTATGACCATTGTTGAGTATGAGGAGGAGCTCACTAGACTTCTCACTATAGTTCCAGGTGAGGCACCCACTGAGGAGAAGAAAATACTGTTGTTTTCAGATGGGTTGGCCTGGAGGATTCATCATCATCTCATAGGCAATCTATCGTTGAGTACTTATATGGACGCACTTAACACTTTTTTGTTGCACTATCAGGATCACCGCTTCTATCAGCAGGGGAGCAAATGAGCAGGGGAGTCCATCCAGCAGGGCAGGACAGGGGGCAGTAGTAGTAATGGTGGGGCACCAGCAGCCCAAGGGCAGACTCGTCACAGTGAGCAGAGTTCCCATCAGGGGGACCCTACCAAGCGATTCTGATTAGGTGATTCCAGACAAGGATTTGGGGATTTAGACAGGGGCAGTCCAGTCATCATGGCTAGCAGGGCCAATGGCCAACAGGGTCGTGGTCAATAGGGACAAATGGGAGGTAATTTCAAGGGTAGATGTTTTAGATGTGGAAAGAATGGCCATAAATATCATGATTGCCCAAAGGGGGATAGGGCCCCGTAGCAAAAGGGTGCCCATAATGAGCCGCAGAGGCCACTCTTTCCAGCCGCCCTCCCAGAGCCATCTCTACTAGCCATCCCAGCAGCCCCAGTTCAGTAGGGGAAATTATAGTTTGGACGTGTGTATAACGTCCACCAGGTAGCAGCACCTCAGACACCACCCGCGATTGAGGGTACATTTCCTATAAATGGCACTATGGATCAAGTTTTATTTGATATTGGGGCATCGTATTTTTTTATAGCTACTCATTTTGCACGTGCCTTAGGGTTATTAGACACGACTGAGAGTACTGTGACATGCGTAGACTTACCACTGGGGAATGGGTCCTTGATTTTCTTTATATGACGGGGTGTAGGTATAGATATTGGTATCTTGGTTTTACCAGCAGACATGCTAGTTTTAGATATGCATGAGCACGATGTCATTATTGGCACGGATTGGCTTGTCGCGTACAGGGCCATGACAGATTATTTCGGTAGGAGTATTGTCTTTGCCATTCCAGGGCAGGAGATGTTTTTGGTGGCAATGCCTCGCCCAGAGGGAGGATCCTCCACCCACTTGTATTACATAGAGGAGGATACCTCTAAGGATATTGTGATTCCCCTAGATTTGATTCTAGTCATTCGTGAGTTTTTGGATGTATTTCAGGAGATAAAGGGCCTACCCCCCAGTCGAGAGATAGATTATGTCATAGACTTGATGTCGGGCACTCAGCTGATAGCACATTCACCGTATCGTATGGATCCAGCAGAGATGAGGGAGTTACGGGATCAGATATAGCAGTTTTTAGGCCAGGGCTTCATTCGTAGGAGCACCTCGCCTTGGGGCGCTCCAGTGTTATTTGTAAAGAAGATAGATGGTTCACTGAGGTTATGCGTGGATTATCGGGAGTTGAACAAGGTCACGATAGAGAATAAATATCCTTTTCCCCGAATCGATGACCTGTTCGACCAACTGAGAGGGGCAACCTTCTTTTAGAAGATAGATTTGAGGTCAAGATATCATCAATTACGAATTAGGGAGAAAGATGTGTCGAAGATTGCTTTCTTGACGAGATATAGATCCTATGAATTCAGAGTCATGTCATTTAGGCTGACAAATGCTCCAGCAATATTCATAGATTTGATGAACCGAGTGTTCAGAGAGTTCTTGGATCGGTTTATCATCGTCTTCATAGATAACATCCTGATTTACTCACAAACTGAGGAGGAGCATGCTGAGCACTTGAGACAGGTTCTTCAGACTCTATGAGAGCATCAGCTGTATGATAAGTATGAGAAATGCGGATTTTGGCTATGGGAAGTATAGTTTCTAGGGCATGTTGTGTCGGAATTGGAGATATCGGTTGACCCAAGCAAACTGTCGGCAATGAGGGAGTGAGGACAGCCCACGACACCGACAGAGGTGCATAGTTTCTTGGGGTTAGTCGAGTACTACAGGAGGTTCATCCAAGGTTTTTCGAAGATAGCAGGTCCGTTAACGAACCTGACTCTCAAGGGAGTACCGTATGTTTGGGATGATGCTTGTCAATTCGCTTTTGATGAGCTGAAAGATAAGTTGACTTAGGCACCAGTTCTTGCTTTGCCCAAGCCGTAAGCGGAGTACCTGGTGTACACTGACGCCTCTTTATGGGGATACGAGTAAGTACTTTAGTAGGAGGAGGAAGAGGATATAGCTTTTGCATCCCATAAGCTTAAGCCTTACGAAACGAATTACCCCACCCACAACCTGGAGTTAGCAGCGGTCGTATTTGCATTATGGATTTGGAGACACCACTTGTTGGGGGAAAAGTTTCGATTGTTCACAGACCATAACTCACTGCAATACACGTTCACTCAGCGATAATTGAACACGCGTCAGCGCAAATGGTTGGAGTTTGTTAAAGACTACCAGTTCGAGATACAGTACCATCCGGGGAAGGCTAACGTAGTTGCTGATACATTAATTCGTAGACCGAAAGGTGACGTAGCAAAAGTATGGAGAACGAAGTGGAAAGAATTGGCTCATTAGGATGCGATAGACCATTCCTTTATATCGATTATGTTAGTCACACCCGAGATTGTCATGAGGGTGATACAGGCACGGGCAGCGAATACATTTTTCCAGGAGCAGATTGTACGGCTCTTAGTTGAGGGTGTTGAATCCTATTCATTGAGCTCTGATTGGGGTTTGAGATTTAATGGGAGAGTGGCGGTCCCAAAAGGGTAAGACTTACATCATGCAGTGATGACATAGTCGCACGAGTCTCAATTTGCGGTACATCCCGGAGGGTATAAGATGTACCAGGATATGAGGCGGCAGTACTGGTGGAGTGGGATGAAGAAGGACATTGTTGAGTTCGTGCCCAAATGTTCTACCTATCAGATGGTAAAGGAGGACCACCATAGAGCGCCAGGGTTACTTCAGCCATTGGAGATACCTAGGCGAAAATGGGAAAGTATTTCCATGGACTTCATTACTCGGTTGCCTACATCACAACAAGGTCGCAATTCCATATGGGTTATAGTGGACCGGTTGACAAAGGTAGGTCATTTTCTTCCAGTACAGACAAACTACACCACGAGCCAGTATGCACAGTTATTCATTATCGAGATTGTTAGGCTACATGGGGTGCCCCTGGATATTGTGCCTGATAGAGATAAAATTTTCGTGTCGCGCTTTTGGGAGAGCTTTCAGGAGGCCATGGGTACAGAGTTGAGATTGAGTTCAGCTTACCACCCACAGACAGATGGACAAACAGAGCATACTAATTAGATGTTGGAGGATATGCTACGTATGTGTGTCCTTGATTTTGGAGGAAGTTGGGAGCCTTACCTTCCACTGGTGGAGTTCGCTTAGAATAACTCCTATCAATTCACGATCGGCATGGCCCCATTTGAGGCATTGTATGTCAGGCCTTGGCGTTCCCCAGCTTGTTGGCTAGAGGTGGGGGACAACAAGTTTCTTGGACCAGAGGTGATTCAGGAGACTTCAGCTAGGATTGAGCTTATTAGGAATCGCATTCGGGTAGCCCTGGACTGACAGAAAAGCTACGCCGATGCGAAGCGGT
Organism: Sambucus nigra; assembly: GCA_949130495.1. Classification (NCBI taxonomy): domain Eukaryota; kingdom Viridiplantae; phylum Streptophyta; class Magnoliopsida; order Dipsacales; family Adoxaceae; genus Sambucus; species Sambucus nigra. The sequence goes on from OX422224.1 coordinate 397,112,273, forward strand.
CCTTTCGAGAGTTTAGCGTGGGGGACCAAGTATTACTGTGTGTATCTCCTATTAAAGGAGTAATGAGGTTCGAGAAGAAGGGGAAGTTAGCTCTGAGGTACGTGGGCCCATTTCCCATTATCGAGAGGATTGGGTCGGTGGCATACAGATTGGGGTTGCCAGAGAACTTGCACCATATTCACGATCTATTTCACATCTCGTCGTTGAGTCGATATCTTCGAGATGATATGGCCCACACTCACATCGCGATAGAGGAGGTTGACTTACAGCTTGACAGTGCTTAGGAGGAGAGACCAGTGTCTATTCTAGACCATAGCAAGAGGAAATTTAGGTCGAAGGTAGTTTCACTTGTACGGGTCCAGTGGGAGCATCATAATGTGGAGGAATCCACTTGGGAGCGCGAGGCAGAGATGCACGAAAAATATCCAGATCCATTTTTACCAGGTATGCCTTATTTTATGAATTTTGGAATGAAATTCTGTTATTAGGGGGAAAGTATGTAATACCCCGTATTTTTATGGCTTTTAAATTTGAGAATTTATTAAATTTAATTTGAGATATTAATTTAATATTAATCCGGAAATTTATTTTCCATATTTACTAGCGTGACGAGATTAGTAATTATTGGGAAATTATTGAATATTACTAGATGAGTAAAGTAATATATAAGATTGATTTTATTAAAATTGTCACGAGTGAATAAAATGGCAATTATGGAAATTTAAGTCGGGCCGTCGGGACTAAATTATTATTATAAAAGTGAATAAATTATAGGTCACTCGTATGGTCGACATCCCAGGAGGGTATTATAGACATTTTTATTTTTGGGTAATTAAACCCACGAATTTCCCTAAGATATATCAGCCATTAGAAGTTGTCTTCTAGGGTTATCAATCACAGAACATGAGAACGGACATTAGAGATGAAGGTAGGAAGCTTTCCAAGCAATTCAAGGCCAAGAACTCACTCGATTGCACCGCCGCCACCATCAAAACGTAGATCGCACGACGAGGAACCCATCCATATCTTTTTCATCAACAAATCAGACCCTTAAATTCCAGCCAAGTATCTATCTTGCTTTATTTTTAGTTAATGTTTCACCCATGTTAGATTAGGATTGATAAAAGCATGTTTCATGAAAGAATTTGATAACTTAGAGAATTTAAATAACATGTTTTAGAGGAAATAGATATATACTGGACATCTCAATCACATTTAGAGGATTACCCACGACATTGTATGGATTTAGAAGCAGGAAATTTGTAAAAGAATTAGAAGAATGGAAGTTTCATTGAAAAATTAGGGTTCTTAAAAATTATGTTAATTTTCCCCATTAATTCAATACCATTGATGAATTTGGATAAGTTTCATGTAGGAAATCATGTATATATGTATATATAACCAGTAGTAATCTTGTTTGAGAGTTTGGGGATCATTAATGGCGTTTTGCAGAAAAATTTTGGATGAAACCCGTAGGTCGAATTTGCAGATTCTGGGCAAGAACTGCTTGATCGATCGATCAACCCCTTTCCTCGATCGATCGATCCCTCCTGAAAAGCTGCATATTTTTCCCCTTTTTGTTTAATCCGGTTAAAATACGTAGGAACCCTTGATTATTATTTATATAGTATAATGGGTTATGAAGAGGACCAGTAGGGTCAAAGTAGACTCCGTTGAGTGAAATTTAATATGGGATGAAATTGTGGGTTAACGGGGAGTTATTCATACATTGGAAATTGTGCTTACGTTCACTAAAGAATTGAGACTCGTGAAAGATTTAGACCAGAAGGTAAGTGAGGGTATACCTACTGAAATTATACTTAGTGAGAGATAATACTTCGAGAGGTGAGAATTAAGAATGAAATAAATTATAAATGAGAATAAAAGAAACGAATCTGCTATGCGAGATAATTGAGTAAAATTTATGCTAAGAATGGTTAATAATAATAATTTTGGATCGTGGGCGAACCTAATTTGGAAAATGTTAATATCTATATATATGACTGTGTGATTGTACATATATTAAGTATTATGTATCTATGTATAATCATACGCGAGCTACTTGCAATCACGGAGGTTTCCGCGTCGGGACAGTCTTATCTCGATTGGACCTTTATGGGAGATATTGACTAGTACCCTAGAAGTTAGTATCCTCGATACAGGCTATCTGAAAATGATAGTCATATGGTACTAAGAGACGTGAGGGTATGTGCTGACCTCTTAGTGACTTGGAACTATGCTTCGTCTCCATTTGTATGTGTGTTGTGATAATACAGTTCGAGAGTGATTCCGAACTAGTATTTCCCTTAGTACGAGTGATACGGGGACTTGATAGCAGAGTATGCCAGCACCATAGATTTATGTGGGGTGCCGATAGTATATATATATATATATTTGGAGACTTTCTACTATGTCTATATGTAGTTAAGTAATGAATAAATGCTCTAGCTTTATAACAAGTGTTCGTGAATTTTGTAACGGTACTGAGTGGTTCTAAGTAACGTAAGAAAATGGAAGAGATTAATTTTCTAAAACTAAATATCATGGCCTTAGTATTTCTCAAGATAAAACTTCATGAGAATAAGTTCGATAGACTTATGTGATCAGTAGTACGGTAGGCGTTCACACTAGATGAGAGGTGAGAAGTCTCAAGAGAGTATCGCATACTAACATGGTTGTCACATTAGCCAGTAAGCATTTTAAATACTTGCTAAACTATTTTTAAACTGCTTTACACTCGGGCTCTGACCCGTTTTCTGTCATTTCTTTCTCTCTCTTTTATATATATATATATATATATGTATGTATGTATGTATTACAGGTGCCCAGCCACAGGGGCATCATTCATAGGTTCCTTGGATTTGACGTGCTGCAGCTTATGTGGGAGTTATAGGCCCTTGCTTTAGACGACATCATCATTGATTCTGTTCTTGCTTTAATCCTGCTTAGTTAGGGCATGTGTCGCCCATTTTCCTATTCCGTTGGGATTTATCAGATATTTATGGTTGTTTATATTTCCAGTATTCAGTACTCTTTGGGAGTTAACTATTGTCAGGGTGATTTCACTTATGGTTCTTAAATTTGGTTTTGTTTATCTAGATGGTTTAAATTCTTGTGTGTTGATTTCTATCCTTAGCATTTATGTTATTCTTAAACTGTTGGTTATTAAAAAGGTTTTCTTATTGGAAATTAATAAAATAAAAATAAGACTTTAAATTGTTTTGACACTTAGCTTAATTATTTTGGGTACTTAAATTGGAAATATTTATTTTGCGACAGTGATGCTGAGAATGAACCAACCGTTCACCTTGATTTTAATTTAATAAAGGACTGATCACCCGGTATTTAATTAGGCGGGGCGTCACAATTGCGGGTCCGTTGACTAATTTGACTTGCAAAGGTGTACCGTTTGTTTCAGGTGATGCTTGTCAGTTGTCTTTCGAAGAGCTGAATGATAAGTGGACTTTAGCACTAGTTCTCGCACTGCCCAAGCCAGGAGCGGAGTTCTTAGTTTACACTGATGCATCCCTACAAGGACTTGGGGGAGTACTTCAACAGGAGGATCAGGATATAGCTTTCGCTTGCCGCAAGCTTAAGCCTCACGAGAGGAATTACCCCACCCACGACTTGGATTTAGTGGAAGCCGTGATTACCCTTCGAATTTGGAGTCATTACCTATTGGGGGAGAAATTTTGCCTATTCACAGATCACAAGTCAATACAATACTTGTTCACTCAGAGGGAGTTGAATATTCATCAGTGCAAGTGGCCTGAATTTGTGAAAGACTATCAGTTTGTGATCCAGTATCATTCGAAGAAGGCTAACGTAGTAGCTGATGCATTGAGTCGTATACCAGTTGGTGAGGTGGCCAAGGTAGGGGAGGCGAAATGGAAGGAGCTGGGACATCAGGATGAAATTGTCCGATCGTTAATGTCAGTTATGACCATTACACCTCATATTGTAATGGGGGTGGTACAGACCCAGGCAACAGACCCGTTTCGTCAGGAGGGGATTCGGTAGCTTTTATATGGGGGAGAAGAGTCTTACTTAGTGAGTTTCGAGGTAGGCTTGCGCGTCAATAGGAGACCGACTGTTCCCGAGGGGGAGGATTTGTGACACGCAGTGATGACAGAGTCGCATGGATCTCAGTTAGTAAATGTAGAAAAAGTTTTCGGCAGTGATGCTAAGAATGGGCCACCTGGATATTCTGTTTTAATTTAGTAAAGGTCTGATCACCAGCTATTTAATTAAACGGGGTGTCATAGTTGTGTGATATATATATATATATATATATATATATATATGTTTGTGTGGTTATTATAGATATCTGTGTGAATGATATTTATATGAATACATACCCCTTTAGTCCTATCATAGGAGGTTACGCGATGTGGGTGAATCCCCTGGCTCGTGAAAGCAAGGAGAGTATAATTCCCAGGTTGTAGCGTCCAGTATATTATGTTGTGCTTCTTTTTGGGGTGAGACGTCATGGGCATGATTTGGTCTCACACTCGGAGAACTATGACCGCCTCCACTACGCTTATTATTTTTATTGCCTAATTCGGTGTGAGTTAACTATCTCGTGGTATCCAGGTTGGATTGAGTAAACCTGGGATGACTGTATTTTAGAGAAAACATCAGGTGAGTTATTACTCGGGAGGATGGATATTATATACGTCATGTGTGTGAATGTTGTAGTATAATTATACATATATAATAGTGTGATTATTTATATACGGGTAAAATACATGAAGTGAAATTGTATCATTTACGTAACTAGTGAAAATGTTTTATGATTTTATTTGACTTGAATTAAAGAGTTATTAGGTGAAATAACTTAATAATGAATAGTAATATTACTCGGGCTAGAGTAGTGGATAAGGAAGGGTTCATAATAACGCTAGTTAGACGGGGTAGAACAACTAAGTTGGTTATGAACAAAGCGGTAGGTGTGCACATTAGTTGAGGATTGAGTATTATCTCAAGGGAGTGCGACACTAGCTTAAATATGAAAAGTATTCTTGCATTTTAATTACTACAAACTTAAGCACTTGCAAATATTATTTTCAAATGTTTTGGGTTTTAACCCTTGCCAAAAATATTTTCAACACATTTTAGGTATCCAGCCACAGGGACGCCATCTTTGATTATATATTCCAGGGATGCGCAGCTGCAGCAAATGTGGATGCATGCAGGATTTGGACTAGACTCCTTAGTTGTCATTTCTAGATTAGGATTTGCTTATCTCAATATTTTATTTTTAAGCGTGTTGTCCCTACATTACTTTATTCAGTTTACTCAGTTCAGACTTGTATTGAGATTTATTTATTATCTGTTGGATTTATCATTTGGATTTTGGGCTTGTAGCCGATGGTTTATTCGATAAGACATTTATTTATTTATTTATATCCTTTGATGGTTTAGACTCTATTACTATGTTAATGGTTTAAATCTACTTTCCATATATTGTTGTCTGTTAAATGAAAAGATAAAATTTGACACCAGCTTAATTAACTAATAGGTGATAAAATTTAACATCGGCTCAATTAACCAATAGGTGATTAGTAATTAATGGTTTTCGACAGTGATGCTAAGAATGAACCAAATAAGAATCATGTTTTAATTTAATAAAGGACTGATCACCCAATATTTAATTAGGTGGGGTGTCACACCCTCTTCCCCCAAGTTCAACTTTTCTAGTTCTTGAATTTGTTCTCTTGGTCCATCTTACATTCACTTTGGATATTTTTTTGTCTCTTCAACATGCTCAACTATATGGTAATCATCGAGTAAGATGCATTTCGGCACTATGTCTATGCTCTCATCCCACAATATCGCTCGTGCACACTGTTACAAATGATAAATCACTTCGCTCCAGGTTCAAAACACTTTTTGCAAGTTCAAACAGGCCTTGCACCTTCTTTTAGCTTCCTCTTTCCTTTATCCTTTGCTTTAAGGGGCACCACTTGTGGACCCAGCCTATCATGAACAAATTTCTACATTAGATCCCGTCATGACTTACTCGGGGCTCCTCAACTCCTTTAATTAAATAAATTTTTCTTTTTTCATCAAGTTTAATGTAAAATGATACATCAACTAGATTCACTTACTCCACCGAGAAAGGCCTTTTAGTTGCCTTGATCACTATACCATGCATATGAATCCACAAATATTAGCTTTAGCGCATTGGTGAAAAGTGGAAGGCACTATGTCATTCCTATGAATCCACACCCTACTAATCAACTACCAATAACTTGTATTAGGATTAATGACATGGAATTTTATACGGGAAGTGAAGTCCCCAACTTTATTCCAACATTCACATGTCTGAGTGATTGCATTCCAGTGTTATTAAAGCTAGAAATCATTAAAGGAACTGGTACAATCTTCTCCCATGAGATCCCAATCCGATAAATAATTCTTATAGGAAAAATATTGATCGTTCCCCTATCCACTAGTGCTCGTGGGAAACTAATACCATTTATAATAGAAGTAACATATAAGGGTTTATTATGAAAAAATGGTACCTTCCTATCAACCTCTAAAAGTACCTCTTTTGAGGTGTACCTTTTGATGATCCTTTCAATATGTCCCTGCCAGTTAATGGATGGATCTCCTCTATCAAGTACTACTTCCAGGATTTTCTTAGTAATTAGCAATCTAGTCTCATATTGACTCTAATTTGGTTCAAAACCCCATTTAAAATTTAGACTTTTCATGATTTTCGTTCACTCATGATCAATCTCTACCTCATAGGTTTGGGTATCACTGACATATTCAGCCTCAGAATCTCCACCTTCGTCAAGTGTGAGCACCACACTAATGTTCCCTTCTTCATTTTCTAACTCCTGACCCCAATCACATATATAGTCTAAGTTGGCTAAACCGAGCAGCCAATCAAAGCATGCTTTGTCATTCTCTATTGATTCCTCAGATTCCATCATCTTAACCAAGTAATGGGCTACAACAATGTGGTAAACCCGTATTAAAGGGAAGATAATGGGTTCTCCTTAACATCCATAGGAAGAATTTGAAGAGTGCCATTAGAGAATTTCTTGTTTTATTATTTTACGGAGTTAATAATTGTCCTTTGTCAAGTGTTGGACCCCTTAGTGTAACTCGTAAAATTTTACATCAACTTTATCCACAATTGTGGGTACTTGATCATTTAAGTGAGGTGTCCCTTCCACTCCTTCTTGAACCAACGTTTGATAACAATATATGTCTTTTACAACACTGCATGGCAATGGTGGAGGAACATAATTTCTAAACTCACTCTTTCCTGAAGTGCCATTTTTTGTATCCTTGATCATTTTTCTTTCCTTTGGGACTGTTGTCCACATAGTTAATCGCTTACCGAACGACTTGAAACCTTCCTAGTCGAGGAATAACTTGTGTCCACCAACTTTGAGTTTTTGGCTTTATGATCCTTGTGATGTTTATTACTGCTCGACTGAATTCCCTAAACATGATCTCATGAGTTTCAGTGATCAGGAGACTTTATGTCCTTCGAGCAATCTTTCCACGCAAATCTGCAATAACCTTGATTTTGTGGCTTCCTCGTGGGCATCTAGATATCTCTCTCTAAAATACTTAATATACTGCATCAACTACCCTCTAGGATTCTACACTTCTTGAATGGAGTGATTAGCCAAGCATGATCATCATTCAATTAATTAATTGTACGAATGACAAATGATTAACTAAATGGAACAAAGTAAATAACAATAATTAATTCATTTAATTGAATTCATGGGGTTTCATTTCACTCCTTGAATGGAGTGATTAGCCAAGCATGATCATCATTCAATTAATAACAAGATAATAAAAATTAAAAAAATGAGAATGAAAAATTAGAGAAAGGGAAATCAAACCAAATTTGAGGAGAATGGTAATTGATCTTCAATTTAATTCCACAATTCTTCTAAATTATTTACGATCACTCTAAAAAAAACTAAAATGAATTCCTAAAATTGAAATTCTAATCTCTACAAATTTTCTCTCTCTAAACTCTAAATTTTTCTCTACTTCTAGCCTCTTCTATCTTTTTTCAATATTGGTCTTTTTCTTCCTTTTATATTGGGCAGAGGGGCTGAGGGGTAAATTGGAAAAATGGTAGGGGTGAACATGTGGTTATGCTGTAGGAAGGTACTTTGGGGTTTAAAAAGGGTGCAAGTGGAAGATATGGTAGTTAGGATGAGTTGGGGGTATTTGGGATAAATGTGGTAGTTGGGGGTAAAATGGATTTTAAACATGTGGGATATTTTATTTGTTTGGCTTTTGGTTTTCTTTGGCAGGTGACAAAAACGTTTTTGGCATTTGGGTTTTATGGTTGAACTGGAAATGGGCTTGGGTCTTGGAGTTAGGTGGCTTGGGATGTTGGTCGCACAGGTGGGGCAAGGGTCTGATTGGGTTTGAATCGTGTCGGGTTCGCTGCGAGTTCTCAGAGGCAGTTCTGATTTCAGTACCGGTGGGGATGGAATTCGGGTTTTATTCTCAAGTTGTTGGCTATTGGGTTGGGGTCGGTTTGGAAGTCGGATGTCTGAGTTCAGACTCGGTGGGGTTAAGGCGGGTGTATCGGGTAATGGGGTTTGTCCGGAGGTCGCCGGCGCTGCTGGGCGAGGTGATTTGGATGCGGGTCTCGGGTATCAGCTCCGGCGGAAATGGGTTTCACCGGATTGGGCTATGGGGTTTTTGGCAGGTGGTGGTTGAGTGTGAAGAGAGAGGATAGTGATTGTGGTAATGGATGTCGTGGAGAGAGAAAGGGTGTTGCTTGTGTTAATGGAGTAGGATAGAGAGTGAGATGGTGAGGGAAAGATGATGATGAATAGTGGTGTGGGGATGATTTGGATGTGATTTATGTATAGGATTTGTTTGAGTGTGTTTAGTTGTATGGGTGTTGTGTGTGTGTTAGTGACCCTAAAAAAATAAAATGAAAAAAAAAATAAAATGAAACAAAATTAGCCTAAAATAAAATTTTAACTAAACTAAAAATTAAAATGACACGACACGACACACTATACAAACTCTAAAAAAAACTAGACACGACTAAAATAAAAACTAAAAAAAAAACAAAATGAAATAATAATAAACTAACTAAAAACTAAGAAAATATAAAAACTAATGCACGACGCGCTAAAATTTAAAATATAAAAATCCTAAAAATATATAAATGACTCAATAAAATAAAATAATAAAATAAACCCTAAAAATAAAATGACACAAATAAAATAAAATGGGACAAACTAAACACACACGGTTCCGGATAGGTTTAGGGTAGGCTAGGGTACGGGACAAGTGTAATTAGCTCCATTTGACTGCAAATTTCATCGAAATAATGCTTTTGACACCGCAACTGCAATCAAGCCTACACATTGAACATTTACATGAATAAGACCATTATTGTCGAGAATTAGCAACTAAAATACGTCTATTCGGGGTACAAAATATACATTTTTGGGTGCTTATCACACCACCCCCAAACAGAGCGTTGCTAGTCCTCGATCGATAAGATAGAGAGAAAGAAAGATAAGAAACCAAAAGTGTACCACTTTCGCGGGTACTTGCGATTGCACTTAGCATGTGTAACAAGCCTTTAAACCTATAGGTTACCCTACATGATGAATTGTGTCTCGTGAGGGTTTGTAGGGAATATACCCACAAAATTCTTTATTTGAAAAAGTTTATTGAAAGGCAGTCAATCTCTTATTAGACATAAAATGATCGCACAATCCATCATGAGAGAAATAATTTCAGAAATACAAGCTATAATGTGTAAAAAGTTTAGCTAAGTAAATACTCAAGGCACACCCTTCCTAGAACTCAACGTGTGTAGTGTGAATCAGTCAAAATGGGTCGAGTATCGTAAAAGTAATTCCTAGGTTGCCTTATCGTAATCAACGCTTCAACTTTAAATCTCACTAGATATAACTCTCTCAAACGAAATCTCGAGATTAGGGTAAGTGTATCGCTCTTGTGTGTGAGGAGGTGAGTAAATGTAAGCAAGTTCAAACGTCTCACACACATATAAGAAAGAACATACATTAAGAAAGAAAATGATCTCATGAAATAATTTTAATCACTATAGTGAGAACATCGAGTTATTCACCACATTGACCTTCATTTGCCCGAACACCTAGGGGAATAAATGAATGCTTATGGGTGGGGGGAAATGAAATGGGAAGGATATGATGATGTGGGTAGGATATAATGGATGATGGATGAGTGATGTGATGGATAAAAGGTGGATGAGATAAGCGAGAAGAGTATATAGCACTTTTAGAACAAATGTCTTTATTTAAAAACTAACTACAAACTCTTTTTTTTTTCTTTCTTCTTTTTTTTCTATTTGATTTTTCTTTTCTTTTTCTCCATTTTTCTTCTATTTTTGCTATTTTTCTATATTTCTTTCTTTTTTTTCCTTTTTTAAAACCAACAATGAAGACATTTACATTTGAAATCAAACACTTTTTCTCAAAATAATGGATGATATATGAAATGAGTGGGGAATGTATATGAAATTTGGGAAAGTAATGGGTGAAGTGAATGGGTACTGTATTGGTGAAAATCTAGTGATCGGGACAAATTTCAAGACACGTGTTTCTTACAACTCGAAAAAGATATCGTTCTCAGTGATCAAGCCAAAAAAAATTAATGAAAAATAATGAGATCATACAACGATTTAATGCAGACCCAAAGGAAGTTGAATCAACTTGTGACTCAGAGATTGCGTAAAAACACTCTAAAAGGGTGAAAGGCACGAATCTCATAAGCTAAAGTCTCGACTAGTGATCCTTAAGGTTCTCTTGGGAATTGTAGTACTCTTCAACTATAAACCGTATTGACTTGATAAGTGCGCAAATTTTGTTGAGTTTAGGAATTCATGGTGCAACATGCCTTGTTACGTATTACATAAGCTATTTAGAAAAATATTCTCTAGCTTGATTCCTAGACTTTGAAATATGGATGATAGAAAATTTACGTCACTGAATGAGATGAAAGAAACTGCATGAAATTTTAAAAATGCAGGTTCAAAAATTAAAACATTTCAAAAGAGGTACGATTTTGATAAAATTCCCCACCCCCAAACAAAAAGGAACATCGTCCTCGATGTTAAGTAAAATGATTTTTTAAAATTGAGAGCAGAAGGGAGGAACGAGATTACCAGAACAACCGCTAATGAAGGGGACATGCGAAGCTAAGATGACACATGAATAAATGAGTGAGATTGCAAAATATGTACAAGTCTATAATCATGATAAAACATTGGGTGGTGTGAAACACCACCCCCGAACAGGATAAGACTTATAATCAGAAAAAGTGGGTTGCCTCCCGGTAGCGCTAAGTTTAACGTCTTCAGCTAGACCGATCATAACTCACCCAAAAAGAAATGATAAGCGAGGAGAGAGCGGGGTGGCAGAAAAATCGAGGGATGAGAATCACCCCCAAAATAAGACTGAACGGTCAGTTTTCATAAATGGGATCAACAAGGTCAATCTGGTCTATGTGAGTGGAGCCTAGTTCTAAGAAAGGCTTCAAAAGTAAACCATTGAACTAAAAGAGACTACCATCCTTAGGATTTTGCACGGTGATGGCACCATAAGGAGTAACTGACTCAATAATGAAGGGTCTAGACCACCTGGTTTTCAATTTCCCAGGAAATAGATGCAACCGAGAATTATACAACAAAACTTTTTGACCAGGGTGGACTTCTTTGCGCATGATGCTTTGGTCATGGATCCACTTCATCTTGTCCTTATACTTCTTAGACAAATCTAGGCATCATTTTGGATTTCCTCCAATTCATTAAGTTGTAGCTTCCTATGGACACTCACCTCATCAATACCGAAATTAAGGGCTTTGACAACCCAATATGCATGATGTTCAAGCTCGATAGGAAGGTGGCAAGGCTTGCCGAAGACCAAGCGATAAGGAGATATGCCAATTGGAGTCTTGTAAGTAGTACGGTATGCCCACAATGCGTCGTTCAAGCGTAAGGACCAATCTTTCCTATTACGATTGACAGTTTTTTCAAGAATTTGCTTGATCTCGCGGTTGGAGACCTCAACTTGACCACTAGTCTGTGGGTGGTAAGAGAGACCAACCTTGTAGGTAACACCATACTTTTTGACAAGTTGTTCAAAGACTCGATTACAAAAATGCTTACCCCCATCACTAATGATAGCTTTGGGGGTTTTAAAATGCGTGAAGACATGCTCTTTGAGAAATTGGACCACAACTCGATGGTCATTGATGCGTCAAGCAATTTCTTCAATCCATTTGGAAACATAGTCAACAGAACTAGAATATACTGAAAACCATGAGAGGAGGGAAATGGTACCATGAAATTGATACCCCACACATCAAAAATTTCAACAATGAGGATGGGTGTGAGAGGCATCATATGACAACGAGAGAGACACCCAGAGTACTGGCAATTAGAACAAGCCTGGCAATATTGATGGGCATCGCGAAAAAGGGTAGGCTAATAGAAACCACTTTGCAAAACCCTGGCGGCAGTTTTCTTTGAGCCAAAGTGGCCTCCACAAGCACTATTGTGGAAAAAGGACAGAATACTGAGTTGTTCACACTCATGAGCACATCGACGAATGACTTTATCAGTGTAATACTTAAAAAGGAACGGGTTATCCCAACAGTAATATTTCACATTCACCATGAATTTGGATCGATCCTGTTTCGACTAATGATTAGGAAGTTGGTTGGTAATGAGTAAATTGATAATATTAGCATACCAAGGCGAGGTGGAGATGGAAAAAAGTTGTTCATCGATAAATGACTCAGAAATGGGAACAGGATCACAGTCAGACGTGACAGTAATCCGAGAGATATGGTCAGTAACAATATTTTCACAACCTTTCTTATCGCGAATTTTAAGGTTAAACTCTTGGAGTAAGAGAATCCACCGCATCAATCGTGCTTTGGAATCCTTCTTATGAAGAAGGTTCTTAAGGGCAGAATGGTCAGTATACACCATGATAGGGGAACCTATGAAATATGAGAAAAATTTATCAAGGGCAAGCGCAACTGCTAACAACTCATTTTTGATGGTCGTGTAATGAAGTTGATCATCATGCAGGGTTTTGCTAGCATAATAGATGACATGTGGGCGCTTGTCAACTCTCTGGCCAAGCACGGCACCAAGTGAAAAATCAGAAGCATCACGCATGAGCCCAAATGGGAGAGACCAATTAGGAGGTTGCATGATAGGAGCAGAAGTGAGCTCAACTTTTAGGTGCTCAAAGGCGACAACACATGCTTCATCAAAGACAAAAGGGACATCTTTAGATAAAAGGGTTGTTAAAGGTCGAGCAATTTTAGAAAATTCCTTAATGAAATGCCGGTAGAATCCCGTGTGTCCTAAGAAGGAGCGAATGTCCTTAACATACTTAAGAATGGGGAGTGAGGAAATCAAGTCGACTTTTTCTTTATCGACCTCAATACCGGAGCTGGAGACAACATGACCTAGAATAATACCCTTTTTTACCATGAAATGGCATTTTTCCCAATTGAGGACCAACTTCTTTTCTTGACAACGCTGAAGGACCATAGTGAGGTCAGATAGGCATTATTCAAAGGATAAACCAAATATAGAAAAATTTTCCATAAAGACTTCGAGAAAACACTCCACCATGTCACTGAAAATACTAGTCATACACCTTTAAAAAGTCGCAGGTGCATTGCAAAGGCCAAAGGGCATACGAGAGTACGCAAATGTGCCAAATGGACATGTAAAGGTAGTTTTTTCTTGGTCTTCAGGGGTAATGGGTATTTGGTTATACCCTGAATATCCATCAAGGAAGCAGTAGTAAGCATGGCATACCAAGCGTTAAAGCATCTGGTGAATGTATGGGATAGGGAATTGGTATTTACGAGTGATATCATTGAGCTTTCTATAATCAATACAAACACGCCAACCGGTTTGTATGCGAGTAGGCACAATCTCATCGCCACTATTTTTGACAACGGTGACTCCATAATTTTTAGGCACCACATGAATGGGACTGACCCATTGACTTTCCGAGATGGGATAAATGATACCGGCATTAAGCAATTTTAAAATTTTAGCTCGAATGACCTTTTTCATTGTTGGATTGAGTCATCGTTGTGGCTCACGAGAAGTCTTGGCATTCTCTTCTAAATGAATGCGATGGATACAAACATTGGGGCTGACACTTTGAATGTCGAAAATGGTCCACCCTAAAGCAGTGCTATGTTGAGTGAGAGTATGGACCAATCGCTATTCTTGATCCGGTGTCAAGTCAGAAGAAATAATGATGGGGTGATGTTGGTTTGGGCCTAAGAAAGTATATTTTAACTCAGTATGTAATGGCTTAAGCTCCAAACTAGGTGGTGGCTCAGGAGAGGCATCGAACTAAGACGCAAAAATAGAGTTTGGGAGAATATCGGGACAGGGTTTGACTAGGTCATCCACAGAAAGAAGAGTGTCGACAAGGAGAGGCTCAAATGGAGGAGCCCAAGTGGAAGTGTCCAGCAAAGGTGTAGAATCTAACAAGGCATTTACCTCGAAGATGGAGGAATCAATATCAAAGTCAGACCCAAAGTGAGCCAAACATTGGTGGATAGGATCTTCTGGGTAGATGTGATCCAACATCTCTTGGACTAAGGAGTCAATCATGCATACCTCATCAATAGAATCAACATCGGTATTTTGTTGCATGAGGTGGAAAATATTGACTTCGACGGTCATGTTGCCAAAATAAATATTCATGGACCCATCTCGATAATTGATGATGGCGTTGGCAATTGCCAAAAAGGGGAGACCCAAAATGATAGGAATATTTGTGGGATCGGGAGCAGGAGTGTCTAAGATGATGAAATCCACGGGGTAATAAAAGTCAGACACTTTTACCAAAACATATTCAACGATTCCTTTAGGCACTTTAATAGAACGGTCTGCAAGTCGAAGAGTAACCCGTGTAGGTTTCATGTTTTGTAAACATAACTCAAGGTAGTGAGAGTAAGGTAGCAAATTAACACTAACTCCAAGATCAAGCAAAGCCCAAGTAGTGAACTTATCTCCTAACATGCAAGAGATAGTGGGACGACCAGGGTCTTTATACATCACAATACCATTCTCATGGATGAAGGACATAGCTTTCTCAGTGACAAAGGCATCATGAGGCACATTCGTCCGTCGCTTTACAGTGCACAAGTCCTTCAAGAATTTTGCATAGAAGGGAACTTGTTGAACCGCGGTGAGGAATGGGATGTTTATGTGAACATTCTGAAAAACTGGATTGATTTCATCAAATTGTTGGGCTTTCTTTATTGGGACCAACTTATGAGGGAAGGGTGCTTTAGGGGCAAAGGCAGTGGTGGCCTCAATAGGTTTAGAGGCATTATTGTCAGTGGATTTATGGGGTGGTGGGACCGGAGGGAGTGGTTCTAACGGGTAATTCTGGGTGGGTGGGATTGGAACATCACGGGGAGCAACAACACCATTGTCAACCTGTTTATCGTAGAGTACTCACCGCTTTATTGTATGCTTGGTATTTGGGTGGAGTGGAAGTGGATCCAACCTCATAAACCGACTCCTTTCCATTCCCCTTAGGGTTAGGAATGGGTTGACTCAGAAAATGACCTTTCTCTCGCTCTGACTCAAACTAGTTAAGACGTTGCTAAAGCCTTTGGATGGCTTGAGTCTGTTCTTGCGTGGTTTGTTATTGAGTCGTGATAAATTGAGTGAGAAGATTCTCGATAGAGGAGGTGGATGATTGGGGTGGAGGGGCATAAGGGAGTTAGGGAACCAACTCACAGTTAGAGCTAAGTGGTTGTGAATACTCATAGGTGGGAGGTGGAACAGGGACAATTTGATGAGTGGGGTTGGACGGTCCTCCTTGGGGGACAAAGGATGATGGATGGTGTTGTTATTGGTGTGGATCATGGTAGTGTTGGATAGGAGGGAGATGTTGCTTTTATGGGTTTTGATGAAACCCTGGTTGACCACCAATATGTTGTTGTGGTTGTGATGGAGCAAGGTGATTGTCTTACTTATAAGAAAAATAGGGATGATTCCTACTATTCGGATTGTAAGTAAACGACGGGGGTGTGGGTTTCCTAGTGGTATCAAAGGCACATGATTGGGCTAGAGTGGGTTCGGTATCATCTTGATTAAGGGGGCACAAATGAGATAAATGATCTTGACTTAAACATACATGATAAGAAGGACTAGACTCGTTGACATTCATCACTGGTTTAAAAAGAGAAACATTTTGTTGCATAGAACAACAGAGAGCATCAACTGCCTTAGTCAAAGTGTTTAAGCCATAAAGCAAGGTTTTAAAATCGGGATCATTTTTTACCTCATAAGTGCTACCTACTCGTGGTGGCTCAGATCTCAAAAATTCATTTGTGCCCTTCCAATCTTGTGAGTCATCGCTTAATTCAAGGAGAAAATTATAGGCGGTAGTGGGAGTTAGGTGCATGAATTTGCCTTTGTGCATGGACTCAATCATGGTGCGAGAGGAAAGAATGAGACCATTGTAAAAACGATGGAAGAGGCGACTCTTCTCGAGACCATGATGTGGGCAACTATTGATATAGTCTTGAAAATAGCCCCATGCTTCACAAAATTGCTCACTTGGCTTTTGGCGAAAATCCTGAATGGCTTGGCGCATCTCATTGGTTATACTTATGGGATAAAACTTTGACATGAACTTCTTCACAAGTTGTTCCTATGTATGGATAGAATCCAGTGACCATGAATGTAGCCACATGGATGCTTTAACATGGAGAGAAAATGGAAACAAGCGAAGACGAACATTTTCTTCATCTAGATTTTGATTTTTGAAAGTCGCACAAACCGTGAGAAATTTTCGCAAGTGAGTGTATGGAGACTCACGTTAAAGGCCATGGAAATTCGGCAACATGGAAATGCTCGACGGTCGAATTTTGAATTGAACCGCCGGGGTGGGTGGAAGAACTATGCAAGATAGTGGGGTAACCGTTATCGGGGGAAAATACTCCCTTAAGGCACACTCTTCAGCCATGGTGGGTGGATAAATGGTGGGAGTAGAGATGTCAACTCGGAGACAACTCAAAGTGATAGGTGGAATGGAAGAAGCAAGGGGAACACTTGGTTCTCCTAATGTGGAAGAGACGGGAGAAAGCCTACGGGAACGAATTAATCGATGATTAACTCATTGCCATGTGGGCATGCAAAGAGGGAATTAAAATAAAGGAAAATATTTTTGGTTTTAAGAACAAAATAAAGGAAGAAAATATTTTTGGATTTTTGCTTTTGTTTTGAAAAAAACGAGAAAAAGAACAATGTTTTTGGATATTTGTAAAAAAATAAAGAAAGAAAATATTTTTGAATTTTGTATAAAAATAATAGAAGAAAATATTTTTGGATTTTTTTTGGAAGAAAAGGGTGGGGGGGGAATTTGGACTCTAAGAATTTGGACGAATTCTCTAAAACGGACTAGCGAAAAAGGAATTGGACACACACAAGTTAAGGAAAAGTCCTAACTAGCACATAACCAATTTTTTTCTTGAAAATTAATGAAAGGGTAGTCAAATTTTAATGAAATTGGGCAATAAAAATCACGGAATTTATGTGAGGGATCACCTTTTGCAAAATGTGTGTTCCTACTTTAATCACACGATGAAAAGAGGCTTGCCACAGAGATTCATCACAAAGCTACTACGATGAAACGATCGGCCGGTACAACGCTAGGGACAGCACAAACCCGTTTTACTGGGCAACCGCACTTAAAATCCAGTTTCCCTTCCGTGCTGCAAAGCGAATCGTTCGAGGGTTTTCCCGGTGGAGAGGACTCTATGGGTTATCCTACAAGTCAAAATGATCAAAAAGGGGCCTACGAACACCATATCCTATGGGGCTATCTTGTTGATTTATTTTAAATTAGTGATGGAAAGGGTAGCACACAAAGGATAAGTGATTGAGTCGAGTAATGAAATCCCTTCTCGTGAGTGATCGGGCATAGGTCTTAGTCAATTTAATTCATCATTCCATTCAAAATTAAATACAAGAATTAAATCACACAAAAGCACATAGGAGCAAACAAGGTATTAACTCACTAACAGGAGGGAGTGAGGGTTTAAGAGATGTACCTCCCACGATTTTTAGGCCGTGGGGTGCCAAAATTGTTGAGTCAACCGGGGGGAGATTACTCCAATCTCAGTCGACCCGGGGAGTCCAACCGACCCAAGGTATAGAGGCTTCCTTTCCTCTTCGTGGATGCCCTCTCTCTACCGTGTTCGGTTTCCCTATCACACTATCTTCAATTATTACAAATTTAAAATGAAAATGAAATGGTGCCCCTATGCATCGCAATACAAGCCAAGAATAAAAATCCAATATACAAGCCTTCTAAAAAAATGGTAATAAATATGAAAATTGCAATACAAGTGAATCACAAAATTAAAAAATCCTCTCAAGCACGTCGAGCTCCAAAGATTGGCAACGGCGCCATTTGATGAGATGCTTTTTGTGTTGTCATTGTTGTGAAAGCTCTTCAATCAAACCTTAATCACCTACATAAAAATATAACAAACTAGAATAGAGGTACGTAAGGATGTCAATCCTAATCTAAGGTGTGAACATGTTAAAATGAGAAGATAATGAATATAATTCACTTGATTATTTTCTTTTTAGACTTTTTGGTTTTTCTATTTTGTTTATGTTTTTCAAATATTAAAACAATATTTATGATGGTGAAAATTAAGTAGCTACACTAAGTGAGAGAGATAAAACAATACTAAAAAGAGTGTGCAAAAACAAGACTAAGTAACTAAAATGAGATATAACTAATTTGAGATAAGATTGAGTGAGAAAAATTCAAGGAATGAAAATTCACCTCCAATTCATGAATTAAATATATTAGATTATTCAAGTTTACTAAGTTCCCAAATATTAATTTATTTCATCAATTTATTCTCGTCATTTGATAAAATAAACTAACATAGATTTAGTTAATTCATTTTCCATTCCTACTACTCAAGTGAAGAAATGATTTAGAGAAATTATATAAATCACTCGCTAGAGCAAATTCATATAATTAATTTTAAATCCCAAAAATTAATGTACGAGCATAACAAAATATAATATACTCTAATTAGTGGATCATCCTATCTCTAGTTTGAATCCAAAAATTAAAAGTATATTAGATTTCAATCCTTTCTCAAGGATGGTTTACCATCTCTCGATGCATAAACACATGTAGGAATGATAAATGAATAACAAAATGGAACAAAGTAAATAAGAATAATTAATTCATTTAATTGAATTCATGGGGCTTCATTTCACTCCTTGAATGGAGTGATTAGCCAAGCATGATCATCATTCAATTAATAACAAGATAATAAAAATTAAAAAAATGAGAATGAAAAATTAGAGAAAGGGAAATCAAACCAAATTTGAGGAGAATGGTAATTGATCTTCAATTTAATTCCACAATTTTTCTAAATTGTTTACAATCACTCTAAAAAAACTAAAACAAATTCCTAAAATTGAAATTCTACTCTCTACAAATTTTTTCTCTCTAAACTCTAAATTTTCCTCTACTTCTAGCCTCTTCTCTCTTTTTATTTAATGTTGGTCTTCTTCTTCCTTTTACATTGTGCACATGGAGCTGGGGGTAAATTGGGAAAATGGTAGGGGTGAGCATGTGGTTATGGTGTAGGAGGGTACTTTTGGGTCTAAAAAGGGTGCAAGTGGAAGATGTAGTAGTTAGGATGAGTTGGGGTATTTGGGGTAAATGTGGTAGTTGGGGGTAAAATGGGTTCTAAACATGTGGGAGATTTTATTTGTTTGGCTTTTGGTTTTCTTTGGCATGTGACAAAAACGTTTTTGACATTTGGGTTTTGTGGTTGAACTGGAAATGGGATTGGGTCTTGGAGGTAGGTGGCTTGGGATGTTAGTCGCACAGGTGGGACAAGGGTCTGATTGGGTTTGAATCGTGTCGGGTTCGCTGCGGGTTCTCGGAGGCAGTTCCGGTTTCGGTACCGACGGGGATGGAATCCAAGTTTTATTCTTGGGTTGTTGGTTGTTGGGTTGGAGTCGGTTTGGAAGTCGGATGTTCGATTTCGAACTCGGTGGGGTTCAGGCGGGTGTATCGGGTAATGGGGTTTGTCCAGAGGTCACCGACGCTACTGGGGGAGGTGATTTGGATGCGGGTCTCGGGTATCAGCTCCGGCAGAAATGGGGTTCACCGGATTGGGCTATGGGTTTGGCAGGTCATGGTTGAGTGTGAAGAGAGAGGATAGTGATTGTTCTAATGGATGTTGTGGAGATAGAAAGGGTGTTCTTTATGTTAATTGAGTAGGAGAGAGAGTGAGATGGTGAGGGAAAGATGATGATGAATAGTGGTGGGGGGTTGATTTGGATGTGATTTGTGTATGGGATTTGTTTGAGTATGTTTAAGTGTATGGGTGTTGTGTGTGTGTTAGTGACCCTAAAAAAATAAAATAAAATAAAATTAACCTAAAATAAAAATTTAACTAAACTAAAAATAAAAATAAAAATGACACGACAAGACACACTATACAAACTCTAAAAAAACTAAACACGACTAAAGTAAAAACTAAAAAAAATGAAATAATAATAAACTAACTAAAAACTAAGAAAATAAAAGAAAATATAAAAACTAATACACGACGCGCTAAAATTTAAAATATAAAAATCCTAAAAATATATACATGACTCAATAAAATAAAATAATAAAATAAACCCTAAAAATAAAATGATACAAATAAAATAAAATGGGACAAACTAAACACACACGGTTTGGTACAGGTTTAGGTACGTTTAGGATAGGCTAGGGTGCGGGACAAGGGTAATTAGCTCCATTTGACAGCAAATTGCGCCGAAATAATACTTTTGACAACGCAACTGCAATCAAGCCTGCACATTGAACATTTTTGCGCATAAGACCATTATTGTCGAGAGTTAGCAACTAAAATACGTCTATTCGGGGTATAAAATGTACACTTTTGGGTGCTTATCAGCTCGTGAGAAGGCAATTCGAACGAAAAGAGGATTTCGTTAGAACAAAATAGAATTTCATTTGAACAAAACTATTATTTTTATTTGAATGAGGTCTAATTTCGTTCCAACGACCCCGCTGCTTGGAAATTCCTGATATTGTTATAAACCCTATTTTGTTTAGAATTTTTAAAGACTTTTGGCAAAAATGATTTTCGAATACCTGTTCCAAAAGTTTTCATCCTTTTTTTTCCAAAATAGGATTTTATTTTTCAATCATACATCCCTTTATATGATTGGTGAGTTTATGAAACTCTAGTTTCCATAAACTTTGCATAAACCCTTGTAATGTCCATTTCTACTGCTGAAGAATAAGAAGGTTGATCGGTGGATACCGAGGTAAGACTGCTTCATGTGGATGGCATTAGATTAGGTTGTATTCTATAGAATAATTAAAAACTCTACGCGTTATACTTAGTCGTTCCAAGTAGTATGTAAGTTGGTTGTGTATGTCGAATTCTTTATAGTGCTAAATAAAATATAATGACCCCATTTCATAAGCTCATATATAGTTTATTTTTACAATTGCGTCTCACTTATTATCTGATAAATGTTATATTATTACATATGTGATATTCTAGGTACTTAATATGACAAAGTCCAATTTTTTACATTTGAAGAATCAATTGTAAAATGGGTCCAATTAAAGTTTTATGGCACATCCTAAGCTAAATGATAAGTTTTGGGGTAGAAAATATAAATTTATGAAATTTTTGGGACTTGGTTTTAATTAAGAAAGTTACAGGGACCAAACTGAAAAATAAAAAGGACCTTTTTGTAAATAAAATATTTTCAAGGACCTCTAAGAAATATTAAAGATATAGTGTGAAATTCCCAAAATGCCCTTCACGCGTAAAATGACCCTTACAGCCTTAATAACTTCCCACCTCATGTTGTATTTTTCCAACACCGCCTTACACGTGTCATCCATATAAATAAAGATAGAACACAAGTCGTCCATTTAGAATAAGCTAAAACACATGTTATCGTTTGGTGAATAAGGCTGCAAGACCGCTCCGTTACTCGACACTTCAATGCTGACTAGTTGTTGTGAGAGCTTGGTCACCCAGACTTGTGTCAACACCCAAATATATTTGAAAAACTATAAATAGAGTCCTTGGGATCATTTATTACACGAAATTACTTCAAAATTTTACAAAGAAATAGTGAGAGAAAGTGCAGGAAGTATAAGAAAAAGTTTCATCTTAGTGATCCAAGACTTAGTATCTGTAACTTCGAACTTATGTTTTAGGTGTGTACTCTATAACATTCCTTGCGTAATTTGATTATATGATATTATGCAAAATATATATATATATTTTGTGAAATGCTTTTATTCACAAAATATATCTGATACCGATGATTCCGTCATTTGTTATATGTGTATATCTCTCGATATAAACATCTAATTTGAATTATGAAATTATTAATTCATCCTATGGAAACACTCTTAGTTTGTTGGCCTTGATTACCGCGTGGAAATATTTGGGTGGTACTGATGATACGAGAAATCTGCCACAAGACGTTCTCATACCAGCAAGTCAACAGTAAAGTGTGTAATAAGTAAAAAAAGTAAGTAAATATAGAGAAGACAAGATATAGAGTGGTTCAGCCCCTAAAATAGGCCTACGTCCACTGTGTTGCTCCGTTCTCATTATATGCGTTACATTGTATAATATAATCATGCCTAAAGAGGCGTACAAGTATGAGAATAAAGGAGAGTACATGATGACTGGTGATTTTGGTGTGCTGGAGAGGTAGCTGCGATGTGGATAAGCAATTCTCGAGTTGTATATTGGGGAAGTGTAGAAAGAATCGGTACTGTAGAACTTG
This sequence comes from Sambucus nigra, assembly GCA_949130495.1. Classification (NCBI taxonomy): domain Eukaryota; kingdom Viridiplantae; phylum Streptophyta; class Magnoliopsida; order Dipsacales; family Adoxaceae; genus Sambucus; species Sambucus nigra. Next base: position 397,135,155 of record OX422224.1, read on the forward strand.
CCCCGGGTGTGTGTAATCCCCCCTTTCGAGGTGCAGTCCTCTATTTATAAGAGATATGCTCTTGTGCAATGAGCACGTGATGCACAAAGTCTGGATATGTGGTGGAAAGGGATGCGGTCTATAAGGCAAGAAACATAAGCGCCGCATCCTATAACTGGCTATAGGCAAAGGTGTCATGCCCTTGATGAGGGTGGTGCCGCACCCTGAGTTCAGTAGTGGTCGCGCACGATGTTGATAGAGTCTGCGGAATTTAATCAACTGCAAAAGAGCATACCGTCCACGGCAGTGTGCTATATTTGTATTATCAATAAGCCCCCAAGCTGTAGTGCCAAGAGAGTTTGATTGGGGTTGCGGCTTAGTTAAGTTTCCTTATGTGCCACCGTAGTTTTCAAGGCGACGATTCGTCTTCCGCGCTCTCTTATAAAAATTATTTCAGGTCGTGGACTTCATTACATTTCCAAAACTTTGGGAGAAAATCGAGAGCGAATTTTTGTGTGTTCATCTTCTTTCATTTTCCGACAACCCTCCGAGGCAGTATGTAGCGGTTCCAAGGTGGTGTGAGGCTGAGCATTGTTGGTTCTTCTGTTTTCAGGTAAATTTTCAACCATCCTTCTTTTTCATAGATTTTTAAGTTCGTAATTCTTCTTTGTGTACATGAGCCTTTCTATTTCTGAACAAACTGCAGTTCCATGATTTGCCAAACCCATCCAATACTGAATACATGAATCTAGGGCTTTGTTTTTGAATGCATGAATCTAACATATAAACCTGATAAAGCATTTGTGAACTTCTGCATTGTGTAACTTTTGCCAATTTGTTCCTTGAACCCTATAATTGTTCTTGATGTTCTTGAATAAATTCTTCATATTCTAGGCTTTCGATCTTTAAACTAGTAATCATTAGGCACAAAACTGTTTGTGTGAATAGCCGCGGCATGTTAGGATATACCCTTAGTAATTTTAGAGACAGTTGTCGCCTGTAAAATATAAGATTTTTGCGGCACTATAAGCTCCCTTAATGATATAGGAGATGGTTGCGGCTGATAGAGTTAGAGGGTATTCTCATAGGTTCAATGAATAGGGTCAGCGGTGTTTTAGCCCATTAGCAACTCCAGTAGGGAAATAACCTCCTATCAAATCAATGTGCCACGGCCCTAATTATCTATTTGGGCTTAAACCCCACTTACATTTGGCCAGTCTTGTCGATCACTTTCATTCAAAATTCATATGACTAATCTTGTCGGGGCTTCTTAAAGTCTTTTTCGAACCATACTGGTTGTGGCGCCTAACTGCGGACTCTGCTTTTCAGGTACTGCTACAGCCATATGACCTTTGACCGAGACGAATTTCTGAGAGGCTTTTGGGCAAAGCATTTTGGAACTTCTCCTCCTGAACTACCTTTTGTGCCCCCTCTGAGATCAATAGGGCCTTGCCAACTGAGGGATTGTCCCAACTGCATGATACTAGACTCAGACTCCGCGGATTTTGCATCTAGGAAGGATTTTGAGTTTACAATGGAAGAGGAAGCCAACTCAAGCAATCATCCATTAGGCGTAGGAGATGATTCCGCGGGAGTGAGGTATAACCCAACTAGTCCATCTGGGAGGGTTGAAAGACCCCTAGAAGCGCTTGATATCCGCGGCATCATGACCCAAGACTGGGTTGACCAAGTGGCCGAGGCCTTCGAATTTCCAGAAAATAATATGTTCTCAGTACCTGCCGCGAACCAAAGACCTTGCACAGTTATAGTTGATGATGGAGTTTGCTTCCCACTCCATGCATTTATTTATGGGCTGCGGCTGCCCGTTCCTGTTCCCATCCGTCGCATTTTTTAGACAATAAAAATGGTACCAGCCCAGATAGATCCTAATGGCTGGAGGGCCATACTTGCCGTGGTCATTCTTTGGGAGAACCAATTCAAGAAGGACATTACTCCCACAGAGTTCTTTTATTTCTACCGCCCAAAGGAAAACTCCGTGAAGTTTGCCAGGTATTATTACTTCTCCGTCCGCAGTAAGGATGGGACCCTTTATACTGGCAGGTCGACCAGTGCAAAGAACTGGAAGGGCAAGTATTTATATATCTCCAGGGAAGGATGGGAGATCCACCCCAAAGAGAACGAGAGGGAGAGGTCATATAGAATGCCGCGGCAATGGAGGTCCCCCTCTAAACTACGTATTTGGGTAATGTCTGCATCCCTTCTTTCTTTGTAATTATTCATTCCCTGTACTTACCTTTGAAATGTTTTCTACAGTTCTTGACAACTTACAGTTGAGCAAGCGGCAGGAAAATAGATTTGCTGAGGTCACGGCAGTTCCTACCTAGCAAAAGAGGTTCAACACACTTGTTACATCAGCAACTGTATTTGAAGCAGGTTTCTTTCCAAGAAAGTCTACTCCAAAAGACATGGTCACGAGAGGTAATAATCTGATTTTGTAATTATCCGCGGCATTTTCTTTTGACTTCAAATAATTATTATTCCTTTTCCCTTTTCAGGTGAGGAAGTTGACAGAGAACTGTTGGCCGCGCAGCTGGCAGAGATGGACGAGGACGCAGTTGTTCTCAATAATATTGCGTGGAGCAGGAAGAGGAAGAGGACCAAGACAAAAGCTCCAATCATGGTTAATTCCTGCGATAAAAATCCACCTGCCGCGATCGCAACTCAGGCCGCCCAGACAACGGGAAATGTTGAGAACCCACCGCAAGCTGAGTTTGACAATGATATAGGAGCCAACCTGGCCATGGCGGGGTTGATGTCCACTTCTTACGCACCCCTTCATTCAGCATCTCCTCCGCCGCTACCTGTAGTTGCAGTTAATGCAAACTTGGTGCATCCTCAGGGCCGCGGCGCTTCTGGTCCTGACGGTCGTCCACGGCCTTAGTTGAGACAACTCGACCCTAAATCCTTATGGGACACTACCATGAAGTCTGCGCAGAGGATGAAGAGGGACCTTGATGCTACGAACCTCGATAGGCTGGTCTGAGAAGACCACGACGACCTGGAGGACTGCGACCTCTATAGTCTTTTGAGGTTAAGTTCTTAGTGCTTTCTTCGTTTTTCTTTTACGTTCCATATATTGTAACTAAATTTTTAATTTCAAGCAGCGGATGTCATTGTAGCCCAAAAAAGGAAGTACGAGGCCATGTACAAACTGAAAGAGGCCAAGAAGAGGGTGCATGTCGCGGATCTGGAGGCTGCAAGGACTATATCTTTTGAGGTTGGGAAGCAGTCTGCTATCGCGGCTCTTCAGACAGCCCAAATGGACTTGGCTGCTGCAAATAATACGAGGGAAGAATCGAAGGAAAATTTCAAACAAGCCACGGAATCCCTCAAAGCCTCCCAGGCCCAGACCGTGGAAGTTGCACGTGCCGCGAAGATTTCAAGTAACAAGCTCTCTTTTCTTCAAAAGAAGTATGAAGAGCTGGAGGACAAGTCCGCTCAAAATGCCCTAGACCATGCCACGACAATAAAGAAGATGGAGTCAGATCATGGCGATGCTCTTCAGCTAGCCATTGACCATATAGTGGAGTCATTCAAAGACTCTAGGGACTTCTTCCTCATCAATAATAGAGCCTACCTCCATGGCTACCAGGAGCTAAGGCATAGAATTATAAAGAATTTTCCTTAGATGACGGAGAAGGTTCTTGCCTGGGGGCTCGGTGATGCCGAGCATCAATAATTCATAGACGAGCTCAAGGCCGCGACTGAAGAGAAATAAAGGCTGAGAACAGAAGCAGAGGAAGCGGTCGTAGAGGAAGAGACTGAAACAGCCACGAATGGTGAGGAGAGTGATGAGTATGATGATGATGCTTCCTGATCTTTTTATTATCACGAAGAGTGTTTATTTTTTATCATTGATATAGGGTTGCGTCCCTTTTGTAATTTTGAATGCTTTATGTACGCCTCTGATGGCTTGAATACAACTTCCTTACAAAATTAAAATTCCTTATTGATAGTGTGAACTTGTAGAAATAACAGATTAAGTCTGTGGCACTATAACATATTTCTTCGATTATCGCTCTTATTGAGATGCCGTGGCACCCTCGTGTAATGCAAGGAACCTTCACAAGTATAGGTTATAGGTTGTGGATGTAATTCGCATGGCTCATTGATATAGGTCGCGGTACCTTACAACCACGCTGCCACTTGCACCAATTATTAGAAGTGGTCGCTTGAATAGGGTTGCGGTCGTTTCACAATGGATGCATCCATATTTGGAAGTGGTATCCCCCTCCCAAATGGGGGCTACACATAACCAGTAAAGAGAATATAGAGAAGGCTAAGGCTTTTCCTCTAGTGCTTCAATTGTCTTTCACGGAATATGGCCTTCATCTTCCTTAGCATCTCCCTTCTGTATGTAAGTGGAATATTATCAAGCGTCCCCAGGCTGGGTTATGTTATTAAGCCACCCACAGCTAATATATAGGATATTTTCAAGCCTCCCCAGGCTAGGTTATGTTATTAAGCCACCCATAGCTAACATATAGGATATTTTCAAGCCTCCCCAGGCTGGGTTATGTTATTAAGCCACCCACAACTAACATATAGGATATTTTCAAGCCTCCCCAGGTTGGGTTATGTTATTAAGCCACCCACAGCTATGGATGTATATATAAAGCCATCCCTGGCTAGATATTACAAGTCTCTCAACTTAATGACGCATCCCGAAAGCCAAGAGAGGGTATTGGAAGCCCTTATGAGTGATGTTGTAGCCCAACTTGTATAATTGCTTCCAATATTTCCTCTTGCCACTTTCAACTATCAACAACTTTCGGACAATCAGGCGACTTGTCGAGAATTATTTCCCATTCAGATATTATCATTCCCGATATAACATATTGCCTCGGATCGGGATCTGTTTAAGACAAAAATGGTTTTTATAAGATAATATTTCATAGAAATAAGAATCAAAATATGACACTATAAAAGTGTACTTGATTTTATAACTATTCATATATATGACTTTGTAAGGATAACACAAAGTTTAGTTTAAAATAGCATAAGAGGAGTTGTCACTATAAAGTAGAGATAGATGGGATATAGGGGATAAGCATGAAAAATGAGCATGTGGCAGGTTAGAGAAGGCTGCATCCCCTAAACATATTTGAGTAACCTCCGCAACATCCCTTGCCCAATTGGCCTTTCAACCTCATCCTTTAGAGCATAGCATTGCTCAGTGTCATGGCTATGGTCCTGATGGAATCTGCACCACGTAGCTTTGTTCCTCTTATAGGATGGAGCTCTCAGCTTTTTTGGCCACCTCAACAACTTTTCTTCTTTGATGAACTCAAAGATTTCTTCAATCAGGCAGGCCAACAGAGTGTAGGCCCCGGATTTCTTCTTTTCCCTCTCCACTCTCCTTTTTTGACACCTGCTGACTGATTCCCTGGTTGGATCCTCTTTGACTGCCGCGGCATTAAAGGTTGTTGGTGTTATTTTCATAGGTGATGCGCCTCCATTGGCTGAGGTCACGGCCTCTAGCATTAAGATCCTCTAAGTCAAATAGTTGGCATGGGTCTGGAGTGAGGCATGACTGTCGTAGAGGTGGTTGAGGTGATTGTACAGCTGCATAATCTCATCTTTGATTTCTGCGCTCTGGATGGATTTTCCTTCCATTTTCTACCTTTGTTAGTCTTTATAAATATATATAATCTGAGACAAAACTAGCTGAAGTGAGTAATCTCATAAGTATGAGGTTGGGATGCAGCTTTTAGGCTGCCGCTACACTGACGAGGCCGCGTCCATAAAAGCCCACGGGTGCTGCCGCAGCCTTTATATAACATCGAGGTGGAGTTGACCACCTGAGTCCTTGATGCTCTGAACCTTCTGTAACACCTTCCCCTTTGGGGCTGCGGCATGAAGGTATTTAAACTACCTGTCGCATCTCCTGTTGGGCAGGGGGAGCAATCTCAAAGTTGACGCCCAGAAACTGAGCTCGTCTCCCGAAACACGGGGGCAGTATGCCTACTAGGGTCTATCTAGAGCATAATAATCTCTCGGTGCACTAATCGGCACCATTATGATGATAAACCCCAGATCATAGGCGAAAGAATAGCAAAAAGGGAGTACACATAATTCCTCCCTAATCATTCACCTTTTTGAGGGCTTAAATCCCTTCATGATTCTCAACACTACCTAGATGGAATGATATCACAGGGGTATGTAGAATAGATCTGAGGTCATAAAATGGTGACCCGAGAATAGATATGAGTACGTGAAATACCTGTTTAAGGGTGTAAATAAAAATAGAGGTCAACAACCTACATCTACCCGTGAGATGACGATCCATGGGACCCTCAGGGATCGAATAGGGTGTTTAAGAACCCAAATACATAGAGAAACAAGATTGAAATATCTCGGTTCCCACAGACGGCGCCAAACTGATGATACGAGAAATCTGACACAAGACGTTCTCATACCAGCAAGTCAACAGTAAAGTGTGTAATAAGTAAAAAAAGTAAGTAAATATAGAGAAAACAAGATATAGAGTGGTTCAACCCCTAAAATAGGCCTACGTCCACTGCGTTGCTCCGTTCTCATTATATGCATTATATTGTACAATATAATCATGCCTAAAGAGGCATACAAGTATGAGAATAAAGGAGAGTACATGATGACTAGTGATTTCGGTGTGCTGGAGAGGTAGCTGCGATGTGGATAAGCAATTCTCGAGTTGTATATTGGGGAAGTGTAGAGAGAATCGGTCCTGTAGAACCTGCCTCGGGTGTGTGTAATCCCCCCCCCCCCTTCGAGGTGCAGTCCTCTATTTATAATAGATATGCTCTCGTGCAATGAGCACGTGACGTACAAAGTCTGGATATGTGATGGAGAGGGATGCGGTCTGTAAGGCAGGCAACATAAGCGCCGCATCATATAACTGGCTATAGGCAAAGGTGTAATGCCCTTAATGAGGGTGGTGCCACGCCCCGAGTTCAGTAGTGGCCGCGCCCGATACTGATAGAGTCCGCGGCACTTAATTAACTGCATAAGAGCAGACCGTCCGCGGCAGGGTGCTATATTTGTATTATCAAGCTCCTTCCCAGATGGTTTATCGCTGGTGTGTCTTAAACAAGGCGTTGTTTCAGAAATCGGGATTTTATGTCTTTGATGTGATCGGATGGAAACATTTGGTAACACTATCTTTCTGGGTATTAAAGCGTACATGGACATTAAAATAAATTGAATTATTAACATATTTCTCAATTGTTTTATCCATTTTGTTCTGAACTGTTCATTCCGAAAATATATATTGTCAGTTACTTTATATATATTACTGCAAATTCCTTTCTCTATGTATATGGCTTCTGTTTTAAATTGAATAGGTATCCATTTTCTAAAAAATCCTGGAATGTATGGTGATTGAATCTCATCGTCTTTTAGCTGATGTTTTATAAATAAGCATTTTTCAAGAAATAAGTAGGCTTAAGTAAATTGTTAGTTTTATCATATAGAGCATATTTGGATCTCTTCTAAAAATGTTTTTAAATTTTGTCTTAAGTTGTAACTTTTAATATAAGTGAAATTTCTTTTAGAAACCTCAGATGATGTAATTCCTTCACTTTCAGTAGTTTACGATTCATAACCACGTGATTGCATTTTCGTTGCATTTATTTATGGAAACAATTTAAGTCGAAATATTTGTTCCTTGGTGGAATGTCAAGACACACGTTCCCTACTACTATTTTAGGTTGGGGTCATAACAGAGGTGGTATCAGAGCATAGGTTATGAACACGTAGACTACTGAACATACGTTTCGAACACTATAGATTTTAAGTTTCCATACATTGGATATAGGATTAAATACCCGACTTATGTGATAACCCTCCATATGTCTTACATTCTATATAATTTTTTGTATATAATTGTTCTTCTAATTTGCAATCTTGATATAGTATAATACATCTTACGGTTGGCTATGACTTTAGAAAATGACCAAACAAGATCAACTACGGGAATCATTAGTTCAAGTATGGAAGGAATGGAAGGTGCATATAAGGCGATTAAAAGTCTAGAAAAGATTGTGGAGCATCAGGTGCATAATGGAGCACCAATAAATCTTGAACTAAGTAGTTATACTATTGAACAGTTCAAAAAGTTAAATCCACCATCTTTTAAAGGTATTCCTAACCCCACTGAAACAGAAAGTTGTGTAAGGACATATTTTATAAATCATGTTTACATTTGAGTGTGTAGTATACCGCTACAACCGTCGAAGAATTATTCAAGATCATTCAAGGGTCAAGACAGATCCGAATATCAAAGTTCTTCAAACATTCAAGACTCCGCAAGATTAATTTTGGTAAGGTTGTGTCTAAGTACCTTAGCATTTCACTTGGAGTGTTGGGATAAGTTTTCTAAAATATTTTCTAAGTGTTGGAGTGGAGTTTTTCGTCAAAGAATTTTTTCCAAGTGTGGAGGCGGACTATTTTCTGACGAAACAAAAATATTTATTTTGTAATAGCTAGTTCGAGGGACAAGGCTATATCACGCGAAGTCGTTTGAATGACACGTGTCATCGTTCGAGCGACACTGACAACTCGTTCGAGCGATACACCGCCTTAAATATTTTATATATAGCGTGTTAAATAACTCTATTTTTCTTAAGAAGGCCTGCGTTTTTATCGGATATGAAAACTGCTTTGGCAGAACCATTGTCTTCTCACTTTTAGGGTTTTAATCCCTTTTGTTTTCAATTCACAAGATTCCAATACTTTATGTGAATTGTTTTGGAACCCAAGAACACATATTTGTTGAAGTTTCTCTTGTAGAGAAGATTTCTACTGCTGATTAGGTACCACTTGAGGGGGGTCCTGGGATGACTGGTTGCGCATCAATAGGGAGTACTCGTGGGTGTTCTTGGGCTTACTGAACTGCGTTTTGCGTGGAGTTGTTGCGGAATTCCATTGTTGATTTAGGTTGCGGCCTATGTGGATTTTCAGAGGATACTCCATTACAGATTTCATTGTAATCATTGGAAGTATTATAGTGAAATAAAAGGTTTTGCCCGAAAGGTTTTTTTTTTGGAAATCTATGTCTCAGCAATTATATATGTTGGTTTGAGTTATCCACACGTAGTTGCATGTTTCAGGGCTGAATAAAATTGGTTTGCTATTTGATACCAATTAAATAAGCTTAACTTGGAAATTTGTGAATTTATTCAAATCAGTATAACAGGGCATTTACAAATTGGTATCAGAGCCTGTTGCGCCAAGTTATTGCGTTTGATCCATTTTTTGCAAAATTGTGTGATATTGATTTTTTTTTAAATCTATTTTTTGAAAAAATCGCATTTTTTTCGATGGAGCTCTTATGTAATTGGATGCCCCCCCTTGATGACATGAGCCAGAGTTTTGATGATTTAAATAGTTTTAATTTGACATTTCCTAAAAGAATTGATTTTTTGGAAAAAGAAAATTCTGGTTTTAAATCCACTATGGATCTTTTGCAAACGGTTCAAAATCTAAGAGATTTATATCATGAGAAATTTGTTTCTTTGGACCATGAATTTAATGCTTTAAAATTGTCCAAAAAGGGAAGTGATGATAGAATCCTAGTTTTAACAAAATAATTGGAGGACTTTAAAAACTCTAGAATTTGTGTTTGTGCCAAAGAGGATAAAAATATTTTACTCAATGAGTTTGTGGCACGTGAGGAGACTCTTAGGGATAAGTGTGCATATTTTAAGAATTAACGTGATATCCTTCTAGGAGTAATTGAAAATTTAGAGAAGGAGTCCCTAAAATTAGAAGAGTCTAATTCTTTGCTTGAGTCAAAAATTTTGGAGATAAAAAATGATTTGCCAGACTCGACTAGTGTTGGTAGCAATGGTAGTGGCTCGTCGTGTTCTCATGTTTCGAGTGTTAAAGCCAAGACCATTATTTATTTTAGAGGGTCAATTAATCCCCGGGACATTAGAAAAGGTCAACCCCTAGGTGTTGTTCCACCCGTTTACACATGTTCACATTATGGTAGGAAAGGTCACCTTAGGCATTTTAATTTTGATCTTCAAAAAGGTCCTAGGAAGTTGAAATCTAGAGTCCCCTTGGTTCCCCAAACTCCCATGCGTCGTTGCACACCTATTTGGGTTAGGAAATCACTTTTAAAGGCACTAGATACTAGACTAGTTGATTCTCGGTTGCTTGCACATGATTCTTCTCTTTTTATATCATATAGATGATTGTGTTCGCATGTTTGCCATACGCTAGTTATATTTAATGATATATTTTTTCTAGTGTTATGACTTGTGTACTTTTTGTATTAGATTTTTGTTTTTGAAAAATTTTGAAAAAATACAAAAAGATTTTATTTTGATAAATTTTTCTGATAAAAGACAAAAAGAGTTTTCTATTTTATTTTTTACCATATATGAATGGACATTTAGGATGACCGAGTCATAATTTCATTCCATATCCATGTGACGATTCAATAGGGTTTGGATATGCGTCATCATTTCATTTTTGTGCTTTACAATGTTTGGAGTTATTGAGATGTGATTAGTTGTTACTACCTATATGTTTAACTCGTGAATTCCTTTATTGCACAGTTGCAATGTTTATCACATATAGGTTGGAGTGTTGTCATCTCAATTCTGTCTTTAAAACGAACTATATGCGATAAAACTTGACAATGAAAGTAGTGCATGTAAGAACCGTTTAATGTGAGGATTTAATTGCAACAAAATATGATGAGTGAACCACGGAAAAGGGCTACTAGAGTTCAAAATTAACTCGTTGTGAAATCCACCGTTTAAAAGAGCCCAAAAAAAAGAAAGGCAATAAAAAGATAAATATGCAAAAAAGTGGCCACCTCAAAATAAAAATAAATGCATAATTATTTATGAGGGAGTTTGGATGGAAAGTAATGAAAAACGAGTTTGCACGTCCTAACGGTGTCATGAAAAAGCATTACATAGTTTTAGACGTTATTAGTGTGGGAATCATTCTTGACTTTGATGTGTTGATGGATTGAGTCGATGTCATTTAAATCCAACACTTTCAACACCTAAGGAAGATTTTGATATTCATTCATTAGGAGGACACATATTCATCGTGCACATATGTTATGTTTGATTGCTTTGATTTGCCTATCGAATATGTTCACACCCATTCATTCCATTTCCATGATTTGGTTGTCTTAGTGTAAATTCATGGTGCGTGTTTTTTGTAAAAAATTGAAAAATCAAAAATAGTTTGTGGAAGCTTTTGAGTTACTCTTTGCAAGAGAGTAGTTTGATTCATATTTGCTATGCATATTTATTGTGGCAACTCCATGTTTATTTTTTTATTCATTTCCTTGTCTTTTTCGATCAAATAAAAAGGGGGAGAACAAATTATGGGGGAGTTTTTGCATTATGGGGAAGATTTGATTATTAATTGATTTATTCTTATATCATTTCAAACTCTATGCGTCACGAAGGTATTTGATTTGTCTCATGTGTGTAGATAAAAAATTGAAGATATGTTGAGAAAATCTTGAAGATTTGATGTTGAAGATTTTTGAATAAAAGTTCTAGGCTTGCATGTTTAGTACCTTTTCAATTTTGGGTTCATGGGACGGTATTAGATTTGTACAGGCATTTTGATCTCATAATTCGGATACTTTTATTTTTTACCGACATAGACATAGGGGGAGATTTGTAAGGACATATTTTATAAGTCATGTTTACATTTGAGTATGTCATATACCGCTACAACCGTCGAAGAATTATTTAAGATCATTCAAGCGTCAAGACAGTTCCGAATATCAAAGTTCTTCAACATTAAAACCTACGCAAGATTAATTTTGGTAAGGTTGTGTTTAAGTACCTTAGCATTTCACTTAGGGTGTTGGGATAAGTTTTATTAAATATTTTCTAAGTGTTGGAGCAGAGTTTTTCGTCAAAGAATTTTTTCTAAGTGTTGAGGCGAACTATTTTTTTATGAAAAAAAAATATTTATTTTTCAATAGCTTGTTCGAGCGATAGAGGAACTTCGTTCGAGCGACAAGTCTATATCGCGCGAAGTCGTTTGAATGACACGTGTCATCGTTCGAGCGACGTGGCGCCTTAAATTTTTTATATATAGCGTGTTAAACAACTCCGTTTTTCTTAAGAAGACCTACGTTTTTATCAGATACGAAAATTGCTTTGGCAAAATCATTGTCTTCTCACTTTTATTATTTTAATCCCTTTTGTTTTCAATACACAAGATCCCAATATTTTATGTGAAAAGTTTTGGAACCCAAGAACACATCTTTGTCGAAGTATCTATTGTAGAGAAGATCTCTACTGCTAATTAGGTGCCACTTGAGGGAGGTACTAGGATGACTGACTACGCGTCAATAGGGAGTACTCGTGGGTGTTCCTGGGATGACTGAACTGCGATTCGTGTGGAGTTGTTTTGGAATTCCATGGCTAATTTAGGTTGCGGCCTATGTGGATTTTTTTAGATTAATCCATTGTAAATTACATTGTAATCATTGTAAGTATTATAGTGAAATAAAAGATTTTTCCTGAAAGGTTTTTTTTTCATAAATCTGTGTGTCAGTAATTATTTATGTTGGTTTGATTTATCCACACGTAGTTGCATGATTCAGGGATGAATAAAAAAAATTTACTATTTAACACCGATTAAATAAGGTTAACTTCTAAATTTGTAAATTTATTCAAGTCAGTATCAGACGACATTTGCAAGTTGGGTGATGCACATGGAAAAGATGCTCGATGTTCTTAAGTGTACCGATGAAGAAAGGGTTCCATATGAAACGTTTATGTTAGAAGGTGAAGTCGAGCATTGGTGGAGAATGACTAAGAGAATACATGAGGAAAGGAATACGTACATAGGTTGGAATGACTTCTTAGTGATCTTTTATGAGAAATATTTCCTTGAAACGGTGAAAGATGAAATGGCAATTGAGTTCGTGAGTCTAGTGCAAGGGAATATGACTGTTAGTCAATACGAGGCAAAGTTTACTGAGTTATCCTATTTTGTAGGACATGTTGTGGTAACTGACATTTTAAAAGCCAAGAAGTTTGAATGTGGTTTAAGGTTTCATATTTTTAGTTGAATGTCCATCCTAAAGTTGACATCATATAGTGACATCATGACTAGGGCTTCGATAGTCGAGAGGGATGGCGAGGAGTACTAATTAAAGATGGTAAGAGGAAGTTTGGGTAACAAATAGGGAAGAACCCAAATAATAGAAATAATTTTAGGAGTACAACCAATGTTTGGGGAGCTAGTTATAACAAATAGTATAATAAGAAGATATGTCAGCGATTTGGAAAGATGCATGGAGGACGATCCTGTTACAGGGATTCGGGAGCTTATTTTATATGTGGATAGAAAGGACATCAAATAAAAGACTTACCAACCTCGATACGGGTTTCGATACAGCCTTTAGGTGAAAAAAGGACCAAGGCAGAAAAGGTAGAGTTTTTGCACTTTATGATACCCAAGATTCTAACGCAGTAGTGTCAGGTACACTTTCTATATGTGTATAACCTTTTTAAGTTTTAATAGATCCCAGTTCTACCCATTCATTTATGTATGTATGTTTTGTTAATCTATTTCCTAATATACCCGAACCCTTGAATCATAGCATACACATTTCTACTCCTTCAGGTGAGTTATTCACGGGAACATTAGTATATAAGCCTTTCCCTGTAGATGTTAATAGTCATAAACTATTCGCCGATTTGATAGTTTTCGACATTAGAGATTTTGAAGTCATTTTCGGTATGGCTTGGTTAGCATCGCACCATGCTAAGGTAGATTGTTTTGAGAAGAGAGTTACTTTCCAAATTCCTAACCAACCAGAATTCAGTTTTGAAGGAACTCGCATCCCATCTCCCATGTTTATTATCTTTACAATGCAATCTTATAGTTTTCTTATGAAAGGATGCCAAGTACTCCTTACAAGTGTTATTGAATTGCAAACAAAAGAACCTAGTTTAGAAGATATTCTTATACCTAATTATTTTCCACATGATTTACCCAGTCTACCTCCTAGTAGAGAAATAGAGTTTACGATTAACCTTATTCCTGGAACTATACCAATATCAAAACCACCTTATCGCATGGCACCTTTAGAATTAAGGGAATTAAAAGTTCAATTATAAGATATGTTAGACAAGGGTTTTATTAGACCAAGTGTATCCCCTTGGGGTGCTCCAGTGTTATTTGTTAAAAAGAAGGATGGTACGATGAGGTTATGTATATATTATCGTGAACTAAATAAGGTAACCATTAAGAATAAATACCCCTTACCTCGTATAGATGATTTGTTTGACCAACTTCAAGGTGCGAAAGTATTCTCAAAGATTGACCTTAGGTCAGGCTATCACCAATTGAAGATTAAGGAAGATGATACTTTGAAATTAACTTTTCATACTACATGTTGATGTAAAAAATTAGATTATCTCTAATTAATCAATCACAGATAAAAACAAACAAGATAAAAGATTTTTAAAGTGGTTTAGCCTTAAAGGAATGGCCTACGTCCACTATTTTGTTATTGCTGACTGTTTGGGAATTCTTGATTACAGGTTTTACCAAGAAATTTTGAGTCCCCTTACAATGAGGATGATACAATGTATTTATAGCCCTCAGGCTGTAAATGTGAAAGGGTAATACATAGTTGTCCAATAGACGTATGCATCTGTATGATAATAATGAGCATTTAATGCGCAGTCGATTTGTTGATTATCCGGACATTAATGCTCCGTACGAGATGTAGCTCGGACCGCTTAAGCTACTCGGACCGCCTAAGTAGCTCGGTATTCATGAGTTGCTCGGTACAATAAAGTTCCTCAGAGAGCACCTGTTGCTCGGAGTGTCTGAGTTGGTCGGGGAGGTTGAGTTCCTCGAAGTCAAGGTGTTGTTCAGAAATGTTTGCAAGTGCCATGTAGATTGACACGTGTCTTCACTTAACTGATCCACGTCAGCAGACTAAATTTGGTATCAACAGAAGCCCCCAATGTTTCACAGTTCGAGGTTGAGGAGTGTGAAACATTCTTCTCGAAATATGGCGGGATTAAATAGTCATCCTAAATTTTAGGAGTGTTTTCCTTGTATTTAATTTTCCTTTTGAATTCATAGAATCAGACTTTTTGAATTTTTCTCACTGCTTTGGTCTCCGTGCCTTTTTTGTCCTTTTAGTCGCCGGTAGCGCAAACGTCTTTCTTTGTAATCATTATTTTTACCCCTTCCCAAGGTAAAGTATTTAAACGTTGCAGAAAATCCTATCATCTCTTATTTTTTCAAATCTGTATCTTTGATCTCTCCATTTTTTCTCCATCTTGTGCGTTCATTCCTTCCATCGTTCGTTATCAACTGATCTACCCTTCTTCTGTAAGATCTTCTTCCTTCTCTTTTATTTTCTTTGTTCATCATGGTTTACCTTATTGAGTCACTTGATAAATTTCGTTCTGATTTTTCTATTCCTTCTTGGGTCATTTTGGAAGAACTTTCTGGTCCTTCTGATTATTTTTGTTTGGATGAGGGACATTGGTTCCCTAGTCTCTTGGTAGCCGAATGTGGCTTTTCTTTTCCTCCAAATCCCTTGGTTTCAATATTTTGACGTGGTACCAGCAAAAATCGCCCCCAATACATGGAGAATAGTTAATGGTGTCCATAGATTAAATCAGATTCATGGAACCCGTTTAGGAATTCCAGAGATTATGTTTTTCTATAGATGGGTTGTTAGTGATAGTACTTTTTATTTGGAAACTAGGTTTTTAAACAGGGCTTTAGTTGTCAATCTCCTAGATGCCAACAGGGATTACTTCGAGCATGGGGTTGTTATGAAAAATTGGCAACATGCTTCAATAACTGAAAATGATGTATATCAGGGTCCTAGATGCCCTCCCTATGGCAATGGGATAGGTTGTTTTTATTTTATTTAGTTTTTGAAATCATATTTTCTTTATATTCGATAAAATGTGTCACTGATATTTTGATTTTTATTTATTTGCAGTTGACAGAAAAAGAAGGTCTCCAAAGGAGACAGAAGTTAATTTAAAGCATCTGAAACTTATCTGGGGTTTGCATCAAACTGTCGCTGACGAACATATCAGATCAGCCTCGTACTTGTTGTGGTACAAGAGTTACACCTCGTCTTTCACTGCTCGTCCAGTGATAAGTAACATAGAACCAGCACCAGTTTCTGAAGGTTCTTCTCCTAAATCGCATATTCCTCTCAGTGACAGAATGAAGAGAAGAAGAGCTCCTGCTCTCTTCGATAAGTTTGCCTCTAATTTTGGAGAGGCAAAGAAAAGTAAGCAGAATGTCCCAGAAGAAGGGACAAGACAAATTGATGCACCTCCTCCAGCTGCTACTAAGAAGGTTGCCGAGAATCCCCCTGTGGCTCCAAGCAAGATTGCAGTTGTTTCCCCTCCAAGAGAGGTTATAGTTATATCACCGACCAAGACGGCATCCTTGGTCGAGGATGTTCCTGCTCCCACGAGGAATTTGAAGAAAAACTCCTCAGACAATTTGGTTGAATCCATCTCTCAGCCTCTAACTACTAGAAGTGGTGTTCCCACTTTTTTTGCTCCGAGCTCTGCCATGAGCTCGGTGAAGTCTTGGATTATCCCCGAGATCCAAGGTGTTGAAGTAAATCTTTCTCGGGAGAGGGTTACTACCTTGGCAGCTCAACATATTGCCTCTGTAAGTATTATTATTTTAAATTTTCATTTTTCAATGTTATGTCCTTGCACTGACTTACAATTATTTTCTTTTTCCAGTTGGTAACTTATTTCAACACCATTCTGAAAAAGGATGAAGTTATTAAAGCTTCGAGCTCCTCGTCAGGTGTGGAGGAGGCTCTTGTAGGTCTGTCACGGTCCTTAAAGGATTCTCATCAGAAGTATGACGAAGACAAAGCTGCTTGGGGGAAGCAACTAAAAACTACCGAGCAAGAGAGAGATAAAGTTGTTGAAGTCTCTAAGGGTTTGGAGGAGAAGATAAAAGACTTGGAAAGTAAGAATAAAGAGCTCGAGGGGAAGCTCCAAAATGCTGGAGAGCTCGAGAACAAATTCAAAGCTGTTGAAGAGGAGTTAGGCAAACTCCGTGAAGCGGATCGCCAAAGGGAAGAGGCAAAAAGGAAATTAAAAGCTGCCGAGGAACTCATGACTGAGAGGGTTTCCTCAGAGAAGGCGAAGAGGAAACTTGTTGGAATAAGGGTTTGGCTGCCATGATCTCACAAATGGAGTATGGCAGCCTTAAATATTTCAGGGATGGTTGGGTGGCTGCTCTGAGAGAGATGAATGTCGATGAGAATTCAGACCTATTTCAGCGACACATTCCTAGCCCCCCTCCTTCTCCCGGGGACGAAAAAGAAGACAAAACTGCTTTCGAGGAATCCTCTATGGTGATCGGAGATCAGATTTCTCATCCCCCAGTTGTCCAGACCTCCTACGAGCAACTTCAACCAACCAGCATTTCAACCGATCAATTTCCAACACCCTCCGAGCAACCTTCTATGCCATCCCAGCAACCTACCTCTTCATCCCAGCCTCCCGAGAAAGTTTTAAGAGACAAGGAGAAGGTGTAGAGTTGTTCGGACTTTTTCTCTTTGCTTTTTTGTTAAATGTAACTCTGGGCTATGTACTTCTTTTATGATATAATAAAATTTGAAGTTTTTGGTTGTGTAATTTAACTCCCTTTTCCTTATTTTGCTTTTATTCTTCTTGCTCTGTCTGCATTTTATTGATTCTTTCTATCTCTTGTCTTTACTAGTTTATGGCTAGAATGGAACTCTTGTCAGCCCATGATACAGAACTGATGAAAAAATGTAACGACTACTACAAGGCTGGCCATGCTGACTTAAATGAATCTCAAATCATCGATATCCTTGGCCCAGATGCTTCAGAGCGAGCAGTTGAAGCCTACCAGTATTTGAAATGCCAGCTCGACCGTGCAGTTACTAATAATGTGGCATACTATGAGATGATTGAAGATCTCCAGGGTACCCTCGAGGAACTTCAACAACAGTACAAGGAGTCTACTATCCTTCTGCACCAGGGATATGAGAAGAAATATCAATAACTAAGTGCTGATAAGGGATATGATAAGTTGTTTGCTGCTTATGATATAAAGGAAAGGACTTTGAAGACCGAGGTTGAAGAGCATAGGCAGATCGCCAAATTGTTAGAGCAGGAAAATAATAATTTACGAGGAGAGATATCTCAGCTGAAATCTGCAGCCTCTACCTCGGGAGCCTTGGTTCCTGTCAACGATGAAGGTTTTTCTTTCTTGGAGGTCAAAAATGCCAATCTGAGAGACGAATTGGAAACCTTGAAGAGAACTGGTCCTTCTTCCTCTGCTCGCGGACGAGCAAGAGCTTCTCAGGGACGAGCAAGGGCTGCTCGGATTACTATTGAAGAGCAAAGAACTCAATCAGCTTTGGAGAATCAGGCCTTCCAGTTAATGGCGAAGAATCAAGCATTAGCTGAGACGTCCAAGAAGATTCTGAATCTGGACGAGCAGCTCTCTGCACAAAAGTCTGCCTTGGAGAGTAAAGAACTTTTAACGAAGAACCTCCACGAGCAACTGGAGAGGTTAACCTATCAATTCTACAAGCAGCTCAGAGAGTTCTGGATGGCTGGTTATAATGAAGCCCTCAACCATCTAGATGATCGGATCCAAAATGCAAATAATGAGGGTTACAAGCAAGGATGGTTGAATGCCTTGGGTGTGCTGCAGTTGGAACAGGGTCACTATTTGTGGGATTACTATAACCCTGGGTTGCTCGAGTTACCAGTGCCACCTTTCAAACTTGATATGAGTTGTATTCCTGCTCGGTCCATTCCTCAATGTCTGATTTCAAAGTATCTCGGTGACTACAGTCTTCATTCCAATTTCGAGATATCTCGCCCTGAACACCTACTTGCTTAGCCATCAGTAATGAATGTCAGGATGCTCAATGATCTGAATTTTATAAATTCCCCCTATGCTTTAGACGATCCTCCTGTTGGTGAAGAACCTGTTTCAAAAGTAGAGGGGAAGAAGCCAGTAGAATAGGATTCTTGATGTAATAATTTCTCATATAATATGTACTTCGTTTCTCAATGTATTTTGTTCTGGATTTAATGAAAAACTTCTAGTTTTCCTTGCATGCTTAATTGTCATTGTCTTTAGAAATATTTTGTAAGACATTTCTAATGAATGTGCATGTATATCTGTTGAAAAGATAAAGATATTTTGTGCTATTTTAAATTGTCGACCAATTAGAGTTGGTGAAAATTTATTATTGATTATCTGAATTGATGATAATTATCTGACGACCAAGCAGAGTTGGTGATATTTTATTTCTCGATCAACTATGCTGGTAGTTTAAAATGTCATAAGTATCAAGAAATTTATCATTTTTTAATTTTAAGCCATGAAATGACTTTCATTTGTTTAACCAACTGTTTTCGACCAACCGGAGTTGGTGTTTCTGGGAAATTTTTCATTCCCGACCAACTATAGTTGGTGGATTTTCTTATTCCCGACCAGCCTTAGGTGGTGGATTTTCTTCCCAACCAACCGTAGTTGGTGTTTCTGGGAAATTTTTCATTCCCGTCCAGCCTTAGCTGGTGGATTTTCTTCCCAACCAACCGTAGTTGGTGTTTCTAGGAAATTTTTCATTCCCGACCAACTATAGTTGGTGGATTTTCTTATTCCCGACCAGCCTTATCTGGTGGATTTTCTTCCCAACCAACCGTAGTTGGTGTTTCTGGGAAATTTTTATTCCCGACCAGCCTTAGCTGGTGGATTTTCTTCCCCCCAACCGTAGTTGGTGTTTCTGGGCTTGATGCGTAGTGTGTAGCACTAGTGCTCCGAAAAAATTTCAACAAAAGGAGAGAATTGGGCGAAATATCCAAAACTTTATTCATATCAAAGAAAACTGCATTACATAGAAATTAAATTACTGATAATATTTGCACAGATGCTCTGCGTTCTATGCATTCTTAAACTCCTCTTCTTCTAAGGTTTCGATTCTATACGTCCCTAGTCGAACAACCTCTGTTACTCTGTAGGGCCCATGCCAGTTAGCTTCCAGTTTGTTGTGCCTTTGAATTACTTTCTTTAGCACATAGTCTCCTTCTTTCAGGTCGTATTTCTTTACTCTCTTGTTGTACAACAGAGTTGTCCGTTGCTGGTATGCAGCGTTTCTGATTGCTGCTTCTTCTCTAACTTCCTCGAGCATATATTCAAATCTAATCTTCTCATCAAGTCACTGATAAGAGAGTTTAAATTCAGCACTCTATGTGTGGGGAGACCCAGCTCGGCAGGTATGACAGCTTCACTTCCAAATGCCAGCATATATGGAGATTCTCTTGTGGCTGCTCGTGGAGTAGTACGATAAGCCCATAGTACATAATGCATCTCATTGATCCAATTTGCCTTTGTATCATTTAATCTTTTCTTCAAGCCATTCAGCAGCGTTCTGTTTGTCACTTCAGTTTGTCCATTGCTTTGAGGGTGGCCTGGTGCAGAGTGGGTTTTTAATATGTTCGACTGATGACAATACGCAGCAAACTCCTCGTTGTCGAATTATGTTCCATGGTTTGTGATGAATGCATGAGGAAGACCATATCTACAAATGATGTTCTTCCATATAAATTGATACACCTTGTCATATGTCATATCGATAAGGGGCTCAGCTTCCACCCACTTTGTAAAGTAATCTACTGCGACGACGAGATATTTAAACCTTCCTCTGGTCGTTAGAAGTGGCCCGACCAAGTCAATTCCCCACATGGTAAATGGACAAGGGGAAGTAATGGGTGTCAACAATGCTTGAAGAGTTCTTCGGATAGTGGAGAAGCGTTGACATTTGTCACTTTTTTTGGCATAGGCTATGCAATCAGCCCTCATTGTCGGCCAATAGTATCCCTGCGTCATTATCCTTTGCAGAAGTGTCCGACCTGCTACATGGGCTCCACAAGACCCTTCATGGACTTCTTCGATCAAGTCTTTCACCTCGGTGGGATGTACACATCTCTGCAAGCCAACTATAATTCCTCGTCTATATAGAACACCATTGGTCAACACATAACGAGCAGCTTTAAACTTTAGTTTCTTGGCTACGAGTTTGTCAGTTGGTAACTTCCCTTTCTCAATATATGCCCTGATGGGATCCATCCAAGATGGTCCTAAATCAAGGGTAATAAAGCTCATTCTCAGATCTTCATCTATGCTCCGACTAGCCAAGACTTCTATTGGAATTGTTTTTCATAGCTCGGTGCGTGTGGCTGAAGCTAACCGAGCTAAGGCATCTCCTCTTGCATTCTCCAATCTTGGTATTCTAATTATTTGTATTGCAATCAGGCTTGATAAAACCTCCATCGCTTTTACATGATACCTGATCATTAATTCTCTTTTGGCTGCATATACTCCCAGCATTTAACTTACGATCAATTGTGAGTCACTGAATACAATAACTTGCTCTGCCCTCATGGTTTTTGCCAAATTAAGACCTGCAATCATAGCTTCATATTCAGCCTCATTATTAGAAGTCTTGAATTGGAAGCGCAGAGCATACTCCACATCAACCTCATCCGGGCTGTTCAAAACAATGCCTGCCCCACAGCTTGTAGTGCAAGATGAGCCATCCACATATAGATTCCATATAGGTACCTCGTCTTCAAATTTTTCATCGGACAGAGTTCCTCGGTGGAATATTTACTGCTTCCATTTATCCTCCACTAGCACTTCTTGCTTCTCGTCGACCATCTTCTCTTGTTCGCCGACCGCCTTAAGTTGATCGGGGGTTAAATTTGATGATCCTGTAACATCCACAGGTTGGTCGGTGTGCAGTTTTTGCTCCTCGGAGGTATCAGGATAGGCGAACTCTGCTATAAAATCTGCTACTGCTTACCCTTTTAGCAACGATCTAGGCTCATAAACTATGTCATATTCACCAAGTTCTACTGCCCAGTACATCAATCTCCCTGATTTTTCTGGTTTATAAAGAGCTTGCCTCAATGGCATATCAGTATACACAACTATGGTATGAGCTTGGAAATACGGCCTCATTCTCCTACTCGCCTCGATCAATACTAGTGCCAACTTTTCCAATGTTAGATATCTGATCTCTGCTCCTCGGAAGTCTTTGCTAGTGTAATAGATTGGTTTTTGCACTCCATCCTCCATTCTTATCAATGCCGAGCTAACTGCATTCTTCGACACTGCCAAATACAAGTACAATCTTTCCCCCATCACTGGCCTGGATAACAGTGGAGATGCTCCCAGATATTTCTTTAATTCTTGAAAAGCCTTCTCGCATTCGTCATTCCATTCAAACGTTTTTCAAAGTGTTTTGAAGAATGGGAGGCATCTATCTGTTGCTCGTGATACAAATCTATTAAGTGTTGCAACTCGCCCAGTGAGACTTTGTACTTCCTTCTTCGTCGTTGGAGATCGTAGTCCCAATAGAGCCTTGATCTTCTTTGGGTTTGCTTTGATTCCTCGTTAGTTGACAATATACCCGAGGAACATACCTTCTCGTACTCCAAATATGCACTTAGTGGGATTCAACTTCATTTGATATTTATCTAGTTGATCAAAGGTCTGACCTAAGTCAATTAGATGGTCAGCAGCCCTCTTGCTTTTCGTCAGCATATCATCAACATAAACTTCCATATTGCAACTGATTTGTTCTGCAAACAACTTGTTCATCAGCCGCTGATATGTTGCACCTGCATTTTTCAAACCAAAAGGCGTAAAATTATAACAATAAGTTCCCCTAGGGGTAATGAAAGAGGTACTCTCCCTGTCATCAGGTTTCATTTTAATTTGGTTGTAACCAGAATAAGCATCCATGAAGCTCAATAACTCGTGTCCCGAGGTAGCATCCACTAATTGATCAATTCGGGGCAAAGGAAAATGATCCTTTGGGCAAGCCTTGTTGAGGTCGGTGAAGTCTACACACATCCTCCACTTATTGTTTTTCTTCTTCACCATTACTATATTTTCCAACCAGTCTGGATATTTGACATCGTCAATAAATCAAGCTTTCTGGAGCTTCTCGACCTCCTCTTGTATGGCTTGGTTGTTCTCGGGGTTGAACACTCTTCTTCTCTGCTTCACTGGCTTGATCTCCTTATTCACATTGAGCTCGTGACATAAGAAATTTGGGTCTATTCCTGGCATATCCTCATGACTCCAGGCAAAAGTTTGTTTTCTGCTTTTTAGGAAAACTATCAATTCCTATTTTAGTGAGTCATCTAACGACGAACCTATTTGAGTTGTTCGTTCCGGGTGCTCGTCGTCCAAAATGATATTTTCAGTAGCTTCCACCACCTGACCTTTCACGAGTTGCGACTCATCTCTAGGATCCAATGTTTCAATCTCTGCACCTTCATCCACTTGGTAGGTAGTAGTCTTTTTCCTAGATTCCTCCAATTCTTCTTGCTCGGCAGATGAGTAGTAACATTCTCGAGCTACTTTTTGGTCACCCTTCACAACTCTCACTCCAAATTTGGTTGGAAATTTCAAGCATTGATGTACAGTAGATGGTACTGCTTCGAACTTCTTCAATCCTACCCTTCCCATGATGATATTGTAAGCTGACTGGACATTCTTATCCATCATAAAGAAACGTACTCTTTCTGTTCGACAAGCAGGCCATGTACCGATGAACATATCCAACTTGATCGTCCCAAGTGGAAAGACTTTCTCACCAGCAAACCCGAGGAGGGGCCTGTGATAAGGTTCCAACTGAGACAACTTTAGATTTAAACTATCGAAGAATGAGTAGAACATGATATCCATCGAGCTACCATTATCCACCAGTACTCTTGAGATTATTACTTCCTTCATCCTCATTTTGTTCACCAGTGGATCATCATGAGGATATAGTACACCTGTGATGTCGTTCTTGGAGAAATCGATGACCAGTTTTTCTTTGTTCACCTTCCTCGGGCGATCATCCTTAGCTAGATTATTCACTGAATGTATGAACAATATTGAGCCTCATTGAGGTAAGCTTTCCTTTCCGCAGTAAGGTCCCCACCTCCTGCATCTCCACCTATAATAACATTGCAATTAAATGATCCAAAACGAATTGAAAATACCTCACGCTCTGGCTGTCTTGGTCTCTTAGGGAGATCAGGGTCGTCTTCTGGATCATCTTCATGATCTCTTTTCTTCTTTTCTTTTGCTCGACGAGGAGATCTAGACCTCTGTCTTGCTCGGTCATTTCTTTTTCTTTCATTTCTTCGATCAACATACTTGGCTAGCTTTCCTCGTCTGATGAGTGCTTCGATTTCATTCTGGAGAGCTATGCAATTTTTGGTCATGTGACCATGGTCTTTATGGAACTCGCAATATTCGGCCTTATTCCTCTTGTCAGGATCTGTCTTTATTTTCTCAGGCCAGTTTAGTTCCTCGTTGTTCTTGATCTCTTCCAAGACATGGTTTATGTCTACTTTCAAAGGAGTATAATTTTCAAATTTCTTCAATATTTCCCATGATGGCTTTGCTTTTGACTGCTTGTCACCACCATTGTTTTTATGTTTTTTTCTTTTTAGCCTTATCAACCTCCACCTTGGTCTCTTTGGTGTCCATGTTCTTCTTCGCAGCCATAGCCTCCTCGGCATTCATGATCTTGGCTGCTTTTGCCATTAGTTATGACATGGTTCTGGGTGGATCTTTGGCCAAAGTATAGTACAATTTATTGGGAAACAGTCCACTCATCAAAGCAGTAATTATTGTCTTTTTCTCGTAATCAACAACTTCGAGATTCTCGTTATTGAAACGAGTTATGTAATCCCTGGTGCTCTCACCTGTTTTTTGTTTAACACTTAACAAATGTGCCACTCGTTTAACTGGTTTTGCTCCAAAACAGAAATTTCCAATGAAGAGCTCGGTCAGTTGAAAGAAAGTTGAAATCTTCCCCCGAGGAAGATTATTGTACCATATTTGTGCAGATCCGATAAGAGTTCCCAAAAATGCCCTGCATCTCATCTCGTCTGGCACGGCATAGATGTCGGCAGCAGCTTGGTATTGTTCTATATGAAGGACAGGGTCAGTTTTTCCATCATATTTAGGGGTCACAATAGATGCTTTGAACTTCGATGGTGTGGGAAAATCCACAATTGCCTGTATAAAAGGCGTCCCTTGGCCAAAAGTTCTTTATAGAGGATTCTTGGCCTTAGCCATTTCCCCTAGTCTATCCTCCAACCTTTGAATAGAGCCTTTCCATGTATCCTTTCCCTCCTCAGGCCTATTGGTTCGAGCAATTGATCGTGTTGAAGTCGCTTCCTGGGATCTATCATGTCGAGCAACTGGTTGTGATTGGGCAGAACCCTCTCTTAGATTAGATGGTCATCGAAAGTTTCTCGACACAGCCTTAAGAGAACTTTTATTCTTCCTAGGGCCCAATCGATCAAAAGGAGAGACCCTACTTAATCTCTCCAATGCACTAGTCCTTTCTGGAGAGAGAGTGATGTGTTGTTCAGTATCTGTGGCTCGTACTGACGAAGTTCGACCCGGTTGAGAAGAAAAATCATCAGATATTTCAGTGCGATATGAATCGCTCTGCCTAATATGCGAAGAAAGTAAACGAGTATTTCTTTGAACACTTCGTTGTCCTGAATGGGTAGGTGCTCCACCCTGGATAGTTTGCATGAGTTATCGCATGGTTTCTTGAATGGCGGTCTGGCCCTGAGCTAAATTAGCCATTATTCCAGCCAGATCTTGGACACTTGGAGGAGTGGATGGATTTGGGGGGTTTCCAGCCTTTCGATTATTGGATTCAGGATTATCAGCTATTGAGAATGAATTATTTTGGTGAAAAATGATAGTTTTAGTCGTTTCCCACAGACGGCGCCAATCTGTTGATGTAAAAAATTAGATTATCTCTAATTAATCAATCACAGATAAAAACAAACAAGATAAAAGATTTTTAAAGTGGTTCAGCCTTAAAGGAATGGCCTACGTCCACTGTTTTGTTATTGCTGGCTGTTTGGGAATTCTTGATTACAGGTTTTACCAAGAAATTCTGAGTCCCCTTACAATGAGGATGATATAATGTATTTATAGCCCTCGGGCTGTAAATGTGAAAGGGTAATACATAGCTGTCCAATAGACGTATACATCTGTACGATAATAATGAGCATTTAATGCGCAGTCAATTTGTTGATTATTCGGACATTAATGCTCTGTACGAGATGCAGCTCGGATCGCCTAAGCTACTCGGACCGCCTAAGTAGTTCGGGATTCATGAGTTGCTCGATACAGTAAAGTTCCTCAGAGAGCACCTGTTGCTCGGAGTGTCTGAGTTGGTCGGGGGGGTTGAGTTCCTCGAAGTCAAGGTGTTGTTCAGAAATGTTTGCAAGTTCCATGTAGATTGACACGTGTCTCCACTTAACTGATCCACATCAGCAGACTAAATTTGGTATCAGTATGGTCACTATGAATTTCTTGTGATGCCATTTGGACTAACTAATGCACCAGCATCTTTTATGGATATGATGAATATAGTGTTTAAGAAATATTCAGATCAGTTTGTGGTTGTTTTCATTGATGACATCCTTATTTATTCAAAAAGTATTGAAGAACAGGAAAAGGATTTAGAGATAGTATTATAAATCCTTAGGAAGGAGAAATTATAAGCGAAATTAAATAAGTGTGAGTTTTGGTTGCCTTGTGTTTCTTTTTTAAGTCATGTTATTTCTAAGGAGGGAGTGTCAATTGACCCTCAAAAGATTGAGTCCATACTAGTTTGGCCAAGACCAACTAATGTGATGGAGATTCATAGTTTCCTTGGATTAGCCTGTGATTATTGAAGATTTGTTAAAGGATTTTTTAGCATTTCCAAACCTCTATCTGGATTAACACAAAAGAAGGTGAAATATGAGTGGTCTGAGGAAGTTGAGAATAGTTTTCGAGAACTTAAGAATCGATTAGTAACTGCCCCAATTTTGACTATTCCTTCCTGGACAAAGGAGGTGGTTAGAATTGATGAAGGATTATGATTTAAATATTCATCATCACCCAGGGAAAGCTAATGTAGTAGCTCATGCTTTAAGTAAGAAGTCTACAACAAATTTAGAATGTCTCATTACAAATCAAGAAACTTTGTTAAGGGATTTGAGAAGTATGGAAATCGATGTACATATTTATAGCAAAGGAGGAATAATCGCAAATTTACAAGTATAACCCATGTTGATGGAAACAATAAAAATTGCATAAGTAAATAGCCCACAATTGAAGAAGATTAGAGAAGAAGTTATTGAAGGGAAGAGAATCGAATTTGCAATACGAGATAATATATAAAGGTTTGTAAATTAAGTGTCTGTTCCACATAATTCCCAACTGAAGAGGAAAATTTTAGAGGAAGGTCATTACTCAAGATTCACATTTCATCCTGGATGTACAAAGATGTATAGGGGTCTTTGAGAACTGTTTTGTGGAATAACATGAAGAGGGAGATAGAATAATTTGTATCTCAGTGTTTGGTTTATCAACAAGTAAAAGTTGAACATTAGAAACCATCAGGATTACTACAACCCCTACCTATCCTTGAGTGAAAATGGGAACATATTACCATGGATTTTGAGGTAGGTTTACCAAGGAGTTCAAATGGTGAGGATTCTATTTGGGTAATTATTGATAGGTTAACTATATCTGCTCATTTTTTTTCCATTAAGATTACCCATTCTTTAGAAAACTTAGCTAAGTTATACGTACGAGAAATTATTAGGCTTCATGGAACCCTAATTTTAATTGTTTATGATCGTGATCCTATATTCGTGTCTCGCTTTTGGAAAAGCCTACAAGGAGCCATGAGAACATAATTGAATTTTAGCACTTCTTTTCATCTTCAAACAGATGGGCAATCTGAGAGAACCATTCAAACCTTAGAGGATATGCTTAGGGCATGTGTACTTGATCTGAAGGGGAATTGGGATGATCATTTATCGTTAGTGGAATTTACATATAATAATAGTTATCAAGTAAGTATTCAAACGGCTCCATATAAGGCACTCTATAGTAGAAGGTGTCGTTCTCCTGCATGTTGGGTAGAAGTTGGAGAAAGAAAATTATTAGGACCAGAATTGATGCAGATGACAACAAAGAAATTAAAATTGATACAAGATCGACTTCAAATCGCTCAATGCCGTCAAAAGAGTTATGTCGACAATCAACACCGACAATTAGATTTCCAAAGAGGAGATTATGTGTTCTTACGAGTATCACCGCCAAAGGGAGTAATCCGGTTTAGGAAGAAAAGGAAGTTGAGTCCAAGATACATAGGACCTTTCAAAATCCTTAAAAGGATAGGAGTTGTTGCATATAGAATATCCGTACCCCCTGAACTCTCTAATGTGCATATTGTGTTTCATGTTTTAATGATGAAGAAATATGCCCCAGATCCAGCACATATCTTAAGTCATGAACATCTTCAAATTAGAGATGATCTTAACTACATTGGGCATCCAGTAGAAATTTTACAACATAAAGATAAAATATAATGAACTAAGGTAATTCCACTTGTCAAAGTATTATGGTGTAATCATTCCGTTGAAGAAGTAACATGGGAGAGGGAAGATGAAATAAAGGAGCGATTTGCATACCTGTTTGAAAATTAATGTAAGTAAAGTTCGGGGACCAAACTTTTTATAAGGAGGGTAGGATGTGATGACCCCACTTTTATATGCTAATATATAGTTTGTTTTATAATTGCGTCTCACTTATTATCTGATAAATATTGTATTATTACATATGTGATATTCTAGGTCCTTAATATGACAAAGCCCATTTTTTTAAATTTGAAGAATCAGGTGTAAAATGGGTCAAATTGAAGTTTTATAGCACATCCTAAGCTAAATGAAAAGTTTCGGGGTAGAAGATGTAAATTTAAGAAACTTTAGGGACTTGATTTTAATTAAGAAAGTTTCAGGGACCAAAATAAAAAAAAATGGACTTTTTGTAAATAAAATATTTTCAAGGACCTTTAAGAAATATTGAAGATATATAGTGTGAAATTACCAAAAAATCTCTTCATGTGTAAAATGACCCTTACACCCTTAATAACTTTCCACCTCATGCTTGACACCTCGTGCTGTATTTTTCCACCACCACCTTACACGTGTCATCCATATAAATAAAGATAAACCACATGTATTCAATTTAGAAGAAGCTAAAACACGTGTCATCGTTTGGTGAATTAAGATTACAAAACCGCTCTGTTACGTGACACTTCAATGATGACTCGTCGTTGTGAGAGCTTGGTCACCCAGCATTGTGTCAACATCCAAATATCTTTGAAAAACTATAAATAGAGTCCTTGAGATCATTTATTGCACGAAATCACTTCAAAATTTTACAAAGAAATAGTGAGAGAAAGTGCGGAAAAGTTTAAGAAAAAGTTTCATCTTAGTGATCCAAGACTCAATATCTGTAACTTTGAATTTCTGTTTTAGGTGAGTACTCTATGACATTCCTTGGGTCTTTTGATTATATGATATTATGCAAACTATATAAATTTTATTAAATGATTTTATTCTCAAAATACAATTGATACCGATGATTTTGTCGTTTGTTATATGTGTATATCTCTAGATATAAACATCTGATTTCAATTGTAAAATTATTGATTCGGCGAGTGGTGCTTTCCCAGTTGGTTTATCGCTCGTGTGCCCTAAACAAGGTGTTGTTTCAGAAATCATGATTTTTTATTTGTGATGTTATCAAGAGGAAACATTTGATAACACTATATGTGTGGGTATTATAGCGTACATGGCCATTAAAATAAAATTGAATGATTGACATATTGCTCAATTATTTTATCTGTTATGTACTGAACTGTTTATTTTGAAAATATACACTGTCGGTTACATTATATATAGTACTGAAATTCCTATCTCTATGCATATTCCTTCTGTTCTAAATTGAATAGGTATCTATTTTCTAAAAAACCCTGGAATGTGTGGAGATTGAATCTTATTTGGTGTTTAGCTGATGTTGTATAAATATTCATTTTTTAGGAAATGAGTAGGCTCGCGAAGGGAATGTAAAAGGACTATGTTGAAGATTAATATTTTAGAGCTCTTTTTGTTACCTTAAGTAAAATGTTTGTTTTATCATATAAAGCATGATTGGCACTTTCTAATAAGTTTTTGAATTTTGTCTTAAGGTATAACTTGTTGGTACTTTTAATATAAGTGAAATATCCTTTAGAAAGCTTTGATGATGTAATTCCTTCACTTCCAGTATTTTATGATTCATAACCATGTGATTGTAATTTCGTTGCATTTATTTGAGGAAACAATTTAAATCGGAGCATTTGTTGCCTTAATGGCATGTCAAGACTCTCGTTCCCTACTAATATTTTGGGTCGGGGTCATGACATAAAAGGTCTTGCCCTTTTAGGTATTTTTCCTTACTTCTTCGCGTACTTGCTTATTTGGTTTGACGTATTTAATTTTGGACAACATCTTTGCATGCACTCTAAATTAATTAAAAGATAAAATTTGGTAAAATTGAATTTGTGTGTGGTTGGCCTAATATATGAATTATTCCATTAAATCCCCACATTCTCAAATTGGTATCAGAGACGATTCCACTAAACTATTGTGCGTTTCTTTATACAAAATTATTTTTGGATGTCATTATTTTAATTAGTGATCTTTAAAAAATTTGGATTTTATGAATAATGTGTATAATAGGCTACCGATTTACGATGGGTCTAATTATGCATACGGGAAAGCTAGGATGAGGTCTGCTTTAAGAAATTGATGAAAGCTACCACCCATTGTGACTAACGACAATGTCGAAAGTGTTAAACTCGTCACTGCTTGGATGGAGGATGCAAATTAACTGGAGTACGTACAACTCTCATGGTTTAAGTTCCATTTTTGGAGCCGTCACTCCGGACGAGTTCTGCCAAATTATGACGTGCATCACTTCTAGAGAAACTTGGGATACCCTCCAGCTCACTCACAAGGGGACCAATGCTGTGAAAGTTTCTAAGCTGCAAAATCTTACCACTTAATTTGAAGCTATTACCATGCTAGAGAATTTTATGCACATTTTTCGGACATAGTAAATTTTAGTTTTAGTCTTGGTGAGAAAATTCCTGAATCAAGAGTTGTGAAAAAAAATTTGAGATCCCTGCCAACCCGTTTTATCCCTAAAGTCACTGTTTTGAATTCGTTGGGTATATTAGAAACTCTTAAGTTAGAAGAACTCATAGGAGACCTTCAAACTTATGAAATTGATATGTTTCCAAAAATTGTTAAGAACGATGAAATAAGGATTACTTTGAAGATTCAAACCAAAAAGAACAAAAAAAAGTTTGTGATTCTGAGTCTGAATTCGATTTTGAGTTGGATGAATTAGCCCTTTTTACAAAAAAAATCAAAAATTTAACAAAGAAAAGATTTTTGAGAATATTAAAAATGAGAATGAGGGAAAGAATGTTTGTGAGAAATATTAGGTGAGATATTATGAGTGTGAGTTCAAGGGACATAAAGCCCAGGAGTGTGACACTAGGCTAAAGAGATAGGGCAATAAAGTTGCACACAAGGCCACTCATAGCGATAGTGACGTTGAGTCGGTGAATTCCAGGAATGAATCACCACGTGAATAAAATTTATGTATGTTTATGTCATGTCACATTAGGAATTCTAGTTTGTCCCACGTCGATGAGGACATTTATAAACGTGAGAGTCTCGACGATGTTTCGAATCATTCTGAAGAGAGTGAGAATGAGGAAGAGATTGTGAGGGAGGGATAAAGTGGACTCCAAAATTCTTTTAAGGATCTTTCCACGAAGACTTTAAAAACAAAAAAAACTTCATAAAGATTTGACTCTTAGGGTGTTTAATTTAGAGAATGAGGTGAAAGTTTTTAGAGAGTATGAGGCATCGGTGAGAAACTCAAAAAGGTGAAATTTCTTTACGTGAGCAATTGATCATTATAGGTATGGAGAAGACCGATTTTACCAACACCGTGGCTAGTCTTATGAGAGATATTGAAGCTTCAATGGAGACTCATGGGAAACTTGAAGCCCATGTATCCCAATTCGAGATTAATCTTGAACGTGCCTGGGAGGTCAAGGTCACTTTAGAGGACATATCTAAGAAGATTCGAATGATGCTCTTTAGCCCGACATTATGAAATGTTGAGAGGTAATGAATAGGTTATGACGGTGCATCCACTTCCCATGTCGCACTTGAGACGATTCCCCAGTTTGTGATGGATCCTTATGGCCCTCTTCTTAACCCACTTAGGAGATCGAAACCAGGAGAGATCGTCCTAAAAATTTTGAGAAAGGTGGACCAAAGTTCATTTATGTTTGTTCTCATTGCAAAAAAAGAGGTCACCTTAGAGAATTTTGTTTTAAGCTAGGGAGAGTTTCTCACATGCGTGATCCTTGGTATGCTCCCACTCGAATTCTTACACTTATTCTCGCACGTACTTCCACACGTTTGACTTCACATGCTCCTGCTCATCACCATAGATATTTTGCAAGTTTTCGAGAGAAAGTTGAGTATTTAGTCAAGACTTCACAATGTTTGAAGGAGGAATTTCATTGGATCTTATCCTTTTGAGAATTCATCCGGGAAAAATGATTGAGGTTGAGACTTGTTTCTAGAATAGGGTCATTATCATGATCATATCTTATATCCCTATTACTAGATTGTATTATCATTGTATTGATGTGTCTTCTTTTTTATATCTTTTGAAAAATTCTAAAAAGAGTTTAGTTTTTATGAATTTTTTTTTTTTGAAAAATCAAAAAGATTTTTGTTTTTTATGAAAAAGCTAGAAAAGGTGAAAAAGGTTTTATTTTGATTTTTTTTTAAAAGATAGAAAGATTTTTGTATTTTTAATTTTTCACCGTATATGGATGAGAATTTCAGAGATTCAGATCACCCCTACATTCTATCTATTCGCGTGACTTTTTCATAGTGATTTAAAACATAACTTTGTTTCGATTAGTGTGCTTAATAATGTGTAGATAACATTTCATTGAACATTGATGATTAATCTCTAAATGTTAGGCCCTTTGTCACTGTTGTGGGTCAAATTATTCGAGCTACGTGAACCTATGATGTTGGGACATCTTTCCTCATAAGTATACCTCTCAGCGCCTTACTCATACTTAGTTAGAACTACTTGGTCACCAACTTAAGAAGATGAACCATCAAGAAGAAGAAAGGTCATTCATATGGGAATTATTAAGATACATTGCACATGTGCCTTAGAATATCAATAGTCTCATTCATTATGTACAGGTATAAATGCCTGAATATATAAAGGCATTCTTCCCCTTGGTTTTAGGAACCAATATAAATATCTTATTTCCCTTAGCTCAAGGGACATGTCTATTCCATATAAGCAAGACCGCCCAGAATTCTATGTAACCACCCTCAATAGAAATACCATAACAATGGACGTAGGCTTTCTCTAAGTTGAACCACTTTAAAAAGATTTATTGTCCTCTATTGTTTTCATTTATATTACTTAACTAATTATCCGTGGTTACAAAATTATTAATTCCTAGCTAAGATAAAATCTATACTAATATTGGACATCAACAGATTGGCGACGTTTATGGGAACGATTGCTTGAAGTAATTCTCTATCCATTTTATTCACGTGTTCACCTTGGAAGTTTTCTAAGGGGTGACGAATGTTCCTGAGAGAAGCCTTGCAGCTATAGGCAATGCTCTAGATCCATCTATTCCTCCTAGTGTAGCAGATCATCAAGGAATTTTACTCGACCTCGCCAAAGAACAAGAAGCAATGTAAGAGTCCACTAGGCAGTTGGCTCAAATATTACAGGACAAGTCTACCACCGCACCATCCTAGAGGGAGATGCCACCTCCTCCTATCAGAAATGAGAGAAGTAGCTATTCCAGGTCCTCTCGTAATAGATCTTACCACCCGGGGGTAACATCATCAATCTGATCTACTAATTATTATGATGGTCGATCTTTCACCTCTGAGCGACTGAGCATGTTAGAATGCTTGAGCAAGGCATCCGCTATTGATCATCTTGGTCCCCGAGCAACCAGAGGTCAACATAGAGATCCAGTTCGATCACGTGAGCATAGGTAAGGGTCAATTAGGTCTAGGGCTAGCATTAAAGGATTTATGCGTGCCGAGCAGACTTCTCAGGAAGAGAGCTTAGCACAGATCCACAACAAGGCCACCAAATCCGCCTCAGCCAAATTCAAACCAGAGGAGCACTCTTGGAAGGGATCAATATGGGGACTAGAAGATCGTTTGGGAGAAATGGTAAAACTAAGAATCCTTTGTAAAGGAGTTTCGTGAAAGGGTGTCAATTCATCTAGGCTATTGTGCATTACCCCACACCTTCCAAATTTAAACCACCTGTGGTCACACCTAAGTATGATGGTAAAACTAACCCTGTCCTACATGTCAAATAATACCAAGCTACTGTTGATATTTATTATATTCCAGACGAGATGAGATGTAGAGCTTGTTCAAGTGCGATTACTGCCCTAGCTCAGATATGGTATAACAATTTACCCTGAGGTTACATTTCTAATTTTCATCAGCTTGCTGAACTATTCATTAGCAATTTCTACTTTGGAGAAAATCCAATCAAGAGAGTATCCCATTTACTCGGTGTTCGCCAGCGACCAGGAAAAACTACTCGGGAATATATCACTCATTTTTATAATGAGAAATTAGAAATTGTTGATTACGAAGAGAAAACCGCCATTACAGCTTTAATGAACGGGTTGCTCCCTGAAAAGCTGTACTATGAACTAGCAAAAGAACCTTTGAAAACCATGGCTAAATTGATGGCCAAAGTTGGTAAGATCATAAATGCCGAAGAGGCTAAGGCTGCTAAGCAAACCCTCGGGAAGAAATATGAGGGCCAAAAGAATTCTTATAAAAAGGAACAAAAAGATAAGAAAGTCGAGAAGCCTAAAAATTATGAGTAATATGCCCATTTCATAATAGATGTGCATCACATTTTGGAAGAAATTAGGACCAGTAAGGACTTGAAGTGGCCTGGGAAACTGAAATCGTCACCCAGCTGGAGAGAAAAGTCTAAGTACTGTAACTTTCATAAGGGCCATGGACAAACCCTTGATAGCTGTATTGCCTTGAAAAATGAAATTGAATCTATCATCTGTATAGGAAAATTGACCAAGATTGTTGATCGGACTGAAGGTCGGGACACGAGAAGAAGGTCAGAATTCCCTTGAAAAAATAAAGACGATAGGAAAAGATGACGAGATGATGATTCTAAAGATGACCCCGGATTACCAAAGAAATGTAGGGAGACTAAAATTGAGGTAGGCATGATACCTTTTGGTTGTCATTTCATTACAAGAGGGGATGCTAGAGGTGGAGATGAAGTCGCCGAGAGAAAGGCATATTTAAATGAAGCCAAAGCATGCTCTTTCATTAGACAAGTCAACTTATCAGACAAAGTAGATGGTCGGCCCAGAAAGGTGAATAAAGACAAGTCATTCATCGACTTCTCAAATAATGACTTGTCTGGAGTACTTTACCCTCATAACGACCACCCTCTCGTCATCACCTGCCGGGTGCATCATACTAGAATAGCAAGAATTCTAATGGATAATGGTAGCTAAACAAATGTCATATTCTACAATTGCTTTCACATCCTAGGATGGATAGATATAAAACTAGAACCCTATCATTGGCCTTTAATTGACTTCTCTGGAGA
The DNA here is from genome assembly GCA_949130495.1 of Sambucus nigra. Classification (NCBI taxonomy): domain Eukaryota; kingdom Viridiplantae; phylum Streptophyta; class Magnoliopsida; order Dipsacales; family Adoxaceae; genus Sambucus; species Sambucus nigra. The sequence continues at coordinate 397,170,810 of OX422224.1, forward strand.
AAAGGTGTATCCTTTAGTGACTATCAAATTAGAGATACTGATAGGCACTTGGCTAGCAAGCACAATAAAGAAGAGTCATTTCTTTATCGTGGACAAGAATGTTACCTCAGCCTATAATATGATCCTTGGTAGAGTTGGATTGAAGAATTTTAAAGCAGTGGCATCCACAATTCATCAGTGTAGGAAGTTCCCCACTAGCTATGGAGTTGCCATGGTAAAGGGCAAAAATGAAGGCCGGAGAATGTTACTACCTTTGTTGACCAGAAGGAAGTTTGTAAGGGCATCACCACTTAGAAAATCAATACTCTGGTCCCCCATAAAGAAGTTGATTTAGTCAAAGGGCAAGTCATGGAAGTCGTGAAAACCATTATACTAGACGATGAATAGCCAGAGAGAACCACCCAAATTGGCTCAAACCTAACACCATCCCTTAAACAAGAATTAATTTCATTCCTTAGAGAGAGAAAAAATATATTTTCTTGGAACCCTGAGGATATGCTTGGAATTTACCCTAATTTCATATGCCATGAACTTAATATCAACAAAGATGCTAAGCCGATCAAATAGAAGGGCATGGTATTTAGTCTCGAGAAAAATGTATCTATCTAAGAAGAAGTAGACAAATTGTAGAAAGCTTATTTCATTGAGGACGTCAAGTACCCTAATTGGTTGGCCAATGTAGTAATGGTCAAAAAGAAGAATGACAAATGGCGAATATGTATGGATTTTACTGACCTTAATAAAGCATGCCCAAAAGATCACTTTCCTTTACCAATGATTAATCAATTAGTAGATGTAACAACAGGTCACGAGTTTCTAAGCTTCATGGATGACTACTCTGGTTATAACCAGATCAAAATAAAATCGGAGGACAAATAAAGCACATTTTTCATCACCAGCCGAGGTACTTACTGCTACAACATTATGCCTTTTAAGCTTAAAAACGCTAAAACAACATACCAAAGGTTAGTTAACAAAGTCTTTGAGGAACAAACCGGGAAGAACATGGAAGTATATGGGGATGACATGCTTACTAAGAGAAGGATAACTACCAACCACATTAAAGACCTGAGTCAGACGTTTGATCAACTGGAAAAATATCAAATAAATCTTAACCCGACTAAGTGTGTGTTCTTCGTTCAGAAAAGAATGTTCTTATGCTTAAATGTGAATCAAATAAGAATTGAAGACAACCCATATAAAATCAAGGTATTACTCGATATGCAATCTTAAACATGCAAGAAAGATGTTCAGAAATTGACTGGAAGCGTGGCCGCCCTTAACCGATTTGTGTCCCGAGCTATTGATAAATTCCTACCATTATTCAAAGTACTTAGAAAAAAGTTTGAATGGAATAAAGAATGCAAAAATTCCTTTCAGGAGTTGAAGAACTATTTGGGATCTCCATTACTGCTCTACCGACCAATTATAGGAGAGAAATTATATATATATTTGGTTATCTCAGAATCCATTGTTAGCTCGACATTAGTTAAGTAGGAAAACGGAGTTCAAAAGCCATTGTATTACACTAGCAAAACATTCAGAGGAACCAAAATCAGGTATCCCCGCCTGGAAAAGCTAGTCCTTGATCTTATTGAGTATTTAAGGAGGATAAAGTCGTACTTTTAAGAGCACACCATTATGATTTACATAAATTTATCAGTGCACCATGCACTTCACAAACAAGAGAAATCAGGAAGATTGATGTCCAGGGCAGTAGAACTGGGAGAATATGAAATCCTTTATGAGCTAAGGACAACACTTAATGGACAAGCTATAGCAGATTTTATTGTCAAATTCACATATCCAGAAGCGATAACCACCCCAAGTTTACCAGCCAAGCATACTTCCTTGGAAGAAAGCTCCACTCCAAAGCAAACTAAAAAGATTATCGATTTAACCTAAACAGTCAGTTGCCCAAGAGATGGCTCAAAGGTACAATGAACAGAGTAAGAAAATATTCTAATAAGGCGTATAGTCTGAGGAAAGCTTCAATAACGATGTTCCAGTTTGGAAGTTGTATGTAAATGGATCCTCATGTGCTACTAGCAGTAGAGCAAATCTTATCATCAATACTCCAGACGACATTATTTTGGAGTGTGCACTTCATTTTTAATTCCAAGCCTCCAATAATTAAGCATAGTACAAATCATTAATCACGGGTTTGGAGTTAGCCTTATCATTGGGAGTCGAGCAGGTTATGGCGCATAGTGATTCCCAGCTCATTATTAATTAAGTGCTTCACATATACGGAGTCAAGGGAGATCTCATGATCAAGTATCTGTCCAAAACCATGGAAGTCATCTCCAAGTTTGTTATAGTCAAAATGGTGAGAATTTTAAGGATAGAGAATGCCGGAGCAGATGCACTTGTTTGGTTGGCCTCAACAACCAGGAAAAAACTCAAGAGAACCATCCCTGTGAAAATTCTTTCACACATAAATTTAGACATGGAGGCTATGGTCAGTTCTATTACGATGGATTTAGGACCCTTATGGATGGATCCTATCAAAAACTACATTGACAAAGGTATATTACCTTCTGATCCAAAAGAAACTAGGAAATTAAGGTTCAAGGCAACCAGTTATGTGTTATAGCGAGGATTCCTATACAGTAGGGGATATACTATTTCATAACTTCGTTGTGTTCACCTGACTGAGGTACTAGACTTGATTAGAGAGGTACATGAAGGTTCCTGTGAGGCTCATACAATCGATCGATCATTAGTGCGCATGATAATTATGCAGTGATACTACTAGTTGACTATGAAAGCAGACTATATTTTCTTTGCAAAGAAGTGTGATAAATGTCAGAAGTTTACCACAGTTCACATAAGACCTAGAGTTACCTTAACTCGCATTATTTCCCCTTGGAAATTTTGATATTTGGGTAATTTATTTGGTCGGGCCATTGCTGACGACCAAAAGAAGGTTCAAATACATGGTAGTGAGAGTGGATTACTTCAATAAATAGGTGGAGGCTGAGCCATTGGTTGAAATGTCTTACGAAAGAGTTTTTCAGTTCATCTAGAAGCATATTATATGCATGTATGGAATGCCATATGCCTTCATCATTGATCATGGCACTTAGTTCGACAACGAGGAATTTGAAGAGTATTGTATGCAATCCAAGATCCAGAAACGTTATTATGTCCATGGACACCCAAAGTGTAATGGTCAAACAGAGGTCACTAATAAAACTATACTTGATGGGTTAAAAAATAGGTTGGATGATGCTAAGGTAAACTAAATAAATGAACTGCACGGTGTTATTTTGGGTATAGAACTACGCTGAGAATAGCCACCGGAGAGACTCCTTACAAGCTTGCTTTTGGAACTAAGGCAATGGTAGAAGCCGATATGGGTCTACCAACTCATAGGGCGTTTAACTTTTATTCCCTCAAAAGTTATCTTATGAGAAGGTTGTATTTAGACCTGATTGAGGAAGGCATGGAAGACGTTGCACTTTAAAAGGCTAATTATCAACAAAGAACTGCTATATTCTACAACAAGAGGTCTAGCTGACCAACTTGAAAGAAGGAGAGTATGTCCTTAAAAAGCTCATCCAAAAGGAAAACCTGTTGGAAGCAAACTGGCACGGTCCTTATCTCTTTTAAACAGTCCTACAACCAGGAACTTATTGCCTGGAAACACTTGAAAGGGAATAATTTAAGAATCCATGGAACACCGACCACCTTAGGAAATATTATCATCAATTTTGATTTGATGTAATCACTTCATCTTATTTAATAAATTTGTGATTTCTTACCAAATATGCTTCATTTTGTGGTTTTTTGGAGTACGTCGATGATACATCCCCTAGCAAACCAACAAACTTTTCCAACTTCAAATTCAAACTATTCCAACTTCAAATTTGTTTTAGAAAATTTGTAGACTTCATGTATGACATTGTCTTTGACAATTCACGATCAAGAAGTCCCTGAAACTTCATGTATTACTTAAAGTAAAAAAATAAGGAGTTTTACCTGACCAAGTTAAATACAAGAAAAGCCTACATTCCTAATACACTTGGCCGCCAATGGTAAATAATGAAAACACATGGCCCTAAAAATTCTTTACCTAAGTGCATTAGTAAAACCTAAGGCCCTATAACTCAAGTTCATAACTTGACTAGACACTGATCAATGAAGCAGGTTAGTTTGTTGCATATCCAATACACTAATAAAAAAGATTAATCATGAATTAAAGACAAAAATGCATTGACATGTATGCCAAAAATAATCTTTTTATTCCATCAAACTTTCATAAAAAGGTAGATATACAATTAGACACAAGAAAGAAAAAAGATTTATTTCATGGGATGTTTTCCCCCAGACTTGTTCATTCCAGCAGGACGAACATCAAGAGTGTTGGACAAAGTTTTAATTCTAAAATCTCTAAACCTACTATGACTACTGCTGCTCGACTGATCTAACAAGCGAAAGTGGAAATATAATCAAAAATCACTAAGTATTTTCTCACTAAGCTCTGGGGAATGGCGTCAGTTGGAATCCACTCAGCATCAATCCTGAATTGAGGGTCAGGATAATCCAACATGCCTGTATCATACCAATGCCATAACTCATTCTTATCATCCACCTTCAATAATCCCAGCACGTTTAACCAACCCAATTTTACCCTTCTCGACGAGCTTGCTCCAGGTGATTGTCCATATGAGTTAAGGCCTCATCATAACCATCCATCCATACCGCTTTGGGTTTTTGTGGAATTGAAAAGTTAGTTGTTCCACTTGGTCTTGGCTCTTTTTGACGGTTTTATCTTTATATTTTAACGACGCTGCTTAGTGGGCCAAGGTTTTCTTAGTTATTTCTTCATCCTCAGTTGGCCAAGCAATAACCACTCGTCTAGAAGACTAGTCGGATTTGGTATTTCTCTTCTTCAAGTTTTTAAGTTCCTCCAACAGTCTGTTGTTCTCAAGCTCCAAGAAAGAATCACCTTTGCTCGGCTTAACCTCAGGTAAATTTTTCAACCTCTTTGACTTATTTCTTAAGTTGTTATTATATTTTTTAAGAAGGGTAGAAACTTGCCAATCACTTTCTACCTCCTTATTTCACAAGAATTCCTTATCCTCAAATACACATGTGATCTCTTGTCAAAACCCCAACCTGCACTCAATGCCTCATATTTGGCTTCATAGTTAGAATAAAGTAAAGCTCAGGCAATATTATAATCATCCTAAAGCTGTTCAATTATCTCATAGTATGTTGTATTATTCACCACAAACCTATGAAATAGACAGTGAAGATGAATGTAGGCTACTTTTACTTGGTCGAATGCATCTCTGCCGAGCAACCCCTCTAATTCAGTCTCAGTTAGATTTTCATGACCAACTCCAAACAAATTATTGTTATGTCTTAATAAGTCAATTTTAGCAGAGACAATTGCATGTTTCCTGGCAATAAATTAAAGAGAGACAATATCATAACAACAAGTCCAACCAAGCAGAATAAATAATCATACTTAAAGGTATACACTAGCAAGTTGACCAAAGGAAATTTTCCATTCATCATCAAAAAAGAAAATGTGTTACAAGGGGCAGCTCCATTACAAAGCCCAAAAAGAAGAAGAAATAAAGGTAAACATAAAATGGAAAGAGACATAAGAACAAGTCATCAAACTGGAAGAGATTTACACCTTCTCGATGTCCTTTGTTGCTGCCTCTAGGAGGATGGACTCATTTCTAGTCACAGGTGCCAGGGAGGTTTCAGTCATTAATTTTCTCATCCAAGTTGGGAGGGGAACCGGATCATGCCTTTGGAACAGGTCATAATTAGCTGACATGTCTCCCTCCTTCAAGGAAGATTTCCATACATCTTTGGAGGACACCTTCTTCTCATACTCAATATGGACAACAGCTACGATAAAGGCCTTGTCCCAGCCCCCGTTGAAGGCATCTCCCTTGTCTTTTTTATATTCGTCCTTCAACTCCAAAAATTTCTTCTTTTCATAAGCTGCCTCCCCAGCCGAGCTGGCTGCCTTGTCCTTGGTAAACTTCACTTTGTCTTTGATAGTCTTTATATTATCCTTTGTCGTGGTCACTTTGTCCTTAGTCGACTTCAGTTTCTCTTGCCATTATTTTTTCTCTCTCTTAAAAGCCTCCTTAGAATATTTCAAGGATTTTTTCAAGCCTTTAAAGGCCTCTTCAACATCAGCTGATGATTACCTCTGTTGGTCATCTCTAATCAATAATGGTCATAGTCGATCAAAAACTGCAGAAGAAGAGAATAACAATAAAGTTATTACCATGTATGCTTATAAGAAATTTATGGAAAACAAATAAAGGTGTAAGAAATTACCAAAACCAAACTTTTATTAGCTCTATCCAACAAATAAGCTCTGGATAAAGAAACTTTTGTCGACCTATCTGTTGGCAAAACTCCAGCACCAATCAGTCCACTGGCAAGCCCAGGGTTTATTGCCAGAGAGGTAGACTCAACAGCGGCTTGGTTGGCAGAGCTCTTTTGGACCAATTCCTATTAAATAACTTTTCCTCTCTTCAACCTCTTAAATTAAGGCTCTATGGTTTTAGCCTCCTCAACATTGAGAACCAAATGTCTCTTGTTAGCAGCAGTGGTCTTTTTGTATTGAGGAGGAGACAGACCAGTCAAAAGGCTTGGAACTCAACTTTTCCCATCTCGACAGTAGGTGAAATCTAGATGGTAATGATATCAAAAGATTCAAAGGAGGAGGATACCCTTCCTAGTGCCAATTCTTTGTCTGCTTCAAAAGATTCAACGGTAGAGGATGTGGAAACAAAATCCTCATCCAAGTTGATTGGATCTTGGGGAACAACTTTAGTTGGTCATGCCACAAAAGATGTAATAGAGCTTTTGTACTTCAATAAGACAGAAGGTGATCTGGGGTGCTCTTCCCTCATTCTTTGGTGAATTGACCACGGGAACTTTAATTCGTCAAACTTCACCTCACCCTCCATGGGACACCTCTTTTTACTTTCCTCTGCAAAAATAAAATAGGAGTGGTTAGTAGGAATATCATCAAACAATTAGTATGCATTAAAAAAAATCAAGGTGTTAAATTGACCCATGCCAGGCCCTTCCTGGAGGCATTTAGGACCACTATATTTTACCCCCTAAGGAAGGGGGCATACTGCCAATTCTTCACCACTACTTCGTAATCCCAATAATCTTTGTTTAAGTTAGGCAAATTAACTACTAACGCCCTATTACCTTGCCTAGTCTTCAGATAATAGGTGTTATCCCTCGTTGTTCCCCGTTTGTAATAATACATCACTTCAAGAATCTCAATGTAAGTCCCATAAAGTTCGTTTAAGTGATGAACCCCATTTACTACCCTATAAGTGTTGGGGGCTACTCTATCAGGGACCACATCAAAATACTGATAGAATTCAAAGAACAGGCAATTTGGAGGGAAATTTATTCCACACTCTGCAATAAATAAAGTGGGGGATCCAATATCCCTCATCTAGTAACACTTCATCCACATGACCTTCCATTAATTCCAAAGATACCCAATTGGGAATTTTTCTTCTTTTCTTAAACTCTACTAAGGAATCCTCATCCACATTGTATACCACTATTTAAATGAAATAAAATAAAGGGATATAAAAGAAATAAATCTTACATAATTTGCTACAAAATAGCAAGGAAGGAATGACAAAGGAAAAGCTCGAAGAAACAGAGATTGCTTAAGTATGAAGGTCGGAGGTGCGAAAAAATAAGGGGGAGTTTCTTACTTTTATAGCGTACCTCAACGGTTGAAAAGTAATGACTAACTGAACCAACGATTAAACTCTTGACGGCCACACGGTTACCAAAGGCATGGAAAGACCATCTTACCCTTTGGCGGTTCGCCATTTTTCAAATTACTCACAAAAATGAAACCGCCTGATAAACTGATGAAAAATTTACATGTCCAAGAGGTTGACTGCTGACCACCACCATGTTGGAATGCTGAGCAACTTTTTAGAACTAATACTCCATCCTTTTAACAAATCATCAAGCATGGAGCATTGGGGGCTATTGTTGTGGATCAAATTATTCAAGCTACGTGGGCCTATGATGTTGGGACACCGGTCCTCAGACCTACTTAGTCGGCCCCAGAACTACTTGGTCGGCATACCGACCGACCAACTTAAGAAGATGAACCATAGGGAAGAAGAAAGGTCATTCACATGGGAATTATCAAGAGACATTCCACACGTGCCTTAGAAGATCAATAGTCCCATTCATTATGTACGGGTGTAAATGCCTGGATATATTAATGCATTCCACCCCTTGATTTTTGGGACCAATATAAATATATTATTTCCTTTAGCCCAAGGGAAAATCTATTGCATGCAAGCAAGACTACCCAGAATTCTATGTAACCACCCTCAATAGCAATACCATAACAGTGGACGTAAGCTTTCCTTAAGATGAAGCACTTTAAAAATATTTGTTGTACTTTATTATTTTCATTTACATTACTCAACTAATTTTTTGTGGTTACAAAATTGGTAATTCTGAGCTAAGATAAAATATCTACCAACTTTGGACATCAACAGTCACCTTTATTGCACAAGTTCGTGGACTTTTTGAATATTGCACTTACTTATCATGTGTCAAATACGATGTTCTCAGTTCAATTCTTCTTAATAAAAAACACATGTAAAAAGAGATAAGTTGTGCATGAAAGAACAATTTCCCGGATTTCTTTTCCCAAAAAATATTGTTATATGTTAAGCAATGACAAGGGCTATGAAAGGAAAAATTACTCTTTACGTTAAAAGCCACCATTTGCAAAAAGAGCCTAAAAAGATTAACGACAAACAAAAACAAAAGTGACAAAGCCATTTAGTTTATATTCATTAATGCTTAGCTACATATGAGCATTATGATTTCTTCAAAATATGTGGGAGTGAATTCTTATATATGAGATATTTTGAGGGAGTTATGAAGTAGAAGATCAATGGGTCTACACAACAGACTTTCTTGAAAAACATTAAATAGTTTGGCATTATTGGTGTGAGAATCATTAAAATTCATGGCATATTGACTAAGTTGAGTCAATTTCATTTGAGGTCAACATTTTTATGCCTAAGGTAGAAATTTAGTTCTTTCTTTAGAAGTATCTCATGACTTCATGCACCTATGTTATGAATGTTTATGTTGATTTGCCTATGGAAAATGTTCACAAATTACATTATGTTTTCACGATTCGAATATTTTAGTGTTATTCCATGGTGACTATGTATTTTTGTACCTATATGTACTTTTATACTTATACTGAAATTTTTTGAAAAAATTTCAAAAATAGTTAATATGCCTCATGGATTATCATTATATGCACTTTATCGATTATCTTTGTGATGATATTTTTGCTTCTTCATGTGATTCTTATTATTCATGACTAGTTTCTACTCCTTTGTTTATTACGGATAAAAAGGGAGAGAACAAATTGAGGCGGAGTTTTATTTTTCTTTTAAAACTCGTATGCCTTATGGTATTTCTTGTTTCATGTGTGTAGGTCTCTTCCACTTTGATGGGAATCCCACGGAATACACAAGATGAAAGTTGAAGACAAAGTTTCATATGTCATCCCGTTTCTGGGGTTGGGAGGACATTATGATTAATTGTCTTAGAGGGTTTTACTGTAATTTATTTTTCAGTTTTATTTTGTACCGGAATAGCCAAAGGGGGAGCTTTGTAAGAGAAATATTTTATAATTGCTCATAGCTTAGGCTTTTTAGTAGTTTTTGCGTACCCCGTTATAAATCGGAATCTCAAACCGAACATTCACATTATCTCCTAGTTCATTCGAAGATTCATTAATGATCGATAACTATTTTTGAATTCATCAACAAAACTTTATGGAGGTATAAAACTTATGGTTTTTCATGAATTAATACAAACAATATTCTGGGATGTTTGAATTTTAATGTAACACCCCGTAATTTCGAGGACTTTGAATTTAATTATTTTGGGAGAAATAGAAATTATTTTAATTTGGAGAAATTAAAATTTTTCATTTGAAGAAATTATTTAAATTTGAGTATTTATAGGATTTATTCAATTTGGCGAATTGAGGTTTAATTCATTCGAAGCATTTTTAGATTCGCACGTGTCACATTTTGAGGTCAAAAATTGAGAATATTTTAGAGTAATTTGGATGACAATTATGACTACACGTATTATTCCGGATAGGTCGAGATAGCCGAAAAATAGTACCCGGGGTAGTATATGGGTCTCGGGGCATTTTTAGGCATAATCGAACCCACATGGGGGTGTTTGGGCCATTTTAATTTAGCCCACAGGCATAATTTCGGGATTGACTTTAGAAGATCAAAATTTAAAAGTTTGGGGAGGACACAACTCTAGAGGAAAAATATCATATGATCCAAATTAGAGAAGTGTTGACAGACATAAGTTTAAAGGAAGAACTCTAACCCTATAGAAAATAAAAGAGGGAGAAAGAAAGGAGATTGTGGAATCAAAGTAATTTGAGTCGGTTCTTTGATAATCATCATCAACACCAAGAAATTCAAACTTTACTAATTGATAAGGCAGGTAGTTAAATTGCTTCAATGTAAATTTGTGATAATCAATTCATATCATAGTGGGTGTGATTTTTGGGTTGGGTTGACACATAGAAATCTGGGTTTTCAGTTTTGAGTTTTATCCTACGTGAATGATTGGGAAATTTTAGAGATTTATTTATCAAGTATATTGTGGAGAAACTATATACTGCTTAGTGGGTTAATAATGAAATTGGAGTTTGAAATTTGTTTAAGAGTTTGTTTAATTATTAAGGAATTTCATAGCCATCGTTTTGGTTTACAAAGCATTTTAGTTAGAAAATTCTGGGCTGTTAAGCAGTAAGGTTTATCAATAGCGGAAGAGCAGGAAGTTGAAGGAAGAGGAGACAGAAAAATAACCGGTCGTTCGAATGACCTGATAGGTCATTCGCGCGACGTGTCCAATCATTCAAACAACATGGACGGTCGTACGAACGACGTGCGAAGATAAGGACCAGTTTTGGTTGCTTTCTATTTGGACCAGAGGAAAGGATTTTTGTGGGTTTAGTAATCCAGTAGAGGGTTTTGGGTTAATATCAATTATTAGTTTAAATGAGTAGCTTAGTATAAATATTTTATGTAGAGGAAAAAAGGATGAAAATCTACATTATAGAATCTGGAGAAAAATTCTAAGCAATAATTTAAGGACTGAGGGAAAGTGTCCGGATATTTTGGGAGAGCGTTATGATGTTGAAATTAATTAACTTAGAGTCGGGATTTGACTTGTATATTTTAGGCTAGTGTTACGAGTTTTGTGCACGGATTAGCCGGGTTGCAATATATATATATATATATATATTTGTGTTCTTTATAAATATTAGTAGGAATACATACCCCTCTAGTGCTATCATAGGAGGTTGCACGATGTGGATAAATCCCCTTGCTTGAGGACTAGGGAGAGTATAATCCTTAGGTCATAGTCGTCTAGGATTTTATTGTATAATTTACTTTCAGGGGTGAACCTCTTTGGGGTATGATTCGGTTTCACTTTCGGTGAAGGAACTATAGCTGCCTCCGCTACGTTTATTTTTGTTTCAACTATTCGGGCAGCTATCCAAGTCGGGGTGTTCGGGCGGGATACACGGCGTATTTCACGTGGCATCGCTGAAGAATTTTCGAAGGAGCGTGAGAGCTTGTGGCATGCTCCACTTGAGGAGTTTGATTTCCAGCCAGATGTCTCATATGAGGAGAGACCTATAGTTATCGGGATCGTAGTGAGCGCAAGTTGCGATCTAAAGTGATACCACTTCTTAGAGTTTAGTGGGGACACCACAGCGTTGATAAGTCGTATTGGGAGCGGGAGGATGACTTGCAAGAGCAGTATCCGGAGGTATTCGCCACAGGTACAACCTAATTTCGGGGAAGAAATTCCCATGTAAGTGGGAAATCATGTAACACCTCGTATTCTTGGGCATTTATTAATTAATTAATTTGGTTAATTTTAAATTACTTATGTCGTAATTTAATGAATTAATTATTATTATTATTTATTTAATTATTATTTCGGTGTGTAAATGATTAATATTTATGGGATTTAAATTTACTAAGTGAATAGTAATAAATTAATTATGTCATAACGAGCGATAGCGACGTGGCATTTATCTATCCCAACCGGGAGTTAGGTATGGACTATTTTGGGGTTGAGGTGAGAATTTTTAGTAAAATAATTCGGATGACAATTATGATTGTACGGTTGAGTCCGGATGGGTCGAAATAGTCGAAAAAGAGTGTTCAACGGTAGTAAATGGATCTCGGGGAATTTTTAGGCATAACCAAGCCCACATAAGAGTGTTTGGGCCCTTTTAATAAAGCCCACAAGCCTAAAAATGGGATTGACTTAATAAACCCTAAAAGTGAGAGGGTGTGGCAACCATAACTCATTTTAGAAAACCTAAGTAAGTAGAGGAGAAAAGAGGGAACAATTGGAGAAACCTTGGGAGAGAAAAAAAAAAGAACAAGTGTGTGCAATCTTCATCAAATCATCATCATCTACACCAAAGGATTCAGACCCTACAAACCCTACGGTAAGTGGTTAAACTTGCTACTAATTAATTGCAATTTTCAATTCATATCATAGTGGGTGCGATGAACACAAATGATTTGGGGTTGGTTTGATATCTGAGGGTTTGAAATAATTTAGATTTATGAACTGTAAAGGACATAGGATTTTTATTAATTAACCCTCGATTGATGTGGGTGTTTTTATTAAGATTGAGGATCTTGAAATTTTAGATTTAATGTGAGTTTAAAGGGGTTAAAAGAATGAAATCTTGGCAGAATTGGAGGTAAAAATCGTCAATGGCGGATTGGGGTTGATCGAAGAAGGGATAGAGAAAACCCAGGATCGTTCGAGTGACCTGGGTTTTGTTCGAGCGACCTGGGTTTTGTTTGAGCGAGATCCATTGTCGTTCGAACGACATATGTCTCGTTCGAACAATGTAACTGTTGCATACATGTTACTCCCTTCTATTGTTTTGACCTGGGCTTTGGTTTTTGGAAGGTTACAGTTATGGGTCTTGGCTTTGTGTGAAAATTTTAATAGGATAATTAGGGAGATAATCCATAAAGGAAATTAAGGTTGAAATTTGAGTAAATTGGAAAGCTTAGATATATAAGTGTGCAAAACTTATTAAGGAGAATTTTCGGTCATAAATTCTGAATATTATATTGCGGGCTAAGTGAGCGAATCCGAGTTTATTGGTTGAGGAACACTAAGGTAATAAATTAATTAATGCGTAGTTAATTAAAGTTTAGAGTTGGGGAATTGACTCGGATATTTTGGGGCTTGTGCTACGAGTGCTTAAGCACGGATTTGGCCAAGTTGATTTATTATAGGGTTATATAATAAATTATGGAATTTTTAAAATAAAAAGGGAGTTAACCTTAATAAGTGGAATTTGAGGAACAAGTTCTATAAGACAAAATTTTAGACTGAAGGAGCGAGTCTAGGTAATTTATTTGAGTAACACAACTCGAGTGATAAGTAAATGTGGAAATTATATAAATTACAAGTGGGTATATAGACTTGGGAATGTTAGGCTAGTGTCACGATAAATTGTGCATGGAGTAGCCTCGATTGATTATATATATATATATATATATATATATATATATATATATATATATATATATATATATATAGGAATACATACCCCCTAGTTCTATCATGGGAGGTTGCGCGATGTGGGTGAATCCCCTGGCTTGAGGAGCAGGGTGAGTATAGTCCCGAGGTCATAGCGTCTGTATTTAGGGGTGAGACATCTTGGGTATGAATCGGTCTCAGTTTCAGAGGTAACTATGACCACCTCCGTTGCGTTTATTCTGTTTCACTGATTCAGGGAGCTAACCGCGTCAGGGCGTCCAGGTGGATGAGTATACCTGGATTGATAGCATTGTAGAGAACATTCGGTGGGTGTATACTCGGGAGTATGGTTATATATTTACGATGTGTGTGTGAATGTTGTATTATGATGATACGTATATATGGTGCAGATAATTATATACGGGTAAAATACATGAAGTGAACCTTATTGTTATATATTACTAGTGAGAAGGTTATATGGTTTTAAATGGAAATAATGATTAGTTAAGTTAATGTGATAAATAACCTATGAATCATATATTAAACATACTCGGACTAGAGTAGTGTGTCAGGAAGGAGTTATTACAAGGACTAGTTACGGGGCAGATGACTAGGTAGGTTATAAAGAAAAGCGTTAGGTGTGCACAATAGTTAAGGGGTGAGTAGTTCCTCAAGGGATTGCGACACTAACTTAAATATGAAGAGCATTCATACATTTTAATTGTTGCATTTTAATCACTTGCTAAATATTTTCAAAACGTTTTGGGATCTAACCCTTGCTATAAAATATTTTCAAAACCTTTTAGGTGCCTAGCCACAGGGACTCCAGAATTGTTTCTATTCCAGGGTTATGCAGTTGCAGCATATATGGATGTTGCAGGATTTAAACTTAGTCGCTTCAGTCATTACATTCCTAGAGTAGGATGCAATCAGTATTTCATTTGGGCATGTCTCCCTAGTTATTTCATTTGTTCCAGTCCGATGATGTACTCGATTTATTCTGGTGGTTTATGTTTTTCGGACTTGGGTTTTGTAGCCAGTGGTTTATTCGGCAAGTATTGTATTTAATCATTTTCAGTGTTGTTTGACTCAGTGATTCTGTGAATGGTTTAAATTATATTCATCTGCATGTTGTTGTTATTGTTGTTGTTTGAAAAAAAAGATAAAATTTGACACCGTTTCTTTTTTAATTTTAGGTGGTTAGTAAGTTTTAAAAAGTTTTCGACGGTGATGCTAAGAATGAACTAAATGAGATTCCTGTTTAATTTGATATAGGACTGATCACCTGGTATTTTATTAGGTGGGGTGTCACAGATGGTATTAGAGCATTAGGTTATAGTGTCCTTAGGATCTTTGCGGATTTTCACGTTTTAGCTTAGCGTTCTTTGATATAGAGACTTATTATAGGATTATTTTATTCCTTTACGTATGCGACTTACGTTCTCCTGCTATTATGTATAGTTGATGTGATTCATATACGGTTTCGATTGAGCATGGCAGATCGAACATTATAGAATGACAAGCATGGGACATTAAAAGGATTGCAGGGAGAGGACTCAGCAAAAGACATAGAGTATTATGAGAACAGTGACGAGATAGGAATCACCATGATGATTGTTTGAACAATTGAAGTTGGAGTAACTTCTAGGGCGTAGTAGTTGCCCCAACAACCATCGAAAAGGATGATGATGCAAAGTTATACCCCAAGTGTAGCTAACGAGGGGGCAAGGGTCGGAGAAGATTTTTGTTTTAGAAGAACAATCTGCTAGAATTCGAGGAAAGTGCGGAAAGGTTATTTACCAATGGATGGAGAACATCCAATTGGGATCACATGTGGGGGAGTGTAATGACACTCAAATCAAAATTTCGGACAGTGGTCGGGTGTGAAAGAAAGTCGATGGAATTCACAAACTTCGTAACCGATGAGAGGGATACGGAGAATCAAAAGGGTTTGTAAGTTAATAATACACCCTTGGGTAAAAAATACAAGCGTGGATAGGAGATCCGGCTAAGATGACTGGTGTCGTGTCGTCAAGGTTTTACATTTACAATTTATGGCAATGCTCTGGTGAGAAGGGAGCTAAGGGAGTTAGAGAATCTAACAGAAGAGTAAGACTAGATTTCATAGTGCTAGTGAGGCACCAAGGGAAGGGATATCCAGTAAAGGATTCAAATTAATGATCAAGATCAATAGAATTTCTACCAAGTGATGGTGGGTTTAGTGAGGGCCGTCAAGGCCATCAATAAGTCCCATGGAACCAGCAGAGACAAAGGAATAATAGGGGTAGCAATCAGGATCAAGACTACCAGGTCCGCGAGAAGGACAACCCCGACATGGCCGGTGGAGCAAGAGAAAGGGTAAGAGCACAACGAGGTGTCTTATGACTAAAGAGTAGAAACACATGTGTGGATCTTGTTCACAGCGAGATAGGGGAGTGGAGAGGGATGCCTCGTAGGGGTAACAGTTATAGAAGTTTTTGGTTCGGTTAGTACTAGAGTATCATGTCCAGGAACCGTTTGAGCCGCCAAGGTTATGGGCAACTAACACTACAAGTTTTATCCCAGAGTGAATAGGGTCTATCTTGTGTGACACGAGCGCGTCATATTAGTTTGTGAGTACCAAATTCGTATGTGAAGCGAGTTTGGTAGAGGTATCATTAAAAGTACTATAGTTTATATATATTTATCGTAGAATAGTGGGGATCTCTTTAGTTCCACCTACAGGGGAGAGGGTGCAGACACTGAGAAGGTATATTTTTTAAGGTAACCCCATGATGAGAGGTGGCTTGTGATTTTATCCTGAGTACGGACGGGTTAATGATGGTGGGCAGTTATCGCAAGGCTATCGTGTTCGTTGTTTTAGGGAAGGATGTATACTTGTTGTGATGTCTCACCTGAAAGAGGGTCGAGCTCGCGACAATATTTTGTGAAGTAAACTTCAGAGAGTATAGTGGTCTAGTTATATTGGATCCCAGTGCGTAGGGACACTGATAAAATTCAGGGTATGTTGGATTACAGTGGAGCAGAGAGAATTAGCTCGTTATTAATTTAGCAATGAGGACTTGGTGATAGTGTGAGCGCAGTAGTATATGACTCCTTTAGGGATGCGGGAGTCCATAATTATACTTGTGAGTATAGGGACAGGGTTTGAGTGTCCCGAGTATATGCTTTGAGTTCTATGAAAATCGAGGAATGATAATGTTGTGGAATAGTGCATTGGGAAAAGTTAGTTTAGGCTTTTCTGTGAGATGTTACATGCATAAGCCTTAATAAAATGTCGGGAGGGGAGAAGCGTCATTGGATGCGAGGACATAGGATTTAATGAGAATTAATAATCGTGTGGAGAAAACACGTTGAGCGAAGAGATATTAAGAAATAGGACCGGTGGAGCCAAAAAGTGCTGCGGAAGAAACACTGGAAAGATTTGCACCACAAGTTAATGGGTGGGGCAATATCGGGAAGAATTAAATAGTAATCGGTAGGATGATCGAAATTACCTAGGGGATATAGCCACGTCGAGAATACGGGGACCAAACTAGAGATAAGCATGTTACGTAAGTGATGATTTGAGGATTGTGCAAATATACACGGGATATAGGGTATATGGGCGCCCTGGGTGGAACCAGAGTCTAACCTAGTCAAATGCCAAGTAGTTTTGGGAGTAAACGCAAGGGAAATGATTTTAGGTATATTCCTGAAAAGGGGAGTAAGGTGTCCCTCATAATATGAAACGTTGAGCGTGGGTATCGGTGGTGAGTAATACATAGTGGAGTTGCCTCCAAGTTACATCATTTTGGGATGAAAAATGGTTGATCTGAGGTTTCAACTAGGCTTTTGTAATTTTGATGTTCCCAGTGACGACATTAATGAGCATGAGTGGTGAAATTCATATTTAGGACACCCAAAAATGCAAAGAGGTCAAGTTTTCCATCGAGTTTGCGAAATGGATTGACCAGAGCGGAATATTTATTATTTTGGGGTGAGAAAGAAGTGAAGCAGAACTAGGTGTTGTACAAAATTGTTGTGAATTGGGATAAGACCTTTCAGTCCCGCCTTTGATCGGGAGTGTCAGGAGGCAATGGGGACAAAATCGCATACCTTTAAGTCAATAGTTGACAAAGCGACTAGGTTGGTGGACAAATTGAGAAATGCGTAATTCCAAGTGGTTGGAGTAATTGGGAATATTAATTACCACTAGTAGAGATACGTGTGATACTTCGTAACATTTTATTATCTTCTTGACACCTTTTGAGACATTATCAGGGAAATTTTGATATCCACCCTTTGGTTGGGAAGGGTGGGGAATAACAAACTTATGGGACCCAAAGTGATTTATGGTCCATCATCACGAATGGAGAAAACCGTGCCTTTTCCAGATAACTTAGAAACGTAAATAGAGTTACGTCACTATAAGTTAAGGGATTGAAGTCTGACATGAGTAGTCAAGTATTATTACGGATATTTAACCGAAGGAGAGTCACGGGTTTGACAACAAGAAATTGGCAATCATATAAGGTGGGGCCTTTTCGTGGAGCCAACAGAGCATAGGCTCATCCTTTAAGGCATTACATGTTCGGAGACCATTGAGTTGGATGTTAATGATCGGGTGTTGGTTAGTGTGCCTACCATGAAAGTGAACATGAGGTCGTCATTATAAGGGTTAGCGCCAAGATCTGTGGAGCCTTTCTTTATCACTGAGAGAGTGGAACCGATAGCTTATGGACTGGGTTTACCATAGCATCTACAGCGGATACGTGATGTGATTCACGTGGCATCGCTAAAGAATTTTCGGAGGAGCGTGAGAGCTTGTGGCATGTTCCACTTGAGGAGTTTGATTTGCAGCCAGAGGTCTCATACAAGCAAAGATATGTAGCTATTCTGGATCGTAGTGAGCGCAAGCTACGATCTAAAGTGATACCACTTGTTAGAGTTTAGTGGGGACACCACAGCGTTGACGAGTCCTGTTTGGAGTGGGAGGATGACTTTCTAGAGCAGTATCCGGAGGTATTCATCACAGGTACGACCTAATTTCGGGGACGAAATTCCCTTATAAGGGGGAAAGTATGTAACACCTCGTATTTTCAGGCAATTATTAATTAATTAATTCGGCTAATTTTAAATTACTTATGTCGTAATTTAATTGAATTAATTATTATTATTATTATTTATTTAAATATTAATCCGGTGTGTAAATGATTAATATTTATGGGATTTAAATTTACTAAGTGAATAGTAATAAATTAATTATGTCATAACGAGCGATAGCGACGTGGAATTTATCTATCCCAACTCGGAGTTAGGTATGGACTATTTTGGGGTTGAGGTAAGAACTTTTAGTAAAATAATTTGAATGAAAATTCTGAGTGTACGATTGAGTCCGAATGGGTCAAAATAATCGAAAAAGAGTACCCAGGGATAGTAAATGGGTCGCGGAGAATTTTTAGGCATAACCAAGCCCACATATGAGTGTTTGGGCCCTTTTAATAAAAACCCACAAGCCTAAAAACGGGATTGACTTAATAAACCCAAAAAGTCAGAAGGTGTGGCAACCATAACTCATTTTAGAAAACCTAAGTAAGTAGAGGAAAAGAGAGGGAACAATTAGAGAAACCTTGGGAGCCAAAATCGAGAACAAGTGTGTGCAATCTTCATCAAATCATCATCATCTACACCAAAAGATTCAGACCTTATGAACCCTAAGGCAAGTGGTTAAACTTGCTTCTAATTAATTGCAGTTTTCAATTAATATCATAGTGGGTGTGATGAACACAAATGATTTGGGATTGGTTTGATATCTAAATTTGGGTTTAAAATAATTTAGGTTTATGAACTGTAAAGGATATAGGATTTTTATTAATTAACCTTAGATTGATGTGGGTGTTTTTATTAAGATTGAGGATCTTGAAATTATAGATTTAATGTGAGTTTAAAGGGGTTAAAAGAATGAAATCTCGGCAGAATTGGAGGTAAAAATCGCCAATGGCAGATTGGGGCTGATTGAAGAAGCGAGAGAGAAAACCCAGGTCATTAATGACCTGGTTTTCATTCGAGCGAGATCCATTGTCATTCGAAAGACATATGACTCGTTCGAATGACGTAACTATTTTGGCTATGTTTCTCCCTTATACTGTTTTGACCTGGGCCTTGGTTTTTGGAAGGTTACAGTTATGGGTCTTGGCTTTGTGTGGAACTTTTAATGGGACAATTAGGGAGATAATCCATAAAGGAAATTAAGGTTGAAAATTGAGTAAATTGGAAACCTTAGATATATAAGTGTGCAAAACTTATTAAGGAGAATTTTGGGTCATAAATTCTGAATATTATATTGCAGGCTAAGTGATCGAGTCCGGGTTTATGGTTGAGGAATACTAAGGTAATAAATTAATTAATGCGTAGTTAATTAAAGTTTAGAGTCGGGGAATTGACTAGGATATTTTTGGGCTAGTGCTACGAGTAATTAGGCACGAATTTGGTCGAGTTATATGATAGGGTTATATAATAAATTATGGAATATTCAAAATAAAAAGAGAGTTAACCTTAAGAAGTGGAATTTAAGGAATAAGTTCTACAAGATGAAATTTCGAACCGAAGGAGTGAGTCTGGGTAATTTAATTGAGTGACACAACTCGAGTGATAAGTAAATGAGGAAATTATTTAAATTACAAGTCGGTATATATAGACTTGGGAATGTTAGGCTTATGTCACGGTAAATTATGCACGGAGTAGCCTAGAGTATATATATGCGGTGATTGTGTAGTGTGTGTGTGTGTGTGTGTGTGTGTATGTGTGTGTGTGTATATATATATATATTTGTGTGCTTTATAAATATTAGTGTGAATAATATTTATAGGAATACATACCCCCTATTACTATCGTGGGAGGTTGCCCGATGTGGGTGAATCCCCTGGCTTGAGGAGCAGGTTGAGTATAATCCCCAGGTCATAGCATCCATATTTAGGGTGAGATATCTTGGGTATGATTCGGTCTCATTTTCGAAGGGAACTATAACCGCCTTCATTGTGTTTATATTGTTTCACTGATTCGGGGAGATAACCATGTCAAGGTGTCCGGGTGAATGAGTATACCTCGATTGATAGCATTGTAGAGAACATCCGGTGAGTGTCTACTCGGGAGGATGGTTATATATTTACGGCGTGTGTGTGAATGTTGTATTATGACGATACGTATATATGGTGCAGATAATTATATACGGGTAAAATACATGAAGTATTGTTATATATAACTAGTGAGAAGGTTATATGGTTTTAAATGAAAATAAGGATTAGTTAAGTTAGTGTGATAAATGACTTATAAATCATATATTAAACATACTCGGACTAGAGTAGTGTGTCGGGAAGGAGTTATTACAAGGACTAGTTATGGGGCAGATGACTAGGTGGGCTATAAAGAAGAGAACCTCATGATGACTGTTCAGAAATGCCATATGAGGAGTTCACTCCTCTAAACTACGACCTGGAAATTATTTTATCCAGCATAAAAGAAGATAACCTCCTCAAATGGCTAGGGAAGCTAAAATATCATGCTAATAAGAGGGATAAAAACAAGTGGTGTGATTTCAACAAAGGCATTGGTCATACAGCCAATAAGTTCCTAGGCTTAAAGAATGAGGTCAAGAGGCTTATCAGACAATGAATGCTACAACGATTCAGAAAGGTCGCAGCCTTTAACTAAACAGAGCAGACGAAGCCTTACGACAGTTAGATGGAACATTTTGTTTACTATGTACTTTTGTAATCACTGCAAAGCTCTAGTCTGGCTAGAAAAATCATTTTTGTATTCCCTAAGCTTATATATCAATGAAAAATTAGCAATTTCCTTTAATACTTTCCAAATTCTTGTTCAACCGGTTTAACGAGAAACCTAGCAACAATCACACCTTAAGACAGTGACCAAGGCAATGGTCCTTCAGATCACAAAAGAAGACCACGAATGTAGATGGTGAATGTTATGGATAGTCGCGAAGTTAGAGGTTCCCATAATTCCAAAAGCAAGGCATGTAGATAGAGCAAGCCTATAAAAGGACGCGGAGGCAAATTCATCTCCAGCAAGAAAATCTAATTCATAATAAATGTAGTGACTTCGTTTAGAGCAATCAAACTTAGTCCAAGTTATAAGAAATGTAGAGACTTGAGTCAGAGCAATCAGACTTGGTCCAAGTCATAAGAAATGCTGAGACTTAGGTTAGATCAATCCGAATTCATCGGCAAGAAAACCTAAGTCATAAGAAATCAGAAGTACGCATTGAGATCCCAAATGGCAAGAACCTCAGGCTAGTGAATCCGGTCGGATCCTCTACGTTGGTGGTTCCCTGATTGGAGTGAGTCTTATATCAAAGACTCGGGGCCAAGTTTGAAATAGCACACTCAAGCCTTGGAGGGCTTACAAAACATAGCCTCATAAGCCTTGGGGGACTTGTAAAACATAGCCTCAGTATCCTGGGGAGTCTCCTAAACAATACCTCAGCATTCTTGTAAAATTTGAAAAGCTTGAAGACTGTGGTATCAATGTAAGACCACAGAAGTTGAAGACATCATCCTAACATTTGCAACTATCAAAAGGCATCATATCTAAAGCCTTGAGGGACCATTGTACCCCTCAAGACCGCAGAGTTTTCTCTAAAGCCTTTGGGAGCATTGTACCCCTCAGGTTTACGGAGGGTTATCTATAGCCTTTGGACAAGATCGCATTACTAAGGTTGCAGCCATAATTAAAATTGAGATCACATTTGCATAGACCAATCGTGGTCAAAGCCTTGAATGTCCATTGTACCCATTAGGTCCGCAGAGTGTAATCTAAATCCTGACAGGCCCTAGAAGACTGCAGGAGCTAGAAGACCGTGGTAGTAATATAATATCACGGAATATGAAGACAGCATTATCTAAAGCCTTTGGGGACACTATACCCTTTAGGTCCGCAGAGGGTTATCTAAAGAGGCATTTCATTACTAAGGTTGCACCCATAATTAAGCCTAGCAGTTATACTAAACGCAGTTCATAATATAAGACTTCAGCTATAAGTAATAAATTTGCAATTCTAATAAGGGTACAAAGTGAAAATAGACAGGCATGCAAGTCAATGAAGATCAAAGAGAAAGTAAGCAAGTATAGCATACACTCTATAGTTTAAAGATGAAATATGCAAAGCAATAAGGCATACAATGCTGTAGAATAAAAAAAATCATTCCAATAAATCAGAGTTTGATATAAGCATTGTTCATCATAAAATGGATACAATAAAAATTAGAAATAAGACCGTGGAATAAGACTAAGACTCTGCGTCCCCTTCGCCATCGCTTTTTTCATCCTAGACAGTTTTAGTTTCTTCAGCTTTAAGTGTTGCAGTCGCGGCCTCCACTTTCTGCTTCCTAGCAAGCTCGTCAACCTCTTTCAGCTCCTCCACAAACTGAATGTGCTCGATGTCAGTGACTCTGCAACCATAGATGTTTTCCTTGGCCTCTGGATGGTTTTTGGCAACTTTGTGCCTTGTCTCCTTATAGCCGCGAGTGTATGCTTTGTTCTTGTCAATAAAGAAATATCTAGAGGTCTTGAAACTAGCCACGGCATCCTCAACAACTATTTTTAAGGCCACAGCATGATCATTGGCCACCTTCTTTATGGATACAATGTGGTTTTGGGTTAGGGACTATATCTTAACCTTAAGGTGGCTAACCTTCTCTTTAATGGTTGCAGCCTGTTTGGCAGCCGCTAGACACTTTGCCTCAAAAACCTTTAGAGCGACTGTGGCTGCTTGAAATTCTCCTCCACCTCATTTTTGGCCTTGTCAGCGGCCTCTACCTGGAGCTGAGCAGCCTTAAGATAAGCTTTCACAGACACCTTCCCATCCTCAAAATAAGAGGCCATGGTTTTTAACATTTCAGCCCAGATATGTAGACTCCACGACCTTATGTAGATTATAGAGGTCTTCTTTGCCTTCTGGCTCATAGCAACCTCGGTAGCCTGGAGGAAAGAAAGCAAAAGAAGTTAGCCCAGGTAGATATAGGAAAAATCCGCGGAAGTATACGGTATAGGCAAACTTACCCTAAGAAGACAATGGAGTTGGAATTCCTCGAAATCCTCGGCATCTTCCTCAAACAGACGTTTGAGGTCATTAGGGTCTACAACCGCCCTCATCAAAGGGACCGCGATAGAAGTAGTATCCCATGGAGATTTTGGGTTCACTTTCCTTATAAAATGTTGCGAACGAGAAGCAAATGCCTTACTTTTTGGGGTTGGGGTGTTTGTGTCCGTTGGAATAGACATCCGCAGAGGTGACTCCGTTATGAATATATGCCTAGAGTTTGTCGTTTCTTTATTTATCTCTTGGGTAGTGGGGGAAACCAATACTGTAGTGGATATGTTGACCACGGCATTGTTAGAAAGTGGTGTGTTTGAATCACCAGTCGCGGCCTCATTTTAGGTCCCAATAGGGACGTCGACTTCTAGAGCAGCACCTTTGCACGCTGCCCTCTTCCTCTTTTTACCTCCACGGAGCTTGATTCAAAATTTGGATGTCCACCTCCATCTCGTCTAATTGGGAACGAAATAAGGGGAAAGTACTCTTAGGTCCATCGCAAACAAATTTAAAACACTAAAAAAAATTGACAAATTTTAAATACTTAGGTCCACTAATTCTCTTCTTGTAAAAGTCTACGCTAGTGGCATAACAAGTGGACCTAATAGTAAATTGTCCATAAATGTTTAAAAATTGTCAACAAGTGAACGAATTGTAAATTTCCCAAGAAATAATTCCCTATCAATCTCCATTACTAGATGTCCGTCACGGAGGTACCTGCACAAAAGTTGGCAAACATAGTGGGAAGCTGAAAATTAGAAGTAGCAAAATAGGTCGCAGCCTGTGAAGTAAATATTGATTACGTTTCGATGCTTGCCTCACGGGTGCAACGTGGGTAGTATAGTATCCAAGCTCGTACAAGGCCCTAAGGGTAACCAACGCGGTAAAATTGTTTTTTCTTATCAGGAATCAAGACTGCAGCCTAAATCCTCTTCCTTTGACGCGTTGTGGGGGCCCAACCTTCACAGACTGCAAAAATAATTAACGTTAATATTATTTTAAGTACGAAAATCAAATATCGCGGTCTTATCATGAAATTTGTCCTACCTTCCATAGGGGGTCGTCCCCAAGACCGCGGAACCCTATTTGCTCTCTTTCTCTCAGGCTCCCCGGTGTGTGTCTCCCACTTATCGCCAAAAATGAAGAAATATCTGTCTTTCAAGTTTTTGCTAATGGAAGATCGTCCCTTCATGAGGTACCTACTACCATTCTGTAGTCCTGTGTAATAATACCACTAATTTTCTACAAAGTTCTCTTTTGGCCTGTAAAAATCAAAGAACTATGCGACCATATTATCCTTCGCAAACTTATTCTGCCAAACCACCTAAGTTGTAAAGATAGCCATCCACCCATTAGGGTCAACTTGGGTTGGGGCTAGATTCATCATCTTCAGAATCTTCCGCATGAGAATTGTAATACCCCGTCCCGATAAATTAAATAAATAAAAAGTATGAATTGTGTACGAGGAGGAATAAAATTATAGTTGAATTAGATAAAAATTTGCGAATTTTAGATTGTATAGACTATGGAATTATTGGTGGATTAAAATAAAAATTATATTTTGCCTTTGTATAAAGTTAAGATCTATTGGGGCATATATGGAGATAATGAAGAAATATTAAAATAAGCTAAGAAATGGATTAAAGGAGTTGTTACTTCGTTACAATAAATGGGTAACCCTTTATCATATTTCAACAAAATAGTGAGGGGAAAAGTCAAAAATTAAAAAAAAGGGGGTTGGTTGCTCGAACGACGATAAGGGTCGTTCGAGCAACATCTAGAGTGTGGCAGACCCATCAACACGCAATCGACTTCACATTGGTTGAACTCATCTTCAGTCAGCCTTGGGCCTGACTAACTGACGTACTCAAAGCTATAACAGGTGGGTTTTTGGGTGTTTTCGTGCATATGAAATGGAGATTTGGCAGTTGATAAATCTTGTGTATGGTTTATGTAGGAGGGTACTTTAGATTATATATGGAGGCGTAACCCCTATTTGAGTATGGTAATGATAAGTTAATTTGGCCAAAGCTTTGGATTAATGACAGAACATATAAACATGAACCCAATGAAGATAGACTCAGCTTAAACTCACAAAGTCTCTCGTGTATAACTCAGGGAATAATAATGAACTTTAGAAGTGGCTTAGCTAGAGGGAGAGAGAAGTAAGCATCCTAGATACACCTTGGTAGGCAGGTAAAACCACACCAAATACCCTCAAGAATCTCTGTCGAATATTGAAAGCTTTATAATAAATGACAATGGTGAGTGAGTAAACTCTCTGGTTTTACAATAACTCCCTCTGATGTGTATTCTCTTTTGTAATAACTTCTGAACTCTCCAAAAGTCTCTCTCTTCCTCAAAGGTGGTTGGGGTCCTTAAATAGCCCCCACACACTACCCCCGAGGCAACTCAGTCATTAAAACTATGAAAGACATCCCTCATACTTTATGTCACAGCATTAAATGCCTGATGTACTAGTTGTCTCCACGTCATAAACATTAAATGCCAAGACATGCCTTTTGCCTAACCACTGTGTGTCAGGGGGCTGTTGTCGCAGAGGTGGCTCACCAACTGCCTGACAGCCCCAAATACCACGGTGGTTTACTCAAGTTCATGTCTGACATTGTTTAGCTGGCTAGTGACATCACCTACAGTAGATGTGACATTAAGTAGAGGGCTACTTGGTTCATAACTCAACGCCCGATGGAACTCCAAGCTGCTCCGCTTGAGGTTCCACGGTCAGGGTCCTTCGGTGTTTTACCAGGTGTATCTAAGATGGTCAGGACAAACCCCAACGGTTCCTTACTTCTCAAACCTCCAAACCAGGTCCCTCTAAAGTTCCCACGGTGAGGTCATCCGATAGAGCATGAAAGCTCTCCCAGGCCCTGCCAAGCCTGGTCTCTCACAAGTACCGTTTGACCTCATACAAACTCTTTTGTTATTATCGTTACGTCATTACAACCGTTAAAGCTTACAGTCATTAATAATGAAAATACAATATGACTAATACAACAAGCTAAAATATGAGCTGCCACGCCGAGCTACCTCGCTGAGTTGCCACGCTTGAGCTACCTCGGTTGCTTAATCTCAAACACTGTTGCTAATTGGGGATTTGTCCCTAATGTCAAGATTACCTTCAATCCCCCTCTACATTTGCCCCCTCGTGGAGAGATTTGTTGGAACAAGAAATGTCTGCACGAAATGTCTCAAACCGATGGACTTTTCTTTGTGTGAAAATATTCAGGCCTTTTTCCTTTATGCAGAACCGTTGGGACATCTTCTTCGTTGGGGCTTTAAGGGATAAGTCTGACAAGATATTTTGTTGGCGCCAAAACTCAAGCTTGTATAGGAAGGCAACGATTAGTGTTCCCCAGACGTCACTTCATTAATGAGGTGGCGTAGTCCTCTCAACTGTCAAAGCACTTCCCAAGGTGCCACGTGTTCATGTGAAATGATTATAGGCGGCCATGCACGTGCGGGGGTGGGAAAATCTAAACGCCAAAACTCGAGATTTTCAAACAGCCATATTCAAAATACTTTGAACCTTCTCCTTTGTTTTTTCTTACTCTGTTATTATCTTCTTCAGACTGGCGTTTCTTTTTTAGAAAGAGAGAGAGACTCCATTGTTGCAAGAGCTTTATTCTTCATCTTCTATACCACCACTTGTGATCGTGTTTCTCCATTCTCGCTCTCAATCCTTTTTTTCTCGAAGCTTTCTCTGTTACGATTTCATTATTTGCCATGGCGTCTTTAAGCAACCCCACCGTGTCTGCCACCAGTGTTCCGTCTGCCTCCACCACTGCTGCCTCCGCCCTGGGTGCTGCTCGCCAGGAACAGCTGAGGTTTTATCGTCGCTCTCCCATTTTTGGGGAGGGTGATGGCTTTGTTGTTGCCTGTAAGACTGTCTATTTTTCTTCCAAGTTTGACGCCCTACTGTTGGGCGATGAGGACGAAGAATTGTCTAAGTGGGGATTTCTGCCCCCAGAAGGAACTCTCAGATTTCGCTTGGAGCGAGGGGACTTTCCATGGTCCCATATTGATTTCGAAGCACCCGGGGGATCCCCCGCGCACTTTGTTGCCTGGAACTCTCACATGCAGAGTTCCTATGCTGATATCCTTACTAAGATCGGGCTGCAATGGCCTAAATGGTTTGGTGAGTTAACTCTCTCCAAGAACAATGCTGCCCTTCCTGTCTTGGTCTCTCGATGGAACGTGGCTACTCATACGTTCATCGCTGCGTGGGGTGAGTTCACCATAACTCTGGAGGACGTGTGCGAGCTCCTGGGCCTCGATGCAACAAGCCATGAGCCTTACACCGATGAGGCTCTTGATGCTCAAGAGACTGCAGATCGTTTGGAGTTGGATCGCATATGCCGAAGCTGCATCGGTTCTTCCAACAAAGCTAATTTTTCTCCCTTGATCAATTATTTCTTCAAAAGTTCTGGTGAAGGCAGTTCCTCATCAACTGCCCCTGGTCAAGGTACGCCGTTGGAGCTTTCCGCCTACATTCTTGTGATTCTTTCCCGTTTCCTTTTGACGGGCAAACCCAACGACCAGCCCCGAAGGGACCTTATCAACCTGTGCCTTCTCTTAGCTCGAGGCATAAAGCTTACCCTGGCTGCAATTGCCTTGGGATCCCTGTACACCTGGCTGGATAGGGATTTATTTTACATGGAACGCTCTCTTGGCCGTTATAACTTGGCCAATTTTGCCAACAGCGTTCTTCTGACCAGCTTTCTCTACTTCCGCTTTCCTGCCATAGCGTCCAAGACCAACAGTCCTCCCTCGGGTGAAACAATTCTGCCTCCACGGTCTTTCATTTATCACAAGAGACAAAGCCGAAAGGAGTTGGTTTCTATGATTGACCGTTTCGAGAACTTCGTCATGAGGCCCTATCAGGAAGAGGCCTTCTTTCACACTTATGAATTTTTCCATCAGGAAGCCAGAGTGATACAGGACCCTTCTCCCGACATTGAGGATCCCTCGCTTGCCGTGGTTCTTCTGCTTTCTCCAGGATATCTGCCCTCCTACACCGAGTGGGGATACACGAGCGAGCATTATAATCCCAACCGATGCAACCGTCAGTTTGGGTTTGACCAGGGGGAGCCACGTCCAGTGTTTCAATCGTCAAACCCCAAGCTCTCCTTTGGCGAGGCATGCTCCCTGTTTTCTTCGACCGCTGCGTGGGCGATATATTCAACAATGGCTGGGCGGGTCACCATTCCCAGTATCACTAGACATGGGGATGTGACCCCTTTGTTTGCCACCAAGTATTGGCCGAAACAACTACCTGAAATTGCTAAGTTCGTTGAGGGAGAGTCGGTGTATCCTCCTGTTTCTTCATTTTCCGCCCTAGAGTTGGGGCTAAAAGGAAACTTTGTACTTGGGATAGAATTCCCCCTAAGTTCAACCCACAAAGCACCTCCTACCAAGCTTCCCCCACTTTGCCCCATGGTCCCAGTTGCAACGCCAAAACTGAGGACTCCTGCTGTTCCAAAGAAGGCTGCCCCCTCTACTGCAGCTACTACCCACGAGGGGGCTTCTCTACCACCTGCCAAGAAGGCAAAAACGGCCAAGAGTGGGTCATCAAAATCGAAGTCCCAGAAGCCCCAAACTCCCGTGGCAGCTCTTCCCATAGCCTCCGTTCCACCTCCCATGGCTGCTGAGATGGCCGAGCGTGTAAGGAGGGAGGCCCAAGCAGAACTAGACCGAATAAATGCCGAGTATCAACGGCATGCAGTCGTTGTCCCTTCCTCCGTTGCTTTCCCCACAGTGGTGGTTGATCCTTCAGAGCCAACGGCTAGGAGGAGAAAGAGCTCCAGGGTTCCTCAAGGGGTCAGTACTGGTGCAGCGAGATCGAGGAAGAAGACTCTGGGCACCAAGTCCCAAAAGAAACGGACTCCTGAGGTGCACCCGACCCCTGAGGTGCATTCCACTCTTGCCCCTTTTGTTGCTGTTACTCCTCCTTCTTCGCCCGTGGTAGTGTCTTCTCGTTCTCCTTCTGAATCGGAGGTATGTATGCCTGATTTAGTTATTATCTCCTTTTGCTTAAGAACGACTGTCTTTACTTATATATATATTTTCCTTCTTCTCTTTTTTTTTTGACAACTGTGGTGCAGGGAGTTGAAATAGAAAGACCAGACCCCTCTAGCCCTCCCGTAAGCCCTTTTGTGGGGGGACGCTTTGGCGTATCTCGTACTGATGTGACTCCTCCCCATTCCCCCATGACGAGGCTTACGTATTCTCATCGTGCAGGCAGTAAACGTGCAAGGGAAGTCGTTGTGGGAGGTGAAGCCGCTGATCCTGCGAGTGATTCCTCGCCTGAAGTGTTAACACAACCCGAAATAACACAATCCGAGATAACACCCTCGGCCTCCTCTGATCTACAGGCCTCACTTGAGGTTCCTCTTCCCATTGTTCTTGTTGAGGAGAGTGAGCCCGAGGTATGATTTCCTCTATAATTTATTTGTTGTAGTCTATTCGGTCCCACTCTTTTCTTATTTGGCTTGCTGAATTCTGAGATGTTTTGGGTACTCCAGGTTGAAATATCCTTGTTGTTGGCAATCGTTCTTCCTCCAACGACGCTAATGAGGCCCCTGACTGTCATTCCTCTCTTTGGCACCATAACTGAGGTAAGCAACACGTAGAGATATTTCTTCATATTTTCTGTGCCCATTCTTCTTTTCTAACACTTGCCTTTGTGCCACAGTTTTCTCCTGATCTTGCACCAACTCCTGCAGTCAGAGCCCAGGTTGGTGCTTGTAGCCAGCATGGTGATGTGTTTACACCCCATCGTGTTGTGCCTTTGTTTGGGAGCTCAGTGTCTTCGCCTGATGAACCCAGTATGCTGGCCCTGGTGCCTTATACAGGTGATAGAGTTTTGCAAAGCGTGGAGGCTTCTGCGTCCAGGGACCCCGTTATGGCTTCTGGGGTAATAATCTCGCCCCCAACGGTTCCTGTCCCTGCAGCTGCCCCATATGCTCCCGTTGTAACTGAGGTATTTTGTTAACTTTTGTTAAGATTTCCCATAGTCTCTATCCTGTAATTTTTCATAAAATTTTCTTAAACTTCACCTTATAATGATGACTTAACAATGAAAACACTTGTTAAGTTTTTTCCGAAAACTCCACCTTATAACGGTGACTTAACAACGAAAAAGCTTGTCAAGTTTTTTTCATAAACTCCACCTTATGACGGTGACTTAACAACGAAAACGCTTGTCAAGATTTTTTCATAAACTCCACCTTATAACGGTGACTTAACAACGAAAACGCTTGTCAAGATTTTTTCATAAACATCACCTTATAACGGTGACTTAACAACGAAAACGCTTGTCAAGATTTTTTCATAAACTCCACCTTATAACGGTGACTTAACAACGAAAACGCTTGTCAAGATTTTTCATAAACTCCACCTTATAACGGTGACTTAACAACGAAAACGCTTGTTAAGTTTTTTTTTTTCATAATTTCATCATGTGCGCTATTTCTTTTCAGGTTGCTCGGGAAAATTCGCCCCCGGTTCTTTCGCCTGTAGGCTCGCCCTTCCGAGAACCTGATGTTTCGGAAAATTCTATTCATGATGATCAAGGTTCTACGACTGGTGCTGCAGCCGAGAGCGAGTCTGGGTGCGAACTGCCTCTTCCTGACCTGGCTCCTCACGCGTTCTGCCTAATGGTGCTTCGGCAGTCTCCTCAAATGCCTGTCAACCATCGCTTGGTGATCGAACAACTGGTGAATCGCCACCCTGAGACCTTCACACCAGATTGCCTACGCTCCAATATTCACGTGATGAGTCACAGATTTCAAGGCATGGCGATCGTTGTTGCTGAAATTGCCAGTACCCCTACTGCAAGTGTTACCAGATCCCTTCTTAACCAATTTCTGGATTTTCTGAAGGAGTTGGGGCGTGATGGTTTCCGTTTTGACTGGCTTATAACGTATCTGAAGACTTTGAAGAACCATCAACTGATCGGCCAGAGGGAAGTGTTACGAAATCACCAGGAGGACCAGCAAGCTGAGGAAGCTAGGTTGGTCGCATTGGCGCCCCTTTTGGAAGCAGTGGATCAAGAGGTAAAGGATGCCGAAGAAGCTTTGTGCCTGATCAAACTGAAGCGCGAGAGACTCCTGATCGAACATACACAAGTGCAAACGAGGCTGGAGGTTTCTATTAACGCCCAACGGTCTTTCACAGCAGCTTCTTCGGGCCTTCCTGGAGATTTTTTCTCTTCCTCAGATTTATCGTTTCTTTTAGACTAGTTACTTCTTGTATACAGATCCTTTACTGCTCTTATCTATGTAATTCTTGGGTGATAGTTCCCAACACAAATTTTGTAATGCTCTATTGTTTATGAATGAAGAATATATACTTTTCAATCCCTTCGCGTGTTGTGACTGTTGTTGTATGCTATAGAGTTTTGTATTTCTGCAATTCCTCCATTATGCTAAAAAATGTCACCCAAAACTTATATATTTATAACAATAGCTAGTCATAACATCAGTTCAAACTTGGTTGTTTACACATGATAAACCTTCAGCCACTTATTGTTAATCTTAAATGGCTTGTCCTCTTCTAACTTCGAAATTAAACAATAACCTGAGTCATGAGCTTCCTTCACAACGAAAGGTCCCTCCCAGTTGGCTGCGAACTTTGGTAGAGGAAGTCCCCTGATGTGCTTCACTGCCGCTTTCAATACGAGGTCTCCCCCCACGAACTTCCTTGGTCTCACCAAGTTGTCATATGCCCTGGAGAGTTGTTTCGTATATATTTGAAAGTGTTGCATCGAGTTATCTCTGTGTTCATCCAACGCTTCCAGATGTACATGTCTATTATGAGGGAGCATGCTACTTCTCAAGGCATAACGAACAGAGGGAACTTCCAATTCTAGTGTAAGGATTGCCTCAGCCCCATAAACAAGAGAGAACGGTGTGTATCCTGTGGGTTTTTGCTTGATTGTTCGATAGGCCCACAAGACAGCTGGTATCTTGTCATTCCACGCCCCTGGAAAGTCTTCCATCATTTTGGCCAAAATGTTAACCAAGGTTTTGTTAGTTGCTTCGGACTGACCATTTCCCTTTGGGTATGCCACCGTTGAAGTGTGATGAACAATGGAGTACTTGTCCGTGAGCATTGTTACTTCAGAATTGACGAAGGGGGTCCCATTATCCGAGAGAATAACTTTTGGGATCCCAAAACGGCAAATGATGTATTCTCTGATGAAGTTGCTTACCACCCCAGCCGTTGCCCGTCTGAGTGGTATTTCCTCGGCCCATTTTGTGAAACATTATGTTGCTATTAGTATCCATATCTTGCCTCTCGAAGAGGGGTGTATTGCCCCCACTAGGTCAAACGCCCAAGTATGAAATGGATAGGGTGTTGATAGAGAGTGCAAGTCTACCGATGGGGCATGGATCATATTCCCATGAAGTTGGCAAGCTTTGCATTTTCGAACAAACTCCGCAGAGTCTTTCTCCATCGTTGGCCAATAATACCCCAATGTCATCAACTGATCATACAGCTTGGCTCCTCCTATATGTGCTGGATCGTGCGCTTGTTTGAGGACCTCCACTGCTTCTTCCCTCGTGACACATCGCAAGGGCTTGTTAAAGTACCCCTTTCGATAAAGCTGCCCCTCCTGGACGTAGAACCGTGGAGCCCTTCGCCTCAGACCCATTGCATCTATTTTCCCCATTGGGATAACCCCCTCCTTAATGAAGTCGATGTAGGGCTGCCTCCAGTCCGTTTGGGCTTCAATAAAATGGCACTCAGCTGCTTCGAAGAATAGCTGACACTTATTGCATTTCCGTTGTAGCTCTGCCGCATCTTGCTTCATTCTAGGCCAGAAATACCCCTCCCTTTGAATTCTCCTATATAGAGGTATCTCAGTCGTTTCGTAGTGTTCCTTATGTGTTTTCCTCAATATTTTCTCGGCCTCTTCTGGGCTGACGCATCTTGACAGCCATCCTCCTGTATTTCTAAAATAGAGATTCCCCTGGCATGTGAAATATTGGGCCAACTCTCTTAGCCCCATCGTCCCCTCACCAGACTCCAGTTGCTTCTTAATATCCCTTCTCCAGCCTACTTCTTCCTCCATTGGTAGTATTGACTGTACTACCGAAGGAGCTGTTCTTCGTTGGATCACAACTGTAGTCTCATTGGTTTTCATTATCATCTTCTGGGCAATAGTGGCATAGGCGTCTGGATGGCGGTTCATCGTTCTGGGATGTCTCCTGATCTTGGTCCAATGGAACTGGTTGAGGAGCCTTTGAATGATTGTTCTATAGGGCGCCAGGCTCATGTGTTTCAACGCATATTCTCCGTTTACCTGCTGAATTACTAAGTTCGAGTCACCCTTAATGCAGAGTGAACGAATTCCCCTTCGAAGAGCCTCTAGAAGCCCTAGTACCAACGCCTCGTATTTTGCCTCGTTATTAGAGAAAGGGAAATTTAGATTGTAGGAAAGGCAAATCTCTTCCATCCCTTTTGAAAGAACAATCCCTGCTCCTCCTTTCTTTTCTGCCGAGGATCCATCGAACTGCATCGTCCATTCCTCCTCAGTTGCATCCAGGTAATTGGCCTACAAATCATCTCCTGGAATGTCTTCCCTAGGTGGCTCGAAGGTTCCTGAAGGGAAGATGGCCAATAGGTCAGCATACGCCTGGCATTTGATTGTGCGAGGGACCACACATTTTAAGTCATATTCAGAGAGAATAAGGAACCATCTAGCTGCCTTGCCAATCAATATAGTCTTCGCGAGTAAATACCTAATTGGGTCGCATCTAGTTACAATATGAATGGTAAAAGACAGCATATAATGCCTAAGTTTTTGTGCTACAAAGACCAAGGCTAAACAATGCCTTTCTAAGCTAGTATATCTAATTTCTGGCCCATGTATAATTCTGCTGAGGTAGTAAACCGGCCGTTCTTGCCCGTCTACTTCTTGTGCTAGCAGAGCTCCAACGGACCTCGTGGTGGATGTGAGGTATAGCTGCAACGGAGCTCCCGCCTGGGGAGGAACCATGATTTGTGGTGACACAAGCAGCTTCTTCAGCCCAACAAGGGACTTCTGGTGAACCTCTTCCCATCTGAATTTTGTGTTCCTTCGTAGCAGCTGCATCAGTGGGTGCGTTATTTCATCCAATCCAGGCACAAATCTCCTAAGGTAGGAGACTTTACAGAGAAAACTTTTCAACTCCTTCGTCGTTCTTGGACATGGCATCTCCAAGATTGCCCGCCGTTTATCCTGGTCCATCTGTACCCCTTGTCGATTAACCACGAAGCCTAAAAACTTACCATTTGTTACTCCGAAGACACACTTTAACGGGTTCATCCTTAACTTGTACCTCCTGCACCGAGCAAACACCTTCCTTAAGTCGTTTAGATGGGACTCCTCCTTCTTTGATTTGATGACCAAGTCGTCTACGTAGAATTCCACAAATTTATGGAAGAAGTCATGAAAAATGGCCATCATTATTCTTTGGTACGTAGCCCCTGCGTTCTTGAGTCCAAACGGCATTACCTTGTACATGAAGTTGCCCAACGGTGTTCTGAATGCTGTTTTCTCTGCGTCAGAGGGGTCCATCTTGATCTGGTTTTATCCCACATATCCGTCCATGAAGCTATACATCTCATGACCAGTCGTGGCATCTATCAAACTGTCGATGGAGGGTAGGGGAAACTTATCCTTGGGGAAAGCCCTATTCAAGTCTCTGAAGTCCACGCAGATCCTTATTTGGTTTTTGTCTTTCTTCCCCACTGGCACAATGCTGGATAGCCAGAGGGGATGTTGTATGGGCTTGATAAATCCTGCTGCCAATAAGCGTTGGACCTATTCTTTAATCTTTAAATCTATTTCAGGCTTGTAAGTTCTTATTGCCTGCTTTACCGGGATAGCCGAAGGCATCACGTTCAGCTTGTGGCAGCTCACTTCCTCATCCAGCCCTTCCATTTCAGTGTACTTCCATGCGAAGACATCTATGAACTCTCGAATCAGGTCAACCAAGGCTTCTTGTTTCTCCTTAACAAGATCTTTCGAGATAAAGATAGGCCTTGGATCTTCCCCTTCTCCTGCTAGGTTTAGTTGCTCCAACTCTTGTGCCTGGGGCCTTGGTTGGTCTGCCATGTAGTCTGGTTCTTCGGTGACATCTTCTACGAACTCTTGTATGTTGGAGTTGTCTATCACCATACACTGCCCCTGTTGATCTACTAAAAAACACTCATATATCGGGTCAACCTCATTGTTAGTCTTTTCGGCCGCCCGTTCACACCATTATAAGCGGTACACCACTTTTCCCTCTTCAGTGACAATTTTCTGGCATTGCCTGCTGGTAGCTGTTGCTACGGCCTTTCTCTTTCTTTCTCTGGAAGCCTCAGCGATTCTGTCTCCTGAAAAATGACTTAACACGCTTTTTCGTTGGACCTCATGCTCGCCTGGGTCTGTCCTAGGCCTCATCTTTTCTTTGAGCTGCTTCGAGATGTTCTGGGGTCGAGGGACCGCCCGATATGTTTCCTCGATCCTCTCCCCTTCGCCACTCTCATTTAAAGGTCCCATTCTTTCTCTAATCGAGGGGACCCATGCTCCCTCCATTCTCCTTGTTGGAACCCGCACGTCCTCTTCGATCTCTGTATAAAAGGCTGCATCCACCAAGTGTGCTTCTTCGATAGCGAAAGGCCTCTTAGTTGCCCTAATAGTCACTTATGTCCCCTTGATATTCGCCTTAGCACATTGATGGTACGTTGAGGGAACTAACCCTTGGTTGTGCATCCATACTCTCCCTATTAACAAATGATAGGAAGTTGCGCTTTCTATTACATGGAACTTGATATGGGAACTCATATTTCCCATCACTATCCCCACGTTTACATACCCGATGGACTTGGAAGATTGATTATCGTAGCCCGAGATTACCAAGGGCATGGGAACCAACCTTTCTTCCGGAATATTAGCCGCATGGAAGGAGTTGATTGGCATAATGTTGATGGAAGCACCCCCATCCATAAGAGTCCTGGCAAAGCTAACCCCGTTAACACTGGCGGTTACATACAGAGGCCTATTATGGGGGAACCTTACAGCTCTATCCGCATCGCTGAACGTTACCTCTGATAGGAACTTCTTTACCAGCCTAGCCATGGGTCCCCTCCACCTTAGCGAGGGGACTGCATTTCTTCTTGAAATATCTAAGATCGCCTGAGTTATCTCCATTATGCTCTCTTTCGGGATTCCCACTTGGTCGAAGAACCAAGTGAACTTTGGAGATTTTGACACTGCGCTACATTCTACGACTGGGTCCGTTTCCTCACCCTCAACGCTGTAGGCGTCTTCTACGTACCTAGCACTTGCTTCATC
The DNA here is from genome assembly GCA_949130495.1 of Sambucus nigra. Classification (NCBI taxonomy): domain Eukaryota; kingdom Viridiplantae; phylum Streptophyta; class Magnoliopsida; order Dipsacales; family Adoxaceae; genus Sambucus; species Sambucus nigra. The sequence continues at coordinate 397,207,885 of OX422224.1, forward strand.
ATAAGCTAGAACTACGTTAGCCATTCCCCTAGTGCAATGTTCCAGTGCCTTATCGAACTCCTTCATTGTTGCCCCTCTCCCCTCCCGTTCTGCCTCCTTATCGTAGGCCGTTACAAGATTGGCCCCATGTGCCGGGAGTGGGTTATTATTAACGTTCTGCGGGGGGGATTTGTAATGTTCCCGCCTTCATGTACTTGTCGATGATTCTTCGCAGCGTGAAGCAGCTTTCTGTTGGATGCTAGACTTTTCGATGAACCTGACAATATTTGGGGTCAGCCCTAGTTGTTGCGTCGGGCTCTTTCGCCGGAACACCCTTTGGTTCGTAAACCGTTCCGCCTTGGAGCATTTCCGTTATAGCAATTCATAGCCTCCTCCACCGTATAAGGTAACGGTGGCGGGTCTTCTCTATCTCTTCCGAACTTTCTTTTGTTATCCTTCCTCAGGGCCTTGCCCCCATCTTCCCTCTCGATATATCCCACCCGTGGGGCCTGAGACCTTCCTCCAATGGGTTGTATCGGCTGTCTGAACACCATGGGAGCTACTATCGGGCTAGGTCACACCACCAAAGAGATATTTCTTGCGGATTTTAAGAATGCTGAAAATGTCCCCTCGCGTGTCTCATTGATTAGGTGACAGATATACTCAGGAAGTAATCCCTCAGCACAAATCTGTAGTAACCTGGCCTCCTTAGCTTCTTCCCTTACATAGAGGGACCTTTCCCTACACCTTAGAATATAGGCCACCACCTCTTCTCCTGGCCTCTGCCTCTCCCTGCCAAGTTGGGTTAGGGTGAACTCATCTTCTGCCAAGAAGAACTTTCGGACGAACAATACATGCATCTCCTCCCACGTAGAGACACTATTAGGGGGAAAATGAGAGTACCAAGTGTATGCTTTATCAGTCAGGGATTTGGAGAACTCCCTCAATCTAAGCTTTTTGTCATTGCAGTGCGCTCCTAAATGTTCAACGAAATGCTTAATGTGTTCCTTCGGGTTCCCACCCTTCCCTGAGTATTTTTCAAAGGTAGGGGAATATAGTCCTTCGGGTAGGGCTCGTCGTTGTATTCCTGGGGGTAAGGTGTTCGAAAGTCATCGTAGACCGAAGCCATCTCGTCCACAGCCCGCGAGGAAGCCTGCATGAACTTCAGCATCTCTTTCTGCATCTCTTTTCTCATTTCTTCCATGGGCGAGGCTACTAGGGTCACCAGCGATGGGGCAGAGGGCCGAGCGCTCATTGCAACCGAAACGAACATTACCGGTGGTGTCGTTGAAACTCCGGAGGTACCCACAGCTGGATTCACAACAGAGGGTACACTTGCTGGGACCGCTCCCGTAACACCTGCCCCTGGTGGAACCGTTGGGGCTACTCCTGGTGTTACGTAAGCGTTAGCCTCTAACCCTCCCAGCATATTTGAAGCCACCGGAGTTTGCAAGAACTCGTGAAACTTGCTCATGAGGAGGGCAATCTGAGCGGGTCCCAACCCCGTGATCACGGGAGGTTGGGCCACCCCCGGGATGCCTATCGTTGCTGGCGCCAGAGGTACCTCTACTCGAGGAGCCCCATCTCCTAGGGCCTCTTGCTCTCTCGCAGCCTGTTCTTCATTATGCTGAATGTCATCGAAATTGAGTCTCCGAGTAGCATTATCTTGCGCCATACTCTTTATCTAGAAGGATGCCTCCCCAGCGGAGTCGCCAAATGTAGGAGGGTACTTTAGATTATATATGGAGGCGTAACCCCTATTTGAGTATGGTAATGATAAGTTAATTTGGCCAAAGCTTTGGATTAATGACAGAACATATAAACATGAACCCAATGAAGATAGACTCAGCTTAAACTCACAAAGTCTCTCGTGTATAACTCAGGGAATAATAATGAACTTTAGAAGTGGCTTAGCTAGAGGGAGAGAGAAGTAAGCATCCTAGATACACCTTGGTAGGCAGGTAAAACCACACCAAATACCCTCAAGAATCTCTGTCGAATATTGAAAGCTTTATAATAAATGACAATGGTGAGTGATTAAACTCTTTGGTTTTACAATAACTCCCTCTGATGTGTATTCTCTTTTGTAATAACTTCTGAACTCTCCAAAAGTCTCTCTCTTCCTCAAAGGTGGTTGGGGTCCTTAAATAGCCCCCACACACTACCCCCGAGGCAACTCAGTCATTAAAACTATGAAAGACATCCCTCATACTTTATGTCACAGCATTAAATGCCTGATGCACTAGTTGTCTCCACGTCATAAACATTAAATGCCAAGACATGCCTTTTGCCTAACCACTGTGTGTCAGGGGGCTGTTGTCGCAGAGGTGGCTCACCAACTGCCTGACAGCCCCAAATACCACGGTGGTTTACTCAAGTTCATGTCTGACATTGTTTAGCTGGCTAGTGACATCACCTACAGTAGATGTGACATTAAGTAGAGGGCTACTTGGTTCATAACTCAACGCCCGATGGAACTCCAAGCTGCTCCGCTTGAGGTTCCACGGTCAGGGTCCTTCGGTGTTTTACCAGGTGTATCTAAGATGGTCAGGACAAACCCCAACGGTGCCTTACTTCTCAAACTTCCAAACCAGGTCCCTCTAAAGTTCCCACGGTGAGGTCATCCGATAGAGCATGAAAGCTCTCCCAGGCCCTGCCAAGCCTGGTCTCTCACAAGTACCGTTTGACCTCATACAAACTCTTTTGTTATTATCGTTACGTCATTACAACCGTTAAAGCTTACAGTCATTAATAATGAAAATACAATATGACTAATACAACAAGCTAAAATATGAGCTGCCACGACGAGCTGCCTCGCTGAGTTGCCACGCTTGAGCTACCTCGGTTGCTTAATCTCAAACACTGTTGCTAATTGGGGATTTGTCCCTAATGTCAAGATTACCTTCAAGCCCCCTCTACAGTTTATATACCCAGCCTTGGTATAAGAGAAGAGTTGGGTCTATATTACATCATATATTGGAGGGAGAAGTGTGGGTTGTAGAATAAACACCCACTGCCATTTTTACTCTCTCTCTCTCTCTCTCTCTCTCTCCCCCCCTTATTACTCTCAGCATATCTCTCCCACAATAACCATGAAACATCGGATTTCTTTGTGTTTAATGGCTACACTCACAAGAAAATAAATATTTCCCACTGTTATCTCGAGGCGGCGAAAAATAGAGGAGGCTCTGTTGGGAGTTTTGATGGGTATCTCAGGAGGTATTGAATGTTTCAATGGAAATGGAGCTTTTCTTGGAGTGTGTTGGAGCTTCCACGGAGGCCTGTTTGGTGGAGCTTTTTGTGACTCCTTTTAGGGCCACCTTTGGAGGTGGGGAGTCACCCATCTTCATTACCACCACCATCCTTGGAGTCATTTAGGTGGGATAATCTACTCTTACGTTGAGACTTTATTTGAATAAATATTGTAGCCTTGTTGTATGTGTGACTAAGAGTAGGATTATCATAATATAATATTGGAATTCTTAGTACACTAAAAGTAGACATTTTTATGGTAATAAAATTGTGGAAAAACATATTATTGTGTATATTTCCATATGAATCTGAAAGTGGACATTTTTATGGAATGAAAATGTATGATGATATTATTTTTGTGTGTTTTGCTAATAAAACTGAAAATATACATTTTTTGGAATAAAATGTAGGAAGTGTTATTTTGGCATATTTCTAGTAAAAAGGAAATAATGTACATTTTCTTGAAATAAAAATGTAAGAAGATACCTCTGTGTGTATTTTTGGTAAAATTAAATAATGGAAATTTTTATGAAATAAAAATGTGGAATAATGTTAGTGAGGTCAAAACATTTATAAAATAAATATTTTATGTTTCTTGTAAAAAACGGAATTTTGGAAGCTGAAAATGTAAATGGGGTTATTTTATGCGTTAAAGGTGTTAAAGCGATTAGTATAAAAACTAGGAAAAAGTGAAATATTAAACAAGTGTTAAATGGCTAATGTGTTGAGTTGAAAACTTAATAACCATGTTGAGAAAAATACACTTGTTAAAGGATTAAGTTTTAAGTTTAGCAAATAAAGGGTAAATTGGTAATTTACTTAAAGCGAAACATTTTAATGGAATAAAAATGAAAAGTGAAAGAGTGTCTTTACACTAATGTGCGGGTTGAATAATAAATTAAGTCCTAAAACGTGAATGATTCAAGTTTAAATCACATGTGTGTGGGTAAGGGACTTAAATAAGAAAGGAAACGATTTTCCAAGTGTTAATGGAAAAATGGACGGTTAAGTTCGAGTTTTTTTGCTTCGGTCGGGTAAGAATAAAGAAGTGGAATAATGTGGACATTTTGTAAACAAATGTTAAGACACTTGAAAAGAACTTGGATGATACCGGGATAAAGCAAGAAGGTCCTGGAGTTCTTGGGTGAAAAGTCCTAAATCACTAGCCAAAGCATATGGTGCGCATAGCCGGCGGTGTAAGCCCGTTGAAGTATGCGATTAATTGAAAGATTCCGATAAAATATAAAGGAAATATGGAACGTATCAAGAAATGGGTTAAGTGGTAATGTGTTAATATAACCTAACTTAAATGAGTGTAATAAATGTTCCGGTGAAGGTTAAATGGAGAAGTAAATGCGTAAATCTGTTAATGTCCATAAGTTAAGGTAATAAGGGTAACGTAAAGTGGGTAAACGGGTGGTTGTGTGACCTAAGTGTTAAACTCGTAATTTACATAAGTATGAATCGAAAGGATTTCAAATGGTAAACCAGTATTTTCTAGCATGGTAAATGAGTGTGCTGAAATGGCACTTTTCAATGAAAATATTAAAGTGTATATAAATGAGTTAAAAGGAGTAAGTCCGATAAAGGAGTGTATTTGGGTAAGTCAAGTACAATGGTTTCAAGTGTTGGACCGGGTGTGTTAAATAGCATGAAAATTGCTAAGTACAAATAAAGAAAGTATTTTACAAGATTAAGGTTAATTAATTTGGGCAAGTATGGTTTTCGAAAGTAAAACGGTTGATGCATTGAATATGTATTTTGAAGGTATATATATATATATATATATATATATATATATATATATATATATATATATTCGCATGCATATGTTGTAGTGTGTGGGTACTCCTTTCTGCTGTTTGTTTCTATATTATTTTTATATTCCCACTGGGCATTGGCTCACCCCCTCGCTTCGTTACGGCAAGTTGGGTGCGGTTTCGTCTTTTAAGGGTGTTGCACATGTATGTGTACTTCATTTATTTTACGTTAGCAAGCTCTGTTTACTTGGACTTCGGGATACTTCCTTGGGTCCCACACGTAGCTTATCTCGAAACTGGGCTCGCATGCTAACAAGTGAAATGTTAACTAAATTAAAACTAGACTAGCAACATTATTTAGGATGTTTCAATGCACTTAACACATAACGACTCGATTCTAATCGGGTTAACTCACAAATAATCCATAAATTCGGGTCGGGGAGTTACAAATGGTATCAGAGCTATAAGTCCAAGGTTCCTTTCAGATGTGAAGTGGTTAGGTCGGTATTGGATCTTTCGAGGTCAGTGTGGGTTGGGTTGGTCATGCTAGTTTGATGGAAGTTTAATTCGTGTCCTCGACAGTAAGGTCAAAGAGGTTAGCACGACAAGTAAGTTAGTGCCAAATGGCATATGATAAAGTTAATTGTTACAACTCACTTTCGAAAATTTTGATTTAAGTATGTAATAATTTAAGGGTGTCCACGTAACCCAGTAAATGGTGACACTGTGGTTCATAGTGTGAGGTATTTGTGTTCCAGCCTTTATAGACATAGAGCCTTTGAAAATGTTAATAAAATGAAATATCGCTCGTTGGGCAAGTGGCGCCGAATGTTGAATAATTAATAGTAAGGATTGATTGATAGAGTGTCGTAAAGAGAAATCGTGATTTTAAATTATACGTAGCCTTGGGTGACACATATGAGAGATCAATATCGATGTGATAATTGGTCAAATTCAATCCTTGGGGTAACACCGTGATTGATGTGTAATACAATGAGCATGTAAATTGTATGGGTCAACATTAGAGGATAGGTCAATCTTAGTTGGTAGAATTCTATCCTGATGGGTGATTGCCTTATTAGTTGTTGGAAAAAGAATGTATCTTATGAGTCGTGATTAGAGTTACTGGCCATTTATGGTAAGGGTTACGTAAGTGACAATGATAAGTTGTAGTGGCAGATGAGTGAACCATAGGTAGCCCTCTGGAGTAGAAATTCATAGAATAATGCAACATTTGATGAATAGGATCCTTAGTGACATCGGTAGTGTATACCTGGGAATGTACGGGTTATACGCCATGATATGTATCCTACTAAAGGCCTTAGTGGCAATGGTGATGTCGTGTAGCATTTGTTGCGACCTGGCAGGAAACTTGTGAATTCCCCTATTGAAATTAAGCAACCGAATAAATTATTTATAAGTGTGAGATACGTGGTGAGAATATGTTAGGACCATTGGTTGTAGGCTTGGACTTAACATATCACAATATGTGTGCCTTGACTATAATGCGGGTTTAGATAACCTTGATAACTGAGGTAACCTCGAAGTGAGGCTAGACAATCGTAGTGACTTAAGTGTTAAGTATATAAGATATGATGATTTTGAAGAGTACCTCTTGCAGCGTCATTAGGGTGAGCCTCCTCTTAGGCAATACCCGATGTCTTGTGTCCTACCAGAACCTGGATGGTATAATTTATAGTTTGGTGATTGTAATGTGATAACTACCAAGATATATAGTCATAATTAATGGGTTAGCACATAGTGTGATGTTTACATAGTAAGGAATTTCAGATATAGTAGCGGAACACTCGTAGGGGTTCAAAGGATGTGGTCTAGTCAGATTGACTTTAGGTTAGTAACATGGTTAGGTGTGTGAGTTTGTATCAAAAAATTCTTGAAATGTATACGAAGGTTTATCTAACAAATTGAGTAATGCGAGTGGCACACATTCCATAAGTTAAAGTTGAAGTTGGGTATTGTGTATTACATTTGGGATTCATTGTCGCACTGAGGTTTATGTAGTGGTGTACATTTCATAGTGATAAACTCGAGGCCGCATAGCATAGGTCATGGTATGACTTGTGGTATCTTGTAATAGCAGTGTAAGTTGTTTAGAGAACAATTGACTTTGGTGTTGTCACGTAGGAGGAATTGGGAGTCATTATTATATAGAAATTTACATAAGTGATGATAGACCATTGATGACTATAGCATGATTAGATCGTGTTGAATTGTGGCAGCACCTGGGAGTTAGTGCTACGATTTTTGTTTATGTATCACGACATGACCTTTGAGGATAATTTCGAGAATGGGTTGATAAATGTTAGGTGGTACACCTAGGAGACCCAGAACACGATGAGGTTCGTTATGGCTTTTAGAAATAGCACTCGGGATGAAGTGTTAGACTTGATTATAGCACCTAAGTGTGCTACCTGTATGGTTGATAGTGACTATGTCAAGGAAAGTCATTAGGCATGAGTGATGTTTGAAAGTTGAGATGCCATTAGGGCGATTATGATTTGGTATCATATAGGCAGTGCTAAGAGTGGTATCAATGGTTCACGAGTTGAATGTTTGAAATTATGTAAGCGATGTGTTTCACTTAATAAGAGTGGTCTCACAAACTAAGGTTAGTTATCGCAGGTTGAAATTTTGAAAGCCTAATTGTGGTGGGTCGGTACTAATGATAAGTGCCAAGAGAAGCAACTTCACCTTGATTTAGGATAGCGGTGCTTGTCAGTGATGGATAGGTGGCGTTAGTCCTAAGGAGTGAAGCCTAGCGTCCAGCTTCCCGAAGGAATTGGTTTGTTTTCCATCTGTCGAGTATGAACAGATGATTCTTGAGTAGAATTAGTCAGGGTTAATATGCCAAGCCAGGGTGGGAATTCAATTATTTCCTTGGGCATGGAAGTCGCCTGATTCGTTGCAATTCGTATGCCTTCTTTGATCCCGGTAATGGGAAGTTGTTAAACTATCTGATTCGGGTGTGGCGCGGTATAAGATCGGCAGTGACGCGGGCTAGGCCAGTTGGGGATGATGCATCATGGTATGTGAGTATGCTTTTCTTCGAAAGCACCTTGTTACTCACTAGTTTGTGTACGCATGGTTCCGTGTTGTTGCATGTGGTTGGCATCGTTACTCGTTTGTTGTAGGTTAACATGTTTTGTTAGCTACCCGGTATAGCTAGTTACGAGTTGATCGTGTGTCCCAGGGTCGTCATTTGAGAATATTTTGAATATTCAGAGTATCATAAAACATTAGGCGCTAGTTTTGCACTCCGTGAGACTATGCGAAGTGATGATGTGATCGATCGTATAAGATTGTGTGGTGGTACCTAAGGTGACTTGGGGTTAATGTGAGAGCCTCATAGGAAAGATCGCGCGGATGGATGAATATGATATATTGTCTTGTGATCGTTGATGTGAATGATTAGAAATGTTGAGGACCACCCTAGGTTGGGCGTGATTCAAATTAACTCAAGGAAATGTAGATTGTGAATCCTAACGTAGAAATGATCCATACTAATGGATTCGTTGTTAATATTGCCATAGTTGATGAGTATCGATTACCTCGAGGTTGTTTAGACAAACATGTTAGCCATGCTTGAGAGTTTGCAATAAGGCCTTGAGACTATCGTGATTAGAATAGTAATGATGGTTAATGAAATTGAAGTCCTTGGATGGACCCTCATATTGAGGATGCCTAGGATTGGGAACCGATCATTGGTGACTGGATTATAGGTTGTGATGAGCCAAAAATTTCGAGGACGAAATTTCCCACAATACCCCGTCCCGGTAAATTAAATAAATAACAAGTATGAATTGTGTACGAGGAGGAATAAAATTATAGTTGAATTGGATAAAGAAATTAGCGAATTTTAGATTGTATAGACTATGGAATTATTGGTTGATTAAATAAAAATTATATTTTGCCTTTTTATAAAATTGGGAACTATTGGGGCATATATGGAGATAATGAAGAAATATTAAAATAAGCTAAGAAATTGATTATAGGAGTTGTTACTTCGTTACAATAAATGGGTAACCCTTTATGAGATTTCAGCAGAATAGTGAGGGCAAAGTTGGAAATTCAAAATATAAAAGGTTGGTCACTCGAACGACGAAAAGGGTCATTTGAGCGACGTCTGGAGTGTGGTAGGCCCATCAACACGCTGTCGACTTCTCATTGGCTGAACTCGTCAGCCTTGGGCCGGACTAACTGACGTACTCGAAGTTGTAACATGTGGGTTTTGTGTGTTTTCGTGTATATGAAATGGAGATTTGACAGTTGATAAATCTTGTGTATGGTTTCTATACCCAACTTTGGTATGAGAGAAGAGTTGGGTCTATATTACATCACATATTAGAGAGAGAAGTGTGGGTTGTGGAACAAACACCCACTGCCATTTTTACTCTCTCTCTCTCTCTCTCTCTCTCTCTCGCGCGCGCGCGCGCGCCTTAATACTCTCAGCATATCTCTCCCACAATAACCATGAAACGTCATATTTCTTTGTGTTTAATGGATATACTCACAAGAAAATAAATATTTCCCACTGTTATCTCGAGGCTGCGAAAAATAGAGGAGGCTATGTTGGGAGTTTTTATGGGTATCTAAGGAGGTATTGAATGTTTCAATGGAGGTTTGTAGAGGGGTTTAATGGATCTTTTCTTGGAGTGTGTTGGAGCTTCCGTGGAGGCATTTTTGGTGGAGCTTTTTGTGACTCCTTTTAGGGCCACCTTTGGAGGTGGGGGAGTCACCCATCTTCATCACCACCACCATCCCTGGAGTCATTTAGGTGGGATAATCTACTCTTATGTTGAGACTTTATTTGAATAAATATTGTGCCTTGTTGTATGTGTGACTAAGAGTAGAATTATTATGAAATAATATTGGGGTTCTTAGTACACTGAAAGTAGACATTTTTATGGTAATAAAAATGTGGGAAAACAGATTATTGTGTATATTTCCATGTGAATCTAAAAGTGGACATTTTTATGGAATAAAAATGTATGATGATATTATTTTTGTATGTTTTGCTAATAAAACTGAAAATATACATTTTATGGAATAAAATGTAGGAAGTGTTATTTTGGCATATTTCTAGTAAAAAGGAAATAACGTACATTTTCTTGAAATAAAAATGTAAGAAGATACCTCTGTGTGTATTTTTGGTAAAATGAAATAATGGACATTTTTATGAAATAAAAATATGGAATGATGTTAGTGAGGTCAAAACTTTTATAAAATAAATATTTTATGTTCCTTGTAAAAAAAACATAATTTTGGAAGTTAAAATGTAAATGGTGTTATTTTATGCGTTAAAGGTGATCAAGCGATTATTATGAAAATTGGGCAAAAGTGCGATATTAAACAAGTGTTAAATGGCTAATTTGTTGAGTTGGTAACTTAATAACCATGTTGAGAAAAATACACTTGTTAAAGGATTAAGTTTCAAGTTTAGCAAATAAAGGGTAAGTTGGTAATATACATAAAGCGGAACATTTTTATGGAATAAAAATGAAATGTTAAAGAGTGTCTTTACACTAATGTGCGGGTTGAATAATAAATTAAGTCCTAAAACGTGAATGATTCCAGTTTAAATCACGAGTGTGTGGGTAAGGGACTTAAATAAGAAAGGAAACGATTTTCCAAGTGTTAATGGAAAAACGGACAGTTCAGTCCGGGTTTTTTGGTATCGACCGAGTGAGAATAAAGAAGTGGAATAATGTGGACATTTTGTAAACAAATGTTAAAACACGTGAAAAGAACTCGAGTGATATCGGGATAAAGCAAGAAGGTCCTGGAGCCCTTGGGTGAAAATTCCTAAATCACTGGCCAGAGCATATGGTGCGCATAGCCAGCGGTATGGAGCCCGTTGAAGTATGCGATTAATTGGAAGATTCTGAGAAAATATAAAGGAAATATGGAACATATCAAGAAATGGGTTGTGTGGTAATGTGTTAATACAACCTAACTTAAATGATTGTAATAAATGTTCCAGTGAAGGTTAAATGGACAAGTAAATGCGTAAATCTATTAATGTCCATAAGTTAAGGTAATAAAGGTAACTTAAAGTGGGTAAACAGGTGGTTGTGCGACCTAAGTGTTAAACCCATAATTTACATAAGTATGAATCGAAAGGACTTCAAATGGTAAACAAGTATTTTCTAGCATGGTAAATGAGTGTGTTGAAATGGCAATTTTCAATGAAAATACTAAAGTGTATATAAATGAGTTAAAAGGAGTAATTCCGATAAAGGAATGTATTTGGGTAAGTCAAGAACAATGGTTTCAAGTGTTGGACCTGGTGTGTTAAATAGCGTGAAAATTGCTAAGTACAAATAAAGAAAGTATTTTACAAGATTAAGGTGAATTAATCTGGGCAAGTATGGTTTTCGAAAGTAAAACGGTTGATGCATTGAATATGTATTTTCAAGGTATATACATATTTTCGCATGCATGCGTCGTAGCGTGTGAGTACTCCTTTCTGCCGTTTGTTTCTATACTGTTTGTATATTCCCACTGGGCATTGGGTCGCGCCCACGATTTTTTACGGCAGGTTGGGTGCGGTTTCGTCTTTTGAGGGGGTTGTAAAGGTAAGTGTACTTCATTTATTTGACGTTAGCAAGCTCTGTTTACATGGACTTCGGGATACTCCCCTTGGGTCCCACACGTAGCTTATCTCGAAACAGGACTCGCTACTAACAAGTGAAATGTTAACTAAATTAAAACTGGAATAGCAACATTATTTAGGTTGTTGCATTGCACTTCACACATAACAACTCGATTCGGATCGGGTTGACTCACGGATAATCCATAAATCCAGGTCGGGGCGTTACAGGAACAGGCACTCAAAGCCGTTATCCAAGGAGGAAAGTATATAAAGGGAAGAAGACTCTATTACTACGAACCGCGGAACATGATCGTTGGTCCGTGGAAGGCAATGTAGATATGGTTCCCTCAGAGAACTCGCAAGCCTCATCCAGCTGAGCTAACCACTCCTCATTCATTATACAATGATAATTGAGGGTTAAAGGATCCCTCATTGTCTCAGTACCGCGACTGGACGGCCCAGCTTTAGCATTCCTTACTTCCACAACAGGCACTTATGCACTAGAAGTTGCGACACTCCTCTCAACTAACACTTGATTATTTGTGGAGCAAGTATCCTCCCCAACTCTTTGAATGTCCTCTACAGCCTCCATTAGATCCTTCGCGGACTCCGAATCAATGCGATTACAAGTTGGGCACTCTTTTAATACAACCCCCTAGTTTTCAAAGGTTTTATGTTTAACACCGCGAGAGGAGGAACACCAAAATGCCTTATCCAGAAATCCTCTAAGTACTCCCAAGTATTCCAATGCAAAAGGTTGCGGCAGAACCTATAAAAGCAGAGGGAACTCCACCGTTAAAGCGCCGCAACGTTTCTGAGCAAAATATAACGAAAGCACAAGTTTGGTAGCCCACAACGTCAATAAAAAGTCGCGGCAACAGACGCAAGTATAGATCCAAAAAGCTACAGGTATTATAGGTGAGGTCGCGACAATACTTACAACACCTAAGACCACAGACTCCCAAAACTTAAGTCTGAGACCATGGCAAAAGTAAACAGTAGCAAATGGAAAGGTCAAAGCCACGGTGTGAAACCTAAACACCAAAGGCCATGAACCACAGAACTAGCAGTAAGAAACTGCGGCATAGTCAAAACATGTCCAGGGGCAGAAGAAACAATTCAAAAGCAGGTCCAGTGCCACAGCCAGCTAAACAGGACCGCAACCACCAATTCGCATCCGCGACCAAAGAAGACAAACACCTGGCCTCCTCAATTATGTGATCTGACAAGATCAAAAAGGGAAAAACAAGGGTTTTGGCCAAGAACAACCACAAACGGCAGTTCGTGTTCTTGGCAAAAAACCAACATAAAATGCAGAGCACCAACCTAAAATGTCCAAATCACAACTAAATAGCCTATCTTACCTAAAATAAAACCTCGTCAAATACCAAATCTACCAAACAACCTTAAAAAAAACAAGGTTCTAAAAAACGCGGGGCGTGATTGAGGCGTGGAGGCCAAGCCTTAAGCCTTAGAAGCCTAGGCGGGCTAGGCGTAAAAAGGCGTGAAAAGGCGTTTAGGCCTTGTTAATACATTTTAATATTTTTTAACCATAACAAGGTTATTAAAATACAAAAATTGCACATATCATAAAAATATGTATGAATATATGCAAATTAAAATACTATTTGATTATTTTGGATGAGATAATTGTCCGATTTATAAACAAATTCTTTAACAACATCGTTTCACTAAAGCATTGTTGTTTTTAGAAAAAAGTGCGCCTTAAGAATAAGGCGTGAAAAGCGTAAGGCGAAGCGTTTCTCCCAAGCCTTAAGCCTAGGCGGGTTTTTTAGAGCAGATTAAAAAACAAATGGGTTCCCCAAACACAAACCCAAAAAAATGTAAACTCATTTTTACAGATTTGAACGATATTAGGGATTATTTGTAAGATTTAAAGCATGGAAACAAAACAAGGACAAAAGCAAGGTAATCTACGAGGAAATTGCAAGAAAAAAAAAAAGAATGAAAGCTAACATGAGATGAAGAAAAAAAAACTCGTCGAAAAAGTCATCGGAAATCGCTTGACAGCCACCGAAAATCGTCCAAGTCGTTGCTCTCAAATATGGAAAATGCTAATGAGGCCACAGCCTATGAGCATTTACATAAAGGGTCGCGAAAATTGAAATGTTTCAGCACCTGGTCGCGACATCATTTAAGGGGTCTATTAAACTCCATCCTCCAATAGTTTGTGGTATCATCAAGGAACCTTGTCAATGAAAGGCCTCGACTCCAAGGAAACGCATTACGAACATAAACTAAGCCCCAGCGCTAAATCATTCATCTCTTAGCACTAAGGCTTGGGGGGCTTCTGTTATACCCAAAATGTGTCAACCAGTAGACATAAGAGACGTAGCACAAGCGTCCGCATAAAGACAGTAAAATAAATACCAAGTGCTGACAAAGGCCACAACTTGTACATGGCCCAGCCGCGGACTGAACTCCGTTTGCCCCTTTATACACTAAGACTACGGCTTGGTGCACATACTGGCCGCAAACTTTATGACACAACTGCATCAAAGGGGCACAGTTATCCCTTTTATAGGTCGCGTCGCGAACCCTAACACGTCATCAATGGTTGTCAACTGTCCACATTCTAAAAAGATTCCATTTCAATAATACTTATCCATAAGGCATGTGCATTGTGTATGTGATGCCCTCACCAACTAATATAAATAAATAGGGGTGTTCAGGGGTCGGTTCGGATCGGTTTTGGACCCTAATTCAAACCAAACCGATCGATTCGATTTTAGAAAAGGTCAGGCCGAAACCAAACCGAATATGAAAAAAACCGTCGGTTTCGATTCCCATCGATTTCGGTTCGGTTCAGTTCCGAATCGATTTTCGACGATTTCCTGTTTGGGCGATTTTTTTAAGGGTTGTTTTCGGTTTGGGTCGATTTTTGAAGGTGGTTAATGATTTTTGGATATAAAAATAAAAAAAAATTAATATATATTGCGGGTCGGTTCGATTTGAATCGATTTTTCCCATGTATAAACCGTCAGCCGAACCGACATGATCAATTTTTTATATCCGCAAACCGTAGGCCGAACCGGGCTAAAAAAAACGCCGATTTCGATTCGGTTTGGACCGATTCGATATTCGGGTTGATCGATTTTTTTGCACCCCTATAAATAAAGGTGTTCACCTCCTCATTTGACAAGCAAGATCTAGGCATCAAAGCCCTGCAAAATTATCTCTAACATCTCTCTACAGTTGAGTCTACACTCTAGTTACCTGCTCCGGTCACCTGAGTCATCCACAGTCAAAACCTCCCTCATGTCTACACTACAACGCCGCAGCATTCACTACACAAAACGTGTATGTTATGCAGTTAGCCTATTGATCTCCTCTTGTACGCCTTGAAGGCCTCCCAAACTTCTACTATTACATGAATCTAATGAGAATCAAGCTCCGTAGTAGACATACTCATTTTCATGACCGAACCACTCTAAATCTCGTGTTATCTCCCTTTAGCTCTCTTTTACTCTATTTTCTGTACTTTGACTATTGTGTATAACTTTGACAGTATGATTTACTTTGGTAAACCATTTTAAGACGACACGATTCAATTTTATTTTTCATTATGATGAGAATGTTACCAAAAAAAATTTATTCTCATGACTTTTGTATTAGACCTAATCAATCTATTTATAAATTTTACGGAGTGTAACAATAAGGTGGAGAGCATTTGCAATTTGAGTGATTGCAAGTGTTTTTCCCGTTAAATCTTAAATAATTCATAAAACAATATCATACAAAATAAGAAGAAGAAGAAGAAGAAGAAGAAGAAGAAGAAGAAGAAGAAAAACCGTATACGTGTATGACATGTGTCACCAAGTCTAATCTTAAAGGAAAATACAATTTTGACAAAAATAAATAGACAAAATTAGGATTGTAAGACTAACAAATTCATACCTCAATAATTATACCATTTTTTCTCCTAGTAAGCAAACTTAAATAAATATAAATAAAACAACAGCATTACTATGTTTCCCTAAATCATCAAATAAGTAAGCTAAAAAATCAACAATGCCAGCTAAAAAAATCCCATTTGCCCTCTTGACTAATCCAAGCAACCAACAACCTGTATTGCAAAAAACATAATTTAATGAATAAACTCATTCTGTACTTTACTATAAGTAATCACTACTATAACACCCCAAACATTTAAAAGAGAGAGAGAGAGAGAGAGAGAGGGAGAGAGAGCGAGAGAGAACTATCAGTGGCCCCTGAAACTTTTACACATACAACAATTTGGAACTTTATCTATTTTTTTGACGATAAACCTCCAGTTAAAATGACTTGTTTATCATGGGTTAGTAGTCATATGTGGCCTTTAAGAAAAGTTTCCGAAATTTTTGTCAATTTTTTATGGTCATTCCGATTCAATTTTCCAGAAACTGGAAAAAACACAAAAGTTTCAATAAATCGGAATGAAATAAATAAACAAACAGAGAAATCCTAATCGACGTATATTTAAAATAATGGGAGAGTATAATTTCAGGAAAATAAGCATATTTTCGGAAAGATCCGAGTTCTTTTAAGAAATCAGATCAACATAATTTGGGGGTGGGGGGGGGGGGGGGGGAAATTGGATCGGAAAAAATCAGAAAAACAGAAATAAGTCTGATTGCGATATGATTTTGTTTTGAAAAAAATCAGAATTCGGCAATTGAAAATATCTAGAATGGGAAAAAATACAGAGTTCGAAAACACACACCCCTCGTCATGTGCCAAATCTAGATGACTGTTTCCACAAAATTCAACAATAAATCTTGATGGAAGGGTGACATTTCAAAGTAAATGTACTTGAGAGGGTTAAATTCTTGCGACAATAGATAATGAGCCAAATCGTTAGAGCAAAAACAGTTCACAGGCAACTGATGCAATTTACTCGCAAAAAAAGGGGGGTATATAATTTACCGATATCAAAAGTGCGCCTTTCGTTTGCGTGCAGTGTATTTTGTATCTGGAGGAACAACATTTCCCTTTTTCCTCATTTGTTCCTTCTTCTTCAGCACCCAAGTTCTTCCCTTCCCTTTCTTGTTTAATTTCTGCTTTTTCCTTGGCCTATGCCTATCTGAAATGCAAACCTGCAGAGAATAAAAGAATCAGGGTGTGTTTGACAGGCAATAGTTTTCATGGAAAATATTAGGTCCCGTTTGGTTGATGTTTCTGAAAATTGGTTTTAAAAACTGTTTTTGAGAACAGTTTTATAAACCAAATTTGTGAAAATTTTAAACATTAATAAGCGTTTGGTAAACTTGATTTAAAATCAACATAAAAAAATTAAATCCACACACACAGTCGGGGCACACGGTGATGCATTGGGGCGGGTGGTGGTTGAGGGTGGGTGGTGGTGGGTTGAGGCATGTGGTGGTGGGTTAGGGCGGGTGGTGATGAGTGCTTGATAATGAAAAATGGAAATGAAAATCTTAAAAAAGGTTTGAAAACAGCTCAAACCTGTTTTCAAATTTCAAACCTATTTTCAAAACACGGTGTTTTAAACACAGATTTTTGAAAATTGGTTTTAAAAAAAGTTTAAGAAAACAGGTTGCCAAACGGATGTTCTACCAGTTTTGGATTTTAAACACAGAAAACAGTTTTCAGAGAAACATAAACCAAACAGGCCCTTAACGATTCCATATTTTTCAACTTTTGTTGTGTCTGCTAAATGTACGTTTGGAAGTCCTTGGAAAGAATTTTCCACCCACTCCAATCAAACATACCCTGATTTTCGAACTTTTGGCGTGCCTGCCTGTCTATAATTTTTTGTAAGAATTTTCCAAGTTTGCCTCGAGTACAACTTGATAATTCATATTGTAGACATTTTCCATGGAAAAAGTAAGGGTACATGAACATTGATGTCAGCCTTGTGATAAGCAGAGGCTGTGGCAAATCCACAAATTGGAGAATGGAGGGCCAATATACATTTATATAAATTTCTAATGGAGCAAATAACTATTAAAAATTGGAAAAAAAAATATCAGATCTCAATTTTTTTAATTTCTGTACTTTGGCAAGAACTGGAGAATGGAGGGCCATTTTATATATAATTATTTTAGTGGGGCGTAACTAAAAAAAAAAAGTGGGGGGGTTGTGTCAAAATAAACCTATTTTTTAGGGGGCCAAGACTTTCAAAGTACTATTTATTTTGCAAAATCATAAGTTTTAGTGTTTAAATTTTAATTTTTTGAACCCCCACTTCATCTCAGGTTTGGTTTGTAACCCAAATATTCTTAAAGTTCGGGGTAAATACAAAAAAAAAATGGGGGCTTAAATCGATATAACTCTATTTTTGTGGGGCCACGCACGCCTATGAGATTACAATATATTTTGCAAATTCATATGTTTTAGTGTTGAACTGTTAAATTTCAGACCCCCCCCCCCCCCCCTCTTACAAAAATAAATCCATCAATGAGCAGAAGACTAAACTTTGACGGCAGTTATCAATATTTTTATCAGAGCATATATTGATCTACAAAAATGTTAATAAATTATGGGTTATTTGGGGTTTCGCCCCCATTAAACCTTGTAATTGAGTTTAACCCCCTTAATTATCATTTCTTGGGGGTTGGCTCACAAAATGACTTTTAACAACACAATAAATGTCGCAACCTACAAAATATTTTAGGGGTCAAACCACGAGAAGTGCAAATGTTGGGGGCCAAAGTCAATATCAAATAATTGATGGGGCCAAACCACTATTGACTCGTAAATTATCATATGAAAGAACTCACTGTCTGGTTTTCTTCATCTCCACTAATCTCATCATCTGAACAACTCTCTTCGTCTCCAACTTTTCCTTTTGGGGTGACACTACTCAAGGAAGCTGAACCACACGTGAGCACGAGGTATTCTTTTCTGCTCTTGGAACTGTTTAAATGGAAAAGTCTCGGGTTAGTATAGCAAAAGAGTTCAACACAAGGCAAATATGTTATTCCGTTTATTACCCCATGTACAACCCGTAAACAAAATCACTTGACGCACAAAAATCGAAACTCAAGTCTTTACTGGGAGAATGTGGGCGGACTTGTCACGCTTATTACAATTCCCAAGCCTAGTTATAAATACTTATTTTATACTCCCTCCCTTTCAAATTAAAAGTCCAACAATCTAAGAAAAATCTTTACTTTCTAAATTTATCCTCCAAAAAATTATAGAAAATGTAAAAACGATCCTTATTCTACCAAAATTTGTCCCAAAACAACACCTACTAAGGTTTCCCAAATAAATCCACAGTACCTAAAGACTTCCCAAATCAATCCAAATATTAGCAATGGTTTGGAAAATCTGGTTCTCTTACAAGTGGTCCTCGCTAGAGAAAAGAGTGTGTAAGATTTTCTTCGAGATGTTTTTTGGTAAAAACATGTTGTGGGAGGATCATTTTGACATTAATAATTATGGCTTGAATGCAACATATGCTCAGATGAGTAAATTTATAATCTCACCTAGATTTTTATACACTATTTTTAGAAACAATTGCCCTCAGCAATCAATTCTGGATAGACCAAAAAGAAACACAGAACTATTAATTTGAAATGGAGGGAAGATTATACTTAAAAAGCAGAAGTTCCCGTGTCCCGGGAAGATAATCGGGGAAGATGTTAATCTAAAATCAATGTTTAAAAAGGCGTTTGAGACTTACGCCTCGAGGCGAGTCGGGCAAAAAATGCGTAAAGGCTTAAGCCTTAGGGTTGAATTTGAGGTTTACGCCTCGATGCACCTCACACCTCTTTGTTGAGGCGCGAAAAAAAAAAAAAAAAAAAAAAAAAAAAAAAAAAAAAAAAACTATTTTTTCCTCCATCACGAAGTTTGTTTTTTTGTGTTATTTTAATATATGTCGACAATTGGTATATATGATAGTGCAACAATTAATTATATTTATTTTATTACACATACACACACACACACACACACACACATATATATATATATATATATATATATATATATATTCTAATCAATTGATTATATATACATACTAATGATTTTTTTTTTCAAATTCAATGTTTTTTAAAAGGTTAGAGTTCTTCATTTTTCTAAAATTGTACTTAACTTAAAAAAATGTTGTTTTAATCTACTAACTCTTATTCTTTTTTTGTTTTAAAATTGCACTTAACTATTGTAACTTGAAAGAAATTTTCAAAAAATAACCAATATGTGAATGAAACTTAAAAATAAGTTACTAACCAATATTGTCATATTATAAAATTAACAATATGTAAAAAAGTCATCTCGGGGGGGGGGAGTCCTCAAAGATGTTTTTTTTTGCAATCTAAAACAAACGAAAAGGGATAATGCACTAAACATGAATAGAAGAAATTAAAATAAATAAAAAATGTGTCAATCCCTTAAAGGACCACTCACTTTGTTTATTTTAGCATGTTATTTTTCCCACAAACAAGATTCGAGGCTATACTTGTATATTCTTTTGCATACCTGTGGGGGTAGTCAACAACTACACCACCTGCAAATCCAGCACGCATCGCGAAACCCAGGATCAACTCACGTTGGGCAATATTTTCAGGATACACTTGAAATACTGCTCTAGCTCCCCTCGACAGAGATCTATATAATGAACCAAAGAAAGCCCTGCAAAAAATAGTGCCATAACCTTAAAACTTCCTGATATACTAATTTTTTTCCAAATAGGAGAAAGAAAATTGGTTTGAATATGAACTTACTTCAGTCTTAATCGAGGCTCGTGGGAGGACTTGTCAGCATTGCACAGCCACTGACCAAATCAAAATGAAAAATTAATAAAAATATTAAGACACTCAAATAAAGCTTACTAGTGCCAAAAAACAAACCTGGACAGCGGATATACTAATGGCACCATCAATAACTCCAGGTCGAACTCCTATGCCCTATCAACATAACCAATGTAAACATACTGTTATTCCCTCATACGTGATGATTATCAAATCAAAGAAATACTAATGTCTTCAATTGAAAACATCCAATTTATGTGAAACCTTTAAACAAATGAATAGTGAAGCTTATTGACAAAACCACTGTTTAAAAAGGCATTTGAGGCTTACGCCTCGAAGCGAGGCGGGCAAAATATGCCTCGAGGCTTAAGCCTCAGTATTGAATTTGAGGCTTACGCCTCGATGCGCCTCACGCCTTGTTGTTGAGGCGCAAAAAAAAGAAAAAAAATCTTTTTTTTTCTTTCATCACGATGTCTATTTTTTTAAAGTTTGAAGTTTTTCATTTTTCTAAAATTGCACTCAACTTAAAAAATATGTTGTTTTAATCCACCAACTCTTATTCTTTTTTTGTTTTTTGTTTTAAAATTGCACTTAATTTATACTATTTACTATTCTAACTTGAAAGAAATTTTAAAAAAATAACCAATATGGCAATATGTGAATGAAACTTAAAAAACTGATTTTGTATTGATTAATTTATTGTCATATTATAAAATAACCAATGTGAATGAAACTAAAAAAAATGATTTGGTCAATTTGATTTTGCATTAATTAATTTATTGTCATATTATAAAATTAACAATATGTAAAAAGACATCTTGGAGGAACAAATAAATGTTGAACTATGTGAAAAAGTCCTCAAAAAAAAAATTTGCAGTTTTATTTTATATTTCTTTGTTACTTTATTTTTTATGGTTTTATTAGTATTTTTTTAATATTATTTTGCTCCTTTTTTTTTTTGGTGAGGCTTAAGCCTCACCTCGCTGAAGCCAAAATGCCTCGCCTCTCCTTTTTAAACATTGTACAAAACAATATAATGATTTTTCAGATAACATTTCAATTTATATATTTCCCTCCCGTCTGAGACCGTGCAGGGACCGTGTCAGGCTCAAGACAAACTCCCAGTTCTTATTTTTTAAAACAAGCGTACATGCTGGAAACTAGGGACATGATTTGAGCATGTGACGTTTGGACACACTGGTGACATGTCTTGGACGTAGTTTGAGTAATTTCTAGTTATCACAATTCATCAAAGGCTTTGAGTTCTATTTATGGAAATGTTTAATATATATATATATATATATACACACATTTGTGTGTATTGGTGTTTATATGCAAATTGTGTGTCTCTGTATATTTACTATAATCTCACATATACATATGTTATTTATTGTACTGTGTATATTTATATATACATTCAACTATAAATATAGTGGACTGATCATTTGCTGGACTGATATAATGGAAGTGTATACATGGTATTTTTATAGGTTATTCCATTTGTAATTTGTGGATATTTTTTAGTTTTTACTATAGTTGAACCAATATGAACTTATAATAAGTACGTAAGTGTGCTCACTTATCACGTGTGAGGCATCCTCAATAACATTACTCATCCAAAAGAAACTCCTAAATCACTCACTTGTCATAAACATATATTTGTTGTTTATACTTCACTTGTGTATACAAAAACATGTATTTTTATTGATGGGTCCTCTACATGTATGTGTCCATTTTTCGACTTTATCATGTTAGTGTGCCCATATTGTGTTGTGGCCATTCTCGTGTCCATGTCTCATAGTCTTCCTAGCGTGTTATGAAAAAATTCTGCATTATTTTAATCTTTACCCTATCTTGGAATGCCGACCCCCACCCCCCACCCCCTCAATTGTTATGTTATTTTCGGTGATAGTATTTGAGAAGAAGATTTAGAAATAATGTCTTTATGTAGTGCGGAATGTTCCAGACTTTTATGATGTCATGGTGTAGGTCACCCCCACTAGTGATGTCAGCCATGACCTCACAAGGATCCTTTTACAACTCCATAGATGGTTAGGATATCTAGAGAATATTCCCTACTCCTCCCCCCATAAGATATTGTAGTCATAGTCTGGGGTAAAGTATTTAATTAACAGATATATTGAGAGTTGTCCCTTTGTGCTTAATCTCGTAACTCCAAAAACTAATGTTCTATAATCGTAAACAAAGACGACAATTTTCCCAGGGATAAGTGCTCAAGGTTGGACGACACCAAACAAACTTTAATGCCTCCCCGTCGTTGTTTTGTCCAACCACCAGCCACCACCGCCGCCCTAACATTGACACCATGTTAGCTGGGAGAAGCTCTGTTTCAGGACCCCACGCCTCGGTAGCACAGTCAAAACCCGCTGCGTTGTCCTCAACCACCGGGACAAGAAGCGACCATTTCCCAGCCCCCCCTGGCTCCCGCCGATCCCCACACAGCACCCCGAAGAGCCTCCATCTCATTGCAGTCCTCCCTCTCCCACTTTTAGTACACCAGGGGGGCTGACGATGCACCCAGGTGTATGTCAGCCACCAACCCACATCCTGTCCCTGCATGCCCTTCGCCTCCAACCCTATCAGCCACACACCTCTCCCCGTGAAGCTGCCTTGAAGTGAATTGTCGATTTAGAATGTCCAAAAAATAAATAACAAGACTTTTAATTTAGGGTGAAAAGGTTATAGTACAAGGGGTCTAAGCGCTTGACAGGGTTCGTGATTTGTCCTCGTTTATGGCCGAAAGTTATAGCCATGGTGTTTGTTGATGATGAAGGAACGGTTTTGTTTCGTCCTTGTTCTTAGTTCACCCAAAATAATGAAGAGACTCGTTTGTTTCCAGTGAGATATCGAGAATGACGGAGAACACATGGAAGGGTTGTAACTTATATCTAACCGAGGCAAGTCGGGGCGGGTTCATGGTTCAAAGTCTCGGTATCGGTCCCAGTGTCGGACACTCATGGTTCAAAGTCAAGGCCGATACCGCGACGATACGACTGAGTTGACTAGGTATCAGTACCCACCGATCCGATTCCGAGTTACGAGTTGAGTTTTCAATTATTAATGTGAATCGACCATATATCGGTAATTTCTCGGTAGTATCGGTGATATAGCGGTATAATCGGTCCATATCGCAGTAGAATCGGCCCATATTGGCGATATCGCGATGGAATCGGCCCATATCGGCGATATCGCGATGGAATCGGCCCATATCGGTGATATATCGACCGAGATGGTATAAGTTACTAAGCATCAATCTCTCTCTCTCTCTCTCTCTCTCTCTCTCTCTCCCCCCACAGTGTTATGTTGGTAAGCGTGGTTTTTTTGGGGGGTTACGAAATGCTAATTGTTTTTTTAATTTAGTGCGCTGTGTGTGGGTTATTTGGTCATCGTGTGGGTTTAATTTAATGCGTTGTATATGTTCCAGTTTTGTTTTTTTAAAGAATGCAAATGATCCAAATGTTATTTATTATTTTTTATAATAATGTTCCCAATGTTATTTTATATTATGTTATTATTTATCAAAAAAACGTAAATGCTATTCTTTTACGAACAAATATACAACTGTAATTATTGTAAATATAATATTTGTAACCTCTATACATTTGTAAAAATAATATTTGCATCCTTTATGTAAAAATAACATTTGCAACACAAGTAAAAAAAAATATTTGCATCCACTTTGTAAAAAAATAAAATTTCCATCAATTAAAAAAAAAACATTTGCAACCCAACAACAAAAAAAAAAAAATTACATTCCTTTTATAAAAAAATAACATTTGCATCATTTTTTGTAAGAAAATAACATTTGCATCCTTTTTGTAAAAAAATGTAATGTTTTGTCGAAATCACTATTTGTATCCTCTTTGTAAAAAAATAACAATACTAAAAAAGAAACATTTCTATTCTTTTTAGAAAAAATTAACATACTTAAAAAACACATTTGTATCCTCTTACTAAAAATAATACTAAGAATATAATAGTTGTATCCTCTTTGTAAAAAAAAATAAAAAAATTATCGTCTTACTAAAAAAGTAACATTTGTTTTTCTTTGTAAAAACATAATATTTGTATCATCCGTGAAATAAAACATTGATTTATTATGTAACATTAAATCTGCCAAGTTCGCAGCACGTCAATATAATCAATTGTACAATGTTATGCATATTAAAGTATAGTTTTAAACTTATCTGATTGGTCCACATTGTTAATCGTAGTTTTTAAACATTTACTAGATTTTTTTCGGAATTTTTTGCGCTCTCTAAATAGTGTATCTTTGTGTATCGCCCGATACCGTGACCGATACCGCGACCGAGTTGAAAATTGAGTGGCCGATACCGAGACTTTGAACCATGCAGACACTCGATTTTCAACTCGGTAGCGGTATCGGGCGATACGCAAAGTTATGCAATTTAGAGACCGCGAAAAATTCATAAAAAAATATATAAAATTAAAAAAAAAAAAGATTAACAATATTTATCAATCAGATATGTTCAAACCATTATTTAATATGCATTACATTGTACGATTAGTTATTCTGAAGTGCGGCGGACTTGGCATATTGCTAACGTACTAATTTTATTTTTATTTTTAATTATTTAAAATATCTAAATAATTACGTATTAGTGACTAATTGTTGATTTTAATTTATGTAGGAGGATGTTTGATATTCATGGACGAGATTAGACTTATGGGAATTCTTTTTTCCCCCAATCTTAGTCTCTTCCATTTTTGGACATCATTATGTGACATTATATTTTGATAGGATGTTTTATTCCAAGTTCAAATATTTTTATATACGGTGAATGTTACTGGTTTTATATTAGTGGCATTTTAATTTTATTCCAATTGTTTAATTCAATCTTAGTGTGTAAAATTATTCTACATGTATATGTTATGTGGACAAACTTATATAGGTTGTGTTCTGTAAATGTTACAATATATTTTCAACAACGAAGAAATATGGTAAAAGATTAAAATTTAATAAAAAAATAAAAGAAAATATGACAATGTTCAAATAATGATGCAATTTTTTTTCCATATTACTCAGAAAAATTATACAAGGTCGCAATAATTTTCACAACATTTTTTTTTTGTACAAATAAATGTTTTGTAAAAAAATGTACAAAGAAATGTCTTACAAAATGTATTTTTGACATCTTTTTACAAACAAAATAAAAAAATATTTTGGAGAAAAATGTTTTTTGGGTACCAAAAAAATGTCTAAAGGGTAAAAAAAAAGTGTCGTTTGAATCGGTTGTCTCGGCCGATATCTCAACGAGACAACACGATTCAGTGTTTTTTTTTAAACGCCTCTCGGTATCGTATCGGTACCCTTCGATTCCGAGTTGACTCGGTCGATACCGAGTCAACTCAGCCGATACTTTGAACCATGGGCGGGTTGGAGATAAATGTGCTAAACCCGACCCCGCACCGATGCCGACTAGGGTTTAATTTTTAAAACCCATACCCCCCCCTATTATTTTAAATGTATTTTAACCCGCCCCTATTATTTTAAATGTGTTTTTAACCAACCCGACGGAGCGGTCCAAATTCCCATCCCTACTTCTGAAGGACATAGGGGCACAATCAGCATTTCTGCACTTACTTAGTCTTGCGGTATTTTGTTATTTTTTCGCTGGTTTTTGCTAATTTTACCTAAAGGAGTTTAGTTGAGAAGTTAGGGATCTCATAGTCTTTATGTAATAAGGAATGTTCTAAATCCTTTTTTGATGTCGACTTAACTCACACCACCAGCAATGCCACCCATGACCTCACAAGGAGCCTGGTATATTCCCTAGGTGGTTAAGACAATATTCCCCACTCTTCTCCCTATAAACATTGTTGCCCCAATGGGAATAAAGTATTGAATTAATAGATATTTTAAGAGGTATCTCTCTGCGAGTGCTTCTTTTTAGATAGTCATTGATACCATTTGTCACGTTCCCTCATGGTGCTTCAATATCTTATTTTCTTGTGTCAGGAGGATGTTTCTCCATCCTGGAATTTTCATTTTTCAGAAACGTGAATGATTGAGAACAACATGAGCTTGATCACACTTCTCAATTCTCGGCATTTCTCTTCCAGCATAGACAGATTAACTGGAATAAAAAAATTCGTTTAACCATCCTCCCGTCTTATAATGTCGCGTGTGAGATAATAATCAAATCAGAAAAGAAAAAAAATCAACATGAACCCAGCGGCATGTCATCATAACCCAATCATTTCTAGCAGAAAATAGATGCACTCAGACCAAGGCATTTAAAGGACAGCACCAACTAATTATCAACTATTCCTTTATACCTTAGAAAATTTCACCATAGTTAGCACTGGGATATATTATTTAATTTGTCTTGCTTGAACGTCCAATTTTTATGACAGAACAAATGAATAGTACTTAACTTGAAAAAATTCATTTCGGAACTCGTCGACCTGAGCCAGTAGCCACACATTTTTAGATTTGACAATTAATTACTGAGAGTCCAATAAACCTATATGAACTTAGGGCCCATTTGGTTGTCCCCAAAAATGTAACTTGACCCATTCAAAATGTCCTATATACAAAAATTTCAATTATTAGTTTTGGTTGCAGGAACTGACGCATTATAAATTCATAAATATAAAATAATAATATTAATAATACTGACAAGCCATAAAAACTTAAATTGAACAACTTCCAAGAGATTGAAAAACACATCCGTTGGATTCTCCATCTATAATATGGTCTATATTTGTTCTTGTTGATGCTTCAATCTTGATTTATTCAGCGAATGATCGTCTCTCTCTGGCCACTCTCTCTCTGTATATATATATATATATATATATATATATATATATATACTTGTCATATTTTTCACTAGGCCTCCCAAGCAGTAAATGAATTGAAATTATACCATATAAAAATGTATGAATTTACAATTTAAAATGAACTAGTTTATAACATAAGACTATTTATGTAACCAAACAGGCCTTAAGAGTACAAAAATCAGGGGATATCAATTATCAATCAGACATTGAAAGTTAAAAGTAGGTGACAACCTGACCCATGTCAGCAAGTATAAGATCACCATCAACCTCGCGCTCCAGTCCAATATCTGGTTTTGGAGAAGTTATATTATTCGGCAGAGGAACACACATTTACAGAGAATTATAAAAATATAAATAAATAAAATAAAGAGCAAAGAACTACATCTTAAATCAAAGAATGAAATTTACATACTAAGCATCGATTGCGAGATATCTAAACCAATCCATTGGTGTCCATATTCAGTTAATGTCTCCCCGCTGAGTCCTGATCCACAACCTACAGAAAACAGAACAAAAAAGTGTTTATTTCTGTGAATTTCATGAAGAAACAAGACACAATTTGTGTATCCATTGAATACCTCAAAAGAAACGAGCTTCACAATTTTAGGAATAAAACATCAATGCTCAAGTGCTAAAAAATATTGTACCCAAGTATAAAGACAAAGATGACTCGGTATATGACCTAGTTTTCAAGAATAAATTCCCTAATAATAAACTCGAGCAATGATTTTCTCTATAGCTCGATATATAAATTATACACAGAAAAGGTATTATAAGAAAAGCTAATGTGTTCCGAACTACTTAAGACTAAATAAAAATAAAAATGAAATGCAAGTATACATTTAATAGAGACTACAACAAAAAGCTAACACTATAGATTTTACATTATATTATTTTCCTTTATTAAGGCTAAAGGGGGCTTCATTTCGAGCAGGGGATTGTCTCCTTCATACAAGGGGGTGGAATTAATTAAGCTTGTCTTACTGGAAAAAAAAAAAAGTAACTCGGAGCCGTGTAAAGCTTCAGAGGGGTTCAATATTTTGGTATTCAAACGTAAGTTTAATCAACGCAGAAGACGTACAGATTTCATTTCAATTCATACTCTTAATTTATTTAATTATTTTATTCTTGACTGTTTTTTTTATCAATTCCATTGTGTTTAGTTTTCCTTCTTCTATGTTTATTCTTGTAATTGGTTGGAGAACTCAATTCCAGCACCATTATTGTGCAGCTCTTCGCATTTTCTTCAACTGTTTTGGTGAAAGATTGTGTTGGGGTATGATTTTGTGCTAGTGCTCGTGTAAAGGTGATTACATAAATTTTCGTGCGAAAATTCATAAAATACCTAAATCATTTGGACTAAACTTCATATGTACACACGTGCATTAACTTGAGTGAATTGAGTTGAGACTCTCTAATGGCATTTTCAATAGTTGTGTGTCCACGTTCCCGAAGACACCCTCTCTTTCAAGAGGATTCGCGGCATGTCAAGCCCTGGTAAGGTTCTTCGACTTGCATCGAATTAAACCACATGCTCCACGGCTTGTGCGGGCCCCTGTCAATTCCTTTGAGTTTCATTCTTGCGAACGTACTCCCCAGACTCCTACGGGAGGCAGCAGTGGGGAACTTTCCGCAATGGGTGAAAGCCTGATGGAGCAATGCCGCATGGAGGTAGAAGGCCCACGCGTCATGAACTTCTTTTCCCGGAGAAGAAGCAATGACGGTATCCGGGGAATAAGCATCGGTCAACTCTGTGCCAACAGCCGCGGTAATACAGAGGATGCCAGCTTTATCCAGAATGATTGTGCGTAAAGCGTCTGTAGGTGGCTTTTTAAGTCCGCCGTCAAATCCCAAGGCCTAGACAGGCGGTGGAAACTACCAAGCTGAAGTATGGTAAGGGCAGAGGGAATTTCCGATGGAGCGGTGAAATGCGTAGAGATCGAAAAGAACACCAACGGCGAAAGCACTCTGCTGGGCCAACACTGAGAGCAAGGGGCATGGGGACGTAAAAAAGGGGATCCTATGAACTTGTTCCAACTTGGGATAATAAGCTCATGAGCTTGGTCTTACTTCACCGTCGAGAAACGAAAGAAGACTTCCATCTCCAAGTTTCAATCACGCCTTCTTTTTGGGTGTGAAGCAGTGTCAAACCAAAATACCCAACGAGCATTAGCTCTCCCTAAAAAGAAGGTGATCCAGTCGCACCTTCCAGTACGGCTACCTTTTTACGACTTCACTCCAGTCACTAGCCCTGCCTTCGACATCCCCCTCCTTGCAGTTCCTTGCGGTTAAGGTAACGACTTCGGGCATGACTAACTCCCATATTGTGATGGGCGGTGTGTACAAGGCCCGGGAACAAATTCACTGTCGTATGGCTAACCGGAGATTACTAGCGATTCCGACTTCATGCAGACGAGTTGGAGCCTGCAATCCGAACAAAGGACGGATTTTTGGAGTTAGCTTACCCACGCAGGATCACGACCCTTTGTCCCGGCCATTGTAGCACATGTGTCGCCCAGGGCATAAGGGACTTGATGACTTGACGTCATCCTCACCTTCCTCCGGTTTATCACCGGCAGTCTGTTCAGGGTTCCAAACTCAACGATGGCAATTAAACACGAGGGTTGCGCTCGTTGCAGGACTTGACCCAGCACCTTACGGCACGAACTGACGACAGTCATGCACCACCAGTGTCCGCGTTCCCGAAGGCACCCCTCTCTTTCAAGAGGATTCGTGGCATGTCAAGCCCTGGTAAGGTTCTTCGCTTTGCATCGAATTAAACCACATGCTTCACCGCTTGTGCGGGCCCCCGTCAATTCCTTTGAGTTTTATTCTTGCGAGAGTACTCCCCAGGCGGGATACTTAATGCGTTAGCTACAGCATTGCACTGGTCGATACGCACAGCGCCTAGTATCCATCGTTTAGGGCTAGGACTAATGGGGTATCTAATCCCATTCGCTCCGCTGGCTTTCGTCTCTCAGTGTCAGTGTCGGCCCAACAGAATGCTTTCGTCGTTGATGTTCTTTCCGATCTCTAGGCATTTCACCGCTCCACCGGATTTTCCCTTTGCCCCTACCGTACTCTAACTTGGTAGTTTCCACCACCTGTCCAGGGCTCCAGCTCCGCATCAAGGTCACGATCGATATCATCACTAGCATCAATATCGATATCATCAATAAGAAAATCTTTAGGCTTGTTATCCAGGAACTTGTTCAAAAATACCTTAATGAAAGTCACATAGGAGTTTATCGCTAATTAATTGACCAAATAGGATAATCCAATAGACAATTCAAATAATGGTTCAAAGTCTCGGTATCGGTCCCGGTATCGGACACCCGATTTTCAACTCGGTCGCGGTATCGGGCGATACGCAAAGATACGCTATTTAGAGAGCGCAAAAAATTTCGAAAAAAATATAGAAAATTTTAAAAAAAAAAATTAACAAAGTGGACCAATGATGTACATTTAAACCCATCATTCAATATGCATTGCATTGTAGAATTGGTTATACTGAACCGCGGCAGAGTTGTCAGATTTAATATTGCATAGTAAACCAATAATAATATTGAAAACAATCTAATGTCACATAAGCTTAGATAAAAAATTTGTATGGAAGATAAATAGGAATGATTACAATGTTTCATCATTTTCATCTCCCTATCTAGTTGCGGTATCGATCATACGGATTTGGATAGGGGTAATTTCTTTCAGTTGGGTAAGGAAAGAAATATGAACCATATTGCTGCTCAGATGGCTGGGATGACTGACTAGATGATCTATAATTTGGAAATTGTGGTTGACGATCTCCCGGTTGATTACCGTGATGATAATATCCAAAACCTCTATACCCAGAACTATCAGTTGAAGACCCACCATATTGCGTCCCTTGATTATATCCATAATAATCACCACCTGTTGTGCCGCTACTAGTAGATCCATAATGGTCTCTATAACGATCATAGTAACCACCTGTACTAGTACTAGTAGATCTTGGAAGTTGTGCCGGACCATAATTATCTGTGCCACTCCCACTCCCAGAGATACTATGTCTTCCACCGTGGTATGCATGATCCGTCATTAAACCCATTGCCCGTAGTTGATCATCAAGACGTTGTTGATCATATCCGCTTGAATACTCGTCACTACTAGGGAATCTCGTTAAATTGTCTAAATGCCTTCGTTGTTCACTTATTCCCGGGCGATAACCATGATCTGTGTCTTGCGTGGCATAGTAGTTTTCATCTCCTTGTGCCCATGTCATACCACCATCATGCTGTGTACCAGTATTGTAAGAACCACCCCCTTGGTGGCTACCACCTCCACTCCTTTGTCGGCTACCACTCGCTGTTCCCCTACTAACATCTCCCTTGCCACCACCTTGATCATCATCATCATCATCATCATCATCATCATCATCATCGTCGTCGTCGTCGTCGTCATCATCTACATGATTACCATAAGTACCAGGAATATCTTGCCAACTATCACCACCACCATGATCATCATCAGAACTGGAAAGAACACTGACCGGTGCCGGTTGATTATGACCCCCCCGTCGTCCTTCCCCTTCGCTTTGTTGAATACCTTCATCCAACCAGTCTAAGTCATCGGTCGGTAAGACCCCTTCATCATTCTCTCGGGTCCACTCATCCAATATGTCATCCTCCTCAAATATTAAATTCAAGTCTATTGGATTGTAGAAATCTTCGGTCTCTCGCATGTACATCAGATTCCTAACTTTAAGTCTCTGATTGTAATGCACATACACCAATTTATGTAATTTTTTTATTGCCAATCGGTTGCGAAGTTTTGTATGGATGAGAGACCATGTGCTCCAATTCCTCTCACAACCCGAAGATGAGCATGTTTGACTCAGTACTTTGATAGCAATGCGCCTAAGATTGGGTGCATCATCACCGTAATTTTTCCACCACTCAGCTGGAAGAGAAGATTTGACTGCTTGCTTGGTAAGATCTGAGCCAAACTCCCCTCTCCTATCCGTAAAGAGTTTAACCTAAAAGGCAAACAAATTAATTTAAAAACAATACATATATGAAATAAATATAACTCAATGGAAACAAATGTGATACCTCATTTATTGCCAAGGCTTGTTTTTGTACGTCTGGCTCTAGCCTTTTGATGACCTCTTTTAGTCCGGCTCTTATTTCGGGATGGTTTGAAAAATTGGATGAATGCTGAAACACCGGATTTAAGAAATATCCCGCGGCATGCAAGTGTCGGTGCAATTGTCTCTCCCATCTTCCATCGATCACCTGCCAATACTTCTTCCAGTTTTTAACACTTGCCTGGATTGCTAGTTTTGCTTTATCCACCCCTTCGTAAATGATAGAGAGTGTAGGCTTTTTATCTTGATCTACTATCTTCAAAAGCAATACTAATGGCTCCATAATCTTGGCAACTTCGGCAGCCCGTTGCCAGAATCGATCTGCCAGAATTAAATCCGACACTTTAGTGGCCGCACTCCTTCGGGTCCTCTCACGGTTGAATTCACGCCATTGATTCGTGGTACACATTCGCTTCAACTCAGACTGAATGTCTATGTTGTTCTCCTGCCATTCTCCGACTTTCTTTCATAGCAGCTTTCAACTGTGCTAATTCTAAACGGGTGATATCATCTTCATTACCGTCATCACTATCTTCACTGGCATCATCTTCATGATAGTATTTTGTTTGCTCTCGCAAATTCTCTACTTGTTTCTCCTTCTTCCTCTTCTCAAGGGCCCGTTGCTTCATACCATCTGCTAGAATTTTTTTAATATTAGTTGCTATCTCTTTAGGAACATGGCGACACGGTTCGACGTTGCCTTGCACTCCCGCCAAGTGTTCTTTTAGTCTGGTGACACCACCACTAACGACTTTATTACAGTAATTGCAAGCAATCTTCTTCTTATTTCCACCAACAGCAGTTCCATGCTCCCACCCAATATCTAGTTTAGGAGTCATTCTAAAAAATAAAAAAGGATACAAATGTTATTTTTTTCAAAGTTTTAAAAAAATAACTATACTTTTATTTTTTAGTAGAGTACATTTTTTTAAAGGACGCAATTGTTATTTTTTAAAAGAGTTAAAAAAAAAATAGCCCTACTGTTAATTTTTGTGTTCTATTTTTTAGTAGAGTACTTTTTTTTTAAAGGACGCAAATGTTATTTTTTACAAGAGTTAAAAAAAAAATAGCCCTACTGTTAATTTTTGTGTGTTATTTTTTAGTAGAGTACATTTTTTTAAAGGACGCAAATGTTATTTTTTACAAGAGTTAAAAAAAAATAGCCCTACTGTTAATTTTTGTGTGTTATTTTTTAGTAGAGTACATTTTTTTAAAGGATGCAATTGTTATTTTTTACAAGAGTTAAAAAAAAAATAGCCCTACTGTTAATTTTTGTGTGTTATTTTTTAGTAGAGTACATTTTTTTAAATGAGGCAAATGTTATTTTTTACAAGAGAAAAAAAAAAATAACCCTACTGTTAATTTTTGTGTGTTATTTTTTAGTAGAGTACATTTTTTTAAAGGATGCAAATGTTATTTTTTACAAGAGTTAAAAAAAAATAACCCTACTGTTAATTTTTGTGTGTTATTTTTTAGTAGAGTACATTTTTTTAAAGGACGCAAATGTTATTTTTTACAAGAGTTAAAAAAAAATAGCCCTACTGTTAATTTTTGTGTGTTATTTTTTAGTAGAGTACATTTTTTTTAAAGGATGCAATTGTTGTTTTTTACAAGAGTTAAAAAAAAATAGCCCTACTGTTAATTTTTGTGTGTTATTTTTTAGTAGAGTACATTTTTTTAAATGAGGCAAATGTTATTTTTTACAAGAGAAAAAAAAAACAACCCTACTGTTAATTTTTGTGTGTTATTTTTTAGTAGAGTACTTTTTTTTAAAGGACGCAATTGTTATTTTTTAAAAGTTAAAAAAAAAAAAACACGCAGCTTTTATAGCTCTTTTAAAAAAATGCAAATGTTAACAGCACTTTTATAGCTCTTTTAAAACACACGCAGCTTTCAAACAATTGCCCCTTACTCTAATGTTAACTAAATGACCAATTGCCCCTTACTAAAACACACGCAGCTTTCAAACAAATGAGGCTAATCAGCCCTCAAAAACCAAGAGCTAAAATTAGGGCAAAAATAGGAGAGAGAGAGACGGCCGACCTTTGTTTCTTCTCCGGTGAAAGTAGGGCTTGTACGCTGACAAAAAAAGACGTATTGGGCTATGGAGAAAAGCAGGGAAAGCTGGTGTGGATTCTTACATCTGGAATGGCTTTTTTATAGCTGAAATTTTCCTTGTTTAGCAACCCGTGACTTGGTTTTTTGTCCCCTCCTCTCAAATCAGCTACATCAGGTTAGCATGTTAAAGAATCTTTGCATTATTTTACATTTTTCCGTCCTTTCTACACTTTTTCTGCAAAATAATTGATGTCTCGCCCTTTTTTTTCCAACTCGGTCGAGATAGTGGCGAGTCAACTCGGACCGACCGATTTAACGGCGAGTTAAGCCGATATGTAACGATTCCAAGATTTTTTCGAATCGTGACCCGGTATCGTCTCGTCCCCTACCGATTCCGAGTCAACTCGGCCGATTCCGAGTTGACTCGGCCGAGACTTTGAACCATGATTCAAATTGAAGCAATTGGACGTCCATCTCGGGCCTATATGACATGACCGATCAATAAAAATACTCCAACACTCCACCTTTGTCATATATTCCATACATAGGGCAATTCGTGTATTTGGGTCATGTTTCGGGCCGACACGACACGACAAAGGTTTTTCGGACACGAACACAACACGATAATTTCGGACATGAACACTACCTCAATAAAAACGACATAACACGACACGAATAACACGATTTCTTAAAATTTCACGTTAAATTAAACATAAATAGACACGATAACAAGAATTAGAACACAATCAACACGATAAGACAAGATAACACGAATAACATGACTCATAATTTTGACACCAACACAACACGACACGACTTCATGTCAAAAGAAACCCGACACGAACACGACATATCGTGTCAATTTCAAGTCAATTCCTTGTTGTATTTTCGTGTCGTTTCTAAAATTGCCACCCTTATCCATACATCACACTAGATAGACATCATATTCATGGAATACGATTCACTTTCAAGATGCCTTGGTGGTGAAATGGTAGACACGCGAGACTCAAAATCTCATGCTAAAGAGCGTGGAGGTTCGAGTCCTCTTCAAGGCATAATATTGAGAATGCTCATTGAATGAGTAATTCAATAAGAGAGCTCGGATCGAATCGGTATATCAATACCGATTCGATCTGAGCTCTTGGAATTGGAATAAGTTCGGCAGCGGATCACGAAATCTTGTCGAGTTTCTCTATCTAATGAATGGGGAGTCTGCTTTAAAATTGCCCGCCTTGCACCCACCCCCCGAGTATATGCTTCAACTGGAATCATACAAGGGTAGATTAGAAAATTCCGATAAAATGCTCACCCGTAACCCAAGAAATAAAGTACATTACATAATCTGTTTTACGGATTGTCGACTTACCCATTCAGTGACTTTGGCAGTGGACGTTCCCAAAATGGGCACTGTCGGGTCGGGTGAATTCAGTATTCAATAATAGACGCCTGTTGGCATTCCAACCCTCCTTCACCTTTTAGGGCCTATCCGAAAGAGAATTCGTCAACGTCGACCAGCAGAGTGCTTTCGCCATTGGTGTTCTTTCCGATCTCTACGCATTTCACCGCTCCACCGAAAATTCCCTCTGTCCCTACCATACCCCAGCTTGGTAGTTTCCACCGCCTGTCCAGGATTGAGCCCTGGGATTTTACTGCGGACTTAAAAAGCCACCTACAGGCGCTTTATGCCCAATCATTCCGGATAACGCTTGCATCCTTTGTATTATCGCGGCTGCTAGCATAGAGTTAGCTGATGCTTATTCCCCGAATATCGTCATTGCTTCTTCTCCGGAAAAAGAAGTTCATAACCCGCGGGCCTTCTACCTCCATGCAACACTGCTCCGTCAGGCTTTCGGCCATTGCAGAAAGCTCCCCACTGCTACCTCCCGTAGGAGTCTGGGTCGTGTCTCAGTCCCAGTGTGGCTGATCATCGCCTTGGTAAACTATTACCTCACCAACTAGCTAATCGGAAGCGAGCCCCGAAAGGGGCCTGTTTGATTAAATTATTGAATGAGACGCTATGCGGATAACATATATATGTGTACATATATTATATACATAAGTATCTATACATAAGTTCACTTTAACTACAAGAAACCGAGTAGGCGGGTTGGTCCGAGTGGATAGAAAAAAAAAATTGAACTTAAAATCTTTTCTGGAGATATCCATTTTCCTGAGAGACAGATAAGATACTCTCTTCTTACGGCTAGATCCAATCTTCTAGTCCCTGCAGAAAGGAAAAAGAATTTCACGCTCTTCCTTTCGGTAAGGGAGGATTAGGGAAATCCTATTGATTGCAGCTTTCTCCAGACCTCTGAGAAAATCATGAGAAAAACGGCTTTGGTCGGAGGAGAAATTACCAAACGTTTAGCATTCCCTCACGTTTGGCACCATTGAGGTTTTTATTTGAGAGAAAAAAGAAGACTGCCTTCGCCATATGAAATATGAATATTAAGTAATAATAGCATGGCACTTTGAATTCGATATAAGAAAGTTTTTTATGTTATTTATACCAGTAACCAGTTTATGGATGAGTGCTCTTGGAATAGTCGGTCTGGCCCTGAACCTACGTGCCTGACTTCGTTTCTCAGGAAATTCGGGCGGCGGGAGATCCTGAATTTGAGACTTTCTACACCAAAAATATTCTCTTAAACGAAGGTTGGCCACAAATTGGGAGAATTTTCACCTACTTTAAATTTTCGAGAACATGCGAAAAGCGATAATAGATCTCGTCGTTAAGAAGCTTAATAAACGTTAATTAATATATATCTATACATATGCTTATCATTTAAGACAGCGTCTGCAAAGTCAACATGCATATACTTCGGATTAGACTTCTTGATTCGCAAAGACCCTCTGAGACTTGACTGATTTTCAGTCGTGATGTATTCCATTTGTAGTGGTCTCTTCTCTCGACTATCTCACCATTTGGATAATATATCTAAATTCACTCCTTAATTGAAAGGAATTCCTAGGAATCCAACGAACAAAGTAAAGAAAACCAATACAAGTATAGCGAATAACATGGAATTATCTGATTCATAAGGATATGAATAAGCCTTCTTATTCCCACTTCCGGAGACGGGGTGCCCCCTCACAAATGGGGGCCCCAGTAACCAGGCCCAGGCGAGTGTTTATCAAAATCACGGGTCTCCGCAAAACATTCATTCATGAAGGTACTCCTAATGGGTTGAAGACCATATCAATCCATCTTGCAATTAAGGCAACTGCACTGGAAAATAATAGAATGGCACACAAAATAACAAATAAAAAAATCACCTCATTATTCGAAATCAAGTTATTGAATATTTCGGCCAGGGATGTTCGGTAGGTGTCCGGACCTCCTAATAAATCCTTCCGACAAGAATGTTGCTTGAACATTGTAAGACATGGAACCGTCTCGCTCTTGTGAACACTGATCATAAGTGGCAAAAGTCGTCGGATCGACTTGAAAAATGGAAAGATTTGTACAAGTTATACGTTTCATCACCACTTTGTGAAAAATTGTTAGGTATCAATTTATTAGATACCCGTGACTCGATTTGTGAAATAGTATCTCTCTCCCCACAAGCAATTTTGGAGCAGCTTTATGATAATGAAACCAACTAACAAAAAGCATTAACGCTGAAAAGATCAATGTACCAATTGCAATACAATAGAGTTGTAACTCACTAGTTATTCCAGATACTAGGCAATGGGCGTATCGACCCGTGCAGTGTTGTAGCTAACGCGTTAAGTATCCTGTCTGGGGAGTACGTTCGTAATCGGGGAATGAAATCGAACATGAAACCGTAAGAGTGGGAGGAGCCCGGGACCTCGTGCCAGTTGAAGAATGAGTCCGCGACTCATAGGCAGTGGCTTGGTTAAGGGAACCCACCAGAGCCATAGCGAAAGTGAGTCTTAATAGGGCAATTGTCTATATCATCTGCAATCGCCTGAATCTCAAGACGTTCTTCAAACCAATCATGAACTTTATTGAGATAGGTGGGACTCCCCCTCCGAGAACCGTATATGAGACTTTCATCTCGTAAAGCTCAAGCAAAACACCCAAATACTAGTTGGCGGGCATTCATCGAAAGGAGATACTTGCTTCGAATTTGACCAATTGAGATATCTGGAAACAATATTTTTTTTATTTTTTTCTTCATTCGAATTCGAACTAGAG
Organism: Sambucus nigra; assembly: GCA_949130495.1. Classification (NCBI taxonomy): domain Eukaryota; kingdom Viridiplantae; phylum Streptophyta; class Magnoliopsida; order Dipsacales; family Adoxaceae; genus Sambucus; species Sambucus nigra. The sequence goes on from OX422224.1 coordinate 397,246,376, forward strand.
TCTTAGTCTATTTCTGTATTCTTTCTAGATTCAAAGACTAACCGCGAAACCCGCTTTATCGATATGAGAAACATGCGCTCAAAAAGACCTCCAGTTTAGTATGAATTTGTTGTAGAAGTTGCGTAAATATACACATTTGAAACTCAAATAAAAAGTTCGCTTCAACAATATCAATGTGTAAAAAGAACGTATTACACACTCAATATACACATACACATCACCAAACTCACTCATTCTCTCTTTACTAAGAAAGTTGTGTTAGCCAAACTGTGTCCCTTCCTTCTAGAATTACTCTTACCAAACTCACTCATTCTCTCTTCTTTAATGGAGTGTTATTACTAAATTATTATTTTTTGGGGGGTGATATGTGATTAATTAAACCACGGCAAAGCCAACAAAAAGATACAAAGAAAGGCCCATACAACCAACAAGGCAACAAACTGCCAAACAGGTCTGAAAAGAACAAGCAACCTAACCCAAACAAACAAAACCAACCAGAACAAATAATAACAACAACAAGGCTCGCAAGCCACACAAACACACAACAAAAACTCAACAAACACGAGCCAAAAACCCAAACAAAACAAAAAAAAAAGCCCAGACCAAATCAAGCAGCTCCACAATGCAGCCCAAACCCAATGCATGCAAACGTCACGCGCCAGCCAAGAGACAACACGTCAAAACAAAAACATGTGCACTCCATCGCAGCTGCAAGCAATCAAAGCACAACCAACACTGATGTCGGACACCAATACTAACAAGTTATTACTAAATTATTATTCTTGACACGTGTTTATACGTCATTCGTATAAAGGGAGCTTGACAAACAAGTGTCAATAAGTCCGGTTTACATAAAATATTTCCTAATTAGTCTCAGTAGAAGATTTTTTTATCCAAAAGGTCATATTATATGTTTTACACATGTAGTAAATATTGCTAAGGTTGCGCTTGTTTTTTCACGTGAATCTGAAATCTGAAGTCTGAAATCTAAATTTGAATATTATATTTGCTTTTATGTCTGAATGGACCTTTGAATGAATGTATATAGACAAACTTCAGATTCAGACTTCGGAGGTAATTTTATCTCTTAATCATTCAGAGACGAATATAGTCGTTAACCTCTTAATCATTTTTTAAAAAAAACACTATTTGATACCTCTTAAATCTAAATGGTTCAACAGCACCTAAATTCCATATTTACCACAAGTAGTAGATATTTATCGCGTGTTTTGCACAAGTTGCAAAGGTAGTTAACATTTACTACTTGTTTTGGGACTTATTAGAACAAAAATATTTTTTAATGGGACTAAATGGAGCCAAAAAAAATCATAGGACCTATTTGACTACAAACTTAATGAACGGGACCTACATTATCACACAATTGGCCAAAATTAACAATGTGATCAAAAGGCGTAGTTACCAAAACTAAACGACGCGTAATACAAAGGATTCTGACATATTCTCAATAATTTTCATGTAAAACTCAATTTACACAATATCTCTTCTTTAAAAGCCAATTTACGGGATTATTTTTAAAAAATAGTAAAAAAAAAATTGAGATGATTTTTTTATATGATGTTTAAACATTTCAGGGAACCACCCAAAAAAATCAGTTCAAAATAAATTTGTTTGCTATTTTAACAAAATTGGGTGAAAATATGTCAGTTTTAAGCAACTGACATAGTTCGACTGATTTTTCTTAAATCATTTTGCGCTGGAAATTTTTTTGAGAGTTTATTGAAATGTTTTAAAACTCGTATAAAGAAAATCAACTCAAAAAAATTACTTTTGGGCATAGGTCCTTAAATGACCCTTAAACAGTGTTCGTAGACTTTCGATATGTATATATATATATATATATATATATATATATATATATATATATATATATATAGAGAGAGAGAGAGAGAGAGAGAGAGAGAGGGGGAGGGTCACAAGTGAACCTAAAAAATGAACATTTTAATTAAACTTAATAAAAAAAACTAACAACTAATTAATTTTAATTTCTATGTTGCAATTGGTCCGCTCAAACGGCAGCGGACACTAGTGTTTTTTAATACACACACCTTACCCCTACCCCTACTTCCTAGCGCAGCAGGAAAATCCCTTATTGAGCTAGTAACATTGACCATCAATTTGCAAGCGGCCCTTTCCTAGTATAGTTTTATAGTGAGATTAACAGTCCTTGTAGACTCCAACTTACCAAAATTTTAAACCGTTAACCTCCTGCTGCTGTTGATTATTTTCCTGCTCGATTATGTCAACCGAAATACTTCAGGTGGTAAGGTTATGAATGCCCATTTAAAGTTTGCTTATGCCTGATTCAAAATTTCCTTGGTGTGTTTAGGTATATGTACATAATACGGTAGATGTTGGTCAGCCCTTTGAGAGAAGTACTTGCAAAGTCACCATAGAAGATACTTGCAAGTACCTTTCCTGAATTTTAATTCTGACACATCAGCGTTCAGGCGGGGTGGGGGTGGGAGGTTGTAAAAAAAATAGTCGATCGACACGCGTGTCCGTTACTGCTAGCGCGAACCAATTACAATATAGAAATTACAATTAATAGATTATGAACTTTTAGGACTTAAAATAATATTGGTTATGGATACTGAACAACAAACATTTGGTTTCCATTTTAGTCCCTATTTTCAAATTATCCGCTGACGTGGCATGCTGTGATTGGTTGACGTTTTATAGATAAGGTCCGCACCAGCGGCTTCATTCAAAAATAGGGACTAAAATTATAAATGAAATGTTAGCTGTTAATACGTATTACAATAGTCCCTAAATTTACAAAGTCCCTAAAATTAATCGGTTGTTAGGTATTTTTTATTAAGGTTCATGAAAAATTTTAAATTCACTTGTGAACCCCTCTCTCTCTCTCTCTCTCTCTCTCTCTCTCTCTCTCTCTCTCTATATATATATATATATATATATATATATATATATATAAGCATTGGAGATAATTTTAACTTACCAATATCAAGGAGTAATCTAGGGACTCCATCATCAGGCAAAGCAAGAAGCTCCACTGCTCTCTCTGAAAGTTGTGCCTTTTTTCACACATAAAACCAGTCTTATCATACATATATATATACATACATATATATACACAAAAAAAAAACGTATAGTTATTTGGTTACCTGAATTTCGATTATACGAGAAGAGGAAGTGTATTTGCGAGCTTCTGTGTCATCATAAAATATCTCAGGTGGTGCTTGTAACTCTGGCCTTGACATTTTTCAGGCGGGTTGGCTGAAAATTTAGGGTTTCAGGCGGGTTGGCTGCCAAGCAAGAGGAGATATAGATAGGGGTTTAGTGTTAAAAAAATTTGTTTGATTTTATATATGAATAAATCTGAAAATGAATGTATTTATATAAAAGAGGAATATTAAAGTATACCTTTTCTCGAGGGCGTGAAAATTACAATCACTAGTCAATGTGTATTAGACGTATCAGTCGAATGATAAAAATAGGTCATAGTATCAACCGAATAATAAAAATAGGTCATAGAAAAGGGTTTTATAGCGTCGTCTGATGCGTTGTATAAGAGAGTCATATTAGACAAAATTATCATATTCAAGAATGAGATATGAGATGAAATGCGCTATCAAAAGTGAGTTCTTTGTCTCACAAGGAATGGGATAAAAAAAATCACACCTCTAACATCATATAAAATTATATGTGTCAAAATTTTATTGAAAATTACTACTTTATCCTTATTAAGTTAAAAAAAAAACTCACTCAACTTGAATTATCCATTCATATTTTTCATCGCGGTAGGTAACCGCCTCCTTTTTTATTTTTTTCTATTTTTTATATTTGTTATTTTATCATAAACTACTATTTTTGTTTAAATCGATGCAAATATTATGTTAACTCACCTACTAGACAATTTGAAAGTTATGTGTTGTTAATTCATCGCTAATATTTTGTTACACATATTATTATTTTTATGTATTGTTAACATACATGATAGACAAGTTGAAAAATGTGTACAATTCATTTTTTTTCGTGTGTTTCCGATGGCTATTTTGGGTAAAATCGATGTTACCCAATTGTGGCTTCAAGCAATGTTCTGCGACTAATTTGTTTTGAATTGAAAGAGAAGATAATAATTAACCAGTTTTACTATCTTATTATTTCTGGTGGCTAGTTTGTGTACAAATTGTAAATACAAATACCAATAAATATTTTCATCTCATTATTATCATCTCATAATATTATGTTTTTAACATCCCACGTGGAATTAAATAGTATGTTATTGAGTTAAAATATGTGATAACATTATATTTTTGTATTTTTTATTATTAAATACAAAATAATGGTATTTTTGAAAAAATGGAGACAAATTAATCATATCCGGAACATTTCAAACATGTGATTATATTATTATATCCCATCCTGTCTTCTTATCCGAAATTGTTCCAAACGCAGTGATGATGCTAAGATTTAGCACCACCAGATAAGAGGTATATATCTCAAACAGTAATAACAATGGCAGCAATAGAGTTATGTATGTCTATAGAAGGGGGTGAGTATAAGAGGAACGAAGACAATGATGTATAGTGGTTCAGCCAATCAGGCCTACATCCACTGTGAGTGTGTGATCCACTAAATATAGACACTAATGGACTTGGATACAATGCTCATAAGCTCACTCTCTCCCTCTCCACTGTGTGTACAAGCAGAGTTTTAGTTAGGGTTACAATTATCGATCCCTTTACAAGGTTGAAGGTGACAAGTATATATAGGGCTTGGGGGGAGTAGTGTACCCCCCAAGCATGCATGGTGCATGTGAAGGATGATCTAGCAAATCCCCTGCTGACACCTGGATGTGCCACTAGCGATTAATGATGACATAATATTCCCTCACGTGAGGGGATGATATTGTTATAACAGTCTAGTCCATGTGCTATATGGGTCCCACGCGCACTGTTCCACGTGTCTCCCAAATCACGCGCTGTGATGATGTCACCCTTGGCCTAGGATGTCAAGTCGAGGCTAAAGTTGATGCTGACATTGGGCCCGACTGGATGTGGGCCTCGTACTGTCATCCCCTCATAGGGTCGTTCGGCCCATGATGAGGGGTCGGCCCCTTGTAGGGTCGTCTGGTCCATGATGAGGGGTCGTCCCTTTGTAGGGTTTTGGTCCATGATGAGGGGTCGGCCTATTGTAGGGTCGTCTGGCCCTGATGAGGGGGTCGACCCCTTGTATAGTCGTCTGGTCCATGATGAAGGAGCGACCCTTTGTAGGGTCGGCTGGTCCATGATGAGGGGTCGCCCCCTTAAAGGGTCGTCTGATCTTAGCTGAGGGATCGTCTTGGTCGACCCTTCCCGTAACGAAACTGTAGTAATTGGGCTCGTCCTGAACCTGAGCCCTCGTCTAGGCGAAGGACACCCTCGGCCTAGCCGAGGGTATATATGGGTATATCAATCACCCTCCCAGTCTTTAGCCATCGATGTTTGTTGAGATGGCTGTCGGGTAATGTTTCCTTGGAATTCTTAAGTGGGTGGTCAGATGGATAAGTGACATCTGTCAAGTTGCATATTGTCAGGTGTCCATCATTATTTCTGTTTCCCAGATGTGGCGGTTGCACACTCAGCTTGGGAATTTGTGCCCTAATGATGCCTCTCCTCGTGGGCTGTGCACAGCCTTGGTTAATGGGACCACTTATGAGCATGATATTTAAATGATTTTTCAAACAATCGTTTCTTCTTCGCGCGCAAGCTTTCTCTCTAGCTCCCTACCAGTTCAAACCTCCATTTCTGCGACATCTTTTGTGTCTTAATCTTTGCTCACTCTTCGTCTTCATCCTCAAGTAATTCATCTGCCTTAGACTCCTCCATTAGCCTTCAATTTTTGTTTGTTTCTTGCATTTGCATTTGGGTTTCCATTCTTTCTTGGCTTCTTTACCTTTCCGGCGTGAAGACTGGCCTCGCTGGGGTGGTTATAGGACTAAATATTGGATTTTAGGCTCCTTAGGGTTCCTTTCGCCACCTTTCAGTGGTGGTTTAGCTTTTCTTTGTGGTGTTTATTGGGTTTTCTTGTGTTCTCCGGCGTACTTCTCCGGTTAACTGTGTTCCTTTTGTTCTTGAGTGTTTGTACAGAAAACCCTTTATTTCCTTAGGTTTGATCCAAAAGTCAACTTGGTCAAATACCAAACCTGTTTGTAGTTATTTTGAATAAATTGCTCAAGTGTAGGGTCCTCCCTTTAATGCTTAGAAGACTTTATGATTTAGCCGAGGAATTTCCAACTTTTAAGGAGAAATTCTTCGCTGAGATAAGGCGTTTAGAGGAGGAGTACGAGCGAAGATGAGGGGGCAACCCTAATTGGGTACGACCCATCTTCTCCGTTCTTTTAGCCACAATAATACCATCTGAGTCCGGTGGGTCTTCCTGGCGTCCAGCCGAGGAACAGACATACGAGGGAGAAATGAACGAGAGAGTATCATCACCAATGGGTGATGGGCCCTCTGGGAGAAGAGAGCGATCAACGCCTAGTCCGAATCGATAGGTCGAGGGTACGGTTCATTCAGAGGTTATCCCTGTGACAACCCTGTCCCCTCTTGCCTTCCAGGTGGCCTTTCTAGATGGTCCGCCGATAGTCGACGAGGCCGAGGATCTGAGGGTGAGAGGGTTGATGACGATAGTGAGGATTTGGATGCTGATCAAGTTGACACTTCTAGTGTCTCAGCTTACGTCTCATCCGTTATGGATCGTGACCTCTTGCTGTGGAGGCACGCCTTTGGTGTACAGTCTAATATAACTATGAGGGTCCCCAACGCAGATGAGAGAGTCTTTAAGGGGAATGAGGGGGAAGATATTGTTTATGAGCAGATGCTCAGGGTAGGTGTTAGGTTCCCTCTGCACTCTGTAGTAGTTGGCATACTCTCTGCCCTTGGGGTTGCTCCTTCTCAACTTCCTCCCAACTCTTGGAGAATCATCCTCGGCTATATCTCCCTCTGGAAGAATACTTTCATTGACGAGCCTTCGGCCGATCTTTTTAGAGCCTGCTACAATATCACTTCCTCATCCAAGCAACCTGGGTAATTTCATCTAGGGGCGAGGAAGTCCGACAAAAGACTTCTTTACGTGACACAAACTTCAAACCACGATTGAAAGAAGAGATTTTTCTTCATCTCTGGGGATTGGGAATTCGTCGCAGGGGTAGAGCGTTTAGATGACAGTCCGAGGGTTCAAAAGTTATGGTCCAACCCTTTAATGAGAGCACGGTCCGACCCCGGACTCAGCTTGAATGAGAGGGACATTGTTGACTACCTGAGGGAACAAGGGAAAGAGGGTGAACTTGCCAAATTTAAAGATTTGTTGACCCCTCGTTTCCTCAAATAAGTTGGTCTGAGGGTCGGCCCCCTAATAGAATTATGTGAGTTGATTCTTGCTCCATTTTTATTTTTCTTCAAGTGTTTCCTCTTTGCCACTGTCTATTTTTTATGTATCGTCTCCTTTTCAGGCCGTCCTGCAAATATATCTGATCAACTCTGGGAGATGACTGCTCCAAGTTTAATGTCTGGCTTGGGAAAGAAAAAAAGTAAAGAGCCCCAACATACTCAAAAGAAGACAAAGGCTGTGGGGCCGACACAGGTGGAGCCGACCGCCAACAATCGTAAACGGAAGGAGTCTGAAGTCCCTGGGGGCTCTCGGCCTGACTCACGGACGAGGGCGAGGGTGGAGGTGTCTCAGGCACACACTGAGGGGACCAACTCCTCTTCCAGCATGGGCGCCTATTGGTCTCAGAATCTGACTTTCCTCAAAGCTGAACCCTCTTCCCTCATAGCCAACCTGAGGGCGACCAAAGCCTCAATATTTTCTGCACCCTCGACCGCAGATTATGAATTCTTATCAAATATTCCCTCGGCCAAGGTTTATGATTACAGTCTCCACACTCTGGCTCAGGTATTTCTTTCAACTTTATTTTTTGATTCACCAACATTTAATCAATTGTTCCCTCGACCCCTTACTATGTGCGCCTTTGTGCAATCTGTCTGCGCCTTCATATCTGCCACCAAGTGGATGGCTACAAACCAACAGAAGTTCCATGAGGCCGAGAGAGCTATTCAGTATGAGGTTAACTTGAAGACCGAGCTAAAGGCTGTCTAGGCTGAGCTGGAGAGTGCAAGGAATGAGCATGCAAGGGTCCTAGATGAGCTGGTGAAGGAGCATGAGGCCGACCTGAGGGTGAAGGAAAGCCTTATCAAGGAGAAGGAAGAGGCCTTAACCCATCAGGGAGTCCACTTCAAGGCTGAACTTGCTGAGGCAGTGAGAAAGGCCGAGGTCGATGCTGTTGAGGCTTACAAGCTCTCCGATGAATTCTAAGGCTTTGGCCTTGAGTACCTGGAGAGAGGGATTAAGACGGCCTGTCAGTGGGTCGTCTTAAAATTTATTGATGTTGTGTCGTCTATCCGTCCGTCTCTTAAATCAGTGGAGATAGAAGACCCCCTTCATAGCTGAGGCTCTAACCCATGTAGAGTCTCAAGTGCACATCGAAGGCACCGGCACCTCTGAGGATCGTCCTGTTTTGGTCATTGAAGAGACTCCTCTAGTTAATGTTGAAGCCCAGCCTTCTAACACTGCTCAATAGGGTGGCTGACTGTAGCCCATACGCTCTGTTTATAAAGTTTGTATTGAATTTTCTTTTGGACAAATGTTTGAAACACTTAATTTTATAATGGAATCGTTCTCTTCCTGTCTTCTATGCTTGCCTCTTATATGATTTGTGTTGGCTATGATATATGTGTTAACCATCTTCCAAGTCCCCCCTCATCTTTCTTGAGAGTGGATGGAGGGTCTTCCCTACCATTCACCCCCATTATAGCCGAGGGTTGATGTTAACCAACTTAATGATGTTTTCAATTTCAAGTCCCCCCTCGTTTTTTCTTAAGAGTGAATGGGGGGGGGGGTCGTCCCTACCATTCACCCTCATTATAGCCGAGGGTGGTTTCCAGCAACTTAATGATATTTTTAATTTTAATTCCCCCCTCGTCTTTCTTGAGAGTGAATGGAGGGTCGTCCCTACCATTCACCCTCATTATAGCCGAGGGTGGCTTATCACCAAATTAATGATGTTTTTGAATTTTAAGCCCCCCTCGTCCTCTTGAGAGTGAATGGAGGGTCGTCCCCACCATTCACCCTCATTATAGCCGAGGGTTGATGTTCAACAACTTAATGATGTTTTAAAATCCAAGTCCCCCTCGTGTTTATTAAGAGTGAATGGAGGGTCTTCCCTACCATTCACCCTCATTATAGCCGAGGGTGGTTTCCACCAACTTAATAATGTTTTCAATTTCAAGTCCCCTCGTCTTTCTTGAGAGTGAATGGGGGGTCGTCCCTACCATTCACCCTCATTATAGCTGAGGGTGGTTTCCACCATATTAATGATGTTTTCAATTTCAAGTCCCCCTCGTCTTTCTTGAGAGTTAATGGAGGGTCGTCCCTACCATTCACCCTCATTACAGCCGAGGGTGCTTTCCCACCAAACAAATAATGTTTTTTAATTTCAAGTTCCCCCTCATATTTCTTGAGAGTGAATGGAAGGTCGTCCCTACCATTCACCCTCATTATAGCCGAGGGTGGTTTGGCAAGAATTACCCCAACATATCTAAATTGACAAACAAGATGAAGAGCTAAGATAATATTCTCATTAACATTCCAAGTGTTTTATTGGAGCAACACATTTATTACATCTGCGATCCGATAGGACATTACATTATTGATAGTATTTCTTCAAATGATCTGCATTCCAGGGGTTCGAAAAGGGTTCCTCTTCAAGGTTCTCTAGTCTGTAGGTTACAGGTACAACTTCATCAATGACCCTATATGGGACATGCCAATTTGGGTGGAGCTTGTTAGGTTTCTTCCATATCTTTTTGAGGACTAGGTCCCCCATAGCAATTGGCCTTTGCTTCACCCTCTGGTTGTAAAACCTGGTAGTCCTCTACTGATAGGTTGCTTGCCTTATCTCAGCGTCTTCCCTTCTCTCATCGATCAAGTCTAGGTCAAGTATCCTTTCTTTCATATTTCTCTGAAGGTCATACATTTGGACTCTGTGAGTGGGAAATCCAATCTCGATGGGGATGACGGCTTCTGAGCCATACGCCAGCATGAACGAGGTTTCCTTGGTAGGAGTCGTGGTCGTCGTCCTGTAGGCCCACAGTACAACGTATAATTCCTCAACTGATCTTCCTTTTGCCTCCTCAAGTTTTTTCTTGACCCCGTCTAGGATTGTTCTATTTGTAACTTCAGTTTTCCCATTAGCCCGAGGTCGACCTGGGGTTAAGAAGAATTATTTGACACCCACCCTTTTGTAGTATTTCTCCAGAGATGCATTCTTGAATTGAGTCCCGTTATCTGAGATGAGAGTGTTGGGGAGATCATATCTACATATAATGTTTTTCCAGATAAATTGGAAGGTCTTCTGCTCGGTAATCGTGACCATCGGCTCCGCCTACACCCATTTTGAGAAATAGTCAATTGCTACGATCAAGTATCGATAATTATTGACGGCCTTAGGCAAGGGTCCTACTAGATCGATTCCCCATACTGCGAATGACTATGGGGACGTGATGGAGGTGAGAAGATGATGGGGCTGGTGGGGTATGGTGGCGAACCTTTGATATTTATCACACTTTTTTACGTATGTTGTGGCATCTTTCCCCAATGTCGGCCACCAGTATCCCTGGGTTACTATCCTCTTTGCCAACGACCTGCCCCCAATATGGATTGAACATGACCCCTCGTGCACATCTTGCAAGATGTGTGGAACTTTAGACGGGTGCACACATCTGAGCAAGGGGAGCAATAACCCCTTTTTGTATAAGGTGTATCCAATATCAGTGAATTTCACAGCTCTGTATCTCAACTTCTTCCTTTCTTATTTTACTTCTGGCATCTCCCCCTCTTTAATGTATCTGATTAGAGGGTCCATCCATAAAGCTTCCCTGTCAATATTTAAGCAAGAGCTAAGTGTTCCCTTTGCCTCTTCAATCGTTGGTCGAACAAAAATTTCCACTGGGACTGTCCTCCTGATATTTGTCCTAGTTACTGAGGCCAGCCTAGCAAGCGCATCGGCTCGGCCATTATCAAGCCTAGGTATCCTCTTCAATTTCACTTCTCTGAAGCTTGTCAATAGTGACTTCACTCTTTCAAGATATTTGGCCATTCTCTCATCCTTAGCCTCGTATGCTCATAGTATTTGATTCACCACAAGTCTTGAATCACTATGGACCAAGATCTGGCCAACACTAAGAGACCTAGCTAAGGAGAGGCCTGCTATCAGGACTTCATATTCAGACTCGTTGTTGGAGGCTTTGAAGTTGAACCTTAGGGTGTACTCAATGTCTGTGACGTCGGGTGCTGATACTATTAATCCAGCCCCACTTTCGCTCTCGTAAGAGGACCCATCAATGAAGAGGTTCCATACAGCCTGTTCCTCTGAGAAATTTCCCTCAGCGAGGGATACCTGTCTAAAGAGATATCTCCCCTCTTCATTTTTGGCAACTTTTTCTCTGGCGGTGCTTGTCTCAACCTTATCTGTGGATGGGTCAATAATTCTGCCTTGTCTGGTATCTGTCTTCTTGAGGCTTTCATCTTCTGCCTCATCATCTTCCCAAGTAAATTCATCCACAAAATCTGCTAATGCTTTCCCCTTAATGGCCACCCTAGGTTGATATACAATGTCAAACTCTCTCAGCTCTATGGCCCATGCCATTAGCCTCCCCAATTTTTTTAGCTTGTACAAGACCTGCCTAAGAGGAGAGTCAGTGAGGATGACCATTGTATGGGACTGGAAGTACTGCTTCATCTTTCTTGATGCATGGATCAAGGCATAGGCTAACTTCTCCATCCTTGGGTATCTTTGCTCTGCCCCCTAGAGTGCCTTACTGTTGAAATATATAGGCTTCTGTACCCCATCTTCTTCTCTTATAATGGTTGCGCTGATGGCTGATTCTGAGATGACTAAGTACACATGCAGTCATTCGCCCTGCACTGGTCGTGACAACAGCAAGGGAGACCCTAGGTATGACTTTAGTTCTTTGAATTCCTGGTCACACTCTTCATTCCATTCAAAGGCATTTATGAGAATTTTGAAGAATGGTAAACACTTGATGTGGCTCTGGATAAGAACCTATTCAAAGCAGTCACTCACCCTGTGAGCCTCTGAACGTCTTTAATGGTCCTGGGGGTCTTCATTTCTAGGAGGGCCTTTATCTTCTCAGGATTGGCCTCAATGCCTCTTTGGTTGAATATGAACCCCAAGAACTTCCCTGCTCCGACCCCAAAGACACATTTGGCCAGGTTGAGCTTCATCGTGTACTTGTCCATCATGTTAAAGGTCCTCTTGAGGTCGGCCACATGATCCTCGACCTTCAAACTCTTGGTTAACATGTCATCTACATATACCTCCATGAACTTCCCGATTTGGTCTTCGAACATTTTATTCATAAGGCGCTAATATGTTGCCCCCGCATTCTTTAGGCCAAAGGGCATGACTCTATAACAGTATGTCCCTTTATCGGTAATGAAAGCCATTTTTTTCGAATCCTCAGGGTTCATGAAGATTTGGTTGTAGCCTGAATAGGCATCCATGAAGCTTATTAGCTCATAGCCTGCGGTAGCATCTATCATCTGATCAATGCGGGGGAAAGGGAAGCTATTCTTGGGACAATATTTGTTGAGGTCGGTGAAGTCTACGCACATCCTCCATTTCCCGTTGGCTTTGGGGACTATGACTGCGTTGGATAGCCATTCGGGATAGATGACCTCCCTAATAAACTCAGCATCTTCTAGCTTTTTAACCTCGTCCCTTATGACTTTATATTTTTCTCGAGAATAAATTCTCCTCTTCTGCTTTACCGGCTTTGCGCCGTCTACCACGTTGAGCTTATTCTTCATGATTTCGGGGTCGATCCCCGGCATATCTGCATGACTCCACGCAAAGATATTTTATTTTCTCCTTAGTAGCTTGATGAGGTCTTCTTTTATGCCTATCTTTAGAGCTTTGCCAACTTGGATGATTTTTTCTGGCTCATCCTCATTGAGGATGACGGATTCTACCTCTTCAGTGGCTTCTCATTTCTTCAGTTTTGTCTCATCCTTGGGGTCGAGGGTATCAGTATTATAAGTAATCGTGGCCTTTTTATGTGCCTCTCTTTCTTCGGTGGAGTTGAAGTAACATTCCTGTGCCGTCATCTGGTCTCTATGAACTTCCCCTACCCCGTAAGGGGTCGGGAATTTTATTATCTCGTGAACTGTGGATGGCACGACCTCAAATTCCTTGAAGGCCACTCGCCCCAGTATAATGTTGTAGGCTGAGAAGACCTGTTTATCCATCACAAAAAACTGACCTTCTTGGTAAGCCATCTCGGCCACTCGTCCCCCATTCTAACATCGCCCTCATACACTCCTAGAGGATGAAATTTTTCCTCGCTGAAACCAACCAAGGGGTGATGGTATGGGACGAGCCTAGCACAGTTGAGACCTAAGGCTTTAAAGCACGGCCAGAACATCACATCTGCAGAACTTCCCCCATCCATTAAGATCCTCGGTACCTCACATCCGTGTACCCTGGTGGTGATGACAAGAGGGTCATAATGCTTGGATAAGAGGCCCTTGAAGTCCATTCTTGAGAAACCCACTATAAGAGTATCCATATCAACTTTCTTCCTCTTTTCTGACTTTGCTTCAATAGAGGTCGAGTGTATGGCTTTTGTTACTGCCTTGGCTTCAGCTACATGGGCCTTCCTATTGGCAACCTCTGATCCTCCTCCTGTTAGTCCCCCGAAGATCATCCCAACACCGAGTGAGATCATATTAAGTCTTTTTACAGGGTCGTGGTTGTCTCTCGGTGGGAGGTCAGGGTCGTCCTCATTATCCGAAGGGTTATCCCTTCTGTTTGGAGGATCTTCTCTGCACGTATCACCTTTCTTCTTCTTAGGGTCATCCCATCGGCCCCTCTTGAAGGCACCCTTGTCAATGTATTTCCTTAACTTCCCTTCTTCTAACATTTTTTCAATTTCATCTTTCAGAGCAAAACACTTATCGGTCACATGGCCATGGTCTTGGTGAAATTCACACCACGGGTTTTTGTTCCTCTTATGAGGGGCTGCCCTCAACTTCTCAGGCCACTTCAAGGACCGATCACTCTTTATCTCATTCAGAATGTGTTCGCAGCTGACCGTTAGAGGGGTGTAATCAGTAAATTTATCATCTGCTAGCCTCTTCTTCCCCTCTTTGTTCTTTTTTGGTACTTATCCCCACTAGTACCTCATTTTTCATCTTCGTATTTTGCGGCCATCGCCTCTTCGGCATTCATCACCTTCCCTGATGTGGCCAGTAACTCTGCCATCGTCTTCGGGGGGTCTTCAATAAGCTTCCATAATAACTTTCCCTTTTGGAGTCCTCCAATGAGGGCTGTTATGGCTATGCTTTCCTCATAGTCTTCAACCTCTGACTTTTCTTTGTTAAATCTGGCTATATAGTCTCTTAGACTCTCGTTCTTCCCCTGCTTAACATAGAGCAGGTGTGTGGCTTCTTCTATGGCCTCACTCCAAAGCAAAAGTTATGGATAAATCGGTTTTCTAACTTCTTAAAGCTTTCAATGGAGTTCTTTGGAAGAGATATATACCAGATATATGCAGCCCCAGTTAGAGTGCCAGAAAAGGCACAACACCTTATCTCATCTAAGATAGAGTATATGTCTGTCGCTGATTGGTACATCTCAATATGATGGACAGGGTTGGTACTCCTGTCATACCTTGGGGTGACCACATGTGGCTTAAACTTGGATGGCGTTGGGAAGTTAGTTATCTTCACCACAAAGGGTGAGCCTATGGAGTATCCTCTTTGAAGGGGGTCTCGGCTTTTCCGGATATCGCCAATTTTATCCTCCATCCTTTGTATCGAGTTGTTCTATGGCCTCATAGGGTCGGCTTGGCCAATGTTATCCCCAGTCGCCTCTTTGAGGTGAATGGAGGGTTCTAATGCGGCATGTCTGTGTCGGCTGTTTACTTCCCCTTGACCGACGTCCCGTCCGTGGGGTCGGCCATCTACTGCCTCTCTTCTGGACCTCGCAATACTTCTTGTTCTGGATAATTTTTCCCGCAGGTCATTTATTAGGCCCAGCCTCTCAAAGGCTGCCCTGCTGAGACGATCAAAAGCAAATCCCCTCGAGCGATCGTCGAGATTTTGCCTTCCACACTTCCCTCTGCTTTCCTCGATAGGTCGTACAGTATTATTGGAGACCTCATACGGTTCCCAGAACTCTATGGGGGCCTCTTCCACCTCCAGATCATCATATATGTCTTCTGGACAAGGGTTTCCTTGCCTCCCCAAGCGTAGACGCCGAGGGTCAGCAACATCCCTCCGCTATTGTGGAGGTGGGAAGTCTTTTCATGGTGCTTGGGGTAGTCCCCTAGCCTCATGCTACCCTGGAGCTACTTTCGGAGTAATCATCTGCGGTGAGACCCCTCGTGGTCTTAGTATGTTTTGGTTAAGAGCTGTAAATTGCTTCTACATAATCCGTTGGCTCGCTGCTAAAGAATTCAGGGCGGCCGCCACATCAGTCATCTCAGACTGAGGTGGTGCATGACTGGAGCTAGGTCCTACTCCACTATCCGGTGGAGGAGGTGGTGGCATCTCCATTGCCATATATTTGAGCTATGAAGAGCTGAATGATCAAAAGACTGGTGAGCTTGAGAACCTTAATGGACCTCTTTCAATGGTGAAACAGCGCCACACAAAGGGGGAGAACTGGTTCACCACCAGAGTTTTCGGTGAGGTCAAGCTGTATAAAGGAAGATATATCTTCTCGTTCCCACAGACGGCGCCAAACTGATGATGTTAAGATTTAACACCACCAGATAAGAGGTGGATATCTCAAACACTAATAACAATGGCAGCAATAGAGTTATGTATGTGTATAGAAGGGGGTGAGTATAAGAGGAACGAAGATAATGATGTATAGTGGTTCAGCCAATCGGGCCTACATCCATTATGAGTGTGTGATCCACTAAATATGGGCACTAATGGACTTGGATACAATGCTCATAAGCTCACTCTCTCCTCTCCACTGTGTGTACAAGCAGAGTTTTAGCTAGGGTTACAATTATCGATCCCTTTACAAGGTTGGAGGTGACAAGTATATATAGGGCTTGGGGGGAGTAGTGTACCCCCAAGCATGCATGGTGCATGTGAAGGATGATCTAGCCAATCCCCTGCTGACACCTGGATGTGCCACTTGAGATTAATGATGACATAATATTCCCTCACGTGAGGGGATGATATTGTTATAACAGTCTAGTCCATGTGCTATATGAGTCCCATGCGCACTGTTCCACGCGTCTCCCAAATCACGCGCTGTGATGATGTCACCCTCGGCCTAAGATGCCAAGCCGAGGCTAAAGTTGATGCTGACATTGGGCCCGGCTGGATGTGGGCCTCGTACTGTCATCCCCTCATAGGGTCGCTCGACCCATGATGAGGGGTCGGCCCCTTATAGGGTCGTCTGGTCCATGATGAGGGGTTGGCCCTTTGTAGGGTCGTTTGGTCCATGATGAGGGGTCGGCCTATTGTAGGGTCGTTTGGCCCTGATGAGGGGGTTGGCCCCTTTTATAGTCGTCTGGTACATGATAAATGAGCAACCCTTTGTAGGGTCAGCTGGTCCATGATGAGGGGTCGCCCCCTTAAAGGGTCGTCTGATCTTGGCTGAGGGATCGTCTTGGTCGACCCTTCCCGTAATGAAACTGTGGTAATTGGGCTCGTCCTGGACCTGAGCCCTCGTCTGGGCGAAGGACACCCTCGGCCTAGCCGAGGGTATATATGGGTATATCAATCACCCCCCAGTCCTTAGCCATCGATGTTTGTTGAGATGACTGAGGGGTAATGTTGCCTTGGAATTCTTAAGTGGGTGGTCAGATGGATAAGTGACATCTGTCAAGTTGCATATTGTCAGGTGTCCATCATCGTTTATGTTTCCCAGATGTGGCGGTTGCACACTCAGCTTGGGACTTTGTGCCTTAATGATGCCTCTCCTAGTGGGTTGTGCACAACTTTGGTTAATGGGACCACTTATGAGCAAGATATTTAAATGATTTTTCAAACAAACATTTCTTCTTCTTCTTCTTCTTCTTCTTCTTCTTCTTCTTTGCACGCAAGCTTTCACTCTAGCTCCCTACCAGTTCAAATCCCCGTTTCTGCGACATCTTTTGTGTCTCAAGCTTTGCTCACTCTTCGTCTTCATCCTCAGGTAATTCCTCTGCCTTAGACTCCTCCATTAGCCTTCAATTTCTGTTTGTTTCTTGCATTTGCATTTACGTTTCAATTTTTTCTTGGTTGCTTTACCTTTTCGGCGTGAAGGTTGGCCTCGTTGTGGTGGTTATAGGACTAAATATTGGATTTTAGGCTCCTTAGGGTTCCTTCCCCCACCTTTCAGTGGTGGTTTAGCTTTTCTTTGTGGTGTTTGTTGGGTTTTCTTATGTTCTCTGGTGTACTTCTCCGGTTAACTGTGTTCCTTTTGATCTCGAGTGTTCGTACAGAAAACCCTTTATTTCCTTAGGTTTGATCCACAAGTCAACTTGGTCAAATACCAAACCTGTTTGTAGTTAGTTTGAACAAATTGCTTAAATGTAGGGTCCTCCCTTTAATGCTTAGAAGACTTTATGATTTAGCCGAGGAATTTCCAACCTTGAGGGAGAAATTCTTCGCTGAGATCAGGCATTTAGAGAAGGAGTACGAGCGAAGATGAGGGGGAGACCCTAATTGGGTACGACCCATCTTCCCCATTCCTTTAACCACAATAATACCATCTGAGTCCGGTGGGTCTTCCTGTTGTCCAGTCGAGGATCAAATACACGAGGGAGAAATGAACGAGAGAGTATCGTCACCAATGGGTGCTGGGCCCTCTAGGAGAAGAGAGAGATCAACGCCTAGTCCGAACCGACAGGTCGAGGGTACGGTTCATTCAGAGGTTATCCCTATGACAACCCTGTCCCCTCTTGCCTTCCAGGTGGCCTTTCTAGATGGTCCGCCGATAGTCGGCGAGGCCGATAGATTTGAGGGTGAGAGGGTTGATGACGATAGTTACGATAGTGACGATAGCCGAGGGTATATATGGGTATATCATGCAGTATTGAAATAAGTCTTATATGGCCCATCCTTGTCCTACCCAATCCAACTCTTATCTTATCCTATCCGGACCCCTTATATGGTCGAATAGGATAGGATAAGTATGAACTGGATAGGGCTAATTACAATCCTACGTTCGGCACAATCCCGAATAAGAAGACATGGTGGGATATAATAATTCAATCCTGCGTTTGAAATGACTCGGATTTAATTAATATGTCTCCGATTTTCTAAAAACGCCCTTACTTTGTATTTAATATTCAAAAAATACGAAAAGTTACTACTTGTGGTAAATATATACACATTAGTTAAAAAAATGAAGCAAGACATAAAAAAAAATCTAACAACCAACAAATTGGAAAAAAAACTATCAGTCTAAAAAGTGGGTTAAACTAACACATTAAAAAAATCTATCAACCCTTCGTGTAATCTTTCAATCAACAAATAAAAGAATGATCAATCTAGCAAGTGGATTAAACCAACCCATGAAAAAAAATCTAACAACCCTTCGTGAAATCTTTAAACCAACAAATAGAAAAAAAATTGATATAGCAGGTGGATTAAACCAACACATAAAAAAAATTTAACAGCCCTTCGTGAAATCTTTAAACCAACAAGCAAAGAGGAAAAAAAATTATAGCGGTGAAAGAAATTGTAGAAGATCGAAAAGTTGCATATGTTAGCCAATAAAAAAAGGTTGCAGATAGAAAAGAAGCGAGAAAGGAGGAGGTTACCCACTGTAAATGAAAGAGATTTGTGTGAATGATACAAACTTGTGTGAACGAAAGGGAAGAAAGGCGACAACCTATTTCCAATGTTGAGAGTCCAAGTTGAGTGGGTTTCTTTTAACCTAATAAGGGAACGACAGTAATTTCCATTCAAGTCTTGATACCGTATAATTTTATACGACCTAGGAGGTGGAATTTTTTTATCCCACTCCTTGTGGGATAAGGATCTCACTTGGGATAACTTATCCCATCTTATATCCTATCATAAACTATACCAAATACTTGATAGGGTAATTTTATCTAATCCGGTCCTCTTATACGATGCATCAAACGAGGCCTTAAATAAATTTAGGGTCCAAAAGTAACTTTACATATTACAGACAAATATAGTTGTTCGTTTCTTAATCATTTAAGAAAATAAACACAGTTTGGTACTTCTAAGAGTCAAGCCATAAGGTTACAATGTATTTAATGATGCCCTACTCTTTGTTGGGGATCTAAGATATAAGAAAAAAACTGAATCATACTAGCATGTAAACCCTTGCAATGCAAGGACGTATGTATTGTATGGTACATTATATAAGTTTACAACAGTCATAAGTCATGGTTATTCAATAAGTTGAATGAGCCACATGCGAGACACATAAGTTGGGGAGTTGGAAAAGGAGCTAATGTAAATTTAATTTTAAATTTCATAAAAATTAATAATGGTATAGAAATGTACATATACTTTTTTGTTATAATGGATCTAATAAAGTTACATGTTACTGCACACTCCAGGTATGAAAAAATTATATTAAATTACTTTCATTATAATATATAATTTTTTTCTTCTTGGGTTAACAATCAATTTATTTGAATACGTGAAGTGGAATAACATTATATTAGATAGTTAAGTTTTTGTATTTGTCCTTTAAATTCAAAGGCTTTATAAGATAGAGTAGCCAGAAATATACCCCCGATATAACACCTTCCAAAAAAAAAAAAACACTATAATCATCTCTAATGTAAATGTTTATTTTGTATTTGGGAAGTTACACATGTAATGAATTATATTATTTTATTTTATTAGTGACATATATTTTCATAAGAAAAAAATATACACGCATCTAAAAAAGTTATTAAATAATGCATTATTAATGTAAAACAATGAATAAATTACAGCCATAGCTTTTAGATGTTCTGAACTGGATTGTCATGTTTTTATATTTGGTGCTGTCAGTTTGATTTGTTTAACTTATAAAAATGTAGGTTTTGTGTTTGAAAGTAAATGGGAAAAAATATTTATGCTTGCTTTACTTTGTTCCCATTCAGTGTAAGGATATGATAATGCAAAAGAATTAATTTTCTCATGTGTTGTTACAAATTTACAATATAAACTAAGGAAAGGAAGCTTGATAGAAATCAACAAAATTCTTAAACAATTAATTTTACCTTTCACTCCACTTTTATTTTTTCTTTCGATGAGTTATATAAGGACACAAATTTCCAATTGAGTCCATATATAGTTTTGACTAAATTCCGAACAAAAACATTTATTCATAGGATTGTATTTAATTGTAATATTCTCAAGCCTATGAAGAGTTTGTTGAAAACGTAGCGGCAAAGAGTATAAAGCTTCATCAATATGCCGATTTGCGTGCCTTATTTCTACGTCATCAACTATGGTTCCATGATCCCAAGGTATGAATGCAATATTATATATATAGGAGCTTGGAACAAGTTTAATTGGGTGTTAGGTTTAATTAAAACTGTGTTTTATTTTCATAAAGAATTAATTAAAACTTTAAAATAAGTTTATAAAATTTTCTGGGCAAAAATCGAATATTCCAAAGTTTCTGGAAGCTCGTTCGATATGTCGTTCTAACCAGATGTCGTTCGAACGAGATTGCCAACGACTTCCCATTAAGGCATACTGGATCTTCGTTCGAAATGTCGTTCGAACGAGATTGTCGTTCTAACGAGATTTCCAACGAGTTTCTAACGAGTTCATACTGGAACTTCGTTAGAAGACTCGTTCGAACGAGAATGTCGTTAGAACGAAATCTCGCTCGAACGAGATGCTAGGCGGGAACAGTTTTTGGCAGTTTTAAGCAGTTTTTCACCCACTTCCCCACTTGTTTCTTAACCAGCTTTTCACAGCATAACTATGTGCGGGAATCACTATTGATGTGTAATCTTTTTCATATCCTACTAACTCCAAGAGAGTGTTTTGAGAGTAAAATCAAAGAGGGAAAAAGATCATGTTTTGAATGAGTTTTTATCAAAGAGAAAAATATACACCACTCTAGTTTACACCCAAATTAGTTTCTTCCAAGTTCCCATATTCATATATCTTGCTTGGAGATTGGCACCGGGTTCATCTCTTCCGTTCAAAGAGAAGTTTCGGGTTTTTCTTCTACATCCTATAAAGAAAGAAGAAGAGGTTGTTGCAGCATTACCCACTTGGAGAAAGGCTCCTTGCTCGGGTGACGGTGACCATATAAAGTCCGATCGGTGGATTCCGAGACCGCGATGGAGCTCCAAGGTTATCCGCTAGGAAGAGGTATCTACAAGAAGAAGCATCGAGGCTTGAGAGGGATCGAGTCGTGTGTTATAAGCCTTTTGTCTTGTATTTGTAAATTCCGTACTTAGTGGATTTGTGGATAGGACCGTCCGAGGTTGTTTCCCGTTGTGGGTTTTTCCTCGTACATCGCGGCGTAGTGGATTGATTGTTTATTTTATCTTTTGCAAAATCACCTAGAACACATGCTTAGGTAAAAAGATAAAAATTGGTTTAATTTAATCTCTACGTGTTTAATTTGGGTAATGTGTAGTTAACTTGGTTTAAGTGAAAATGATTTTAATGCGTTAATTTAATTTCACTCGGTTTAATTTTAATTTGTTTAAGAAAATTAAAATTTGGTAATTCGTTTGTTTGTGAACCATCACACTTCTTTACGCTTCCGCATCTTGATTTATATATAAAAGGAAATAATATTTTAATTGAGAAAATTAAAATCGGGGGCCTTCAAGTTATAACTGTCTTTTAAAAATCGTTAAAATAGAAAGAGAACATATAACATAAATCATCGTATGGGGCCACCAACGGTGAAATGGATAAGCGGTAAATTATTTGAGATACTCATGACTTAAAAACTCGTTCCAACAGAGTATAAAGTGTGGCAGTAAAAAGGACTTACTGTAAGCTTTAGTTGGATATTCTCGGAAGTGATTCCTTAAACCCGCACAGGCACATACATATATACACACACACTAATATATATATATATATATATATATATACTCATGACTTAAAAACTCGTTCCAACAGAGTATAAAGTGTGGCAGTAAAAAGAACTTACTGTAAGCTTTAGTTGGATATTCTCGAAAGTGATTCCTTAAACCCGCACAGACACATACATATATACACACAAACACACACACACTAATATATTATATATATATATATATATATATATATATATATATATATATATATATATATATATAGAGAGAGAGAGAGAGGAAGACTCACCTACATCATGCTCTATACATTACACCGTACATCACACCTAATTCTAGGCCCTTGAAAACTTTTTTTTCAAATTATATATTTTTTCCTTGAAATTAACCTTACAATAAACCCATATGAAAAATAATTAGGTCAAAATACATTTTGTAGCTATTTTTAAAAAATCCACAAAAAACTGCTGGCGCAGACCCTTATAAATAAGGTATTTTTAGCATGTTTTTGTGGATTTTTTAAAAAGAGGTACAAAATGCATTTTGACCTAGTTTTTTGCATATGGGTTGATTGGAAAGTTAATTTCAAGGGAAAAATATATAATTTAAAAGAAAAGTTTTTTAGGGCCCAGAATTCGGCGTGATGCATGGATGATGTATATAGCATGATGTAGGTGAGCCTTCTCCTATATATATATATATATATTTATATAATGGATTACACATAAACATTTTATAAATAAGAGAAGAGGAAATGAATCCAAACATTATAGGCCATGGGTGAAGAATTGGACAAATTAACATTAAAAGAGCTATATATTAAGAAGGGGACAAAACAAATAATACAAAAAGGTGAGGGTAAGTAAACGGAGGGGGATAGTAAAGCAAAGCTTTAAGGCTGAATTGTGAGCAAGGTTTTCACAGTACTCTGGTTGGCAATTTATGATGGCAATATATAATAATATTTATGCGAGAGAATTCATGAACCGATTGAGTTTATCGAAAAGAAAATAAAAGGGGATGAATGTACATGCTTATCTACATATGGTGATATTAAAGTAAATATTCCATTCACTTATAATCAATTGGAACATTTATGAAGTGTACACATGTCGTAGTGTGGGCGCGATAAATGTCGACGTTGTGTTGTGATGACAAATTTAGGTATATCTATAGATATGTCCTAGAGTACAATTAAATATAACCATCTCAAGATTTTTAGTGATGTGTTTGACCAATGTTTATCATGTTATTATAATTGAGTTATACCGACTTAACTTTTTGCTACTCTTATACCTAGATATTCGATTATAATTTAAAGATTAGTTATGATCTGATTGAGGTAAGCCAACCACGATTAGCCCAGGTCGGGCATACAACAATTAACTTAAATTTTATGTTTAGTTGATTACCGACCTACAAAGGGTAATATGGGGACTCATTTACAGGTATCTTGTTATGTGGGTCACGAAGATCTATTTTCCTTCATTTGTTACATGGTTAGACTAAGTCGGTTTTAAGGGAGCATTCTCGGCTTGATCCCGCATTGATTGTGACGTAACTTGCCTATTTGCCTTTAATTAGTGATGTTTATCTTATATTAGCATAGTGGAACACAATGATGGGGATATGCACAAAATCCCTAGGTATTAAGGTTACATGAGCCCTCGATGCACGTCATCAGCACATTATGGTGCGTGAAGTGTGTGAATCGGAAATGTGAGTGTGTACGCAAGGAACAAGGAAGAATCGACGCCTAGTGGAGTCTTGCAAGGACGGTCCATGATATAGGCTAAGGGAGTTCTGAAGATTTAATGGGGTAAATACGTTAGGAATGTAACTTTTTTGCATAACAAAACTTTGTATTCAGAAATTTCCAATGAGACGATATATGGTATGCTACACAAGAAGTAACCTGATGCTGGACACTCACTTGCATCTATTTGGATATTATGTTCACCTTATTGAACCTTCTGAAGGGATGCTAGAAAAAAACGATAAAATGTGTGTCTGTTGGATCTTCCACTTAGAGAAAATGGTCAAGGTATATAGAGCCATCGACAATAAGGGTGTACGAGTCCCATGACGTCTAATTCAATAAAGGAACCTATTGTTGCGGGTTTATAATAGAGACGAAAAATATAAATAAACCAACAACCATAGTATGATAAAAATGTGAGAATGAAAACTCAAATGTATTGATCGAGATCATTCCTTAAATGATAACTAAGCCTAAGAAAATTGCAGCAGAATAATAAGGAATGAAGACCTCGTATCCTCTAAAAATTGAGGTGTAGATTACTATGCATTCATGGTTATTAAAGGCATGGTTATAGTCCCCTTTCATCCCTTATTTGTAGAAGTTCTTTAATTATTCATGGTGATGACCCTTCAATGTCACGATATTTTCATCTGTATCATTATGGGATAGTGGCTATTAACCAAATGTGTGGCACAAATCTTGGTATGAATGAAATCAAATATTATAATACCACCTCAACCATTGACAGGTCTGATTTTTATCATCTAAAGGACGACAAATATGAGACTAATTAAATGGCTGCATAATCTCATAAGGTAACTAAAGATAATATCCTCATTTTTGTTAGGATCCCTTTATGGTTAATGGTTAATTATAGAGTTCGTATACCCCGGTGATAGTCATCTCACATGGTAGTTCTTTTTTAATCCGGATTTATTTCATAGTCTTGATTGTTTATCTAATCGATCTATATTTTTTCTCTTCGAATTCTCAATAAAAAAAGAAGCCCCGTGAAGATCTGGTGAACTTAGTTGACTTAAACAAAGCGTGGATAAAAAGAATCGCATATAACTTTGGTTACTCCAATAAAGTTGCGCATATCTTCCTTGGATACAAATTGATGACTACCTTAGAGACCAACTTCATTGGCGACAAGAGAACACTAATTGGAATACCAATCTTGAACCACGGGGCATTTTTACGGGGGTAGTTGAGTCACTCATTCCACACATGATTTTCACTAAATATAAGGTTGCACTATTGGAGAAAATGGACAATATTGACCCTTTGTACTCTTTTGAGAGAGCCCTACTAACTATTTTTAATCATTCTCAGGATAAAATACAAGAAGATCAAAAGGCCTAACTATCATAGTTCAAAGTCACGATCGAAATGACTCGATATTGCAATCGGGCGATCCGATTCCAAAAGGCATTTCAATAAATAAATTGAGTCGTGTCGTATCTTCGATATCTCAGCATTACCGATATATGTCACCGATGTAGCGTTTACGATACACTACAGAGAAAAAAAATCAGCCGACATACATATTTTGAAGAAAAAATGCAACTGAAAAGTTCACCATTTATAAACTCAATCAACATTGGAAGAAATCGTCCATGAAATTAACTCAATCTCTATACCTCCCCCGACTCCTGGTCGAAATCCTTACCAAACTCGTGTAAAGATTTCGCTTAAAGTTATTTTGTAGCGAGAAATGATTGAAGTCAAAACCTTTTTCAAACTCGTGGGAAGCCTTTATTAAATCCTTTGTTTCTATTGGGGGTGGGAAAGAGACAAAGTCTCTAACTTCACCTTTTTTTCTCTTCTGAAAAGTGAAGTTCGACTTTACTTAACGGAGTACAATTGTCTTGTTTTATGTGTTTTTTCTCTCATAAAGTTCATCTTGGTAAAACAATAAAAATATTTGACATTTACTTTCATCATAAAAAACTTATATTTACTTAAAAACTAAAAAAGAATATTATTATTATTATCATCATTATTATTATTTGTATACGTTTGTAAAAATAATCATTAACAGATCTTTTAATATTATAATTTTTTTCATTTGCTGTAAAAAAAATTCAATATTCTAGTTTCTTATAACATTATAGTAATTGTTTTTTCAATAGTCATAAAAAATTATTTCGTTCAAAAAATTAGTAATAGTTTTTCCAATTGTTACAAAACTACTATTTTTTTTTCTTAATTTTTAATTTGCTGTGAAATATATTTTAATTTTCTTATAAAAAAGATTCATAAATTATTTTATTTTTATAAAAAATATTTTCATCTTTTTAGTCAATCCAATCCTTAGAGTTGATATATGCTTCATTTTTATCCTTATATCACTTGTGAAATTACCCTTATCGATATCCTTATTGTTGTATGTAAAAATTACACCTCCACGTGGATCAACGAAGAAGAGACACTTGTCATCCAGTAAGGCAAATTGATTTGCCTACTCAGTACTATCAATCATACTTACATGGAAATACACTGCCGACCAACTCCAGAAGGCCGACCAACGAGAATGTTCAGAGTTACTCGACTCAGAACACCAACAGGCACTAAATTCCAAAAGACACATTTATCGTATATAGATGTAAACGCTTGGCATATAAAAGCGTTCCATCTATAGGGTTTCACGTCCTTATAAATGTCATTTAAACCCTTAGCTCAAGTGGGGGACTCGAAACACATGCGCACTGAGCTATTGTGATCATCAGGCAATAACAATCCATAGTGGACGTAGGCTAACTTGTAGCCGAACCACTTTAAAAATATTTGGTCTTGTGTGTGTGATTTTAGTACTTTTACATTATTTTATTTGTGATTATAAAATTAAAAATCAAACCAATTTTAGACATCAACAGATTGGCACCGTCTGTGGGAACGATTGTTTGTCATTGTTCTCTACCAAATCGTTTCAAGCATGAATGATCCTGAAACCAGTCATAGAAACGAAAGAAATCCCATCAATCCATCTGCTCCTCCCACTGTAGCGGATTTGAATGGAGTCTTGATGAACCTTGCCAGAGGGCAAGAGGCGATGCAGGAAACAATGAAACAACTAGCTTATTCTCTTCAAGCTAGGCCTACTGCTCCTCAAAGGCAAACTGCAATACCCTTACCCAGAGGAGGCATTTAGCCACTTCGTACTAAAAGAACTTATTATAGTCAGTTAAGAACGACTCATGAAAGGTCTTATCGTCCAGGAATCACTTCAGTTATTAGGTCTTCTGAGCCTTATGACGGGCGTTCTTTCATTCCTGAGAGACCAAGTGCGTTAGAGAGGCTGAGTAGAACATCAACTTTTGATCGTTTGGGTCCTGGAGAAAATAGAGGTCCTCTTAGAGACTTATCACGATCACATGGGAATCATTCCGAGCAACGTGGAAAATCCATTAGGACTAGGGCAAGTGTCCTATGAATCGCGAGTCCCGAGCAGACTTCCCGTGAAGAGAGCTCAACACAAACACATGACAATGCTGGTTGAGCAACTTCAAATGTTGGTTGAGCAGATTCACACAGGTCTAACGGAGAGGATCTTGCATGGAAAGGACCAATTCAATGGTTGAAAGATCAACTAGGCGAAATGGACAAGGCAAAAAATCCATTGCAACACAATCTGAGGAAATGATCTCCTTTTATTCAAGCAATTATAGATTTCCCTACTCCGGATACGTTTAAACCACCGACAATTACTCCTAAGTATGATGGTAAGACCGATCCTATTTTACATATTGAATAATATCAATCTGCAGTAGATATATATATGATATTCCCGATGAAATGAAATGCAGGGCTTTGTCAAGTACCATCATTGGCCCAACCCTGATATGGCATAATAATTTGCCCAGAGGACATATTTCGACTTTTAGTCAATTGGTCAAGCTATTCATTAGTAAATTCTATTTTGGGGCAACGCCAGTTAAACAAGTAGCATATCTCTTGAATATCAATCAACGTGTGTGGGAATCTATGAGGGAGTATATTGCTCATTTTAATCACGAAAAGTTGAAGGTCGTGAATTATGAAGAGAAAATCGTTATCGATGCATTATCGAGTGGTTTACTCCCCGAGAAGCTGTATTATGCGTTGGCAAAAGACCCACCTAAGACCATGGCTGAACTCATAGCCAAGGTTAGGAAGATAATGAATGCCAAATAAGCTATGGATGCTGATTAATGGTGAAAAGTAGCTTGTGTCAAGACGTTAATCGTTGTTTTTTGTTCACCTCCTCAATACAAACAACCTAGATTACGACTACACTCAACGGGTGAGTATAGCGGTAAGTCGGGTATCGAAAATCCACAAAGACGAGTTGTTAGAATTTATAGGATTTAATATTCCTAAATAAAAGTGTAAAAGATGATTACACACAAAAAAGGAAAAGATGCATAAAAGGGAAAGATTAATCTAGGCGAGTGTATTTAAACTGGATTAACAAAGCAAGTAAAAACTATAGGTTGCGTCGAATATCCCTCACCCAAGTTAATTAGTGTAAAATGGTTACATGGGTGGACGAGTCATTACGATTGCATCTCGTTTTGACAGTAAATTAAATCAAGGGTTGTCACGCCCCTAAATTCGTATAAAAGCCCAATAAGATTCATCAACAAATACCCCGGAAATTACGCACACAAGGTCGTAAGCATGGAACATACATGATATGCCCCGTTAAATCTCCTAGGTGTAATAACTAGGATAACGCACACCCGAAATAGACCCGTAAACTCCATCACCAAAGCAAAGCAACACGTCAACCCGAGTGAGTTCCATTCACACACAACCTAGACTAAATTAACTAAAAAGCATATTAAAAACGCGGTAAATAAACGCGATAAAGCTACACTAGAAAGCAACCAAATGAAAGCATGTGAATCTAATTATGAAAGCATGTAAATTAACTATAAAGCAAGAAATAAGGAAATACACACTATATTAATGGAGAGGGTGAATGAATAGTCAACTTACAAACCCAAAAGGGTGTCAATCCAAGAATAAATTAAGAAGAACTCTTCAAAAACCCTCAAACCCTAAGTTATTCTAACCTAAAACGAATTATATATGTTATTTACAACAAAATTCCTTTATATAGTAAAAGGAATTAAATTAGAAAAGAAAAGGAAAAAGAAAATAAAAGCCAAAATATCAGCTGAAAACATAACATCGATCGATCGATCCCTTTGATCGATCTATCGATGGTAAAAATATCAGCCCACTGTCTCAACTTGAGGGCAAAAACTGAAGGATCGATCGATCGATCCTTTTGATCGATCGATCGATGGCTACAGGTTTGCACCAATTTCCTCCTGTTTTGGTTGGTTTTCTCCTCCGCTAAAATCGCCGTAACTTCTTCGTTCTGACTCAGAATCGCGCACCATTCGCGGCCACGCGAAGCTTGCAAGGAGGGATACAACTTTCGTGAGATGTTGGGCCATGTGCCCAAACTATGAATTGACCGAATTTCCCTTGTGCGTGCTGATATGTACGGAACTTGAGCGAAATGCGTCTGAACTTCACACTTAGTACATAAATACCTACAAAAGCCCAATTATACCTCATATGGAATGTTAACAATATAAATCCGAGATTGTCTAATTAACGAACTTAAATATCGAGATTAAGGCACCCGAGGGGGCTAAAATGCGTAGGTTCGAGAGATGAAATACGCAATATTTGCGTAATATCAGATGCCAAATAAGGGCAAGGGCAGACAACAAAGCCTGTCGACAAAAAAGACTCGAAAGAACTAAAGGAACCTAAGGAGAAGAAAGATGACAAACCTAAGAAGTTCACTGAATACACCCCTCTGAAGGCGGGAGTACACCATATCTTAGATGAGATAAGAAATAATAAATACTTAAAATGGTATGCGAATATGCAATTGCCACCTCATAAGAGGGACAAGTCCAAGTATTGTGAATTTCACAAAGACCATGGACATCCCACTAACAGGTGTATGGCCCTGAAGAATGAGATTTAAATGCTCATTCGTCGAGCAAAGCTGAGCAAGTTTGTTAATCGGGAAGATGGTCGAGAAGCAGATAAAAGTCCGGCTTCCCCTTATAAGCCTAGGGATGACAGAAAGAGGGGTCATGATGATCAAGAAGATGATCCAGATCTTCCTAAGAAGCCAAAACAACCAGAGCTTGATATAAAAATGATCAGTTTTAGCTGATTTGATTATCGGGTTATTACTGGAGGATGTGCAGGTGGAGGAGACCATGTTGCTGAAAGAAAGGCCTATTTGAACGAAGCTCAAGTCAGTGACCTTATTTGGCGGATCAATCTAAATGAAGAAGATAATGAGAAACCAAGAAATATTGACAAAGATAAGCTGGTGATAGGTTTCTCAAAAAATTATTTGTCTAGAGTTTTGTACCCTAATGATGATCCGTTGGTCATCACCATCAAAATTGGTGAAGCCAGAATTACTAGAGTATTGGTTGATAACAGGACATCGATAGATGTGCTATTCTTTGATTGTTTCAAAAGCTTAGGACTGAAAGTTAGCCAATTAGAACCATATCATAGACCTTTGATCGGCTTCTCCGGAGAAAAAGTATATCCACCAGGAACTGTGAAATTGGAAGTGTTTCTCGGCGTATAGCCGACCAGCCAAATAGAAAAATTCACTTTTTATTCTCGATAGTAATGTTAAATTGACATATAATATGATTCTTGGCTGAGTAGGTTTGAAATTTTTTGAAGTTGTTCCATCTACTGTCCACCAATGTTTGAAGTTCCCCACTCATTTTGGAGTTGGCGTGGTGAAAGGAGATAAAAAGGTGGTATGGGAATGCTATTATACCTCTGTCGAAGAATATGATGTGGTCGATTTGAAGATGAAACCTGTCACTTATCAAGTGGATACTCTAGATCCCAGAGACGAAGCCGAGCTAGTCAAAGGGGAAATAATTGAAATAATAGGAAGTGTGGTTTTAGATGATGAAAAAATAGAAGGAACTACCCAAATTGGCTCTGCACTACCACTGCCAATCAAGAAGGAATTGATTGCATTCCTTAAGGAGTGAAGAGGTGTTTTTTCTTAGAGTCATAAAGACATGCTCGGAATAGTTCCCAATTTTATTTGTCATGCACTCAACATGAACGCTAAGCCGACCAAGCAGAGGCGTATAGTTTTTAGTACTGAGAAGAATATGGCCATTCACGAGTAGGTAGAGAAACTGCAAAAGGCAAAATTTATTGAAGATGTTAAATATTCGGACTGGCTTGCTAACGTAGTAATGGTAAAGAAGAAGAATAACAAATGACGAATTTGAATAAGGCATATCCAAAAGATCATTTTCCTTTACCAAGGATTGATCAATTGGTTGATCCTACAACTGGCTATAAGCTCCTCAGCTTCATGGATGCATACTCTGGTTACAACCAGACTAAGATGAAGCCTGAGGATAGGGAGAGTAATTCTTTCATTACTAATTGAGGAACTTATTATTATAATGTAATGCCATTTGGATTGAAGAATGCAAGTGTTACTTACCAGCGATTGATGAACAAAGTCTTCGAAGAACAAATCGACAAGAATATGGAAGTCTATGTGGATGAAATGCTCACCATGAGAAAACGAGCAACAAATCATATTGTCGACTTATCCAAAACGTTCTATCAATTGGAAAAGCACCAAATAAAGCTTAATCCGACCAAATGTGTGTTCAGAGTTTAGGAAGGAGTGTTCCTCGGCTTCTTAGTAAACCAGAGGGGTATAAAGGGGAATCCAGTAGAAATCAAGGGTTTATTGGAAATGCGATTGCCAACTTGTAAGCACTTAACTCTTCGGCAAGCACTTCATAAGCTAAAAAAATCAGGATGACTAATGTGTTGGGAAGTAGAGTTAGGCAAATACGACCTAATCTATGAACCAATGTCGGCGTTAAAAGGCCAGGCAGTAGTTGATTGTATCATAGAATTTACATACCCTGAGTATACTTTTTCGAAAGAGATCTCTAGTACCTCGCAAGCTAAACAAACTTCTTTGGAAAATAGTTCAATGAAGCAGACTTCTTCGAAAGAGAGGTCAAAACAAACCAATGTTATGGCCGATTAACCTAAATCTTTTATTATTCGGGAGTTATTTGATAAAAAATACATGGAAGAAAGTAAGAAAGTGTTCAAATAAGGGGTCTTATCTGAAGAAAGTTTCACCGAGGAACTTCCGTTATGGAACATATACGTGGATGGATCGTCATGTGCAAGAAAGTTTTACTGAGGAACTTCCGTTATGGAACCTATACGTGGATGGATCGTCATGTGCAACTGGCAGTGAAACTGGTATAATTCTTAACACCCCTGATAAACTTGACGTAGAATATGCTTTGAGATTCTAATTTCAGGCCTCAAACAATGAGATCGAATACGAAACTTTGATAACAGGACTATAATTGGTTTTGTCAATGGGTGCCGAGCAAGTTAGGGCCCATAGTGACTCCCAACTAATTATTAATCAGATTCTTCAAATTTATGAGGTGGTAGGAGAATTGATGATAAAATATTTGGCCAAAATAATGGAGGTGATATCTAAAATCCCAATTGTCCAATTCACTAGAATTCCACGCACATAAAATTCTCGGACAGATGCATTTGCTCGACTAGCTTCAGCAACCAGGTTAAAGCTACGAAAAAGCATACCAATCGAGATCCTAGCATCCAGAACCATAGAGGAAGATCATGTGGTCAATTTTCTCTATATAGATTTGGGAACCTCCTGGATGGATCCAATCAAAGAATGTATTGACAAGGGAATCCTCCCAAGTGATCAAAAAGATGAGAGGAAGCTGAGGTACAAGGCAGCTGGGTATGTTTTGGAGAGGTATTATATATAAAAGAGGATACATCGTTTCCTTGCTACAATGTGTGCATCCCTTAGAAATTGAGGAATTGGTAAAGGAAGTTCATGAAGGTTCTTACGACACTCATTCAGCTAGTCGGTCACTTTTTTGACGTATTGCTATGCAGGGGTATTACTGGGCGACCACCAAAGTAGACTGTAGAAATTTTGCTAGGAAATGTGATAATTGTCAAAAAATTATTGCGATACATAGGCGACCAGGTGCCTCTTTGACGATAATTACTTCTCCATGGCCTTTCACTATTTGGGGGATAGAATTGGTCAGCCCATTGCTGACCACCAAAGGCAGGTTCAAGTATCTTATAGTTTATATGGATTATTTCACCAAATGGTTTGAAGCTGTGCCAATGATATATATGCCGTATGAAAAAGTCTTCAAGTTTATATGGAAGAATATAACTTGTAGGTATGGGATGCCATATGCCTTTATCACTGATCGTGGCATTCAGTTTGACAATGAAAACTTCGAAGCGTACTGTATTAAATAAAAAATTTAGAAACTTCATTCTGCCCTAGGGCACTCAGAATGAGATAACCAATAAGATTATTTTAGATGGGTTAAAGAAAAGGCTTGAAGCTGCAAAGGGAAACTGGATTAAGGAGCTGCATACGATTCTTTGGGCATACTGAACAACACTAAGAACCACCACTAGAGAAACTCCTTACATGCTTACATTTAGAACTTAGGAAGTTGTGCCATCCGAGATAGCTTTGCCAAGTCATAGGTAGGGGTGATAAACAAACGGATACGGATCAGATACCATGTTTTTCGTATCCGTATTCGCTATCTGGATGCACTATCCGGATGCACTATCCGGATCCGTATCCACTCGGATAGTTAAAACGACTATCCATATTCGTATTCACTAGGATACTTCAAATTCGAATAATATCTGTATCTGTTTACATTGTTTATCCATCGCAAAAAAATAACCACTAAAAATCCATTCCAATGAAATCCAATCCAATATATAACAAAATTACTTGGGACCTTATCACAGGCCTCTCATCGGTTTCTGTGGCGATTTTTTTTTTTCCATTTAGGATGATCAAGTTGGACATGCTGATTGGTACCTGGCCTGCCTGCAGATCAGAGAAGATACGATTCTTCGTGATGGATAAAAATATACAATCGTCCTATAATATAATAATGGGGAGAGTAGACTTGAAAAAGTTTGAAGTAGCTCCATCCACTGCACATGAGTGTTTAAAGTTCCTGACCAACTTTGGGGTTGAAATTATGAAGGGCGATCAGAAGGTAGCTCGGGAATGCTACTACTCATTTACTGAACAAGATGAGTTGGAGGATGCTAGGAAGAAAACTACCACTTACCAAGTAGATGAATCTGATGAGTATGAGATTGAAACCTTAGACCCAGTAGATGAAATAAAGCTCGTTAAAGGCCTAGTTATGGAGGCAACGGAGAGCATTATTCTGGATGATGATCGACCAGAAAAAACAACTCAGATTGGAGCTTCACTTGATCCGATATTGAAGCAAGAGCTGGTGGTGTTTCTGAGGCATAAAAAGCAAGCATTCGCATGGAGTCATGAAGATATGCCGGGGATTGACCTAGCCTTCATGTGCCATGAGCTCAATGTCAATAAAGAGATCAAATTGGTGAAGCAACGAAGAAGAGTCTTTAGTCCGGAGAAGAACCAGGCTATTCATGAGGAAGTAGAGAAGCTACGAAAGGCTTCTTTCATTGAAGACGTCAAATATCCTGATTGGCTAGCTAACGTTATGATGGTAAAGAAGAATAATAATAAATGGAGAATGTGTGTGGATTTCACATATCTGAATAAGGCTTACCCAAAAGGTCATTTCCCTCTGCCCAGAATAGATCAGCTGGTAGATGCTGCTTTGGGGCATGAACTGTTGAGCTTTATAGATGCGTACTCCGGATACAATCAAATTAAAATAAAACCAGAAGACAGGGAGAGTACCTCTTTCATTACCCCACGAGGGACATATTGCTACAATTTTATGCCTTTTGGTCTTAAAAATGCAGGTGCTACATATCAGCGGCTGGTGAATAAGGTGTTCGTAGAGCAGATTGGCAAAAATATGAAGGTGTACGTCGACGACATGCTAACCAAGAGCAAGAAAGATGCTGACCATATAGCCGATCTCAGCCAAACATTTGACTAGCTGGAGAAGTACCAGATGAAGTTAAACTCGACCAAGTGCATTTTTGGCATACAGGAAGGCATGTTCCTTGGGTATATTGTAAACCAACGAGGTATTGAAGCAAATCCTGACAAGATAAAAGCCTTTCTAGAATTACGATCTCTAACTACCAAGAAGGAAGTGCAAAGCCTTACGGGGCGCGTAGAAGCTCTTAACAGATTCGTCTCCCGAGCAACTGATAGATGTCTTCCATTCTTCAAAGTTCTCAGAAAAACCTTCGAGTGGAATGACGAGTGTGAGAAAGTATTCTGGGAGTTGAAGAGAGACTTAGGGATACCTCCTTTGCTGTCCAGTCCGGTGTTAAGAGAAAAATTATACTTGTACTTGGCTGTCTCAAAAAATACAGTCAGTTCGGCTTTGATAAAAATATAAAGCGGAGTGCAAAAACTAGTTTATTATACGAGCAAGGCATTCAGGGGAGCGGAGATCAGATATCTAAAACTGGAGAAGTTGGCGTTGGCATTAATTGAGGCGAGCAAGAGGATGAAACCATATTTTCAAGCCCATACAATAGTGGTATATACTGACATTCCACTAAGACAGGCTTTACATAAGCCAAAAAAATCTGAAAGATTAATGTATTGGGCCGTGGAGTTAGGGGAGTTGATCTACGTGCCAAAATCTTCTCTCAAAGGGCAGGCAGTGGCAGATTTAATCGTTAAATTCACTTACCCAGATACCTCTGACCTACAAGGGGATAACATATAACAACTCAAGGATGCTAGAGGATCAACAAAAATTGGCTCCGACCAACTCCCAGCAGCAGACTTATCAGAGGGGATATTAGCCAAACAACCAGAATCTTCTGGTAAGAGCCCAGAATCGAAGGATGAAGAAAGAAAGCACCAAATATTCCATCAGGGGACTTTGTCAGACCAAGGGTTTGATAAAAGTATCCATATGTGGAATTTATATGTTGATGGTTCCTCGTGTGCCACAGGTTGCGGGGCTGGAATTATTCTCTATAGTTCGGATGGGATAAATATAGAATATGCTTTGCGTTTCCAGTTCAAGGCTTCCAACAATGAAGCTGAGTATGAAGCCGTAATTATGGGCCTCAACTTAGCTAAATCATTGAACGCAGAGCAACTAATGGTGTTCAATGATTAGCAACTAGTGGTGAATCAGATGTTCAATCTTTACGCAGTAAAATGAGAGTTCATGTCAAGATATCTAGATAAAGCTATGGAGATTGCATCGAATTTTACAGCTGTCCAAGTGATCAGAATACCAAGATTAGAGAAAGCAAGGGCAGATGTGCTAGCTCGGTTGGCCTCAGCTACGCTCGCCGACCTACGAATAACAATTTCTATTGAGATATTCGCCAGTAGAAGTACCGATGAAGATTTGATGGTGAAGTTTATCACTTTGGATATAGGACCTTCCTGGATGTATCCCATAGGGCTTATATCGAATAAGGCATTTTACTAGCCGACCAACTTGCAGCCAAGAGGTTGAAGTTTAAAGCTGCTAGATATGTCTTCAACAATGGAGTTTTATACAGAAGGGGTGTGATCACAGGTTTGCAAGGATGTGTTCACCTAGCAGAAGTTCAAGATCTAATAGAAGAAATTCATGAAGGGTCTTGTGGAGCTCATGTAGCAGGTCAGACTATTTTGCAGAGAATAACTACGCAGGGGTACTATTAGCCAACTATGCGCGCTGACGGTATAGCTTATACCAAGAAATGTGATAAATGTCATCGATTTTCTATTATATGAAGAACTCCTTAGGCACTGTTGACACCAATCACTTCACCCTGGCCATTCGCCATGTGGGGAATAGACTTAGTGGGACCTATGTCAACTATAAAAGACGATTCAAATATTTGGTGGTCGCTGTTGATTACTTCACAAAATGGGTAGAAGTTGAACCTCTCATAGATATGGCATATGAAAGGGTCCTATTAATTCATCTGGAAGAATATAATTTCCAGATATGGTCTGCCACATGCTTTTATCACTTATCACGGTACCCAATTTAACAATGAGGAGTTCGTCGCGTACTGTCTACAATCTAACATTCAAAAGATCCATTCTGCACCCGGTCATTCCCAAAGTAATGGGAAAACGAAAGTAACAAACATAACTTTATTGAATGGGTTGAAGAAAAGGTTGGACGATGCAAAAGGAATTTGGATCAACGAGTTACATTCTGTGTTATGGGCTTACCGAACAACTCCCCGAACAACAAGTGGGGAATCTCCTTACATGTTAGCCTTTGGAAGTGAAGCAGTCATACCTGCTAAACTAGGCTTACCTACTCACAGGGTGCTTAGTTTTAATTCTCCAATAAGCGATTTGATGAGACGCTTAGATTTGGACATGCTCGAAGAAGTTAGAGAAGACGCAGCAATTCGAAATGCATATTACCAACAAATGACTGCCATGTTCTACAATAAAAGGGTCAGGAAGTGTGATCTTAAGGCAGGAGATTATGTGCTCAAGAAAGTCATTCAGAAGCACAATAAGTTGGAAGCCAACTGGCATGGGCCCTAGCGTGTCACAGCTGTTGTTCGACCCGAAACCTACAGAATAGAAACTCTAGAGGGGGAAGAATTCAAAAAAGCTCGGAATGCTGAGCACCTGTGAAAATATTACCAGTAACATAGATTTACATGTACCCCATTATTTCAATATGAATGAAAATGATAATTTTCCAATATTCTTTCGAGTTAAATTTTTTTGGAGTACTAGTGTTACACACTACACGCTACACTTGAATTTTTCAGCAACAAAAACCACCAACTAAGGTTGGTCGGCATATCAACAACCACCAACTAAGGTTGGTCGGCATATCAATAGACACCAACTACGGTTGGTCGGCATCAACAACCACCAACTAAGGTTGGTCAGCATATCAAGTATCCACCAACTAAGGTTGGTCGGTATGTCAAGTATCCACCAACTAAGGTTGGTCGGCATCAACAAACCTAACCAACAATGTTGGCACAATAATTATACAAGGCAAGGCCTGTTTAATTATAGGTGACCTCAAGGGGCATCTAAAACTAGACAAGAAGATGGGTAAAATATCCACTACCTAGGCACTAAGGCAATCTAGATAAGATTGTTACAACTAAGCAGAAACATGGGATGGAAATAATTCCATTGCTTAGGCAATTACGGGTGATAAGTCACTACAACTAGGCAAACATATGGGGCAAAGTTCCATTGTCTAGGCAATCTAATCAACATAGGATAAATTGTCCCTTTATATATATACATATATTTAGCAACATAAAGATTGACAAGATATCATATAATTAATTAATTTCCAAGGAAATAAAATTACAAAAGAAGGTTTTTTCTTCATTAAATAATCATTAACGAAATACGAATGGCCTATTCTACTGGTTTCTTTCCTTCAGATTTAGGTACAGGATCCATTCAAGCTGGAGGATCATCTAGAGAAAAAGAAGAGTTAATGAAGTTCAAATCTCGCAGCATTATAGTATTGCTTAAACTTGGTCGGTTAAGCAGATGTGGAGGTCGGGATATCTCAAAATCTTCATGAAGATTACAATCACCAAGGTATTTGGAGATTAAACACTGAGGGGTGGAGTTAACTGGAATCCAGATAACATCTAGTTTAAAAGGAGGCACTGGCAGATCAAGTAATCCTGGCTCATACCAATCCCACAACTTTGTTCCTTATTCAACCTTCATCACAGTTAAGGCATTCAACTATCCCTGTTTGTATCCCTCGTTATTGGTTTGTTTCAACCTGGCATCAAGATGGCATAAAGCTTCATTATATCCCCCAATCCAAAACTCTTTGGTCTACTTGTGGAATTGACAAGTCAATCTCTCAACATACTGATGAAGCCTCTTCACTAAGTTTTCCTTACTCTCCAACGCAGAACTCTGGTTGGAAAGTTGCTCGGTGAGACTCTGAATTTTCTAGGACATCTCAGTTAATGCTTAATTTTTTGCCTTCAGTTGAACAACTTAGTTTTCTAAGGCCTGTTGAGTCCTAATCTCTTCAATGCTACTCCGACCAGCTCTTGCTCTGCCCCATGAGGAGGATATAGGTCTGGTTCATTGAAAAGCCTCCAATTCTTCTCTCAGTGGAGCTTTTTTAGTCTCCAAAAAAGAAAAGCCTTCATTATTGACTGAGACCAGAGCTCAAGTGGAAGAGACAAATTTTAGTTATCTCAGCTCTTCTCTCAAATCATTATTCTCTTCTTCCAGCAACTTAGCGACGTTTCTGTGATCTTCAATCTCAAGCTTTAGCACACTCTTTCTCTTATTATGGGCTGAAATGAACTC
Organism: Sambucus nigra; assembly: GCA_949130495.1. Classification (NCBI taxonomy): domain Eukaryota; kingdom Viridiplantae; phylum Streptophyta; class Magnoliopsida; order Dipsacales; family Adoxaceae; genus Sambucus; species Sambucus nigra. The sequence continues at coordinate 397,285,578 of OX422224.1, forward strand.
ATCATAACCTCGATCAGTGCTCAACTGTTGGTATTTTTTCTCATAACCTTTATGTAAAAGAGCAATGGCTTCTTTGTGTTACAGTTGAAGTTCTTCGATCATTCCTTGAAGATCTTCAATCATTTCATAGTAAGCCACATTATTTGCCACAACCCGATCAAGCAAACATTTTAAATATTGATAAGCATCGATTACTCGTTTAGAGGCATCAGATCCAAGAATATTAACTATCTGTGCCTCAGTGAAGTCTACACAACCAGCTTAAAGTAGTCCATACACTTATTCATCAACTCTGTATCATGAGCTGATAACAGTTCCATCGTGGCAATAAACTAGCAAGGAAAAGTAAAAACAGATCAACAACAGTACAACCATATTGAACAAGTGAATGAAAAACTCAGAATAAATAACAAAGTCTATTTTATTGATCATAATAAAAGGGGGTACAACTAAAGTTACAATAAAAGGGAAAACAGAAAAATAAAAATAAGTAAAGAGCCGAACAAATTTACACCTTCTCCTTATTCCATACAACATCATCAGTCGACTTTGAGGAAGGAATTGGTTGCTCGGTGGGCAGTTAAAGTTGCTCGGTAGAGAGAATTGCTTGCTGAACTTGCTCGGAGGACTGAGAGATAGTAGCAGCAAGTGTTTGTTGCACAACTAACAAAGAAGATTCATCAGATCCAGCTTCATCATCTTCTTCTTCTTCTTCAATAGCAGGAGGAGGGCCATGAACGTGTCTCTGAAATAATTCAGAATCTTCAGCAACATTCAACTCTTTCAAACTGGCAGTCCATCCATCCCTGAAGAACTTTACACTTGCATAATCCATCTGGGTAGAAGTAACAATTATAGCTTTATTCCACCCTTTTTCCCAGCCAGAGCTAGAGGCCTTCTCCCGAGGAGTAGAAGTCTTTGTAGCTCAGCAGGCAGGAAGAGTCCCAGACCTGATTAATTTCTTAGCCAAGTCTGGAGCAATGAGAGATAGAGTACTAACTCTCAAATAAGTTACCTCTACCCCAGAAGGTTGGACAGCAGCATCTACGATCTTCTCAATAAGACCCCTTCTCAATCTTCTCAAAGGAGCAACTTCAATCAAAGGTGCTACTTCTTCTTGAATAAGGAAAACCCCTTCATTCAAATGTGATGCCTCTTTACGGGCAACAAGGGGCTTTTTGCTGATATCCTTGGCAGTTGTGACTGCTCCACCAGGTGGAGCAATATCCTTTTTCTTAGTCCCTTCAGCTGGGACATCATCTTTACTTTTCTTTGCCCCATCAGCACCAGGGGCAACCTTAGCAAATATATCAGACATCCTCCTCTTCTTCGTCATCATGTCAGCAATAGAAGTACCCAAGTCAGGAGAAGATTCTTCAACAAACGAAGAAGATGCTGGAGCCATCTCAAGGCTAATCACCAAGGGAAGAACAAGAGGTCGAGCAATAAAGGAAGAAGTGGTGTTCTTGTATTGCAGTAAATAGGAAGCAAACCTCACGTGTTCCCCACCTATTGCTCGATGAAATCCCCAGATAAGTTTTAAATCTTTATATTAATATCACTCTCTTTTGGGGATTTTCTCTTACTGTCAACTGCAACAAACAAAAAATAAACGTCAGTGACGCATTTTACCAAACAAAAATAGAGCTAAATTGAAAAATAAAAACAACCTATCCCATTGCCATAAAGTAGACATCTGGGACCTTGGTACACATCTTTCCCTTTTAACGGGGGGTGTTGCCAGTTTTTCATCACAACCCCATGTTCAAACTAATCCCTATTAGCATCAAGGAGATTGACTACTAAAGCTTTGTTAGAAAACCTAGTTTTTAAGTAAAAGGTGGTGTCGCTAGTAACCCATTTATAGCAATACATAATTTCAGGAATCCCTAAATGAGTTTCATGAATTTGATTCAATCTATGCACGTCATTAGCTACCCTCTATGTATTTGGAACTACTCTTGCAGGAACAATAACAAAATATTGGCAAAATTCCAAACACAAAGGATTAGGCGGGAAAGAAAAATAACATTCAGCTACAAAAATGGTAGGAAACCAATGTCCTTCAGTTAGAGAAAATAAATTAGAGGGGCAAGGAGGGTCTTCCAAAGTAACCCAAGAAGGAAGTCCAAAATCATCCCTTAACTTATCCAACGATTCGATAAGGTAAACTATGGTGACTAAAGCAAAGAAAGAAGAAAGAAGAAGTTCTTAGAGAAAAATCAAGAATTCAGCTAAGGCAGATGACAAAGAAGACGTTCGTAAGAAGAAAAGTAAGAAAATAGAAAGTTTGGGAATCTAAAAGGCAAAAGGTAGAAGACAATTTGATGCTATCGTCTTTAAATACGCTACCTTGGAAAACGGGAAAAAATAATGATCACTAGAGATGACGATTGCGTTTCTGGCGACTAAATGATGAAAAAGTCGCAAATACCCAAGCGTTCGTTAAAGATTCAAAATATTTACAAGTTTGCCATTTCGCGCTCAAAATTATTAAGCTAAAAGGAAAATTTCACAAGTGTTGGAGATCTTTACTCTAACAAGACTGGGTAAAAATGCTCGAGCAACTTTTGGGCATAATGTTCCACACTCTCATATCCAACCTCAAATGTGAAATATTGGGGGCTTCTGTTGATACAAAAATTAGTCTGCTGACGTGGGCCAATTATATGAAGACACGTGTTATCCTACATGGCATAAATACAATTAACGAGTAACTTAAAGCACCGAGCTACTCAACATACCGAGCTACTTAACGCACCGAGCATCTAGTCAGGAGGATCAAGCGGCGAAGACGGATTCAATGAACATTCTTATCATGTACAGATATATATGCCTATTAAATAATGACATATTGTCTATTCATACTGACCGCTTAAGGGCTATAAATACTTTGTAACACCCCCAAATCGGGGTAAGATTCGATAAGCGAACATACTCAAGATTAAGGCAAAATACCTAGCAATACAAAACAGTGGACGTAGGTTATTTCCTTAAGGTTGAACCACTTAAAGAATTCTTTGTCTTATTTCTTTATTCATATTTATCTGTGATTAATTAATTAGATCAAATCTAGTTTTTTACATCAGCAATAATCAAGATCAAAATCATATACGGAGTCATAAAAAACCTGTTATTTCTTTTTAGATTAAACTTGTAATGCAATTCTCTTTTCCTTAGGTTAAACAGTTTTGGGAAACATGTCTATCTCATAAATTTGAAGGTCTCCTAAAGTTCTTCTAACCTAAGCGTATATAAAATTCCCAACGAATTAAAGACAGTAACCTTAGGAATAAATCGGGATTGAATGGATCTCACAATCTTTTTCATTGCTTGCATCTTAGGAATTTTCTCACCCAAACTAAAACTAGAGTTAATGATATTAGACAATTGTGCATAAAATTCATCAAAAGACTCAGACTCTAGCATGGTAATAGTCTCAAACTATGTGATAAGGTTTGGAAGCTTAGAAGCTTTCACAACATTATTACCCTCATGAGTGAGCTAGAGGGTATCCCATGCTTGCTTAGACGTGGTGCACGTCATAATGTGATAGAACTCGTCGGGGGTGACGACTCTAGTAATGGCATTTAAATCGCATGATTTTATTTAATCCATTTTAGTCCCTCCTCCGTCCAAGAATTGACTGGTTTAGGACCTTTGGCATCCCTATTGGTCACAGTGGATGATGTCCACCCTCTTTCACATACAAGCCAAATATGCTCGTCAATCGCTTTCAAAGGCGACCTCATTTAATCTTTCCAATACGCATAATTAAACCCATTGAAAATAGGTAGCCTATTATACAAATTATCCATAAAACTCAAATTTTAAAGAATCGTGCAAAAACTGAGTGTTACCTAATCTGATACTAATTTAAGATTACGAGTTTATATGGATAATCCGTATCTTAGGTTACGCATACACAAATTCAAATGCTTAGTAAATTTTATCTTGATTATCAATTAGGTGTGCATGAAATATAATGTCGCAATTAATTATGCCAATCCAAGAAAAATAATCAAACTAAATAAATGCATGAAGAAGATAAGGAAAAATCTCTTTCATGCAAATGCTAGTATTCAACATTATTAAGAGTTTTACATATACAATATACTTACAGATTACTTAGCTCCACTAAGTGTAATGCGTGGGGTCTTCAATCTTCGAAAGAATACGGCACATTCCAGCACCATCCATAAAAAGCGATCTTCCCTCGGTATCTATCGATCAACCTCAGGATGCACGATTCTAGCTTCTTCAGCAGTAGAGCCTCACCTCCCTAAATCAGCAGTAGAGTAGAACTCTACGAGGATTGATGCAAGTGTACAGAAATCTTGGATTTGAATAAACTCAATAAATTATATATGGGATGAATGATTTGGAAAAGAAAAGTGTTATTCTAAAACATAAAGATGAGAACTTTTGGTTTAGACATTGGGAATTAGTTTTTGCCAAAAGTCTTGAGAAAAACTCATCAAAATAAGTTATATAGATAAAACAAAAATTTTGAGGCAGCGGTCTCGTTTGAACAAAAAATGGCATTTTGTTCGAACTAAAACACTAGTTTTGTTCTAATGATATTAATTCTCATTCGATCAACTTTCTAACGACCTTCCAATGGCATTGGGTCTGTTAAATAGAGGATTGTCTTTCGATGGTCATTCAAAGATCGTTCTAATGAAAAGGGACTTTTGTTCTAACTAGATCAATATCTCATTCGAACGAGATTAAAAAAAATTATTTTTAAAATCCATTTTAATTAAATGCTCGATTTAAAAGTAAACATCCCATAATACAATTTGTATGAGAAATAAAAACCACAAGCCGTATACCTCCATTAAAGGTGTTGGTGACAAATACAATGACATGAAATATAAAAACGATGCTTGATCACTAACATATCTTTGAATGATCGTGGAGGTAATGCGAATGTAGTGTTCGATTTGAAACTCCAGTTTGTAACGGGATACGTCAAAAATTTCAAAGGCCTAAGCTAAGAGCAATTATAAAATCTTATTTTTACAGTTTCTTTCAATTTATATTCAATATCTTGCATGTTTAGGTTCACCTAATTAATTAAGATAAAATGGTCTAAAATTTAATTTGGCTTGTGTGTGTTACCTAATCAATGATTTCTACATATAACCGGACCACTATCTTTTTCACTTATACATGCTAGCATAATTGTGTTCGTTAATTACTACTTTTACTCTAATTTATTGGTTAACTTGGGTTTTCAATATATATATATATATGTTGTGCAAGGTTTATCTCAGTTTTTATAGGTATTGGAATGCTTAAAAGAGCAATTGGTTGCATTTCGAAAAAGTTTATTATTTAATGCAACTTTAGGCGCAATTCTGTACAGACATCATGTCTCGATTAGCGGATCTCGATTTAGCTTCACGTGTCCACTGATGACATGCCATTTCGAGTCCAAACGATGAAGTTAGAGACATTTTCATTAAGCAATATTTATCCCTTAAAAAGAGGAAAGAGGCTAGAAAAATAGGGCATCGATCGATCAAAACTCTACCATCGATTGATCGACGAATGGTCGATCGATGGATGATCCCATTTTCTCGAAATATTGTATGGAAGTATGCATTTTTAGAACCGTCGATCGATCGACAATCCGTCGATCGAGCGATCAAGCCAGATATTCAACAATTTTGTCTATTTTGATTTTTATTTAATCCATTTACTATAAATAGTAAGTGGAGATTTCTGTTTCATTATCTATTATTGTTAGGTTATATTTATTTTGCGTTTAGGATCTTATCTTTTTCTATCTCCTAGGGTTCCATCCCACCTGTGTTGTAAGTGTACTATTCACTATTTTCCTCCATTAATTTAATCTTACATTGTTGTTTAATGCTTCATTAACTTAGTTTTCTTCATTAATTTATTGATTTTTTTGAACACATGCCATTTAATTTGGTTTTTATCTAAATTAGATTAGGTTGAGATGATTGAACTCACCTTGAATTAGTTGGTTGACTTGCTTTGGTGATGGATTGGACTAGTTTTGATGGGTTAGGTTGCTTTTTATTTTACGCCTCAGAGATTTAACAGCGTATATCATATTTTTTCCTTATTTATGACATTTCTTGTGTAATCTCCGGAATATTTGTTGATGCCCAAATCAAATAAGATTGTATGATAATTTAGAGGGTGACAACTCTAGGTTTGATTAATTGTGAAAATGAGATTTAATCTTGGAAAGCTTTTCTTTCCATGAAATCATTTATGCTAATTAAACCGAGGTAAGGGATATTATTCTTAATCTATTATTTTTTTTCTTTATTCTTCTTGTGTTTCATGTAGTTTAAATACATGCCTAGATTAATATATAGTCAAAAAAATTATCTTACACTTGTATTCATAAATAATAAATTAATTAAAGTTAACTATCGTTTCCCATGGGTTCGAAACTCATACTAGTTGCTATACTCCTGTAAAATTATTGTTGAAGTACAAGTTTTTGTATTATCCACGGGAGCCAGTAACAATAATTAGTGTAGTCACACGACGCTAGGCTCCCCCATGTCAATCAATTATATTCTAAACCCTAGGTTTGTTCTTCAAACCTAATTTTTAGTTTTTGTTCTTTCCCATATTTGATTAATCTAAGATTCATGGCAGATTTTGTTTTATTCCATGTATATCAATCCTAACAATTGGTATTAGAGCCTTTGGTTTCTATTAATCATCCATTGGAAGGATCCATATTCTCCAAACCTTATAAACCCTAGTTTTTCATGTTATGGAATGGTGTATGTTTGTATATACTTTCGTATTAACATGGTTTTTACAGAGGTTCTTCATGTATCACCATTCCATCATGGTCATGCATTTATTTTCTATAAGAATGGATCCTGTGGTGCTTTATCCGTAGTTACCTTTCGCCTCTTATTTCGATTTAGTCGAAAATTTTAATTTTTTTTAGTATTTTTATTTCGATTTATTTAGAGTTGTTAGAGAGGTTTTGTAATGTTTTATTCACTCAAAATCATGTATTAGGGTTGGATTAAGTGTTTGAGAAAGTTTTGTGAAGATTGATGAAGTTTTGATGGAGTTGTGGTGGATTTTGCGTAGCAAAAATGAAAGAGGAAGAAGTTGTCGAGGTGCACCGGATCGATCTGTAACTAATATGGTATCAATCTGAACCCCCTCGGATTGATCCATAAGGATGCTGAATCAATCCGATTGGACCGAGTTAGTTTTTTTGGATTGGCCCTCTTGGGTGTTTTCTGGTGGTGGTTCGCGGTAATTTTTCCCCAAAAAGTTTTTGTAAAACCTCTGATTCTTCATACCCAATTGATCTAGTTTATATTATTCTCAGCATCACCATAAATTAAAAACCATGCTAAACTCAATCCAACACAATAAAGATCTCAATAAAAGATTATGAACACATATAACAAGTTGAGAAAACATAATTTACTAAATAAAAATATTCGATTGCAATCGTTTCAACTGAATAAAAGAATACAACTGAAACCTCACTTGATTACAATATCCCAACTGAAATAAAATAAAGTATAGAAATAACCATCTCGAATCAAACTTCGAATATACTGACATCTGCAATGAACAATCCACTCCACTCTAAGAATACAAGATGGATTTTTGCAACTACAAGTCTGGTTGCTCAACCTTGCTAAATATGTTTATAATAATAATGTCTCAGGGGAAAACATTTTATAAATTTGGGTGAGTGCCCTAAAGTGTGCAAGAATTTTCTTTCAACATTAGTATTTAATCACAAATTAATTCGTAATACATACAGTTGATGTAAAAAATTAGATCACTCTAATTATTCAATCACAGATAAATATAAACGAGACAAAGAATTTTAAAGTGGTTCAACCTTATAAGAATGGCCTACGTCCACTGTTATGTTATTGCTGAGTGTTTGGGAATTCTCGATTACAAGTTCTATCAAGAAATTCTTGTCCCTTACGATGAGGATTGTACAACGTATTTATAGCCATGAGGCTATCATTTGAAAGGGTAATACATTTAATAATATACGTATGAAAGGGTAATACATTTAATGCCCTTTAAGCGTGTGTGTCTAAATGATAAGCATTCAATGAATAGTTGAACTGTTGATCATCTGGCAATCAATGCTGTGGCCGAGATGCAGCTCGGACCGCCTTAGTTGCTCGTCGTTCAAGAGTTCCTCGGAGCGTTGGAGTTCCTCGGAGTACACTTGTTTCTCAGTGTGAGTATGACTTGGTCGGGGACATAAACTTCCTCGTTGATATTGTGCCACGTAGATTGACACGTGTCTTCTTATTATTCGTCTATATCAGCATACTAATTTTGGTATCAACAGAAGCCCCCAATGTTTCATATTTCGAACTTTGAGGAGTATGGAACATTCTTTCTCGGTATTTGGCCATATTAAATGACCTTCCTGGTTTTTAGGAGCATTTTATCCATTTTCGAATTTCCTTCCAAATTCGCAGAATCCGTTTTTTTGAATTTTCATAAGCGCTTCGATCTTCGTGCACTTTTTGTCCTTTTAGCCGCCGGTAGCGTAATAGTTTCCTTTTTGTAATCATTTCTTTCGCCGTTTCCCAAGGCAAAGTATTTAAGCTTCATAGTCAATCCCACCGTCTTCTACCTTTTTCAATTTCTGCTTTCGAGTTTTCCATAGTCTTTCTCTCTCTTGTGCGTTCATCCTTTTCTTCGTTCGTTGTCAACAGATCTCCCTTTTTCCTGTAAGATCTTTTTCCTTCTTCTTCATTTCTTTTATTCACCATGGTTTATGTTATTGAATCTCTTGAGAAATTCCGTTCTGATTTTTCTATTCCATCTTGGGTAATTCTGGAGGATCTTGCTGAGCCTTCAAATTATTTTCGTTTGGCTGAGGGACATTGGTTCCCCAGCCTCTTTATTGCTGAATGTGGATTTTCTTTTCCACCAAACCCTTTGTGCTTAGAGTTCTGTCATCATTTCGATGTTGTTCCTGCAAAAATAGCCCCCAACACATGGAGAATAGTTAATGGGGTGTATAGGTTAAATGAAACTCACGGAACCCGTATAGGAATTCCTGAGATTATGTATTGTTATAGATGGGCTGTTCTAGATAATGTTTATTATTTAAAAACTAGATTTTTGAATAGGGCTTTAGTAGTCAACCTCCCTGATGCTAATAGGGATTATTTTGAACATGGGGTAGTTGTAAAAAATTGGCAACATGCCCCTTTGGTTGGAGATGAAGTATATGAAGGTCCCAGATGCCCTCCATATAGCAATGGGATAGGTTATTTTCATTTTTTTTCTGAAATTATGATTTCATTGTGTTTGAATAAATGTGTGATTGACATTTCAATATGTATTTGTGTGCAGTTGACAGCAAAAGAAAGACTCCAAAAGAAACAGAAGTTAATATTAAGCATTTGAAACATATCTCGAGTTTGCATCAGAAAGTTGCAGACGAGCACATCAGGTCTGCTTCATACTTGTTGCAGTACAGGAGCTATACATCATCCTTTACTGCTCGTCCTGTGGTCGGCACTAGTGATCCAGTGCCAGTTCCTGAGGATTCTTCACCAGACTCTCATATTCCTTTGAGTCAGAAAATGGGCAAAAGAAGAGTTCCTGCTATCTTTGAAGAGACTACCTCTGCTGGAGATGGAAAAAGAAACAAGAATGACGTCCCAAATGGGACAAAGAAAGTAGATGCTGCCCCTTCTGTTGCTTCTTAGAAGGCTGCCGAGAAGCCCCCAGTGGCTCCGAGCAAAAAGGATGCACCTGTGGAAGTGATCACCATCTCCCCAACCAAAAGTTCTTCTTTGGTTGAGACTGTTGAATTGCCACCGAGGAGACTGAAGAAATCCTCCTCGGTCAGTTTTTCTGAAACCATTCCCCAGCTCCAAGCTAGTGAAGCTGGTGTTCCGACTATCATTCCCCCGAGTTCTGCAATGAGCTCGGTAAAGACTTGGACAATCCCTGAAGTCCAAGGAATTGAGGAGAATATGTCTAGGGATATGATTACATCCCTGGCTACTCGTCATATTGCTTCAGTAAGTTTTTCTTATTTTGAATTTTCTTTCTATCCATCACTACATGTATCTCTGCGATGACTTATCATTATCTTCTTTTTCAGCTGGTGAGTTGTTTTAACACCATTGTGAAGAAGGATGAAGCAATCAAGGCTTCTAGATCCTCGTCTGGAGTGGAGGATGCTTTATTGGGTTTGGCCCAGTCTTTGAAGGAATCCCGCCAACATTATGACGAGGATAAGGCTAAATGGGAGAAGAAGTTGGCTGCAGTTGAGGCAGAGAAGGTGCAGCTCGTTGAAGTTTCTAAGGGTTTGGAAAGTAAGGTGAAAGATTTGGAAGGAGAGAAAAAGAAGTATGACGAGAAGCTCAAGAGCTTTGGGGAGCTTGAAAACAAGATGAAAAAGGCAGAAGAAGAGTTGTCCCTTCTGCGAGAAGTGAATCGCCAGAAAGAGGAGGTGGAAGCTAAGTTGAAGGCCACCGAGGATCTTCTATCCGAGAAGCTCTCCTCGGAGAAAATAAAAAGAAAAGTGGTGCTGAAAAAATCTTTTCGCACTGGTTGGGATAAAGGATGGAACAGGGGGTAGCAGCAATGATGGCCCAGGTGCAGTATGGGAGTCTTAAATACTTTCGAGATGGTTGGGTTGCTGCCCTGCAAGAATTGAAGGTTAATGAGGATTCAGAACTCTTTCAACAGCATCTCCCTGGTCCGCCCCCAAATATTGAAGATGAAGAAGAGGACGAAGCTGCCTCAGAAGAATCTTCAATGGTAGTGGGTGATCCAATCCTTACTCAGCCTGCTGACGAGGAGTTTTCATCTCTGCCTGCTCCTCCTGAACAAGTCCCAGTTCTAGCCGACCAACTCATTGTTCCCACCGATCAACCGAGCTCCTCGTCCCAGCCTCCCAAGAAAGTCTTGGGAGACAAGGAAAAGGTGTGAAGTTGTTCGGTATTCTCTTTCTATTTTTCTTCTTTGTCAAGTGTAACCAAGATCTTTGTAACTATGCACCACGATCTAATAAAATTTGAGTTTTCCCCTCTATACGATTGTATCTTTTCTATTTGTACTCTGTCTTGATCTTCTTTTTGATGATTGTCTTTTCTTTCTCTGTTAGTTTCTGGCCAGGATGGAATTTCTATCTGCCAATGATACAAAGCTGATGCAGTAATGTAATGAATATTATAAGGCTGGTCACACAGAACTAAGTGCATCAGAAGTTCCTGACATCCTTGGTCATGATGCTTCAGAGCAGGCAGTGGAAGCTTATCTGTACCTGAAATGTTTACTTGATCGTGCTGTAGCCAACAATGTGGCTTATTACGAAATGATTGAAGCCTTGTAAGGTACTCTGGATGAACTTCAGCAGCAGTATAAAGAATCAACTGCCCTGTTGCACGAGGGGTATGAGAAGAGGTATCAACAGCTTTCTGCCGAGAAGGGCCACAAAAAGCTACTTGCTGGGTACGACGTAGGAAAAGAACCCTAAAAGGTGAAGTTGAAGCATGTAGACAGATTGCCGAGCTGCTGGAGCAAGAGAATAACAATTTTCAGAAAGAGCTTGTACAATATAAGTCTGCAGCTTCTTCTTCAACAGCTGTAATCCCAGTGACCGACGAGGGATTTTCATTCTTAGAGGTTGAGAATGCCAAATTAAGGCAAGAGTTGGACACCTTGAGAAGGTCGGGTACTTCTACTGCTATTGGGGGACGAGGAAGAGGTTCTCGTGGACGAGGAAGAGTTGCTCAGAATGTTGTCGAGGAACAAAGTACCCCACCTGCTCAGGGTCAATCAAGAGTTCTTTGTCGTACTGTTGAAGAAGCTCGTACTCAATCAGCGTTGGAAAACCAAACATTCTAATTGATGGCAAAAATCAAGCCTTGTCTGAACTGTCCAAGAAAGTTAGAGAATTGGAACAACAACTTTCTTCAAAGAAATTAGTGTTGGAGACTAATGAACTTTTCATCCAGAGTCTTCACGAGAAGCTTGAGAGGTTAACATTTCAATTACACAAACAGCCCAGGGAGTTCTGGATGGCTGGATACAACGAAGCACTATTCCATTTGGATGATCGTATCCAGAATGCCAATAACGAGGGCTACAAACAAGGTTGGTTGAATGCTTTGTGCGTGCTGAAGCTCGAACAAGGACATTACCTGTGGGACTATTATGATTCTGGGGTACTTGACTTGCCTGTGCCACCTTATAATTTGGACATGGAATGGATCCCAGCTCGTGCCATTCCTCGGGGCTTAATTGCAAAATACCTTGGTGACTACAATCTTCATTCTCAGATCGATGTATCTCGTCCCGAGCATCTATTGGACACACCTTCAATAATGAATGTCAGAATGCTGAAGGATTTAAACTTCATCAATTCTCCTCAGTCTTTAAATGATCCGCCTGCTGGCGAGGAACCTTTATCGAAAGCTGAGGGGAAAAAACCAATAGAATAAGAATTTTTGATGTAACAGTTAGTATACATATCCATGCAATTATCAATGTAACTTGTAATTTATTTTGAATTTTATGAAAGATTTTCATTTTTATTTGCAAATCTGTATTGCTATTGTCTTGTACTTGTCAAACACTTTATATTTGTGCTTGCATAACAATATTGTGTGGTTCATCGACCAACTTAGTAATAAAAAGTTACAAGTATCAGTAATGTTGCTCAATCACTTAATAATAAAGTAGTGAGTATAGAAATGTCGAAAATTTTTCCAACCAACCAAGGTTGTTAAGTTGTGCTTGTCGACCAACTACAGTTAGTGGGTTTTTATCCCCGACCATCCATACTTGGTTCAGTTTGGGATATTTTATTCTTCGAGAAACTTTCATATTTTCTGGAATAATCTTACCTCCCGACCAACATAAGTTGGCATTTGAGAGCATATCTTGTTTCCTAACCAACCGAGATTGGCATTTTTAGGAGTGTTGTTCTCGCCCTTTTACCAACCGGAGTTGGTCTGAGTTCAAACTATCATGTCCACTTGCCCTTTTACCAAAATTGGTCTGAGCTAGTGTCAGCCTCCTAACCAAAGGAGTATGGTTTGTTCTCGCTCTTTTACCAACCGGAGTTGGTCTGAGTTTGAACTATCATGACCACTCGCTCTTTTACCAACCGGAGTTGGTCTGAGCTAGTGTACGCCTCCTAACCAAAGGAGTATATTTGTTCTCGCTCTTTTACCAACCGGAGTTGGTTTGAGTTTGAACTATCATGTCCACTCGCTCTGTTACCAACCGAAGTTGGTCTGAGTTAGTGTACGCCTCCTAACCAAAGGAGTATGGTTTGTTCTCGCCCTTTTACCAACCGGAGTTGGTCTGAGCTTGAACTATCGTGTTGTTTTTACTGCCGAGCAGCGTAGTGTTACACACTAGTATTCCCCGAAAAACTTTCAATAAAAGGAGAGAAGATGGCGAAATATCATCGTTTTATTCATATTGATGGAACTGCTTTACATTTTACATCACTGATAATACTTACGTAGGTGTTCAGCATTCCATGCATTCTTAAATTCCTCTCCTTCTAGAGTTGCTATTCGGTAAGTTCCTGGTCGAATAACTTCTGTAACTCGGTAAGGTCCATGCCAGTTTGCTTCCAACTTATTGTGCTTTTGAATGACCTTCTTTAGCACATAATCTCCTTCTTTTAAGTCGCATTTCTTTACCCTCTTGTTGTAGAACAGAGCTGTTCGTCGTTGGTAAGCAGCATTTCTAATGACTGCCTCTTCTCTAACCTCCTCGAGCATGTCCAAATCTAATCTCCTCATTAAATCGCTGACTGGGGAATTGAAATTCAGCACTCTGTGTGTTGGAAGACCCAACTCGTCAGGTATTACGGCCTCACTTCCAAATGCTAGCATATATGGTGATTCTCCAGTTGCTGCTCGGGGAGTTGTTCGGTAAGCCCATAATACTAACTGTAGCTCATTAATCCAATTAGCTTTAGCCTCACTTAGCCTCTTCTTCAAACCATTTAGTAATGTTCTGTTCGTCACTTCAGTTTGTCCATTGCTCTGAGGATGGCCTGGTGCTGAATGAATCTTCAAAATGTTTGACTGATGACAATAGGCGGCAAACTCCTCGTTATCAAATTGTGTTCCATGGTCTGTGATGAAGGCATGAGGGAGACCATATCGGCAGATGATGTTCTTCCAAATGAACTGGTACACTTTCTCGTATGTCATATCAATAAGTGGCTCAGCTTCTACCCACTTAGTAAAATAATCCACTGCGATGACAAGATACTTGAATCTTCCTCGGGTCGTTGGCAGCGGTCCAACCAAATCCATTCCCCACATGGCAAATGGCCAAGGGGAAGTTATGGGTGTCAACAATGCTTGTGGAGTTCGTCTGATGGAGGAAAAACGTTGGCATTTTTCACATCTCTTCGCATAGGCTATACAATCAGCCCTCATCGTTGGCCAGTAGTATCCATGCGTCATCACCCTTTGCAAAAGAGTCCGACCTGCTACATGGGCTCCACATGACCCTTCATGGATCTCTTCAATCAATTCTTTCACCTCGGAGGGATGTACACATCTTTACAAACCTGCCATAATTCCTCGTCTATACAAAACACCATTAGTTAGTACATACCGAGCAGCCTTAAACTTCAATTTCTTGGCAGCGAGCTTATCCTCCGGTAATTCTCCCTCCTCAATATATGCCCTGATGGGATCCATCCAAGATGGTCCTAAATCAAGGGTAATAATATTCATCGTCAGGTCTTCATCTATGCTCTGACTTTCTAATACTTCAATTGGTATCGTTCTTCGCAGCTCGGTACGAGTAGCTGATGCTAGTCGGGCCAGTGCGTCTGCTCATGCATTCTCCATTCTTGGTATTCTGATCAACTGAATGGCATCAAATTCTGCCAACAACTCCATCGCCTTTGCATGATACTTGACCATTAATTCTCCTTTAACTGCATATGTTACCATCATTTGATTCACAATTAATTGAGAATCACTGAATACCATCACTTGTTGCGCTTCCATAATCTTTGCTAAATTAAGACCTGCTATCATGGCCTCATACTCAGCCTCATTATTGGAAGCTTTGAATTGGAATCGTAGGGCGTATTCCATGTCAATTTCGTCTGGGGTGTTCAAAACAATTCCTGCTCCACAACCTGTTGTGCAAGATGACCCATCTACATATAATATCCATGTAGGTAACTCGTCTTCAAATTTCTTATCTGACAAGGTTCCTCGGTGAAATATTTATTATTTCCTTTCATCCTCCCCTAATATTTTTCGCTCCTCGTCAATCATCTCTTCTCGCTCTTTTACCAACCGGAGTTGGTCTGAGCTCGAATTTGATGATCCTTCAACATCCACAAGACCTTTTACCAACTGGAGTTGGTCTGGGCTTGTGTTTGATGATCCTGTAACATCCACAGGTTGATCAGCGAGCAACTTTTGTTCCTCGGGGGTATCAGGATAAGTAAACTCTGCTATAAAATCTGTTACAGCTTGCCCTTTTAATGATGATCTGGGTTCATACACAATATCATATTCACCGAGCTCTATTGCCCAGTACATCAATCTCCCTGATTTTTCTGGCTTATGAAGGGCTTGTCTCAATGGCATGTCGGTATACACGACGATGGTATGGGCCTGGAAATATGGCCTCATTCTTCTACTTGCCTCAATTAATGCCAATGCCAATTTTTCCAGCTTTGGGTACCTGATCTCTGCACCTCGAAAAGCCTTACTTGTGTAATAAATTGGCTTCTGGAATCCATTCTCCATTCTGATTAATGCCAAGCTGACTGCATTCTCTGATACTGCCAGGTACAAGTATAACTTTTCTCCCATTACTGGCCTGGACAACAGTGGAGGTGCTCCCAAATATTTCTTCAAGTCTTGAAAGGCTTTTTCACATTCATCATTCCACTCGAAAGTTTTTCGAAGTGTTTTGAAGAATGGGAGGCATCTATCAGTTGCTCGGGATACAAATCTGTTGAGCGCTACAACTCGTCCTGTGAGACTCTGCACCTCTTTCTTCGTCGTTGGAGATCGCAACCCTCTGGATTCGCCTCAATGCCTCGCTGGTTGACGATGTACCCGAGGAACATTCCTTCTCGTACTCCGAATGTGCACTTCGTTGGGTTGAGCTTCATCTGGTATTTGTCCAGTTGATCAAAGGTCTGACCTAAGTCAACTAGATGATCAGCAGCTTTGTTGCTCTTTGTCAGCATATCATCGACATAAACTTCCATATTGCAACTGATTTGTTCGGCAAAAACCTTGTTCATCATCCGCTGGTATGTCGCTCCTGCATTTTTCAAACCAAAAGGCATAACATTGTAACAATAAGTTCCTCTAGGGGTAATAAAAGAAGTACTTTCCCTGTCTTCAGGTTTCATTTTGATCTAGTTGTAGCCAGAGTAAGCATCCATGAAGCTGAGCAGCTCGTGTCCCGAGGTAGCATCCACTAGTTGGTCAATTCTGGGCAATAAAAAATGATCCTTTGGGCATGCCTTTTTGAGATCGGTGAAATCAACACACATTCTTCATTTATTATTTTTCTTCTTTACCATCACCACATTTGCTAACCAGTCTGGAAATTTCACATCTTCAATGAATTGGGCTTTCTGGAGCTTCTCGACCTCCTCTTGTATAGCTTGATTCTTCTCGGGACTAAATACTCTTCTTCTTTGTTTTACGGGTTTGATCTCCTTATTCGCATTGAGCTCATGACATAAGAAGTTTGGATATATTCCTGGCATGTCTTCATGACTCCATGCAAAAGTTTTCTTCTTGTTCCTCAAGAAAGTTATCAACTCCTGTTTTATTGAAGCATCCAACGTCGAACCTATCTAGGTTATTCGTTCAGGGTGCTCGTCGTCCAGAATAACATTTTCTGTAGATTCCACCACCTGTCCTTTTACAAGTTGGGATTCATCTCTAGGATCCAGTGTTTCAATTTCTGTACTTTCATCCACCTGGTAGGTATTAGTATTTTTCCTTGACTCTTCAAGCTCCTCCTGCTCGGCAGATGAATAATAGCATTCCCGAGCTACTTTTTGATCACCTTTCACAACTCCTACTCCAAAATTTGTTGGGAATTTTAAGCACTGATGTACTGTAGATGGAACTGCTTCGAACTTCTTCAAACCAACTCTTCCCATGATGATGTTGTAAGCTGATTGCACATTCTTATCCATCACAAAGAAGCGTATTCTTTCTGTTCGACAAGCGGGCCAAGTTCCAATGAATATATCTAACTTGATTGTCCCAAGTGGAAAAACTTTCTCGCCAGCAAAACCCAGGAGAGGTCTGTGATAAGGCTCCAATTGAGATAATTTTAAATTTAAACTGTCAAAGCATGAGTAGAACATGATGTCTGCCGAACTACCATTATCTACCAGAAACCTTGAAATCATTACTTCTTTCATCCTCATTTTGATCACCAATGGGTCGTCGTGAGGGTAAAGAACACCTGCAAGGTCGTTTTTTGAAAAACCAATGACCAACTTATCTTTGTTTATCTTCCTCGGGCGATCCTCCTCAGCCAAATTTATTCGCTGAATGTATGAGCAAGCTTGAGCCTCTCCAAGGTAATCTTTTCTTTCTGCAGTAAGGTATCCTCCTCCTGCATCTCCTCATGTAATGACATTATAATCAAATGACCCAAAGCGTATTGAAAATACCTCTCGTTCTGGTTGCCTTGGTTTCTTGGGAAGATCGGGGTCATCATCTGGATCATCTTCATGGTCTCTCTTCTTTTTCTCCTCTGCTCGACGAGGAGATCTAGACCTCTCTCTAGTTCGGTCATTATTTATTCTTTCACCTCCCCGATCAACATACTTTGCTAGCTTCCCTCTTCGGATGAGTGTTTCAATCTCGTTCTGAAGAGCTATGCAATTTTTGGTCATATGGCCATGATCCTTATGGAACTCGCAATATTTCTCCCTATTCCTCGTGTCAGGGTCTGACCTCAGTTTCTTTGGCTACTTTACTTCCTCGTTATTCTTGATTTCTTCCAAGACATGATTAATACCCATTTTCAAAGGAGTATAATTATCGAATTTCTTCAGGACTTCCCATGATGACTTATTATTCTTGGAATGCTTGTCACCGCCATTACCCTGTGCTCTTTCTTCTTAGATTTGTCGCCCTCCTCCTTGGTTTCTTTATCCATATTCTTCTTTGCAGCCATAGCCTCCTCGGCATTCATGATTTTGGCCGCTTTTGCCATCAACTCCGACATAGTTGTAGGTGGATCTTTGGCCAAAGTGTAATACAACTTGTTAGGCAATAACCCACTCATTAAGGCGGTGATTGCTGTCTTCTCTTCATAATCTATGACTTCCAGCTTCTCGTTATTGAAACAAGTTATATAATCTCTAGTACTCTCACCAGATTTTTGTCTAACACTTAACAAGTGTGCTACTCGTTTTACTGGCTTTGCTCCAAAACAAAAATTTCTAATGAACAACTCGACCAACTGAAAGAAAGTTGAAATCTTACCCCGAGGAAGATTGTTGTACCATATCTGGGCAGATCCAGTAAGAGTTCCTGAGAATGCTCTGCATCTCATCTCGTCGGGGATAGCATAGATGTCGGCAGCAGCTTGATACTGCTCTATGTGCAGAACAGGATCTGTCTTTCCATCATATTTGGGGGTCACCACAGGGGCTTTAAACTTTGACGGTGTAGGAAAATTCACAATGGCCTGGACAAAAGGTGTCCCTTGAACAAAAGTTCGTTGTAAGGGATTCTTCGCCTTAGCCATTTCTCCCAATCTATCCTCCAATCGTTGAATGGAACCTTTCCACGCATCATTTCCTTCCTCGGGCCTATTAGTTCGAGCAATTGATTGTTCTGAAGTGGCCTCCTGAGATCTATCTTGACGAGCAACTGGTCGCGATTTGTTGATCCTTCTCTTAAATCTGATGGTTGTCGAAAACTCCTCGACATGGGTTTAGGTGGACTCCTATTCCTCCTAGGGCCTAATCGACTGAAAGGAGGCACCCTGCTCAGTATTTCCAAGGCACTGGTTCTCTCTGGAGAGAGAGTAATACGTTGCTCAGTATCTGTAGCTCGCATTGGCGAAGTTCGCCCAGGTTGATAAGAGGAATCATCAGACCCCTCATCATGATACGCATCTGTAAGCCTGGATCGTGAAGAAAGTAAATAGGTTTGCCTCTGACCACTTCGCTGTCCCGAATGTGCAAGTGCACCGCCATGAAGGGTTTGTATGAGTTGCCGCATTGTCTCTTGCATGGCGGTTTGTCCTTGAGCCAGATTCGTCATAATCCCAGCCAAATCTGGAGGTGCAGAAGGATTTGGAAGATTTCCAGCATTTCCAGCGTTTTGATTGCTGGATTCTGGATTATCTGCCATTGATGATGAATGATTTTTGGTGAAAAACGATAACAACAGTCGTTTCCCACAGACGGCGCCAATCTGTTGATGTAAAAAATTAGATCACTCTAATTATTCATTCACAGATAAATATAAATGAGACAAAGAATTTTAAAGTGGTTCAGCCTTATAAGAATGGCCTACGTCCACTGTTATGTTATTGCTGAGTGTTTGGAAATTCTCGATTATAAGTTCTATCAAGAAATTCTTGTCCCTTACAATGAGGATTGTACAACGTATTTATAGCCATGAGGCTATCATTTGAAAGGGTAATACATTTAATGATATACGTATGAAAGGGTAATACATTTAATGCCCTTTAAGCGTGTGTGTCTAAATGATAAGCATTCAATGAATAGTTGAACTGTTGATCATCTGGCAATCAATGCTGTGGCCGAGATGCAGCTCGGACCGCCTTAGTTGCTCGTCGTTCAAGAGTTCCTCGGAGCGTTGGAGTTCCTCGGAGTACACTTGTTGCTCGGTGTGAGTATGACTTAGTCGGGGACATAAACTTCCTCGTTGATATTGTGCCACGTAGATTGACACGTGTCTTCTTATTATTCGTCTATATCAGCATACTAATTTTGGTATCAACACATACCACCCATCGACTTTCACATGCAATAAGAAAGTGTTATACTACACGCATGTCCCAACCCAAGTTGTAATCATACAAAAAGTCTTTATCTCTAGACTAACATAAGATATCCCTATGGATAACTATAAAAAAATGAAACTGATTACCCAAGTAAGATCACACCACAATACCCACACATATATTTTAATTATAACCTTCTCTCTATTTTAACACATCTTGCTTAAAATGTTCGTCTATGAACTATAACGTGTAAACAGACCCCCACAATGTCATCCATAAAGAAATATAAGTAAACCACATAATGTATTTAACATGAAATAAACATTGGCTAGCTATTGTGCAAGATGCAACCAATTATATTTCTGAGAATACACCCGGACACTAACCCACGCAATTCCACCCACACATAATACAAGTCAATCACACCAAGTATTTAACGTGACGTAGAATTCATAATTAATTATCCGTCACTAGACTATATACAAATATATCTCATTTAAATATTTCATCACACAAAGGTCACTACCTTCGGGGATAATCTCGTGCTTCTATGGGTAAGTTTGTAGGAGTCCCTCAACTATTGAACTTAAACAAAACACACATAAGCAATGGGGTGATCACCACGTAGTACACCATTGATAATCACCATACCAAAACCCTTTGGATGGATCTAGCTAACCAATTTTCTATAATCACGAAGAGGTGACTCATATGCACGATCTAGGAGGCTTTCGACGTCATCCAACTATAATCAGCCAGGTGCGCGGCCTCGTGTCCAACATACACAACCCCGATCAATGGATTCCTCACGAGTCCGGGTATGTTTACATAAATATAAATACACACACACACACACACACACACACACACATATAATCAGCCGGGTGCGCGGCCTCATATCCAACATACGCAACCCCGACTGATGGATTCCTCATGAGTCCGGGTATGTTTACATGAATATAAATACTCACACACACACACACATGTCTATATATCACTCAATAGATGTAAATACCAACAGGATAACACATACTCTAAAGCAAACCCAGAACACCCCAATCCCCAATCGCCGGATTGATTATCACGTAGTTAGGCTTATTAATCATTAAATCTTATCATGACCAACTCCTGGTTTAATACATCTCTAAATTATGAGTTCTTGACTATACACTTAGATACATTCTCTCATAAGATATAATTTTATCTCCGCGTTTACTTTGTAATTTATCACACGACCTATAACTTCTCAAGACTAGAATCACCCACCTAAAATACTGGAGCTAGTCACTCTCCAAACCCAACGCATATTTACACTATAAAATACCGCTCCCTCGCGCATTTCCCAATCAATCTCAGATGGAACAAAACTGAACTAAGGTTTTCTCAAACCAAATTAATTATCCCTAATATTACCTAAGTCTGATCCCTCATTAAATTAGGTGTAGTAATCCTAAAAGAAAGTCCCAACTAAAATTACCAAATCCAACTTTCAGTCTCGTGCACCGTTTAGTAGAAAAATCATATCAAATCCAAAAAAATCATAAAAAAATGAAACCAGTGACCTGAATAAATTTTCAAAGTCGTTCGAATGAGAAAGGTACCTCGTTCGAATGACAAAGATGTTGCACTATGTCCCCAACTAGGAAAATCAACCCTAAACCCCCTCAAAAACCTCCAATAAATCCCCACTAAGGTCTCCAATTGAATCCCTATCATACCAGAACCTAAAACTAATATCTTGGGACATGAATCCCAATTGTGTCTAATCAGAAACAAGGTTTTTCTACATGCTTCAATAAAAAATCAAATAAATTGAAATTACTCGAGAACAATTTATAAGCGCCTAATCTCTTTTAATTTAAGATTTATTAAATACGGATTCGATTAAAAATCAATTGCAACCCTAAACATGGATTTTAACATGGTTCCGATTCAATTTCATCCAATATTCTTAGACTTAATCACCATAATTATTAATTTCCCAATAGTATATTTATTTCAGATTAATCTAAGGTATCCAAAATTAACACATGATTGTTATACATCAAAATCAATCCTGATATACTCTAAATATTAAAACATAAAACAATAAATATTCTAAATCAATGAATGATTATAATAAGGTTGCAAGAAAATTCTTGCCTGAAATCGAAGAACAATGAAGAACCCCTATGAACTTTAATCTCCTGCCTTCTCCCAACTTCTCCCAAGTCTAACGGCTCCTAGGGTTTTCTTTTTATTTTAACTAATTCTTTAATTATTAACCTTAATACTTATATAAAAGTGCTAATCCCGCACCTCCCTAAACCGTCTATTTTTTAGGTCCCAAATTAACCTGGAATATTACTCGTAATGGTTTAAAACTCTCCTTAAGGGTATACCTACTCCCCATACATTATTTTAAATGTTTAAAACACATAAACGGACCTTCGAAAAGCTTCGGAGTCCACTTGAAACAAGTTTACCTCATAACTCATGGTACTAACCTCACTACGCAAAGTAATTAACTCAAGTTATTATTTCACGCGTAACCGCATATAGTCATATAATTAATTTCACACTTTAATTATAGTATATGCGACATAACAAATTGCAACATGTCATATGTAATCATCACCTAAACACGCAACACATTAATTACTATTTCTCTTATGTAATATTATTTCTCGTTTTATTAAAAATTCTCACAATTAATAAATTAAATAAATGCCATAAAATAGTGGGTATTTCATTCTTCCTCACTAATACCGGAATTTCATCCTTGAAATTAGGTAAAGCCTAATGTCAAAACATAAATAGCACAAATATCATAGTCTTGTACACAACCAGTTAGTACCCGTATCCCCACGAGATAAAAAAAGGCTTACATATGCCATCATAACATGCCACTAGTAGGGCGCCTATACACCCACTACCTCATGCACAAAAACACAAACATCACATACATATAATATATGTATGCATCCAAAATTAATTTCACATGTAATGCCTAACAACATAGTAAGGGTATACTTGAATACCCTACTAATCGTGACTCAACTCTACTTGAGATTACCCCACTTATTTAACTAGTGGCACAAATGTTCCTAAGTGCTCTCGATGTTGCACTCCTTGGCCTCATTGGACTTAAATCAAATAATATCTCATCGCTCGATGCTTTATATCTCCATACAAGTAATGTTTAATGTATTAAACCAAACGTCCTAGATCCCAAGCATCTCTCAACTCCTGACACTTACTAATCTTCGTGCGTTGGACGTCACACAAGTGAAATCCAAATAAGGAACCCTCCTGATACACTATTGCCTAACCCATCCAGTTGCCTAGATTCGTTGGCCCAAGACCCCACATGAAACAATGCACTAACTACACGAATCTCAACTTGTGACAATTCTAATAAAGGCTCACCCCTTCCAAAAGTGATACTAAACCCAGTAAGTTAGTCGATCCAACAACACTAAAAACATCATGATTTATCAAACATCTGATAGGACAAACTCGACCCAACTTTAAAGCCAATAAAGTGATAAACACTCCTAAACCTATGGACATATAACCATTCTAAAAAAGCTTTAGAGCCATCAGTCGTTCTGATAACGTCACTATGCAACACCACACGTGACCTTACACAACTTTATGTAACCGAGGTCGTCACTAGCTACAAAATTCTCAAATAATGAAAACGTTTACAATACAAATACTTCAATTTATAAAATACCATAAATGCACGGGTTATTATATAATAACGAGTGTAAGTACGAATCGAACCCACATAGATTTATCAATTTTAATGATTAGAATAATTACAACTTTCCAACTAGACTAAATTGTGTAGAGATGAGATAAAATATTAAACTAAGCTAAAATGATTAAAAAGTGCAACTAAGAAATATATATTAAGTGTGTGAGAAAACTAGGACGTTGAATCCATTTATCACATTTAACTTATTTTTTTGATAAATTTATAATATATGTTAAATCACATTTAGCTAATACTATACAATTATTTAAATTCATCATTACCGATTTTATAACTCAAATTAAAATGACTCTTATCGCGTTTAATTCGAAAACTAAAACGGTTAAGTTCATAGTAAAATTTTACGTCTCTAACTTTAGACAGCTAGAATCCTTATTCCTTTAAAAAGTCCAGTTTTAAATTTCAAAGCATAGTCTTTAAGCACGAGATACTAATTAATTTTGTAAAAGTATACCCATCAAAAAGTACTCACACTTAAGATACAAAATAATTTTTCAAACAAAATCAAAGGTTTAAAAAACACTCTTGTATCGTTTTAAATAAAAATCAATTTTTTAAAGCAATTAAAACAAGTCGGGGAAAGAAAATGAATTTAAACTACAAAAAATATTCATCAAACATAATAAACTTCACTTAATCCCAGCAAAGAAATTAAGCAAGCATAATTGACGACATAATAAAATTGCAAGAATGAATTATAACTTTCATTAATAATACAAACTTAAAAATATTGTGACTCACAAATAATCTTGACAAAATTTCTCCCACGAAGATACAGTTCTTGCCCCTCAAATAAAAATAACTCTCAAAATAAAACTACCAAAAATTGTTTTAAAAGGTCTCGCTAAAATTCTTTGAGTAAAATAATGAGCCCAGGGGTCCTATTTTTAGGCTAAGGTGTGAGGTATTTGATTTGGGGTGAATCACTATTTAATTGGTTGTATTTGGGCTATTAATTATCCAAAAATAACCATTAAAAATATACTCACGTTTTTAGGTGTTTTGATAATTAGTGGGTATGTGACACTTTTTACCACATCTACGGCATTGAGTGTTTCTAAGGTCTCTTCCAGGTCTGTTATTGTTCTCAATGTTTTGTTTGTCATGGCTTCTCTCATGAGGCTTGTTATTAAAGTTGTTTTAATATCCAGCTTTCCCTTGTTTAGAAGCCACAATGTTTCTAAACTTCATAATTTTCTTGAACCATTTTGACATAAGGACTATCTAGTTATCTAAACTCTCTAAATTACAGTCTTCATGAGAGTCTAAGTCTATATTGGACAAGATTAACTGAGGTGAGGTAATTTTAGACTGAAAAAATACATTGGAACTGGACTGTCTTTTCTGATTATTGGAAAGGTGCTTCTTAAACTCAAGTTCCATTTCTACAGTCCTAAGTTTGCTAATGAGGAGTACAAGAGTCAAGTATGGATCATCTATCTCCTCAATTGCATACCTTTTGTTATCAAACTTAGGGGCAATGGACTTAAGAATTTTGGATACTATTTAGTTCCTATCATACACGATTCCATTTGCATGCAGTTTTGTAATTATGTCAGTCAACCTAAAATATAATTCGCTAA
Organism: Sambucus nigra; assembly: GCA_949130495.1. NCBI lineage: Eukaryota > Viridiplantae > Streptophyta > Magnoliopsida > Dipsacales > Adoxaceae > Sambucus > Sambucus nigra. The sequence continues at coordinate 397,310,916 of OX422224.1, forward strand.
AGGTCTCAGTCTCATTCATAAGTAGGGTGTTATACTGTTGTATTAACATTTGAGTTTTAACTGCCTTAACACGGTCATCACCTTCGTGAGCAGTGACTAACGTGTTTCGGACTTCCTTAGATGTAGTACAAATAGATATGCGTTTGAATTTGTGCTCATTAACAGACATGAATATTGTATTTTTTCCTTTATTATTACTTAAGTAGACAAGTTTTTCGTCCTTAGCAAACTCATTGAGGAGTTTTTTAATCCTTATAGTACTACCCTCTGCAGCAGGCTTAGTTGGATGTGTATATCCATTTTCAATTGCTTCCCAGACATGATCTCCTAATATCACTTCAATAAAAGCAGTCATCCTTACTTTCCAGTAAGGAAAATTGGTTCCATAAAAGAGGGGAGGTACGGACAATATTTCCAAGACGCTCAAACTTTTTGTCCATAAGAGATTTTAAGAACAATTTTAAAGTAGAGGATCTTAAAATTTTTTGAAAGTACACTGCTCTGATACCAATTGAAAAACCTCACTATGTTATTTTAACAAATGTTAAAAAGGTTTAATGAGTTCCGAAAATACTTTTTGAAGATACTATTACAAAAAATCTTTATAAGTACACAAGATCTATAAAATAGTTTAATGAACGATTTATTTTTAAGTCTCTTGGAAATAGGTTTTAGAATAAACCTAAGTCTGAGTTACAGAGCGTAGCAATGAAGAACTAAACAACACACACAAGAGATAAGAATTTTAATGTGGTAAAACAACACCCAATTAGGAAAACATCCACGGTGACCTCTATGCCACAAAAACAAAATTCACTATAAATAGTTTTAGGTTACAACCATACAACAAATCATACAATAAATTCCTATTCTAAGTCCAGAAATATACCGAGATTCCACTCCTTTTGGGTATCCTTTCTGACTTCTTTAAGAAAATGGATTGTCCTTTATTTGTTCCTTGCTCTTCTCCCTTTCTCCTTTTATGCGATGTCGACTCAGAAGTCAAAATTGAAGCACCCTATATCTTTGACTCACTTGAGTCTATATTATATAGGTGCTCATTGATTAGGCATAAATTCTTCCCATTTATCCCCTTAATTTAGAAGTTTTTATTGCTCTGTAAAGTGTATTTCGAGTGTATTTATCTCATATCATCGCTATTGACAGTTTCTAATTAGTAAGTCGAGATTCGTGTATTTCCTATCTATTTTGCAGGTATTCAGTGCACAAGGAAGGATCGGGATCCTAATCCGAGTTCCAGACCAAAAGTTACAAATCTTAAAAAATACAAGGAGGAAAAGTTCCTAAAATATGGAACCGAACCGAATGGGTTGGAAAACGAACCGATCCTATGCTTGAAGAACTTCCTGTAAAGCACTAAGAGATGGAACCGAACCGAAGAGAAAGAAAAATCAACCGATCCTATGCTTGAAGAACTTCCTATAAAGCACTGTGATATGGAACCGAACCGAAGAGAAGGAAAATTAACCGAACTGGTTCAAGGAAAAACTTCTGTCAAAGATGGAACATAATCGAATCACCTTAAGGGGATCGGTTCGAGTATCAGAAATTCGAACTTATCCACTTGTAAAATTAGAGTCTTGCATGGTTGAAACTCTTAGAATCATAGCTTATAAGTTGTAAATCACCTCCCAGACATTGTAGAGGCTTCTGATTCGTTTGGAAAGCATTGTAATTAGTTTAGATAAGACAACAACAAGAAACCATAATTTTGATTCCAGTTTTGCAATTCAAGTAATACTATTCTAATTATAGCTTTCATTATTGCAGTAGTTACTTCTCTAATAGTATCTTCATTCTTATTCTTCTTCAATCATTAGTAAAAAAAATTCTTTCATCCAAACCATGTGTTGATACAAAAATTAGTCAGCTGACATGGACCAATTAGATAAAGACGTGTCAACCTACGTGGCAAATACATACTTTCACCGCGCTACTCAAGCGTACTGAGCAACTCAAGCGGTCCGAGATACTTAGCATGCAGAGCAACTAACCAAGAAAACCAAACGACAACTACGCATTCAATGAACGTCAGATTTAATGCTCATTACTATTATACAGATGTATATGTCTATTAGAAGACACCACATTACCTTGTCATATGTACAACCTCAAGGCTATAAATACATTGTAACCCAGTCGTAAAAGGGGACTTTGGATCTCTTGAGAAACTCGTGATCAAGATTCAAGGCAGACAATCAGCAATACAACAACAGTGGACGTAGGCCATTTTGATAGCCGAACCACTTTAAAAATTCATTGTCTTATTTATTTATTCATAATTATCTGTGATTAATTAATTTGATTACGTCTAGTTTTTTTACATCAACGGATTGGCGCCGTCTGTGGGAAACGACTATACTTAGCATTTTTTTCACCAAAAACTCATCATCTATGGCTAAAAACCCAAAATCCAGTAATCAGAACAATGTTGGGGTCCCTCTAAACCCTTCTACTCCACCAAATATGCAAGATATGGTCCACATAATGGACAAGTTAGCCCAAGGGCAAACGACCATGTAAGAAACCATGTGTCAACTTATACAAACTATTCGAGATGGAGCACCTACCCAGTCAGGACAACGAAGCGTCCAAAGAAATACCCATTTGCCATCTTTAAGGACTAGACGAACGCTGTTTCCAGAGGTTTCTTAATCTAGGCATACTGGTTTATATCGTACTGAGAGATCTAATGATCCTTCGTATCAACCTAGCCAGACTTCTTCAATACGAGTTACAGATTCTCAATGGAATGACACTCTAACTCCAGAACGGGCTAGCGCTCTAGAAAGGTTGAGTAGAGTCTCTCGTTTTGATCAGTTGGGCCCCAGGAGGAACAAAAACCATCATAGGATTGCATCTAGGAACTCTCAATGACCGTTCGACCTAAGGGAAGGTTCTGCTCAATCACACCCGATAGTCAGTAATGAACGATCCCAAGAGGAAATCTCAGCACGATCAGTTACTCAGATAAATAAGTTTGAGGCAGGAAACGACGCATGGAAAGGTTTTAAAGATTGGAAGACAGGTTAGGGGGAATGGTTAAGGTCAAGAATCCTCTACAAAGAACTTTACTTCAAGGGACACCCTTCGTGCAGGCAATTGTGGATTTCCCCACACCATCAAAATTCAAAGCTCCTATGGTGACACCTAAATATGATGGAAAAACTGATCCTGTCCTTCATATAGATAAATACCAAGCTGCTGCTGATAACTATGCTATTCCAGATGATATGAGATGCAGGGCATTTTCAGGAACTCTCACCATGTCAGCCCAGATATGGTACAACAACCTTCCTCGAGGGAAGATTACGACTTTCCATCAACTGGCAGAGCTTTTCATAGGAAATTTCTACTTTGGAGCGAAGCCAATTAAAAGAGTCGCGCATTTACTGAGCGTTAGACATAAAATAGAAGAAAGTACTAAGGATTATATTACTCGTTTCAATAACGAGAAACTTGAAGTGATCGATTACGAGGAGAAGACAATAATTACTGCTCTGATGAGTGGTCTGTTATCGAACAAGTTGTACTATACTTTGGCCAAGGATCCGCCCAGAACCATGGCAGAATTAATGGTGAAGGCAACCAAGATTATGAACGTCGAGGAAGCTATGGTTGCAAAGAAGAATACATGCACTAAGGAGACCAAGGTTGAAGGTAGTAAAACTGAAAAGAAGGATCAGAAGAACAATGGTGGCAGCAAGCAGTCAAAAGGCAAACAAACGCTGGAGCAGATGAGGAAGTATGGAAATTATACTCCCTTGAAGGTAGATATAAATCACATTCTGGAGGAGATCAAGAACAGCGAGGAGTTAACCTGGCCATAGAAAATGAAGGCAGATCCTAACAAAAGGGATAAGTCCAAATATTATGAATTCTACAAGGACCATGGCCACACGACCAAACATTGCATAGCTCTTCAGAATGAAATCGAAGCACTCATCAGGCGAGGAAAATTGACTAAGTACGTTGATCGCCAAAATGATGGAAATACCAGCGATAAAGGAAGGCAAAGATCTAAATCTTCTCGTAGAGCAAAAGATGACAAGAAGAAAGATCACGAAGATGATCCAAAAAATGATCCTGATCTCCCCAAAAGGCCAAGGCAGCCCAAACGCGAGGTATTTTCAAATCATTTTGGTTTATTTGAATGTAATGTCATTACAGGTGGAGATGTAAGAGATGAAGATCTTACTGCGAAGAGGAAAGCTTACCTCAATGAGCCCCAAGCTTGCTCTTACATACAATGCATAAATTTGGCTGAAGACGATCGCCCGAGGAAGGTGAATAGGGATAAACTGATCATCGTTTTTTCTAAAAATGTCTTAGCAGGTGTACTGTATCCTCATAACGACCCCTTGGTAATCAAGATGAGAATGAAGGATGTGGTGATTTCACGGGTATTGGTGGATAATGGTAGCTCTACAGATATCATGTTCTACCCATGCTTCGACAGCTTGAATCTGAAGTCAGCTCAGTTGGAGCCATATCATAGGAAAAGGTTTTTCCACTTGGTACGATCAAGTTGGACATGCTTATTGGTACGTGGCCTGCTTTCCAAACAGAAAGAGTACGCTTTTTCGTAATGGATAAAAATGTCCAATTAGCCTACAACATTATCATGGGGAGAGTAGGTATGAAGAAATTCGAGGCAGTGCCATCCACGGTACATCAATGTTTAAAGTTCCCAACCAATTTTGGAGTGGGAGTTGTGAAAGGCGACAAGAAAGTAGCTCGGGAATGCTACTATTCATCTGCCAAATAGGAAGAACTGAAAGAAGCTAGGAAGAAAACTACTGCGTATTAAGTGGATGAAACAGACGATGCAGAGATTGAAACCTTGGACCTTAGAGATGAATCTCAGCTCGTGAAGGGTCATGTTATGGAAGCTACGTAGGATATCATTATGGATAATGAACGCCCAGAACGAACAACTCAAATTAGTGCGTCATTGGACTTATCAATAAAGCAGGAACTGGTGGCATTTTTAAGGCGCAGAAAGCAGACTTTTGTATGGAGTCATGAACACATGCCAGGGATAGACCCAACTTTTCTATGCCACGAGCTCAATGTTAATAAGGAGGTCAAGCCGGTGAAGCAGCGAAAAAGAGTATTCAGCCCAGAAAAGAACCAATCCATACAGAAAGAAGTAGAGAAATTGGAGAAAGCCTCTTTTATTGAGGATGTCAAGTATCCTGATTGGCTAGCAAATATTGTGATGGTAAAGAAGAAAAATAATAAGTGGAGGATGTGTGTGGACTTCACTGATCTGAATAAGGCTTGCCCAAAGGATCATTTTCCTTTGCCTCGAATTGACCACCTTGTGGATGCTACATCGGGGGATAAATTGTTAAGCTTCATGGATGCTTATTCTGGTTACAACCAAATTAAGATGAAACTAGAGGACAGGAAAAGCACCTCTTTTATTACCCCAAGGGGAACTTATTGCTATAATGTTATGCCTTTCGGACTTAAAAATGCAGGTGCAACATACCAGCGGTTGATGAATAAAGTGTTCGCAGAACAAATCGGTCGTAACATGGAAGTTTGTATTGACGATATGCTGATAAAAAGCAAGAAAGTTGCTGTTCATTTAGCTGACCTGGGCCAGACTTTTGATCAGCTAGAGAAATATCAAATGAAGTTAAATCCCACCAAATGCATATTTGGAGTACGAGAAGGCATGTTTCTTGGGTATATTATTAATCAACGAGGCATTGAGGCGAACCCTGAAAAGATAAAGGCCCTACTGGAACTACGATCTCCAGGTATGAAGAAGGAAGTGCAAAGTTTCACAAGACGAGTTACATCACTCAATAGATTTGTGTTACGAGCAACAGACAGATGCCTTCCATTCTTCAAAACACTTCGAAAAACTTTTGAGTGGAATGACGAATGGGAGGAGGCTTTTCAAGAATTGAAGAAATATCTGGGGACCCCTCCACTGTTATCTAGACCAGTGATGGGAGAAAGACTATACTTGTATCTGGCAGTTTCAGAGAACGCAGTTAGCTCAGTGCTGATAAGACTGGAGGACGGAGTGCAAAAATCGATCTATTACACCAATAAGGCCTTCCGAGGAGCAAAGATCATATATCCAAGGTTGGAGAAGTTGTCACTAGCATTGATCGAAGCAAGTAGAAGGATGAGGCCGTACTTCCAAGCCCATACTATAGTAGTGTATACTGATATGCCATTAAGACAGGCTCTGCACAAACCGAAGAAATCGGGAAGATTGATGTATTGGAAGTAGAACTTGGTGAATACGACATAGTGTATGAGCCTAGGTCATCACTTAAGGGGTAGGAAGTAGTAGACTTTATTACGAAGTTTACTTACTCTGACACATTCGAAAAGCGGGAGCTTAATGCAGACCAACCCGTGGATGTTACGGGATCATCTAAGACAACCCCGACTAACTTCCATTAGTAAATCTACAGGAGGTGATAGACAATGATCAAAGGGGAGTGTCGGTAATTGCCCAAGGAGAGAAGAAGATAAAAGGAAGTATCAAATACTCCACCAAGGAACTTTGTCTGACCAAGAGTTTGATAATGATATACCTGTGCGGAATTTGTACGTGGATGGCTCCTCGTGTGTCACGGGTAGTGGAGCAGGAATCATCTTAAATAGTCCTGATGGAGTTGATATTGAGTATGCTCTATGTTTTCAATTTAAGGCTTTTAATAATGAAGCTGAATATGAAGCTGTGATCGTGGGTCTTAGTTTGGCCAAAATCATGAATGCAGAGCAGGTTATCGTATTTAGTGATTCACAATTAATTGTAAATCAAATTCTCGAGTTGTATATAGCAAAGGGAGAATTAATGTCCAAGTATCATGATAAAGCTATGGAGGTTGTATCAACTCTTGCCGCAGTCCAGTTGATCAGAATACCGAGATTAGAAGATACAAGAGCTGACGCCTTAGCTCGGCTGGCCTCAGTTACACGCACCGAGCTACGAAGAATCATCATAATAGAGATTCTAGCAGATCGAAGCATATACAAAGTTTTGATGGTGAACTTCATTACCCTCGACCTGGGTCCATCATGGATGGATCCCATCAGGATCTATATTGAAGAAGGGATTGTGCCAACTGACAAACTTACAGTCAAGAAATTGAAGTTTAAAGCTGCTCGTTATGTACTGACCAATGGTATTTTGTATAGAAGAGGCATTATAGCAGGACTACAGAGATGAGTGCATCCCCCCGAAGTTAAAGATTTGATTTAAGATGTTCACGAAGGCTCTTGTGGAGCCCATATAGCAGGTCGGACGCTTTTACAAAAGATAATGACACAGGAATATTACTGGACAATGATGAGAGCTGATTGTGCAGCTTACGCTAAGAAGTGCGATAAATGCCAACATTTTTCTTCCATCCGAAGAACTCCCCAAGCATTGTTAATGCCCATTACGTCCCCTTGGCCATTTTCCATGTGGGGTATAGACTTGATCGGGCCACTTCCAATGACTAGAGGGAGATTCAAGTATCTGGTAGTTGCTGTGGATTATTTTACCAAATGGATAGAAGCTAAACCTCTCATTGACATGACTTATGACATGGTCTATCAGTTTATTTGGAAGAACATTATTTGCAGATATGGTCTCCTATATGCGTTCATTACTGACCATGGAACCCAATTTGACAACGAGGAGTTTGCTGCATATTATTGCCAATCCAATGTACAAAAGATCCATTCTGTACCAGGCCATCCCCAAAGCAATGGGAAAACTGAGGTGATGAACATAACTCTCTTGAATGGGTTAAAAAATGGCTAGATAATGCAAAGGGAAATTGGATTAACGAGCTACACTTTGTATTGTGGGCTTATCGCACTACACCCCGAACAACAACTGGGAGTCTCCGTACATGTTAGCCTTCGAAAGTGAAGTTGTCATACCTGCTGAGTTGGGTCTACCTACACATAGGGTGCTTAACTTCAATTCTCCTGTAAGCGACTTGATGAGACGTTTAGACCTGGATATGCTTGAAGAAGCAGCGATCAGGAATGCAGCCTACCAACAACGAACAACCTTGTTCTACAACAAAAGGGTAAAAAAGTACAACTTGAAAGAGGGGGATTATGTACTGAAGAAGGTGATCCAGAAGCACAATAAACTAGAGGCCAAATGGCATGGACCTCACAGAGTACCTGAAGTTGTTCGTCCAGGGACATACAAAATTGAAACTTTGGAGGGAGAAGAATTCATGAACGCGTGCAATGCAGAGCATCTGCGCAAGTATTATCAGTAATGGAAATTCATGTGTAACCCATTTCTTTCAATATGAATAAAAGTGATGTTTTGCCCATTTCTCTCTTTTGTTGAAATTTTTTAGAGTATTCATGCTACGCACCACACAAACCAGATCAACAACCACCATCTCCGGTTGATCGGCAATTTAATAACCACCAACTCTGGTTGGTTGGCAATTCTGCCAACTCCGGTTGGTCGGTAATTCAATAACCACCAACTCCGATTGGTTGGTAATTCTGCCAACTCCAGTTGGTCGGTAATTTAATAACCACCAACTCCGGTTGGTTGGCAATTCTGCCAACACCGATTAGTCGGCAATTTAATAACCACTAACTCCAGTTGGTCGGTAAATCAGCAACCACCAACTCCGGTTGGTCGACAATCTAGCAACCACCAACTCCGGCTGGTTGGCAATTCTGCCAACTCTGGTTGGTCGGTAATTCGATAACCACCAACTCCGATCGGTCGGTAAATAAAAATCATACAAGGTAAAAGCCTGTTTAATCACGGGTGATCTCAAAGAACGCCCCAAACTAGACAAGAAGATGGGTGACCTCCTGGGGCATCCACTGTCTAGGCAACAAGGTAATATGGGATATAAATCATTCCATTGCTTAGGCACAATGAGTGACAAGTCACTATAATCAGGTAACAAATGGGACAAGTTCCATTGTCTAAAACAAAACAGGACATTATATATATATATATATATATATATATATATATATATATATATATATATATATATATATATATATATATATATATATATATATATATATATATATATATATATATATATATATATATATTCACCAGCAAATAACAAAGACATTTTACAAAGTATTTTCAAGAAAATGAAATTGCACAAAAAATAAATATTTCTTTATTAAAACCAAGCAGATTACATACGAAATGAAATTTGATTCATTATAGACAAATGTCCTAGTCTATAGGTTTCCTTCCTTCTGCTTTTGATATAGGTTCCATCCCAGCTAGAGTATCATCTAATGCATAGGGAGAATTTATAGAATTCATATCTCGCAGCATTCTAACGTTAATTATAAATGGATGGTTAAGCAAATGCTCAGGACGAGATATCCCAAAATCAGAATGAAGACTATAGTCACTAAGATATTTGGAAATCAAGCACCGAGGAATAGTACGAGCAGGAATCCAACTAAGATCAAGTTTAAAAGTAGGCACGGGCAAATCAAGCACTCCAAGTTCATAATAATCCCATAAGAAGTGTCCTTGCTCCAGTTTCAACACACACATAGCATTCAACCTGCTTGTACCCCTCATTATTTGACTGTTGCAACCGAGCATCAAGATGATACAGAGCTTCGTTGTATCCTGTCATCCAAAACTCTCTAGGCTGTTTATAAAAATGATAAGTCAATCTTTCAAGCTGCTCGTGAAGCTTTTTCACCAGAATCTCTTTACTTTCCAGCGCATAACTATGATTGGAGAGTTGGTCGGTAAAACTCTGAATTTTTTTAGACATCTCTGCCAAAGCCTGATTCTTAGCCATCAATTGAACAACTTGATTTTCTAAGGCCAATTGAGTTCTTGTCTCATCAATATCAACCCGACCAGCCCTTGCTCGTCCATGAGAAAAAGGTTTTGCTCTACCATGAGCAGCTGTAGAAGGTCAGGCTTGCTTCAAAGCCTCTAACTGTTCTCTTAAAGTAGCATTTTCTGTTTCTAAAAAAGAAAAAAACCGCCATCAGTGATTGGGATCAGGGCTCCCGAAGAAGAGGAAGCAGCAGATTTAAGCTGTTTCACTTCCTCTTGCAATGCAATATTCTCTTGCTCTAGCAACTTGGCTATGTTTCTATGCTCTTTAATCTTAAGCTTTAACACACTTTCCTTTTTCTCACGGGCTAAAATATACTTGTCATAACCCCTGTCAGCGCTCAATTATTGGTACTTTTTCTCATAACCTCGATGCAAAAGGGTAACAGTTTCTTTGTGTTGAAGTTGAAGTTCCTCAATCATGCTTTGAAGGTCTTCAATCATTTCGTAATAGGCCACATTGTTGGCTACATCACGATCAAGTAAACACTCCAGGTATTGGTAAGCATCAATTTCTCATTCAGAGGCATCAGATCCGAGGATATCTATTATTTGTGCTTCAGTAATATCTGCATGACCAGATTTGAAATAATTATTGCATTTCTTCATCAGCTCTATATCATTAGTTGATAAAAGTTCCATCCTGGCCATAAACTAGCAAGGAGAAAATAAAATGCATCAACAATAATACAAGATAGGTCAAAGAAAGACGCGAGATAAATAACGAAGGTTCATTCTTATTCATCATACAAAAGGAAAATACATTCCAAATTATAACTGAGGGAAAAAGAAAATAACATAAGAACCGAATAACTTTACACCTTCTCCTTATTCACTACAATATCCTCAGTTGATTTGGAGGGAAGAGCAGCTTGCTCGGAAGGAAGAGCAGGTTGCTCGGAAGGCATTGCAGGTTGCTTGGAAGAAGTGATTGCTTGACGAACTTGCTTGGGAGGTTAGGAAACAACGGTAATGGGTACTTGCTCTGCTACCATCACGTAGGACTCATCATATGGAGCTTCATCTTCTTCTTCTTCGCCGATGACCGGGGGAGGGCTATGAGTATGTTTCTGAAACAATTCAGAATTGTTCGCAGTTTTCAATTCTTTCAAGGCCGCAACCCATCCATCTCTAAATTATTTTATACTGACATATTCCATCTAACAAGTAATGGCAGTTAAGGCCTTGTTCTATCCTTTATCCCAACCTGAGCTAAAAGAATTCTTGACAACAGTGTTCTTCTTCACCTTCTCCAATGAAGCATGCTCCTCGGCAAGCTTTACCTTTTCTTACAAATCTTTCTTATGCCGTTCAGCCCCTTTAAGCTTGGCCTCAACCTCCTCAGCAGATGTTAGCTTATCCTCAAGCTCTTTCTTATGCCGTTCATCCTCTTCAAGCTTGCTGTCAACGGCCTTCAGTTTGTTCATCAACTCTTTAGCGTCACTTATAGTTTGATCTCGAGAGGTCTTGATAGATTGAAGTTCATGCTCCCAAGCAGTTACTGGAGCTTTAACTCTCAAAGGACCCTCAGTATCAGAAGGTTGAGCAACAATTTCTATAGGTCTTTCAACGAGACCTCTTCTTGGTCTCCTTAGAGGATCACTTTCAATCAAAGGTACTGCCTCTACTTGTGTAATAGCAACACCTTCAATCAAAAGTGCTTCCTCTTTGGGAACAACTGGGGGCTTCTTACCCACCTCCTTCACAATTGTAGTTGTTCCCTTAGAAGAAGTAATATCCATCTTCTTCGTCTCCTCGGTCGGGACATCTACTTTACTTTTCTTTGACCCATCAGCTCCAGGAACATCTTTAAAAAAGAACTCAGGCATCCTCCTTTTCTTCGTCATCAAATCGACAATGGAAGTATCCAAATCCGATGAGGAGTATCCCATAATTGTTCGAGACGTTGGCAGTTGATCAAGATCAATTACCGTAGGAGGTGCAGTAGGACGTGCAATGAAAGACGAGGTGGTATTTTTGTACCTCAATAAATAAGAAGCAACACTAATCTGCTCCCCGGCAACTGATTGATGCAAGCTCTAGATAAGTTTTAAATCTTTTATGTTAACGTCAATCTCTTTTGGGGGCTTCCTTTTACTGTCAACTGTAACAAATGAAAATTAATGTCAGTGACGCATTTTACCAAACATGAAGAAAGCTATATTCATAAACTAAAAATAGCCTGTCCCATTGCCATAAAGCGGACATCTGGGACCTTGTTACACATCATTTCCATTTAATGAGGGGTGTTGCCAATTTTTCATCACAACCCCATGATCATGATCCCTGTTAGCATCGAGAAGATTGACAACTAAAGCTCTATTCAAAAACCTAGTTTCCAAATAAAAAGTAGTGTCACTGGCAACCCATTTATAATAATACATAATTTGAGGAATTCCTAAATGAGTTCCATGAATTTGATTCAACCTATATACGCCATTAACTACCCTCCATGTATTTGGAGCTACCCTTGCAGGTACAATATCGAAATATTGGCAAAATTCCAAACACAAGGGATTTGGCGAGAAAGAAAAACCACACTTCGCTACAAAAAGGGAGGGAAACCAATGTCCCTCCGCCAGAGACAACAAATCAGAAGGACAAGAAGGCTCCTCCAAAATAACCCAAGAGGGAATTGAAAAATCAATTCAGAATTTATCTAAAGATTCAACAAGGTAAACCAAGATGACTAAAGCAAAGAAAGATGAAGGAAGAAAATCTTACAGAGAACGGAGAAATCTGCTAATGACGGATGACGGAAGAATAACAGTATGAAATAGAGAGAGAAAGTAAAGAGTTTTGAAAATACGGATGTGAAAAGTGGAAAACGATGGAGATTTCTATCGCTCTTAAATACCTTGCATCAGGAAAAGAGAAAAGAAATGATTATGGTGAAAGACGATTGCGTTTCCGACGATTAAATCATGAGAAAGGTGCAAATGTAGGGAAAAGAGAAAAAAAATGATTACCAAGAAAGACGATTGCGTTTTCGGCGATTAAATCATAAGAAAGGCGCAAAGATCGAAGCGGCGGTTAAAAATTCAAAATATTTACAAGTTTACCATTACGCGCTCAAACGAAAAGAAATACAATAAAAATGTCCCAAGTGTTGGAGATCTGTAATCCAGGCAAAATGTTCCACACTTTCTTATTTAACTTCAACTGTGAAACATTGGGGGCTTCTGTTGATACAAAAATTAGTCAGTTGACACGGACCAATTAGATAAAGACACGTGTTAACCTACATGGCAAATACATACTTTCACCGAGCTACTCAAGCATACCGAGCAACTCAAGCGTACCGAGCAACTCAAGCGGTCCGAGCTACTTAGCGTGCAAAGCAACTAACCAAGAAAACCAAAAGGCAACTACGCATTCAATGAACGTCAGATTTAATGCGCATTACTATTATACAGATGAATATATCTACTAGAAGACAGCACATTATCTTGTCATATGTACAGCCTCAAGGCTATAAATACATTGTAACCCACTCGCAAAAGGGGACTTTGGATCTCTTGAGAAACTCATGATCGAGATTCAAGGCAGACAATCAGTAATACAACAACAGTGGACGTAGGCCATTTTGATAGCCAAACCACTTTAAAAATTCATTGTCTTATTTATTTATTCATAATTATCTGTGATTAATTAATTAGATTACGTCTAGTTTTTTTTACATCAACACCATGTTTTCTTCTAGTTTTAATATGTCCGGCTAAGTTTTCAAGGGTTGGGGTGCATGAACCCCACCCGATGTAATTCACGATAGTAGAAATATAAGTTGGAATTTAAACCTTAGATGAATTGTATCATAGATCATACAATACTACTTTAATTTAACCTTTGCTTACATACTGTGCGGGCTACGATTCCTCATATGTGTAATACTTAGGAGAAATAAATACCGAATTTTAATCCAACCTTTACTTACATACTGTGCGGGCAACGATCCCTCATATGTGTAATACTTAGGAGTATTAAAAAGTCAAATTCATTTAAAGCTTTAATTATGAATCTAGTATCCTATGAAGTGAATTACTAGGGTATGGGGGATTGTAACCCGACCTATCTTTCTCATTTCATATTTAAAGTTTTAGTCAATTCGTTCGTAGTTCTGTAGTAGAGTAATTGCATTTTATTTATTCATAATTTCATAAATCAATCATTTTCAAAATTGCATCTAGTTGTAGTTGTAGTTGTTTCGCAAATCAAATCACCTTTTCCTTCTTTTTAGAGTCAAAGTTAGGTTTCCTTCGTCAGTCCAACGTCGTTACGACTACATTCGTCCTATTTCCCCGAGGATCGATATCCGACTTATTGGATTTCTACTTGAGCGAAAGACTTACACTTGAGCCTAAATAACACGCACACTAGACACATTTGTGGTCGCGTCAAGTTTTTGGCTCCGTTGCCGGGGATTTAGGTAGACTTAGGTTAGATAAAGTCAATCTAAAACTTTGACCAAAAATCCAAAAAAATAAAAAAAAATCTGAATTTTTTTCCCCATAATCTCTCAAAAACCTTTAATGCAAAATCTTGAACACACTCAAAATCCTCATAACACTCCAACCCGAGTCCACAAAAATCCAATTGTTGAATACAACTCTGAAAGCCCCCCCACACCTCGCGTTCCACAATTCTGGTTTCCATTTCCTACACCCGAGCACTCTATCGGTAGCTACACCCTGAGTAGAACTTCGAGTCACACATCTAGGACACCGAGTGAGTACACAGAGTCACTTGAAGAGAGTACGAGCGCAATGTCTGATACAGTGAGTTTTGGTACTAGAGAGGGAGATCTCCCCTATCTAAAGGTGGCAATTTGGGTTAGTCGTGTTATTTTTGGGTCACGTTGATTTTGATTTAAATACATGTTTTAGATAAAATCTATATAAGCTAATCGTGTCATATTGGGGTCATTTCGGGTTATTACCATAAACGGGTTATCGTGTCAAAAATTTCCATCCCTACCCCTATCGTCCTATGAAAGACTTACTCTTTCCTGAGCGGACTGTCACTCCTGGTTGCATTTTACTTCCGTATACCGCCGGTCAGTTTCACTTTCGTAATGAGATGATACAGATTCTCCCTACGTTTCATGGCATGGATTCATAGAAACCATACCTGCATATTCATGAGTTCGAAGAGGCATGTGACACATTTGGTGATCAAACTTGCACGCAAGTTGTCATTCGCCTAAAGCTTTTTCCTTTCTCCTTAAAGGATAAAGTCAAGACCCAGCTATATTCTCTACCCCCGAACTCCGTCACTTCCTGGAGAGATATGCATTCTATGTTTGTCTCAAAATTCTATCCGCATCACAAGACCAATCTATCAAGTCTCAAATCCAAGATTTCCGATAACACGATAATGAGTCTTTTGACAGATGTTGGGAACAGTTCCAAGAGTTAGTAAGTGCATGCCCCCGTCATGGTTTTGACAAACACCTAGTGATATCTTTATTCCATAATGGGTTTACAATAGCTTCCAAACAACTTGTTCAAACGATGTGTGAAAGACCCTTTTGGGATTTAGATGCATGCGATGTCGAGGCCCATCTTAAGTATGTCGTAAAGACTACTCAAGCATGGGACACATCTGATCCCAACCAAGATCGACTTAGACAACCATCTACCAATCAAACTACCTCCTGTCTATACCATTTGGATAGCAATACATTAATATACCATCGATTTAATCAGTTTGAGAGAGATATGAAGGAATGGTTTGATGGTCGGTTGAGAAACATCTCCGAATCCAGCCATGGGTTGAAAGAAAAAGTGTATGCTATCTGTGAGGTGGGACACTCCACAAAGGCCTGCTCGACGATCTCTGCCTACAAGGCCATGCACACCGAAAAGTTGGGTGCTATAGGAGGATTCAAAGGAAATTTTAATGCCCCGTATGGGAACTCTTACAACCCTTTGTAGAGGAACCATCCTGATTTCAACTATGGACAACCACAAGCTGTGATGAATCCACATTCAAAGGTTGTTCCACCTCCTCAATACCAACAAGCGCCACCACTTTCAGTCCCATATGTAGCTCCACAGTGGAGGAGCCTCGAGGATACAATGAACCAATTCATAAATTCTCAAGGTGCACATAATGCTCGATATGAATGCTTGTTCACAGAAATAAATGTAAACATCTCCAAGATGCAAGCCGCATTGAGCACCCAAGAGAGGGGTAAGTTTCCTGCCCAAGGTCAAAGACCTCCCCAAGGTCAACCTAGTGTTATATCCACCTCTACCGAACAACAGGAGCACTGCCAAGTGATAACCACTCTTCATAGTGGGAGGGTTGTTGATTTATCACCTCCCCCACACACCATTTCAAAAGACAAGGAGAATTTGCCCGGCACGAAAGAGGCCGAAGATATCTCCTTGAATGAGAATGAAAAGGAAAACACTAGCAAGCCCGAGATAGGTGAGAGAGGGCTAGAGGTGTTTATGGATGACTTTAGTGTTTTTGGCACCTCCTTCGACCTATGTTTAGCCAATGTTGATAAAGTACTAGCCCGATGTGTGGAAAAGAACTTAGTGCTGAATTGGGAAAAATTTCATTTCATGGTAACCGAGGGTATAGTTCTTGGTCACATCGTGTCATCCAAAGGGATCGAGGTTGATTAAGCAAAAATAAATGTCATAGCTTACCTACCCCACCTAAATTGCTGAAAGACGTGCGCTCCTTCTTGGTCCACGCGGGGTTTTATCGAAGGTTCATTAAGGACTTTAGTTCCATCATTAGACCCTTAAGCAACCTTCTTATGAAGGACACCCCATTCGAGTGGACGAAAGCATGCCAAAGCGCTTTTGAAAAACTAAAAAACATGCTTGTATCCGCCCCCATCATGCAAGCTCCGGATTGGTCCATACCATTCAAAGTTATGTGTGATGCTAGCGATTACGCGATAGGGCCTGTTTTGGGCCAAAGAAAAGATAATAAAGCTCATGTCATCTACTACGCTAGCCGGACCCTTACCGGATGTAAGGACACAAATTTCCAATTGAGTCCCTTGTTGTTTTGGCTCAATTCCGAACATGTTTTGGATCAATTCTGAACAAAAATGTTTGAGTCATAGGATAGAATACTTTACCATCCTTCAAGCCTATGACATACTAGAGTTAAAGATGTAGCGGCCAAGACTTATAAAGGTTCATCATTTCCGAGTTTCAAGTGCTATGTTTCTACGTCATCAACATCATATTCCATTGTCTCCAAAGGTATGAATGCATTTCTATATCTATATAGGGAGACTTGGAATAAGTTTATATTGGGTGTACTTTTATTTTAAACTAAGGTTTATTTTCAGAAGGTTTCTTTAAACTTTAAAATAAAGTTTCTGGGCTAAAAATGGAATTTTAAGCTTTCTGTCTCTTCGTTCGAAATTGTCATTCGAACGAGTTTATCGTTCGAACGAGAATGTCATTCGAACGAGGTTTGACAACGACTTGCCACCGAAACTTCGTTAGATAGTTCGTTCGAATGAAATGTCGTTCGAACGAGATTTCGGCGGGAATAGTTTTTGGCAGTTTTTTGGCATTTTCCCACTACTTGTCCCCACTAACTTTTGACAGTTTAAATCTATTTCGGGACCATATTTTTTCCATGAACTTTTTCCATCTCCTAGAGAGTGTTTGAGAGCTTAATTCTTTCATGAAAAGTTCCCTTGGTGTTTGTTATCCAAATTGATATATTCAAAGAATAAAACCAAGTATACACCCAATAAACAATGTTTTAATCCAAGTTTCTATCTATATATACATACATCTTGCTTGGAGAGTCAATTTTGGCACCGGATTCATCTCTACCGTAAAAGAGTATTTGGGTTTGCTTCTACATCCCACAAAGAAGAAGTTCGTTTGCTATGACATACCCACTTGGAGAAAGGCTCCTTGTTCGGGTGGCGGTGATCGAAAAAGTTCGATCGGTGGATTTCGAGACCACGGTGGAGGTCCGTAGTTATTCGCTAGGAAGAGGTGGATAGAAGAAGAAGAGTCAGGGCTTGGACGGAGTTAAGTCGAGTGTTGTAAGTCTTACTGTCTTGTATTTGTAAAACCGTACTTAGTGGATTTGAGGCTAGGGCTGTTCGAGGTTTTTTCTCATTGTGGGGTTTTCCTCGTATATCGCGGCGTAGTGATTATTTATGTATATTTATCTTTTGCAAAATTCACCTAGAATGCATGCTTAGGTAGAAAGATAAAATTGGTTTAAATCACTACATACTTAATTTGGTGCTAAATTAAATTTGGGTATATGTTAATTTAATTCAAGTCATTATTTAATTTGTTAAAATTGGTTTGGCCTAATATGCAAAATTGAGTTAATTATTTGTTAGGCAAATTTCTAGGACTTGGGTTAAATTACTTTTGGGCTACAAGTTAAATATTCACAAGTTTGTTTTAAAGTGCAATTTTTAATTTTGAGAAAATTAAAATCCGGTTTAGTTTAATTCTAATTTTGGAAGAATTAAAATTGTAATACTTGAATTGTGAATCTAGCATTGTTTAGTCCCTTTAATTGAACCATCTCGCTTCCGCATCTTTAAAAAGGAAATTGAAAAATTGTCTTTTGTAGTAAGATCTTAAAAATTGTGGGCCTCGTGTCCCAACAAGTGGTATCATAGGTTTGATTGAGAAAAGCTATCCCTTTTCAAATTGGTATCAGAGCGGGATCACTAAATTATTGCGTTAAGATCCTTTAAATATTTTTGACAAAAATGGAATTTTTCCCATTTTCCTATTTTTGATGGTTCTCTCATGCTTGCACATGACTCCTCTCTTGCCATATCTTATGAGTAATTGCTTGCATGCCTTACATACTCTAGCTTTTGTGCTTAATGATATATCTTTTGCTAGTTGTATGTTTTGTTTATCATTTTTCTAGTCTATGCTTCATAATCAATCACATGCTAGAATTATGATTTTTGTTTATCGTTTGTATTTTATTCTCTCAATTTTAATTTGCATTAAATGAAAAATACAAATTGATTTTTGTTTATCTTTTGAGTTAATTTTTGTGGTTGGTGAAAAACTTTGAAAAACTCAAAATGATTTTATTTTGTGTGTATTTCGGTTTTACACACATTTTGTGGCATATGTTTATGTTTGAATCCTCATTTCGCTTCCATGAGACTAGAACTTTTGGTTAGAATTTTAATCCTTAAAATCTTCTTTATCATGCTTACATGGAGTAGTTTAAGTTCGGCTGGCTTAATGGATTCACTTTTATATGCCTTCACACATGAACGAGCTTTTTGAACCTTAACATCACATGTTATATTTGAGTTTTATGAGGTGTTCTCCTACCAATCTAGTCATCTTACATACTAAGACCTAGGAGGACTAGTGCATGTCAAAATCCGTTGCACGTGAGATTTGTGAGATATAAAAAATAATATATATATAAATGTGCACGAGGAAGGGCTCCGAAAGGAATTATTATCCTTTGCGAATAGTAAGCCACCGTTTGCTTGGACCTAAAAGAAATACGTGGTCCAAAGGCCTAAAAGAAAATATGCATTAAAAGAAAAATCATTTGCCAAGGCCTAATTTGTTTAGTTGATTTATTCATTCAAAATAATAATATATATATATGCTTATTGAGGGAGTTTGGATGATATATCAACTGTTTATACAACGTCCCTTTATCCTAGTTGCGCTTTCAATGTCATGACTCTATTGGTTTGTAGAATCATCAACATGCTAGGCTTGTATGAATTGTGTTTGTTTGTTCATTAGTTCACTTTATCCTGTCACATAAAGGCTAAATTCTAGTTGATAAAGTTTTGCAATCAAATGCGAACTACGTGAACACGTTTAAGTGATTGGATTTTAATTCACTGGTATCTTATTCACACCCCAACACTTGCATTTTCATATGACACATTTATGCTATAAGAGTGTGAAAAAACTTATGTTATTTAGTTTTGTGTCATTTTGGTGTTTAAACCTATATGTGTATCCTTATGCTTAGTTTGTATCTATTATGTATACATATATATGATATGTTGTTTGTTTTTTAGTCCTTGCCATGATTAGCTAGTTCATCTTTGCTTTTAATTCATTTTTGGTATCTATCTTGTTGTGAATTCTGTTTCGATATCACTTGATATCTTTTGTTATCGCATCATAGTTGATATTCATATCTTAGTTGAATTTTTAGTTGCCCACGTGCTTTAATGTTCTCATCAGTTTATGCACTATTGCATGTTTAGCTTGTTATCCCATTCTATTTATCCCTTGTTTTGTTTAGGGGGTGTATATGCTTTAATTGGGGGAGATAAGTTAATTTTTTGATTCTTTAGCCTTTGTCTATTCCTGAACAAAAAGGGGGAGAATGATAGGGGGATAAATGGTATCTAATCCTATTATAATCGTATCTTAGTTTGGGAGATTTATCTTAGGGGGAGACGTCTTTCTAAGTAGGTCATTTGTTTGATAAAGGTGAGAATTAATTTAGGGGGAGTAAATTATTTTAATTGCATTTAATATTCTTGATATTCCCTATGCGTTTGATAGTTTTGCTTAAGTGTGCAGGAATTCGTCGAACTGGCAACTTTCATCGTCGACAAAGCATTTAATTATAATGTGGTATTCGAGTCAAGCATTGTACTCTTTATTTTGGATGGGATGTTTTTTTAGTTTAGTGAGCTTGACGGCCCTTTAGGATTTTATTTAGTTTTTGTCCCGAAATAGCCGAAGGGGGAGATTTATAAGGAGACAAATTTTCAATTGAGTCCCTTGTTGTTTTGGCTCAATTCCGAACAAAAATGTTTGAGTCATAGGATAGAATACTTGACCATCCTTTAAGCCTATCACATAGTAGAGTTGAAGACGTAGCGACCAAGACTTATAAAGGTTCATCATTATCGAGTTTCAAGTGCTATGTTTCTACGTCATCAACATCATATTCCATTATCTCCAAAGGTATGAATGCATTTCTATATCTGTATAGGGAGACTTGGAGTAAGTTTATATTGGGTGTACTTTTATTTTAAACTAAGGTTTATTTTCAGAAGGTTTCTTTAAACTTTAAAATAAAGTTTCTGGGCTAAAAATAGAATTTTAAGCTTCCTGTCTCTTCGTTCGAAATTATCGTTCGAATGAGTTTATCATTCGAAAGAGAATGTCGTTCGAACGAGGTTTGCCAACGACTTGCCACCGGAACTTCGTTAGATAGTTCGTTCGAACGAAAATATCGTTTGAACGAGATTTCGGCAGGAATAGTTTTTGGCATTTTTCCACTACTTGTCCCCACTAACTTTTGACAGTTTAAATCTATTTTGGGACCAGATTTTTTCCATGAACTTTTTCCATCTCCTAGAGAGTGCTTGAGAGCTTAATTCTTTCATAAAAAGTTCCTTTGGTGTTTGTTATCCAAATTGATATATTCAAAGAACAAAACCAAGTATACACCCAATAAACAATGTTTTAATCCAAGTTTCTATCTATATTTATATACATCTTGCTTGGAGAGTTAGTTTTGGCACCGGATTCATCTCTACCGTAAAGTAGTGTTTCAGTTTGCTTCTACATCCCACAAAGAAGAAGTTCGTTTGCTGTGTCATACCCACTTGGAGAAAGGCTCCTTGTTCGGGTGGCGGTGATAAAAAAAAAGTCCGATCGGTGGATTCCGAGACCGCGGTGGAGGTCCGTAGTTATTCATTAGGAAAAGGTGGATACAAGAAGAAGCGTCGGAGATTGGACGGAGTCAAGTCGAGTGTTGTAAGTCTTATTGTCATGCATTTGTAAAATCGTACTTAGAGGATTTGAGGCTAGGGTCGTCCGAGGTTTTTTCCCGTTGTGGGTTTTTCCTCGTACATTGCGGCATAGTGATTATTTGTGTATATTTATCTTTTGCAAAATTCACCTAGAACGCATGCTTAGGTAGAAAGATAAAATTGGTTTAAATCACTACATACTTAATTTGGTGCTAAGTTAAATTTGGTTATATGTTAATTTAATTCAAGTCATCATTTAATTTGTTAAAATTGGTTTGGCCTAATATGCAAAATTGAGTTAATTATTTGTTAGGCAAATTTCTTGGACTTGGGTTAAATTACTTTTGGGCTACAAGTTAAATATTCGCAAGTTTGTTTTAAAGTGTAATTTTTAATTTTGGGAAAATTAAAATCTGGTTTAGTTTAATTTTAATTTTGAAAGAATTAAAATTGTAATACTTGAATTGTGAATCTAGCATTGTTTAGTCCCTTTAATTGAACCATCTCGCTTCCGCATCTTTAAAAAGGAAATTGAAAAATTGTCTTTTGTAGTAAGATCTTAAAAATTATGGGCCTCGTGTCCCAAGAAGTGGTATCAGAGCTTTGATTGAGAAAAGCTATCCCTTTTCACCGGACCACAACTCAATTACTCCATCACGGAAAAAGAGTTGCTAGTGGTAGTATTCGCGCTCGATAAATTTCGGTCCTATCTTATCAGTTCCCCCATCACTTGTTTCACTGACCACGTGACTTTAAAATATCTACTTGCGAAGAAGGACGCAAAGTCGCGCCTCATAAGGTTGATCCTACTCCTACAAGAGTTTAATCTCTCCATTAAAGAAAAAAAGGAGTAGAAAATGTCGTTGCTGATCACTTATCACGACTTTCATTTGACGTACCTAGTGATCCTACACCCATAGATGAGTATTTTCCGGATGAGCAGCTCTTTGCCACCTCATCTTTGCCCTGGTTTGCGGTTATAGTGAACTATCTTGTCACGGGAGTCGTCCCTCCCGATTGGACACTGCAAGATAAGACAAGGTTCATCACCTGATCGCGCATGTTTTTCTATGATGATCCATTTCTTTTTAAATATTGTGCCGATCAAATCCTCCGACGATGTGTACTGGATGATGAAATTCCTAAAGTCATCAAATTCTGTCATTCGGAAGCACGTGGTGGCCATTTTTTCGTAGAAAAGACAACCGCTAAGATTCTTCAATTCGTTTTGTACTGGCCCACAATGTTTTGGGATGTTAACAATTGTTTCAAATCTTGATACAAGTGTCAACGGATGGGAGCAATTACCCGACGAGACATGATTCCATTAACCCCGATTCGAATCTTTGAGATCTTCGACTGCTCGGGTATTGACTTCATGGGCCCTTTTCCCCCAACCTTTGGATACCTATACATCCTAGTCGCGATAGACTATATTTCTAAATGGGTGGAAGCTATTTCTACCAAAACTAATGACAATAAAGTGGTGATAAAGTTCCTGCACGAACACATATTTTCTCGCTTCGGTGCTCCTAAAGAGGTAATTAGTGATAACGACACACATTTTTGCAACAAGCCATTTGAAAGACTTATGAAAAAGTATGGTGTCATTCACAAAGTGGGAATGACATATCACCCACAAACGAATGGATAGGTTGAATTGGCAAATCGTGAAATCAAGCACATACTAGAGAAGACTATCAATCTCGACCGAAAAGATTGGTCCTTTCGATTAAACGATTCGCTATGGGCCTATCGTATGTCCCCATTCCACTTTGTGTATGGAAAACCTTATCATCTTCCCGTTGAGCTAGAGCACAAAGCATATTGGTCCATTAAGAGATTAAATTACGATATGGACAAAGCTGGTGAAACTCGCAAGCTTCAACTAAATGAGTTAGAGGAGATACGCAATGATGCGTATGAGAATGCCAAGATTGCAAAAGATCAGATGAAACTTGCATATGATAAGATTATCCGACGAAAAGAGTTTCAATTGGGATAAAATGTACTCCTCTATAACTCTCGGCTTCATCTATTTCCTGGTAAATTACGGTCCCGTTGGGCTGGTCCATTCGTTCTGAGAAGAATTTCCCCCCACGGAGCTGTAGAATTGAAAGACCCAAATGGGTGGAACACGTTTAAAGTCAATGGACAATGCCTAAAGATGTATGTGGAGGCATGCGTAGAAGAGATCGACACCATTTAGTTGTCGGTCCCCATTTACGGGGTAAAATGAGCTTGAACTGAGAGGTCGTCTCACCCCCGATGCGTATGGGATGAATTCTTGGGTATAATAGCTTTACGTAGGAAGATTAATTAGAGTCCATAGGTAGGTTACGAGAGGTGAGGGTTCGGATTAGGCACACCAACACGCACGTTGTGAGGAAATCCAGGTGTGAGAATAAGTAAGAGAGTGTCCAGGTATTCGAGGGTGCGAGATTCTATTTTCATCAAACTGAAGGGAGAGAAGTCTGCCTAAGGCGAACCGAACCAAACCCCCTTAGCCGGATCGATTCGGTTTTAATAAATCAAAAAATAAAAAACCTCATAACCGGATCGATTCTCCCCTGAACCAGATCGGTTATGATTCTGCAGGTTGCCCCTTCCCGAGATGACCCCCTTCTCCCAATCCCTCCATTTCCCTCCATTCCTTCCCCTTTTTCCCTCCAAACATCCTTCCCCTCTTTACCTCCAAATTCTCCCCCCCAACCCTCTCCACCACCTATAAATTACACCTCTCCCCCACCATTCCCTCCACACCTTCATCACATCTCACCTCTCTAAACCTCTCTCTCCCATTCCCAGAAATTTCAATGGCAAATCCCGCTCTTCCCTCAAAATACATGTCTATCGAGATCCTTTCGAACGGTAACGGGGAATACCGCTCTCACATGGAGCGCATGTGGTGCGAAATTTTTTTTAGCCTCTCCCGCTAATTTCACATCGAGCGCGTCGTCAACTGGGATGAGCTATCCCGCTCGGTCGCCTTTCTTTTAAGTCGGAGGGGGTGGACGCAATACCTTGCCGAACCACACAATGTCATGTGGGCCAACGAGGTCCGATCTTTCTATGGCTCTCTCATCTGCACGAGCGAGTTTGAGGGCCAAGCACTTGTGAACGACCGCCCCATCCTGTTTTCCTTGGCCATTCTGTCCTAAAAACTCGCTTCCAAGGGGGTCCCAAACCCGGACAACTATGACTACCCCGTCAATAACCCCACTATTCCAAAACAGCAATGCATCGATCGTCTTGCACCAAACGAAATTTGGGAATGGGGCACTTTCCCCGTGGGCCGCCTCAATGATAAAGCGCGCATCACATTTCATATTGTTTATGCCAACTTGCTTCAAACCTCAAACGACTCGATGATGCGCCCTCGCCAAGATACCCTCGTTTACCACCTTTTTTATCCCAACTTCACGATCAACCTGGCCCGCGTGTTATACACCGACATTTTGTACGTGGCCTTGGAGCAAAAAGGTGCAGTTCTACTCCCATATGCACGTCTCATCACTGCCATTTTGGCCGATGCTGGTACCCTGCCACCTCGAGCCTTTTCGTGCCTCCTGGAGCCCATTGGGAGAGTGTCACGCACTAGGAGTGCCCAACAAAGGGCAGCCATTCGAGCAGCCCGAGAGGTGGTCGATGTAGATGAAGACGAGGAAATTAATGTTGAAGAGCATGAGGCTCCGGATGTCATGATGGGTGGTGAAGATGAGGAAGAATACGACGAGGATGACGACTCTGATTTTGAGCCCCCGGGTGCAGATTTTGATAGGCGCCTTTCGGCGGTGGAAGCCCGTTTTGACGGTTTCATCACACAATACAATAGGGATCAAGAGGCCTACCGAAGAGATACGAGCATGATGAATCGTCTCCAAACCCACTTGTACGAGCTTAACTTCGGTGGACCTCCTCCAACCTATTTCTATAATCCATATGGTCCCAGCGCACCCGGACCCTCAAATCCACCTCCCTATTGAAGCCCATGTCTGTTGTTTGTGTGTTGTTGTTGGTTGTTTAGAAATGTTAGTTGTGTATTATACCCTCTCCTTTGTAACACAGGTGTTAAGTATCTATAAACAAAATTCTGCATTTCTGTTTTATTTGTTCGTTTTATTTTCTCGCACTTTTAATTCGCTTTGAGTTAGATTTTAGTCCTTTTTGCTTGAGGACAATGCAAAAGTCTAAGTTAGGGGGGGGTCAGAAGTGCGTCTTTTTAAAACTTCACAAATTTTCAAAAAATTCCCAAAAATTTCATAAAAATCATAAAATTTTGAAAAAGACAAAAATATTTTTCTTCCAAAGAAATAAAAATTGGAATTCAAAAATTTCAAAAATATCATTAAAAGTTGGTTTAAAGTCTCAAATTGTAAAAACATAATACACAAAGCCGAAATTGACCAAAGATGGAAATTAAGCGAACGTAGACGACTTAACGAATAAATGTGGAGATTAACAAACCCGGTGAGATTCAATCCTTTCATTATTGTGAATTTATAAATCTATCCGAGTTAAGTGTGAACTCATAGTTCTTTTCAACGTTCTAATAAGTCGTCGAGGATCTCAATTCTTTTATTTTGATCGGTTATGGAAAATGTGTGTGATATTGCCTTAAAAAATTTGCTAAATAGATCTCTAAACGAAATTAATCTCGAGACGCATATGGTAATGCAATTAGTATTTCAGACAATGAAGTAGGCCCTCGTTTGTTTACCAAAAAATACGGGCCAGAAAAGTAGTGAAAAATTATCCCTTTTATAAACCCAAATTGAGTCGAATAAATTTTTCCTTTTCGTTTGACAACCCGAAAACCCCCAATTGGCCCAGAATTGTGAAAGTTAAGAATCCCAGAAATTAAGTCTGGAAAGTGCATAAAAAGGGGCAAGAAAAAAAAATAGTTGTGCTCAACAAAAATAGCAAGAAAACACAAGCGTGAAAAACAGAAAAAATAGAAAAATCAAAAGAGAAAATGACTGAAAGCTCGGAAAAGCACTAACGAACATTATACAAAAACATTCCAATTCCAGATTTCCTTACCATTCCCATTTTACCCAATACACCTTTAACCCGGAAAAGTCCTAACCGATTCCAAACTGCTAAATTGGTTACCGCGTGGAGAGCTAAAACAAAAAGATAATAAAAGAGATAAAAAATATGAATTAGAGGAAACGTTCCCGTTTTCTTATAACCATAATCCGTTGATGAGATTCAGTTACTATAAAAGTTCAGTCTTTCTATTTGTGTGCGTAAACTTGTTTCCAATACATTTACTCGTGTAAATCACACATACCGAGAGAAAATAGCCACCCCTCCGAGAGATTCGTTTGCGAGAGCATTCCATGAGATTTTGAAATCAAAATGAATTTTCGGATAAGTAATGTAATGGTCAATCGGTGGAAATTCGGGGTTAAATTTCTTGATTCGCACACACACACTAAGATTTGAGACTCTTGAACATGAATTAATGATGACTATTTTCTAGAAAAGTTTGAATTATACAATTTTTGCGTATTTTGAGTTTTCTTTGAGTCGAATTTTGTGGGTATATTTGCTGCAAACCCTCACGAGATACAACTCGTCCTATTAGAGTAACCTAGGGGTTTAAAGGCTTGTTACGTATGCTAAATGCAATTGTTTGCCCGCGAAAGAGGTATTCTATCCCATTTTAGAGTTGGACCATGCCTTGATTCTTTTACATTGCTCGGGACGATCAAAGTTCTAAGTTAGGGGGATTTGATTAGGCATAAATTCTTCCCATTTATCCCCTTAATTTAGAAGCTTTTATCGCTCTGCAAAGTGTATTTGGAGTGGATTTATCTCATATCATCGCTATTGACAATTTCTAATTAGTAAATCGAGATTCGTGTATTTCTTATCTATTTTGTAGGTATTCAGTACACAAGGAAGGATCGGCATCCTAATCCGAGTTCCAGACCAAAAAGTTAGAAACCTTCAAAAATACAAGGAGGAAAAGTTCCTGAAAAGATGGAACCGAACCGAATGGGTTAGAAAACGAACCGATCCTATGCTTGAAGAACTTCCTGTAAAGCATTAAGAGATGGAACCGAACCGAAGAGGAAGAAAAACTAACCGATCCTATGCTTGAAGAACTTCCTATAGAGCGCTGAGAGATGGAACCGAACTGAACCAGTTAAAGGAAAAACTTATGTCAAAGATGAAACCGAACCGA
Organism: Sambucus nigra; assembly: GCA_949130495.1. Lineage (NCBI taxonomy): Eukaryota > Viridiplantae > Streptophyta > Magnoliopsida > Dipsacales > Adoxaceae > Sambucus > Sambucus nigra. The sequence continues at coordinate 397,338,702 of OX422224.1, forward strand.
ATCACCTTAAGGGGATCGGTTCGGGTATCAGAAATTCGAACTTATCCACTTGTAAAATTAGAGTCTTGCATGGTTGAAACTCTTAGAATCGTAGCTTATAAATTGTAAATCACCTCCTAGACATTGGAGAGGCTTATGATTCATTAGGGAAACATTGTAATTAGTTTAGAGAAGACAACAACAAAAAACCCTAATTTTGGTTCCAGTTTTGCAATTCAAGTAATACCATTCTAATTATAGCTTTCATTATTACAGTAGTTATTTCTATAATAGTATGTTCATTCTTCTTCTTCTTCTTCTTCTTCTTCAATCATTAGTAAAAATGTTTTCTTTCATCTAAACCATGTTTTCTTCTACTTTTAATATGTCCGGCTAAGTTTTCAAGGGTTGGGGTGCATGAACCCCACCCGATGTAATTCACGATAGTGGAAATAGAAGTTGGAATCAAAACCTTAGATGAATTGTATCGTCGATCATACGATACTACTTTAATTCAACCATTGCTTACATATTGTGCGGGCTACGATCCCTCATATGTGTAATACTTAGGAGAAATAAAGACCGAATTTTAATCCAACCTTTGCTTACATACTGTATGGGCTACGATCCCTCATACATGTAATACTTAGGAGTATTAAAAAGTCCGATTCATTTAAAGCTTTAATTCTAAATCTAGCATCTTACGAAGTGAATTACTAGGGTGTGGGGGATTGTAACCCGACCTATCTTTCTCATTTCATATTTAAAGTTTTAGTCTTTTCGTTCGTAGTTCCACAGTCGTGTAATTGCATTTCATTTATTCATAATTTCATAAATCAATCATTTTCAAAATTGCATCTAGTTGTAGTTGTTTCGCAAATCAAATCACATTTTCCTTCTTTTTAGAGTCAAAGTTTGGTTTCCTTCGTTTGTCCAACGTCGTTACGACTCCGTTCATCCTATTTCCCTTAGGATCGATATCCGACTTATCGAATTACTACTTGAGCGACATGCTTACACTTGAGCCTAAATAGCACGCACACTAGACACATTTGTGGTCGCGTCACTCATCTAGTTTGGAAATAGTGACAAAATTGAGTCATAGCCCCTTCAAACCAACAAGCCTTCAGACTCTTCATTTTGATTTCCTCTAATAGTCCAAAAGGTATAAACACCAACACTACACCTAGGATCATTTATTTGTTGCATATAAGATTGCCTTCTTCATAATATGAGGGAGTGTGAGTTAAATCCCTTTAAAATATTTTTTCCATAATTTTTGGGATATTTTAAATAATTTTTATGATTTTTTAAACATTTTTTAGAAATTTAAAATTGGTTTTTAAAAAGTTGCGGGCTGTTATGTAAATTCCATAAGCTGCTAAATCTATGCTTGGGTAGAAACCGAAAGCACTTGAAAATATTGTGGTGAGAAGTTATATTTTTGTAACATAAAAACACGCATTTTTCTAGCCATCTCAGCCTTACACGTGTTAATTCCACAACAGCTAGATTTGTATTTTTATGCTCTCACATACCTGTGCTTTCCTAAGAACCCTTAGATCTTTTTAATCAACGACGTGCATGTAATCTGAGATGACCCGTATAATGTCTGGATCAGCCAATAAGAGTTAGCTTATAAGCGGTGCATTCTTATTCCTTAGATTTGCTTCGATCATTTAAAATCAATCTTGAGCGTTGATTTCATTAATGGTTCTAGGGCCTTCCATCACTTTCTACAAATACATGTCATATGTTATATGATTACAATCTTTTACCAGCCCCACTTCTGAGAGAAAATAAAGAGAGAAGAGAGAAGAGAGAGAGAGAGAGAGAGAGAGAGAGAGAGAGAGAAAGAGATATAGAGAGAGAGAGAGAAAAGAGAGAAATAAGAAACCCAAAACTAAACTCCACCCAAATCTTACTAGAAAACCCTTTCTGAGAGTGAGTTAGTTTGAGATTTGAGAAGATCTATCCTCTTATGTCCTTTATCTCTTTCCCAACTTAATCACGTTGATTCAATCTCATTTTCTTTCACAGAAGTTTGAGATTTGATCTATGTGATACATATCACTTAGATATTGCTTAGTTTTGATTTCTTCTTTCGAGAAATCTCATTTTGTTGGTTGTTTTCAAACTGATATGTTATTTTCAAACCCTAACCCAACAAAATATTTTCTAATTTCAGTTTCTTTAAATATTCAGACTTAGATCTAGTTGAGATCTTGATTGAGGATTTACACTTTCAAATATTTCACATTTTGTGAAATAGGTTGTACATTTACAAAATAAGAAAGTGTTTAGGTTCTTGGCTCGTGTTTATAATAAGATTCCCTTTAGATCTGCGGACATTTTAAAGATCCAAAGTCTGATAGTTTTGATTAAACTGATTTTGGAAATTCCTTTATATATTTGTGATATGTTTTGCATCATGTCTGTAATTAAGTGTGTGTGAGTTTCATGCATGTGATTTAGATGACATCACCAGTTACACCTTCACACTACTACATTGAAAGTGTTGGTATAGAGATCTTGGACTTTTGAGTCGACGTAAAGCTAAAAGGAGTGGAGTTACAAAGCTGAGAGAACATCAACAACATCAGAGCCTTGGGAGAAGTAAAAAAATCCAGAGGAGTTGGTATATTTCTGAACTTAGAATTATATCTGATTGTGTGTCTTGATTGTTATATAGTTTGTAAATTGTTACTCTATTTTAGTGGATTTTTACTTTTGAGGTGTAGAGGCCTCCGTGGATGTTTCCCCAATTGGGTGGGGTTTTACCACATTAAAATTGTACTTGTATACTTCGTCTTCCTCTCATCCATTTCTTGAGGTTGTGTTGATTTAAGTTCCTTAAGTTTTTTTTTTCAAAACTGGTAAACCTATACCTTAAATAACTCGTTCATACTGTTTTACATATCTTGTGTTAAAAATTTGTTTTAAGAAAAGAATTTCTTCAACAAACTGTTCGGAGCCATTTAGATAGTTTAATTTTGAATTAAACGACTTAAGTGGTATTTTTTTCCAATTGGTATCAGAGCTTTGGTTTTTAAAAAATTCTTTAAATCTTGAGTTTCTGAAATTGTTTTCTCAAAACAAATTATGGACGAGAAATTTGAGAGACTAGGTAACCTGTCCAGACCCCCTCTCTTTGATGGAACCAACTATCCTTACTAGAAGGTAAGGATGGTTGCCTTCATCCAAGGGACATTGGGAGATGATGTTTGGGAAGTTATTGAAAATGGTTACACTTTTCCTCTAAACCAGTCGCTGAAGGAAGTACTGTCAGGATTAGAAAGTTACTAAGTGAATTAACTAAAGAAGAGAAACATACTTCCCTTAACAACAATAGAGGCAAAAATGCCATATTCATGTCTATTAATGAACACGAATTTAAGAGTATATCATTTTGTTCTACCTCTAGGGAAGCATGGGACACCCTAGTGACTGCACATGAGGGTGATACCAGAGTTAAAGCTGCTAAAACACAAATGTTAATTCAATAGTACAACTCCTTAATCATGACTGAGACCGAATCATATGATGACTTCCATATTAGACTAACAGACATTGTGACCAAATTGCATGTTAATGGGATTGTTTATGATAGAAAGGAAATTGCGTCTAAAATACTAAGATCACTTCCACAAAAATTTGTTAATAAGAGATATGCAATTGAGGAGACGGATGATCAAAATCTCACACCTGAACTCCTTAGTAGCAAATTAAGAACTGTGGAAATGGAATTAGAATTTAAAAAACAATTAACCCAGTCCCAAAAGAGACAGTCTGCTACCAATCTTATTTTTTCATCTAAGTTGACCACACCTGAACTTAACATACCTAACATTGACTTAGACTCTGATGAGGACCGTAATTTAGATACTTTGGATAATCAGATTGCCTTAATGTCTAAGTAGTTTAAGAAAATTGTGAACTTTCGAAATAAAATAGCAAAAAGACAAGGCAAACCTACTTATCCAAATCAATCTAATAATAGGTCTCATGAGAGAAGACTAGAGAAACACCAGACTGATAATCACAAGAGACCTGAAAAAGATCTTAAAAATGTTGAATGCTATAGATGTGGGAAGTTAGGATACATGGCTAGTGACTATAGAGTTAACTTAGACAAAATTCACAAACATAATAGGGCTCATATAAGTAAGACTTGGGATGACTTAAGTGACTCTGAAAATGATGAACCTGAGTCATCTAACACTTTTGACCCTTGTATGTTATTCTTTGCGAAGATAATATACAATGATGATGAGGAATCTGATCATGCTATGTTAACTGATACTATGCCTACTGGTTTATCTGCCTTATTGCCTAAGAATGTTGATAATGCTTCAAATGCTGTGTGTATGAGTCAAAGGGAACGCTCTATTATTGATGTCAATGGGTGTGTGAGTCCTAAAAATGAACTGCTAGGGGAAACTGCACACTGTACACTTAGCGACTCCGAAAATGATGACCTTCCTGACATTCACACACTATACACAAAAACTCTCAAGAAAAGCACTAGGATTGAAAAGATTGTCAAGGATCTTACCCAGAAGATAGAAACCCTAAGTCAGATGATCAAACAGAATGCTGAAGAGTACACCACTCAATGTCTAACTCATGAGAATGAAACCAAAATTTTTAAACAAAAACTGAAAGAGTTGTCAACTCAAATGAAATTCTGGAAAAGAAATACAAAGGAACTTTGTTGGAATTGGAACAAACAATATAAAAGACATCCACAGTCTTCAAAAAGTTTATAAAATTGAAAATAATTCCAAATGTTTTGAAGATTGTGTTGCTGAAAGTAAAACCAATTATGATGATAGAACTGGAATAGGATTCTGTCCCAATTCTAAGACCCAAACTAAAAACGTTGAAATTATAAAGTTTGTGTCTGGTGGCAAAAGAATATTGAAACTTGTCTAAATTTTTAATGTTTAAAAAATGAGTTTGATAGAAAACAACTGAAGTTATACATTGGTGAATCTAGCAACTCAAAGCATAATGTTGAACAAAAGGCTAAATACGTCTGCCCCCCTATTCGACAAGTAGATTTGACGTTTCATCCTGTGCCACCTAGGAACAAGACTAGAGCTCAAAACTTAGATAAACCTTTGAATAACAATTTTCCTAAGGTTGTGAGTTCTACGTGCCATCTTTACTGCTCCTATTGTGATGTCTATGGACATTCCCTCGATGGTTGCTATTCCAAATGTCTATGTAATCCAGTCTATAACTATAATGTTTACCATAACTTAAACTATTATAAGAGAAGCCGAAACAACTATATCCTTCCTAGACAACCAAACAAGAATTATAACTATCGTAATAAAAGGAAAATGACTAATACTAAAAGACCGTCATCAAGAAGGAATCCTAGATTCTATTCTAGACCAATTGCTCAAACTGTTTATTATAACAATAAAAATGCCCAATTTTTTTTAAAGAAATGACTGAAGCTCGCAAGTTTTATCAAATACGAGCTAATAAGCACAAATTGAAAATTAGAGCAATTTGGGTTGGAAAAGATGATCTATTACCCCAATTAAAATGCAACATTGTGATCAGTGCTTTTAGAGCTGAACATACAACAACTGGATGGTATTTAGACTCGGGTTTTTCCAAATATATGACCGGGGATGATTCCAAACGTTCAAACAAAACTAACTTCTCCGGAGGAAAAGTCTTATTTGGAGATGGTGAATCAACCCAGATCATTGGTAAAGGAACACTCCATGAAGAAGGATTACCCATTCTTGAAGATGTTCTCTTGGTAAAAGGACTTAAAATCTAATTTACTAAGTATATCATAATTTTATGACTCAAACCATACTGTCACCTTTTCAAAGAACAATTGAAAATTTTTAAATGAAAAAGGTGATTGCATTATTACATGACTCCATATTCCAGATAACTGTTACACAGTCCATCCAAGTACAGAGTTTTGTAACATTACCAGAATGGATGACAATGAGATATGGCATAATAGGTTGGGTCACATTAATTATGATAGTCTTGGCAAATTATGCTCCCAAGAGATTGTTAGAGGTACTCCTAAGATCAAAACAATTTCAAACAATATTTGTGGACCATGTTAAGAAGGAAAAATTATTAGGGCTCCCCACAAGAAAGTTAAAGAAGTTCTATCCACTAAACCTCTAGAACTCATCCATATGGACCTAATGGGTCCTTCTCGTACTGTTAGTCTGTGTGGCAATAGTTACATCCTTATTATGGTTGATGACTTCACTCAATTTACCTGGGTTACCTTTTTAAAACATAAATCAGAAACCTTTCATAAGTTTTTGAAAATCTTAGTTCGTATAGAAAATGAAAAGGACTCCCAAGTGGATAGAATTTGTAGTGATAGAGGAGGAGAATTCATAGATTCAGGCATCATAGAATATTGTGACTATAATGGTTACAAAATGAATTTAGTGTTCCTAAGACACCTAAAAAAATAGGATTTGTGAGCGTAAAAATCGCAGTCTTCAAGAAATGGACCGTGTGATGATTCATGCGAAGAACCTACCAAAATATATTTGGGTAGAATCCATTCGTATCGTCTATCGTATAATCAATCGACTCCATTTAAGAAAAAATAACAAATAAACATCCTATGAGCTTTGGTATGGGAAGAAACCTAACCTAAAATACTTTAGAACCTTTAGTAGCACCTGTTATGTCTGTAAGGACAGAGAACATCTGTCTAAATTCGAAACCAGAGGAGATAAAGCTATTTTCTTAGGATATTCTCCAAATAGTAAAGACTACCGTGTCTACAATCTTCGTACCAAAATCATGATGGAATCCATTAACGTGGTTGTAAGTGAGACTAATGAAGAAAGTAAGACCAAAGAACCAATTATTGTGGATGAATCCGAAAACATTTTAAATTATGACTCTTCAGAAATAGTTGAATCCTTACCAACTGAGACCCTTGGAGTACCTAACTGGGTTTCCAAAGATCATCCTTTAGATAGTGTAGTTGGTAATCCTACTGAGCCTATTTGTACAAGATCTCAACTTCGTAATATTGCTCATTTTGCATGTTTTCTATCTCATATTGAGCCAAAAATGTAAATGAAGCCTTGAATGACACTTTGTGGATAAGTGCTATGCAGGAGGAACTTCTTCAATTTGTCATTCATCATGTATGGTATCTTGTACCCAGGCCTGAAAATAAAAGGGTTATTGGCACACGTTGGTGTAAGGACATAAATTTTCAATTGAGTCCATGTATTGTTTTGACTTACTTCCGTGAACAAAACTGTGTTTGTAATATTTCATAGGGAGATTTTATTTTGTCACGATCCCACTTGGTCTATGACGTATTGAAAAAATTGAAGACACTGCGATAAAGCTTCGAAGAATAATCATGCCGAAGTTTAAATGGTACAAGTTTATTCATCTTCAAGTTGATTGCATTCCGAGATCACACAGGTATGAATGCGTATAATTAATGGTACTCGGAATTGTTTTTATAAAAGATAAGGATGTAATTTTATAAGGAAAATATTTTTAAAAGAGTTTGAAATGGTTTACACTACGTTTTATTCTGATAAGCTCGAAAAAGAGTTTGACTTATGTGGATCTATTTTGGAAGAGACATTTTAAATAAAAAGTCAAAAAGTCAAACTGACACGCGGCGTCGTTCAAATGATAAGCTAGCTCGTTCAAATGAGATAGCCATATCGCGCGAATGACTTGCCTATCTCATTTGAGTGACACGTTTTTCGATGCAGTAATTTTTTATTTGTAAAGGGGTGGTCCTACACGGGTGTTTCAAATCAACTAATTTTCACCAAAAGTTATCCAACTTTTAATTAGCACCAAACCAAGTTGTGAAAAAACAATTTTTACTTTAAACCATTTTTATCTTGATTAATCCTAAACATGCATCTAGTGATTAAAACAAGTTAAGTAAAGAAAAGAATACTCACAACGTCGGGTGTACGAGGAAAAAACCCAAGACGGGAAAACAACCTCGGACGGCCCAAGCTAGACAATCACTATGAACAAAGGTTTTACAAAGACAGATTAGCCTTACTCAACGACTCGATCCCCACGGGTCTTGACGCTCCTTCTGATCTTCTACCGTTCTTCAATAGTGCCCACGTAGAAATTCTATCTTTCACGATACCTGTCTACAACACAGGCATCCACGTATGTCTCGATGTCCACCGAATGGCTTTGATACGTCTATGATGTTGAACAAGAAGTCCTTCTCTTTTCTTCACCACAAAACCCTGATGTTCAAGTATAGAACAAACCTGGTAGTCCTCATTGGTATCATTATGTTTCTCAATTACTTAACAAATGATTTTTCAGAGTTTATATTCATATTGGTATCTATTGTCAAATTGGTATCATTTGGATATATATATTGGTTCCATTTGTTCCTCCATACCTCACTGGGCATTTATTTGTATGTTTCATGTGTGTATGTATGCTTCAGAGATTCGAGATTTCAAGTCTACATCACATTCAGACAGTTCATGCTTGCCGGTGCTACATATACTAGTCTGTGTCCTGTAATTTTTATCTTTGGGTTTATGGGATGGGATTTAGGCGTCATACGGCTTGACGGCCCGACTTAAGAATTTCACTGGTTTAGTTTTGTCCCGAAATAGTCAAAGGGGGAGATTTGTAAGGACATAAATTTTCAATTGAGTCCATGTATTATTTTGACTTAATTCCGTGAACAAAATTGTGTTTGTAATATGTCATAGGGAGATTTTATTTTGTCACGATCTCACTTGGTCTATGACGTATTGAAGAAATTGAAGACGTTGCAGCAAAGCTTCAAAGAATTAATCATGCCGAAGTTTAAATGGTGCAAGTTTATTCGTCTTCAAGTTAATTGCATTCCGAGATCACACGGGTATGAATACGTATAATTAATGGTGCTCGATTTTTTTTTATAAAAGGTAAGGAAGTAATTTTATAAGGAAAATATTTTTAAAAGTGTTTTAAATGGTTTACACTATGTTTTATTCTGATAAGCTCGAAAAAGAGCCTGACTTATGTGGATCTCTTTTGGAAGAGACGTTTTAAATAAAAAGTCAAACTGGCACGCGGCGTCGTTCAAACGAGATAGCCATGTAGCGCGAACGACTTGCCTATCTCGTTCGAGTGACACATTTTTTGAGGCGATGGTTTTTTATTATTTAAAGTGTGGTTTCGTCAGAGTTTACACGTGTCCATTATGGAAAAGCAGTTTACGATCCAGTACGAGTTTCGCACATGTTTTTCTAAGGTTTCAAAGCTTAAACACATCCTTAGAGTTTGCAAAGATCCGAGCTATCATTACTATATGTTTATGTGATCTTGCTGCACCAAGAAGGTTTGTTCTATACTTGAACATCAGGGTTTTGCGGTGAAGAAAAGAGAAGGACTTCTTGTTCAACATCGTAGACGTATCAAAGCCATTCGGTGGACACCGAGACATATGTGGACGCGTGTGTTGTGGACAGGTATCGTGGAAGACATAATTTCTGCATGGGCACTATTGAAGAACGGTAAAATATCAGAAGGAGCGTCAAGATCCGTGGGGATTGAGTCATTGAGTAAGGCTAATCTATATTTGTAAAACCTTTGTTCATAGTGATTGTTTGGCTTGGGCCGTCCGAGGTTATTTTCTCGTCTTGGGTTTTTTCCACGTACATCCGGCGTTGTGAGTATTCTTTGCTCTACTTTACTTGCTTTAATCACTAGATGCATGTTTAGGATTAATCAAGATAAAAATGGTTTAAAGTAAAAAATTGGTTTTTCACAACTTGGTTTGGTGCTAATTAAAAGTTGGATAAGTTTTGGTGAAAATTGATTGATTTGAAACACCTGTGTAGGACCACCCCTTTATAGTTGGATTTATAAAAATAAGACTGATGAATCTGGGATGATTATTCGAAATAAAGTTAGACTAGTTTCCCAGGGCTACTCTCAGATTGAAGGAATAGATTTCGAGGAAACTTTTGCTCATGTCACTCGCCTCGAATCTATTCTCTTACTTTTTGCAATAGCTTGCCATTTGCACTTCACATTATATCAAATGGATGTTAAGTCAGCCTTCCTTAGCATAATTTTAACTGAGGAGACTTATGTGGAATAACGCAAAGGGGTCATTGACCCTCATCACCCAAATTATGTTTATCATCTTAAAAAAGCTCTTTATGGGTTAAAACAATCTCCTAGATCTTGGTATGAGTATCTATCCACCTTTCTTTTAGACAACGGATTAGGAGAGGGGGGAGTGACCAAACCTTATTTGTCAAACATTTTGACAACAATATTACTATTGCTCAAGTTAATGTTGACGATATCATTTTTGGATCCACCTCCCCTTTAAAAGTTAAGACCTTCTCGGACATTATGCACAAAGAATTTTAAATGTCACTTATGGGGGAGTTAAAATTCTTCTTAAGGCTCCAAGTTAAACAAAATTTAGATGGATTATTTCTATTGTAATCGAAATATGCTTTAGAGATTGTCAAGAAGTTTGGCTTACAAACAGCTAAAGAAGCTAGGACTCCTATGAGTACTTTTGTTAAACTTTTTAAAGATCAGAATGGGAAATCCATTGATTCTACCTTGTACCGTAGTATGATAGGAAGCTTACATTACCTTACTGCCTCAAGTCAAGATATCATGTACTCTGTTTGCGTGTGTGCCTGATATCAAAATGATCCTAAAGAGAGTCATTTGTTGTGTGCTAAAAGAATTATTAATGTGGTGACAAATATCTCAACACAAATAATAATGAAAGACAATCACCAGGAATGAAAGAACAGCAAAGATCGCAATCACACAACACAAAGATGTACGCGGTTCGGCATATTTCTTAAGTCCACGGAGAGGTCTACTGTTATATTAAGTAACTCTCAAGAGAGGTTTTTCTGTATGCCCTTTGTCCCTGGCCGGGGGTATAATATATATTCCATAAAAGAGAGATGGGCACTGGTAACGGCCTCGCTAGCCCACAGTCCCCTTAATATCTCCTCTGAGATTTTTGGGGATAGAATGGGTCAAATCCTCAATTCTAACCGTTATTTAGAGCATCCATAATTTGGGTCGGACACCTTTTATTTTTAGTTGGGATTTGTCCAGCTACTCTCATGGGACTAAAAGATAAAGAAGGCACCCACAATTGCCCCTAAAATTTTAGGGTCATAGCTTGGGCTAAAAAAATTTAAACATTGATTTCGGTTCCTTCCAGGTGGAAATGTTATGAATTATAACAAATTTGGGGTGCGAAACGTCTCTTTACAAGAGGTTTAGGCGGCAAATCTTCTTCAATTTTTGTGCATTATCATTAAGATTTTAAACCGAGGTACTCAAACGGCTCATCTTGGCACTTTTGTGTTTTCTCTTATTCTCAAACTTTCTCTTACTCTCAAGCTTCCTTTAGCTCTCAAGTTCGTTCTTCATATCTTCCCAGTTATCTTTTGCTTCAATCGTCTTTATTAGCTCGTGGTTTCCATTATTACAAGCTCCATTCCTTTTTTTGTAAGTTCTTAGTCTTCCCTTTCTGTGTATTTCCTCTTGTCGTTTTTTATTTTACTATATCTAGGGTTTTCTCATGGTAAGGATAGACAACAAATCCTTGGTAGAATTTAGGAAATGTTATAACATCCCTAGTTGGGTAGACATCGAGTGTGTCCCTGTTCCTCGCAATGTTTGCAATGTTGAGGATGACCACTGGATTCACGTTCTCTTATTGTCCCAAGGGGGTTTAACTTTTCCCCCAAATCATCTCTTTTCGCATTATTTTTAATATTTCGATATAGCTCCAGCTCCGTGTTCTCCAAATGTTTGGAAAATTATAAATGGCGTCCATAGAATAAATCAACTTTATGGCACTAACTTAGGATTGGTTGAAATTTGCTTTTGTTATACTTTTTCTCGCACAAGCTCTGGTCTTCTTTATTTAAAAGCAAGGATTCCAGACAGGGTATTGGTAGTGAACCTACCTGATTCCCATAAGGACTACTGGTCTGAGGATTTCATTGCTAGGAACTAGAAATTTCTTCCCCAAGTAGGGAGAGCAAGGTACACGGGACCTCGGATCCCTACATATGGGGATGAGTACATAGGTTATTGTCCAACCTTGTTGCTTGTTGCTCTAAGGTGTTCTTCTTCTAATGTTCTCCTTGTTTTTACAGCGAAATCCAAGAACCAGGAGCCTGCTCTTTTATAGATCTGTGCTGCCGAGTTACTTAAGGTTTGGAAGATAAGAGACTCCATTGCAGAAGGTGAACATCCGAGGTCGGATGCTTTCTTATAACAAGGGAAAAGACGAACATACCCCATAAATGTTCGCTAAAATTTAAAATATTTACAAAATTGCCATTCAAGCTAAAAAATTATCACTTAAGTGGATAAATATCACACGTCTGGAAGGTCTACAGCCGACCAAGCAGCCCGAACTACTGTTGAAGCATAATATTCCACACTTTCGGATAAACTCCAAGTATGAAATATTGGGGGATTCTGTTGATACCAAAATTTACCACCCTACGTGGACCAATTACATGCTAATACGTGTCATCCAATGTGGCACAAGTCCAAGTCAATATGATACATAAGCCCGACGAGCAAGGAAGCCCGACCAACTAGGAAGCCCGACCAACAGGAAAGCTCGACCAATAATGAAGCCCTACCAACAGCTTAAAATCCAACCTGTATAGCCAACAAAGCGACAATAGTCTTACAGCCTGTATTGCCAATGAAATGACAACATTCATGTATTTAACTCTCATTATGTATTGATGCAAATGCCTAATAAATAAATGCATTCCATCATTTCACACGACAACTATCAATACCCCTCTTGGTCTATAAATACATTGTATCACCCTTATGCAAGGGATCAAAAAATAAATCAAGGCATTCAATATATAATAGTGGACGTAGGCTTTTCCATTGAGCTGCACCACTTTATAAACCTCTTTGTCTTATTTGTTTTTATTTATTTTATCTGTGATCAATCAATTAGGCCTAGTCTAGTGTTTTGCATCAACATGGAGTTTCTCCAGTAGTTATTCTAGGGGTTGTTCGGTAAGCCCACAAGACAAAATACGGTTCATTGATCCAATTTCCTTTAGCATTTTCCAGCCTTTCTTCAACCCATTCAACAAAGTTCTATTAGTTACCTATGTTTGGCCATTACTTTGTGGATGGTCAGGAGCAGAGTGGATTTTTTAGACATTGGATTGAGCGCAATAGGAGCAAATTCCTCGTTGTCAAATACTGTGCCATGATCAGTGATAAAGGCGTAGGGCAAACCATACCTAAATATGATATTCTTCCAAATAAATTGATAAACCTTGTCATAGGACATATCGATCAATGATTCAACTTCCACCCATTTAGTAAATTAATTAACAGCTACAACCAGGTACTTGAACCTTCCTCGGGTGGTCGACAGAGGCCCGACCAAGTCAATTCCCCACATAGCAAAGGGCCAAGGTGAAGTGATTGTTGTTAGGAGAGCTTGTGGAGCTTTGCGTATGTTGGAAAAAATCTGGCTCTTATCACACTTCTTGGCAAAAGCTGCACAATTTGCTCGCATAGTAGTACTCCTGTGTGTTGATTCTTCGTAACAAAGTTCTCCCTACTACATGGGCTCCACAGGACCCTTCATAGACTTCCTAATTCAAATCCGTTACTTCGGTTGGATGCAAACATCGTTGTAGACCACGAGTTAATCCTCTTTTATAAAACACACCATTGTCTAACACATATTTCGCAGCTTTGTATTTCAGTTTCTTAGCTTTAAGTGGGTCGACTGGTAGAATTCTTTCTTCAATATAAGCTCTTATGGGATCCATCCATGATGGTCCCATATCAACTGCAATAAAATTAACCATCAGATCTTCATCAATGCTCCTATTAGCAAGTAGCTCAATAGGAGTAGTTCTTCGCAGATCATTGACGCGACTAAGAATGTGTCTCAGAAGTGCGTACTCTTTAGGCTCAAGTGCAAGCATGTCGCTCAAGTAATAATCCGATAAGTCGGGATCGTCTCCACAGGGAAATAGGACGAATGCGGTCATGACGACGTTGGACAGACAAAGGAAACCTAACTTTGACTTTAAAGAAAAGGAAAAGATGATTTGATTTGCGAAATAACTACAACTATATGCACGTTTGAAAATGATTAACTAATGATATTATGAAAAAGAATGCGATGCAATTACTCTAATGCAGAATTTTGATTGTCTTCACTAAAACTGTAACTATGAATGGAGAAAAATAGGCCGGGTTACAATCCCCCAGACCCTAGTAATTCACTTCGTAAGATACTAGATTTAGAATTCAAACTTTAAATGAATCTGACTTTTTAATACTTCTAAGTATTACATATATGAGGGATCGTAGCCTGCACAGTACGTAAGCAAAGGCTGAATTAAAATTCGGTCTTTAGTTCTCCTAAGTATTACACATATGAGGGATTGTAGCCCGCACAGTATGTAAGCAAAGGCTGAAATAAAGTAGTATCGTATGAACTACGATACAATTCATCTAAGATTTTAATTCCGACATTTATTTCCACTATCGAGAATTGCATCGGGTTGGGTTCATGCACCCTAACCCTTGAAAACTTAGCCAACCATATGAAAATTGGAAGAACACGCGTCTGGAATGAAAGAAAACATTTTTTCTAATGAATGAAGATGAAGAGTGATGAAATTGCTATTAGAAAAGTAACTACTACAATAATTAAAACAAGAATCAGAATGGTATTACTTGAATTGCAAAACTATAAGCAAACTAGGGTTTCTTATTGTTCTTCTTTAAATTGGTTACAAAGCTTCCTTAACGAATCAGAAGCCTCCTCATATGTCTAGGAGGAGTTTAAAATTTATAAGCTACGAAATCTAAGAGTTTCAACCATAGAGGATTCTAATTTTTCACTTGGATAAGTTCGAATTTTTGAAAACAGAACCGATCCTATTAAGGGGGTCGATTCGGTTCCATCTTTGACAGCCTTTACAGAAAGTTCTTCGAGCATAGGATCGGTTCATTTTTCCTCTCCTTCGGTTCGGTTCCATATTGACATTGTTTTATAGGAGGTTTTCCAGGTGTAGGTTCGGTTCGTTTTCCTTCCACATCGATTCGGTTCCATCTTGTTGGCTTTTCACAAAAAGTTCTTCGAGCATAGGATCGATTCGTTTTTTCCTCTCCTTCGGTTTAGTTCCATCTTTGTAGTGCTTTACAAGAGATTTACCAGGATGGGATCGATTATTTTTCCTTCCCTTAGGTTCGGTTCCATCTTTTTCAAGAACTTTTCCTCCTTGTATTTCCTTGAAGCTTTTGGTACGTAACTCGAATTGGGATGCCGGTCCTTCCTAAACACTTAATACCTGCAAAATAGATGGAAAATACATGAAACTCGGTGTACTCATTAAAAACTTGTCAAGAGCAATTATATGATATAAATGCACTCGAATTACACTTTGCGGAGCGATAAAAGCCTTTAAATTAAGGGGTTAAATGGGAAGAATTTATGCCTAATCAAACCCAACTAACTTAGAACTTTGATCGTCCCTATCAATGTAAAAAGAATCCAAACATGGTCTAACTCGAAAACGGGATATAATACCTCTTTCGCGGGCGAGCGATTGCATTTAGCGTATGCAACAAGCCTTTAAACCCCTATGTTACCCTAGTAGGACGAGTTGTGTCTCGTGAGGGTTTGCAGTGAATATACCCACAAAATTTGACTCAAAGAAAACTCAAAATACGCAAAAATTGTATAATTCAAACTTTTTCAGAAAATAGTCATCATCAATTCATGTTCAAGAGTCTCAAATCACAATGCGTGTGTGCGAAGCCGAAAATTTGCGAAGTCAAAAATTTAACCGCAAATCTCCACCGATTAACCATTATGTTACTTATCCAAAAATTCGTTTTAATTTCTAAATCTCACGGAATGCTCTCAGAAGCGAATCACTCAGAATGTGGCTATTCTCTCGGTATGCATGATTTACAAGAGTAAGTATATTGGAACCAAGTTCACGCATACAAGTAGAAAGATGAAAGTTTTATGGTAACCGGATCTCATCATCGGATTACGGTTATAAGAAAGCGGGAACATTGCCTCTAATTCATATGTTTGATCTCTTTTATTATCTTTTTGTGTATTTTCTCTCCAGGCGGTAACCAATTTCGCATAAAGGACTCGGTTAGGACTTTTTCGGGTTAAAGGTATATTGGGTAAAATGAGAATAGTGCGGGAATTCTAGAATTGGAGAATTTTCGTATAATGTCCGTTAGCGCTTTTTCGGGCTTTTGCTCAATTTTTTTATTTTCTTTTTCTATTTTTTTTCACGCTTCTCTTTTCTTGCTATTTTTGTTGAGCATAGCTATCTTTTTTCTCGCCCCTTTTCTGCACTTTCCGGACTTCATTTTTGGGATTTATCACTTTTCACAATTCCGGGCCAATTTTCGAGTTATCAAACGAAAGGAAAAAATTTATTCGGCTCAATTTAGGTTTACAAAAGGGGTAATTTTTTCTGGTCAATATTTTTGGGTGACAACAGAGGGCTTACTTCAATATCCAAAATACTAATTGCGTTACCATATGCGTTTCGAGATGAATTTAATTTAGAGATTTCTTTGGCACATTTTTTAAGGCAATATCACACACATTTCTCAAAACCGATCAAAGTGAAAGACTTGAGATCCTCGACGACTTATTAGACCGCTGAAAAGAAATTTGAGTTAACAATTAATTCGGATTGATTTATAAATTTCACAAAAATGAAAGGCTCTAATCTCACTGGGGTTGTTAATCTCCACACTTATTCGTTAAGTCGTCTATGTTCGCTCAATTTCCATCTTTGGTCAATTCTGGCTTTGTGTATTGTGTTTTTACAATTTGAGACTTTAAACCGATTTTTAATGATATTTTCGAAAAAAATCGAATTCCAATTTTTATTTATTTTGGAAAATAATATTTTTGTATTTTTCAAGCTTTTATGATTTTGTTTTTGAAATTTCTAGGCATTTTTGAAATTTTGTGAAGTTTTAGAAAGACACACTTGTTCCCCCCCTAACTTAGATTTTTGCATTATCCTCAAGCAAAAAGGACAAAAATCTAACTCAAAGCGAATTAAAAGTGCGAGAAAATAAAACAAACAAATGAGACAGAAATGCAGAATTTGTATAGAAACTAAACAATTGTGTTACAAAGAGTAGGGTAGAACACACAAACAAAAATGTTTAAACAACCACCACCACACACAAACAACAAAATAGCAGATAAGGGCTTTATTGGGGATGCGGATTTGAGGGGCTGGGGGCGCTGGGATCATAGGGATCATAGAAGAAAGTTGGGGGAGGTCCACCAAAGTTGAGCTCGTATAGATGGGCTTAGAGTTGATGCATCATGTTCGTGTCTCTTCAGTAGGCGTCTTGATCCCTTTGATAGGCTGCTTGGTCTCGATTATATTGGGTGATGAACCTGTCAAAATGGAATTCCACCGCTGCAAGGTGCCTATCAAAATTCGCACCCAGGGGCTCAAAGTACGAGTCATCATCCTCGTTGTATTCTTCTTCTTCAGCCCCGCCCATCTCGACGTCCTCAGCTGCGGGCTCTTCAACATGGATTTCCTCCTCGGCCTCTAAATTAACCACCTCCTAGGCTGCTCTAAGGGCAGCCCTTTGGTGGGCACTCCGAGTGCGTGACACCTTCCCAATGGGTTCCGGAAGGCGTGGGAAAGCGTGAGGTGGCTGGATACCAGCGTCGGTAAGGAGGGACGTTATGAGGCGTGCATATGGAAGGGGCACAACACCTTTTTCCTCCCAAGCCGCGTAAAGAATATCGGCGTAAAGCATGTGGGCCAGATTGAGGGTGAAGTTTGGGTCGAAAAGGTGGTACACGAGGGTCGCTCGGCAAGGGCGCATCGACGAGTCGTTTATGGTTTGATGCAAGTTGGCGCACACTATATGGAAGGTGATGCGCGCCTTATCGTTTAGGCGTCCCACGGGGAAGGTGCCCCGTTCCCAAATATCGTTGGGTGTGAGAAGGTCGATGCATTGGTGTTTTAAAATGGTAGGGGAATTGGTTGGGTAGTCATAGATTTTCGGATGGGGGACGCCCTTGGTAGCAAGTTTCCGGGCAAGAATGGCCAATGCAAATGGGATGGGGTGGCCGTCGACAAAGGCTTGGCACTTTAACTCGCCCGTGCGGAAGAGAGAACCATAGAACGATCGGACTTCGTCCGCCCACACTACATGGTGAGGTTCTTGGAGGTATTGCACCCACTCCCTCCTGCTAAAAAGGTTGGTGACTGAGCGGGGCAGCTCATCCCAATTGACGACGAGCTCAATGTGCAGTTGGCGGGACATGCTGAAATTTTTTTCGCACCATAAGTGCTCCATGTGGGAGCGGTATTGCCCATTGCCATTGGGCAGAATCTCAGTGGACATATATTTCGAGGGAAGAGCGGGATTTACCATGGGGAAAGCTGGGAATATTGGGAATGAGAGAGCTAGGGTTGTAGAGAGGGAGGATATAGTGGAGGTGTGAGGGAAATGGTAAGCTAGAGGTGGGTTTTATAAGTGATGGGGAGGGATAGGGGGAAGGAATTTGGAGGGAAAAGGAGAAGGGGTGTTTGGAGGGAAATAGGGGAATGTATGGAGGTAAAAGAGGGGATAGGGGGAAGGAATGATCACCTCGGGAAGAACCAAAATCGAAGAACCCGAACCGATCCGGTTCAGGGGCGATTCGGTTCGGTTCTAGGGTAATTTTTTATTTTGCGATATATCAAAATCGAACCGATCCGATTAGGGGATTCGGTTCGGTTCCATCTCAGGCAGAACCCTCTTTCTAGACTGCTGCACTAGAATCCCACACCCTCAAATTTTTGGACATTTTCTCCCTTACTCTCCCACTTGGATTTCTTCTAGATGCCCTCATGAAGTGCTTGTTGGTGCGCGTGATCCTAACCCTAACCTCACATAACCTACATACGGACTCAAGCTAATCTACCGACACTCAACTACTATACATAAAAATTCACCCCATATGCGTCGAGGGTGCGACGACCTCTCAACTCAAGCTTATTTGACCCCATAAACGGGGCACGACAACCAAATGGTGTAGATCTCTTCTAGGCATGCCTCAACATATAGCTTTAGGCACTGACCATTGACTTTGAACGCGTTCCCCCCTTTTGGATCTTCCAACTCTACTGCTCCGTGGGGGAATATGCTTCGCACAACGAATGGACCAGTCCATCGGGATCGCAATTTACTCGAAAATGGAAGAAGCCGGGAGTTATAGAGGAGTACCTTTTATCCCGAATGAAACTCTTTTCGTCGGATAATCTTATCATGTGCTAGTTTCATCCGGGTTTTTGAAATCTTGACATTATCATACGCATCATTGCATATCTCCTCTAACTCATTCAGTTGTAGCTTACGAGCTTCATCGGCTCTATCCATATCGTAATTTAATCTCTTAATAGCCCAATATGCTTTGTGCTCAAACTAAACAGGAAGATGAAAAGGCTTTCCATACACAAAGTGGAATGGGAACATTTTGAGTGGGTTCTTGTATACGGTACGGTAGGCCCATAGCGAATCGTTCCATCGAAGGGACCAATCTTTCCGGTCGGGATTAACGGTCTTCTCTAATATGTGCTTAATTTCACGATTTGCCAATTTGACCTGTCCATTCGTTTATGGGTGATAGGTCGTTCCAACCTTATTAACGACGCCATACTTTCTCATGAGCTTCTCGAATGGCCTGTTGCAAAAGTGCATGCCATTATCACTAATTATCGCTTTCGGAGCACCGAAGCTAGAAAGTATGTGTTCTTGTAGGAATTTTATCACCACTTTATTGTCATTAGTCTTGGTAGCTATAGCTTCCACCCATTTAGAAACGTAGTCTACCGCGACAAGGATGTAAAGAAAACTAAAAGATAGGGGAAAAGGGCCCATGAAGTCAATACCAAAGCAGTCAAAGATCTCAATAATGAGTATCGGGGTTAATGGCATCATGTCTTTTTGGGTAATCGCTCCCATCCTTTGACACCTATCGCAAGATTTGCAACAGTTGCTCACATCCCAAAATATTATGGGCCAATACAAACCGCATTGAAGAATTTTAGCGACTGTCTTTTTCACAGAAAAATGGCCTCTACAAGCTTCCGAATGACAGAATTGGATGACTTTTGGGATTTCATCATCCGGTACACATCGTCGGATGATATGATCGGCGCAATATTTAAAAATAAATGGATCATCATAAAAAAATATGTGTGACCAAGTGATGAACCTCTTCTTATCTTGCGGTGTCTAATTGGGAGGGACGACTCCCGTGACAAGGTAGTTCACTATATCCGCAAACCAGGGTAGAGAAGAGGTGGCAAAAAGTTGCTCATCCGGAAAATATTCGTCTATGGGTTTAGGATCGCTAGGTGCGTCGGACGAAAGCCGCGATAAGTGATCGGCAACGACGTTTTCTACTCCTTTTTTGTATTTAATGGAGAGATTAAACTCTTGTAGGAGTAGGATCCACCTTATGAGGCGCGGCTTTGCTTCCTTCTTCGTAAGTAGATATTTTAACGTCGCGTGGTCGGTGAAGTAAGTGATGGGAGAACCGATGAGATAGGACCGAAATTTATCGAGAGCGAATACTATCACTAGCAACTCCTTCTCCATGGTGGAGTAATTGAGTTATGGTCCGATAAGGGTTCGACTTGCGTAATAGAAGACATGGGCTTTATTATCTTTTCTTTGGCCCAAAACAACCCCTATTGCATAATCTCTAGCATCACACATAAGCTCGAATGGCAAGGACCAATCCGGAGCTTGCGTAATGGGAGCGGACACAAGCATGTTTTTCAATTTTTTAAAAGCGCTTTGGCATGCTTCCGTCCACTCAAATGGGGTGTCCTTCATGAGGAGATTGCTTAAGGGTCTAGCGATGTCGCTAAAGTCCGTAATGAATCATTGATAAAACCCCGCATGGCCCAAGAAGGAGCGCACGTCTTTCAACGATTTAGGTGGGGGTAGATCAGCTATGACATCTATTTTTTCTCGATCAACCTCGTTCCCTTTGGATAACACGATGTGACCAAGAACTATACCCTCGGTTACCATGAAATGACATTTTTCCCAATTAAGCACTAAGTTCTTTTCCACACATCGGGCTGGTAATTTCTCAAAATTGGCTAAACATAGGTCGAAGGAGGTGCCAAAAACACTAAAGTCGTCCATAAACACCTCTAGCTCTCTCTCAACCATGTCGCTGAATAAGCTCAACATGCACCTTTGAAAGGTCACCTGTGCATTACACAAGCCAAATGGCATACGTTTGTAGGCAAACGTTCCAAAGGGGCAAGTGAATGTTGTTTTCTTTTGACCAAGTACATCTACCTCAATTTGGTTATATCCGGAATAACCATCTAGAAAGCAATAATAAGGGTTGCACGCTATTCTTTCAAGCATTTGATCGATAAATGGTAAGGGGAAATGGTCTTTTCTAATTCCCGCATTGAGTTTCCGGTAATCAATGCAAACGCGCTATCCAGTGGTGGTACGTTGGGGAACTAGCTCTACCTTGGCATTTTCAATCACAGTCATGCCCGACTTCTTCAAAACGACTTGAATGGGGCTTACCCACTTGCTATCCGAGATTGGGTAGGTAATCCCGGCATCCAACAACTTTATAATTTCGGTCCTCACCACATCTTTCATTACGAGATTTAGGCATCTTTGCATTTCTCTCGAGGGCTGAACATCCTCTTCGAGATGAATCTTACGGGTGCAAATTAGGGGGACTTATCCCCTTTAAATCAGCTATATACCAACCAAATCATCTTGGTGCTTCCTCAAAATCTTTAATAATTTACCCTCCTGCTCTTCATCTAAGCTAGAGGAGACAATAACATGAAATGTCTCACTTTAACCTAGGAAAGCCTATTTGACATTGGAGGGTAGTTTCTTCAATTCAAGAGTCGGGAATGAGTCGCTAGAGGGCACCATGTGTGCTTCCATTGGCGATAACTCTTCGAATCGAGAAACCCAATTAACATCTCTAGCGTCTTCATCTGACGCTCTGTCATCGTGTAAGCCTCTTAACTCCTCTATCTCCCTCTCAAACTCGGTATAGGCGCTCTCACTCTCATGATTAGAGGCTAGGCAAGCTTCTAAGGCATCTCTACAGTAATTTTCCTCAAAGTGTTCTTCTACGACCTCCTTAATTAAACTCACTGCGTGAAGATCATCTTCTTCCCCTACTTATTGGGCTATGTTGAAGATGTTTATTTCCAAAGTCATATTCCCAAAAGCGATTTGCATATGCCCATTTCTAGTATTGATCACTGCGTTAGCCGTGGCTAAGAAAGGGCATCCAAGGATGATGGGAACAGGATTTTTTGAGGCAACGGAGGTATCCATGTCCCAAATGACAAAATCTATTGGAAAGTAGAAAGTGTTCACCTGGACTATCACGTCCTCAACTATACCCCTTGGTATCTTCACGGTTCGATCCGCTAACTGGAGAGTGATCCTTGTGGGCTTAAGATCACCCAAATCAAGTTTCCTATAAATCGAATAAGGTAGAATGTTGACACTTGCTCCCAAATCGAATAAGGCTTTTTCAAATTTATTTTCTCCAATAGTGCAGGAAATGGTGGGGGCACCGAGATCTTTATATTTAGGGGGGAGATCGTTAAGAAAGACTGAGCTTACATTTTGTGCTAGGAACACGTTCTTCTTTACCTTCATCCTCCTCTTGACTATCAATAAATATTTTATGACTTTTGCATAGGATGGAATTTGCCTTATTGCATCGAGGAAAGGTAAGTTCAACTTTACATTCTTAAGCACTTCTAATACTTCTTCACTTATGGTCCTGTTATGGGCAGGAACTAATCTTTGAGGAAATGGTGCCGCGAAGGGTGGTTTCACTACTACCCCGGGCTCACTAGTGTCTTCCTTATCACTCTCTTTCAAGGGGACATCTTCGACCTCTTTCGTGCCGGGTGAAATCTCCTTATCTTTGGTTACGTCGTGTAGAGGAGGTGATAAATCAACGACTCTTCCACTACGAAGAGTACATTGCTCCTGATGTTCTGTAAAAGTGTAGCTAACACTAGTTTAACCATGGGGAGGTCTTTGGCCCTGGGCAGGAAACTTTCCCTTATCTTGGATACTCAACGATGATTGCAACTTTGAAATATTCGCATTTATGTCGTTGATCATGCGCTCATGTCTAGCAGTGGTTGCATTATGGGCAGTGATGAATTGGTTTATCGTATCCTCGAGATTTCTTCGTGGTGGAGTGATATAGGCCCCGGAGGTGGTGGTGCCTCCACATGTCCTTGTATGCGTGGTGCTTATTGAAAGTGCGATGGTGGAGGAGGGGAAACATGTGAATTAGGATTCATCACAGCATTTTATTGCCCATAGCTAAAACCATGATGGTTTTTCCATGAAGGGTTGTAAGAATTCCCGTGCGGTGCATCGAAATTCCCCTTAAATCCTCCTATACCACTCACTTGCTCTTGAAGCATCACTTTGTAGGCGGGTATCATCGGGCATTCCTCTATTGAATGTCTCGCCTCATAAATAGCACACACCTTCTCAATGGGTGTTGGGATGGAGCCGGTTGGTCCTCTTGCACATATCTCAAGTATTTCTTACATTCTTTTCTCAAGTATATCAAGTTGACTGTCCGTCACAGTATTCTTTTCTACGTGAAATAGGGCAGACGCCGATGGAGTGATGGTCATTTGGCGAGTTCGATTATGAGCATTAGGGTCAGATGTATCCCATGATTGGGTAGTCTCGATGACATACCTCAGGTGAAGCTCCGCATTATTGGCGTCTAAGTCGATAAAGGGACCATCACACATGGTTTCAACGAGTTATTTGGAATTTATATTCAACCCATTATGGAAGAAGGAAATGATTTTCAGTTTATCAAGTCCATGATGAGGGCATGAAGGATTAACTCGTTAAAACGCTCGTAACATCGATCGAACGACTCATTTTTTACTTGTCAGAAGGTTTGAATTTGAGCCTTGATGGAGTTCATTCGATGTGTAGGGAAGAATTTCTTGAGAAATTTAGATTGTAACTCATTCCATGATGAAATAGAGTTTGGAGGTAAAGACCATAGCCAGGTCTTAGCCTTGTCCTTTAGCGAGAATGGGAAGAGTTTGAGGCGAATCACATTTTTTGTGCAAGTTTGATCGCTGAGGGTCTCGCACGCCTCCTCAAATTCCATGATGTGGAGATATGGCTTTTCTGAATCCATTCCATGGTAGTTGAGAAGTATCTGAATCATCCCATTCCTAAAGAGAAATTGCCCTGCATTATACGGGAGTAAAATGCATCCCGGAGTGATAGTACGCTCAGGATATAAGGTGTCTCTCAAAGGGCGGTACGGGGCCTCTTCCTCACCGGCGGCTGCACTACCGTGTTATGACATGTTTCTCTCACTTAATGACTCTGCGTCCTCACTTGGTATGCTCAGAGCGTGCTCTGAAGTGTGTCCTAAGAGGGAAAACAAAGTGTTATTTGCGATTGAGTGTGACGGTGTGGGAGGTGGAACCCAAAATTATGGAGGTTAGGAGTATGAGGGCTATCAGGGTCGTACTCAACTATCGAGTTTTTGTGAATGTGGGTTGGAGTATTATGGGGAGTTGGAGTGAGTTCAGAATTTTGCATTAACAGGCTTATGAGAGATGATGTATCTTTTTGTGCTTTTGATTTTCAATTTTTTTATGTTTTTTGGATTTTTGGAAATTTTTGGTCAAAGTTTTAGATTGACTTGATCTAATCCTAAGCCTACCTAAATCCCTGGCAACGACGCCAAAAACTTGATACGACTAAGAATGTGTCTCAGAAGTGCGTACTCTCTAGGCTCAAGTGCAAGCCTATCGCTTAAGTAATAATCCAATAAGTCGGGATCGTCTCCACAAGGAAATAGGATGAACGCGGTCGTGACGATGTTGGACAGATGAAGGAAACCTAACTTTGACTCTAAAGAAAAGGAAAAGATGACTTGATTTACGAAATAACTACAACTATATGCACTTTTGAAAATGATTAACTAATGAGATTATGAAAAAGAATGCGATGCAATTACTCTAATGCAGAATTTCGATTGTCTTGACTAAAACTGTAACTATGAATGGAGAAAAATAGGTCGGGTTACAATCCCCCACACCCTAGTAATTCACTTCGTAAGATACTATATTTATAATTAAAACTTTAAATGAATCCGACTTTTTAATACACCTAAGTATTACATATATGAGGGATCGTAGCCCGCACAATACGTAAGCAAAGGTTGAATTAAAATTCGGTCTTTATTTCTCCTAAGTATTGCACATATGAGAGATCATAGCCCCGCACAGTATGTAAGAAAAGGCTGAAATAAAATAGTATTGTATGAACTACGATAAAATTCATCAAAGATTTTAATTTCAACATCTATTTCCACTATCATGAATTACATCGGGTGGGGTTCATGCACCCCGACCCTTGAAAACTTAGCCAGCCATATGAAAACTGGAAGAACACGCATTTAGAATGAAAGAAAACATTTTTTCTAATGAATGAAGATGAAGAGTGATGAAATTTCTATTAGAAAGGTAACTACTGCAATAATTAAAACAAGAATCAGAATGGTGTTACTTGAATTGCAAAACTATAAGCAAACTAGGGTTTCTTATTGTTCTTCTTCTCTAAACTGGTTACAAAGCTTCCCTAACGAATCAGAAGACTCCTCCTATGTCTAGGAGGAGTTTACAATTTATAAGCTACGAAATTTAAGAGTTTCAACCATGGAGGATTCTAATTTTTCATTTGGATAAGTTTGAATTTTCGAAAACAGAACCGATCCTATTAAGGGGTTCGGCTCGGTTCCGTTTTTGACAGCCTTTACAGAAAGTTCTTCGATCATAGGATCGGTTCGTTTTTCCTCTCCTTCGATTCGGTTCCATATTGACATTATTTTACAGGAGGTTTTCCAGGTGTAGGTTCGGTTCCATCTTGTTGGCTTTTCACAGGAAGTTCTTCGAGCATAGGATCGGTTCATTTTTTCCTCTCCTTCGATTCGGTTCGATCTTTGTAGTGATTTACAGGAGCTTTCCCAGGATGGGATAGGTTCTTTTTCCTTCCCTTAGATTCGGTTCCATCTTTTTCAGGAAATTTTCCTCCTTGTATTTCCTTGAAGCTTTTAATACGTGACTAGGATTGGGATGCCGGTCCTTCCTAAACACTGAATACCCGAGAAATATATGGAAAATACACGAAACTCGGCGTACTTATTAGAAACTTGTCAAGAGCAATTATATGATATAAATCCACTCGAATTACACTTTGCGGAGCGATAAAAGCTTTTAAATTAAGGGGATAAATGGGAAGAATTTATGCCTAATCACTCAGTTCTGGTTGCTGAAGCTAGCCGAGCAAGTGCGTCTGCTCGGACATTTTTTAATCTTGGAATTTCGATCATCTGGACAGCAAGCAAAATGGCAATTATCTCTAAAGCTTTAGCTAAGTATCTATACATCATTTCTCCTTTAGCTGTATATAAGTTCAACTCCTGATTTACCACCAACTGTGAATCACTGTATACCATAACTTGCTCGACATTCAGTAATTTAGCTAGATTTAAACCAACAATCACAGCTTCATACTTTGCCTCATTATTGAACGCTTGAAATTGGAATCTTAGAGAGTACTCTATATTTAGTTCATCTGGAGTATTGAGAATGATTCCATCTTCACATACTGGTGCTCATGATGACCCATCAACATACAAGCTCCATATGGGAATAGTATTGTCAAATACTTCGTTTGTCAGAATCCCTTGATGGAAGATTTTATCCTTTACCTCCTCATATTTATTTTTCATCCCATGTACTCCACTAGAGGGCTGTGGTTGATCGGTGGTAACTTCTTATGTAGTTTCCCTTGCTTGGAGTTGGTCGGGCATATTTCCAGTAGGTCTGCTGACTTCTGAGTGTTGCTCGACATGAGTTCCTTATTGCTCGGGAATCTCTGGGTAAGTGAATTTCGCAATAAAATTTGCCACAACTTGGCCTTTTAAAGCAGACCTTGGTTCGTATACAAGGTCATATTCCCTTAACTCCATAACTCAATATATCAATCTCCCAAATTTTTATGGCTTATGCAAAGCTTGCCTCAGTGGCATGTCAGTGTATACCACTATGGTGTGAGCTTCAAAATATGGCTTCATCCGTCTACTAGCCTCAATTAAGGCCAATGCTAATTTCTCCAGTCTGGGATATCGGACTTTTGCTCCTCAAAAAGCTTTGCTAGTGTAATAAACTGGCTTTTGAACTCCATTCTCCTCTCTGATCAAGATAGAACTGACAATTGATTCAGATACAACCAGGTACAAATACAACTTTTCTCCCAACACTGGTCGTGAGACTAGTGGGGGTGATCCCAGGTACTTCTTAAATTCCAAGAAGGCTTTTCACATTCATCGTTCCCTGCAAAGGTTTTTCTGAGTACCTTAAAGAATGGAAAACACATGTTCGTTGCTCGGGACATAAATTTATTGAGTGCTGCTATGCGTACTGTTAGCCTTTAAACATCCTTTTTACTGGTCGGGGATAACATTTCTATCAAGGCCTTGATTTTATCTGGATTAGCTTCAATGCCCCTTTGATTTACTATATACCCGAGGAACATTCCCTCATGAACTCCGAAGATGCATTTGGTGGGGTTTAACTTCATCTGGGGCTTTTCCAATTGATCAAACGTCTGGCTAAGGTCTGCAATATGATCAACATCTTTTTTCTCTTAGCATATCAGCAATATACACCTCCATATTCTTGCCTATCTTCTCCTCAAATACTTTGTTCACCAGTCTCTGATAAGTGACACCTACATTTTTTAGACCAAATAACATAACATTATAGCAATAAGTTCCCATGGGAGTAATAAAGGAAGTACTTTCTCTATCTTCTCGCTTTATTTTGATCTGGTAATAACCAGAATATGCATCTATGAAACTCAACAACTCGTGCCCCGAAGTAGCATCCATCAGTTGATCAATTCGTGGCAAAAGAAAATGATCCTTTGGGCACGCTTTATTCAAGTCAGTAAAATCCACACACATCCTCTACTTATTATTTTTCTTCTTGACCATAACTACGTTGGCCAACCAGTCCGGGTACTTCACATCTTCGATAAAGGAAGCTTTTTGAAGCTTCTTCACTTCTTCTTGTATAACCTAGTTCTTCTTCGGGCTAAAAACTCTTCTTTGCTGCTTTGCAGGTTTAATCGCCATATTAACATTAAGCTCGTGGCACATAAAATTTGGGTCTATGCCAGGCATATCTTCATGGCTCTATGCAAACACCTGCTTTCTTTATCTCAAGAAGGCCACCAACTCCTATTTAAGAACCGATTCCAATAAGGCTCCTATTTGAGTTGTTCGTTCTGGTTTATCATCATCCAGAACAATGCTTTTTGTTTCCTCCATCACTTGGCCTTTTATGAGATCAGATTCATCTCTTGGATCTCAAGTTTCAACCTTAGATTCACTGTTTGGCTAGGATATATCCACTTGATAAGTGGTTGGTTTCCTCTTTACTTTTAGCATATCTTCCTCTTCAGCAGATGAATAGTAGCATTCTCGAGCTACCTTCTGATCTCCTTTTACTACTCCCACCCTAAAGTTGGTCGGGAATTTCAGGCATTGATGAACAGTAGAAGATATAGCTTCGAACTTCTTCAGACCCACTCTTCCCATGATCATGTTATAGGCAGAATGAACATTTTTATCCATTATAAAGAATCTCACTTTCTCTATCTTGCTCTTCCGCCATGTCCCGATCAACATATCTATCTTGATTATTCCCAATGGAACTACTTTCTCGTTAGAGAATCCAATAAGTGGCCTATGGTAAGGCTCTAGTTGGTTGAGTTTCAAAGCCAAACTATCAAAACAAGGGTAGAACATAATGTCTATTGAGCTGCCATTATCCACTAGTGTCTTTGCTACTAGTACATCTTTCATCCTGACTCTGATTACTAAAGGATAACCGTGAGGATACAATACTATGGATAGATTGTTCTTGGAAAATCCAATTACGAGCTTATCCTTATTAACTTTCCTTGGTCGGTCCTCCTTGGTGAGGTTGATTCTCTGGATGTAGGAATAGGCCTGAACCTCATTGAGGTAAGACTTTCTTTCAGCTGTATGATCTCCTCCTCCTGTATCTCGACCTGTAATCATTTGGCAATCAAAGGTTCCAAACTGAGTGTAAATACCTCGCGTTCATGTTGTCTAAGCTTCTTGGGGAGATCAGAATTGTCTTCTGGATCATCGTCATGGTTCCTCTTCTTATCTTCTCTACGCTTAACAGGTGATTTAGATCTCTATCGACCTCTACCTCCAGTTCTTCCACCAGCCTTCCGATCAATAAATCTGTCCAATTTCCTCTTCGAATGAGCGCTTCTATCTCATTCTGGAGAGTAATACACTGGTTGGTCGTATGACCATGATCTTTGTAGAATTCACAATACTTGGACTTATCCTTCTTATTAGCAGGTGGCCTTAACTTTTCAGGCCAACTCAAATCGTTATTGCGCTTGATTTCTTCGAAAACATGATGTATATCCATCGTTAAGGGAGTGTAATTGGTAAATTTTCTGAGCCGATCTAGGATTTCTTTTATTTTCAAATTCTTGCGCTCATTGTGATTCTTGTGCACCTTCTTATCCGACTTCCCTTATGTCTTTGCTTCCGCCTTTGTATCTAAATTCTTTTTAGCAGCCATAGCTGCCTCGATGTTCATAATCTTCGCTGCTTTGGCCATCAATTCTATCATCGTCTTCGGGGGATCTTTTGCCAAAGTATAATATAGTTTATCGGGGAGCAAACCACTCAGGAGGGCAGTGATTGCAGTCTTCTCTTCATAATCAATGACTTCCAATTTCTCATTGTTGAAATGAGTGATGTAATCCCTGGTACTTTCTCCCATCTTCTGTCTCACACTATGCAAATGAGCTACTCGCTTCACTGGTTTTACTCCAAAGCAAAAATTACCAATGAGTAGCTCGACGAGTTATTGAAAGCAAGAAATTTCCCCCGAGGAAGATTATTATACCAGATCCAGTGATTGTTCCTGAAAATGCCCTGCACCTCATCTCATTAGGAACATCATAGATATCAGTCGCTACTTGGTATTGTTCTATATGAAGGGCTGGATCAGTCTTTCCATCATACTTAGGAGTGACCACTGGAGCTTTAAACTTGGTTGATGTAGGGAAATTTATAATGGTTTGCACAGAGGGAGATCCCCTAATAAAACTTATGTGGATGGGATTCTTGGGCTTGGCTATTTCTCCCAACCTATCTTCCAAACGCTAAATGGAAACCTTCCAAGCATCACTTCCAGTAGTAGATCTATGGGTGGCGGCTTTTTTATGCCGACCAACTGATCGCGCTGAGATTTCTTCTTGCGAACCTTCTCTTTTACTGGACCGATCAGTTCGTCGAGTGTTCAATATAGATTGGGCTGAACCTTCCCTCAGGTCGCTTGGTGGTCAAGTATTTCCCGACGTAACTCGGAGGGCCTTTCCCTTGGGTCCCAAACGATCGAAAGGATATGCCCTACTTAGCGTTTCTAAGGCACTCAATCTTTATGGGATGAGGGATTATCTATCAGAGGAATTAGTAATCTTGATAGAAGAAGTAGCTCTAGGAAGGTACGAAGGATCCCTTGAAGTTCGAGAATGGCTATGCCCAACACTCATTAGTGGCAGCGGTGGCATATCCTTTAATTGAATTGTGCAGGGACTCCAGCTTACAGAGTTTGGGCCATCTGTCATATAGTATCTTGTATAGCCTCTTGACCCTTGGCCAAGCTAGCTAAAATTCCAGTTAAATCATTATTGTTTGGAGGGGCATAGGGAGTAGGCAAAATTCCCTCATTTCTGGTGCTTGATTCAGGAATTTCAGCCCTAGATGATGAATGAGTGAAAACATTTAGTAATACGTTCCCACAGATGGCGCTAATCTGTTAATGTAAAAAACTAGTCTAGGCCTAATTGATTGATCACAGATAAATAAATAAAACAAGTAAGACAAAGGGTTTTTTAAAGTGGTTCGGCTCAATGGAAAAGCCTACGTCCACTGTTATGTATTGACTGCCTGTTCTATTTTTTGATCCTTTGCAATGAGGGTAATACAATGTATTTATAGCCCAAGAGGGGTACTGATAGTTGTCGTGTGAAAGGATGGAATGCCTTCATTTGTTAGGCATTTACATCAATACATAATGAGAATTAAATATACTACTGCTGTCGCTTCACTGGTTATATAGGTTGTATGATTGCTATCGCTTCGTTGGTTATACAGGTAGGATTTTCGGCAGTTGGTCGGGCTTCCCAGTTGGTTGGGTTGCCCTGTTAGTCGGGCCTCCTTGTTGGTCGGGCTTTTGCATTATGCTGACTTGGATTTGCGCCACATTGGATGACACATGTTGGGTTATAGTTGGTCCACGTAAGGTGGTAAATTTTGGTATCAATACTCGGGGTTAGTTGGGATAGGACGATGCATCCCAAACCGCAATTATGGACTAAGGTGTCCACACTAAGAAGATTAATCAAAGATTGACTTTTGATATCTTTAGGTTCAAGGAACTTCAAATCTTTCTGAGAGTATAAGAAACCACCTGGATGCTCGCCCCACTAAGATGGTTCTTGTGAGTAGAACTTGATGGGATCACACTTGGTGATGATATGCACAATAAATGTGAGTAGGTCAAGCCGTAATTTTTGAGGCACGAACACAAGGCCAAATAATGTCTTTCCACAATTGTGTACATAGACATGGTCCAGGATATCACTCGGGATAAATAATACACCAATTTTTCCCATCCTTCTTTCTCTTGGATGAGCAAAGACCTGATGGACCGTTCCATGGAAGTTAAATACAATAGCAAAGGTGTACCGAATTCCAGGGGAATCATAATTGAAGGAGAGATCAAAATTTCCTTGATCCTCTTGAATGCCTTATGATGCTCATCCCCCATACCTATTTCATATTATCTTTCATGAGCAGTGAGAAAAGCTGGTATAAATCTTCACAAATAAGCAACTTTGCCCAAGAAACTTTTGAGTTGCTTCTGATTCCTTGGCTGTGGCATCATTAAAATTGCCTTTTGTTTCTCGACATCCATTTACACGCCTTGCCTATTAATGAAAAACCCAAGGAATTTGTCCGCAATAACTCTAAAGGCACATTTTGAGGGGTTCATCCTCATTTTATACTTTCGACATTGTTAAAAAACTCTTTTCAAATCGTGGATGTACCTGCTCTCAATTTTGGATTTCACCACTAAGTCATCCATATATAATTCTAGTATATCATGAAATAAATCATGAAATATTTCCATTATAGTTCGCTGATACGTCGCTCCGGCATTCTTCAAGATGAAAGGCATAACTGTGTAGTGGAAATTCCTAAAGGAGTTCGAAAAGCTATCTTCTCCATATACGAATGATCCATATTAATCTTATTGTACCCAACTACTGATTGGGGATGATCTAGGTGCTTGAGCCTCTACTTGATTGACCAAATTTTCTTCGAGGCAAAAAAATTAACTTCTCTTGGGCTCGAATCTCTTTTCTTACAATCAGTTGTAAAAAAGTAAGAAGGCAAGTTTGGAAACACATTAAACATAAAATAAAACAACATCAAACACATGAAAATGAGGGCAGGAAAATCTAAAAGAGCATCAGACTTTTTTTCATGGCAACATTAGGGCACCTAGGACTAGTGTAGGGGGTGACCCTTTGGGAACGACAAATGTTCCCAATTATTAGACAGGAAACCATGGTCCCAGTAATCCCTATTTGATTTAGGGAGGTTGGCGTGTTTAACCTTTCTATCCTTCAAATAATAAATATTTCCTGCTAATAGGAACCATTGGTAGCAATACCTAACTTCATGTATGCCCTAATTGGTTCCATAAAGTTAATTGAGGTGCCATTAACTATTCTCCAAACATTGATGTCACATTAGGCTCTCACCAACTTAAAGAACACACAAAACCTAAGGAATGGTTGGTTAGGAGGAAACGTGATGCCAACCTCATTGACCATGACAGAGAATATCTAGTGACATCATTTCATATCATATCATAATGATCAATGACCCTGTCTATAATCTCTACAGTAACCAATTCAGGTATATATTATATATCAAAATTATCAATAGTTGGTTCATTGATGACATAAATCATGATTGCCAAAGAAATAGAAGAAAAAATATGAAAGAACAAAGAAGTGGAGAGATAACTTCACTTACAGAGTTGAGAGAGATAAAAGTTGCTAAAAATGCCCTGAAGTGCTTAAATAGGCTTAATAATTGAGAACGAATGTCACCAAGTGACCCAAACCATTTTGGAGTCTACAGTCCTGGGTAGGAGCCCCAAAGCATATGCCATCATTAAGCATGATTCTCTTACCGATGACTTTACGATTTCTAAAGGCAAAATCTTCTCACTTACATGATGAAAAAACTTATTTTACCTTCGACCAGAGAAAGACCTTGCACCACAAGCGCTGAAAGTCTTTGGGGAAATTATGGAATTCATTATTTTTTAATTTATGAGGCACGTGGGGCCCACTTGAATTGGTCCCCACATGTGAGAGTCAGGAGCGATAAAAAAGGTTTTACGTGTTAATCTCCAAGTTGGCACGTGAATAATTCAAGGAAGTGTGGATATGCTTAAATGAGACTTATCACCGTGAGATGATAAGTTATAAGGGGAGATCCCAATATTTTAGGGATACAAGAATTTACCACCATAAATAATTGTAATCACCCATTAGATGAACATGACTTTCAGGATATAGGAACTCTGCCAAATTGTACTATTAAATCTAAGAATAACTATGAGCTCCCCGTTATGAACGTAGGAATTTCTTTTCAAACCACGTACATCTTTGTGTACTCTATTTTTTTGCTATTGTATTATATTTGGGTTGTGTGATCAAATTAACCACACATGTAAGTTTTGTGCACTTACAATTATATGTTAATTACAGCTGGATGTTAATTACAGCTGGATGAAAATATAGAGAATGGACGATTATGAGTTAAAAACAAGTTTATCAAAATAAAAATTTGGTATTTTAATAATTAGGGTCTCCAAGGAGATCCGCCCCTAATAGGGCGTGGAAGGAGTAAATGTTATGGGCGAGAATGGGGGTGTGGAAAAATTTGAATCCCCGATTCGGGTTCAGGGTTGGGACGCGAAAAATGATCTTCAACTCGCGGGGTGCCAAATATATTATTTGCGAGGATCCTTGTTATATTTTATATTTTTTAAATATACATATTTATGAAAATTAATAGTTACATTACATTTTTGGATTAAAAATACTTTCTAGTACACTTTCGCTTTATAAAAACGGAGTTACATAGTATTTCTTTTGCATAATTAAAAATTTCATTATAGGATTAAAAGAGAAAAATAAAGAAATATTTTAAAAAAATAAAATAAATCACAACCTTACGGGGAACTTGATCCCCAATAGATTTGAGGATGAGTTCCCCGCATGGAGGAAATGGGGATGGAGACGGGGACAAGGATTGGGATGATTCTCCGGTCCCGCTCTGCCTTGTTACCATCCCTAAATAAGGGTTTAAAAAAATATTTTTAAAACTCACTTTTTAATTTAAGTGTGATAACCAAAACCGTTAAGAAAAATAATATCTAAAATTAAGATAAACTATTAAACACGCAATGAAATATACGGGTAACCAGCCCAACCAAAAAATAATAGAGGTGTTTGAAATTGCGTCTGAATGGTTGAAAGTCAAAGACTGACCTCTCTCTCTCTCTCTCTCTCTCTCTCTCTCTCTTGCACCTTTAGATCAATTATTTTGTTCTTAATTTGCAATTTCTTGTTGGTGTTGTGTTTATTAAGTTATGTATGCTGTCTTGACCGGTTGTTTTGTAGGACTTGGGAAAAAAATTAAGATGCGCAAATTTAGGCATTAATTAGTTGGTAAAATGGTGGAAAGCCATAAAATGTTATTCAAAAGATTTCATTTATTTACTCACCTTCATTGATGCACTTACAAGTTCACAAATTTGAAGATGATGTAAAAGTGAGCAGTGAGTAGGTGTTTGTTATTTGATGCACCTAAATTAACAAATTTGAATTATTTTTTATACTTTTAGCGACACATATTTCAAAAAATGCCACTAAAGGTGAAAACTAGAGGTTAGCCTTATAATAGTTTTTAATTGGGGGACGATCCCCAAACGGAGAAAAATAATGGGGGCTAATATTCAAATAACCCTAAAAATAATAATTATTTATAATATGGCTCTTCATTTGTTAAATTTAACCGGCTAATTAGTGAAAATGACAAAATTAAACCAAATTGATTAGTTTACGCCTTATTTGATTACGTAGATTGCTTAATTTTATAAATTAATCAATTTGAAATGAACAAATTGTCGATGTATTCATTTTAAATGGATTTAAATCTACTCTGTGGTGTGTTTGGAAAAGAAAAATGAAGTTATTTACTTTTGATATATATATATATATATATATATATATATATATATATATATATATATATATATATATATATATATATATATATGTGTGTGTGTGTGTGTGTGTGTGTCTGTGTGTGTGTGTGTGCATATAAAGAGAGAGTATGGTGAGATACTCTATGAGAGTGGTGCATTTAAGATTCATGTTATAATTATAAATTATGCATTTTCAAGCTTTTGATGAAATTGACTAATTTAAGTTTTGTGAATCAACATAAATTGGTCCATTTTTGAATTTGTTCATTCTTGTAACCAAACACCAATAATAAGACAATTTATGAATGATTTTAAATGGGCTAATTTACAATTTTAGGAATAACCAAACAAGCCCTTAGGCCCATTTTGGTTGTCTCAAAATTGTAAATTGACTCATTTATAAATTGGTCAATTTACAAATTGATCAATTAATTGTGTTTGGTTTCATTAATGAAATGATTCAATAAGTGTCTCATTTTAACTCATGTGTAAAATCTGAAATTGGATCACTTCACAAAAAAGGTGAAATGCATCTATTTGAAATAAGAGTCACATAAAGTGCATGTGCATTTCTCTCTCTCCCTCGCTTCCCAACACACACACACACACACACACACTCTCTAATTTGTATTAATTATTTTTTCTCATAGAACCTTTACATCAATTTTAGATTACCAAACATTGTGTAAAATTGGATTTGAACTCATTTCAAATCCACTCATTTATAATTCACTAATTCACAATGAACCAATTTACATAATCAAACAGTTTGCGCAACCAAACAAGCCCTTAGAATATTGACTAGAAATGAAGTTTATGGACCATTTCAAGACCCAAGGTATAGTTCCGAACTAAATGAATAATTTACTCTAAAAACTTTTAAGGAACATTGAGGTAAGACGGTAAAGCGAACTTAGCTACTCAAGTTTGACACGTGTTCGTTAGAAAAAAACTCGTTTGTGTCAGGCTCGTAAAATAAATGAGTCAAACTTTAACATATTTTAATGTCGTTATTTTATTGTGCGTGGGGCAGATTTGACATGATTACCAATAATAGGTGTAAAATAAACACTCTACTCGTGATCGGTTCGTGTCCGTGTTCTTAGAACCAAACCTTTTGGCGCAGTGGTATAACGCTGCCACTGGGACAGTCTTGGAGGTGGATTGGATATGATCCCCAGTTCGATAACGCTTGGCCAGTGAAAGCCAGGAACAGCAAATCGCGAACGTAAATTTGTCGAGGTGCACTTAAAACTGTCCCGAACACCACGTGGTTGTAATACCCGCATTTTTTTATCAATATTTATTTATGGGATTAATTAAATTAAATGTGAATTAATTGAGAATTAATCCGGATAAATTACTAACGAGATGTGAGTTGGTATTTGATTTTAATGCGTATATATGGCAATATATGAATATTGAATTATGAAATTTGTCGTGAGATTTAAATACGACAATTTGGAAATTTTGTTGGGACGCGTGTGACAATCGCGTCAGGAATATAATTATTTTAATTAAAAAATGAATTTTATTTCTATTAACCGTATGGTCGTTTTGAGTGCGCCAACGCGTCCGGAAGGGTCGAAATAGTCAGAAAACACTAGTCGGGGGTTTAGTTTGGGTCCCGGGGCATTTTTAGGCCATACCGGATACGTAAAAGGGTAGTTTGGTAATTTTGGAATTTTGGGAATTAAAACCCACGAAAATTAGATTTTAATATCTGATTTAACCTTTACCCACTAAACCCACTAACTACACTTATTGACTTAATGGGCTACGGGGGTTATTGGAATTAGTTTTCAAGAGCTTCCTAGGGCAACCTTAACCACCATTGTCACCTTGGAGAAAAAGAACTTATAGAGAGAGAGAGAGGAGAATCCTGCAGAGAGAGAGAGAACAATTCTTCAATTCGACATCAAAATCAGAGAAAGACATAAGGCAAGTGGTTTAATTTCGTTTCTTGCAAAGAATGCTTCTTCCATGTGTAGAAAATTTATATAATTGTATTGTTTTTGGGAGATTTATAAAAACCCATGAAATTGGAAGTTATGAATTCAGATTTTAATGTAGGATTGCATGTAGAATGGTTATTGGATGATTGAACTAAGAGAATTACTACTTTTTATATTGCAAAAACGGATTTAATTATGACTATGGAAGACTTTAAATTTCTAGGGTTCATGTTCTTGAAAATTTGGGAAAATTGGGGAGATTTGATGATTAGATGTGGTTTGGAATGATTAGACCCCATATAAATGTTGTAATACGAATTTATTATGTTTAGGGATGATTAGAAACCTTGAAACCTTGTTGGAATGACATTTATATGAGATTAGATGTGAAGAAAAGTTGGAAAAACGAATTAAGAAAATCTGGGCTCGAAACTGGCCTCTCGTTAGAAGACCTGCCCAGGTCGTTTGAACGAGCTCGTTCGAACGAGCTTCTAACGAGTTGACAGTTTGCCTTCTAACGAGAGGAATGTTCGTTCGATGCCTTTCGTTCGAACGAGATCTCGTTAGATGCCCACTTCGTTCGAACGAACTCTCGTTCGAACAACCTCGTTCGAACGAGACTTCTAACGAGCTAACAGTTTGGCCTTTTTGGCTTGATTTGACTTTTAGTGTTTCGTAACCTTGTTTAATTGTAGGGATGACAATTCCTTGATGACTAATCGATATAGTTGGGACATTTGGGATATATTGGGGAGTAAAATATAGAAGTGCGGTTTGAACCAAATGATATTTATGGGTTAGAACATGAGTACCAATTACGACGTGAGGATAATGGGTGACGTATAAACCGGGGACAAGCGTGTGGGTATAAGAACGAGAAGTATACCACTAAAATAAGTATGGTAATAGCTAAGATGTGTGCATGCTTAGTATATATGATTTGATGTGTATGACATACCTACCATACTTGCTATCACGGGAGGTTTGCGTTCGTTTAGGGCCATCTAATCTTTGTGTGCCTATGGGGGGATATAGATTGGTACCTCGAGAACATAGGTCAGAGAAGGACTTATTGGGAAGTTAATAAGTCTGCTGATCGTGGGAGCGTAGGTATGTGCGTGACCCATGTGATGTGACTGTGTTCACCTCCATTATTTTGTGATTTGCTATTATTTGAGTACGATTCCTGAGAGATTCGGAATACGTGATCCTTTTGTACGTGATGTACCGGGATGGATAGCAGAGTATGTGTGCACCGCAGCTTAGTCTCGGGGTGCTTGTATTGTATATTTATGACGTGAATAATATACACTTAAATAATGAGAACTTTCATGT
Organism: Sambucus nigra; assembly: GCA_949130495.1. Classification (NCBI taxonomy): domain Eukaryota; kingdom Viridiplantae; phylum Streptophyta; class Magnoliopsida; order Dipsacales; family Adoxaceae; genus Sambucus; species Sambucus nigra. The sequence goes on from OX422224.1 coordinate 397,377,556, forward strand.
TAGTATTGTGAGTATAATTATGGTAATGTTTTGAGAAGATATAACGGGATAACCGGTAGTGAATTGTATTACTAATAATTGAGAATTCGAGTTTAAGTAAAGCCCTCTATTTAGTTGATAACGCTAGAATGCATAATGAGAACCGAGTAGTAAGGGTAGAATTTATTACGGTTTGGTTAGTTACGTATGTCACTTAAATGGATACGGTACGTTAGGAGTGCACAATTAGTCGAGAGGTGAGTATTTCATGTGAGTGCACGTCCTAACATGTATTTTGCATTCATTGTTTTAATGTTGTTAAAACACTTGCTATTTTAAAATACTCTCCACTTTCGGGCTCTGACCCGTTTGCTTTCAAATCTATTTTTGTAAAAACCATTTTAGGTGCCCAGCCACAAGGACACCATGCTTAGGATCCTCATTCAGGTGACGAGCTGTAGCTGTTTGTGGAAGTTACAGGACTTTGCTAGTAGACGCTTCATCTATCTTGACTCTATATTCAGCTTTCATCAGTTGTAGGGCATGTCGCCCATTTCTATTAGAAACATTTCCTATTTCAGATTTTCAGACTTTTGGCATGTAATTAATTCAGGATACATTGTTTTACTTATTTCAGTTGTGGGATTGTTGTGAGGAGTTTTCCTCCGGACTTTATTATTTTGTTGGTTATTCTATTGCTTCGTTATGGTGGATGGTTGTTATTCTTTCATTATCATTTTTACTGTATGTTAATCATATTTAATCTAAAATTTGACAACTTACTTTTTAAATACTAGGTGGTTAGTAATCATTAAAATGTTTTCGACAGTGATTCTATTAACTGAACCAACTTGGCATTTTGTATTGATTTAATAAAGGAGTAGCTAACCGGTATTTAATTAGTCGGGGTGTCACAGGTGGTATCAGAGCATCAGGTTCTAGTGTCCTTTAGGATCTGTACGGCTTATTATGTTTCCGCTGAACTTTCTTTGATGTAGAACCCTATATTTTAGGACTGTTGTATTCTTTTGTATATGCTACATTCTTCAGCTATTTTAAGTTTATAACTGCGAACTTATAAACTTTATTCTTATTTCAGATGCCTCCACGACGTGCACAACGGGTTACCAGGAATGCAATGCCAGAACCACAGCCCGCACCTGTTCAGGGCACGATGAATGCCGCCGAGGTTGCAGCCATTGTGGCCCAGGCGGTAAATGTCGCACTAGCCGTAGTTCAGCAGGCACCACCTCAGGAGCCAGTAGCTGCGCCAGTTCAGGCACATGCATTCCCGTCTGCTTGGGAATGTGTACGTGATGCTTTTCAGAAAGCACACCCACCGGAGTTCGCAGGTAGCTCCGATGTTGTGGTTTCGAGTCAGTGGAGGAAGGACATTCAGAGGCACTTGAGGATGTATGAGTGCACCGATGTCCAGAAGAAGATACTAGCTACCTTTAAGCTAGTGGGGTCTGCACTGCAGTGGTGGGAGTCTATTACCACCGTGGAGGAGAGAGATACTCTCACGATACAGGAGTTTTGGGTGCGGTTCGACCGCAAGTACTTTCCGTCAGCTGTTCACACGGAAATGAGGAGGAAGTTGATGAATCTCAGATAGGAGGGTAAGACTGTGGCCGAGTATGAGGCCGAATTTACAAATCTGTTGAATATTTTTCCAGATGAGATACCGATAGAGGAGAAGAAGATCCAGAAGTTTACGGACGGGTTGTCTTGGAGGATCCGTCAGCATTTGTTGGGGAACCTATTGTTGGACACTTACTCTGATGTGGTTAATGCTGCACTGTTACACTGCCAGTATCATCGCTTTCACATGGCTGAAGGCAAGAGGTCAGGAGAGTCCAGCCATCAGGGCAGGACTGGGGGAAATGGTGCCAGTGGGGCACATTCTGTTCAGGGGCAGAGGCAGGGTGATCAGGGTTCCCAGCAGGGGGATCATAAGAGGTTCAGATCGGGAAATTTCAGGCACGGACAAGGAGGTTTCCGGCAGGGCCATCAGGGTTCGAACGGCCATCAGAACCAGCAGGGTCAGAATGGTCAACAACAGTTTCAGCAGGGCCAGGGGAGGAATGGTAACGGCCACCAGGGTCGGGGGCAGCAGGGACAGAGAGGGGGGAACTTCCCGGGGAAGTGTTACGTTTGTGGCAAGACTATCCATAAATGCCAGGACTGTCCGGATAGGGGCAGGGCCCCGCAGCAGCAGCAGGGTGCTCGACAGGAGCCGTAGAGACCTATGTTTCCCGCCGCCCTCCCGGCGCCACCACAGATGGCAGCATTACCACCCATTCCAGCGGTCCCAGTTCAGCAGGGGCAGCTGCAGTATGGGAGAGTATATCAGCTTCAGCAGGCTGCAGCCCCACAGGATCCACCAGCCATTGAGGGTATGTTCTCTATTCAGGGGACTATGGGGCGTATTTTATTTGACACGGGGGCTACACACTGTTTTATTGCTATGAGATTTGCACGCACCATTGGGTTGTTAGACACCGCAGAGAGCACCGCTACTTGTGTAGACTCACCGTTGAGTAGGGGTTCCATGATATCGCTTATGTGTAGAGGCGTGGGTATAGAGATCGGGAGGTTTACTTTACCCGCGGTTATGTTAGTATTAGAGATAACCGAGTATGATGCCATTATCGGCATGGATTGGCTAGTTGCATACCGAGCCATGATTGACTATTTCAGTAGGAGTATTATCTTTGCCATTCCCGGGCAGGAGATGTTTTTAGTGGCGATGCCTCGTCCTGAGGGAGGATCGTCCACCCATTTGTACTACATAGAGGAGGAGACCTCTAAGGAAGTGGTGATACCACTTGATTCGATTCCGGTTGTTCGAGAGTTTGCCGACGTATTTCAGGATATACCTAGATTACCTCCGAGTAGAGAGATAGACTTTGTGATCGACTTGACGCCGGGCACTTGGCCTATTGCTCGCGCACCTTACCGTATGGCTCCAGCTGAGATGAGAGAGTTACGGGATCAGATTGAGCAGTTGTTGGGTCAGGGGTTTATACGGAGGAGTACTTTGCCGTGGGGTTCCCCTGTGTTGTTCGTGAAGAAGAGGGATGGATCGTTGAGATTGTGTGTGGATTACCGGGAGTTGAATAAAGTCACGATACGGAATAAGTATCCGTTGCCCCGAATCGATGACTTATTCGACCAGTTGAGGGGAGATTCTTTATTCTCAAAGATTGATTTACGATCGGGATACCATCAGTTGCGTATCCGGGAAGAGGATGTCTCGAAGACTGCGTTCTTAACGAGATATGGTTCCTACGAATTTTGGGTTATGCCTTTTGGTTTGACCAATGCTCCAGCCGTGTTTATGAACTTGATGAATAGGGTGTTCAGAGAGTTCCTAGATCAGTTTGTCATTGTCTTCATTGATGATATTCTGGTTTACTCCCAGACAGAGGAGGAGCACGCCGAGCACTTGAGGAAGGTTTTGCAGACGCTACGTCAGAACGAGCTGTATGCAAAGTATGAGAAGTGTGGATTTTGGCTGAAGGAGGTTCAGTTTTTGGGGCACATTATTTCCGACCGGGGGATATCTGTTGATCCGGGAAAGGTATCCGCGGTGAGGGAGTGGGGACAGCCCACGACACCGACTGAGATTCGTAATTTCTTGGGACTAGCAGGATACTACATGAGGTTTATTCGGGGATTTTCAAAGATAGCAGGTCCTTTGACACATCTGACTCGTAAAGGTGTGCCGTTCATCTGGAGTGATGCCTGTCAGTTGGCATTTGATGAGTTAAAGAATAAGTTGACCTCAGCACCTGTGTTAGCATTGCGGAGATCGGGAGTTGAGTATCTAGTCTACACCGATGCGTCCTTGCAAGAACTTGGAGGTGTATTACAGCAGGAGAGTCAGGCCATAGCTTATGCTTCCCGTAAGCTAAAGCCTCACGAGAAGAATTACCCCACTCATGACTTGGAGTTAGCGGCAGTGGTATTTGCCCTTCGGATTTGGATACATTTCCTTTTGGGGGAGAAGTTTCGATTGTTCACGGACCACAAGTCCCTACATTACCTATTCACGCAGAAGGAGTCGAATATGCGGCAGCGAAGGTGGCTTGAGTTTGTGAAGGATTATCAGTTTGATATCCAATATCACCCGGGGAAGGCTAACGTGGTAGCAGACGCGTTGAGCCGTAGGCCAGTAGATGAGGTGGCAGGGGTGTGGAAGGTCAAGTGGAAGGAGTTGGGACACCAGGATGCAGTGGCCCGATCATTCATGTCTGTGATGACTGTTACGCCGCAGATTGTCATGAAGGTGGTAAAGGCCCAGGCAAATGACTCGTTCTGTCAGGAGCAGATAGTTCGGTTACTAGCAGAGGGAGCCGAGTCCTATACCGTTAGTTCAGACGGGGTTTTACGCTTCAATGGGCGACTGGTAGTTCCAGAAGGGGAGGAATTGCGACACGAGGTGATGTCAGAGTCGCACGGCTCACGGTTCGCGGTACATTCCGGTGGGGACAAAATGTACCAAGACATGAGACAACAGTATTGGTGGAGCGGGATGAAGAGAGATATTACCGTGTTTGTTTCTAAATGCGCCACTTGTCAGCTGGTAAAAGTGGACCATCAGAGACCGGCAGGGTTGCTACAGCCATTAGAGGTCCCGATGTGGATGTGGGAGAGCATCTCCATAGACTTCATCACGGGGTTACCTACGTCACAGAGGGGTCACGACTCCATTTGGGTAATTATGGACAGGTTGACCAAAGTTGCTCATTTTCTACCCGTAAGGACAGACTACACTACGGGACAGTATGCCCAGCTCTTTATTGCAGAAATAGTGAGACTTCACGGTGTGCCCCTAAATATCGTGTCTGATAGAGACAAGATATTTGTTTCACGGTTTTGGGAGAGTTTTCAGGAGGCTTTGGGCACGGATTTGCGGTTGAGTACGGCATATCACCCGCAGACCGATGGTCAAACCGAGCGTACAAACCAGATGTTGGAGGACATGTTGCGTATGTGCATCATTGATTTCGGGGGTGGATGGGAGCAGTATCTTCCACTGGTGGAGTTTTCTTATAACAACTCCTACCAGTTCACCATTGGCATGGCTCCATTTGAGGCGTTGTACGGTAGACCTTGTCGTTCCTCAGCATGTTGGTTGGAGGTGGGGGACAACAAACTACTTGGGCCGGAAGTAATTCAGGATACTTCGGCGAGGATAGAATTGATTCGGAGTCACATTCGGGTAGCTCAGGATCGGCAGAAGAGCTATGCTGATGCGAAGAGGTTCTTCAGGGAGTTCCAAGTGGGGAACCAGGTTTTACTCAGAGTATCTCCTATGAAGGGGATTATGCGATTTGGGAAGAAGGGGAAGTTGGCACCGAGATACGTGGGGCCATTCCCTATCATCGAGCGGGTTGGGTCTGTTGCATATAGACTTGGGTTACCGGAACATTTGTATCGGATTCATGATGTGTTTCATATTTCCTCGCTAAGGAAATATCTTAGAGATGATTTGGCTCATTCTCACATTGCATTGGAGGACATCGATCTCCAGCCTGATAGCTCCTACGAGGAGGGGCCGATTGCTATTTTGGACCGAAGTGAGCGGAAACTGCGGTCAAAGATAGTTCCGTTAGTGCGTGTTCAGTGGCGACATCATAATGTCGAGGAGTCCACATGGGAGCGCGAGGATGAGATGCGCGAACGTTATCCAGAGTTGTTCTTACTAGGTACCTTCTAGTTCCGAATTTCGGGACGAAATTCTGTTATTAGGGGGGAAGTATGTAATACCCCGCATTTTTTTATCAATATTTATTTATGGGATTAATTAAATTAAATGTGAATTAATTGAGAATTAATCCGGATAAATTACTAACGAAATGTGAGTTGGTATTTGATTTTAATGCGTATATATGGCAATATATGAATATTGAATTATGAAATTTGTCGTGAGATTTAAACACGACAATTTGGAAATTTTGTTGGGACGCATGTGACAGTCGCGTCAGGAATATAATTATTTTAATTAAAAAGTGAATTTTATTTCTATTAACCGTATGGTCATTTTGAGTGCGCCAACGCGTCCGGAAGGGTCGAAATAGTCAGAAAACACTAGCCGGGGGTTTAGTTTGGGTCCCGGGGCATTTTTAGGCCATACCGGCAACGTAAAAGGGTAGTTTGGTAATTTTAGAATTTTGGGAATTAAAACCCACGAAAATTAGATATTAATATCTGATTTAACCTTTACCCACTAAACCCACTAACTACACTTATTGACTTAATGGGCTACGGGGGTTATTGGAATTAGTTTTCAAGAGCTTCCTAGGGCAACCTTAACCACCATTGCCACCTTGGAGAAAAAGAACTTGTAGAGAGAGAGAGAGAGGAGAATCCTGCAGAGAGAGAGAACAATTCTTCAATTCGACATCAAAATCAGAGAAAGACATAAGGCAAGTGGTTTAATTTCGTTTCTTGCAAAGAATGCTTCTTCCATGTGTAGGAAATTTATATAATTGTATTGTTTTTGGGAGATTTATAAAAACCCATGAAATTGGAAGTTATGAATTCAGATTTTAATGTAGGATTGCATGTAGAATGGTTATTGGATGATTGAACTAAGAGAATTACTACTTTTTATATTGCAAAAACGGATTTAATTATGACTATGGAAGACTTTAAATTTCTAGGGTTCATGTTCTTGAAAATTTGGGAAAATTGGGGAGATTTGATGATTAGATGTGGTTTGGAATGATTAGACCCCATATAAATGTTGTAATACGAATTTATTATGTTTAGGGATGATTAGAAACCTTAAAACCTTGTTGGAATGACATTTAGATGAGATTAGATGTGAAGAAAAGTTGGAAAAACGAATTAAGAAAATCTGGGCTCGAAACTGGCCTCTCGTTAGAAGACCTGCCCAGGTCGTTTGAACGAGCTCGTTCGAACGAGCTTCTAACGAGTTGACAGTTTGCCTTCTAACGAGAGGAATGTTCGTTCGATGCCTTTCGTTCGAACGAGATCTCGTTAGATGCCCACTTCGTTCGAACGAACTCTCGTTCGAACAGCCTCGTTCGAACGAGACTTCTAACGAGCTAACAGTTTGGCCTTTTTGGCCTGATTTGACTTTTAGTGTTTCGTAACCTTGTTTAATTGTAGGGATGACAATTCCTTGATGACTAATCGATATAGTTGGGACATTTGGGATATATTGGGGAGTAAAATATAGAAGTGCGGTTTGAACCAAATGATATTTATGGGTTAGAACATGAGTACCAATTACGACGTGAGGATAATGGGTGACGTATAAACCGGGGACAAGCGTGTGGGTATAAAAACGAGAAGTATACCACTAAAATAAATATGGTAATAGCTAAGATGTGTGCATGCTTAGTATATATGATTTGATGTGTATGGCATACCTACCATACTTGCTATCACGGGAGGTTTGCGTTCGTTTAGGGCCATCTAATCCTTGTGTGCCTACGAGGATATAGATTGGTACCTCGAGAACATAGGTCAGAGAAGGACTTATTGGGAATTTAATAAGTCTGCTGATCGTGGGAGCGTAGGTATGTGCGTGACCCATGTGATATGACTGTGTTCGCCTCCATTGTTTTGTGATTTGCTATTATTTGAGTACGATTCTTGAGAGATTCGGAATGTGTGATCCTTATGTACGTGATGTACCGGGATGGATAGCAGAGTATGTGTGCACCGCAGCTTAGTCTCGGGGTGCTTGTATTGTATATTTATGACGTGAATAATATACACTTAAATAATGAGAACTTTCATGTTAGTATTGTGAGTATAATTATGGTAATGTTTTGAGAAGATATAACGGGATAACCGGTAGTGAATTGTATTACTAATAATTGAGAATCCGAGTTTAAGTAAAACCCTCTATTTAGTTGATAACGCTAGAATGCATAATGAGAACCGAGTAGTAAGGGGTAGAATTTATTACGGTTTGGTTAGTTACGTATGTCACTTAAATGGATACGATACGTTAGGAGTGCACAATTAGTCGAGAGGTGAGTATTTCATGTGAGTGCACGTCCTAACATGTATTTTGCATTCATTGTTTTAATGTTGTTAAAACACTTGCTATTTTAAAATACTCTCCACTTTCGGGCTCTGACCCGTTTGCTTTCAAATCTATTTTTGTAAAAACCATTTTAGGTGCCCAGCCACAAGGACACTATGCTTAGGATCTTCATTCAGGTGACGAGCTGTAGCTGTTTGTGGAAGTTACAGGACTTTGCTAGTAGACGCTTCATCTATCTTGACTCTATATTCAGCTTTCATCAGTTGTAGGGCATGTCGCCCATTTCTATTAGAAACATTTCCTATTTCAGATTTTCAGACTTTTGGCATGTAATTAATTCAGGATACATTGTTTTACTTATTTCAGTTGTGGGATTGTTGTGAGGAGTTTTCCTCCGGACTTTATTATTTTGTTGGTTATTCTATTGCTTCGTTATGGTGGATGGTTGTTATTCTTTCATTATCATTTTTACTGTATGTTAATCAGATTTAATCTAAAATTTGACAACTTACTTTTTATATACTAGGTGGTTAGTAATCATTAAAATGTTTTCGACAGTGATGCTATTAACTGAACCAACTTGGCATTTTGTATTGATTTAATAAAGGAGTAGCTACCCGGTATTTAATTATTCGGGGTGTCACAGTGGTATGATAAAAAAAAAAAAGTCTACCTATTAAGATAAATAAACAAATCTAACATTCAAAGAAAGGCCATTTACATTAATATATTTGTTGTGAGAAAATCTAGACCGACTCTCTCTTTCGACTCACACATCCGACTCTCTCTGATGTGGCATAATTCCATTTGTCCAACTGATTTTTTTTTTAATAAAAACTGAACTTTTGTACTTTAAATAAAAACTGTTTTTATTTAAAAAAAACGTTATTTTTATTAAAAAATTGTTTTTTTAATACTGTTTTTAACTTTATATAACTGTATTAAAAATGATATTTATATAAAAAAAATGTTTAAAAAACTAAAAATTTGTATTTTCGATAAAAGCCATTTAAAAAAAAACTTATTAAATGACGTGGGTCCGCACTAGCGGCCCCAACTGTATTCTTTTTAAAACTATTTTTTTTAAATGTTTTTAACTTTGTATAACTGTATTAAAAAACAGGAAAAAAAAACATTTCAACATTTTTAAAAAGATATTTATAAAAACTAAAAATTTGTATTTTCAATAAAAGCCATTTAAAAAAAACTCATTAAATGGCGTGAGTCTGCGTCAACGGCACTAACCAATCGGGATAATTTTTTATTTTATAAAAAAAAGTAAATTTTTTTTTATGAATGTTTTATAATTTTTTTGTAACAAAATCTTATTTAAAAAAAAAAAAGAAAAACAAGTTTTACCTTATTTTTTTGTCTTTTAGTGGGACAAATCATAGAGAGTCGGAAGAGAGTTCCAAAATGGGAGTCGCTCTAGCAAAGCTCATTTGTTGTTGACACCGCACGCCAACCAACCCAACCAAAAATATTAGAGTTGTTAGGAATATTTGCCACTATTGAAAGTCAATAGCGGCAATATTCCTATCCAAGACAACACTGGCTCTCTTTAGTTCCATCGGTGGTAAGGTTTCTGTTTGTATTAGTTTTCTTTACAACCCAACATAGCCTCGTTGGTTTTTCTTGTTCATATTCAGTTTTATAGTTTTTGCTAACATCTTTCATGATGTGTGTGTCTTTTGCTCATAACTTAGCTACATGTGTCAGAATATAGAATTTAAAATGCAGTTATGATCTTGTAATATTAATCTCTAACTACTCAACATGTGAGATTTTATAGAATTCAGTATTTTATAATAGAATAGTGTTGCTTTCTTTCAAGTGATACAAAGGAACTACCTTGTATTTCTTAAAAAGTGTTTTTTTAGGTTGCATTTGTTTTTTTACTCTGAATGAACAATCTTTCCTCTTAACAATTCAAAGTCAAATATAGTCCTTAAACTTTTAATCATTTAAAAAAATAAATATTATTTGGTATCTTTTAACTAAGAATGGTTCAGATTCAGAGATAAAAACAAACAACCTCTTAATGTTTAGTCAAATACATTTTCATAAATAATTTTTAGTTCCCAAGTGTCATTATCACATGGATAGTCGAACCGGTAGGGGTGTAAATGAGTCCAGCCAAGCTTGCTCAAGCTTGGCTTAAAAATATAAACGAGCCTAAAAATATGTTCCTAAGGAAATAAACACGACCTGAACCCGAGTATTTTGATTGTTTTATACTATTTTAGTCTGTATATTGGTATTCGGCTAGAATCCGAGCCAATTTCAATAAGATAACAAGCTTACAAATATGTTCAAGCTTGCCTCCTTTATTTTACGAACCGGTCTCGAACGAGCTCTTTTTTTTAACGAATAAGAGCGAAGCTCAAGCAGCTTCGTTCGTTTTATAACCCTAGTTGCAAGGGACTAAACATTAATTTTGAAAATATGTTGGACTAAAAATTAAATAAAAAATACATTTTGGGCTCTTTGTTAAGTGTTCCTTTCTAGCTATATAATTTACTACTCCCCCCCACCCCAAATTATAATCCTGTTTTTCTTTTTGGTGCGTATCAAATTAATAGTCCACTTTCCGTTTTTCGACATAATTGATGAACCAAATTCCACGATAGTAAACGTGTATTCTTAAAAACCGTCGTTTCCAAATAACAACTATTATCTTGGGGTGGAGGTAGTATTAGAAAATCTCGAGAAAAAACAAACTGAAAAAATGATAAACATAAAATGTAATTTTGTGGAAATTTGGATTGACTTGGAGTGGTAAATGGGACATATGTTATATTTGACTGATTTCTTTTCTTTGTATAATTCAATAAAAAGACTTTCAATATCTCATTGTACTTTTTTATTGTAAGCTAACAGTGGTGTGTTAGCAGTTTGCATAGTTTGTAATAGTATCTTCGTGTTATTGGGGTCTCATAAAAATTGAAATAATACAATAAATGTTAGAAAAAAAAAATCAACATGTGGATTTGAATTTAATAAATACTGATACCATATATGAATGCTTAAGATTTTACAAAATTTATTGGACTCCAGATGAAGACATTTTTAACACGGTTAAACTTGATGATTAGGGGTATTGCTCAAAGTATCCATATGAAACGATACTAATTTGTCACTGAGTCCGAATTGGTATTGGTAATATGACCATTTGACTGCGTTGTAATATGTTTTTGTAATATAAGTTTTGATATATAAAACAAATTTTTATAGTTTGAGAGTAACTCAAAACAGACCTAAAAGTGAGTGTCAAGGTCAAAATACCTACCCCCCCCCCCCCAAAATTAGAAATTTCAATCTGATAATGAGATTATTTTATGCAGGTTATGACTGATAAATATAAAATAGGCCAAACTTTTAACAGTTATCTTACTGAGAGTATCTCAATTGTTACACACTTTTGGTACATAGTTTGACTGACATTTGTGTCAATGAATGCATTGTTCATTCAAACGAGTTCAGCAGTGAGATTTGTTGATTGAGAAGAGGTATTATTTTGTTAGCTTGTTTCATGAGTTTATATGTGAGACCACATTTGGCTTGGTAATTTCACATTGGCATTTTACTTAATTAAAGTTACCAAAATTGGTCTATCAATTAAGGCGTGATCGATGCTAATTGTAACCATATATCCGTATTTTTCTGATCTCCATTGACACATAAGAATCATAATATTTCCTCGCTTTTCCCGTGCACATAGGTTATTGATTGTTGAACAACGGTGAAACCAAAATCTAATTTTGGAACGTGCAAAAGTAATGATTTTGGCAATCAGTAGTATTGATGCCCAAATTTACAATCAAGTCATGAAGCATTGCGAGAAAAATTAAAATTCATAAGTTCAATTAGTCCAAATACATCTGGAATAAACCAACCAAAATGTACATTGAACAACTATATGAATAGGTTAACTGTGAATAACTATAAATATGTAGTATAATAGCCAGTATAGCAATTATATGACTTACCATTGAAACAAGAAATAACATAGGTAATTGATTGATGTTTATATATAATTCCTGAACACATGAGGTAATTGGACTTCCTTGATGCTTTCAACCTTGCAAAAAATTGTTTTGTGTTCTGCTGCTCTCTATCGTTTTTCCACGATGCTTATTTCTCTCTCCAATTGTGCTTTATTTTTTTCTTGTTAGTGATCAGCATGTTGTATGTTACGTAGAGCTCTAATTTCATTACGTTGTTGTTGGTTTTGTAACTTGTAATAGTCTCACTAGTGGTCCATACCACACATTGTTAGTTACTCCATTCTTAAAACTTATGGAAAAAGAGAAGGAGGATTATAACTTTGTTTAAAACTACAGAATCAGACAGAGATCATCGTAGAGTTGAAATATAAAATGGACAAGAGAAAAAGGCACTTAAGTCCTGTCCCAATTGCTCTATTTGCCATTTCCATACTTGTGTTTGGTAAGTTGCTTAAGATGTGCAAAATACAAAGAAGGGAAACTGATGAGGACACTTCATCCACATCAACATCTAACTCAGGTGCTATCTCCACCTTAGCGGGGAAGTATGAAGTTTTTTTAAGCTTCTGCGGCAAAGACACTCGTAAGGGATTTACAGATTTCCTCTACACCTATCTTCACGATGCCCGAATTCACACTTTTAGGGACGATAACGAGCTTCGCGTTGGAGAAAATATTGGTCCCGAGCTTCTCAATGCAATCAAGGACTCAAAAATCTGCATCCCAATTTTGTCCGAAAACTACGCTTCCAATAAATGGTGCTTACGTGAACTCGTCCAGATGGTTGAGTGCCACACAACTGACGGCCAAATGATTTTTCCTATTTTCTACGACGTAGATCCGTCTGACATACGACATCAAACAGGAAGTTACAAAAAGGCCTTTTTTGAACACAAGAAGAAATTTGATGAAAAGACTGTCCAAGGATGGAAGGAGGCTCTCACAAAGGTCGGAAATTTGAAAGGTCTGGAATTAAAGAAAGAAACTGATGGGTAATTTGTTACACTCACTCCTAGAGTCCAAATTTGTTGATGCTCACTAAGCAAGGGGTAACACGACCCTTAACTGTGATTTGTTGAAGAATATCTTAGTAATTGGTCTCTCAGTTTTTAACGAGTCATCAATACTCCAACCAATCACTTTGAGGGTTGTGTTAACCCTCACTAATGAGGTTCAATAAATTTAAATTCCTCATTCCTCTAACTCACCTATTCTTTGGTATGCAAATACAATAACTACTATAGTGCACATGGTTCCCACTATTACATTCGAGAGGGTTAAATTACTAGCGATTAGGCCATCTCCAATGAGGATTTTTATTTATACAAATTTATATGACTAAAATGTAAGATTCAAAAAACTTTATTAGATGGAGATTTTTATTATTTATCCTTTTATGACGTGGCAAGATTAAGGTATATACATTTTAATGAGAATTTCTACGTGTATAAATTTATAATGAAACTTACTATATGACGTAGATAACGATAATTTTTCCCGCACATTATGTAGTGATGTTTTACTGTTAACACATATGATAGAACTTTAGAAATAACACCATTGGAGATTCATCTTTTTAACTTTTCTAACGATATAAAAAATGGCCAAATCACATACAAAATTTCTAAAATTACACATACACAGGATAAAAAGGCTTTTACACACAACTGACATTGGAGCTGGACTTAATTTCTATTATTGGAGGTTAAGATACATTGGCAATGCTTGCGATTGAAATAACAAGTAAAAAATCAACAAAGAATTAAACAAAACATACTCATGCACACTCTCACAGATGTTAGGGCATGTTTTTAGTGTAGATAAGTTATTGCATAAGGCTTGCCTACATCGAACTTCCCCAGACCCTACAAAAGCGAGAGCCTTGTGCACTTGTTACAATTTTTTTTTTTAAAGTTATTGCATTAGCTATCTTTATTTCAATTATCATTATTTTTAATATACTTGGGGAAAAATTGAGGAAAGCAAGGCAGAAAAACTTCTTTCTTCTTCTTCTTTCGATGCTTATTTTTTCCTTTTAAAACTTTCCTCCCTTTTATGTCAGTTATATATATCTGCAGGTATCAAGGGAAACTAGTAAAATTGGTTGTTGAAAAGGTTTTGTCAAAGTTGAAGAAGAATTACACAGATGTGCCTGACACCTTGGTTGGAATGGATCATCACGTTGAAAAAATGAGGGAATTACTAGATGTCGACTCCAATGATTTACAGATTGTTGGAATCCATGGCATGGGTGGTATTGGCAAGACAACTATTGCCAAGGTCATCTACAACAAGCTATGTGACCGCTTCGAATCTTGTTACTTCCTCTATGATGTTCGGGAAACGTCAAAATGCAAGGGTCTTGATAATTTGGAACATCAACTTCGTAGAAAGAAAGCTTTGATTGTTCTTGATGACGTTGATGAAGAGTCTCAATTTGATAAGCTTGTAGGAAAGGCCGATTGGTTTGGTTCTGGAAGTAAGATCATAATCACAACAAGAAATAAAGACTTTCTAAATAAACTTGCAGCGGTTTATAAGAAAAAAGGTCTGCCTGAACTTTATCGGGGTTATGAACCACAATTGATGAACGATGATAATTCTCTTCAACTATTCCGAAAGCATGCCTTTGAGACAGACTTACTTTCAAAAGATGATGATATGCTCTCTGAGGAAGTTGTAAAAATTGCTGCAGGGCTTCCTTTGTTCCTTGTGACTACAGGGTCGTTATTATATGGTAAGGACAAATGTTTTTGGAAAGTGACATTGAAGAAGCTAGGAAAAATATGTCACCCCCTCGAGGAAGTCAAGAAAAGTTTGAGAATAAGCTTTGATGCATTAGACGTTGAACAAAAAGAGATATTTCTTGATATTGCATGTTTCTTCGTTGGAAAGGATAAAGAAAATCCTTTTTATATGTGGGATGACTGTAAATTTTGTCCAATATACAATATTAGTGTCCTTATTCTCAAGTCTCTGGTAACGGTTAGAGATAATAATACGCTGTGGATGCATGATACGCTTAGAGATCTCGGTAGACAAATTGTTTGCGAAGAAAATTTGAATCAGCTGGGGGATCGTAGTAGGTTGTGGTGTTGTCATGAAGCCTTGGAAGTATTGGAGACATATACGGTAAGATAAGAGTGTATTATTAATTTTGACCTCCTTATCTAGCAGTTTTCTTGCTTCCTCATTCATGTAAATACAATATAAAATGCTATTAAACCCAAACTCTGTGTTA
Source organism: Sambucus nigra (assembly GCA_949130495.1). Taxonomy (NCBI): domain Eukaryota; kingdom Viridiplantae; phylum Streptophyta; class Magnoliopsida; order Dipsacales; family Adoxaceae; genus Sambucus; species Sambucus nigra. Next base: position 397,392,815 of record OX422224.1, read on the forward strand.
AGTCATGTATAAATCGAGGAAGGATAATATTCCAGTACGTTGAAATAGTCATTAAGTTTTCTTTAAACAAAATAATGTGTGAAAAAAATCTTCCGCAATTAGAATTTTTTTAGTTTGGACTTCCTAAATTATAATTATTTTAATATATTTCTAATGGGCAGGGAACAAATAAGGTCGTAGCCCTCTCTCTCACGTCAGAAGCTCCTCCCAAATGTCTTAATGGAAAACAATTTGTGCAGCTACCGTATCTAAGGTTTTTGAATGTGGGTTTCTCAAGCCTTGATGGAGATTTTAAGCATCTTCTTTCAAAATTAAGATGGCTTGAGTGGAGATACAGAAACTTGGGGGATATTGACCCAACCAATATTCATTTAAAGAATCTTGTTATTCTTGATCTATCAGATAGCGAGATCACAGATGAATGGAAGTTTTGGAGTCAAATTCAGGTTTCATAGAATAATCTCTGTCCTTTTGTTTCTATTAAGTTAAATTAATTGTTATAAACATCATTTTATATCCCCTTGAAAAGAAATGACTATATTTTATTGTTTTACAGATGGCAACAAAGTTGAAAGTTCTGCATCTCTCAGGTTGCCTTGGGTTAAGAAAAGCTCCGGACTTTTCCACGTTTGCGACTTTAGAGACATTGATTCTCACAGATTGTCAGCAATTGGAAGAAATTAACCAATCGATTGGGGATCTTATAAATTTGAGAGTTCTAGATTTCTCACGCTGCTATGGCTTAATAAGAGTCCACTGTTCCACATTTTCTGCGGCTTTGGAGAGTTTGCATGCATTCGGCTGCAATTCCCTGGAAACATTACCTGATTTGTCAAACTCAAAAAGTGTAAAGACGTTAAGTTTATGGGGGTGCAAGAGCCTAACTGAGATTCAAGGCCTAGACAAATTGGAATCCTTAGAATATTTGGATATGACATATTGCAAATCCCTTGAAAGATTGCCCGACCTATCAAACTTTGGAATGCTAAAAGAACTAAAACTATGTGGTTGCGATAAGTTATGTGAGGTTGAGGGACTTAGTGTTTTGGAATCCTTGGTGAGCCTGACCCTGCCATTTTGCACATCACCGAAAAAAATATCAGATCTGTCAAACCTGAAAAATATAAGGGAACTTATCATTGATGGTTTGGAGAATATAACTGAGTTTCAGGGACTTGAGGAACTGAACTTATTAGCTCAATTGCAGATTGGCAATGGAGAGTCAATTGAAAAATTACCCGATTTTTCGAACTTTAAGAATTTAAATTTTTTTTATGCTTGTGGATGTGTGAAATTAACTGAGATCGAGGGAATTGAGGGACTGAGATCCTTGGAATCGTTGTACATTGGTGGTTGGGATTCGATTGAAATATTACCCGATTTGTCAAACCTAATAAGTTTAAAATTTTTAAAAGTTGAGGAGTGTGCGAGACTAACTGAGATCGGGGGACTGGGATTGAGATCATTAAAATATCTGGAAATTACTCATTGCGAGTCGATCGGAAAATTACCAGATTTGTCCAACCTTAAAGAATTAAAAGAAATAAGTGCTTCTTACTGTGTGAAACTAACTATGCTTCCAGGACTTGACGAACTGAGAGCCTTGGAAGAGTTGTCCATATCTGGATGCAAGCAATGGCTGTGTGAGACTAACCGAGCTCCAGGGACTTGACGGACTGCAATGCTTAGAAGTGCTGGAAATGAATGGATGTGAGCGGTTTGAAACACTACCTGATTTGTCAAACCTTAAAAAGTTAAAGAGTATTAAGAGCTTCCAACTACGTGAGACTAATTGAGATCTGGGGGCTTGAGGGACTGGAATCCTTAGATTGCTTGTCACTTTCTGGATATACATTTGCATTCCAACTACCTGATTTGTCAAATCGTGGTTTGAGAGCTCTACATTTGCCATACTGAGGAATGCAATGAAAGGATGTTTTTGGCATGGTATATCTCACTTTTTTATTATGTTAGTGTCTTTTTTATATTTGTAAGGATGATCTTCCATGCTTGGTTGCTAATTATGTATTATTTTCTATTTTTTTGATTGATTCTAGAAACAATCAGCTTTGTTGCTACAAATCAGAAGTCTGATTACGATTGTCTTGCTACATGGACCAGCAAAACAGAGAATTCCCTGATGAGCATGGGTTACTGGTAACATGTTATTCTCTCTCTCTCTCTCTCTATCTATCTATCTATCTATCTATCTATCTATCTATCTATCTATCTATATATATATATATATATATATATATATCTATATATATATCGTTATTATTGTTTGTTTTTAAATACTTTCATCTTGACTACACGGCTAAAGCAGTAGCCACTCCTCTTAGCAGCAGCAATTCAATATCCCCTCCTGATCCTCCTTATTAAGATCCAACATGTTATTGTAATATTGTTGGTTCCCTTCAATGATCAACGTTTACTCGACCAGACATAAGCTTTGCTGTCAATCAAGTGTGTCAACATATGCACGCTCCTCGTGCTTCTCATTTTACTCTTTCATGTGCGTTTTAAGCTACTTGAAATGAACCTTGCATTATGGATTACTGTTATACAAAAACTCTTCAACTGATCTTGTGGTCCACTCGGATGCCGACTAGGCTGGTTTTCCTCATGCCGTGGCTGATCTCATCTGATAATGAATATGAGAAGTTTAAAATTTCAGTTTTCTTTCCTACCTTTTTTCTCAACAACTTTGGAAATCTCTAGCAAAAAAATAACTTTTACACTACACGACAAAGAAAATTGATGAGAAGGATTACAAATTACAATAATGAACCTAGTGGGGAACATAGATGAATAAAAACATGAAGAACAATAAGGAAAAGCCAATAATTCCAAGCACAGGAGAATTTCAACGTAAAAAAACAAATCATTAACGAAAAGCCAATAATAATCATAACAGAGGAAGGCTTTAATGGTTCATTAAAAAAACAATTCACAGAATCAATAGTTAATACATTATTTAAAAAAAAATCATTAGACATTGAATGAAACGTTCTAATATGCAAACAAATATTAACATATATGTGTATGTATATACCAAATCTAGGACTTGCAAAGAATGTTTTCCGGGTTTCGGAAGCAAAACGTGTAGATCACTTGAGAGGAGCGTGTTTTTTAATATGGAAATTATTTTTTTCTTTAGAAGATCTGAATTTTAAAACTATGGAAGGAAAAAAACACGTCAAACAAAAAATGAATGTGTCTTTAATTTTTATCATCTCCCATCTAAAAGAACAAATCAGCAAAAGCCTGTTGTCCAAAACAACACGGTTTCAAAATACACTTTTATTCCCCAATTCTTATTTCCATATATAACAAAAATACGTCAACAAGTACATCTAGGCGCCATTCTCTGCTTTCTGATCTTTGCATTCCAAAACCTCATCCTATTAAGATTTATTGCGATAATATTAGTGCTACTTATTTGGCGATTAATACAATTCAACATGATTGTAACAAACATATTGAAACTGATGTTCACTTTATTCGTGAGCCCATTGCTTCGGGTTCCGATTTCTTGAACTTCTCAGTTTTCTACTCATGATCAACTTGCTGACGTTTCCACTAGAAGTTTACCAGTTTCACACTTACGGTTCAATCTCTGTGTGTTACCTCACCTCGCTCGATTGAGAAATATCTTCCATTGTTGTGTAGATAGGTTTTGTTATTTGTGCTTATCTATTTTATCATCTCTGTTATTTGTGCTTATCTATAAAGGATAGATGTGTGATTGTGGTACACTATGTACAACAATATATTGAGATCAATCCAATTGTGTGCCTCAAGTTTGGGGTTTACATCTTTAAGCCTCTTTAGATATAATGGAATCAAAATCTGATCTCTACGCGGGTGTTTAAAGGGAAGTTTGGGCATTTGAGGACTTCGAACTCGAAAAATACCTTCGAAAGTATTTATATTTTTGCATGGCTAACTGCTCGTGGTCTAATACACAACTTTTTATGGGCTTTGTGTTCAAAAAGTTCCATATTTAACTTTGCTACAAAGGGAGTTAGCGACCTATACGATGAGCCGGACAGAGATCTGGCTCATTGCTCATTTTGCATTGTGTTACCATTATGTTTCTCTCTTATATAGTTTCTTTTTCATTTGTTCCGCTGTTGTGCTTTCGAGTGGGTTGTTGGTCCATTTTTGTTCTAATTTTTTTGCATGGTATAAGTACAATGGTAAATAAATACATTGTTCTTAATACTCGGGGGTACCTCACGGGGATAAAGAGTTGAAATCGCAAGCCCCGAGTTAAAACTTGGGTCTACTACTTATATATGGATTTCGAAACGAATTCACAACTTAACACCTTTTTGTTTTTGTTTGTAAAACAGGCATGAATTGCAGGAGATTATTGAGCTGGTTGGAGAGTTGGGGTACTTCTATGTGGCTTGGATTGCAGTGGACATTGATATGTTTGTATTGCATTTTGGGATGTTTTCTTCATGTATTAGATTTCTATTGAGATGGATGTGGTTAAATTGTTGAGTGAACATTGTGATATATATATATATATATATATATATATCATATATGTGTATAGATTCTCATGTTTATGTTTTTATTCGTGTTGTATTTCGGTGGACAGTGAGATAGTTACCGGTTACTTATATTAAATACATCTGTCATTGTTATCTTATGTTTGGGATGTATTCCTACTCTCATTCAAGTTAGTTCACTTAATTTAGCCACCAAGCATCAGGGGCATGGAGTAATTTAAAGAGGGGAGGGGTGGGGTGGGGTGGGTGGGTGGGATGATTTTATTATGAGATATTTCCCCCCTCCCCCCATACTACTTAAATATACCAATTTCCCGAATAATTCTACTACACGAAATTAGAAATCATTTAATTACCGCACAAAAATTAAAAAAAGGCAATTGTAAACAGTAAATTTTTCGGCAAAAAAACTTACTATCGACGGTCATTTGGAGTTTGAGATATGCTAGTTCTTCGTATTGAGGCATTGACATCCACTAATTTTTATATTGTTCATTGGGGGTCTAAACAAACGGAAAGTTAGTTAACTTGCCAAATGTCTAAATTGCCCTTAGTGTATATTGTTAATGTCAAGTTCACTTTTTACTTTATTTAGTTACTTAATGAAACTTGAGTAAAAGTAATAAATTAATCAAGTATGATTAATAGTGCAAATATTCAATCAAAAATAATTTAAAGTAAATTAGTTTTGATACTTTTGTGTCATTTATTTTACACCCATCTTTATTTCTATGTATACATAAGTTTATATGTTGTGTCATTTACTACCAATTTATATACTCAAAATTGTACTTTTATCAAAATTAGGTTGTAAATGCTAAAATATTTATAAAAAATAATCGATAGATTACACAACAAAAATAATGAATATGAAATAAAATAATCAAAACATAAAAAGTAACAAAATAGCTGACAAAGCCATATATGTCCTCCGAAAACCTAATTTAAATGATGGAAAAAAGAGAGGCAGTTTTCATGTTGAAAATAAAGAGAAAAAAAGTGTCACACACTTTGCACCATTAGGCGAAATTAGTTTAGAAGTCAATTATTATATTAAGTTCTTTTACTCTTTTTAGAGAAATTTAAATGATTTTTATATGACGACTTAAATAATAATAATTGACAATCGATGATGATTAACTAACATAAGTTACATAACCCACACATGAACAATAGTTGAAACACAAAAAAAAAATTAGAAACTAATTGTAATATTTTTTATTATAATTATATTAAGGGTTAATAGTTATGAAGTCCATTCACTTGGTCAATGTGACAAAAAAACTTTTGACTGAATCAATGGTGTTAAAGGTCATATTTTACCAACTCAGCATATTAAAATGACATATATACCATCAAAATCTCTTTGAGCGCTGGGTCTTTTTTTGCCTAAAAAAACTCATCAAATCTTTAAAAATCCAAAATTCACAAAATTTATATATTTGGAGTCTACTCGTCAAGATCTATCCAACACCACCAGTATTCGATATTTTTCGACGAAAAAATCGAAACAAATAAATTTACTGTTTCTGTAAAACCTCCATTTTTCCGGCGAAAACTCCATTTTTTTCGGCAGAAATTCTTCTTCTCCAGCTTGGGCAATGGTGCCACTGGCACGAACAAAAAAACAAAGAAATAGACAAAGAGAGAGAGAAACGAGGAGACAAAAACACTCCGACGAGAATTCTGACGGCCTCCGATGAGATTTTTCGGTGAGCTATTTCCGGTGAGTCTCCGGGCGGGTGGGGTGGGGGTAGAGGTAGAGGTGGGTCTACTAGAGAGAGAAAGAGTGTGAGATTATATGTTTATTTTTAGAGAGAGAGAGAGTAAGTGAGTTTAAAATGAGTATGTGCGAGGGTACATTTGTATAAATATATATAGTCTATAATGAAAAAGGACATGTACATTAAAAAAAGCCAACATAAATTAATGCATCTTTGACCCAATAAATAAGACTAGTCTTGAATTATTCCTTATATTAATTATTGGGGTGTGACTCTCGTTGAATACCAACACATTCGATTACGTTAGTGTTTTGTACGCAGCGCAAAAAATTCAAAGTTTGTCCAAATTGTTCAATTTTCTAATAATTTGTTGGAGTCGAAAAAATATGAGCAGAATTACATGTGACTGGTCAAATTTTCCTCACAATAATACAATTTTAATGGGGAGAATTTTGAAAAGTCTATTATGAACCACTATAACCATTGGCAGGGTGAAGAAATTAACGAATTCTACAGCGCACAAAATTTTTGGTAAAACCTACAAATATATATTCTAACAATAGTTTATTGAAAAGGTACTATTGAGGATGACAAGAAGTTAAAAAACTGGTATTTTGAATATTTTGACACCAAATTCACTTGGCTTTAGAGGAGCTTTTTTTTTAGCACTAATGATTTACATAGAAAACTGTTCAGACTTTATAATTACAACACTTTCACCCTAATTTCATTTTTTCTACTATTAATATTAACGTTTTTTTATTTATTTAAGTTACTCATTGAGATAATGTTGTAATTAGACATAACCCTCGCTTCAAAAAAAAGATTTATCCACTCGCATGCATAAGGTAGAATAAAGTCAATGCATAAGGTACAATTAGGATGATGCACATGTGGAGGGTTAAGAGTAATTTTTAAAAAAGTGGGGTATTGTGTCTACTTACGGCACTATCTCAAGGGATAAATTAAAAATAAATATAATAATTGGTTCTCTAACGTGAATAACAATATTTTTACCATAAATGATAAATCTCAAATTGATTATTTATTTGGACAGTTAATAATTGTATGATTATCTATTAGTATTTAATAATTTTATTTAGTCATATTCCATTTTTTCGAAGTAAATCTGGAAAAAAATTCTCTCTTAGCTTGAAAATTATGCAACTATAAAGCTACCACATTAAAACCCAAAAGCAATTAATATAAGTAAACTATGAGTCCTTCTATCACGACTCACAGACAAGACACATTTAATGCAACGCACTGGTATGTCTCATCCGTATTGACTCGTGTTCGGGTCCAACAGTAGTGAAGCGCAGGCACAAGCCAATGCGGATGAGACATATCAGTGCGTCGCACCAATATGTGTCGCATTTATGAGTTGGCCTAGAATTATTGTTAAATTATTTAGGGGACTATATTTGTAAGATTCTCATGTTTATTTTTTTATTTCTTCTGTATTAAGGTGGAGAATGAGATAGTTATGGGGGATATATAATAAATACACGTGTCATTCTTATCTTATGTTTGGGAAATGATCCTGAAGCAATTGAGTTTTTTCGAGTTGTCAATTAGGTTAGTTTGGCCACTAAGTACCAGCAGCAGAGTAATTTAAAAGAAATTTGGGGTGATTAGGGCTTATTTTCAATCGGTTTGGTTGGTAAATGGAGCATACAAATACCATACCAATTTTGAAATCATCAAACCAAAATTACCAGTTTTACCATCCGGTACATCAACCCATATACCAAAATCAAACCGTGCGGTACATCGGTAAAATTGGTTTTTCAAAGAATACAACAAATTTCTTTTTACGATAAATTTGGTAATACTCGGTACATAATGGTATTTTTTTGTACCACTTGCCAAAAGCTTTTTATATGCATAAAAAAAACAGAAAATAACCTACATAATTGTGCCGTCTCCATAATTATATATAAACATCAAACTCCAAAATAAACATCACAAATTGTAATTCAAGCTACACTATTGTCCAAATAACTCGAATAACTATCAACCTGGGTCGTCATATTAAATAACAAACCAAAATGAAAATGCTTCACATTCTTTATTTCTTGCAATCCCCACTTCTTCATCTATGGATATGCATACTTTACGTTCCATGAATACAATCTTTAATACACAACCACAACATCAAGATCAGACAGACCGTTCTCGTGATCAAAGGACCACAGCCACGTAAGAAAAGGTAGGCATTCATGTAAGTTTCCCGCGGGGGGGGGGGGGGGGGGGGGGGCTGCAATCAAAGAGAAATAACTTATAGCTAAGTTATTCTATTACAATTCGGTTTGACAATACAACAATAACAATAAGAAACTTAAACAATAATCATAAACTCATTCACCCACAATCAATATTGTTAACATAAAATGGGGATGTTCCATCAAAACACCCACAAACTTTTGGAATATCACTATCCAATATTGTTCCATTTAAATGAAATATCACTGCCCATTTAAATGGAATATCACTGCCCAATATTGTTCCATTCACCCACAATCAATAAGTAGAGAGTCATTCACCCACAAACTCTTGCAACATCACTGCTCAATATTGTTCCTTTCAAAACACCTACAAAAGTTCGGGCCACAGATGTTTCATTTAAATGGACAGCGATGTTCCAATTAAACTTGCACCAGTGATGTTCCATTTGAACTTGCACCCATTTAATCCTGCACCCATTTAAGAGTTCGAACCAGTGATGTTCCAAGAGGTGAACATTGGTCCCCAAAGTTTGGGTAGTGATGTTCCAAGAGGAAAAATTCCAAGAGTTTGCAAAAAAAAAAAAAAAATCATTAACAATGTGAAACAGAAAAGTAATTCATATTAGAAAATCCTTGCATACCTCATTCATCTCAATTTGGTTGAATCTTCATGTTAGCAAAATCATTAATAACACCATAAAAAAACAGGAAAGTAATTCATATTTTTTATATTAATGAAGAAAATGAAAACAAATATATATGAAGTGAATAATTACAATTTAGAATATAAACTTACATTCCTCATTCTCCTCAAGCGTTTCATATGAATCTTCAATATCGATGTTTGGATAAGCTTTTAGCCAATCTTGAGCCCAAACTAAGAACTCCACGGTTTTTGGTGTCAAAGGGCTTCAAAATTAATCAAGTACTCTTTTACTTGTACTAAATGCACAGTCGGAAGCGACCGATGTTAATGAATAACTAGTATGCCATGTGCCATCATTGCAAGTGTACGATAAGTTGGAACTTTTCCTTTCCACCAAGCTAAAACATCAAAATTAGAATCATCAAGACACTCTATATCATCTTGTAGATACCTATCCAAATCATTCATCAGTTTGACATTTTCATTCCGCTTCAAATACTTAGAGATTTTTTTTCAAGGCATGCTTTTAAACATTCCCAACGGGATTTGCCACAAAGTCCTCTTCTCCAAAGGTACTCTTACGTCTGTCAAGATCCATAAATATATGATATTGCAATTTGTAATGATAATATAGTTATTACATCTATTTTTCAAATTATAAAGAAAATCAAATAATTTATCTTGCTTTTCCATGTGTGAAAGCATGCGATCTTTGGCATAAAATTTAGCATACCAATACTCAACAAATTGCATTTTATGGCGAGGATCTAAGATGTGTGCAACAACTAGAATTAAGTTTATCGAAGAAATATCACAATACTTGTCAAATTTTTCATTCATTTTGCAAGCCATATCACGAAAAAAGGATCATCACTATCAATATAATCTAAAACAAGCTCTTTAGTTAAACTTACTTCGTCACAATAAAAATTAGAAGTGATGTAATGAGAACCGGTACGTGTTGTAAGAAGAAAGAAATCTTTTAAAAATGTGTGCAATGCCTTTAACTTTTTTCAATCACTCTCCGTTATCATACCCACCCCGGCACTAACTTCCACATTGTAGCTTAAATCTTGTTCATCTGGACCTTCAAATGCCTTTTGATATTTCATGTCCACACCTATCATAAGGTAGGTTGTATTCCACTTATTTTTTACTTCAAGGCATACATTCTTCTTTGATGTTATTCTTTCTTCTAATGCACATTTTTTGAAAATTTGCAACCTCGAAGGAGAACTTCTCACATATTTAATACTTCTTCGAAGATGTTTAATAATATCCTTCATTTCAACAATGACATCACTCACAACAAGATTAATGATATGTGCAAAGAATCTCACATGAAAAAACTCACCTAACATCAACAAACAACCTCTTTTGTTAAATCATTTTTTCAAATCCTCAACACACTTGTCATTATTTTTTGCATTATCAAGCGTAATGGTATTCAACTCGTCTAAACCCCACTCTAACAAGCATGTCTCGATGGCTTTTGCAATAGCCTCACCCTTGTGAGGGTGTGGTAGTACACAAAAACTAATTATTTTTTTTGTAGCTTTCAATCCTTGTCAACAAAGTGAGCCGTGACGCACATGTACCCTAAATTTTGCATAGAATTCTAGAAATCGATTGTGAGGGATACTCGTGTAGAGGATTTCTTAAAATAGTCTTTCAAATTCTCACCTTCTTGAAGAAATATAGGCCAACAATCTTTTGTGATGGTGGATCTAGAAATTATATGAAATTTAGGATTCAACTCTCTACAAAACATCGTAAAACCAATATTTTCAATGATACTAAAAGGAACTTCACAAAGAATAATCATTTTTGCAAGAACCTTGCGATATAATGCTTGTTCGAATGTCCAATTATTAGGTTGTTGACCCCAAAAATTTAATACTCTTTGTTTTTCATCAACGTCATTTTGATATTTTTTTTACATTTTCTTCTAAGACGATTCCACAATAAAGTAGTCCCACTTCTAGAAGGGCAATTAAAATTTTCACCACAAGACACACAATCACAAGTGCCGATAAATATTCCCTCAAGCATATGTCTATTCATATGAGTCCAAACTTCATAACTACCTTAGTTTTTTTATTTGTTTTGTACCTACTTTAGGGTGTTTTTTACTCACTTCAATGCAAGGTTTACTGCTCATAGCTGCATCAATAGTATTGTTTTCATCCATCCCTGACATTTATGAATTAGCAATACTAAAATACTAAACATTAGTACAATTTATTATGACACAACAATATCATAATCTAATATTAAAACAATAACATGAAGTAAGTAAATCATTTACCAAAAATATCATACATAATATTTCCCATTTCAATTGTTATACATTTCAAGAGGGCTTGGTAAGAGATACAACAAAAGAGTCAAGGTTAATGAGTAGAATAATATATTTCTTTCTAATAGGATAAAACTCCTAATACTATAACAAAGGATACAAACATGTCAATGTCAAATATATGATATATGCATCCTTATAACAAAAGTTGGGCCACCACCAACCCTCTAAAAAATAGACAAAAAGCCTCTAGCTGTCAAGAAGGCCCCTTGTCCACCTCTCAAGCATCACAACATAGTATTCATGCTTTACTGGGTAAAGGTCTTTGACAGTCATCCTATCAAGCTGGTGCAAGTCATATATTTTTTTGTTCACCCGCCATAACTTGGCGTTCGACCACGTTGAACAACTACCTTTGTATTCCCTAAGCTTATATAGATTTTGAACTTCTTACAAAAGAGACACTCAAGTTGTCCTTATTCTTTATGTTTATGGTAATTCTCTAAAAAAGTATCATTGCGATACTCATCATTAAACTCTTTGTACCACTTTCTCTTCCCATTCACCTTCGAGTTGCCTAGAAGCTTGCAAATATTTCCTTTCAATACCATTGTTCGCCAAAGAACTCAAACCTATAAAGTAAAAAGATGTATTTTAATATTACACCTTTTTTATACTGTCAATTTTAACTTTCATAATTATAACTTAAATATAACTTAATTATAACTTTCATAAGTGATTCTAAATATTTGTGAGTGCTTATGTGGGATATTAAATATTAATTTAACTTTAGTGAGATAACCGACTGTAATTGAAACTCTAATGATCTCAGCAAATCGAGAGTAATTGGAACTCTAATTAGTCGATTACATATTATTGTGAGATAAATAATAGTGTATCATAAGTTGTTTATTTCCAATTTTTCAAAATCAAAGAAGCTAGATTCGTGAATCTTCTTTAATTATCTCAGCAAACAAACGATAATGGGAACTTTTGTGAGTCATTGCATAATATTGTGAAATAAATAATAGTGGAGCATAAGTTATCTTTTTCATTAGTTGAAAATCAAATCAACTAAAATCATTAATCCGCTTTTATTATCTCAGCAAACAGATGGTAATGAACCAAAAGAAACCCACATCACTGTGAAACAAAAGAAATGCATTATTTCAGCAAATAATAATACAACATAAGTTGTCTTTTTCCAATATTTCAACATCAAAGAAATTAGATTCATGAATCACCTTTGATTATCTCAGCAAAAAAGGAGTAAGGGAACTCTAATTAGCCAATTAGAGTTCTCGAGTTGAGAGAGTCATAAAATAAGTTGAGAGAGCCGTAACACTAACCTTGTGAGGGAGGAGAGAGGTTACGAAATGAGAGTCGTAACACTAATGTGACACCCCACCTATTAAAATAATGGGTGGTCAGCCCTCTACCAAAATAAAATATTTTTCTCATATGGCTCATTAACATAGAACGAGGATGACCAATACACAATAAATCCATACACAGTAACAAAATCCAACTGACCAAGAAAATTTGAAATACAAGTCTGAATAAAAGGGGCAACATGCCCAACAATACTAGAATAGAGAATAAAATCTAGAATATCAAGAATAGAAGCGACTACTCAGAAATCCTGCAATCTTCGACACCAGTTGCAACTACGTGTACCTGGAAAGAAAAATTATCCTTGGAGTCCCTCTGGTTGGACACCTAAAAGTTTTGAAAATATATTTGAAAGAGGTTAGAGCCCAAAACGTTTTAAAAATATTTATCAAATAATTAAGATAAAGTAAATAAATATGGAGCTAAACTTTTCATATTTAAGTCGATGTCGCACTCTCATGAGATTACCCCTCACCTCTTAACTATTGTGCACACCTAGCGCTTAAATATTAACCCACCTGGTTACACTACTATGTCTAACTAGACTCATTGCAAATCTCACTAGCACACTACACTGACCCGAGCATTATCTAACATTCATTTTTAACTATGTCTCTCAACAACTTAATAAATTATTAATTAATTTATAATTTTACTCCACTTATTTAACCAAATTCATATTTAATGTACTAAGTTTGTATATAATTTACTAAACTATTATGGGGGAAAAATACAGCTATAAAATAGCATGACACGTGGCGAGCACCCCGGTCAAGATGGGGAGCAACATACGCTCCAACAAGAGAAGGACAACTAGAGTCCTTGATAAACTAGAAGACCGACGAACAGTATTTTATTTAAATCAAACTCTACAAGGATATGGCTTATACAATTGTAACCCCTAACTCTATATAAAGGGGACACTCCCCATTATGAAAGGGGGATCAGAGGCTAGAGAAACACTCCCATTTAACTTCTTTCAATTTTATAATAAAACAGTAGTGCAACCCTGTAGACGTAGGGCATTTATGGTCGAACCACATAAATCTTTCTCTCTCTCTCTTATTTACTATTATACATGCATCGTGATGGTTTGACACCCCCTACGAGTGATTTTTTTTCTACCACAATTGGTGCCGTGTGTGGGAACATCACAAAAAAGTCTTTCCTTATTATTGACGAGACGAAAATTTACGTTGCGCCGCAATGGTTTACACGCACATAATCAAAAGATAAGTTTTCTTCTTTTAATATGTGCACCAACAGTTATATGTTTTATATTCAATTATATGTTTTGCACAAGGATCGTTTCATTGATGTAAGGTTTTCGAACATTTATGTTCATAAACCGTCTACTGGGCGTATATTTACCTGGCGATATCAAATGGACCACTTTACTTATCGTCGGTTAGAGTGCGAGGATGAGAAACATCAGTTTCCTTGTCGATATTTTGATCGACAATCTCAGTGAGGCCGATAAGGTCTTTACCGAATCGCCATTAACTAGTCGGTGACATGTATTTGAAGGCAGCAACAGAACCGCCTCCCTCGTGTACGCTTTAAGAGGGGGCATATTGGTTTTTGACAAAGCCTAACTTTATTGGAATAAACACTTGCTGTTGCTTTTGGTCTACAATACCAACTCTCTATACTTCACTGTTTAATGTAGCTTTGTGTGAAAATATTTTTTTGAAACCATCTTATAACTGAGTATTTTATCGGGGTTCAAATAATTTTTCAAAAATTCCGAATTAACTCGTATGTCTTATATTTGGGATATGTTTGATAAATTTTGCAGTACCCAGGTCTCTTTAAAGAATAAGAGGGATCTCATTATACCATGATCTTTATTTAATGCACCATGATATTTATCTGTCCATTAAATATACTCGTGGTTTTTCATCACATACTAGGCCTAACAATGATCTAAAATGACACTTTTTATATGACTTTATTACAATTATCTTGTTCAGATAAATAGTGAGGTGCATTTGCAGAGCACTCATATCATTTATTCGACGATTTAATTTTCAATATTTTCATCAAGCTACAATAATTTAATCTCGGTAAAAGGAGATTATTTCTTATACCGATTAATGGTCGGGGTAATATTCTTACAGGCATTTAGCGCAGCCCCGACGGATGCCCAGGCATGATTATTTTATCATAAAAATTAGTGGGTCATTCATTACATTTATTCAATACTATGAATTTTTTTCCTCGCCATATGGTCGAGCGGGTGCATATCATATATTCCTTGGCTGAATAAACAAATCTCATGATAATTTCTGTTTGATTTAGCCTCACCAGATGGTCGAGCAACTTATTAACTTTTACAGGTACAAGATTCTGTCCCGACGAATGCTCGGCCATAATCTTAAGCTCTTGGAAATCTTATTAATGCACCGACAGATGCTCGATCACGGATCGCTTGCTATATCTACTCGACACTATAAAACTTTGCCTCAATGGACTAGCCAGGCACTATTTATCTTATCATTGCTCCGACAGATGATCGAGCATGCTACAACACTTTAAGACTCAACAAATGGTTGGGCAAGATTACTTGTTATAACTGATGGATGCTTAGGCATTGATATTTCTTCAACTTCAGTATTGATTATCTGGCTCTATAATCCTTAACATGAAGGACGGTCAGGCATATTCAAGATTCATCTCGAAAAATGATCAACAAAATAATTCCATATATTTAGTCCCGAGGAAATTCGCCACATAACTCGCATTTTATCCCCAACTGATGGTTGGTCGGGATAATTCTCAGATTCACTCCCGGCATATGGTTTGCGCAGTCGATTAATGATTGACATTATATTTATTATTGCTATTCCACCCTAATAAATAGTCTGGAAATTTATTTTTCACTAACATTGCAAGATCATTCGTAATATCTGCTCGGTCCCTTAAAATTTTGCCTCGACAGATGCTCAAGCATCATTTATCTTATTAGTGCTCTGGCAGACGCTCGAGCATGGATCATTCACAATATCTACTAGATCCTCTACAATTTTTCCTCGATGGACTCTTATGCATCAATTATTTCAAAATCATATAAAGCCCTAACGAATGGTTGGGCAATGCAATTATTATTTAATTCGACCTCGGCTAATGGGTGCAGGGTCCATTTGCCAGTATTATATCGTTGTAATCCAGTTCATATATATGATTGGACATATATTGGTTGTTTAGATCATTTATTCAACCCCAACAAGAAGTTGGTCAAGATCATTCTTATTTATATCCAGCTCGACGAACGATTGACACGGTATTCTTCGACACAACAAAGGCCCGAGGAATGGTCGGGCATACTTATTATCTCGACTATTCCAGATGATCGACATCAATCTGAATCAAAAACCCGAAGGATGGTTGGGTGTTATCATCAGTTAATCTTCTCTTCACAACCTGATTGGGGGATCCATGGCAACGTTGACATTTGAACATATTCACCGCAACATTGGTCAAGCAAGAAAATCACAAGTGCTTCATAGGCCTGTGGTCGGCATCTCCAATTGGACCATATAAGAATCCTAATAATGGGTGATACCCCAACTAGGTGAATGCCCAAGGAAGCCTCGATGCCTAGGCCTATGGTCGGCCTCTCCAACTGGACCATATAAAAATCCTAATACTGGGTGATACCCCAACTAGGTGAATGCCCGAGGAAGCCTCGACGCATAAGCCTGTGGTCGGCCTCTCCAAGTAGACCATATAAAAATCCTAATACTGGGTGATACCTCAACTAGGTGAACGCCTGAGGAAGCCTCGGTGCCACAGGCCTCTCCAATTGGACCATATAAAAATCCTAATACTGGGTGATACCCTAACTAGGAGAACGCTCGAGGAAGCCTCGGTGCATAGGCCTGTGGTCGACCTCTCCAATTGGACCATATAAAAATCCTTATACAGGGTCATAGCTTAGAGTAGGTGCACGCTCGAGCGCGTCTCGACGCACGAGTGCTTCATAGGACTGTGGTCGACCTCTCCAATTAGACCATGTGAAAATCCTAACACAGGGTCATACCCTAGAGTAGGTTCATGCCCAAGCGAGCCTTTCCACACGAGTGCTTCATAGGCTTGTGGTCAGCCTCTCCAATAGGACCATGTTAAAATCCTAATATAGGGTCGTTCTCTAGAGTAGCTGCATGCCCGAGAGAGCCTCAGTGCACGAGTGCTTCATAGGCCTGTGGTCGGCCTCTCCAATTTGACTAGGTAAAAATCCTAACACATGGAGATACCCTAGACTAGGTGCACGCCCGAGCGAGCCTCGGCGCATAATTGTTTAACTGGCCTGTGGTCGGCCTTTACAATTTGACCATGTGAAAAACCTAATAGGGTGATACTCTAATCTAAGTGCGCTCCTAAGCAAGCCTCGGTACTCGATTGCTTCATAGGCTTGTGTCCAACCTCTCTAATTGGACCATACGAAAATCCTAACAGGGTGATACCCTAGACTAAGTGAACTCCTAAGAAAACCTCAACACACGATTGCTTCATAGTCCTTTGGTCGGCCTCACTAATAGGACCATACAAAATCAAAATACAATGTGATACCCTAAACTTGGTGCAAGCCTGAGCAAGCCTCGGCACACGAATGCCTAGCAAGCCTATGGTCAGCCTCACCAATTGGACCATATGATAAAATAATAAAATAAACTAGGATCGACCTGATCCCCTGAGGGTACGTAGGTAGCTCGACACGCTCGAGTCCGATTTCCATATCGATTGAACGTCTATCAACTCAAAACAAAACATTCATATAAAACCTTACAAAGGCAAGTGGATCAACCAAAAAGGCTTAAAAGTTGAACGGCAATTCAAAGAACGCCAGTCTAGTTCACATCGATAACTGCACACATTTGAAAAGATTGCGGACTAGCTCCCAACTCATCTCAGAATCAACTCAGCTGAACTGCGACCTATGGGTCTATTGTGGGGGGAAAAATACACTTACAAAATAGCATGACACATGACGAGAACCCCAGTCAAGATGTCTAGCAGCATATGCTCCAACAAGATAAGAACGACTAGAGTCCTTGATAAACTAGAAGACAGGAGCAGTATTTTATTTAAATCAAACTCTATAAGGATAGGACTTATTCAATTGTAACACCTAACTCTATATAAAGGGGCAACCCCCATTGTGAAAGGGGGCTCAGAGGCTAGAGAAACACTCTCATATAACATCTCTCAAGTTTATAATAAAACACTAGCGCAACCCCGTGGACGTAGACCATTTATGGTCAAACCACTTAAATCTTTATCTCTCTCTTATTTACTATTCTACATGCATCGTGATGGTTTGACACCCCCCTATGAGTGATTTTTTTTGCTACCACAACTCTTATATACGTTTATAAGACATGTTACACCAAGACATTATATACATATATATATCACTCGTAATGTATGCAACTATATTTCCGAATGTCCTCCACATTCTGAAAGTGAGCTCACTAGCATGCTATTGTGCTCCATGAATGTCCATCATATCCTAGGCAACTGGACCGAATTCTCACCATCGGACCCAAAAATCGCAAACGAACATTGGAGGCAGTCATGACCTTAAGTCCGTGGTCATAACCACACCACATTATCCCACGGTACTCCAACCCTACATCACATGGACGTGCACAACACCTATGACCCTAGGAACGGTACTACCTCTGTTGGGATTCGCTAGAGTGACCTCCCACGACGCGCAACCTCCATGATAGCATAAAGGCTAGGATAGGTATGTTTCATATAAATATCATACACATAGATATTATTCACATGCGTATATATACTGTCTCTATACCCGTAAATATAAATTTAATCACAAAACGCGACTAACCCGTGCCTATACCTCAAAACACTAGCCTCAAAATTTCGAGTCTATCTCATGACTCTTAACTAATTAAAATCTCATCATTTAATTAAAATACAATAGCGTCACCCTTCTAAAATGCCTGGACTTACCCAACTAGCCCGTCGTATAGTCATTCAAGTTTATCAAGTAACATCACTCCGATAAAACACCCGGACTTAACCCAACCAGCTCGTTCATTTATTACCGAATTTAACTCATCAATTTGATACTTAAAATTTATCGTCAATTATATCTCTCACGATTTCTAATTCGAATTTAATCACCCACTCACCCATTGGCAATAAATCTCTTTAAATCACTTCACTAAGCTCTCTCTGACCTTTAAGGCTTATACATTTCATTTGGAACTCCTCGAAATTTACCCAATAATCAAACCCCAAAATTCTCAAAAAATTAGCTTTCATCAATTGATCGATAATACGACTCTAGTCAAGTTATGGTTCTAATAATTTATTTTAAGTTTTACACCTAAACTAACAAAATTGCCATTTTCTAATTAATCGAATCAAGTCGTAAATTTTCTAGCAGATTAAACACCTTGTAGTAAAATTTTAATTTCTCCCTCTACAGAACTCCAAATGACCTCATTCAAAGCTCATTGGAAAGCCAAGACCTAGAAATTTCCTACATATATGTAATGAAATATATTTATAAGTATAATTAAAATGGCATGAGTTTAAAGTAACGTAAAAAATTCTGGCAGATTGATATGCTGACAGATTAAACACCCTATAGTAAAATTGCGATTTCCCCCTCTGCAGAACTCCAAATGACCTCATTCAAAGCTCATTGGAAACCTAAGACTTAGATGTTTTCATACATCTATGGCACACAATCTAATTCTAAGTAAAATTAAAAGGGCATAAGTTTAGAGTAACGTAAAAAATTCTGGCAGATTGTCATCTTATGTTCATCAATTAAACCCTAAGTTATTCAAGATTCATGTTCTTCAACCAAGAACCCAACAAGATTCCATATTTATGTATCTTAAAAATCAAAATTTGAAAAATAATTTAATTCCAGCAATCATAAATGATTTTACTTCATTAATTGATCATCTAAACTACCCATGATATCAATTTCATCAAAAAAACCCATTTAGATGTGAGCCCTTCCCAAAATTTCTTTTGTTCTACACCTACCATGATACAAACATGAATACACCTCAATTTGATTTAAACAAAGTTAATTACTTTCCTTGAATTGTTCGTAGGGTGTGATCTCTCTCTTGTGTGTGTTGATTTGATGTTAGATTCCTTGAATCTCCTCCCAAATTAGCCTCTTCTAGCTTTCCCCTTGCTTTATCCTCTCTTCCTTATCTTTTAGGGTTTAGAATAAATTTTATGGTTGCCTCATCTCTAACCCTTGTATTTTAATTCACTAATTCCAAAATTAGGTTATTAGCCTACATTAAAATGACTCAAATACCCCTACGTGAGCCCAGGCTTGTCTAAAAAGCCCTCGAAACTCAATTACTACTCCTGGGCATATAATTCTGACTATTTTGACCTATTTTGGATCAATCGTGCACTATAAATCACCATCTAACTCACTAAAAATAATTATCCTATTTCATCCCACAAATAGCTCGCACAAATGTCCCGATCGCGATACCGTCAATTTCTGCCGTTTCTACTCACATACAACGCACTACAATTGACTTAATTAAATTTACTTAAATATGCTAGTAAATTTACCACATATATATCAATCTTATTCTCACAAATTAATATTTACTAATTTCACATTATTTTCCATTGAAATTAAATTACATCACACATGCAATTTAGCCGCCGAAATAAATTACTCAAAATTACGGGGTGTTACAACTAACCATAGTCTTGTTATAAATTGTGTGGTGAATGATCCAAGGGTTATGAAAAATATTGTATTGATCCAAGGGTTATTAAAAGGTTGATCATTTAAAATATATAAAGAGCCTATAAAATAAGTGTGATTGTGTTTGGCTTTAGCCCTTGGGTATTCATATTTGATTTAATTTGGTATTTTCAATTTGGTAAGTTCGATAATATTATTTTGGTATTTTCGGTATTTCATTTCGGTATGGTACAGTCGGTAAATCGTTTTTTAAAATGTTAAAATCAAAACCAGTCACAAAAAAAAATTTATAATTTCAATTTCAGTATTTTTGGTTTCGGGAATTAAAAAATGTAAACCATTAACACTACTTTTTTGTATAAATTGGTACGGTATGAGTTTTTACCGTACTGCGAACACCCTCGGGGTAGGTGGTGAGTGGGTTCTTTATTACAAGATATTTTTTCCATCACCAATATATATATATAATGCCCCGACCCTAATTTAAGGGTTGGTAAATGATCAACCCGATTCGAACCACACGTTAATCGTGAAGTGCAATTAACACCCTAAATAATGTTTCTAATCCAGTTTTATTAATATTTAATGTTACACTTATAAGCATGCAAGTTCGATTTACAGTCACTACGTGATAAGACCCAAGAAAAATACCCCAAGTCCATCTAAACAGAGCTAATAACGTAACTGTAAGTAAATACTTACCTGTATAACGCGCTCAAAATACAAAATTGCATGCAACCTGCCGTAACAAAAGGAGGGAGTGAGCTGAATGCTCAGTAGGAACTATACAAATGAAGTATAGAAACGAACGACGAAAAATAATACTCACACGTTACACTACATGCATGTGAAAGTATGTATGTATCTAAATATATACCTTTGAAAATACATATCCCAATGTATTGAATCGTTTTATTCCAAAAACATCATTTAACCCATTTATTCTCCTTATCTCTACAAAGAATCATTTTGTATCATTATGCTTAAAAAATAGCATTCCTTCCCATTAACGCACATGGTTAAACAATTAGCAATTATTAGGAAAAACCTTTCATTTACTTTCAAACGTTTATTAACTCACGCCATAGTTACTTAACCATATTATAGGACTTCCATTCAAAGCACGCACACACCGTGTTTAGAAAAATACTCATTTTCCTTTTAAAGCCTCATATAACACACACTTGTATTTATTATGATTCAAACCTCATTAGGTAGCTTAATCATCATTAAGTCATCTTATTTAACCATCCCATGTTACCACATGAACATTAAACTTTTAATGCATTATTCTTGCATTAATAATTCAATGAATCAATACCATTCATTTATGCCTCTTTCATGAATATTCAATTCATAACTTGGTATTTTCTTTAGGGATTCCGCCGATACACACCCCCGTCACAATACACTCACACCCACAATTTCATGAAATTTCACCGCCTGGTATCGAGCGCCAAGTAAACTGCAGTTGGTTTGGAGTCTTTCACCCTTAGGGACAATATAACACTGCTTAATTATTTAACCCCTCGTCATCCAATAGCATTATCTTGCCAATGTGTTCGACATTTTTCATATTATCCACATTAATTTGCCTTTTCCATTATTCATTTAGGAAAAATCATTATATTCCATTAAAGTCCTTTTTTTTCCACACATGTTGACTTTACACCGAAAATCATTTCCGTTGAAGGACTCATTTCATTCTTTCTACATACGTGTCAAAACACTCTTTGACAAAATGTTACATTTTAAGTAAATTGCCAATTCACCCAATTTTCCTTAAAATACGTAACTTCACATTTGCTTTCAAGTGTTATTTACAAAAATATCGTTTTTAAGCTTTAAACTTAACGCGTAGGCATTTTAGTCTCTATGACACCTTTTCAACTTCTCACTTTGTCGAAAATCACATTTTTGCACATTACTCCCTTTAATACATAAAATCATTCTTTTCACATATTAAAGTCTACACACTTATTTATGAGTTTTAACACTACAAACCCATTTTAGTCAACATTTACACATTTGACACTTTACATTTCAAACTTAGTGTTACACACTTTAATTATGACTTTTTGTATAAAGACCCATACTTAGTCATTTTATTCACACTTAGTCTTCTACACTTTCATTATTTACATTTTTATCCAAAGTTTGCAAGAAGACTACACTTTCACATATTTACACTTTTAACCCCAAAACTTTGTTTAACAAACTAAATTGTACACTTTGTAAATATAAATCCATTTTCTCATTTCATAATGATTCTTCAACATTAAAATAACTATATTAATCTCATAAAAAGGGCATATATGAGCATCAACTAATCACTCATGGACCACTCTCTCTCTCTATAACCGGTTTTCTCTCTTTTGGTAACTGCTTACTTCTGCCTACGCAACTTCCATCTATAGCAGAGACGTTGTCGACCCCATCCTCCGTTCTTTCGATCAAGGCTTTTACGAAACCCAAACCTCTTGACCGTAACTCAGTAAAATCTTTTGCTGATATCCTCTCCAATAAATCTGATATGTCTTCTTCTTTTTCCTTTAAATCTCCATCTTCGCATAAAGGTGAGATTGCACTGTTTTTTACGGATGATGATATTGCTTCATTGGATGCTCCTTTCAAGTTCTCACTCATTGGCCAATTCCTTCATGGACGTCCCTTATTGGAATATACCAAGATTTTTTTTTTAACCTTCTCTCTTAAATCGGGTTTGAATATAGTCTTGTTGGATGACAAACATATTTTGATCCGACTTCACTGCGAGGAAGATTTTCACAGAGTGTGGTTAAGGGATATTTGGTATATACAAATATTTCTTGTGAAAGTCTTCAAATGGTCCACAGAATTCAAAGCCAATATTGATAGCCCTCTAGTTCCGGTCTGGGTCATTCTCCATTTCCTTCCTATACATTTCTTTTCTAAAATTACTCTATTTTCAATCGCTAATACCATTGGTAACTCGATTAAGATCGATGAAGCCACAGGGACCCTATTTAGGCCAAACATGGCTAGGATCTGCGTGGAAGTTAATGTGATGAAAGATCTCCCTAAGAGGATTCGGCTTGGTACCCCTGTCAATGGTTTTTGGAAAAAGATTTCTTACGAGAATCTTCCCCTCTACTGTTCCTCTTGTTCTAAGTTGGGTCATAGCAGTATAAAGTGCAAGAATGGGGAAGAAACTGGTGTGGCTTATAATGTTAAACGTGGTAAGGCTGATACCAAATGTACCTTTAAATACAGATCTATCCTGATGGATAAAAATGTTAACAGGAATGTCTATGTGGAATGTGGCCCTTCTGATCTGTCCAAGAACTTATCTAGATCAGATATCCCTTCTCAGTTGATACCCTCTAAACCCTCTGTGACTAAGGATTCTCTCTTTCAAAATGCCAAAACAGTG
Organism: Sambucus nigra; assembly: GCA_949130495.1. NCBI lineage: Eukaryota > Viridiplantae > Streptophyta > Magnoliopsida > Dipsacales > Adoxaceae > Sambucus > Sambucus nigra. The sequence goes on from OX422224.1 coordinate 397,416,768, forward strand.
AATACCCAATGGGTTGCATCCCATTATGGCGATGTAGGTGAGAAATAGACTTTAACCATTTCTAACAAGTTTAAACCTTTAGATAATGGGCAGGATTCATTAGAAGAGGGTGAGTTTAACCCTAGCACACAGACTAACAATTCTAAACCTAGTATGCCTGATACTGTTTCCCGTCTGCACGATGATGTTCATAAAAAAATTCTTGATATATGGGACTTTGATATGGCTGATGTTCCTAAATTAAAAATAATCAACGTTGATCCGTTTGTGATAAAGAATCATGGACTTTCTCCAAGATCTCCTAGATGTCATGTTAAGAATTCTCTAATAGATGATTGGCGACACCTTTACGCCTCTGACTCAGAAGCAGATTTGGTGAAGGAACTGAATGACGATTGGAACGACTTTTCCAAAGGCTTATCACATAAATTCCCTAGACTTGACAGGAAAGACCTTTATCCAGATTTAAAGGTGGCAGGTGAAGACTTATCCATGAACAAGAAAAAGAAACCTCGAAAGAATTATTCAGCAAGTAAACCCAATTTTTCTAAAACTCGATCCGGAGGTAGAATCACTCAAACTTTAAAACATTTTCTTTCCAAATGATGCAATTTCCCTTTTGGAATGTTAGGGGTGTGGGTAATGGCCCCTCGATTCGTAGACTTAAGAGGCTCACTCTTATTCATTCAATATCTATTTTGGTTTCATTAGAACCGAAGATAGATGAGACCAATTTGATTGAAGTTTATAGGAAACTGAATTTTTCAGAGTTTTGCTAATTCTTCTAATAAGATATGGATTTTATGGAAAGATAGTTGGACTGTTTCGGTGGCCAAAAATGGAACCCAAAATCTATCATTATGGATGAACAATAACTATTTTGATAAACCTATATTATTCACAGCCATTTATGCTAAATGTAGTAGGGTAGAAAGATTGGATCTATGAGAGGATATTGAATATTTAACTTCTCTTAGGAATGTGAAATGGATTATGGGAGGCGACTTCAAAATTGTAGCCAACCACGAAGAGAAAATTGGGGGGAATGAAACTAATTGGGAGGGCATGATGGATTTTAATTTAATGATTCTTAATGTTGGTCTTAAAGAAGTTCCTTACAATGGCTCCAAATTCACTTGGTATAATAATCGTGAAGGTTCAGTTCGAATTTGGGCTAGGTTGGATAGAATTGTGGGTAATGATAATTGGTTTGATGGTGTTCTAATTAGTTTAGTGGATCATCTTCATAGAACTAATTCGGACCATATCCCACTTCTTCTCAAACTTAAAGAATCGACCTCTAAATCCTCAAAGCCATATAGGTTTTTATCCTTGTGGGCGAAAGATGATGAATTTATGCAAGTAGTGAAACAAGCTTGGGAGTATGAGATTAAGCCAGACCTCTATATGTCTTCGCGGAGAAACTTAAGAGGGCTAAATCTTTCCTTAAAATTTGGTCCTCTTCTAAATTTGGTAACTTTTTCGAATGGCACGAGAAGCGAAAGATGAGATGTTAAGACTAGAAGTTGATTTTGATGCGAACCCTTCACCAGAGAATAAAACAAAATTTTATAAAAAACAAGCAGAATATCTAAGAGCCCTAAAGGTGGAAGAAGAATTTTGGAAGCAAAAAGAAAAAATTAAATGGGTTGCAGAGGGGGACGCTAATACCAAGTTCTTTTATGGCATCACAAAGAAAAGAAGAACAACTCTAAACATTAATCGTATCCAGAATTTTGAAGGCTCCTGGGTAGAAGATAAAGCCGAAGTTGAAACTGTGATTGTAAATTCTTTCCAATCTATTTTGGGTAATCTTTAACAATGACTATCATGTTGCTGCTGGTTCACAGCCCAGATACAACGTCAGAACTTCTTCTCAAAACTGCTTGATAGTGAACAACACCCCAGTTCACAGCGTAGATACCTCCTTTTTTGCTCAACGTGGAAACAACACTGATCTGTGGGACTGCATCCCAACTTTTATAACCGAGTCAGATGATAGTCGTTTGTGTGCTATTCCAACATTGGAGGAGATAAAAGAGGTTATTTATTATATGAACAGTGAAGAGGCAGCAGGCCCGGATGGTTTTAATGGGTGTTTCTTCCGGAGTTGTTGACCATTGATCAAAGAGGATCTTCATCAAGCAATTAGTTCCTTCTTTCTTGGCGATGTTTTTTTGGCAAGTTGGACATCCGCTAACATTATCTTGATTCCTAAAGTTCCCAGGCCTAAAAATTATGGAGAGCTTCGTCCAATTAGCCTTTGCAATTTCTCCTCGAAAATTATTTCAAGAATATTGGCAAATCATTTGAGTATGATTCTTCCTAAAAGTATTTCCCCTTGTCAATCTGGTTTCATTAAGGGCAGATCCATCCTTGATAATGTTCTCTTAGCCCAAAAATTAATGACAACTTTTAAGAGGAAAGTTATAGGATCAAGCATCATTTTCAAACTTAACATGTCTAAAGCCTATGATAGAATTTCATGGCTCTTTATTCTTAAAACGCTTCATAAGTTTGGATTCTCAGAGACATTGATTGATTTAATTTGGAGAATCATTTCCAATTGTTAGTATTCTATTGGTGTTAATGGGAAAAATTATGGCTTTTTCAAATCAACGAGAGGGATTAGGTAAGGGGACCTTCTCTCTCCGGCTCTTTTTGTTATTGCGGTTGAGGTTCTCAACAGGGGGATTCAAAAGATGATGAAGGAAGGGATGATGTTCCACTATGCCTCAACTAGAGGTAGCCCTATTATTTGAAGCCTTTCTTTTGCAGATGACACTCTTATTTTTGTAAATAGCAATAAGAGATCCATTAGAAGATTAATGGAGTTCTTGAACTTTTACGAGCAAGCTTCAGGTCAAGTAGTCAATTGTGAGAAGAGTTCATTTTATCTTACAGGTAATGCATCGAATGGCACGAGGAGGAAAGTCTAATCCATGACATGTTTTTATCAGAAAAAGCTGCCTATCATATACTTGGGGATCCCACTTTTTGTGGGAAGAAAAAAGAAGGACTTTTTTGCTCCTTATATTGACAAACTTGTGGATAAACTAAATTTTTGGAATAATCACATCATTTCTTAAGATGGGCGATTAACTCTCATCAAATCAATAGAAAAAAGTATGCATCTTCATCTGTTGGCTGCCATTATTCCCCCGAATATGGTTCTTATGCATACTAATAAATTACTGGTTAGATTCTTTTGGGGTAAGCAGGAACTCAAAAACAAATTTCAATGGGTTGATTGGCCTGTCATTTGGAGAAGTAAGGAAGAAGGTGGGTTAAATTTAATATGCATGTTTGATTTATCCCTTTCTTATACTCATAATTTGTGGTGGAAATTTTTTAATGCCACCTCCCTGTGGTCCCGTTTTATGCATAGTAAAAACAAGAAGTTGTTACCCCATAATTTTAAAGGTTCAATTTCTATGTCTTCACATGTGTGGAAAAGGATGCAAGATGTTTGGGAGGATTTCTCAGATAATTTTGGTTTTGATTCAAGGAAGTGGGCTTTATCAAAACATGTCTCTTTCGGTATCAAATCGGCTTGGCAGTTAGTGAGGGCTAAAGATTGTATTCAAAGATCCTTCTATCTTAATTGGGATAGGAGGATTTGTCCTAAAATCTCAGTTTTTATGTGGAGGTTGCTTCATAAGGGGATAGCGATTGATGAGTATATTAAAAAATTTGAAATTCCCCTACCATCTAAATGCAGGTGCTACGGAAGCTTTTGTGAAGAAGATAGGGATCATCTATTTTTGGAAAGGAGAGGTTGCACAAGCGGTCTGGCATATATTCTCTAACTTTGGGGGCCTAAGGATGTCATCTTCCATTTTTAGTGGTAATTTAATGAATGGGTGGATTAACTCCAAGGGTAAAAAAATTAGGAGTATTCTTTGTTGTATCATTCTTGCGTTTATTTGTTGGCACCTTTGCTGTGCTAGGAACAAAGCTTTCTTTGAAGGGGTTCTTATGAAGGCTACATTGATTTTCGATCACATTTGTGAAGAAATTGGGATGGCTTTTCGCATCTCTCCTTATAAAGATGCTAAAACTAGTTATTGCTTGGGTATTTTACAAACTTTTCATAACATAGGTGCTTTTATTACTCACACTTGATGTAAGCCACCGGTGGAGGGTTCTTCTCCGCTTTATCTATGTTATTTCTATTTCATAAAAATAAAATAAAAAGGGGCATATACATTCCAAATGTTCGTCACATCAAAGAATTCATTTATTCACCTTAAAATATGAGTTTAAAATATTTTATTTCATAAAATGTTTATGAATAGTGGGCTGAAAATTTTTCATTTTTAAAAACCCATTCAATCATTCATTTAAATTCCCATTTTCATAGAAAATAGTAAGAATGATACTAATATGTCTATTAATACACTTAAAATCTTAATTAATATATTTTAAGCTCTAAATATGTAGAAAAATCAAGTTAAACATAGGTTTACTACAAGACCCTTTTCAAAGATTGAAAATCCCATTTTCTTTAAACTATATCTTAAAATCATGTAGTATTCAATATTTAATCATGTATGGCTATTTATACACACCCAAGGTTCTAAAAAATGCGGGGCGTGATCGAGGCGTGGAGGCCAAGCCTTAAGCCTTAAAAGCCTAGGCGGGCCTTGGCGTAAAAAGGCGTGAAAAGGCGTTTAGGCATTTTTAATATATTTTAATATTTTTTAACCATAACAAGGCTATTAAAATACTAAAATTGTACATATCATAAAAATATGTCTGAATATTTGCAAATAAAAATACTATTTGATTATTTTGGATGAGATAATGGTCCGGTTTGCAAAAAAATCTTTAAAAGGGGATATCGTTTCACTAAATCATTGTTGTTTTTAGAGAAAAAGTACACCTTAAGGGTTTTACCAAGCATAAGGCGTCAAAATCTTAAGGCGGGGCGTTTCTCCCAAGCCTCAAGCCTAGGCGTGCCTAGGCGGAGCCTAGGCGGGTTTTTTAGAACATGGCCTAATATCAACAAGATGCAAAGTACTCGTACTAATATCATCATCAACTTAACTTAGTAAGAGATAAGGATTTCCCACCTCAAAATGGTCTTCAAAAATGGTAGGGAAGGTGGGTAACTCCCCTACCTCCAAATGTGGACCTAAAGGGAGTCACAATAGCCCACTCTTCAAGCTCCCAAATGAAACTTCAATCTCCATGAACTACTCCTTCTTCTTCTCTAAAAATCCATCTCCAAGCTTCTATATACCTCAACCAACCTCCAGCAATAACATCTCTAACAACCCAACATCCTTCCTATAGTTGAAATAAGGTGTTTCTATGCTATAAAATGGTGGTTTCATGGTGATTTTGGGGTGGCTCAAGAGTAGATACGAATTTTTGGGATGTCTACTGGTTTAAGGGAGTTCAAGGGGAGAGAGAGAGTGATGATAAATCTGATGGGAATTGAATGATGGAGCCTATGCACTCACCTCTCCCTCTCTCTCTTATAAATTATTTTGGGAAGTCTTAAACTTATGACCCAAATAGCAAGTGTTGGTGTGTTCAAAAATGTGTAAAACACTTAGCAAGACCTGCAAACCAAGGTAGGAAAGTGACAACACAATGCACCAATATGTGACCCCAAAAATCCATTTGAAAAATGCCCAAAACCACCACAAAAATGTTGATTTGCGTAACTTTCTCTCTCTATTTTTTTATTAAACTCTTAAATTGAGATTCATACTCCTTTCATTTTTTGGCAAAAAAATCATATTTATAATAGTCATTTAGCCTCCCGGATCGTCCTATACAAGGCACGCAAGAATCTGGACCTCCACGCAAAACATATTTTTTTTAATTTTTCTTCACATGGTAATATTTCTTATATTTTTATGAGTCTAAATATATGGTCGGAATATTTTTTTGACTTACCAATTTTCCTAAACAATTCCTAAAACTGGAGTTTCGCAGTGTCGTGCACCGTCAGACAATTTGTACCCAGGCTCGTGTAGCGCTCGTTGCTTGTCTGAATCACGTGAAACTTAACCGAAGTACTTAAAGTAATTATATAAACTCAAAATAATACTCATGTGAAGAATGCAACGTAAAGCTTTCTCGTTTAATCCATATTGTGATACTTTGCTTTTCGTACCATTTAAATGTCGCGTCGTATTAGCCTTGACTATGTCACATCCATTCCTCGATATTTTTCCCTCAAACTTAACGGACATCTTATCTAATATTATTAGAGTTTATATATGCATTCACACGACACATGCATCATGGAATTTTTTTCGTTTAAACCATTTACGTAATACGCCACCTGACGTATTACTTGACGTGCTGCACTTCGATTATTTATTCCTAGAATTTTTCTTTGGAGAAAACATTTCAAATAAAAATAAATACCTATTTTTCTAGGGCAGGGTATTTTATATATATATATATATTAAATAAGTCAATTTAATACCTATTTATATTTCAATTTTCTATAGCATAAAATAAGAAATCAATTACATACTACACAAAAATTAAATAAGTCAATCGTAAATTGTCAAATTTTCAAGAAATATCCTTATTAGTTAGGGTCATTTAGGGTTTGAGGTACATTAATTTTTAGTTTGTGTGCATTGAGGTTCACTAGTTCTCATATTTATTCATTGAGGTATAAAACAGATGAAACCCGCTAGTTGATTGGTCAAACGTTAGATAACTTATCAAATATCGAAATTTCCCTTCTTGATCATTGTTAATTGTTCAATTCACCCTTTACTTTATTTATTTACTTGGTGACACTTAATTAAAAATAATATATGAATTAAATAAGATTATTAATAATATATCAATTTACCCTTTGAACCTACAAAATACACTAAATACATGGATAGTGGCAAGTAAGGGTATTAATCCAGCTTCTTAACATGGAAATGAACAAATAAAGACTAGTATGATTTTAAAAATAATTTTCAAACGATCCTTATTTTAACTAATGATGTGGTGAAATTTAAACTACTCTAGTATATAAATAAAATGATAAAGTGAGAGAAATGCGAGGTGTAACAAAGATGAGATGATTCAAGGGTTGAGAATTCACCACTTAAACTTTTTGTATTTTTTTTAATCACTTTATATACGTAAAATACCCCAAGACATATTTAAATTCACAAATCAACCTTCGTTGCAAATGTGAATTTAAACATGGTCTTTTTAGGAGATTTATGTTAAATTTTCACAAACTCTATAAACACTAGATTTAAATATTTTCTAATAAATCACCCGCTAGGAAAAATCTACTAAAAGTATATTAAACCATTAAAAAATAAGTTTTAGAGTTGAAAAATTCAAACTACAATATTATTTAAAAATTGACTATCTCTAGTTTAATTGATAAATAAATATTGTAGATCGAATTTACTACTTTCTCTCGGAAATAATTCACCATCTCTCGAGGTGTAAACATAAATTGTAAAATTTCAATGTGAATATTCAAAGGGGAATAATAAATAAATAAACTCAAAATAAAAATAATTAAACCAAGGGTTTCATCTCACCCATTGAATGGGGTATTTAGCCTCTCATTTTGGTATTATTATATTAGGAATGTAATAATAACACCATAAAAGGTATACAAATAATAAAACATAAAGATAACAAAATAAAAATCAAGCGTCCTTAAATTTTCATTGCACTCCCAAGCTTGGACAATAATCACACCCCAACAAAATATAAATTTACAACCAAATGAAAAATAAACACTCAACTCAATATTTGTCTCTCATAAGAGTATTATGCTCAGAGGTCGTACCTAGGTGAGATGGCAAGTGCCCTCACCCAAGTTACGATTGGTCTCGGGTTCGAGACATGGGTTCAGCCTTTTCATATATGTGTGGAGGTAAGGCCTTCATATAACACCCCGAAAATTCAAGGACCTTTAATGAAATAATATTTTGGGAGAGGAAGAATTTATTTTATTGGGAGGAATTAAATTTGTGATTTGGGAAAATTTTTAATTTGAGGAATTTATTAATTTGGCGAATTGAGGATTAATTATTTAGACTATTTTGTGTTGCATTTTGAGGTCAAGAATTTGGAGAACGTTATAAATTAATTCGGAAGGCGATTTTGAGCACACGATTGAGTCCAGTAGGGTCGAAATAGTATGAAATAAGTGGCCATAGGTATATATTGGGTTTCGGGACTTTTCTAGACACATTTGAGCTCCCAATCAAGTGTTTGAGCCCTTTTTAGAAGGCCCATAAGCCCAAAAACGGGATAAGAGTTAATAACCCTAATTGTGAGAGGGTAAGGTAACTTGAATTCATTTTAGAAGAACAAAATTAGGGAGAGCCTATGAGGAGAACAATTAGATGAGATTTTAGAGATTTGGGGAGATTACTTCAAGAACAAGAGAGAGGACCCTTGAATCCAACCCAACATCTTCATCAAAGGACTTGATTCTATAAACTAAGGCAAGTGGCTTAACTTACATTTGTTAAATTGCATTTTTCTATTCAAATTAAATAAGGTGTGAATCAATTAATATGTTAGGGTTTATTATACATTAGAATTTGGGGATTTCATGTTTGGGATTTATAAATTTATAGAGATGATAAGATTTTGGTTATTTGATGCCCCAATTAGTTTAGATGATGTAGTTAGATTGAGTAAATAAAATGGGTGGATTTAGGATGAATCTTGGAAGGTTTTAGGGGTGAAATCTATACAGAACTGAAGTTTTTACTGTTTTAATGGCGGACTAGTTTTCTAGGCAGAATGGAGAAGAGAGAGAACACCAGGGTCGTTCGAATGACCTGGTGTCTCTTTCAAACAACATCCAGTGTTGTTCGAATGACATGGCTGGTCGCTTGAACGACCAGATGAATTTTGACAGTTTTGCTTCCCTTCCCTGATTCGGACCTAGTAGTTAATTTGTGATGAACAGTTTTTGTATTGGTAGAATCTGAAATTTTTGTTATAATTTAGGGTTTAAATTTGTGAAAATCACCCTTGGGTTAATTAGAGGATAAATTCAATTGGAGAATTAAGGTTTATGATTGAGTGATTTGAAACATTATTAATTAAGTGGGTAAACTTAATTGAATGAAATTTAATAATGAATTGGGGATTTTGAATTTCGAGCCAAGAGAGATAGTCTGGGTATATTTGGTAGAGTGACATCAAGATAAGGAAATTAATTAGTTCATGATTAACTTAAAATTAAGTCGAATTGTAGACTTGCATGTTTTAGGCTTGTGTATGGATGTAGTACACAGGTAGCCTGGATTTAATATACATACGGTGATGTGTAATGTATATATATATGATTTATAAATATTTGTGTGAATAATATTTATAGTAAAGCATACCAATATTAATGCTATCTTAGGAGGTTGCGCGATGTGGGTGAGTTCCCTGGATAGAGAATGCAGGGTGAGTATAATTCCGAGATCATAGCGTTTGTTATTAGGGGTTAGCCGTCATGGTATGGGATGGTCACTTTTGGGGGGAACTTTGGCCACCTCCTACGCGGGTGTGATAGCATTTATATTTACGACATGCGTGTGAATGTTGTGATATATTGATACGTATATAGGGTGCAGATTTATATACGGGTGAATACATGATGTGAAATGTATAATTATATAACTTGAGAGATTGTTATATGATATCAAATGAGAAATGACTTAAATAAGTTGATGTGATTAATAACTTATGAAGCGTATACTAAACTCACTCGGGATAGAGTAGTTGGAAATAGTAGGATATATGTGACAAGACTGGTTACGGGGTAGTTAGCTAGATGGGTCATATATAGTTACGTTAAGCGTGCATATTAGTGGAGGGGTGAGGTGTCCTCAAAAGAGTGTGCGACACTAACTTAAATATGAAGAGAGCATTCATGCATTCTAGTTTCCTGCATTTAAATTCACTTGTTAAATATTTTCAAATGTTTTGGGTTCTAATCGTTGCTATAAAAATCTTTCCAAAACCTTTTAGGTGTCCTACCACAGGGGCGCCAGGCCTGATCTTCTTGCAGGGAGCGTAGCTGCAGTATATGTGGGTGTTGCAGGATATTTGCTTTAGATGCCTATCTCATTCTCCTCTAGATAGGGATGTTCTAGTTGTACTTTAGGGCTTGTTGGCCTTGGCTTGTACTTCATACTTTTGGTTTGGCATGTATCAGTTAATTTTTACATACTCTGGATTTGTTGGTTTGCTTGTATAGTCGATGTTATTCTGCTAACACTTTTAGTAGATTTGTGGCATGATTAGATTCTCTTCTTGTGTTGGTTATTTTGGGTTCTTATTATACTTGTTGGTTTGGGTAAGTCATAAGATACTATTTGGCATCAGCTTAATTAAAGATTAGGTGGTTAGTAATTAATAATGTTTCCACGGTGATGATAAGACTGAACCATATGTAAATCTTAATTTAATTTGATAAAGGCCTGATCAACCGGAATTTAATTAAGCGGGGTGTCACATATGGTATCAGAGCATCAGGTTCTTGTGTTCCTAGGATCTGTATGGCTTATTACATTTCAGCGTAGTGTTCTTTTGATTTAGAGCCCTACTGTTAGGAATGTTGCCTCTATTTTCTCGTATTAGAGTATCGAACTTCTCCTACCTAGTTTTGTATTATTGATGAATTGTTTGCAACTCTATTAAATTTTCAGATGTCACTAGAGGGAGGGCGAAAAACTAGGACCCCCAAAGAGTTTAAGTTGGGGCAAACACAACAAGTACTTCAAGCACCACAGGTGACGGTGTCAGTCACAGACATGGTCGAAGTTGTAGCACAAGCAGTGACTACCGCACTTATCCAAATTCGAGACTCGTGGAGGTAAAGCTATCTCTCTAGGATATTCTCCAGACATTAGAGCGTACCGTGTCTATAATCTTCGCACAAAAGCCTTAATGGAATCCATAAATGTTATTATAAGTGACATTACTGTTGAAAGTAAGACTGGAGAACCAAATATTGTGGAAGAGTCTGAAAATGTTTTAGAAAATAACTCTCCAGAAATAGATGATTCTTTACCAATTGAGACATCTGAAGTACCTAACTGGGTTTCTAAAGATCATCCCATAGATAACATTGTTGGTAACCCTAGTGAGCCTGTACGTACAAGATCTCATTTAAGAAACTATGCTCATTATGCATGTTTTATTTCCCTTGTGAAACCAAAGAATGTAAATAAGGCATTGAATGACCCTTATTGGATTTCTTCCATGCAGGAAGAACTTCTTCAATTTGTTATTCATGATGTTTGGTATCTTGTACCTAGGCCTGATCACAAAAAGGTTATTGGACCACGATGGATATTTAAAAATAAATCTGATGAAAGTGGGATAATCATTAGAAACAAGGCCAGATTAGTGGCTCAAGGATACTCTCAAATTGAAGGAATAGATTTTAACGAGACTTTTACCCCTGTTACTCGCTTAGAATCTGTACATCTTCTTTTTGCTATAGCTTGTTACTTACATTTTACGCTTTACCAAATGGATGTCAAATCTGCCTTCCTTAATGGAATACTGACTGAAGAGACCTATGTTGAACAACCCAAAGGGTTCATCAACCCTCAATATCCCAATCATGTTTATCGTCTTAAAAAGGCATTGTATGGTTTAAAACAAGCGCCTAGAGCCTGATATAAACGTCTTTCCAACTTCCTCTTAGACAAAGGTTTTAAGAGAGGTGGAAATGATCAAACCCTTTTTGTCAAACATTTTGAAATTATGCTTTAGAGATTGTTAAAAATTCGGCCTTAAAAGTGAAAAAGATGCTAAAACTCCCATGAGTACTACGGTCAAATTATCTAAGGATGAGAGTGGTAAATCCATAGATCCAACTCTATATCATAGTATGATAGGAACCTTACTATACCTTACTGCCTCGCGTCTTGATATTATGTATGTTATTTGTGTGTCTGCCTGTTATTAAAATAACCCTAAAGAGAGCCATTTAGTTTGTGTTAAAAGAATCATTAAATACATAAAAGGCACTCTAAATTTAGGACTTTGGTACGCCAATGATATTCCTAGTACTATAATAGGATACACTGATGCCGATTGGACTGGGTGTACTGATGATAGTAAGAGCACATCAGGAGCATGTTACTATATCGGGAATAATTTGGTAGGATGGAGTAGTAAGAAACAAAACTGCACTTCTCTATCAACAGTCGAATCTGAATACATAGCCGCTGGAAGTTGTTGTGCTCAATTACTTTGGTTTAAGCAAATGCTAAGAGATTATGGTACCAAAGTTAAATCTTTTTCCGAAATTATGCATCGAGAAATTCAAATGTCTCTTATAGGGGAGTTATAATTTTTCCTATGTCTTCAAGTCAAACAAAATTCAGAAGGTTTATTTGTTTCGCAATCTAAATATGCTTTAGAGATTGTCAAAAAATTCGGCCTTGAAAGTGCAAAAGATGTTAAAACTCCCATGAGTACTATGGTCAAATTATCTAAGGATGAGAGTGGTAAATTCATATATCCAACTCTATATCATAGTATGATAGGAACCTTACTATACCTTACTACCTCGCGTCCTGATATTATGTATGTTGTTTGTGTGTGTGCCTGTTATCAAAATAACCCTAAAGAGAGCCATTTAGTTTGTGTTAAAAGAATCATTAAATACATAAAAGGAACTCTAAATTTAGGACTTTGGTACACCAATGATACTCCTAGTACTATAATAGGATACACTGATGCCGATTGGGCTGGGTGTACTGATGATAGTAAGAGCACATCAGGAGCATGTTACTATATCGGGAATAATTTGGTAGGATGGAGTAGTAAGAAACAAAACTGCACTTCTCTGTCAACAGCTGAATCTGAATACATAGCCGCTGGAAGTTGTTGTGCTCAATTACTTTGGCTTAAGAAAATGCTAAGAGATTATGGTACCAAAGTTAAATCTTTTTCCGAAATTATGCATAGAGAAATTCAAATGTCTCTTATAGGGGAGTTATAATTTTTCCTAGGTCTTCAAGTCAACCAGAATTCAGAAGGTTTATTTGTTTCGCAATCTAAATATGCTTTAGAGATTGTCAAAAAATTCGGCCTTGAAAGTGCAAAAGATGTTAAAACTCCCATGAGTACTACGGTCAAATTATCTAAGGATGAGAGTGGTAAATCCATAGATCCAACTCTATATCATAGTATGATAGGAACCTTACTATACCTTATTGCCTCGCGCCCTGATATTATGTATGTTGTTTATGTGTGTGCCTGTTATCAAAATAACCCTAAAGAGAGCCATTTAGTTTGTGTTAAAAGAATCATTAAATACATAAAAGACACTCTAAATTTAGGACTTTGGTACACCAATGATACTCCTAGTACTATAATAGGATACACTGATGTCGATTGGGTTGTGTGTACTGATGATAGTAAGAGCACATCAGGAGCATGTTACTATATCGGGAATAATTTGGTAGGATGGAGTAGTAAGAAACAAAACTGCACTTCTCTATCAACAGCTGAATCTGAATACATAGCCGCTGAAAGTTGTTGTGCTCAATTACTTTGGCTTAAGCAAATGCTAAGAGATTATGGTATTCAAGAAGATCAATTACATCTCTATTGTGATAATCAAAGCGCGATCAATATCTCTAAAAATCATATTCAACACTCGCGAACAAAACATATAAAAATTAGACATCATTTTATATGCGAATTAGTTAAGACTAAGGAATTAGAAATCGATTATCTTCCTACTTATTTGCAACTCGCAAATATGTTTACCAAACCTTTGGATTATAATAGATTTACTGCTTTGCAAAAATCGATAGGACTGGTGTGTGCCGAATAAACTCCTATGACTTAAGTAATATTCCCTTTGTTCATTTGAGACAAAATGGGGGAGAAATTTGAGTCTTATGAGTTCATTATTTTGTACGTATTTCTAATAAGCTTGATCTTAGTATTTTTTACAGGATTCTGTACACTTTTTTTTTCAACAGATGTTATTAGGGTATTGGTTTGTAATTAGTTGAGTTATGTAATTTTCTGTTTCTAGGAAATGGGTAGATAGAATTTTTTTTATAGGAATAGGTTTTTTCCTTATTTCTTTGTAGCCCTACGAGTCCTAGATGACTCAAAGGATATTTTGTCTCGTATTTCCAAAGGGGGAGATTGAAGCACCTAATACTCTTGACTCACTTGAGTCTACATTGTATAAGTGCTCATCTAGTTTGGAAATAGTGACAAAATTGAGTCCATTCCCTAGATTCAAAAAAGCCTCAGACTCTACTCCTTATTCCTCTTGATTGATTGTTTAAAGGTATATTCTCAATCATCCACACACATTAGGATTGCATTCATCCCATGTATATTGCATAAAATGATTGTTTGAGAATTGTGTGTGTTTAATCCCATTTAAAATTAGTTTTAATAATGGTTTGGGATTTTTTAAGAATTTTTAAATAATTTTTTTGGAAATTAAAATGTGGTTTATAAAACTTTTGGGGTCATTGTGTAATTACTAATTTTATGTTTTCATACCTGGAAGTTGGTTTTGGTAGGATCCGAAAGCGCTTGAGAATTGAGGTTGCCTGTGTAATTAACTTTAAAACACGCGTGTGAGAGACAATCTCACCCCTACACCTGTCATCCTTATAACGGCCTGATTTGTGTTTGTTTGTAGACACATAACCCTTGTCTAATCTCAGCCCTTAGATCATTGTTATCAACGCTCTGCATGCGTTTGATTCCAATCCCTGTGAACCTCTCTAGACCAATCATAAGATGTTTAATCCACCGCTGATCTTAAACTGTTGGATCTAGGTCAAAAGCCCTTGACCTCATCTCAGCTCTTGGTTTTGAACAGACCTTCTCGATCCTTCCTTGCTCCCTATAAAAGGAGGCTTACCCTCAGCCTTTAGAAGACTTTTGTCATTTCGTCTAAGTGAGAAAAAATAGAGAAGAGAGAGAAAATAGAAACTAGAGAGAGAGAAAGGAACTCTAAATCGTCCTAACCCTGTTTCAAACCCTAAACTCATTTTTTCAAAGTTAGTTTAAATCAAAACCAAACCTGGGTGTTTGAGAGTTGTTTTTGAGTTGGTTTGAAAGCCTGTTCGTGGTTTATCCTCTTGAGTTTGAGATCTTGTGTCCAACTTAAACATTTAGGTTAGATCTGTATTTCTTTTTTATAGAAATTATAGATGTGGTCGTTTTATGTTATATTACACTTAGATCTGCATATTTAGTTTCTCATCTTAAGAAATCACTTTATTGATTATTTTGTTAAATGTTTTTCACCACTCTAAAATCAATAAAATTATTTTCTGTTTCTAGTTCTTTTGAAACAAGGCTTCTGACCTAGCTGGAATCGCAATTGGTGGTTTCCAATTTCAAAATCATTTTCAAAACCCTCTGAAATTGGATATGACCTTAGCAGTCTTACGAGCAAGGTAACCTTGGATTCTGGCATAGGTCTGAATATAAGCTTGGAAATTTAAGTCGAGGTTTTATTTGGGGATGTTTAGTTGGGAATCTCATCTCGACAATTTAGGCTTGATTATGATGTTCAGTGCGCTTTGGTATATTTGTTTTTGAGTTTTAATTGTGAATTTCGAAGGTCTAACTCCATAGGTAATATGGGCATTGGCACACATTTTGGAAAGCATATGGTAGTGTGTGTGTATATATATATATATATATATATATATATATATATATATATATATATTGATACTTGATGTTTCCTTTTTTATAAATAATACTTGATGTTTCCTCAAATTGGCAGGGCTGCAATAGGGAGATAAAATGTGCAATAACCATGGTGAGCCCTCTGGTATTGTGTTGAGGGAAACATCGTATGTTCGGATGCCTATATTGCACCAGCGCCTATTTGATTTACTACAAAATGAGCAGCTGAGGAACAAGTGGGATTTTTATCCCACGGTGGTCCAATACAACAAATGATCCGAATTTCCAAGGGGCTTAATCATGGCAACAAGATGTCTCCTTTACGCGCTATCGTGAGTGACTTACTACTATATCCATCTACTGATGATTGTTACAATGTATGGGTCATTTTGACTTTTAGCTTCTAATGTTGAGGTTGATATTGACTATAGCCTCAAAGTATCCAGTTATTTGACTTTGGCCCGTCGTTGACGATAAAAAAATACGTATCAAAACAGTGTATATATAGTTGTTATATATAACTGCTATTATATATAACAACTATTATATAATATATATAATAGTTGTTATATATATAATAGTACATATATATGACTGTTATATATATATATATAATAGTACATATATATATATATATATATATATATATATATATATATATATATATATATATATATATATATATATATTTGTCCAATTACTTTATTAAAAAAATCGTACATAAATGTATTCAATTTTTAATTCTGGCCATTTTGGGCTATAAAGAGGTAATAATGTTTGGGGATAATTCATTTGGAGAAATTTCATGAACTTTTAGCATAATTATAATAATGTTCTAATTTGGTCTTTTGTTGTCTTGGTTAGAGCTTCTGTGAGAGCATTTATTTGAGTTTTCTGTGTGTTACAAAAATGAATAAGCAAGTGCTTTCTTCGGTTCAATTAGCTCTCCCCCCCCTTCGTACATCATGGATAATGACTACCAAACTAGCTTTCCTCATGGTAAAACTCTTAAGTTACATTCTCAATAAGTGCGTAATGAACCTGTAATTTCTTCTCCTAGTACACTCTTGTAAATAAGCCCCGTTTAGTGATCCATCTGTTCTAAGTAAACTTAAGGCGGGAGTTTTATACATACTCTTATTAGAGCTAAATTTGCGTTCATTAGAATTATGTTTATTTTAATGTTGCAGAGCGTGTCCTATAATTGGTATTTCGTCGTGAAAATATATGGAAGATTGCCTATATTTTAAAGTTTTTACAATTGTTTGTATTGTTTAAAAAAAATTTTCGACTTAAATTGTACTTGACTTTAAAAATTATTTTCGACTGAAATTGTACTTGACACCATAGCTATTTTTTAATATATATATATATATATATATAGTTGTTAAGAACCTTGTTTAACGTCCATTACTCTTTTATTATTTGTCCGTTAATAATGTTTTGTATTAATTAGTGCCCAATGTAAGGAAATGGTACTCTTCATTGTGGATATTTTGTGTTGAAGTTCATGAAGTACTTCATGGAGGATCATTCCTTACCTTTTGAAACAAGGGTATGTTACAGTTGTTTTATCTTTTTATCCTATTATATAAAATATTGTTTAGTTATTAACTATTATATATCGTAATAATAAATTCAATTTTACCTTCAATTTTTTAGATGAGAAGATTGCTCGATAAAGCGATGTATACGTTGACTGAATTAAATGAAGTTCATTGAATTCATTATAGATTATATATATTAGGTACTTCCGAATAACTATATTTTTTTATGTCGTAATGACAATTTTTTGAGATGATTGTGTTTTGATGAAAACCATGTTGATTGTATTTGATTGCAGGGTTACTCATTTAGGGTTGGATAGCGTCAAGAACAAACTTGATCGAGTATTACGCCCGACAACGTCCTAGCTTCAGCATTATTTTAGATTGAGGGTCTTATGATGTAGTTCGCAATGCTAGTTTTTGGATATTGTGATGTATCATCACTATTTTTAGGATATTATCACGTAGATAACTAGGCGTTGGCTAGTTTTTGGATATCATCACGTAGCTCACACACTAGCTAGTTTTTGGATATGATGTAGCTCACACACTAGCTAGTTTTTGGATATGATGTAGCTCACATCAATATTTTTTTATGGTAAATATCTTGATGCATATCAAGTTAGTGATATTTATGACATTGGTTAATATCTATTTACAAGTGTTGATTTAACCTCAAATAATAGTTTTCTATTGATGGTGTATTGATTTTTTATAAAACTTTTATAATAACATTTATGTCAGTTTTGAAAAAACTCTCATAAAACTACTAAAATTGAGATAAATGTGATCTTATTTATGTCAGTTTTTTATGAAAATGTGATTAAAAATTTGTTGAATACTGTAGTTTTTATGTGTGTTCTTAAAAACTAAGATAAATGTGATTTATTTATGTCAGTTTTACGAACGTTTATGTCAGGGCTTTATACGTCAGTTTTGAAAAATTATAAAACTGACATAAATGGTTATTTATGTCAGTTTTTGACTGACATAAATGACTGTTTTTCTTGTAGTGACCACTTTCATATTTATTATAAAGAGTTTCATAAATTTAAGTTTTTTACATTACTAAGTCTCGATTTTAGATTAAATACACTCTAATTGTGTAAGTAGACTTTGTCTAAAATCGTTAAAAAATTTGTTAATTTCACTTGTCATTTTAGATTAAAATAATTTCAAAATCTTAGATAATCAATTCAAAATAAAAAAAGAAATAAAATCAATTTTAAACTAAAAATAATTCAAAAAACAAATCTTTCTCCCCCAACCATGCACACACACATACCACCCCCACCTATGGTAAACCCCACCACCCCCGAAAGAACCCCTCTCCCATCCACCCTCACCATTCAATTCACTTACAGAAAATAACCCCCCTCCCACCCACCCCCACCATTTAAAACCACCCACCGAAAACATGAACACTCCTTTACTCACCCACTAACAACCCTCTATAGCCCCTTCCTCTTATAGTACCACCCACGGAGTTTGGCTTTGATGGGTCGTTTGGATAGTGGGGGTGGGTGGGAGGGGAGGTCTGCATGGAGTGAGGGTGGTATGTGTCCTTGTGCGTGTAGTTTGGGGGGGGGGGGGGTGGAGATTTGTTTTGTGAATTATTTTTAGTTCAAAATTGATTTTTTTTCTATTAAGTAATTTTTAATTAATTTTCTTGGATTTTGAAATTATTTTAATCTAAAATGATAAGTGACGTAAATGACGCCAAATAGGAAATAAGAAGAAGATATTACACGTCTCAACTCTCTACCAATAAACTCTCCAAAATATAAAATGTCCTAAATGAGACTACAATAGGGGTATTTATAGGTGGAAAGTAGCTTAGGCTCCAAGCAATGTTCTAATTACAAGTATATCCCTATTAGCCTTTGCCACTTCCTTCCTATAATACCAAGCAAACAATTACTGAAAGAAAATACATCAAAATAAGGAAAATAACAAAAATGCCACTAATGCCTAAAAATATTAAAAATACTAAAAATAATCCCTAAATCTTCATTCACATCATTCTCTCCGCCTTCGAAAAAGCTCATCCTCGAGCTTTCAAAATCGGAGTCGAGTGAAAAATTCCCAAAATATATCCAAAAAGGCAACGAAAAATATTGGGGTCCCAAAATAATTTTGGCCAAAAGACGTAATATTTTCGATTTCAACTGTTGAATTTCATGATTCACCTCTATTGTCCTCTGGAAACATTTGATCTGGTGTTCATCTTGAGACTTGTACAACGGATGAGAAAATATTTTTTGCCCTAGTTTCTCGATCTGATCAACTAACTCAACAAACTCAATCTCTTCAATGACCATGTCCTTCGAATTCGTTGTCAGAGGCTTGAAAACAGTTTGTTCAGCAAGAACTGTACAAGAACCTACGAATTTCTTGACAACAATCTTAGGACCTCCTGGATCGAAAATTAGGGTTTCTTGGGTAAAATATTTGATTGGAGATGAAATTGAAATGGGATCAGAGGGTTTGGTTGGAGAAACTAGGATTTCTTGCGTGGCGACAGGGGTAGGGCTCTTGGGCGGCAACCGTAATGGTTGTCCGACCCTTTTTCGAGCAGGTTCCTCTGGCGGGTAGGTCTGGTTCACCCTAGGTGGTGAGGTTTTCTGGGATTTTTGTTGTGTCCACAGGTGGTGGTGATGTTTTCTTAGTGGAGATAGTGGCGGAAGCATGGGTAGAGACATTTTGGTGGATAGGGTTAGGGTTTTGGGTGATGGTGGAAGGGAGGCGAGCCTCAAGATCATCGAGTCGCGCCAAGAGGTGGTTCAAGACTCCCTCGGGTCGATCATAATGAGCTTCAATGGGAGAAGATATCCTCTTAAAACCCATTTGTCATTGTTTACGATTTTTTGTGCCTACACAACAACAACAACAACAACAACAACAACAATAACGGGTAGAACCAACGAGGCTCTGATACCAATTGACATTAATGACGCCAAATGGTACATAAGAAAAATATATTACATGTCTCAACTCTCTATCAATAAACTCTCCAAAATATAAAATGTCCCAAATGAGACTGCAATAGGGGTATTTATAGGTGGGAAGTAGCTTAGGCTCCAAGTAATGTTCTAATTACAAGTATATCCCCATTAGCCTTTTCCACTTCCTTCCTATAATACCAATCAAATAATTACTAAAAGAAAATACATCAAAATAAGAAAAATAACAAAAATTCTACTAATGCCTAAAAGTATTAAAAATACTAAAAATAATCCCTAAATCTTCATTCACATCAATACGTGCCAGTTAAAGTTAACATATATTTTTTTATCGATTTTAAACAAAGTCTAATTTTTCAATTCAAAATATATTAAATTTTGAAATTGAAATTTAATAATGTATTAAAGTAAAGAAAATCCTAATTTTAAATTTGTTAACCCTCCCTATTAAAGTTAACATGACCATTCAATGTCTTTGATCGAAAAATGAACAACTCAATAAAAATTAGGTGACCAAGCCAATTATGGTCCAACCAATTACTTTTTTATAATAAAATATAATTCTAATTTAAAAATATAAATTATTAGTAACTATTGTCTGGCTTACTTATGTTAGCCTCCGACATGTGAGCATAGTATGTTGCACTGTAACATCCTTGACCATAAGTTGTTCAATTGAATTGCAGGCCAGTGAAATGCAACCGCTATTAAACAATGAAAAGCAAATATATATATATATATATATATATATAGTAACGCTCTTGTCCGGATCAGTCCGCATTTTAAGAGAGCTAACTGGACACGTGTCACCTGGCGGTGAGCCCAGAAAAAGAGAGATCGTGTTCCTATAATTTAGCCAATAATTTCTAGGCTCACCGTCAGGTGACATGTGTTCGGTCCGCACTCCTAAAATGCGGACTGATCTCCATGAGAGCAATACTATATATATATATATATATATATATATATATATATATATATATATATATATATATATATATATATATATATATATATGTACTCCAACTTATCATTATACATGATAGAACACCAACTAAACAAAGATATACGACAGTAAAAAGATATCAGGAATAAAAAATAATTAAATCAAGTCCACTGTGCCAATGACATCACAATGCTAAAAAAATGGAAACGAACATTCCCATGTGATACCTATGAACCGAGGATACAAGAGTTTAGGATTATACAAAGTACACAAATTAAATAATAATCCTCCTAACTAGGGGTTGACTTGAGTCGGGCCGGGCTTATAAAATTATGAGCTATCCCAAGATCGCTCGGGCCTGGATCGGGCCTTATGATATAATCCCAAGCCTGCCCAAATTTGAAAGAACTTTGCTCAGGCTCGTTGTCCAAGCCCGATTACTGTTTTTTAAAATAAAAATATATTTTTTTTCTTAATCAAAGACCTATTTTTTTAATTAAAAACCTGTTTTAAACTTTATATATTACAAAGTCTATATATAAAGTTCCCCACTCTACATAAAAAGAATTAGTATATGTTTTTATATTTATAAAATCTACCCACTTTATATATTTATTTATTACTTTGTAGTCTTAAACTTTAATAATAAATTAATATACACACACACACACATAATATATATATATATATATATATATATATATATATATATATATATAATTTCGGGGCCTCGGGCCGGGCCTCATTGGGCTTAAGAATTCATGCCCAAGCCCGCCCGAAAAAAATCGGGCCTATTAAATTTTGCCAAGCCTGCTTTGCAGACCTATTCACCTTACCCAAGCCCTATTTTTTTATTGAGCGGATTGGGAGGGCTTGGCGAGCCTTGGTCCTATGGCCACCCCTTATCCTAACTAGCAAAATAACTATCTAGGAAACCAACAAAATATCTAGAGAAGGTACACACAAAAAGCATAACCACAAAACGATATCCACCACAGAAAAATATACACAAATTAAAACACATCCACACTACCATTAAGGTGCAACATGACAAAAATATCTTAAACTCAATTAAAAATGTATTCAAACTATATCTTTGACAAGCAAAGGCTATAACCATGTCGTTTTACCAAAGAAAATTAACAATGACCAAAAAACGTATTAAATATCAATACAAGATGATAAAATAACTCTATTGTGTATATATAATATGAACAATCCTAAGATGCATGTGGGATTGCAAAATCTATGCAAATTTCAAGAATAACTTAGATAGACTTTAAATAGGACTCACCCTAAAAATGTGGGGAACGAAAACAAGGTTCCTCATTATTATTTCAAAACAAACATACACTTATATCAAAGAATGCAATATATTCTGTGATTACATAATAATTAATACATTATATAGCCATACTTCCCCATTTTATCTTAATAAATTTCCCTTACAAAGATATACATTTCATAACTGTGTAAATTTTATATACCATTTGAAGAAATCATATAACAATGTCTTATAATATATAAGCATAATCATAAAATAAGAAAATAGTTTAGGGTTACCTATGTAAGGATCCTTACTCATTAATATAATTCTTGAGTTGAGGATAAATGGGTAGATGTCACATCTAAGTATAATAATGTCCAAATCTCATTACACATCAAACTTTGTTTAACAATATATTTTGCTAAGATGTGAATCATTGATGAATTGCCTTTTCGATTTGTTGAGGGCGAAGGATTTCGACAATTTATGAGAATTGTTCAACCGAAATTTATAAAAATCCCAAGTCGTATTACGGTTGCAAGAGATTGCTTAACAATATATTTGAATGAGAAAATATAGTTACAAAGTGATTTGAAGGGTAAAAGAATACGCATCACAACGGACACATGGACTTCTATTCAAAATATGAATTACATGTGTCGCACGGCTCATTATATTGATGATGAATGGAAGTTCCAAAAAAAGATTTTAAACTTTTGTCAAGTCCGAAGTCATAAGGGGGAGATGCTAGGGAAGGTTATTGAATCATTGTTAGTGGAATGGGGGATTGATACCATTTTCACCGTAACCGTTGACAATGCTAGTTCTAATAATGGTACCATTAAAAATTTGCAGAGAAAAACTAAATCTTGGAAAGGTAATATTTTAGAACATGAGTATTTTCATATGCGATGTTGTGCTCATATTTTAAACCTAATTGTGGGTGATGGGTTAAAACAAATGGATGAGTCGATTGTGAAAGTGCGCAACCCAGTTAGGTATGTAAGGTCCTCCCCTTCTAGGTTGTTAATATTCAAAATGAGTGTAGAGAAAGAGAAAATTGAGAGTAAGGGTTTATTGTGTTTGAATGTTCAAACAAGGTGGAACTCCACCTATTTAATGTTAGATGTAGCCGAAAAATTTGAGAAAGCTTTTGAAAGGTTAGGGGAGGAGGACAAAAATTATGCTTCTTACTTTAATGGAGAATTTTAAATCCAAGAGGATGATGAAGTGAGGGGGAGGGGGAGGGGAAGGGGCGGGAGGACTATCTTAGGGCCTCCTTTGAGTGTTGATTGGGAGAAAGTGAGGGCACTTGTGAAATTCTTAAAGATATTTTACAATGAAACTTTGAGATTTTTGGGTTCATTATTTGTTACTTCAAATTTATTTTTCAATGAGCTTGTTATAATACAAAACAATTTGAACTAATTGAAAAGAAGTGGGGATTATCACATATCTTCGATGGCGGATAACATGGTTAAGAAAATGGACAAGTATTGAAATATTGAAAAGATAAACTTGTTGTTACTTGTTGCGGTCATGCTTAACCTTAGATATAAATTGGGGTATGTGTCATATTGGTTTGATAGCATGTATGAAAGTAGTGTGGCAAAAGAGATGGCAAGGAGAGTAACAAATGTACTTGTGCATTTATATAAGTGGTATGGTGATAATAATGTGCAAAATGGTTCATCACAAAATGCATCACCATGTGACGTCGTTAAATTAGTAGTTAATGGTGGAGATGATGATGTTGATGGGTATGCTTTTTTTGCTACCCAATTTTTATAAAAAAAATTAGAGTCGGGAGATAGTGTAGGGCGTAGTAAGTCGAAGGTGGAGAATTACTTGATTGAGACTAATGACGATGCAATAAACAAAAGCTTTAATGTATTAATGTGGTGGAAGAGTAATTCATTTAGGTACCAAGTTATTTCTCATGTGGCAAGGGATGTATTAGCAATTCCGGTGTCAACGGTGGTCTCCGAGTCGGCATTCAGCATGGGGGGCGTATCCTTGACCCATTTCGTAGTTCACTTTCCCCCAACACAGTGGAAGTGCTTGTTTGTACCCAAAATTGGCTCAAGTCTTCATCAAAATCAATTAGCCTTAGAGATGCCATGGATGAGATGGAACAACTTGATCAATTGGATGGAGGTAACTAACATATATCATAATTTTAAATTATTAAATTATTAGGTGTAATTTATTTTTTAAATCATTATCATATTATTTTTCCAGATTTGTTGGGGACATCAACAATTGTGGATTGACAATTTGACTTTGTATTATTGAGGTAAAGTGAATAATTTATATTTCAAATTCATGGTTGCATTTTATTTGGACTGTTTTTCTATCTATTCTAAAATTATTTGTGATCATTTCCAGGTTTTTGGAAGAGATTATTTTGGGCAATATTATGGATGGTTGCATTATTTTGGATGTTGCAGTTACTTCGGCTCATATTTATTAATTTAGACATTTTATTAGCGCATTATTGATTTGTATTATTATGGACAACCTTGTGGTTGAATTTGGACAGCTTTATTTTGTATTATTTGGACGGTTTATATGTCCAAATTTGGGTGGTTTATGACAGCTTGATGTGATTGTATTATTTAGGCATCTTTGGACAGTTTTTATTTATGCTAAAATTTGAACAATATCTTATTATTTTGGATAAGTTTGGGCAGATTTCAAGGTAAATTTTGGGCAGTTTTTATGGTAAAATTTGAGTAGTTTTTTGGATAAATTTTGGGCAGTTTTTACTGTAAAATTTGGACAATTTTTGGATAAATTTTGGGCTGTTTTTATGGTCAAATTTGGACTGTTTTTTGGATAAATTTAGGGAGTTTTTATGATATTTGAGCAGTTTTTATGATAAAATTTGGGCAGTTTTTATTTTTAAAAAGATTATTTCAATAAGATTAGGACCAACAAGTTTGACCAGACCGACCATACAAAAAACTGGACCGACTAACCCCGAAAATTCGATTTAATTGGGCCGATCTTGGTCCTTGAATTCATTAAAAACCGGATCGGACCGGACCGCGAACACCCCTACATCAAAGAAACATAGATAAGGAGACTTTACAACTTTTCTTGTGTATTTTTGGTTTACTACCAAATAAGAGGCTTTGTTAAATAGAACATATTGGACCAAAAATGTTCATCATGCTTATGTAAATTCTTAACTTCTTATTATGTGAATTACACTAAATTATTTGACTAAAAATCGATTAGTGCTATATAGGTCACAATGCTTTAATAATATAAATAAATAAATAAACTCACAAAACATTCTATAAAATGATTACAATACAAAAATCTGTTATGATTGCATGTTTGTGTGTGAATGTTATATTTATGTGTATGTTCTATATTATAGGGAAAAACTTATCTAAATGCATAATTAATCAAAATTATGTTACTTGTTTCTTTTAAAGCAAAATACATGATATATTAAATAATATATTCGTGCAATTTTGTATATTGAGAAATGCATTCACAAATAAGCTATACCTACTTTGGGTCAAGAATCACACTGACACGTGCTCGGCCATGTGTGCTTAGGCCGCGTGTGCCTCCAAGTCATAATGAACTCCTTCAACTTAATCAATTGCAACGGCTGATCAAGATAGAGGATAAGTCTGAACTATTAGGGATAGCTATTAACAGGTCTTAGTACTCTCCTAAACTATTTTATAAATATGAACTCGTCCTATATGGGAATCATTGTAACGTAGACCTGTATTACAATTATATTGACTTGAGTTCTTAATCAATAATGAATGTCTTTATTGCTTTTGAGGAATTTAATCAATTCCCTCTTTTCTTCTCCAGTAAGGGGGCTACAAATCAAGAACTTCTTCTCAGGTTGACTGATCTCAAATATCACTTCTTAAAGAGGCTCTATCACCTAATCGACAGGGGAAACCTTGGTTTCCTTTACGCCAAGTAGCCCATGATTTAGTTTCTACTTGGAGGGACAGAGCCCTCTATTGGTTTCGTACCTTCTTATTTATTTTATTACTTTCTAGTTAGACGGAAGCTATGAAGCACTATCGAGATAGGGATTGTTTCCTCGTGATCTCCATTATGCCCTTCTCAATGATGCACTTCAACCTTTGATGGTATGTGGAAGTCACTACCCTCATTGCATCCAACCTTCCTCTACCAAGTATAGAGTTATAGGGGAATTTATTACAAGAACTCAATCAGTTTTAAGATTCCTCGTTATCGAACTGGGAGAACCACCTTCTCTAGGGGTAAACACTTTCTTACTATAAAGCCAACCAGAGGCACAGTCATTTCTTATAGGTCTCCTGGTCACAAATTCAGTTAGAACATCTTGAAGTACTTCACTATTGAGGAAATACGTTGATCTACTAGTAAATTTTCCATATTACATTTGGATACTCTAATGCTTACCAGGGAATCATGGTGGGGGTCATTAATCTAAATAAATCATCATTGATGAACACGACAAACTTTGAATAATCAATATCCTCAATTCGCTGATTTTTTCCCTCAATGGGATTTGTCGGGTCGGGTCGATCTGAAATGCCTTCATTAAAATTTTGAATCTCTTAACCTCTATCCTAAGGGCATTCCTTTTGATTTAGCTTGGGTTTGAAGTGGAATTAATTATTGTGAAATCATGACCCAAGTCTTTATCCGGATGTTGTCTGTCCTTTGGTCACCCATAAGTTGTGTTTGACCCTCCTTCTTATCAAGGAACTCATTGAAGTGATCGGCATGGTCCAATTCTTTATGATGGGATTTCAAGGCCTTATATTTTTCTGTCTTATGGACGTGATCATTTTGGTATGAACACCTTAGTGTCATATTCCTCTTCTTTGGATCGCTTATTATCTTCTCAAGGAAATCAATATATTGCCGACCTCTGATCTTGTAAAATATCTTATAAATCGACTCAGAGAAGGACGTATTTATCTCGATACCTTTTTCCTTTTCGTTATGCTTATTCCCTTATTTCTTGTCCATCCCTTCTTTGTCCACATTCTTGGACTATTTTGGCAGATCACCTTCATGACCAACTCCGGCCACTTTGTTTTCAAACTTAGAGTACTTTTCAATCCTTTTTATAAGGTCGTCTATCATGATATCTTCCCTTTTAGTGAGAGACTGATGAAGCATGTTGCTGCTTTGCAGTCTAATTTTGAAGGAAGTCATGTGACCTACTCGGTGAAATCTTACACCTCTTTATAAACCTTACATTACCTTCTTACATACTCCCGAAGTGTCTCTTGAGGCTTCTTTTTCATTTTGAGAAGCGAGTTTAGGACAGTCATTACATCTGATGAACCCGACCGTAAAGGCCTTGGTGAGATGCTTAAAGGACATTATCATCCAGTGTGGAAATTTCCCAAACCACTTTTGAAAAATGTCACCAATACTGGAGGGAAATATTTGGCACATCAAGACCTCGTTGGTGTTCCATAGTGTCATCTGGCGATACTGCCTGATAAGATCAGTGGGGTCCATCTTCCCATCATAGATCTTGAGCCATGGAGTCACAAATTTTTTAGGAGGTTCAGACTCTTATATAGCTCCGATGAAAAGCGATTTCATCTTATTAAATAAGGGCTCTCCTCCTGAGCTCCTTGATCGTTCATCTTCCTTCATGAGTTGGGTGTATATCCACCTCTATTATGATAAAATCATGAAGCTCTCTGTCTCTTCATCGCTCAATAGAGTGGGGTCTTCTTCCATATGAGTTATTGTAAAGAGGAAATTCCTTTCATAGGTAATTTCGCCTTCTTTGACTAAGAGCTCTAGAGTTCGTGACCTGCGGTCGCACTTGCATTTCTCCTTCTGGGACTCTCTTTTTAACTGCTCTAGGCTTTTTTGCAACACAAAATTCAGCTCATGTTAGTGGATGTTGGCAACCCGTTCATCTCATAAACATTTATCATATTTGTCAATTAGCCTTGTTATATTATTAGATCGTTTAAACTCATTACTCTAGGTTGTTTTCTCCTCATGAGGGTGATTGCTTACATTAGGAGATTGCTAATAGTCGCCAAACTTTGATCTGACCTTCTGGGATAGAGGAAACAACTGACAATACTCTCAGTCGTCATGAATGTCATAATCCAGATAGTAACCCTCCTAGCTATCATAACTATGTTGGTGATGACCATCCTAGTTATCGAGATTCTGGTGATCTTGACCGGGTGAGTGAGACATGTCGGGAAATTATCTAGTAGCAAAGAACTTAGATCATTTCCATATACAACACCAATTATAGGTGAAAATTTCCTACATGTGATGGTATTCAATGCGCAAAAGCCAAACAATAATAACAACGATAGTAAATAATGAGATTATGCACACAACAAAGATGTACGTTGTTCGATAACGTGCTTACGACCACGGGGTTCTAGGATTGACTTGTGTCTTAAAGAAATATTCCCCTTTGTCATTCTTTGACATCAAAATCCACCTTCTTGTGCATCTATCTGATGAGGCATTGTTGTGTGGACCTATCAAGTATCGTTGGATGTATCCTTTTTAGTGCTTGATGGAATCCGTCAAATATTACTTACAGAATACACTATATATTGGAGGGTCAGTTACGAAAGAATATATAATAAAAGAATTGTGGTGACAATTAAACTCAACACAAATTAACAAGAAAAGGCAATCACCAGAATAAGTAAAGAATTTAAAAGAATGACAATCACACACAACACAATGATATACGTAGTTCGGCAAGAAAGCCTACGTCCATGGTGGTGCTCTCAGTATTTTATTTCTCTTTACTTCGGGGAGTGTTTACAGAAAAGAATACATGCCCTTTACCCCCGGCTGAGGGTTTATTATATACATGTTATTTTTCAGAGAGTGGGGGTGTTTGACTCCCCCACGTTAGCCTATAATCCCTAGAATATCTCCTTGGGAGCTTTTAGGAATTGAATAAGTCATAACTGAATCAGTAAATGCATGGGGCCTCTAGACTTTGGGCTGTGTTTAAGTGGACTACTCGTCTGGGCCAAAGTGACAAATCGAGGTACCCACAATTGCCCCTAAAACTTTGGGGTCACAATTTGGGCTCAATAATTTTAAATGATTTGCCTTAATGTCACTTTTGTGAATCATGCAACACTCTTGGGATTGAAGCGCCCTTCCCGAATTGATTTAGGCAGCAGATTGCCTCGTTACCAGTGCGTTATGATTAGAAAGGTTTAAATCATCTTGGAGTGGCCATTCCCTGAACGTCGCTTCAAGCTTCTTATCATTCTCTAAATTTCTCCAAGCTCTCACTGTATCTCTCTTATTCTCAGGTCTCGTCCTCCATCTATAAGATTCTTTTTCATCTTCTCATTGTTCATGCTTGTGACTTTGCCTCGTCCCAAGCTGACTCTTACTTCGTAAGTTCTTCTCACTTCTTATTTTTCCTTTTTTGTTGGAATTTCTTTATATCCGCTGCTATGGTTTTTCTTTTTCGATGACGAAAATAGGCAATAGGCCAATAACTGAATTTAGGAAATTCTACAACATCCCAAACTGGGTAGACATCGAATGTGCCCATGTTCCTCGTAATATCACAGACATTGAGGACGGTCACTAGATACATGTTCTCTTATTATCCCAGGAAGTCTTACTTTCCCCCCTAATAACTTGTTTTTGCACTTTTTTGGTTACTTCAATATAGTTCCTGCATAGTGCTCGCCCAATCTTTGGAAAAATTTTAATGGTGTGCATAGAATTAATCGGCTCTATGGCACCAATCTAGGGCTTGCTGAAATCTTCTTTTTCTACTCTTTTTCTCGAACAAGCTCTAGTCTTCTTTACCTAAAGGCTAGGAGTCCTGATAGGGTATTGGTAGTAAATCTACCTGATTCCCATAAGGACTATTGGCATGAGGGGTTTATTGCCAGAAATTAGTAGTTCCCTCCCCACACTGAAGGGTCGAGGTCTGGGAGATTTGTGATTCCCTTTTATGGGGAGGAATACATAGGTAGGCATAGTTATTGTCTTCTCGTTGATCCTCTATTTGTGTATGGTTTTTCTCATATGTTTTTCTCTTTCTTTTTCCAGCGAAGATAAAGAACTTAGAACTAGATCTTCGCAAGATTCGAGTTGCCAAACTGATTAAAGCCTAGAAAATCAGGGAACTTTTAGCTGACGGTGAGCATACTCGATCAACGACGTTCCTTCTAGAATACAAGAATGTTGGGTTCAGTTTTATTGCGCGACCCATAGATAGCACTCCTAAGCTAGACATCTCAAAAGAGGTTGCTGCCGACCCAATCCAATTGAACGAGGAGGAGAGCAGCTCTGGTGAGGAGAGCGAGGGTGCTAACAGGGGCAGTGCTGAAGGTAATTCTAGTGAGGAGAGATCTGGTAGTGAAGAATCTTCCAGCTTGAAAGAGGGTTCAGAGGTTCAAGAGTCTTCGGGTGAATCAAGTAGCTCCAGCGAGGAAGGCATGGCTCCTCTTAGGAAGAATTTAATCCGGGATGATAATGAAGACGATACGCTTCTCTCTCGCCAATTGAAGAAGCATAAATCTAGTAGCGGGGATGTTGCCACTGGTTCTCAGTCTGCTGCCCATGAGCAGGAGGAGGAGTTGGGGAGAGAGAGGGAGAGGAAGAAGGAAGAGGAGAAGAAGAAGGTAGAGAAGAGGAAGAGAGTTAAAAGGGAGAGGAAAGAGAGAGAAGAAGAAAAGAGGAGAAAGGAGGTAAGGACAAAGGCGGGGCACTCTCTAGTGCCCATGTCTACTTTTCCCAAGGGGGATTCTGTTGCCCTCTCCCTTCAGTTGGCTCCTGCGGTGCTCGAAAGAGCAATTTTATCGGTTGATCGTCAAAAGGCGATGGGGACTAACCAGTTAGCCCTGAAGGAGAGTCAGAGGCTAGCCTTGGTAAGTCTTCCTTTACTTTTCTATTCTTGTAATATTTTATTCAATACTTCCCTTGCTAACAATTCTCTTCTCTGCAGTTTGTGACCGATTTTGCTGTCCTCTACCGCAGCCGTGATAAGCTAGTGAGGAGGAATGTCGAGCTAGAAAGTAAAAATATTAAGCTGGAGGCCAGCTTGAAGATTGCCAATGCTTCCCAAAAGTCTTTCGATCTTTCCCTGACTGAAGCCAATCGATCAAAGGAGGTGGCGACCAAAGATCTCGAGAAGTTGAGGCAGTCCTACGACTTGGTCTGCACGAGCAAGCTGGCTGTGGTGGAGGAGAACAAGGTGCTCACGAGAAAGGTGAAGAAGGTGGAATTTAAGGTCACCACCCTTAAGGAGAGCTCGTACAACGCCGGATGGACCGCTGTGTATGAGGATGCAGATGTTCAGATTAGCTACATTAGCCATCTCAATTTCAAGAAGGGTTGGAACAAAGTTCTTTTGGCGGTCGAGGTGGATATCGACTCCCCACTCTTTGACGAGCACGATCCTATCCCTAAGCCTGTTGTGGATGAAGCACCTGCTCCTGCTATCGATGAAGGTGTTCCTGCTATCCAGACTGCTCTTGCTGGTAATCTTTCTGACCAGGGGATAGTGACCGCCCATCTGAAGGAGGCGTTGCTACTATCGCGGACAAGGGAAAGCAACCAGCGATCTCGGAGCAAACTGAGGTTGCCAGTTAGCCTCCTTTAGGGAACTCTTTGTATTTTTCACTTTTATTGTTCTATCCTTTTGATGATATACTATGAACCCTTTCTTAATGAAATGAAATTTTATTCCCTTCTACGTACTGATTTATTTATTCTTTAATGCTTATATGGTCTGTAGCTAATTGATGTTGATGAGTATATACCTGCTACTTCTCAACTAGGAAGGATTCTTGGTCCTAATGCTAGTAATAAAGTTTGCCAAGCCTTTGTAAGGATTTACAAGTCCCTTAGGTTGAGGAACCAGAGCTTTAAAGACCAGTCGAAGCTTGCTGCCAAACTGAAAGACAGGCTTCAGGAGATGGAAGAGGTTGGCACTTTCATTCAAGAGGAAGTGAATGCTCTGAGGGCTAAACTTCTGGATGCCTCTGAGATCAATCAAGTTGGAGAAGTTCTTCAACAAGAGAATGACGCTCTGAGGAGAGAGGTTTTGCGACTTAAAGAGCATGTGTCGAGCATTGCCCCTCAAGTTTTATGGGATTCTTCTTTATCGATTGGTCCGCGAGCTGGTACTGATGAGAGGGGTTCAGCTAGGGAGATTGACGAGCTTTGAGGAGATATTCATCGGGTATACATGATAGCTGCCGGTCTCCAAAGAGATGTTACCCTACTGAGGCATCTGTTCAAGAAAGGTCCTCGGCGAGTGTTGGCTGACGGCTATGATCAGGGTTGGACCGATGCTCCGACGAAGTTGGTAGAGGTTGAAGAGCTATCTTTTATTAGAGGATGGTTGAATGCTCTCAGGGAGCTGAAGGTCCCTAGGAACTCAGTACTCTGGTATCGTCATGAGATCTCCCCTTCAACTTTGGTGCCTAACCCCTTCAGGAGGGATGATCAGTGGGTTCCCATAAATGTTATCCCCAGGTAGCTACTGCAGCTAGATGCAAATAAAGTTAAGGAGGATCTAGTTCCTCACCCAGACGATGGTCGAAGAGCGCAACTAGCCGATTATCTTGCTCAGAGGCCTAATCCTCATTAGGATCTATTTAATTCAACCAATGTAGCTCTTTGTAAATGCAGTGAAGTAATAAAATAATTATGTTTTGGGAGATTTGCTGACTAAACATGTGTTATGTATTGTCCACTTCATTGATTTCTTATTTGATTATCTTAGGCTTTTCTTAGCCGACTAGATTTGATATGGGTAGAGTTGTTTTATTGCGTGAGTATCCTCCTAGTCCGGTATGCTTATAAGTTACCATTCTGCCCTACTTTACCTTTTAGGTTGTGTCATCACACTCCCTTAGTCCTAAGTGTGGCAATGACGAGGACACACCTGGTGTTGGATGTTCTATCCGAGCAGTTTTTTTGAGCCAAACATCGTTTGGCGGCCAATTCGAGTTGGCTGAGCTGCCTAAGGGTCCCCTGTAGGGCTTCATATATTACCAGGGGCAATGCTAAGAGGTTGTTGGTGTTAAATGACGAGAACCTGAGGAGGTTAATACCCTACTTTTATGTATTAAGAGGGGAGACTGTCACTTAGAAAAGGTGCACAAGTTATAAAGTTTTTGAAAAAAATAAACACTTCATAGAATGCCACTGCCAAACAATATTTTATTAATCAGAAAAGAATTGCAAATTTCAACATTGTAATAAAAGATTAAAACAGAAAACTAGAAGTATAATTTCTTTAAATTGGCTGCGTTCCAAGCTTGAGGTATCTCCCTACCCTCCAGCGTTTCTAAGTGATAGGCTCTTTGCAGGTTCTCCCTTATCACCTTGAATGGTCCCTCCTAGTTTGGTCCTAGCTTGCCATCTGATGGTTTTACTGCGCTAACCTTCTTGTTGTAGTGCTTTGCTAGCTATTGCTGATAGCCTGCTAGTTTCACTAGAGCCAGCTCTCTACGTTCCTCAGCTAGTTCAAGTTCAGCTAGTAATGCTGCATTATTCTTGCCTTGGTCGAACAGGGTGGACCTTATGGTGGGTAGGCCAGCTTCCAAGGGAATGATTTCCTCCATACCATATGTCAGTGAAAATGGGGTTTCCCCGATTTCTCGTTGTGGGGTAGTACGATAAACCCATAGGATGTGTAGTAGCTGGCTCACCCATGCCCCTTTGGCTCGCTCCAAACGCTTCTTCAATACATCAATTACTATTTTGTTATAATCTTCAGCTTGTCCGTTGCTCTGGGGGTATGCCACCAAGCTGAAATGGTGCCTGATCCCGTGATCGATACAGAAATCCTGGAAGAGGCCACTTTCGAACTAGGTTTCGTTATCAGTGATGATGGTCCTGGGGATCCCGAAGCGGGTGATAATGTTCTTCTATATGAACCTCATTATATCCGCATCTTTGATGTTCGCTAATGGCTCTGCCTCTATCCATTTGGTGAAGTAGTCTATCGCGATCAACAAATACTTGCGATTACCGGTAGCGGTAGGAAGAGGGCCCAAGATGTCCATTCCCCATTGAGCGAAAGGCCAGGGGCTAGTAAGTGATTTTAGGTCGCTGGCGGGTTAGTGAACCATTGGAGCGTGTAGTTGATATTTTTCACACTTGTGAGCATATATCCTATAATCCTTCTGCATATACGGCCACCAGTAGCCTTCCTTCATTTCTCGGAAAGTTAACGACCTTCCCCTAATATGACTTCCACAGATTCCCTTATGGAGCTCGTGCAGAACTTGCTCGACGTCCTTTGGGTGAACACATTGGAAGTAAGGACCGGTGAAAGATCTCTTATGCAGTTTGCCTTCAGGAGATAAGTGAAAGCGAGCAGCTTTGACTCTTATCTGATGAGTGATCTTCTTATCATCTTGGTTCAATCTGTAGAACATGGCATGTGTCTCGCAGCTCATCGCTCTGTTTAATGCTCGACTGGGCGAGGAAGTCAATCGGAATTGTTCTCTTCAAGTCAGAATTGATCGCTGAGCTTAAGGCCGCTAGGGCATCAGCATGACTGTCTTGTCCTCTAGAAAACTATTAGACGCTGACTTGTATGAAGTCACACATTAATTTCTTTATTGTGGCAAGTTAGGCCGCCATTCTCTCATACCTTGTGTTAAAGTCTTCACTTATCTGATTGGAGGCCAGTTGTGAGTCGTCGAACAACTGGAGTTGCTTTGTACCCAACGTTGTGCCTTCTGTAGGCCTTCTATCAATGCTTCATACTCTACTTTGTTATTAGAGGCTTTAAATACAAGCCTAATTCCTTGCTCGAGGATTGTATCTTCTGAGGTAACCAGCACAATGCCCACTCCTGCCCCTTTAGAGTTGGAGGCTCCGTTAATGAACAGTCGCC
Source organism: Sambucus nigra (assembly GCA_949130495.1). Lineage (NCBI taxonomy): Eukaryota > Viridiplantae > Streptophyta > Magnoliopsida > Dipsacales > Adoxaceae > Sambucus > Sambucus nigra. Next base: position 397,452,013 of record OX422224.1, read on the forward strand.
AAATACCCTGCGCCGAGTGATCTTCCCTTTGACCAACGGGTTGAAGTTGGTCGTGAGGATGTTATCTTATAAATTCTTCAATGAAGTCGACGAGGACTTGTCCCTTGATTACATTCTTTGGCTAAAACTGGATGTCAAATCGCCTGAGCTCGACTGACCACTTTGATAGTCTGTCAGACAGATCTGCTTTTCGTAGGACTATTTTAAGGGGGTGAGATGTAAGGACGATGATAGAGTGAGCTTTGAAGTAGTTCTTTAATTTCCTTGAGGCTACCACTAGTGTAAAGGCGAGCTTTTGCAGTGGTAGGTATCATTGTTCGGCATCCAAGAGAGTCTTGCTCATGTAGTAGATTGGGTGCTGGATTCCCGTTCTTTTATATACCAGTGCAGAACTAATAGCGTGGCTAGAAACTGTGAGGTATAGGTACAGGGAATCGTTCTCTTGAGGTATTACGAGAAAGGGTGGTGTGCTGAGATAAGATTTGAGCTCCTCTAATGCCTTCGAGAAATCCTGGTTCCACTTAGCAGTTTTGCTTTTCTTCAATAACTGGAAGAACGACTGGCACCTTTCGAATGACTTCGAGATGAACCAATTTAAGGCGGCGAGCATGCCCGTGAGCTTCTGTACGTATCTTATCGTACGGGGGTGCTGCACCCTATTGATTGCGTCAATTTGGTATGGGTTTGCTTCAATGCCTCTCTCTCTAACCAAGTACCCGAGAAATTTTCCTGACTGGACACCGAAGGAACACTTACTTGCATTGAGCTTCATTCAGTATTTCTTGAGGATTTCGAAGGTCCTTGATAGGTCTGAGAGGTGGTCTTCTTTATGCCTGCTCTTGATGAGCATAACATTGATGTAGACCTCCAAGGTATCTCTATTTGGTCCTTAAACATTTTGGTGACCAACCGCTGGTAGGTTGCTCCTGAATTTTTTATCCCAAAGGGCATAACGTTGTAATAATACAATCCGATGGTGGTGGTTAATGTTATCTTGTCTTGATCTGTTTTGTGTAAAGGGATCTGGTGGTACCCGGAGTATGCATCCAGGAAACTCATTCTTTCATGAGCTACTGTGGTGTCCACTAACTGATCGATCTTCGGGAGAGGGAAACTATCTTTAGGACATGATCTGTTGAGGTCGGTGAAGTCAATACAGACTCTCTATTTTCCATTGCTTTTTGGGACCACTACTGGGTTGGACAACTACTTAGGGAATAGAACTTCCCGTATGGATCCTTCATCCAACAACTTTTCCACTTCCTTATCTATAGCCTTGGCCTTTTCAGGTGCAGTTTGTCGTGCCTTTTGTGTGATCGTCTTAAAATTTGGGTCAACGTGCAACCAATGACAAACCACATCGGGATCAATTTTGGGTAGCTCGTAGGGTTCCCATACGAAAACGTCCAAGGTATTCTATAAAAGTACTTTCAGTTCTTTTTTCTCTCGGTTTGTGAGGGAGGCTCCGATCAAGAACATCCTATCTTTCTTGCTGCCACCGGTTGTGACCTCCTTCAGGTTCTCAACGACCCGCTCAAAGGGGAGGAGCCTGGTGTCCTCCACCCAGGTCTTCCATATTTTAGCTTCTATTTGGAAAGTATTAAACTTTCCTATTCTTCAACCTTCTCCTTGGCCTTCTCGACCTTATTTTCTAATTTTGGGCGGATGGCTGTTATAACGCACTTTCTCGCCATCACTTGATCTCCGTGGATCTCCACCACTCCTCGCTCAGTCATATACTTTATTTTATGGTGGTAGGTGAAGGGGACGGACTTCATCACATGTAGCCACCCTCTGCCAAGGATGGCCTGGTAGGGCGAGTCAATGTCGACCACCAACAACTCGATCATCTTAGAGACACTTCCTGCCCTCAAAGGCAGTACAATCTTTCCCAAAGGGATGGTCACTTTACCAGCAAAGTCGACTAAAGGGACGGTGTCTTCCTTTAAGTTAATGACGCTTAACTTCAACTTTCCGAATAGGTCGAGATACATCACTTCGGATGAGCTACCCTGGTCGACGAGCCACCTGTCAACATCGTTGTTAGCTATCCTGAGTGTAATGATCAAGGCATCATGATGTGGGATCCTTACTCCCACTAGGTCTTCATCCGTGAACTTAATGTGTTTGTTGTAGTCGACATCATCTGCTCGCCTTCCTGCCTGCGTTTTAGCTGGATCAATTTGAAAAGCTTGCATTACTGCCGTAAGCTTTTTAATTTCCATCCGAGCTGAGTTTCCTTTAATCTGCTTTAGGTTCTATGCCCCATGAATCACTACAAACTCATGGCCAGCATCCTCTTTGAGCACGTTATCAGGCCTTGTGTCTCCATTGGCAGTGACCTTCTCTACCTTCTTCTCCATGAATTCTTTCAGGTGCCCAGTCTGGGCTAATTATTCAAGGTAAGACTTGAGAGCTTTGCAGTGCTCAGTTTTGTGCCCACCTTCCTTGTAAAAATCGCATCTTAGCACGTTGTTCCTCTTTGAGGGATCTCCTCCTATCTTTCTAGGCCACTTAACGAATGGCTCATCCTTGATCTTTACTAGGATCTTGTAAATTGGTTCTTTAAAGACAGTGTTCACTGCCTGAAATGCTTTTGAAGCATCGTTTTTATTCTCGCTCTTGGAGCCACTCATGCCCCCATTCTTACTTCCTTTCTTCTGGTTCTCAGCTTTGTCGCTTCTCTTGGCAGCGAACTTATCTCGACCATTCTCCCCTGCACTGAGGCGGGTCACATCCTCAAACTTGGCATATTTCTCGATGTGAGCCATTAGGTCATCAATGGTTGTGGCCTCCTTCTTAGTGAGGGATTGGTGCAAGAGGCAAGAGCTGGGTAGGCCAATCTTAAAGGTTGCCACAGCGACCTGCTCTGAGTAGTCCTCGACCTCATTGAACAACTCCCAATACCTTTTTGCATAGTCTCTGAGGCTCTCCTGGGGCATTTTCTTCATTGTCAACAAGGCATCCATCCTTTTCGGATGGGAGCTGCTGGTAATGAAGCGAGCTGTGAAGAGCTCTGCCAGGGACTCAAAGCTCCTGATGGATCTGTAAGGGAGTATCTCGAACCACTTTTAGGCCACATCGTGCAAGATCGATCGAAAGATCTGACACATTTGTACGTCCTTATGGTTCCAAAGGGTTATGGCCTGCCTGTACTGCCTAACATGGTCGATAGGGTCAGTCTTTTCATCGTAGATGTTGAATCTAGGAATCGTGAACTTCTTGGGGGCTTCTTTTTCTTCAATCTCCCTTGAGAAAGGGGATTTCATCTAGGTCCTAAGAGCTCGTATGGATAGATATCTGGTAGATCTGGAACCCCGATGTGCTGGGTGCTGGTTCATTTCTCTCCAGACAAAATTTTGTATGTCATCATTTCCTCGAGTTGGGCTTCTGTAGCGGCGAGTTGGTTGTTGTTGCTCGAGCAAGTCATCATCTGATATGTGTTCCTCAAGTCTTTGAGATCCACATCTAGATCTCCTTCCTCGGTTGCGAGACTTGCTCGCCTGAGGGATAGGAGTTCGGTATTGATGTTGTCTGGTGCTATGATGGAGTTCTCTCTCCATTTTCTCCAATCTTCTTTTGAGACGAGCATTCTCAGCTTCTTTCTTGCGAGTGGCCTCCTCTTGCTCTTGGAGCCTGGCCTCATAGGCGTCGATTAGCCTTGAGACCTATGTGGACCTGGTTGGCCTTTGGCTTTACTCTGAGTCTTACCGTTCTAGGCGAGCCCTAGGATTTGAACATAGAACTTCAGATCTGATCATGCGTGGGGCAAGATGCTCTTGAATATCCCGTGCTTGAGGGGCATTGCTGATGTGACCAGACATTCCAACTTCTTTTTGGTGAAGGCTTTCTTAAAGGAAAATAAACTTTTCCACATACGGAGCCAATTATGGGGACAATTAAACTCAACACAAATTAACAAGCAAAGGCAATCACCAGAATAAGTAAAGAATTTAAAGGAACGAAAATCACACACAACACAATGATATACATGGTTCAACAAGAAATCCTACGTCCATGGTGGTGCGCTCAGTATTTTATTTCTCTTTACTCCGGGGAGTGTTTACAGAAAAGAATACATTCCCTTTGCCCCGGGCTGAGGGTTTATTATATACATGCTATTTTTCGGAGAGTGGGGGTGTTGGACTCCCCCACGTTAGCCTATAATCCCTAGAATATCTCCTTGAGAGATTTTAGGAATTGAATAAGTCACAACTAAATCAGTAGATGCATGGGGACTCTAGACTTTGGGCTACTCGTCTGGGCCAAAGTGACAAATCGAGGTACCCACAAGAATCATCGTTATATGCTCAGGATCATATTTTAAAATAAGAGCTAAGGAGGTTCAATCCTCGTGGCGAACGAGTGGTTGAGGAATTTGATGAGTTTGAGGATGAATCGCTTTTTGAAAATCCTAAAGACGTGACACTCACAAATTTAAAATTCAAGAAAAAAGATCATATTGTTTTTTAAACACAAGATAAGTTAATAATTAGAGGGAGTAAGTACCTACATATATAATGTCTTTTTGTTTAAGTATGTGTATTCTCTATATTACCATTTAATTTTTACAAGTTCATGAATACGTATAGAAAGTATGAGAGTGAACTTGTCCATAATCATAAAAGAAAAGGTTCAACGAATGTGGTGGATGATTTTAGGGCATGGGTATCAAAAGAGGTAATTATCGAATAATTTTATGCAAGTACTTATGCACGTGTTATAAAACATATCCTAATACAAATCCATTAATAAATGCAGCCTTTAAAAGGAGGTGATGTCTCTTCAAGGGTTGCATGTCTATCCAACGGTCCCAATTATCGTGCAAAAGAGTTTAAAAAAAATTGTGCCAACAATTTTGATTCCTTCCCATACCTATGCGAAGAAACATGATTAATCAAAAAAAGTGGAATTTCAAGTTTTTGCATTAACTTCTTATGTGGATGGAAAAATCGATAAAAAAATCAAAGGATACGGTGTTGACCTATGATGGGATTTTCCAACAAAACTCAGAACTAGATTACATAGATTTTAAAGAAACTTTATGATATTCTGACTGGTGAAGGTGGAGGACACTACTAATGGTTGTAAAGTTGATCCTACCATAAAACTTGTCATAGTAAATTTATTAAATTTGAAAACTAAATATCGAATGGTCGATGAAATTTTTGTTTATGTCTTACAAAACTTGAAGAAAGTATTCTACTCAAAGTTCATACACGACATCAATTGATATGTTTTTTTGCATGAACCAAAGGGTTTAAATACTTAAGCAATCAGATTAGAGTCACTTATAGAGTTTCAGTCTAATCTTGATGGCAACCCTAATTTTAAGGATCTTTCACTTAATTTAGACGTCGATTGAGGGTTAATGCAATAATTTATGTCCGTGTATGATTTTATTTTCACAGTTTGTGCAGTTGATATTTTTTACTTTAACGGTACAAATATCAAAATTGGGGGATGTGATTGTTTTGTTGAGAAAATAAGTATTAATCAAACCCTAGCAATTCATCAGAATGATAATTATTGAAGTTATTAGTGAATGTTGAGTAATGTTCAAATTTTTTGCAATAAAGAGAAATAAGAAAAGCTAAATAGAGATATAAAGATAGCTTATAGAAAATATACATTAAACTAAAACTATATTTATATGAGTACCCCTAAAGTTTTTCGTCAAAATATAACTAGAAGAACTCATTTAGGTTTTCCTTCTTAAGAATGTTATGTCACATCTTTGTTATGAATGTAGGAACACCGAATGAGTTCGATTGGTTATGTTATGTAAAAAAACTTCAAGGGTACTCATACAAATTTTGTTTTAGTTTCATATATATTATCTATAAGCCAGATTTACATGTATACTAATGGTTGTAAAGTTAGTTTCTACGATAATGGTTCGGGTTTATTAATTATGATACACTTGACACAATGATAAAACACAAAATTATCACTTAATGTGTTTAGTACTATTTGGTTAGAGTCAATATAAGGTTAACACGATAAACTTGTTAACTTAATAGATAGGGATTAGTAATTTTGATCAAACCGATACAATCAGGTTTGAGTTAATATCGGGTTAACACGATAAACTTGTTAAGATCAGGATTCAGGTTATGTAATTATGATACAACCAACACGAAATATGGCACGAAATCATATGTAAATGGGTTCAGTCCTATTAGGTTTAGGTCAATATCGAGTTAACACGATAAAGTTCTTATTATAATGGTTTGGGTTCGGTAATTATAATACAGCCGATATAATAATACAACACGATATAAATTATGTTTAATATATTTTGTAATATTTGTAAGTTTAGGTAAGGAACATTTTATTTATTGGATCCTATTACTACTAATATTTGGAATATTTTGTAATATTTGTAGCTCTAGTCAGTTGGATGCGGATGTAGATTATAACGACACTGCATATGCTTCGGAGATACCGATATACGCTTTGAGGATCCTAATATTATTAGTTTTGGATTAATATAATTAATATAATGTCTTGATAATTTTAATATTATTGCGTTTGAATTGGTGTATTAGTTAGTTCTATAATGGAATTGTATAACATGTTTGAAACATGTACAAGGTTTTTTTTAAACAAATAAATTAAAAATACTTTTTTCAAATAAATTTGATATTGATCACGGTCCAATATTGTGACCATAATCTTGATAATTTTCCATGGGTAAAGAAATGGGTCAAAGCCATGAACCGTGATTAATGATTCTCTGCTATCGGTGAGGTGTCACGGTCATGAACCATGACCACTGAATCTATGTTGATGGTATGGGGTCATGGTCATAAACCATGATGACTGAACATAACCGTTACTGTTAAAAGGTGGTCATGTTAGGGTCACGACCATGAATCGTAATGAGGGGTCATGGTTATTAACCTACCATATCCCTAACTATAGCTTACAGATGCTACCATGCCTCTTCAAAATGGTCAAGGTTTTGGATTGTAACCCACAAAATTGTCACCGTATAAACCGTGATAATTTCCTATATTTGGTGCAGTGTGTAATGAATTATAGGGAATATACATGTATATGTAGAGTTCTTAATTTATACATAAAGATCATTGTATATATATACACTTCATCAATATTATGTAATTGACCATGTCTTTTTTATGAAAATGATTTGCAATTTAATGATTTGGTTGATGGTGGTTGTATAGGACGGTGGTAAGTGCAATTGACACTATTGGAATAGCGAGTGCGATTGGTTTTGGTGGCGGTGGAGATTGCTGACAAAGGAGACCGTCTAGTTGGAGGGTGTTGGAAGATGTTTTTGTAGCTGTTTTATTGTATTTTATATATTTATGGGTTATCTATAATTTATGGTTTCTTTATTTTTTATCGGGTGCCATTGTTTCTTGTTTTAAACATTGGGTACCATTTCTCACGGCAGCCATTGGAATCAATTATAAAGAACATTTGACAGCTGATTGGAAGATGTAAAGGGACTTTAATGCCAATCTTTTATAAGAAACATTTGATAGGCTTGACATTGCGAATGTTTAGCCATTATTAAACCTCCAAACCCAATGAGCCGCTAAAACAATTGTTATTAGTTGATTACGTTGCTCGTCTTTTGACAAGTGATAGTTTTACGAGGTGTAATAACATAATTAGTTGCATTGGAACCAATGATTCCATAGTTTGATTACTTGTCAAAAAATAAAATATTAAGGCATTTGGTTATCCTCATTTCCATTTTTCTATACTTCAAAAAAATTCCAATTTTATATACAAAAACTATACTTCAACTAGACACGCAACCGCAGGAGTCCCAGTTTGAGAATTGGACCCGAATTAAAAAAAAAAGCACACTTAGTTTTGAAAACGTTTCGCGAGGGGGCGGGCACGCCTAGAGAAACCTAAATGGCACCGTGAGTGGTACGAACACCTCATGCATGCCTAACATAACACACAAGAATCATCTACACAACCGCGGTATTAATGATTTTAGGATAGAAAATGAATTCGAAAACAGGCACGCTTAGGCTTTAAAATGTGCCACAGGGGGCGGGCACCCCTAGCGGCACCAAAACAAAACCGCAAGTAGTACGAACACCTCGTGCACGTCTACTGTAAAAGGTAGCAACCGGACGCGCAATCTCGATACTCCTAGTTCGAGGATAGCCCCCAAATTCAAAAACATTCACACTTAGGCTTGATCGAAAATAGGCACACTTAGTCTCATTCAAAAATATGGTCACTTAGGCTTGGAAATGTGCCGCGGGGGGCGGGCACCCCCAGGTGCACACAAATGGCACTACGAGTGGAACTAACACCTCATGGCTTGGAAATGTGCTGTGGGGGGCGGGCACCCCCAGGTGCACACAAATGGCACTACGAGTGGAACTAACACCTCATGCATGTCCAACGTAATGCGTAATAACTGGCCATGCAGCCACAGGACTACCAGTTTGAGGATAGGACACAAGTTCAAAAAGAGGCATACCTTGGCTTGAAAATGTGCCACGGGGGCAAGCACCCCTAGCGGCACCCAAACGCCACCACGAGTGGCATAAACACCTAGTTTGCATCCAACATAACACGTAGCAATCGGTCGTGCATCCTGGGGACTACCAGTTTAAGGATAGGAGACAAACTCAAAAACAGGCATGAGGCTCATTCAAAAATAGGCACACAAAGGCTTATAAGCATGCGACCGGGGGGGATGACCACCCCAAGACGGACCCAAACGTCACCTTGAGTGGCATGAACACATTGTGCACATCCAACATAACATGTAGCGACAAGCCACGCAGGGGGAAGGGAACCTCCAATGGCACCCAAACGGCTCCTCGAGTGGCATGAGCACCTCGTGCGTGTCAATGAAACACGTAGCACCCGACCACACAGATGTGGAACTCCTAGTCTGTGGATAGGAAAAATAGGCACACTTAGGCTTGAAAATGTGCCACGTGGGGCAGGCACCCCCAGCGGCACAAAAACCACACCATGAGTGGAACTAACAACTTGTGCGTGTCCAACATAACATGTAGCAACCGGCAGCGCAGCAGCAGGACTCCCGGTTTGAGGATTGGACATGAATTGGAAAATAGGCACACTTAGGCTTAAAAATGTGGCACCTAGGGTGGGTACCCCGAGTGGCATACAAACAGCACCGTGAGGGGAAATAACACTTCGTGCGCATTCACTATAAAATGAAGCAACTGGATGCGCAACCGTGTGACTCCCGATTGGAAGATTGGACACGAATTCAAAAATAGGCACACTAAGGCTTGAAAACGTAACGCGATGAGCGGGCACCCCTAGCGGCATACAAATGGCACCGTGAGTGGAACTAACACCTCGTGCGCATCCAACGTAACATGTAGCAATCGACTGTGCAGCCGTGGGACTCCCATTTTAAGGATTGGCACGAATTTAAAAATGGGAATATGTAAGCTTGAAAATGTGTCGCGGGGCGCGGGCACCCCTAGCAGTACACAAATGGCCCCGCGAGTGGAACTAACACGTCATGCATGTCCATTGTAACATGTAGCAACTGGCCGAGCAGCCGTGGGGTTCCTGGTTTAATGATTGGACACGAATTCGAAAATAAGCACACCTAGCCTTGAAAACGTGCTTTGGGGGGCGAGCACTCCCAACGGCACCATGAGTGAAACTAACACCTCATACGCATCTAACGTAACATGTAACAATCGTCCACACATTCACAGGACTCTCGATTTGAGGATTGAACACGAATTCGAAAACAGACTCACTTCGACTTGAAAATGTGCCGCGGGCACCCCAGTGGCCAAAAAATGGCACCGCGAGTGGAACTAACACCTCATGTGAATCCAACGTAACATGTAGCAACCGTTTGTGCAGTCGTGGGACTATCGGTTTGAGAATTGGACACAAATTAAAAAATAAGCTCACTAAGGATTTAAAACGTGTCGCGGGAGGTGGGCACCCCAGCGGCACACAAACGACACTGCGAGTGGAACTAATACCTCGTGCATGTCCAACATAATATGTAGCAATTGGTCATGTAGCCGCGGGACTACCAGTTCGAGGATTGGACACGAATTCGAAAATAGGCACACTTAGGCTTGAAAATTTATTGCGGTGGACGAGCATCCCCAGCGGCATCGTGAGTGGAACTAACACCTCGTGCGCATCCAATGTAACATGTAGTAACCATTCGTGCAGCCGCGAGACTCTCAGAATGAGTATTGGACACGAATTCAAAAATAGGCACACTTAGGCTTAAAAACGTGTTGTGCGGGACAGGCACCTCCAGCTGCACACAAACGGCACCGCGAGTGGCACTAACACCTTTTGTGCATCCAACGTAACATGTCGCAACTGGTTGCACAACCACAGAACTCCCAATTTGAGGATTGGACACGAATTCAAAGATTGCTATATCCCGTCCTCTTGTAACTGTGTGGTGCGTTTAATGAAAATCTACATTTTAAATTTTGCTTGTTTCTATTTCGTACTTATTATTTTTCATCTTTAGATTTTAGTCTTTTTGATCGAGGACAATGCAAAAGTCTTAGTTAGGGGGGGTGACAGTTCTTTCAAACTTCATAAAATTTTAAAATGCCCCAAAAAATTGAAAAAAGTAGAAAATTTCAAAAAGAATTGAAAAATATTGAAAAAAATCAAAAATATTTTCTTCAAAATAAATAAAAATTGGAATTTAAAATTTTTAAAAATAACGCTAAATTTTTTGTTTGAGAATTTAATTTGTAAAAATCCAATACACAAAGTCGAAATTGACCAAAAATGGAAATTGAGCGAAAATTGACGACTTAACGAATAAGTGAGGAGATTATTAACCCGCTAAGATTTCGAGTCAATCATCTTTTGAAAGTAATTAAATCAAGTCGAGTTAATGGTTAACTCAAAGTTCAATTTAGCGTTAAATAAGTCATTGAAGATCTCTATTTCTTTGTTTTGATCAGTTACGGGAACGAGTGAGATGTCGGCTTGAAAATGCGCTAAGAGTATCTCTAAATTAAATTTAAATCTCGAGACGCATATACTAAAATAATTAGTAATTCGATTAAATAACGTTCGGCCATCGTTTGTTACCCAAAATTTTAGCCGTTTATGAAAAATATCCTTTTGCAAACCAGTTTGAGCCCAATAAAATTGCCCAATTTCATTTGTCAACCCCAAAAACCCATTTAGCCCGGAGTTGTGAAAATAAAAATCCATTAATCAAGTCCAAATGGTGCCATAAAAAAGGGCAAGAAAAAATAGCAAAATTCTCAACAAAAATAGCAAGAAAAGAAAAATATAAAAACAATGAGAAAAACATGAGAACAAAATTAGAAAAACAAGAGAAAATGAGCAAATGCCCAAAAAAAATGCCAACGGACATTGTAAGTAAATTTTTCCAACTCTGAAAAATTCCCGATCGTTCCCGTTTTCCCCAATACACCTTATAACTCGAGAAAGTCCTAATAGAGTTCGAACAATAAAATTAATTACCGTGTGGAGAGCTAAGACACGAAAAGACAAAATGAAAGATTAATTTGTGCGGATAAGGATCGATGTCTCCCGTTTTCCAACAATCGTATTTCGATGACGAGATCTATTCACCCTAAATATTCCGGCTAGGTTTCCAAGGGTTGGAATGCATGAACCCGACCCTAAGTGGTTCGCATGGATATAAAAATAAGTTATTGAGTTAAATAATTAATTGGAAACGTGTCATTTTTCTAATAAAACTGTCGTAGGACTTTCAACTCCGTTTGCCCTAGGTCACTGGAGTGTTTAAGAATGCGACACGCATGTTAACCATCTCATCACGTACTTTATTTTTATACTTGATTATGTATCGTGAAGGTTCATTCCTTCATATATGTAATGCTTGAAATAAATAAAGTCATGTTTCAATGAAATGTTTAATTCTTTACTAATTTTGTATCTGATGAAATTATTAGGGGTTGGGGATTATATTTCGACCTTTTATTTATTTCAAATTAATTAAATAGTCAATCTTTAATCTTGCATGTGTAGTTAATTTGGATAGGAGTTATTTTCCTTCTTTAGTAGCAATACATAGTTTCCAAACAATCATCTTTTCTTTCCTTTTTCGTGAGTCAATCATTAGGGTTAATCGTCTTACTTAGTAGTCATCACAAGCATTCATCCTAGTCCCTGAGTTTGACATCCGATTTATCGAATTATTACTTGAGTGATATATTTACACTTGAATCGTTATTCACATGCACTAGAGACATATTTTGAGTCGCGCTAATAATTGCGGTGGATGAAGATGTTTTGTTTCGCCTCATGATACTGAAGAACATCTCTCGTTAGGCATAGTGGCGTGACCGACCAAGCAAGCATGAACCTTTGATCTTCTCTTAAAGGGAGGAAGCGGGAATGCGTAGGGTGGTACCGTGAAAGAAACCATCTTGGAGAAAGTAGTACTCCGAGATGATATTTTCCTATTGGCAATCCGTGAAAAGGGAGTCGAGGTGAGAGTCAAAGACATAAAGGTCGCACACCTCGTCAAACTCAAAAATATAACAACAAACAATAACTAAGGCATGGTTGTGGGGACTGAAGCCATCAATGATCTAGTTTTCCTTCTGTTGGTTTGTAGCGATGGAAGGTGCGTCACTCATGGTATAATTTGATAATAAACTCTTTGTCCAATAGGTAGTATTGTCATAACTTGAGACTTTAATGACAACATATAACTTGAGGTTATGCGCCAAGTTATTCACGGCATCCCCCAAGACCTTTTGATTAAAAAATGCGAATAGCTTGTCATTCTTGCTTAAAATGACGTTGATACTTGTCTTGTATGTTATAAGTTACCTTAAAGAGCTGGGTGAAATCCGGGAGGGTCAGGAACGAAGCCGATGCGTGAGGGTCTTAAAACAATGGAAAGTTATATCGACTGCATCAGTCAAACTAAACTCTTATCAAACGTGACACTCATCAAGTCAGGAGCCGTGACAGTATTGAACCCGACGATGAATCGACAGTAGAATCCCACGAGGTTACGAAGTTGCGCACCTATGAAGTAGAGGTGGGGATGGGTCTGTCAATAATGGTTGCGTTTTAATGGAATCAATTCATACGTCAATTCCCAAGACCGCATACCCAAGAAGGTGAAAAATGTCACCACAAAGGAGAATTTCTTTAAATGAAGATGAAAATGCTGAAATTAGAGGACAGCCATGATCGGGGCCACTCAAAATAAATTATTTGCCTCCAAACAACTAAAGATGAGGGTATAATCAAAGTAAACAACCACAAATTTATTAAGGAATGAAAAAAGGATTCTAGTCATGACCCTCATATAGGTAAATGGGACATTGGACAACCCGAAGGCCATACGGTTCACTCATATAATCAATCCTTCATTTTGAAGGCGATCTTTCACTAGTCATCGGGTCGCATTCGGATATGTGATTCCTCATTATTCACATCGAGTTTGTAAAAGACTCGAGCCCCATGTAAGTGGTCAAGCATATCCTCGAGGCGGGGTATAGGAAATCAAAACTTGACGGTGATATTTTTATGACCATGTTATCAAGACGTCCTCCAATTCTTATCCTTCTTTGGGATGAGAAAGGCTAGAACAGCACAAGGTAACATACTCTCCCTGATAATGTCTCGATTTCATAGCTCAAAAACTTGCATCTAAAGCTCCTCGTGATCGGTGGGAGATATCTGATAGAAGGCAAGTTGGCTAATGATGCCCCCAACATGAAATAAATGGCGAGATGAATATCATGAAGTCGTGGGAGCTCGTATAGGGTGCACATGTTATTGCATGAGTTTAAAAGGTCTCATATCTCAAGTGACATGTATAGCTCAGGTGTGGCGATCGGTTTAACCAGCACGTAACATAACCCTTCCTCTTACGCCCCGAAGGTCAAGGCGGTGTGAGAAATGATTAGGGGTGATGATTGTGGTGGTCAAAGCTCGCGCATCGATTAAAGCTAGAATTGTAACCCCTCAGCCCCCCCCCCCCCCACAGTGTGGGGAGGTATAGGTGATGTTGTAACCATTATGTGAACTCAAATGATCGTACTGTCTGGGCCTCCCAAATAGTAGGTGGCAAACACGCATGTCGATAACTGTGCATAACACCTTACCTTTGTATGAACTGGATGAGAAAAAAATGCACCACTTTTGATTTAGAGCAATTGTTCCATCATTTCCAACCCACCTAATGTAGCACGACTAGTCGAGTGGGTCAGTCGGTCGTGATTAGGCTCAAATCCTTTCGAATTTAGCCCTTTAATTTAGACACCATTACCATCTTGAATAGTGTAAAATGAGTGTAATTATCCAAATTATTTGATACTAACTCCTTCTAACAAGTACATCTAGTTTCGTGTATTTCTCATGAGTTTTGCAGGCATTTGAAGTATTGAGGAAGAAAGAAACTGGAAAAATAATGAATAAAGTCAAAGGAGGAAGGTCAGAGGGTGATTTCGTAAATTTATAGCCTTCGTTCGGAGTTGAAGCCAACTAGAAAGTTTAAGAGAATTCAATTTCAAGAACATTGGAAAAAAATGGCGAGATAATCTAAGCTAAGGTGAACAAATTACGAGGATTTAAAATTGAGTAGAATCAAGAGAAAGATCCCTGCATAGAAATACAAGGCGATCCCGACCTTTTTCTAAGAAAAGGATCCGGACCGGTCTCCTAAACAAGTATCTGGATGGAAAAGCCAAGCAATCCGAACCGCCCTGGTAAAATAATCGCTGTAAGAAAAAGGGGTGAAATCCGGACCTTTTTCCCAAAAAAGAATCCGGACCGCCTCAAGCTAAGGAACGATGGATCAAAATAGGGGCGCCTATCCTGACCGGTCCGGACCGCATTGGATTTCTTCAAATTTTTATGTTCTTTTTCAGAGATGGAATGAAGTCAAACTCTTGTAAATTTTGTGGTTATTTATTTAGATTAGTTCCCAAAGATAGGGGGTTCGATTATTAGGTTAGCTAAGTAGGAGTAGAGGGTTTTTGTAGTCAAAAACCCTAGTTTTTAATAAGAGCATTGATGTACGAATTCAAGCTTTAAATTTTTGCAATTCAAGTAATATCTTTTCCTTTAATTCCGATTGCTCATTAGGTTTAATTACTGATTCTGAATCTGAAAATTTCTTTCCAACTAGTGGCTTTAGATTTAATGTTTTCTTCCTTAAAAACCATGTCTTTCTCTCAGATCATTATGTATAGATAATTTTCTAAGGGTTGGGGTGCATGAACCCCACCCGATGTAATTCACGATAGTGGAAATAGAATTTTGAATTAAAATTTTAGGTGAAACGTGTCGTATAACTGGTATAACCATTGTAAGACTTTTGATCTCGTTTGCCCTAGGTAATCGGGATGCTTAAGAATGCGACGAGAGTATTGGTTAATGCGATATTGTTTTAATTCGTCCTTTGCTTACATACTATGCGGGATACGATCCCTCATATATGTAATACTTAGGAGTACTAAAGACCGGGTTTATTTAATGTTTTAATTCCGAATTTAGTATCCTACGAAGTAAATTACTAGGGTGTGGGGGATTGTAACCCGACCTATCGTTCTCATTTCATAGTCAAATTTTTAGTCAAAATTGTCATAAGCTTTTCGTTTAATTATAATAATTACATTTCATTTAGTCGTAATTTCATTAGTAATCATTTTCAACTTTGCATTTAGTAGTAGTCGTTTCACGTTCCAAATCACCTTTTCTTTCTTTTTAGAGTCCAAGCTAGATTTCTCCTTCTTTCCAACGTCGTTATGAATCTATTCGTCTTGTTTCCCTGAGGATCGATACTCGACTTATCGGACTATTACTTGGCGATAGGCTTGCACTTGAGACTATATAGCGTGCACACTAGAAACATTTGTGGTCGCGTCAAGTTTTTGGCGCCCTTGCCGGGGAATTAGGCAGACTTAGGTTAGATCGAGTCAATCTAAAACTTTGACAAAAAAATCCAAAAACATAAAAATAAATAAAAAAATAAAAATCTTATCTCAAAAGCCTTTAATGCAAAATCCTGAACATACTCAGACTCCTCACAATACTCCAACCAGAATCAACGAAAATCCAATCGTTGAGTACAACTCTGAAAGCCCCCACACACCTCACATTCCATAATTTTGGGTACCATTTCCTACTCCTGAGCACTCTATCAGTAGTTACACCTTGAGTCAACTGTCAAGTCACACATCTAGGACACCGAGTGAATACACAGAATCATTTGTAGAGAGTGCGAGTGCGATGTCTGATGCAGCGAGTTTAGATACAAGAGAGGGATATATCCCCTATCATACCATGAAAGACTTACTCTTTCCTGAGCGGACTGTCACCCCTGGTTGCATTTTACTTCCGTATAATTTCGGTCAGTTCCACTTTTGTAATTGGATGATACATATTCTCCCTACGTTTCATGGCATGGATTTGGAGAAACCATACCTGCATATTCGTGAGTTCGAAGAGGCGTGTGACACATTTAGTGATCACGCTTGCACGCGGGATGTCATTCGCCTAAAGCTTTTTCCTTTTTCCTTAAAGGATAAAGCCAAAACCTGGCTATGGTCTCTACCCCCAAACTCCGTCACTTCCTAGAGACATATGCAGTCTAATTTTATCCTAAAATTCTATCCACAACACAAGACCAACTCTGCCAAAACTCAAATCCAAGTTTTACGACAACACGATAATGAGTCTTTTGACATATTTTGGGAAAGTTTCCAAGAGTTAGTAAGCGCATGCCCCCATCATGGTTTTGACAAACACCTAATGATATCTTTCTTCCATAATGGGTTGACAGTATCTTCCAAATAACTTGTGAAAACAATGTGTGAAAGATCCTTTTGGGATTTAAACCCATGCGATGCCGAGGCCCATCTTAAGTATGTCGCAGAGACTAATCAAGCATGGGACACATCTGATCCTAACCAATCCCATCCTAGACAACTATCTATCAATCAGACTGCATCCGGTCTATATCAATTGGATTGAAATAACTTAATAGACCGTCGATTCGATTAGTTTCAGAGAGATATAAAAAGTGGTTTGATGGTCGGTTGAGAAATATCTCTGGATCCAGTTGTGGTTCGAAAGAAAAAGTGTGTGCTATCTATGAGGCGGGCCACTCCATAAAGGCACGCTCGAAGATTTTTGCCTACATGGCCATGCACACCGAGCATGTGGATGCTATAGGAGGATTCAAAGGGAATTTTAATGCTCCGCATGGGAAATCTTACAACCCATCGTGGAGAAGCCAGCCTGGTTTTAACTACGGACAACCACAACCTGCGATAAACCCACATTCACAGGTTGTCCCACCTCCACCACCTCCTCAATACCAACAAGCACCACCACCTCCAGCTCCATCTGTAGCTCCACCATGGAGTAACCTCAAGGAAACAATGAACCAATTAATAAATTCTAAAGGTGCAAATAATGCTAGATATGAACGCATGTTCGCCGAAATAAATGCGAACATCTCCAAGATGCAATCCGCATTGAGCATCCAAGGGAAGGGCAAGTTTCCTGCCCAAGTCCAAAGACCTACCCAAGGTCAACCTAGTGTTAGATCCACCTCTACAGAACAGCAGGAGAACTGCCAAGATGAAACCACTCTTCGTAGTGGGAGAGTTATTGATTTATCACCTCCCCCACATGACATTTCAAAAGATAAGGAGAATTTGCCCAGCACAAAAGAGGCCGAAGATATCTCCTTGAACGAGAGTGAAAAGGAAAACACTAGTGAGCCCGAGGTAGTGGTAAAACCACCCTCCTCGTCACCATTTCCTCAAAGATTGGTTCCTGCTCATAAAAGGACCATAAGTGATGACATGCTAGAAATCCTTAAGAACGTGCAGTTGAACATACCATTCCTCGATGCAATAAGGAAAATTCCAGCCTATGCAAAAGTCATAAAAGACTTATTGACAGTCAAGAGGAGGATAAAGGTAAAGAAAAACGTGTTTCTAGCACAAAACGTGAGCTCAATCCTTCTTAATAATCTCCCACCTAAATATAAAGATCTCGGTGCACCCACTATTTCCTGCACCATTGGAGAGAACAAATTTGAAAAGGCCTTACTCGGTCTGGGGGCGAGTGTCAATATCCTCCCCTATTCAATTTATAGAAAACTTGATCTGGGTGATCTGAAGCCCACAAGGATCACTCTCCAGTTAGCAAATCGAATCGTGAATATACCAAGGGGTATAATTGAGGACGTGATAGTTCAAGTAGACACTTTCTACTTCCCGATAGATTTTGTCATTTGCGACACAGATCCCTCATTCGCCTTAAAAAATCATGTTCCCATCATCCTTGGACGCCCATTCTTACCTACAGCTAACGCAGTGATCAATAGTAGAAATGGGCAGATGCAACTCACTTTTGGTAATATGACTTTAGAAATGAACATCTTCAACATATCCCAACAAGCAGTGGAAGAAGATGATCTTCACGAAGTGAACCTGATTGAGGAGATCATAGAAGAACACTTTGAGAAAAATTACTTTCGAGACGCCTTAGAAGCTTGCCTAGCTTCTAGTCATGAGAGTGAGGGAGCTTACACCGAGTTTGAGAGGGAGGTAGAGGAGTTGAGAGGCTTACTCAATGAGAGACCATCGAACGAAGACGTGAGAGATATTAATTGGGTTTCTTGATTTGAAGAGTTACCACCAAGGGAGGCACGCACGGTGCCCTCTAGCGACACATTCTTATCTCTAGAGTTGAAGAAACTACCCTCCAATGTTAAATATTCTTTCCTAGGTGAAAGTGAGGCGTTTCCTATTATTTTCTCCTCTAGCTTAGATGAAGAGCAGGGGGTAAGCTATTAAAGATTTTGAGGAAGCACCAAAGTGCTTTTGGTTGGTGTATAGCTGATCTAAAGGGGATAAGTCCTCTAATTTGCACCCATAAGATTCACCTCGAGGAGGATGTAAAGCCTTCGAGAGAAATGCACAGACGGCTAAACCCTACAATGAAATATGTGGTGAGGACTGAAATCATAAAATTATTGGATGCCGGGATTATCTACCCAATCTCGGATAGCAAGTGGGAGAGCCCCATTCAAGTCGTCCCGAAGAATTAGGGTATGACAGTGATTGAAAATGCAAAGGGGGAGCTAGTTCCCCAACGTACCACTACTGGGTGGCGCGTTTGCATAGATTACCGGAAACTCAATGCGGGAACTAAGAAAGACCATTTCCCCTTGCCATTTATCGATCAAATGCTTGAAAGAGTAGCCGGCCACCCTTATTATTGCTTCTTAGATGGTTATTCCGGATATAACCAAATTGAGGTAGATGTACTTGATCAAGAGAAAACAACCTTCACTTTCCCCTTTGGAAAGTTTGCCTATAAACGTATGCCATTTGGCTTGTGTAATGCACCGGCAACCTTACAAAGGTGCATGTTGAGCTTATTCAGTGACATGGTTGAGAGATGTCTAGAGGTGTTTATGGATGACTTTAGTGTTTTGGCACCTTTTTTTACCTATGTTTAGCCAATCTTGAGAAAGTACTAGCCCTATGTGTGGAAAAGAACTTAGTATTGAATTGTGAATAATGCCATTTCATGGTAACTGAGGGAATAGTTCTTGGACACATCGTGTCATCTAAAGGGATCGAGGTTGATAGAGCAAAAAATAGATGTCATAGCTGACCTACCCCCACCTAAATCGCTAAAAGACGTGCGCTCCTTCTTAGGCCACACGGGGTTTTATAGAAGGTTCATTAAGGACTTTAGCGGCATCGTTAAACCCTTAAGAAACCTTCTTATGAAGGACACCCCATTCGAGTGGATGGAAGCATGCTATAGTGCTTTTAAAAAACTAAAAAATATGCTTGTGTCCGCTCCCATCATGCAAGCTCTAAATTTTTCCTTACCATTCGAGCTTATGTGTGATGCTAGCGATTACATGATAGGGGTTGTTTTGGGCCAAAAAAAGACAACGAGTCTCATGTCATCTACTACGCTAGTCGAACTCTCATCGGACCACAACTCAACTACTCCACCACGGAGAAGGAATTGCTAGCAGTAGTTTTTGCTCTTGACAAGTTTCGATCCTATCCGATTGGTTCCCCCATCACGTGTTTCACTGACCACGCGACTTTAAAATATCTACTTGTGAAGAAAGATGCAAAGTCGTTCCCCATAAGGTGGATCCTACTCCTACAAGAGTTTAACCTCTCCATCAAAGATAAAAAAGAAGTAGAAAACGTCGTTTCCGATCACTTATCACGGCTTTCGTCCGACGTACCTAGTGATCCTACACCCATAGACGAGTATTTTCTGGATGAGCAATTTTTTTCCACCTCTTCTTTGCCCTGGTTTGCGGATATAATGAACTATCTTGTCATGGGAGTCGTCCCTCCCGATTGGACACCGCAAGATAAGAAGAGGTTCATCACTTGCTCGTGCATGTTTTTCTATGATGATCCATTCCTTTTTAAATATTGCACCGACCAAATCATCCGAAGATGCGCACCGAATGATGAAATTTCGAAAGTCATCCAATTTTGTCATTCAAAAGCATGTGGAGGCCACTTTTCCGTGAAAAAAGACAGACGCTAAAATTCTCTAAAGCGGTTTGTAGTGGCCCCCAATGTTTCGGGATGTAAACAATTATTGCAAATCTTGCGATAGGTGTCAACAGATGGGGGCGATTACCTAACGAGACATGATGCTATTAACCTCGATTCTCATCATTGAGGTTTTCGACTGCTGGGGTATTGACTTCATGGGCTCTTTTCCCTCGTCCTTTGGATACCTCTACATCCTAGTCGCAGTAGAATATGTGTCTAAGTGGGTGGAAGCTATAGCTACCCAGACTAATGACAATAAAGTGGTGATAAAGTTCTTACACGAACACATACTTTCTCGCTTCGGTGTACCAAAAGCGATAATCGGTGATAATGGCACGCACTTTTATAACAAGCCATTTGAGAAACTTATGAAAAAGTATGGAGTCGTTCACAAGTTTGGAATGACATATCACCCACAAACGAATGGGCAGGCCAAGTTGGCCAATCGTGATATCAAAAACATCCTTGAGAAAATCGTCGATCCAAACCGGAAAGATTGGTCCCTTAGATTGAACAATTTCCTATGGGACTACCGCACCGCATATAAGAACCCACTCGGGATGTCCCCATTCTATTTTGTGTTTAGAAAACCTTGTCATCATCCTGTTGAGTTGGAGCACAAAGCGTATTAGGCCATCAAGAGGTCAAATTATGATATGGATAAAGTCGGTGAAGCTCCCAAACTTCAACTGAACGAGTTGGAAGAGATACGCAATGATGCGTATCAGAATGCCAAGATTTCAAAAGAAAGGATGAAACTCGCGCATGATAGGATTATTCGACGGAAAGAGTTTTAACCCAGATAAAAAGTACTCCTCTATAACTCCCCACTTCGTCTATTCTCGGGTAAATTGTGATCACGTTGGACGGGCCCATTCGTTGTTAGGACCGTGTTTCCCCACGGAACTGTGGAATTGTATGATCCAAAAGGGGGGACACATTCAAAGTCAATGGCCTACGCCTAAAATCATATCGAGAGCCATGTGTAGAGGATGTTGACACCATTTGGTTATCAGAGCCCGTCTACGAAGGCGAGTGATCTGAAACTGAGAGGTCGTCGCACCCCGATGCGTATGGGGTGATTCTTGTGTACATTTGTTAGGTGTCATTTAGGATAGGATAGTTAGGTTCACTATTTGGGTATCGAGTGCATTCGTAGGTAGGAAGCATACACATTAGGACCATTTCGGGATTCGAAAATGGGGATCGAGCATAAATCAGGGTCATGATTGAGTTGAAAGTTAGTGAGAGAGCCTTTATTGAACATGAGAGAGTCAGAATTACAGCAGAGAGGAGTTCTGTCACCAAAACGCATGCGATCCGGACCGCCCCTAAGCACCTGATCCGAACCGCTTTCGAAGAAAATAAAAATAAAAATAAACACGACGATCTGGACCGCCCTTGTGCACCCGATCCAGACTGCCACTGGTTTTCCTTCGGCCATTCCCTACGTGAAGCCCCGCATCCCCAATCCATTTCTTTCCCTCCTAATCTCCCTTTCCCACCCTTTCCTCCCAAAATCCATCCCCTTTTCCCTCCTTCTCTTTTCTCTCCAAATTCCTTCCTCTGCCCCCCCCCCCCCCCCACTCCTATAAATACATACCCTAACCCCCCATCCATCCCACACCCATATTTATCAAGATATCTCCCCTATTTCCTCTCTTAAATACTATTTCACACCAACTCCCTCACTCCATGGCTGACCAAGACCGCCCCACCAAATACAACTTCGTCGGCAACAACCCCTACGGCTACCGCTCTGACCAAGAATCGCGGTGGTGCGAGGCTTTCTTTGGGCCCGCACACAACCTCCAAATTGAGCGGACCATCAATTCGGCGGAGCTTCCCAACTCCGTCACTACCCTCTTTACGCCTAAGGGTTGGCATCGCTTCCTTCATAAACCCTACAACAATGTGTGGGAAGCAGAGGTCCGCGAGTTTTACGGCACACTAGTCCGCACTAGAACTTCATCGCTGAAGCCCGTGTGCGAGGCCAACGCATCCCATTTTCGATCCAAACTCTTGCCGAGAAGCTCGCTGAAAAAGATGTCCCCTACCCCTCAATTAAGTTTATCCCAACGTGTCCCCGCCACTTGAAAAAGACGTCCTCATCAAACGTTTAGTAACCGGGGATGTTTGGGGCACTGGTGTGTTCGGGTCGATCGGTTGAGCGAAAAAATGCATCTCTCGTTTCAAATCGTGTGCGCAAATATTCTTCAAAATTCCAGCGATTCAGGAATGCGACCCCGGAAGGCCACACTTGTGTATCACCTCTTTGACCGATCCTCCTCCATTAATCTGGCCCATATCATCTAACGCGATGTTACTTTTGCGGCGTTGGATGAAAAGGGCATCCCTCCCCTTCCCTATGCCCGGCTAATTACCTCCATTCTGGTCGACTATCTCATTGCGCCACCTGTTGGTTCTCTCCACCTCCCAACCCCTTTTGGGCAAGGTACCCGGACCAAGAGTGAGCGCCAAAGGGCCATTTTACGCGCACGAGCAGCTGCTACAGCGGACTCGGATAACAAGGACGAAGAGGCTGACGTGGACATGGGGGACCAAGAGGTGGGATCCGATGAAGATGAAGATGATTATGTTTAGGAGCTCCCCGAAAATGATATGGACGCGCGCTTAACAGCCTTGGAGGGAAAAGTTGATGGACTCATCTCGCAATACCAAAGAAACACGAGCATGATGCATAGGCTTCAAGCTCACATGTACGAGCTCAACTTTGGTGGGCCGACATTAAGCTTCTTCTATGATCCGTATGATCCTAACGCACCCGGTAGCTCTAATCCCCCGACCCAGTGAATCTTGTGTGTGGTGTTTGTGTCAGTTGTAAGTTGGTTGGGTTATTTTTACATGATTATATACTATATTTCCTTTGTTATGTACCACAGTCCTTATCTATAAAAATCTGCATTTTATTTATTTGCTTGTTTTATTTATCGCACTCTTATTTTGCCTTATTTAGATTTTAGTCCTTTTGATTGGGGACAATGCAAAAGTCTAAGTTAGGGGGGTAACGCGTGCGTATTTCTAAAACTTCACAAATTTTCAAAATGCCAAAAAAAATTAGAAAACTTCAAAATTTCAATAAAAATCGAAAAATTTTGAAAAAGCAAAAAATATTTTACTTCAAAAAATAAATAAAAATTGGAATTCAAAATTTTCAAAAATATCATTAAAAGTCGATTTAAAGTCTCAAATTGTAAAAACATAGTACACAAATCCGAAATTGACCAAAGATGGAAATTGAGCAAACATAGACGACTTAACGAATAAATGTGGAGATTAACCAACCCGATGGGATTCGAGCCTACCCTTTTTGTGAGTTTATAAATTAATTCGAGTTAATGGTTAACTCAAAGCTCTATTTAGCATTTACAAAAGTCGTTGAGGATCTCAATTTCTTTGATTTGATCGGTTACGGGAAACGTGTGAGATGCTATCTTGAAAAACGCATTAAATGAATCTCTAACCTAAAATTCACCTCGAGATGCATATGGTAACGCAATTAATGATTTGAATAATGAAGTAGGCCCTCATTTGTCATCCAAAAATATTAGCCGGAAAAGGTCGTGAAAAAGTACCCCTTTTGCAACCCAATTTGAGCCGAATAAGTTTTTCCATCTTCGTTTGACAACCCAAAAAACCCCAATTGGCCCGGAATTGTGAAAGATGATAATCCCAGAAATTAAGTCCGAAAAGTGCATAAATAGGGGTAAGAAAAAAATAGAAGAATGCTCAACAAAAATAGCAAGAAAAAGAAAAATAAGAAAAAAAAATAGAAAAAGAAGAGAAAATGAGCAATAGCCCGAAAAAAGCACAAATGATCATAAATGAATTTTTCAATTCCGACCTTCCCAACCTTTCCCATTTTACCCATTACACCGTAAAACCCAAAAAAGTCCTAACTGGGTCCAAATTGTGAAATTAGTTACCGCGTGGAGAGCTAAAACACAAAAGAGATAATAAAAGAGATTAAAGGTGTTAATTAGAGGCGGTGTTCCTATTTTCCTATAACCGTAATCCGATGATGAGATCTATTTACTATAGAATTCCGTCTTTCTATTTGTGTGCGTGAACTTGGTTTCAATGCAATTACTTTTTATATCACGCACAATGAGAGAAATAGCCACACTTCTGAGTGATTCATTTGTGAGAGCATTCCGTGAGAATTTGAATCAAAACGAATTTTCGGATAAGTAACGTAATGGTCAATCGGTGGAAGTTAGCGGTTCGATTTTTGGCCTCGCACACACACACTATGATTTGAGACTCTTGAACATGAATTGATGATGACTATTTTCTGGAAAAGTTTGAATTATATATTTTTTACTTATTTTGAGTTTTCTTTGAGTCAAATTTTGTGGGTATATTCACTGCAAACCCTCACGAGACACAACTCGTCCTTCAAGGGTGACATAGGAGTTTAAAGGCATGTTGCATATGCTCAATGCAATCGATTGCCCGCGAAAATGGTACTCTATCCAAATAAAATAAATTTTTTAAGAGTTGACCCATAGTTACATTCTTTTACATTGCTCGGGATGCGCAAAGTTCTAAGTTAGGGGGTTTGATTAGGCTCAAATTCTTCCGAATTTAGCCCCTTAATTTAGAGACCATTACCATCTCGAATAGTGTAAAATGAGTGTAATTATCGCATTTCTTTGATACTAACTCCTTCTAACAAGTACATCTAGTTTCGTGTATTTCTCATGAGTTTTACAGGCATTTGAAGTATTGAGGAAGAAAGAAACTGGAAAAATAATGAATAAAGTCAAAGGAGGAAGGTCAAAGGGAGATTTCGTAAATTTGTAGCCTTCGTTCGGAGTCGAAGCCAACAAGAAAGTTGAAGAGAATTCAATTTCAAGAACATTGGAAAAAATGGCGAGATAATCCGAGATAAGGTGAACAAGTTATGAGGATTTGAAGTTAAGAAGAATCAAGAGAAAGATTCTTGTATAGAAATACAAGGAGATCCGGACCGGTCTCCTAAACAAGTCTCTGGATGGAAACGCCAGGGGATCCGCACCGCCTTGGAAAAATAATCGTTGTAAGGAAAATGGGTGTGATCCGGACCTTTTTCCCAAAAAAGGATCCAGACCGCCTCAAGCTAAGGAACGCTGGTTCAAAATAGGGGCCGGGCCGGACCGCATTGAATTTCTTCAAATTTTTATGTGCTTTCTAAGAGATGGAATGAAGTCAAACTCTTGTAAATTTCGTGGTTATTTGTTTAGATTAGTTCCCGAAGATAGGGAGTTCGATTATTAGGTTAGATAAGTAGGTAGAGGGTTTTTGTAGTCAAAAACCCTAATTTTCAATAAGAGCATTATTGTACGGATTCAAGCTTTCAATTTTTGCAATTCAAGTAATATCTTTTCCTTTAATTCCGTTTGCTCATTAGGTTTAATTACTGGTTCTGAATCTAAAAATTTCTTTCCAACTAGTTGCTTTAGATTTAATGTGTTTTTCATTAAAAACCATGTCTTTCTCTAAGATCATTATGTCTAGCTAATTTTCTAAGGGTTGGGGTACATGAACCCCACCCGATGTAATTCTCGATAGTGGAAATAGAATTTTGAATTAAAATCTTAGGTGAATCGTGTCGTATAACTGGTATAACCGTTATAAGACTTTTGATCTCATTTGCCCTAGCTAATCGGGATGCTTAAGAATGCGACGAGAGTATTGGTTAATGTGATACTGCTTTAATTCATCCTTTGCTTACATACTGTGCGGGCTACGATCCCTTATATATGTAATACTTAGGAGTATTAAAGACCGAGTTTTAATTCGTCCTTTGCTTACATACTGTGTGGGATACGATCCCTCATATATGTAATACTTAGGAGTACTAAAGATCGGGTTCATTTAAAGTTTTAATTCCGAATCTAGTATCATACAAAGTAAATTACTAGGGTGTTGGGGATTGTAACTCGACCTATCATTCTCATTTCGTAGTCAAATTTTTAGTCAAAATTGTCATCATCTTTTCGTTTAATTAGAATAATTACATTTCATTTAGTCGTAATTTCATTAGTAATCATTTTCAACTTTGCATTTAGTAGTAGTCGTTTCACATTCCAAAACACCTTTTCTTTCTTTTTAGAGTCCAAGCTAGATTTGTCCCTCTTTCCAACGTCGTTACGAATCTATTCGTCATGTTTCCCTGAGGATAGATACCCGACTTATCGGATTATTACTTAAGCGACAGGCTTGCAGTTGAGCCTATATAACACGCACACTAGACACATTTGTGGTCGCGTCAGGTAACCCAAGCTTGTTTACTATCTCCTGGGCAACAAAATTTCTGGTAGGCCTATCGTCAATGATGATGGTACACATTCGTCCCTTGGGCGTGCAATGGGTGAAGAAGGTGTTGGTCCATGACCAGACAGTCATCAGATGAATCAACAGTGATGGTAAAGGTCACGAATATCACAAGAACCAATGAGGGGATCTGGTGGGGTCATACAGCATACAAGTGGGGTAGGAATGAGGGTTATAGACTTGGGTTGACAGCGACAAAAGGTACCGTGCCAATAATAGATAGACAGGGCATCTTCTTTGGAGATGTAGGACATCATGTGATGCATTCGAATATTTATTGAAAATTTTATGTTATTATTTTTTAGTTATCTAAATATTCTTTTGATATTTATTAGGGTTTATCTTTTAATTAGTTATCTTTTTAAATTAGGTTATTTAGTTATCTAGTTTAATTAGGAGACTTGCTCCCCAATCTATAAATCATGCCCTTGGCTCTCTCTTGTAATCGGAATTATTATGGAGAGTTATTGTTAATTAGATTTGAGAGAGATGATTTGAGAGAAAATATGGTTTGATTATTACTTTTATTCGTGTGTGTTCATGTTTGTGTTAATTCCTTTGCGTTTCACAACAAAGTGGTATCAACGTTGCGTTCGCTCCTAATTTTCCACATGAGAGTGTGTGTCAAGCGTGTGTGTATCAAGGTCACGAGTTATGGTAAACGCTCGGGGCAACCTATCCTATATCGTGTACTCGGCGAGGATCAATGCTCCAAAACTGGCCACCACCAGCGGTTGTTGAATTTGATTTCACTGCCTAATTAAAAAAAATGGATGAACAAATAAAGGTTTTGAAGGTAGAGCGGCGATGAGAATCCATCCGATGACTACACCGATTCAGGACGGTGGGTTTATTGTCGACAAAGCCAATGAAGATAGGGAGATCACCAACCGTCGTTGACCAAGGCCATTGCAATATGAGTAGTATGGATTTGGGCGAGGAAGCCCAAGAGGAGGGAGCTAGATTTTTATTTCTTAAATTGGGGATTTTAAATGCAAGAGTGGGATTTGAGGCTTTTGATGAGCTTAGGCTGCCCAAATGGTTCATATTTGACTTTGGCCCAATTTTAAATGACAAACCAATTGGGTTGGCGTTTAATGGTCCAAAATTATTTTTTTGGGTGGGGAAAAGTTTGGGCAACCCCAAAATTTAAAATGCTGTAAAATATTTTATTTGGGCACCAAAATTTTCAGAAAATATTATTTTTCAAAGCCTATAAAAGAAAAATATTTTGGTTGCCAAATTAAAAGCCCAATCTATTACAAATATTTATTTAATTGTCAAAGGAGGTAACAAATTAATGTGAAAGTCTAGAAGATTCAGAAGATCGTGATATGCGCTTGAACGTTTTCTGATGATACAAGAAATCGAACATAAGTCGTTCTCAAACATCATATCAAGTGTGAAGTATAAATAAAGCGAACGAAAGGAGATAAACACAAGATATAGAGTGGTTCGACTATAAGAATGAGCCTACGTCCACTTTGTTGCCATACTCTCATTATATACATTGTATAATACAAGACTGTGATGCCATTTGAGGCGTACAAGTGAGAGAAGAGAAGATAATACATGAATTTGGCTAAGATGGACACCTAAGGATGTGGATTGTAAAGGTTGATCCGGCGCGGCTGCGATAGGGGATGAGCCCCCAGGTGTGGTGGTCTCTATAGAGAGGGCTGAAAGTTTAGCAGGGCTTCGCTAATGGTTTTTCTCCCCCTTTATAGAGGGGTGAGCACTTCTTTTTGTAGAAGTCATAAAGGTGATGTCACGTGCCTGGAGCACGTGAAATGTGGATAAGCCTATTGAGCAAGGAATCCTTCTAGAATCAAAACAGCTATCAAGAGATTGATGTGAGAGTAGGGGTTGTGATCTATTTAAACTTGGGCAGTGGTCTAGGCTTGGAGGGGTACTGCAGCCTGTTTGAGACCAGGCAGCGGTTGGTTATGAACATGGCATGTTTGGAACTAAGGCCTAATAGGTGTATAGGGCCGCGGCCTGTCTGTTCCTAGACGGTGGCCTATTATTAATGCTTCTGCGTCCATAGTGACAATATTGGGCATATCAATAAGCCCCAATCCATAGTGCTAAGACGTGGCAAGTTGGTGATGCAGTTGTATTCTCTGACTTTGTCGCGATGTCATTGTTCGTTGTTGAGAAAGAGTGATGTGGCCAATGCAAGGCGACGCTTAACCTTCTAGCGCCCTCTTATATAAATGGGATTTAGTCGTGGACTTCATTACCTTTTCCATACCCTTTGAGAGAAAATCGAGAGCATGAATTTGTCATTTTCATCTTTGAGTTTTTCGGCGAGTTTCCTGTGGTGGTTCAAGTGGTTTCATTGGTGGATTGAAGTTGAGCCACCATCTTTTCACTGATTTTAAGGTAACCATCATTTCTGACCTTTCATTTTATTTCTTGATCTATTTTGCAAACCCATTTTCTGTGAATCTACCTGTTTTGATTTCTGAAATTCTATCAAAATAAGGATTTTATGGTGTTTGAATCTTGGGGTAGGATTTGATGGTGTTTGATTCTGTTGATGTATTGATATATTGGTAGGTTGGGTGTTTGGACTGGATTTAGGTTAGAATTGATATTTTTGATTTTAATCCACACTTTGAACCATTCTAAATTTTGTTTTTGGCCAAGAACACAAAGAAAAAGTTCATGGTGTTCTTAACCATAACCTTACGATTTTGGGTTTTCAATCTTTGAGAATTTGCGATCCAATCAATTACCTGTTTGTGCGGCTTCTGATAGTGTGATTTATGTTATTTTGCTGGGGCCTTCTGTCAACCCTTGTAATTATAATTCCTCTTGGTTGCAGTCTTTAGTTCTCGAACAAATTGGTTGTAGCCTTTAATTCTCGGATCAATTGACTGTAGCCTTTAGGATTTACACTAGCTTTTAGGTTAGATGGTTGCAACCTTGACATTAATTTTTTTGCACATTTACTTATTATTTGTATCTATCGCGACCTCTAAGAGGATTTTCTGATCATGGTGGTTGCGGTACCTAACTGTGGAGACCTTCTGCTTTTCAGGAATTGCTGCTACCCAATGAGTTGGAACCCTTCAGAGTTTCTAGAGGACACCAAGAAAAGTCACTTCAGCACTCCTCCTCCTAAAATTCCCTATGTAAAGCCTTTGAAGACTACTGGGCCTTGATTACTTAAGGATTGCCCCAACTGCATCATAATTGATTCTGACTTTGCAGACTTCTCTAATTGTAGGGACACTAGGTAGGCTACGAACATCATGGAGGAGGATACCAACTCCATTAACAATCTCCCTGCTGAAGTGGTGGTTGCGATAGCTACTAGGACTTCAGTTGTCCCCTCAAAGGCCCAAAATACTCCAATTGGGCCCTCTGGCCAAGCTGCTGAAAAAGATCCTGCGGCATTAAATATCTAATTCATTATGGATGAGGAATGGATCGCTAAACTCATCAGGGCCTTTGAATTTCCCAAAGAAATAATCTGCACACTTCCTTATGCAAAACAGAGGTCATGTTTTGCAGGCCCCAGTGAGAGGATCTGTTTTCCTTTACACACCTCTCTCCTTGGGCTGCGACTTCCAATTCCTATCCTTATTATGAGGATATTCAGTACCATGAACTTAGCCCCAGCCAAACTAGACCCAAATGACCGTAGGGCCATTCTTGCCACTTTTGTGCTTTGGCAAAAGAAATTCAACAAGTACATTACTCCCGCGGAGTTCTTCCACTTCTACAGGCTAAAGGAGAACTCCAATGACTTTTGTGGTATTATTACTTCACACTACGGAATAGAGATGAATTTGTGTACACTGAAAGGCCTTTCAGTGTTAAAAACTGGAAATGCAAATTTTTCTTCATTTCTGGGGATAGTTGGGAAGTCAACTATGAGGAGAGCGAGAAAGAAAGTTAACTTTTAAGATATCGCGGACGTGGGAGCGTCCCTCCAAAATAGGTGATCACTGGCCACAGATTTTATGTTTGCCAATAATTTTCTCTTTTATTTTCTGCGGTCTATGCTAACACTATGTACATTTCTTGGCAACCTGAAGCTCAATTGCACATAGAAAAATAGATTTCCGAATGCAGTAGGCTTGAGTAATATAGAAAAGATATTCACTGTGTTGGTCACCTCCATGTCCATTTTTTAGAGAATTATTTTCCTTCCAAGGACCAACTAAAGAAAATGAGTGCGGAAGGTAATTCTTAATACCTTGTTTTGCTAATATATTTTTCCTACAGCTTCTATTTTGAACTCAGCTTAATTGATTTGTTTTCAGGAGACTTTTTGCCTAACTTACTGAAATGGATGAGGATGTAGTTACCCTCAACCAAGCCCCTAAGAAGAAGGGGAAGAAAAGAAAGAGGGCACCAAAAGGGACATCTTCTGCGACTGAGTCCCCTATTGCTGCTGGGGTTGAGGCGGCCAACCCTCCCATTGAGGACACATCTCTTGCCATTGATGCTGCGATTGGGGATGCTTAAAATGACGTTGTTGATGATGACATAGGGCCCCAAATTGCCAAAGAAGGCTTAACATTTTCTAATGGGGACTTCCAAGGTGGACTTAGCCCTATCCATGTCTCAACCACTGACTCTACGTCGCAGACTGTGATGGCGGTCAATGTTGATAGAGATCCTGATGGTCATCCGTGACCTAGATTAAGGAAACCTGATCCTAAATCTTCCTAGGATACAACTGCCAGGGCGATCTCCAAAATAAGGAAGGCTACGGACGTGTACGACCTCAACCGCTTAGTGGATGAGGATGTTGAGGATTTAGAGGAATATGCCCTCTATAACTTATTGGGGGTAAGTTTTCTTCCTTTAAACTTTCTTCTTTTGTCCATAGTATTTTAAATGCTATTGATCAAGTGCGAAATGCGTGCGCGTGTGAGTGCACGGTTGTTGTTTTCGTTTCACCTACTCAATATAAACAAAACTAAATTACTACTACACTTGTGAGGCAAACACAGCGGTAAGTCGGGTATCGAAAATCCACAGGGACGAGATGCTAGAATTTAATTGATCTAATACTCCAAAATAAAAGTGTAAAGGGTGATTACAAACTGAAAAGGAAAAAATGCATAAAGGGAAATGTTTATCTAGGCGAGTAAAATAAAGCAAGATTAACAAAGCGGTAAAAACTATAAGTTGTGTCGAATATCTCTCACCCGAGTTAATTTGTATAAAATGGATACATGGGTCAACGAGTTATTTAGACTGTGTCTTGTTTCGACAGTTAATTGAATCAAGGGTTGTCACGCCCCTAAATCCGCATAAAAGCCTAATATGATTTTGGCGTCAACAAATGCCCCAAAAATTGCGCACGAAAATTAGTAAGCACGGGACATATATGATATGTCCCGTCAAATCTCCTAGGCGCAATAACTAGGAATACGCACCCGAAATAGACCCGTAAATGCCATTATCAAAGCCAAGCAACGCGTCAACCCAAGTGAGTTCAATTCAAACACAACGTAATTGAAATTAGCTAGAAAGCATGATAAAATGCGATAAATCTACACTAGAAAGCACGTAAATCAAAGCATGTAAACTATTTAACAAAGCATGTAAATTACACTACAAAGCAAGAATAAATGAAATACAACTATATTAAATGGTAGGGAAGATGAATAATGCACACTTACAACCCAAATGGGTGTCAAACCAAGAGAGGAAGAAGAATGAGCTCTCAACCTCCAAACCCTAACCTAAACTATCTTCTAAAACCTAATATATGAATGTATATGAAATAAAAACCAAAATTTGGTTTATATAGTAAGTGGTGAAGAAAATAAAGGAAAAAGAAAAGAGAAGAAAATATCCCAAAATATCTAGCATGCGCGGTCGACCGGTCGCAGGGGCGCGGTCGACCGGTCGCAAGGGCGCGGTCGATCGGTCCTTCTTATAAAAACCCACTGTCTCCTTTCATAGGTAAAAAGCCAAACCCCGGTCAACCGGTCGTAGGGACGCGGTCGATCGGTACTCTGTTTCCTGGTACTGTTTGGTCCGTGAATAGGGGGAAAGGCTGTTAACGGGAACGGGCATATCTTCTTCGTCCGAACTCCAAACGATGCACCGTTTGCAGACACACGATACTAACTCAACGAACTACGCATCCGTGGAATTTCCATGAGCTGGATAAGAAATGTGAATTAACTAAAATGCCCTAGAAGTAGCGTCCGGCGATGAAACTTCACCGAAATGCAATGGATCCTTACTTTTAGCGTTCCAATACCTACAAAAACACAATTAACCCCTGCAAAATATGTATATATCCAAATCTAAGGTTGCCGGCTTAATGAGCATAAATATAGGCATTAAGGACCATAAAAGCGCTAGAATGCATAAAGTTAAAGGGTGAAAATATGCAATATTTGATAAAAATCACACCCCCTAACTTAAACATTGCTAGTCCCTAGTAATAAAACAAACAAAACCAGTCCATAGAAGGCGGTACAGGACGTATATATGTATCGAAATATAAATGTCACTTTCATAGGGAGCACAATTGCATTTAGCATATGCAATAAGTCGTTAAACCCCTAGGTCACCCTAGTGGACGAGTGTCGTCTTGTGAGGGTTTTCAGGGATGATAACCACAAATATCAAATGGTTTCCTCAAAATATGCCCAAACCAACATGTGACAAGCCCAATAATGGAGAAAAAGATTTCATACGCATTATTAGCAAAGTGAATGAATTCAAACAAAAGTCCAAATCATTAATATTATAGAATGCACCTCATAGAATTGTAACCTTAAAATGTGGGAGGGGAGCGAGCACATGCAAAGTGTGATTTGGTGAAAAACTTATATAAACTGGATAAACGTTAAAGCAAGCATACATTCAATCCTCACGGGCATTACGCTCATCAAGTGAATTCACTCAAAACAGGGAGGTAACACTCGAAACATGCGGGCTAAAGAGGAAATGTAAATAGAAACTGGGCCGCACACATGTCACAAATGAAGAACGCTATATATAAAATGAAAAACTATAATCTCAATGAAAAGATATCACACATTAAAAGAGGCGACATGCATTTTCACAGATTATCAAAACTATTATGACTTTTGAATTACATCAACCTAAGATCACATAGGACTTGTATAGGGTTGTAATGTATGTATGGATAGGGTACGAAATGAAAGGAATGTATGTACGAATTCAAAGTGTTCGGGATGAAAATTCGGGATAATGGGAAAATGCGGGCAATATCAAAATTGGAAAACAAATTCCAAAAAGGCAATAGATATATCATCGAGGAGAGCATCAAAGCTTATTGAACTATATACAACATTTACAACTTTCACTTTCTTTTCTTTTCTTCTTTTTCTTTATTTTCTCTTATTTTCTTTTGCTTTTTGCTTTCTCTTTTTCTTCACTTTTTCACTACTTTATTTTCCTTACTTTTTTAACTCTCATATGCCTAAATTGCAATCGACATCATAACAACATCATTCAATCCCAAGTAACATTCCAAACAAAGGTGTGGAAAGTGTATGTATGGGCTAAAACTCCAATTTAGAGTTGGTTATGGGATTGGGGTTATGAAACGAAAGGCTATATTTAGGCTCAAAGGGGTTAACAAAGGAAAACATATAAGGGTGAGGTCAAGGTCAATATAGGTGATATAACAAAGATTGATTATGATCATTTCCAAAAGTTTACGCAATTCTCGAGTCAAAACAATATATGAAAATCATGCTCAAGTAACACATTTCAAGTATGAACTCAATTAATGAACGGTCAAATGAAAGAATAGTGAGATTACCAACGAATTCAACGTTTTCAAAGAGAAAAGAATAGTGTATACACTCACGAACGATGAAAGGTACAAAGCTTACTCGGTGTAAGTATATACAATGCAACAAAAGAGTACCGAGTTATATAAATCTTAAACCAAATCAATAGAACCATAAAAGTGCATGTGCTCATGGGATTAAAGTTTAATTAATGAAGTTATTCATAATATCAATAAGTGAGACTAAAGACTAACAACTTCTAAAATTGAGAACATGCATCATTGGGTTGTCTATTGGATTGGGCAATTATTAAAATTTATCATCGAAAAATAAGGGCAAAAAGCCCAAAAAAGGAGAAAAAAGAAATAAATTCTTTTTGAAATTTTCAATTTTTCTAAGAAAAGCATACTAAGTAACTAACATGTGAGCAAAAGCATGGACTAACTAATGAAATGGATAGAATATCCCACACCCCCTAACTTAAAACTTGACATTGTCCTCAATGTTAATTAAGAACCAAGTTAAAGAGAGGAAAAGAGAGATATTACCCAAAATTGGAGCGATCCCCATAAGAACAAGTCCAAAGAATCTACAAAATAAGTTAGTACCGAGCATGGCAAAAACAAATAACAAAAAGTTAACTAATTACACTAGACTAAATTAAAAAGGAAAGAAAAAATAAAAAGAAAGAAAGCTAACTATATACAACCTACTATTTATGCCTCACTCTAACTGCACACTAGAAGTCTAAATAGCTTAGGTTCCACCGTAAAAATGATTTGACTTTGGAGGATAACCGATGTACCCTCACATACAAGCATGTCTTTCGAAAAATATGGATACCGTTTGAAAAACGGAAGGCATGTGTAAGGCGGAAGAAATGAACCATCGTCAATTAAAAGTTTTGGAGGGACGATGGGGGGGTTGGATTGAACGGGTGACAAAAAAATGTGGGGACTGAGAAAAGCCGAATATCCTCCCAATGATTTTGAAATTGGAATGGGAGGCGGCGCAGGCGGTGCACACGAAGGCACGAATGCGATCGCGAAAGGCGACTCGAGCAAGTACTCCTCATCGGCGAAAAGTTTTAAAACATTAAAGTTCGAAAGTACTTATGACGGTGTGATAACAGAAAATGAAAATGGGGATGAAAGAAATTCAAACTCATGAGATGAATCATCATCGCATGAAGATTGAGTTTCGAAGGAAATAATATCATTTTCAATGAAATGTTCTTCTTTGGGGGCCAAAGAAGAAATTATTTCATTGCAAATGGATATTACGTCATTTTCATCCATGCTTTCAATATTTATTATGCAATTGGCAAAGTCTAAAATGGTTTGTTCCAAAGTAGGCACAAGTACCTCATTTGGTTCAAAACATTCCTCAACTTCAAAAGTTTCGGAAGAAAAATCATCATCAGACTCAAATAATAAATCCAATTCATCTTCCCAAAGATGATTTTCTTCCCGATAACAAGTTTCAATTTTCTCATTCTCATACATACGCAAACCCTCACCGAATGTCATGGGTTGAGGTGCGGATCCATGAAAATGGGAACTTTGAAAGTTACTATCGGACTTAAATGAAAACTTATTATTATAGGAATTTTGAAAACTATTCGAATTCGTTTCAAAATTCCTATTATAAGGAGGTAAAGGCCCAAAATCATTATCATCATCATCAAAATTTCAATAACCTAAGTTTTGACTTTCATTACACTCACCCAAAGTCATATTTGAATTTGTTATACTTTGGGATTCTAAGTATTCACCGAAAGTCATAGGTTTGCGAGAATTTTGAGAATTATAACAATAATTACCGAAAGAATTGGAATAAGATATACTTACCCCCAAAATGGCTCGAAGTGGCGAATTCCACAAAGTAAGGGCACGCGGTAAAAATTCGAGCGTTTCTAAGTGCTCTAATGTGGAAGTCCTGCAAAATATTAGCAAATAATAAAAATAGAAAGAAAATACTATGAAATACTAAATCAAATAAAGTCTAAAACAAACTCATCCCTGGCAATGGCGCCATTTTGATTGAGTGTGAAATGCGTGCGCATGTAAGTGCACGGTCGTTGTTTTCATTTCGCCTACTCAATGCAAACAAACCTAAATTACTACTACACTTGCGAGGCAAGCACAACGTTAAGTCGGGTATCGAAAATCCACAGGGACGAGATGCTAGAATTTAATTGATCTAATACTCCGAAATAAAAGTGTAAAATGTGATTACAAACTAAAAATGAAAAGATGCATAAAGGGAAATGTTTATCTAGGCAAGGGAAAATAAAGCAAGATTAACAAAGCGGTAAAAACTATAGGTTGCGTCGAATATCCCTCACCCGAGTTAATTTATATAAAATGGATACATGGGTCGACGAGTTATTTAGACGGCATCTCGTTTTGACAGTTAATTGAATCAAGGTTTGTCATGCTCCTAAATCCGCATAAAAGCCTAATATGATTTTGGCGTCAACAAATCCCCCGAAAATTACGCACGAAAAGTTATAAGCACGGGACATACATGATATGCCCCTTCAAATCTCCTAGGCGCAATAATTAGGACAACGAACCCGAAATAGACTCGTAAATGCCATCACCAAAGCCAAGCAACGCGTCAACCCGAGTGAGTTCAATTCAAACACAACCTACTTTGAATTAGCTAGAAAGCATGATAAAAACGAGGTAAATAAAATGAGTAAATAAACGCAGTAAATCTATACTAGAAAGCATGTAGATCAATGCATGTAAACTATTTAAGAAAGCATGTAAATTACACTACAAAGCAAGAATTAATGAAATACAACTATATTAAATGGTAGGTAAGATGAATAGTGCACACTTACAACCCAAATGGGTGTCAAACCAAGAGAGGAAGAAGAATGAGCTCTCAACCTCCAAACCCTAACCTAAACTATCTTCTAAAACCTAATATATGAATGTATATGAAATAGAAACCAAAATTTGGTTTATATAGTAAGAGGTAAAGAAAATAAAGGAAAAAGAAAAGAGAAGAAAATATCCCAAAATATCTGGCATGCGCGGTCGATCGGTCGCAGGGGCGCGGTCGACCGATCCTTCTTGTAAAATCCCCCTATCTCCTTTCGTAGGCAAAAATCCAAACCACGGTCGATCGGTCGCAGGGACGCGATTGACCGGTACTCTGTTTCCCGGTACTCTTTGGTCCATGAAGAAGGGAAAAGGTTGTTAACGGGAACGTGCATATCTTCTTTGTTCAAACTCCAAATAATGCACTGTTTGCGGCCATCCGATGATAACTCAATGAACTACGCATCCATGGAATTTTCATGAGCTGGATAAGAAATGTTAATTGACTAAAATGCCCTAGAAGTAGCATCTGGTGATGGAACTTCACCGAAATGCAATGGATCCTCACTTTTAGTGTTTTAATACCTACAGAAACACAATTAACCCCTACAAAATATGTATATATCCAAATCCAAGGTTGTCTGGTTAATGAGCATAAATATAGGCATTAAGGATCGTAAAAGCGCTAGAATGCATAAAGTTAACGGGCGGAAATATGCAATATTTGATAAAATTAACTATATTTTAATTTTTTGTTCTTTTTCAGTTTACAGAGGTTGACCTCTCCAAGAGGGCCAAATATGAAACATTGTACAAACTTCATCGGGCTGCGAAGTCTAACCACAAAATCGATTTGCAAAATGCTAGGACTTCATCCTTTGAGGCTAGTAATAAATCTTCTGTTACGACACTTGAAACCTACAAAATGGATGCGGACTCTAAGATCCAGGCTGCAGCTGATTCCCCGAAAGAGGCTGAAGAAAACTTTGGACAGGCTGCAGAAACTTTAAAAGTTGCTGAGACAAAGGCCCTAGAAGTTGCCAAAAATGTTGCGGCCTTTAATCAAAAGTTTAACCTTTTCCAAAAGAAATATGAGGAGCTGAATCAAGGACACACTGGTGACCTTTAACAGAAAGATAATGATCACGGTACAACACTGAAACAAAGGGATGAGGATCATGCCACAACATTAAAGAGAGTTGCGGATGATGTTGTAGCTGCTTACAAAACTTTAAGGGTCTTCTTCCTGACTAATAACAAGGCCTACCTCTGCGGCTTCCAAGAGCTTAGGCACAGGGTGGTTAAAAACTTCCTCGAGTCAAAAGAACAAGTAATGGCCTAGAAGCTCAGTGATGCAGAGCACATGGAGTGCGTGGTAGAGCTAAGGATTACCGCGAACGAGAGAGCTATGAAGCAGATAGAGGAGGTAGCGATCGATGATGAGGACACTAAGACCACTACGGTCGATGATGAGGAGACTGAGACCGCTGCGAATGACGGTGGAGATAAAAATAAAGATGATGCGGCCTCTTAGTTGATGCCTACTTTTATAATGTAATCTTTTTGGGGGGCTACAACCATAATTTTTAAGACTACGGATAAAATTTGATCATTTTATAAAAGAAAATTAAACTCTGCTCTATTAATACAAGGTTGCGGCCACTTTTGTTAAGGCCGAGGCCATAACATTTTATAACTTCACTATTGTCAAATTCACATTTAGCCTTAATTTGCATACTACTTTATGTACTGTATTTTGAATACTGCTTGGAATAGTTGAATGCTTGAATGTCTGCTTCATTTTTTAGTAATAGAACTTCAGTAATAGGGCTTGCAAAACTTGTGAAGGAATGGTGGATTGTGGGGAACAACTTCCCTTGCCGCGGATAATTAAGTCTTTGGCCCACTTAGGATGGTGGATTTGGGGAATAATTTCCCTTTTCATGGACAATAAAGTCTTTGGCCCACTTAGGATGGTGGATTTGGGGAACTTCCCTTGCCACGGACAATTAAGTCTTTGGCCAACTTAGGATGGTAGATTTAGGGAGCAACTTGTCCTGCCGCGAATAATTAAGTCCTTGGCCCACTTAGGATGGTCGATTGTGAGGAATAACACCCTTTCCGCGAACAATAATGTCCTCGTCCCACTTCTGATGAGAAATGTTATCACAGAAATGCAGGAATGGTGGACTATGGGGTACAATTTCCTTTGTCGTGAACAATAATTTCCTTAACCCACTTCTTCAATTTACTGTAGCTTCTTTTCTTATCTTGGGGATTTTTAAAGCCTCCCTACGATGAGTTGTCAATGAAGCTAACCACGGCTATAGATAGATATTTATCAAGCCATCATTGGTTGGGTATTATGAGCCCCCATGACTAATTGAAGCATCCCGGAAGCTAAGAACGAGTATTACGAGCCCATGAGTGTGTGTCATATGATATTACAGATTGATATTTTTCTTTGTGCAGTAAAAATACTCACCAAAAGTATTCATCATCCATAAGAAAATGCTTAAGGAATGCCAAGGCATCGGTTATCCTGTTATCTTATATGTATATCTAACTAATGAAATACATCTCTGCTTTTAACTATTTGCATTATCTAATATCACATGTAATAGACCATGCATTCAAAGAATGAGCAGAAGTTTCTGAATTAGTTTCCATTATTGAAAGTTAAAAACACATGAACAAATAAAGAATATGTTGAAATGTTAGGTTTTCAAAGGAATTGATTTTTGTAATATATGATCCGCCTTAACATTAAACGATTGTTGAAGTTTATGAATAACAAAGGAAACACAAACAGAGCAATCAACGACAAATGCTACTCTATTAGATATTAATAGAAAAAGTAAAAACCATTGGCAGCGACAGTTATGAATCCCAAAGATGCAACCAAAAAACTATTGTAATAATTTTAATAGATCAATTGTAAACTAGTTCTTGTGAAAATACATGTTTATTGTTTATAAATCAGTGTATGTAAACTTTATGAAAGCTATATTCAAATTTAATTCTCCAAATTCATGTGCATGGATTACCTTTATTTGTAAACATTTGGGAATGTTGAATATAATTTAGTATGTTCGCACAGACATCCATTTTAATAAAAGATGGAAAATGATATCTGATGGTAAAAGATTTATGGTTACCTACATCCATTTTGGAATATTGGATGGAAAATTTCTCTAACTGAAATATTACTTGAAATCAAAGTAGGATACTTAAGATACTAGTATTCTAACAGGACCAGGGCTGAGAGGAAATAAGAATGATACGGAGGTAAGGTAGTACGCATAACATAGTGAAAAAATGAATCAAAGTAGTACTGGATATAAGTGACTTGCACAAGCTCAAATACTTAAGGTAGCTCTCAATGTATCAAAACAGTGACGAAATAGTAGAAAAACTAACATGTTGCCACCATTTATTTTGTCTCGCGACTGGAACTTGAAGTTTTCAATTCTTGACCTTTGACCCCCTATAATGACTTTTGCAACACAAAACAAGGTGTCGCAAAAAGTTAGACAAAGTGTCTTAAAAATTCATTTTAGGGTCAAACTTCAAGGGAAAAATAAACAAGCACAAATAAATGAGGGCCAGAGTCGAAAAGGCTAAAAAAAGGAAGACGAGAAAAAGAGATAGCATACCTGGACTGGACTGACAGCTACTAATGGACCAGCAACGCCACCCCCAACAACACGTCCATCTGGGCTCTCTAAAGAAACACTCATTCCCTATTCTGGTTCCTTATTCCTCCACTCTCAGATAGTATAAACAATCTAGTTAATGAGAGTATCTCAAGATGACCCTAAAATGACAAACCACGCCTAGTGGGTGTCACATTTTGTCCTTGTGATATACATTTCACTAACATATGAGAGATTGAGAGATTAGGAATCCAATTGAAAAATCTTTTCTAATTTAGCCTACCGATATATAAGCCTTTTGCTCGACATCGGTCACTCAGTGGTTAGGCTGGGCATTTCCAGGAGCATATCGCATCTAGTCCATGCCTAGTCCACGAGATGAATGGAAACAAATACACAAGCCAATAAAATATCAAAGTTAACCCTAAAATAGGTGCAATATCATAATATATGAAAGTCAATAAAATAAAAGAATCGTCTTGCATACTTGCCTTGGGATTTGTTCCTTTACGGAATCAATGAAGAATGGTATCTTCAGCAAGCACATCCTTGTCATATAAAGACATTTATGGAACCGGTGACCTCTTACCTCCTCCTTTATCCAGGTTTGGAACCGGCAATACAAAGATAAGACATTGTGTTGGTGGAGTTAAAATGGTTTTACCTAACATAGCAAGCGATATTAATGAGAAAAATTAACATATATAAAATTTAATTACTGTCATCCAAATCATTAACCCAAAAGTATCTTTTACCTAACATAGCAAGCGAGATTAATGAGAAAAAGAAGCATATATAAAACTTAATAACTGTCATCCAAATCATTAACCCAAAAGTATCTTTTACCTAACATAGCAAGCGATATTAATGAAAAAAATAAGCATATATAAAATATAATAACTGTTATCCAAATCATTAATCCAAAATTATATTTCCTACACTAAAATTTAAGAACTATCATCCAAAACATTAATCCAAAATTGTCTTTCCTACACTAAAATGTGTCAAACTAAGATAAACATTTTAAACATACTTCAACCAACTTTCCATCCAAATAACAAATCCTTCATCTAAAAAAGCCTCCCAAAGTTTCAAAACCGTTTTGATGTGCATTATATAGAGAAGCATCAGGTTGAAGCACTATCCCAACCCAAACTACCTTTTACCCAAGTCTAATGAATTTGAAGTGACACATGTCCACATTATGTATACCAACATGCCCCTTTGTCAATTATGCACCAAACCTATCAAGTATAATGACGGGGGATTTTTTTAAAGGATGGGGGGTTAGGAGTATGAGTGGTATTGAGAGTGGGAGAGGGAGTGTTGACAAAATTACTCAAATTCTGAGATAAAGTGATATGACGATGATCTCAAGTGGAACCAAACTCGCTCTGTGGAGTGTCACCTACAAGGGTGATCTACTTTCCATTTTCCAATTTTTACATAAACATATGCAACATACTAATAACCTCTTTCAGCTATCAGTGAACATTAGAGATATCATTCTTCATCGAGGCAATTTCTCCATTTCCTTTCAAATATTGTACAAATTTTGCCTTTGCCACCCCTGTGTGAATTAATTATTTCTTAAAGACGTAAGACCCCACT
This sequence comes from Sambucus nigra, assembly GCA_949130495.1. Taxonomy (NCBI): domain Eukaryota; kingdom Viridiplantae; phylum Streptophyta; class Magnoliopsida; order Dipsacales; family Adoxaceae; genus Sambucus; species Sambucus nigra. The sequence goes on from OX422224.1 coordinate 397,494,771, forward strand.
CCACGCATTCGGCCTTTAACATCCTTTCCAAACACTTGTGTTAACACATCGTTGTCATAATTCTCAAAAGTATCACTACTACCCTCTCCAATCATACTTATGGCTTTTTTTTCCTCTTCCGCAGCCTTCACTTCCTCCTATATTATTATAAATAAATTTGTTAATCATTTGATAAAAGTTCAACTAAAAATTAAAGATTAAACAATAAAAATATTATACTCACATAGAAACTTTTGGCACTCTCCAGCACAGTTTTATCACTACGTATATGTCCTGACAACCAATTGTCTACCCTCCCAATTTGTACTTCAGGCATAGGTTTTTGTTGTACATTATTAAAATTAATAAATTAGATAATAAGAACATTTTTAATGTTAAAAGGAAAACAAAATTATACATACCAACAAGTATTTCTTTTAGGCATAGGTACGACGCCCGAGACAAAGGGTATACTTCAACTTTAAGTGATTCTCAACATTTTTTAGTTTTTGTTGCCTCTTTTCCTCACCATTTTCCATTTTATAAATTTCTTCCATATTTCAGAGTAAACACCTTCAGGCTCAGCGCCATCATCCTGTAAATGAGATCGCAATGTATTTTTGAAAGTCCTGAATTTTTGGGACCATGTCTTCTCCACTAATGGGCGAGCCACTTTCAAGAGAATGTTAAGATCAAATTCTCTTTGTTATCATTAAGAAAAACAAAAAGAATTAACAGAATAATATATAGCAAAAGAATAAAAATAGAAAAAGAAGAATAAAAAATGAAGAAATGAAGTATAAGATCATATTTATCATCAAAGCATTACAAACGTCATCTTTACATTTCTTTGGCATGTGTCTCAAGTCCGAGAAGTGAATGGGGCAATTAGCGCTCACAAAATCCCCGGTGCGAGAACTCCACAACTTTGCATTATCATTGATTATAGACCTGTCATTTTCGACAATGACTTTGATTTTCTCCTTTGGGGGTTTGGCCATTGAGGAGGAATGTTATGCTGAACCTGTACCTGATGATATTTCATCTTTCCTAAATTTCAAACAAAACATTAGTCCGATGGTAATATTATAGTAAAATAAAAGACAAACAGTATACTTATTGAATTAAAATCATATAACAACTAATGCATTATTTATCCTTATTAACATATTACTAATCATGATATAAAGATGACAATTATGGCAAGAATAGTTGAATTTAAAGGATTGGTCTAAACTGATAAAAAATATGTCAACAACTTATGCAAAAATTCCATTCAATTGAATTAAAAGTGTTACATTTCACCAACAAAAACACATTAACAACTAGTGAAAAAATAATAGCTAGACTTTGTCATATTTCTTTAGCAGGTTCTCCAAATGAGGTTCATCTTCAAGAGTAGATTGGAACACAATTGGTATCTCTAGCTCGTCTACTCGACTGGTCAATCTCTTCGTGGAATGTATAAAAACCCACCAATTACGAATGTTAAGGTCTTTTGAGTAGAGGACTTGACTGGCATCAGAAGTAAGAATTGTAGGCTCATCAAGTTCATTATTGGTACGCTTGAACTTATCAAAATTAACCATCACCAAATTAGAGTCTGGACAATGTTTACAACCATTTATCTTGTTCTCCACCCTCATCCAATCACAATAAAACACTACCGCCTTAAATAGCGTATAGTCCAATTAAATTATTTGCCTGATAACTTTGTAATACATTGTCCAAGCATCTTTAAGATTTTTATCACCTTTTATTGCCCTAAATTGAGTCCAAGACTTCATGCAAACACCCATATCTTGTGTCGCAATAGTATCATCGTGATACTTAGGAGAGAATATAAAGCCATTGGTGCGGTATTTTTTATATGTTTTAACCTTGTGTTTTGGCCCTTGTACTAATCGCCACAACATAGCATTTGTCTCTGTCTCTCCAGAAGTGGCAAGCTACACAATAGAAATAAAACAATAGCTATAAAGTGAGTTTGGATAATAAATAATATAACTTAATATACCATTAAAATTAAGATCACCTTATCATATAACTAGGGAATGAAAGAAGTTTTCATCTTTACTTCTATAATTAGCTCCCATTTCCTTTACCATGCCAAGTAGATTTTAGTAACATTTTATACTCACTGCAATTTATTCACATAAGTTCTTGTATTAGTACTTAAATGTGAATTTCAATAAATGCTTATTAAATTGCTCAAACTTGTTTCTTTCAGACCATCAATGTCAAGTCGAAATAGGACCCATCGACGTATTTGTTGAAACTGTTTAGGTTCCAACATCACAATCTTATCATCTAACAACGCTCCTTCATCAGAAAACTCTCCATCTTCATCTAGAAACGCTTCATGAGTAGTTTTCATCAAGAGAATTAGGCATGTACTTGATTCGTTCTGAATATTGCATTTAATTATCCTTTTAACTTATGCATTTTAGCCCCCTCATGTACTTTAATTCCTATAATTATGCTTGATAAGCAGACAATCTTTATTTATACATTAACATTCTATTTGAGGTGTTATTGAGTCTTTGTAGGTGTTATGGTGCTTAATATAAAGTTTGGGTGCATTCCAGTAAAGTTTCATCGACTATCGCACGTTCAGGGGCAATTCAGCCATTTTACACTTCAGGATTTTTACCCAAAGTCTCACGAAAGTTAAGGGCCTCAAAGCAAGCTTCGCGTGGCCGTAAACGGTGGACGAATATGAGATTAAATAAAGAAGTTACAGACCTTTGATCAGGGAAGAAATATAAAGAATTATAAGGAAATTAAACGCAATATGTCTTTTCTCAAACCCAAATAGGTTATGGCTTGTGGCAGTAAAAAATCATGGGTATGGGTACAAACACAAATGGATCTTTGTCTTTGTTTGTTACCATAGAAGCAGGTCACTTTGGAATTCGAGTAGGCTAAAATAATGGGGGAAGCATGTAATTGGCATGAGTTAGCAAGTCTCGTCCAATTTGAGTGGGTCTTTGATTTTACCAAATGGAGCTTGGTTGATAGTAAAAGTTCGCAAGAAGGATTTGATCTCGGGTCTCGAATTAACTATAGAGCTTTGTGTTGGTCCCAATTTCATGGAAGCAGGTCTTCAACATGGTTTGGGCTTTGGGCTTTGCTGAATAAAAATAGAAAATGGCTTGGGGCTGAAATGTCGCCACCGGTCGATCGGTCATCACCCCGCGATCGATCAGGTTTTTTATTTTATGCCTTGCACATTAGTGGATTTTTGGTTGTTGTTTCCCTTCACCATCGGTCGACCGGTCCCCTGTTTTGGCCGCCCCTTTTGTTGTTACTTCTTTCCTTCCTTTTTTATTTTCTTTTTCTTTTTCTTTTATTTGTTTTTTGTAACTTAATACAAATAGGACATTTGCTTTATTTTGTAGAGATCTTCATTTTTACTTAGTTTAGAACCTAGGGTTTGGTATTTTAGGGGATTTTTATGGAGTGTCTCTCCTCTTCTCATTTTCTCTTTGGGTAGTACCCATCTAATCTAAGAACCCTTACTATTCATGTTCTTCCATACTTTTCTTAGCTTTGTTCATTATTTTCATGCTTTATCAATTTTTTCCTTGCCTAGATAATTGTTAATAGTTAATTTATTTATTATTGCTTTAATTAATTAGTGTTTTAATTTATATTGTTCATTATGTGTCGTGGCTAATTTAAATTAGGTTATGTTGGATTGAACTCACTTAGGGTTGGTTTAGTTGCTTTTCTTTGGTGATGGTGTTGTGTAGTTTCTATCTCGATTGGGTTGTCCTTATTATTACGCCTAGGAGATTTAACAGGATATATCATGTATGCCCTGTATTTATGACCTTGCGTATGTAATTTCTAGGGTATTTGTTGACGCCAAAATCATAGTAGACCTTTATGCGAATTTAAGGGTGTGACACCTCTTGATTTAATTAATTGACAAAATGAGACGCAATTTTGTTAGACTCGTCGACCCATGTAACCAATAATACTAATAAACTCGGGGTGAGAGATATCTGTTACAACCTATAGTTTTTATTCCTTTTGATAACCTAGTTTAAATACACTCGCCTAGATTATTTTTTTCTTTTTGTTTTAGTTATTAAATCATCTTTTACACTTTTATTTAGAATTATTAAACCTATTAAATTCTAGCAACATTTCTCTGTGGATTCGATACCCGTACTGGCCACTATACTCCCTTAAAAGAGTGTAGTCATAGTTTAGGTTTTTGTATTGAGGAGGTGAAACGAATAATGACAAGCGTTTTGACATGATGCTACTTTTCACCCTTAATCTAAATGGAGCCGTTGTCGGATATTTTTTATTTTAGCATTTGATTCTTTTAGTATTTCGTAGTATTGTCTTTCTATTTGTATTTCTTATTAACAATTTTTATAGGAATTCAACATTTGAGCGCCAAGAAATGCTTGAATCTATCGATCGCGAATCACTTTGTGGAATTTGTCATCTCGAGCCTTCTTTGGGATAAGCATGTCTTATTCCAATCCTTTGGGTAATTGTAATTATAATTCTCAAAAACCCCTACACCTATGAGTTTTGGTGAATAATTAGAGACCAAAAAAATTGCAAATTCTAAAATGTCTTTGGGTGAGTATAGCGAAATTCAAACTATATGTTATGGGAATTTTAGGAATGATTATCCGATGTTGGACAGCAAAATCCTTTTGATAAGAATGTTGAAACTAAATGCATTAGTTTTAAAAATTCTTATGATAATGATTTCGATTCTAGTTCTGAGGATAGTTTTTAAAATTTTCATTTTCTAGAAACCGCACCTCCACCGATGACTTTCGGTGAAGGTTTGCTCATGCTTATAAATGAGAGATTTGAAGACCGCTATCGAGAAGAAAATCGTTGTTGGGAGCGTGACTTGGATTTAATATTTGAACCCCGTGATGGTTTTTCTTTTTCGAGTATTGACTTTGAGGAGTGATTTGAACCAAACAAGGAATCGATCCCTAATTTGGAACAAACCATTCTTCACTTGGTCTATGGATTAATTAAAAACGCACATGAGAATGAAATGGATGTAGTATCCATTTGCGATTAAATGATTTCTTCTTTGGTCTCCAAAGAAGAAAGTTTCATTGAAAATGACCCTATCTCTTTTGAAATTCCAACTTTGAGGGATGATAACTCATCTCTTAAGTTTGAATTTCTTTCCTCCCCCTTTTTATTCTCTATTATCGAACCATTACAAGTATCCGATGAATCGGTTTCAAACTTTAAAACATTTAACCCGTTCACCGATGAGGATTACTTTCTCGAGTTACTTTCCATGAAGGCATCTTTGCCTCCATATGCGTTACCTCCCATTCCAATTACAAAATCTTTGGGAGGTAATTATATTTTTCTCAGTTCCTGTGTGTTTTTGTCACCCATTTTATCCAAATCCTCCATCATCCCCCAAAAAACTTCAATGATGATGGTTTATTTATTCTGCCTTATGCATTTTGTTTGAACGAAATTCATATTTTTTGGAAGGTATGCTTGTGAGTAAGGTTACACCGATTGTCCCTCGTAGTCAAATCGTATTTTGATTAGCCCCTTAAAAATTTAAACTTCTAGTGTATCGTTAGTTAGAAGTTAAAATTGTAGGTTGTACATAGTAGCTTATTTATACTTTTCACTTATTGTCTATTGTAATTAGTTAAAGTTTTATTCCTTTTTTTTGTTATGCGTGGTGTTAACATGTTTTGTGAATCATTGGACGTGTACTTTCACGAGATCGCTCCATTATGAGTAATATCGCTATTTTTCTCTCTTTAACTTGGTTTTTAATTCACATTGAGGACAATGTCAGGTTTAAGTTAGGGGTGTGGGATATTCTATCCATTTATTGGTAGTTTCCATGATTTTCACTATATGTTCTTTCCAAGCATGCTTTTCTCGTAAAAATTAAAAATTTCAAAAATATTTTCTTTCTGTTTTCTCCTTTATTGGGCATTTTGCCTTTGTTTTCGACGATAAATTTCAAAAAATTCCTAATTCAATAGACAACTCAATGATGCATGTTCTCTAATTTAGAAGTTATTAGACTTTAGTCCTCAAATTGTTGATACTATGAATAACTTCAAGAATTAAACTTTAATCCCATGAGCACATACAATTTTCTTGTTTTATTGATTTGGTTTAAGATTTTTATAATTCGACAATCTTTTGTTGCATTGTATACACTTACACTTAGTGAGCTTTGTGCTTTTTGTCATTTGTGAGTGTTATACACTACTCTTTCCTCTTTGAAAACGTTATAGTCATTGGTAATCTCACTATTCTTTCATTGATCGCTCATTATTTGAGTTTATATCTTGAAATGTGTTACTTGAGCATGATTTTCAAAGTTGTTTTGACTCGAGAATTGTGTAAAATTTAGGAAATGATTGACCATCTTTGTTATATCACCCATATTGACCTTGACTTCACCTTAAATGTTTTCCCTCGTCAACCCCTTTGAGCCTTATTATAGCCTTTCTTTTCATTACACCCAAACCCCATAACCGACTCCAAATTGGAGTTTTACACTATACTTATTACTTTTCATACCTTGGTTTGGAATGATACTTGTGATTGAATGATGTTGTTGTTTTGTGGATGCAATTAAGCAAGTGAGAGTGGGAAAAGTAAAGAAAAGAAAGACGTGAAAACGAGAAGGAATGGAGAAGAAAGAAAACAAAAGAAAATAAAAGAAAAAGTGAGAAAAAAAAGAACAGAAAATAAAATAAAGATAAAGTTTTATAGGTTGTGTATAGTGTTTAAATAAGATTTTTTTACTCTCCCCATTGTTATATTCAATGCTTTTTAAGGAAGTTATTTTTCCAATTTTGAAATTGCCCACATTTTCCATTATCCCGAGTTTTCATCTCCTAACACTTTGAATCCATACATATTTACCCTTAACCCCAAACCTATATTACAACCCTATAAAGTCCTATGTGATCATATGGTGAATTTAAATCGAAAGTTTAAATAGTTTTAATAATCTGTGAAAATACATTTCGCCTCTTTAATGACGGTATCTTTCATTGAGATTATAGGTTTTTATTTTCTATATAGTGTTCTTCATTTGTGACATGTGCGCGGCTTAGTTTCCATTTATATTTACTCTTTGCGCCCGCATGTCCGGTGTATTACCTCCCGTTCTGAGTGATTTCATTTGTTAAGCGTAAAGCCCGATGAGGATTGACATATATTCACACTTTAACGCTTATTCGATTTATATAAGTTTTTTCCAAATCATTTTTTGCATGTGCTCGCTCCCCTCCCACATTTTAAGGTTTCAATTCTATGAGGTTCATTTTATAATGTTAATAATTAAAGACTTCAGTGTGAATTCATTCACTTTGCTAATAATGTGTATGGAATATTTTTCACTATTGTTAGGCTAGTCACATGTTGGTTGGGCTTATTTTGAGGGAACTTTGATATTTATGGGTTTCATCCCTGAAAACCCTCATGAGACGACTCTCGTCCCCTAGTGTAACCCAGGGGTTTAACGACTTATTGCATATGCAAAATGGAAGTTCGCCCGTGAAAGTGGCATTTATCTCTTTTGTATATATCTCATATCTTGTGGTTTTCTTATAGTTCTTCTTGCTTTGAATTTCATTGCTAGGGATTATCAATGCATAAGTTAGGGGGGTGATTCGTTCCGAATATTGCATTTAATTACCCATTTAACTTATGCATTTTAGCCCCCCTCGGATACTTTAATTCCTATCATTATGCTAGATAATCAAACAACCTCTGTTTATATGTTAACATGCTATTTGAGGTCTTATTGAATGTTTGTTGGTGTTACGGTGCTTAATATGAAGTTTGGGTGCAATCCGATAAAGTTTCGTCGACTATCGCACATTCAGGGGCAATTCAGTCATTTTACACTTCTGAATTTTTGCCCAAAGTCTTCACGGAAGTTGAGTCCCTCATAGAAAACTTCGCGTGGCCTTGAATGGCGCCCAAATTCGAGCCCAAAGGAAGAAGTTACGGACTTTTGATCAGGGAAGAAATATAAGGAATTATAAGGAAATTCTCACTTTAAACAATTAAATAAATGCCCAATGTATCCCCAATCCCAAATTATACGCAGCAGGTCTTTTCTCAAACCCAAATGGGTTTTGTCTTATGGAACCAAGAAATCATGGATTTTAGCACAAACATAAATGGAGCTTTGTCTTGGTTTGTCACCATCGCCGCAGGTCACTTTGGAATTTGAGTAGGCTAAAATAACGGGAGAAGCAAGTATTTGGCATGAGTTAGAAATTCTCGGCCAACTTGAGCGGGTCTTTGATTTTACCAAATGGAGCTTGGATGCTAGCAAAATCTTCCAATCATGGTTTGAGCTCGGGTCTCGGGTTAACCATGGAGCTTTGTGTTGGCCCTAATTTCATAGAAGCAGGTCTTGCACATGGTTTGGGCTTTGGGCTTTGGGCTTCGCTGAACAAAAAGAGAAGATGGATTGGGGTTGAACTGTCGCCGCCGATCGATCGGCCATCACCCCGCGGTCGGCCAGGTTTTGTGTTTTATGCCTTGCGCATTTACAGTGGGTTTTTGGTTGTTGTTTCCCTTAGTCTCCAGTCGACCGGCCTTGGGACCCCAGTCGATCGATCCCCTGCTTCGGCCGATTTTGCTGCTACTTCTTTCCTTATTTTTATACTCTTTTTCTTTTTCTTTTATTTGTTTTTTGTAACTTAATATAAACAGGAAATTTGATTTGTTTTGTAGAGATCTTCATTTTTACTTAGTTTAGAACCTAGGGTTTTGTATTTTGTGGTATATTTGTGGAGTGTCTTCCCTCTCCTCATTTTCTCTTTGGATAGTACCCATCTAATGTAAGAACCCTTACTATTAATCTTCTTCCCTACTCTTCTTAGCTTTGTTCATTTATTTCATGCTTTATCAATTATTTCCATACCTAGATAATTGTTAAGAGTTAATTTATTTATTATTGCTTTAATTAATTAGTGTTTTAATTTATGTTGCTCATTATGTGTAGTACCTAATTTAAATTAGGTTGTGTTGGATTGAACTCACCTATGGTTGGTGTAGTTGCTTTTCTTTGGTGATGGTGTTGTGTAGTTCTTATCTCGATTAGGTTGTCCTTGTTATTATGCCTAGGAGATTTAACGGGGTAGATCATGTATGCCCCATATTTACAACCTTGCATGTGTAATTTTTGGGGTATTTGTTGACGCCAAAATCATAGTAGACCTTTATGCGAATTTAGGGGTGTGACAACTCTTGATTTAATTAATTGACGAAATGAGACGCAATTTTGTTAGACTCTTCGACCCATGTAACCAATAATACTAATTAACTCGGGGTGAGGGATATCTGTTGCAACCTATATTTTTTATTCATTTTGATAACCTAGTTTAAATACACTTGCCTAGATTATCTTTTCTTTTATTTTAGTTAACAAATCATCTTTTATGCTTTTATTTAGAAGTATTAAACTGAATAAATTCTAGCAACATTTCTCTGTGGATTTGATACCCGGACTGGCCGCTATACTCCTTTAAAATAGTGTAGTCATAGTTTAGGTTTTTGTATTGAGGAGGCGAAACGAATAACGACAAGCATTTTGGCACGACACTACTTTTCATCCTTAATCAAAATTGCGCCGTTGCCGGGGATTTGTTGTTTTTAGAATTTAATTGTTTTAGTATTTCGTAGTATTTTCTTTCTATTTATATTATTTGTTAACAATTTTTGTAGAACTTCTACATTAGAGCGCCAAGAAACGCTCGAATCTATCGGCCGCACATGACTTTGTGGAATTTGCCATCTCGAGCCTTCTTTCGGGTAAATATGTCTTATTCCAATCCTTTCGGTAATTGTAATGATAATTCTCAAAATCCCCCTACACCTATGATTTTTAGTGAATACTTAGAGACCCAAAAATTTACAAATTCTAAAATGTCTTTAGGTGTTGTTGACGTCTAAAATTGGATTGATTCCAATTTTATAATCACGGATAAAAACTAATAGAGAAAGCACTAAAATCACACACATAAGACAAGAGATTTTTATAATACCCGGTATTTTTTAAGGACTTTATTTTAATTTTGGGATTAATTAATTTAAATGGGGAAATTATGTATAATTAATCCGAATTTAATTAAATAATTACTAGCATGATGAGAGTTAGTATTTATTGATGAGAATTATGTTGAAGATTACTTAATGAGGAAAGTAATATATGATTATGAATAAATTATAATTGACGTGAGTGAAAAATAATGTCGTTACAGTACACTTAGTTGGGACGCGCATGTGAGTCGTGTCGGGGCTTAAATGAGGAATTAACATGTAATTTTTTTTCGATTATTCTGATGGTTGTTTTGAGTGTGTCAGTTTGTCCTGAAGAGTCGAGATAGTCAGAAAAGTCTACTCGGGGATTTAGTTTGGGGTCCGGGGCAGTTTTAGGCCAAGTCGTCACTCAGGGGGGTATTTTAGACATTTGAAAATTTGGAATTTATTAATGGACGAAAATTAGGCTAATATTTCATCTCTTATGTAGTAGCAGTTAGGGTTATGCTCTGCAAAAATAGAGAGGGAACCCAGGAGGAATAAGGAGAAAACTTATAGAGATACTAATACCAAGCCCAATCTTCTTTCACCAAAAATACCATCAAAACATAGATGGGGAAGAGAGGAACAAGCTCATATCAATTTCAAGCGACGAATCAGACCTTTTTGAAAAAGACAAGTGTTTGTCTTGCTTAATTTAGAGTATATAATGTCCATGTTAGATTAATTTGATGATTTACCCTTGATATTACGAATTTGGGACTGAAATTGGGTATTAATCTATAATTGTGGCATAAGTTTAGCATGTAGATGAATAATCATAGTTTGGGGATAAGAAATCTGGGTTTTATATGTTAAAATCACAAAATCAAATCGGGGTTTAAGTGTTCATTAATGGTGATTATGTGTACTTAGGGCTTTTTGAGGATTTGAGGGATTAATCTGAATCTATGATGTAATTTTAAGGATTTGATGTTAAAAATGTGTTTGAAATCATTCTACTACTAGTGGCTATAATTTAGAATCGTTGGATTTGAGTTAGGTGAAGTTTGGGTGATTTGGGTGATGATAAATATGGAAAAAAGCAGGTGTAGAATGGTAGGGACGAAGTTCGGTATTCTCGTTCAAATGAGAATCCGACGAGATTACGAATGATAATTCAGAGATAAAGTTGTTCAAAGTTTGCTCGAAGTTCATTTGAATGACCTTCTAACGAGAATTCAGAATCTGAGTTCGTTCGGAGTTTCGTTCAAACGAAAATCCCCCAACTTCTAACGAGATTTCAGAAGTTCGAATATTTTGCCCGGACGAGTTAAAATCTTACGAGGTTAATCCGAGAGAGAGAGAGAGAGAGAGAGAGAGAGAGAGAGAGAGAAAGAATGACCTACAATCTTCTTGAGTGGCTTCATTACATAGTCCAGTGGTGAGATGATTGAGCTAACTACTAGGGATACCTTATAGTGAAATGAAAGTTCTTAAACGTATGGAGCATGTTGAGTAGAATACGATAGAGAGGGTAATCGTAAATGACTACGTAGCGTGAGTATTAGAGAAAAGATACTACGTATGTATATTGATACATTGGTTGTGAGAATACCTAATGATAATTATAGGTTGTGTATATACATATTGATTGAATTATCGTGTGTATGACATATCTACGCTACTTGTTATCGGGTGGAGGTTGCGCGTTGTGGACGCTCATATCTTGAGGAGCCTTCGGGGAGATTTTGATTCGTGCCACTAGAATATAGAACCTAATTACGGGCTATCAATGAGAACGATAGTGTTGACGGTCATATGGGTGCTTAGTATGTGCATAGCCTATAGGCTTGGAACTATGTTTGCCTCCAATATGTGTGTTTATTTTGATGGTTCGCGAGAGATTGAACCTATACTCCTTCATGCAATGAGCGATGCACCGAGACATGATAGCAGAGTATGCATTGCACCAAGGGGACCTGGCCCAAGGGTGTAGAATTAGTATATATATATAAAGAGAGAGATAAATATATGTTTACTTGTTACTTATTCTACTGTATGTGTTTAGTAGATATGGAAATAACGATATTTATTAAATTAACTTAATGAGAAAAAGAATGTGTATGAGAATAACGATTGTGTAAATGAATAATTATCTTTAATCATATGGTAATACGGGACACGGGCGATATGGATAAACACTTGAGAGTATTGGCGTGATTTTTATACATTCTTGGATTAGTTAGGCGGGGTAGCATAATTAGGATGAATTACATATACGCATTAGGTGTGCACATTAGATGAGAGGTGAGAGTACGAGAATCTAATATGAACACTATATGTGTTATTGTTTTCAGTTAAGCACTTACTGATTTTTAAACTGTTTTTAACTCGGGTTCTGACCCGTTTACTGCAAATCTCTTTTCTTTGTCAAATTATTTTAAGTGCCCAGCCACAGGAACACCAAATATAGGAGTGCCATTCATTTGACGAGTTGTAGCTGTTGTGGAAGTTACAGGACTTGGTAGTAGACGCCTCCATGACTTTTGTTTCTTCATCTTGAGTTATTTACTTCAGTTAGGGCATGTTGCCCCTTTTTCTTATTCTGACAGTCAGATATATGGATTTATTTATTTACTCCCTTCGGTTATTGGATTGTTTTGTTGGATTATTGTATTTGGTATTTAGGATGGAAGTGTTTACTCCACTGACATTTATTATTTCAGTCGTTATATTTCATATGAGATTAGTTTGAATGGTGAATTTTTAGTAAGTGGATAATTTGATTTTATGAAAAGATAAAATTCTGACATCAACATTTTTAAATATTAGGTGGTTAGTGTTAATAATAAAGTTTTCGACAGTGATGCATATTCTGAACCAACTGGATATTTTGATTTAATTTAATAAAGGACTGATCACCCGGTATTTAATTAGGCGGGGTGTCATAATTTTTAAAGTTATTCAGCTATAATTTAGCCTGCATCCACTATGATTGTTTTTACGAGATGATTACAATAGCTCGGTATGCATGTGATTCTGTCCCCCTTGAGCTAATGGTTAGTGCTACATTTATAGGGGTGTAAAATCCTAGAAATGGAATGCTTTCATATGCCAGGACATCAGTATACAATAAATGCGTCTTTTGGAATTCAGTGCATGTTGGTATTCTGGGCCGAATAACCCTTGATATTCTTATTGGTTGGCCTTCCAAAGTTGGCCGGTAGTCTATTGCCAAGTAAGTATAATTGTTGCTGAGTAGGCAAGTCAATTTACCATGTTGGATAACGAGTGTCTCTTCTTCGTTGGTCCACGTGGAGGTGTAATTTTTTTTACATAAAACAGAAGCCGCCAGTGCTCTATGCTTGATGCTTGCATGAACTTGTGGAGCATTTAATCTAGGAAGTAGCTTGGCATGTTGCCATGGTGCCTGTTCAGTGACCGAACTCCCACTCTTGTAAATTTTGACCGATACTTATTTGAAGATGACATTTTTGTAAATAATTTAAAAATTAGCGAACCGCCAAGGGGAAAATCCGTATATTCTTACTTCTGGAACATCCCACCGTAAGCATATCAATCGCCAGTACAATTAATCATTACGCTCATTATTTTCGATGCAAGCTATAAAAGGTGGGAGATTTCTCCTCTTTGGTTTTACCCCAAATCTTTGAACTTGTAGCGGAGTTTTTCCGAGCTTTTTCTTGTGCGATCGTTCGTTGTTGTTCATCATCTTTTTTTATAGTTCTTGTTGAATCCTTAAATCCCTGTAAGAGCTTCTTTTTTTTGTTGTTCTTCATTTCATTTGTTTCTGAATCATGGTTCACTTAGTTGATGAGAGATCTTTAAAAGAGTTTAGAATAGAGAAGAAAATTCCCTCTTGGGTTAATTTAGAAATACCTCATGGTCTAATAGACGTGTATTCCTTAATTGAAGGTCACTGGATCCCTACCTTGTTTATTGCTGAGTATGGCTTCACTTTTCCAGCAAACCCTTTTCTTTTACACTTCTGTTAGTATTTCGATATTGTTCCAGTTAGAGTAGCCCCCCAACACATGGAGGATTTTCAATGGGGTGAATAGGTTAAATGAAATTCATGGAACCCAAATAGGGATTCCAGAAATTATGTTTTCTTATAAGTGGGCTATTTCTGGTGAATCCACATATTATCTAAAAACTAGGGAAGCCAATAGGGGTTAATTATTAAATATGCCCGCTTCCAATAAAGATTATTGGGATTATGCCTTGATAGTCAAAAATTGGCAACATGCTCCATTAGCTACTGGAATTGTATACACCGGTCCCAGGTTCCCTCAATCAAGGAATGAGATAGGTTGTTATTTATTTTCTTATTTTTCTCTAATAATTCTCTCTTTTGATGCATACTAACTTCTAGTCAGGCCTATTTTATTGAAGAGGAATGTATGAGAAGCATTGTGAAGTTAATTTGGAAGAGCTCAAGTTTTTGTGGAGTCTTAATCAGAGAGTAGGAGAATAACACCCCACCCCCCCCCCCGATCAGCCTCTGTGCTATCGGAGTATAAAAGTTATATCACCTCTTTCGTTGCTCGTCCCATGATAGTTATTCCTTCCATTATTATGAACTTGGAAGAGGAGTCTATAGCTACCACTTCCTTTGCTTCTGAATCTGTTGAAGTTGTCACAGGAGGCACTTCATCTTCATTTGATTTTGATATTCCCCTATCTGTTAGTATGGGAAAAAGAATGATTCCAAATCTTTTGGAAGAAGGCTCTGCTGTTGGTGGCAAGAAATAAGTTGATGTTGCTACTAAAAAGAAGATTGAGGCTAGCAAGAAGCCCCCAGCTGGAAAATCTGATGAATCTCAAGGAGAAGCCCTGTCGAGAAGTAGGTTGAGAAAATTTATGATGCTGATCAACAAGGATTGGTTGAAAAATCCCTTATACTGCTGGGTCATCAATACCCTTGGGTCCTAGCCTGGATAGTAAATTGATCAGGGCAGGTACCCTTCCTAACCATTGGGTTGTTGTTGTCTCTATGCCCCAATCAAGACTATCCCAGAGGGTTGCATAGGGCAGGTACCCTTCCTGACCATAGGGTTGTTGTTGCCTCTATACCCCGATCAAACTATCCCAGAGGGTTGCACAAAGTCTGGCCTTGGTAAATATTTTACTTTTATTGTTGGTCGAATTTTTTCTTTCTTTGAGTAAGCACTCATTTACTATATATTTTGTAGTTATTGTTCTACTTTGATCAAATGTTGGAGAAGGACGAACAGCTTCGTTCATCTTTAGGAGAAGTGAAGGAGGCCTTTGAAGGTCTTAAAAAATCTCTAGAGGAGTCCCGTTAAGCCCTAGAATCAAAATAGAAACACTGCGATAAAAAAATGCAAACTGCCATGTAAGCCCAACAGACTGCCAAGCAAGCTCAAAAGAAAGTTGAAAAGGCCTTAATTATTGCAAACACCTCTATTGCTAAAGCTAAGCGCTGGGAGAAGTTGGCTGATAAGAAAGTGATCGTGCTGACCCAAAGCCTATCTGCTAAAAAGGTTAAGAGGAAGAAAACCCGAGAAGCTTCATTTAATAAAGGATGGGAGAAGGCTATTGCTACCGCCTCTGCTCAGATTGCATACGCAAAGAAGAAATTCTTCAAAGATGGTTGGTCAACAGCTTTGATGGAAGTCGACATAGCTGAAGACTCTGAACTTTTTCAAAGACATGATCCAGGCTCTCTACTGAACCTTAACGATGAAGTAGATGATGGTACTACTTCAGAAGAATCATCTCTGGCAAGTGGATTAATTATTCCTTCATCCGACTAAAAAAATGTGGTTGTGGATTCTGATGGCCAGCCTTTCGAGCAAAATATGGCCCAAGAGATGGGAAAAGATACTGAGAAGGTGTAGAATTGCTCGGCCCCCAGTCTTTGAATTTTTCATTCTTCTATGGCCTTTCTCCCATGTAACTCGTGTAACCTTGTCGTTTATCAATGAAAAAAATTTTGTTTAATCAGATTGTGTACTATTTTTTTCTTGCTATTCAATTGTTCTTCTGAACATCATAAACTTATAGTTGCTTCTTTTATAGTTCATGGCAATAATGGAACAGTTTTCTTCCAATGATTATGATCTACTCAAACGCTCTCATGATATGTTTAAGGTTGGTCACTTAAACTTGATTGAAGAAGAGATAAAGGATATACTCGGCGAAGATGCGTCTGACCAAGCTAATGATGCGTAACTTTATCTCAAGTTCCTCCTTAATCGGGTTATGGTCAATAATGTAGCTGATTACGAGATAATAGAACAATTGCAACATGATCATAATCATTCAAAATCTCTTCTTCATGCCGACTATGAAGCTGAACTGAAAGTGTTCAACGAAGATTCTAGCTTCGATAAAAAACTTCAGACAATCACATTGGCCATAGAGAAGAAAGAGTTGGCATTAAAGGATGATAGAAGTCTATCTAGGAGATTGCGGCTATGATGGAAAGAGAAAATAACAATCTGAGGAATGAGCTTGAGAGTTTGAAGAAGTCCAATATATCTGGGGATGTTAATGAAGGGGTTTATTTTTTGGAGGAAGAAAATTCTAGGCTACTTTAAAAACTAGAATCTTTGCAGGGCAAGAAGACTAAATCTAGCCAATCTTCCAGGAGAATTATAGTTCCTCAATAATCTATTAAAGAAGAAAAGACTCGTAAAACTTTGGTCGACTAAGCTACACAATTGAAAGCTAAAAGTTTTGTCCTAGCTGATCTGACTCTTTAGTTGGAAATGAAAGATTCTACCATTATCAAGAAACTTACTCAAGATGAATCCAAGGACAATATGATTAAGAAGTTGCAGGACCAAGTAGATAAGCTCATTTCATAAGCAACCCAGTAAGTTATGGATAGAGCGATATAATGAAGCTTTGTACCATGTGGATTATCATTTAGCTCAAAGTAATCGAGTAGGGTACAAATGGGGATGGACTAACCTACTTATTTTGCTTAAACATAACAAAGACAGTGAGCTCTGGCGCTCTGGAATGATGATGGTGACTTGGACTATCAGAAACCTCCTTTCATACTGCATTTGAACTGGATTTCTCCCAACTCCATTCCTCAATGTTTAATATCCAAGTATGTAGGGGATTATGGGCTTCTCGAAGAGTTTGAAATAGTTCGCCATTCTCATCTTCTGACTCAGCCAAGCAACTGTAATAGAAAAATGTTTGATGACTTCAATTTTATCAATTCTCCATATTCATTAGATGATCCTCCTGCTGGCATGGACAAGGCTCGGGGAAAATGCCCAGTTGAATAGATGTTTTGTTTTTTCTTTTGGATACAATTTGCATAATCTTCCTTGAAATAAAATGAACATTTATTTATTTCCTTGCCTTTTCATTTAGTCTGAGTATCTATGTTTGCAATATAGATACTTGTATATAAGCCAATAATTAGTTAGTCGTCTATCCAACTAGATAATATTGCTTAATTGCTATCCTTTGCAATTATAAGTTTGCAATCTGGATACTTGTGTAGAAGCCAATAATTAGTTAGTCGGCTAACCAACTAGATAATATTGCTTAGTTTCTATCCTTTGCTATTATAGGGCCTTAGATTCTACTAATGCATACTAACCCTTTGATTTAAGAATTGGTATTAGTTATCAATGGCAAACCAAATGTATTAGGGATGTGTATATATGTGCCAAAAACATATATGTATATCCCATTATGTAACTCGGTTGGGTAAAACTCATAAAGTTTTACATTTTTCTCGTTCTTAATCAGTCAAAAAGGCGAAATTATACAAGACGTAATGATCATTAATTGTATTCCAATTTATGACCTAAAGTCATTCATGAAGTAAGGATCGTGAATCGTCTTCTTGTTCGTAACCTATAATCATAGAAGAAGTAATGATCATTGGTTATAGGTGTGGGGAACCTTATAACGTTTGTCGACCTAAATGTTAACATCTGCCGACTAATTATTAGCGTCTGCTGACTAAATATTGGGGATGTATATCATATATCATCATACTCTGAAAAAAAAATTAAAAACAAAAGCCATTATGAACTAGAAATCATAACGTTTTATTCAATATTGAAAGGAAATCATTACATAACAGTTACTGGTAGTTTTTCCTCAAATGCTTAGTGTTCCATGGATTCTTGAATTCTTCACCATCGAGTGTTTCTAACCGATAAGTTCTCGATCAAACAATTGCCTTTATACGGTAGGGACCACACTAATTTTATTCTAACTTATTGCCATTTCTGGATAACCTTCTTTATAACATAGTCTCCTTCCTTCAAGTTGGTCTCCTTGACCCTTTTGTTGTAGAAACGTGCAATTCTCTGTTGGTAAGCAGAAAGTGGGATGGAAGCATCTTATCTCACTTCTTGTACTAGGTCCATATCCAGTATTCTCATCAAATCACTCTTCAGCGAGTTAAAATTCAACACCCTATGACTGGGTAAAGCTATCTCGAATGGCACAACTGCCTAAGTTCCAAATGTAAGCATGTAAGGGGTTTATCCAATAGTCATTCTTAGTGTTGTTCGGTACGCCCAAAGAACTGTATGTAGCTCATTAATCCAGTTTCCCTTTGCAACTTCAAGTCACTTCTTTAAACTATTTAATAGAATTTTATTGGTTATCTCTGTCTGACCATTACATTGAGGGTGTCCTGGGGCATAATGAAGTTTCTAAATCTTTGACTGTACACAATATGCTTTAATTTCATCATTATCAAACCGAGTAGCATGATCAGTGATAAAAGCATATGGCATTTCATATCGAAAATTGATATTTTTCCATATGAACTGAAAAACTCTCATACGGCATATCTATCATGGGATCAACTTCAACCCACTTGGTGAAGTAATCCACAGCAACCACGAGGTAATTGAACCTACCTTTGGTGGTCATCACTGGGTCGATCAAGTCAATTCCCTAGATAGAAAAAGGCCATAGAGAAGTAATTAGTGTAAAAGCTTCCCCTGGTCTCCTATGTATCGCAGCAAACTTTTGGCACTTGTCCCATCTCCTATCAAAATTTTTGCAATATTCTTTCATGCTCAGCCACTAATATCCTTACATATCAAAATGTTGGGCTAGTGACCGACCAGCTAAGTGAGTTCTGCAAGAACCTTCATGAATTTCCTTGACCAAAACTTCAAATTCTAAAGGATTCACACACCGTAACAAGGAAACAGTGTATCCATTTTTATACAAAATGCCTCTCTTCAAAACATACCTGTGACAACCCGGATATAATTATGATAAATCATGTTTAGGGGATGCAAACTCATGTGATATATGTGTTGTTTACATCATATGTTAATCGAGCGTATGATCGGGGATAACATGTTTAGAGCACATGATTAAATGCATCATGAAAATATGTTTCGAATGCATCATTATGTTTATAAAAGTAAACTAGGGTGTTGGTGCGAAATTGGTGATGTTGGGTCGCCAAGTCTGAACGTTACAAAATTTTGAGTAAATTAGTACTCTTCTGTTCGAGCCCAAATTAGGCGTACTAATTTTACGATTTTTGGAAAACACAAAATATGAAAGTTGTAGATATATAAGTCATCTAAAATTAGATGCAAAATCGGAATAAATAGGGGTCCGTAATAGGGAGTTATGATAATTTTATCAAGGCAGGACAAATCTGTCGTTAATGAAATTATCTTATTGGACCTCTTGTCCAACCAATCGTATGTAGGCACAAGGATAAGTGCCATTGGACCCATTATAATGTATTTCTTTATTATAAATCAGATTTTTATATTCTTCCACATGTGGAAGGAGAATCTTGGGAAGAAATATGCATATGGAGTGTCGACACAAAAATTCTCCATTTACGAGGACCAGTCAGAAATGGACACCTATCATCCTATGTGGCAATATTTATACTTGTTCGAAACCCGAGGAGAGTTGTTCGGCATCCAATGAGAGTTATCCGGCACCCGAGGAGAGTTGGTCGGCATACCAACCAACACATGGCATACCAAGCAACTCAAGGAAGACCAACCACCATAGAAGGCCAACAGTTATATTCATTGTATTTAGATATAAATGTCTGAATGTATAAAGACATTGTATCTCTTTAACTCCCATCACTATAAATACATGCATCCCCTTAGCCAAAGGGAGGGGAATCTGGACAGAAAGAAATTCTTTACACACCTCTCTCTCTCTACAACATATTGTGCAATTGTACACCCCTAGGAATAAAATAACAGTGGACGTAGCCTTTATTCATAGCCGAACCACTTTAAAAAAATTTGTCTCTTATATGTTTGATTGGATTGCTTTTATCTATCTATCTGGGATCATAAATTGGGATGTATTCCATTTTTTTGCATCAACAGATTGGCGCCATTTATGGGAACGTGTTACAAGCATTGTTCTCCATCAAAAGCTAAGTTTTTATTTTCTCTACATATAACTAATTATATGCACGCATCTTTTTGTTCAAATCATGATTCTCATATGTTTATGTCCATAAACTTAGATATCAGTTCAATTATATGTTGAAGATACATCTTCTGATCTAATCATAATGTTTATATTAATAAATTCATTGATTAATTTTAATTTGGGAATATGTAAAAGAGTAGATTTCAAAATTCTATAAGTTTTGTACAAATCCTAAAATATAGGGATTCTCAAAATTTGGTGGGTATACATGTTTAAAGCATCGGTTAAATCAATTCATTCAAACCCATGTATCTGAATCTCATAATATGAAAAGACATTTTCAATCAAAAGCTTTAGTAAATTTTTTGAAACAACACATATGTTCCTTGGTTAGATCTGATATTTTATTTCCCATATCAGATTTTTTTACTGGGAATAAACGTCTAAAACGATTCTCTATCTTCAAAGATGGTAACCAAAGTTTATTTTAAGGAAACTGTATTATTTCCATGATAATGTTCTTTATGATACGAAGATTCAAGATTCATTTTCTCTCTCCTGATTATGAGGGAATCGCTGCAATTCAGGGCTCTTGAATCAAACCCAAAAACCCAATATCTATCTGATTGTCGTAATGTTAGGAGGGGATAAAAATGTTTTTCTCATCGATCATTTGCGTTGATAAACTGAACCCCAACTTTTATTCATCCATCAACACAACTATGTTAATTTTAAATAATTTTTGTTATTGATTTCGATATGGATGTCATAATAAGAGGACTTTTCGTAATTAGTTTTTTATGTAATACGAACGTCCTTCATATTTTCCCCTGAAAATTTAGTTACCCACTTCCATAAAGGATGAAAAATGAATAGTTGCTCAAGAAATGGCAATGGAGAAAGTTTCAGGAAGATGAAAGAGTTATAGATTCATTAATCGTTTCAACTTCAACGATTTACAGTAACATAATTATGAAATTGAGACACAAATCTATGATCAGAGTACCGGAGTTTTATTAACTTATTTTTGCTGTTGCTGGCACCAGAGTTCTATACAGAGCATCTATTATAGATCGGCGAAATATATTCTTGGTCGGCATAGACTCCACACCATCTTTTGTTGATCGGTATCAAATATTGTAGGTCGATATACTCAATTGTTGATTAGAACCGGTGGACGGCACAGGTCGGCACCATCCAGTGTTGGTCGGAATCAGCTAAGCAGGTCGACGAACATCTACATCTTGGTCGGCGACATCTCAGTCTTGGTCGGAGGCTTCAATTTGCTGGTCGACAACTATCTAACCATTTACTTCTTGGTCGGCGACATCTAATGTTGGTTTATGACTGTCCAACAGCTGGTCGGCAATATCAATGCACCATTTTTGTTGATCGGCGAAATCGCTCTACTGGTCGGGGGCCATTTGCTTCTTAGTCGGTACCATATATTCTACAACCTGAGACGTCACAAATGTTGGTCGGCAACACCCAGGCCATTGGTCGGCAGCAGTAGAATCCTGAGGTGTTAAAAAAATGGAGCACCCAAGATATTTCTTCAAACACGAGTTCAGCTTGGGGACAACCAGGGGCTTAAATTTTTTTTAAACTTGTGATCACCCCAAAAATAATTTTCAAACATCAACTTATACCTGATTAGTTGTTGGAGAATAAATAACTTTACAAAAACTCTACGTCTTATCTATGGCATTTATTTGATAAAAATGTGCTCATATGACACACATTTGGCACAAAACATATTATTTCATATTCTGAAATCTTTATTGCCTTATGTTGATACACATCATATATTCTTTGGCTGAATAATTATTCTCATGACAATAACTATTTGATCTAGTCTCAACAGGTGTTCGGGCAACTTATTAAAATTCTATAGGGACAAGATTCAATCCCGACGAAAGCTCGGCCACAATCTTAAACTTCTGGAAACTGTTATTGCTCGACATCAGGCAATTTTGCCTCGACAGATCAGCCAACATATATTATTTCATATTGTGAAATTGATATTTTTATTGCCCGAGCATATACATATCATATATATTGATTAGATGATTAAATTATTCTCATGACTAATCAATTCAGCCTACACATATGGTAGGGCAAGTTATTAATTTTTACAGGTACAAGATTCAATGCCGATGAATAATCGGAAATAATCTTAAACTTATGGAAAATATTATCATTGCTCGGCATTATGAAAGTTTACATCAGCGAGGCACTGTGATTGTATTATTGCTCTGAAATCTGCTCAGGCACAAATTATTTTATGTATCCATTCGGATTAATATTCTATATTCATCTCAGCATGGAGCTCGACGAGATACATATTCAGTTCCGAAGAGATCTGAAACATTTATTATATTTCACCCCCAACGGACAGTTGGTCTGGGTCATTCTTATTTATATTCAGGCCCGACAATGTTCTCAGCCATATTCTTATATTCTGGAAAATATTATTCTTGTTCGGCATTATGCAAAATTTTGCCTCGATAAGATACTTATTCAGCTCCGAGGAGAACTACAACATTTATTATATGTCACCCCCAACGGATAGTTGATCGGGGTAATTCTTATTTATATTCAATCCCGGTAAAGTACTCGGTCGTTTTCTTATGTTCTGGAAAATATTATTATTGTTCGACATTATACAATTTCGCCTCGACAGATCAGCGAGACACTTTATTATTATTCTGAATCATTCTTTATATCTATTCGGACGCATATTCTATATTTATCTCAGCATGGAGCTCGACAAAATATTTATAATCATATATTCAGCTCCAAGGAGGTCTCCAGCATTTATTATATTTTATCCCGAACGAACTGTGGGTTAGGAAAATTCTTTTCTCTATATATATTCAGCAAACCAACTAAGGTTGGTCGGCATTAACAAACCACCAACTCCGGTTGGTCGGTAACAATAAATTTAACCAACAATGTTGGCATCACGGGTGATCTCAGGGGACACCCCAAACTAGGCAAGAAGATGGTTGACCTCCCGGGGCATCCACTGTCTGGGCATCAAGGTAATCCTGGTAAGATTACTACAACTAAGCAGGAACATGGGATGAAAATCATTCCATTGCTTAGGTCCAAAAAGTGACAAGTCACTATAATTAAACAGCACGCGGAGCAAGTTCCATTGTTTATGCAAAACAGGGCAATTTGTCCTTCTACAGATATATACATATATTCATCAACAAACAACAAGGAAAGCATCTTACAAAGTATTTCCAAGAAAATGAAAATGCAAACATGCAAAGCTCTTAGGAAGTCATTTCAGGGAATATTTCCTCGGCCTTTTTGTAGCAAGACCAACATACTTCAAGGCCAAGAAAGCATTCAAAGTTCATATTCCACACTTGGGGGCTTCTACTACAGAATTAGTTATTTATTCAGTGGTACATTCTCATAACATCATGCAGTCGAGCATAAAATTCAACTCCACAAACTTACGTGGTCGGGCCCCAACCAATCATCATTCAGGAGTTAGTTTTTTCTATTGAAGTTTAGGAGGCGTATTCAGAAGTTCAGGAGGCGTATTCAGAAGATCAGGAGGTATATTCAGGAGTTAGTTGTGCTGTTGAAGTTCAGGAGGCATATTCAGGAATAATTATGCACATGCTATTGAAGTTCAGGAGTCAGATTCAGCATCTACATCACTGAGATCTTTACTACTACTGTCCAGACCTTCACTGAAGGAGAAGTTCTACTTATATGTAAAGACTGTTACTAGCTCGGCACAGAAGGCAGTTGGTCGGCTAGCAAACTAACTAACACACTTGAAGATTATGACAAGCCACAAGATGTAAACTATGACATTGCTGCATCCAAATTCCCAGGGGTGATACATAGCACATGTTCGCTTAACGAACAGAGTTCCTCAAAATAAAGATTAGTAACCATTGATCAACCTGCATTATATGTCATCCAGGAGATAGTGCACTTTATGTTGAACAAATCAAGAAGACATATCAAGAATTTCATGAGCACCGAGCAACACTGCAGAATAAATACTCCATCCTTTCAGTGAACCATCAAGCATGGAGCATTGGGGGCTTTTGTTGACACAAAAATTCTCCATCTATGAGGACCAGTCATAAATGGACACCTATCATCCTACGTGGTAATATTTATACTTGTTCAGCACCCGAGGAGATTTGGTCAGCATCCGATGAGAGTTAGTCGGCCCCCGAGGAGAGTTGGTCGGCATACCAACCAACACATGGCGTACCAAGCAACTCAAGGAAGATTAACCACTATAGAAGGTCAACAGTTATATTCATTGTATTTAGATATAAATGTCTGAATGTATAAAGACATTGTATCTCTTTAACTCCCATAACTATAAATACATGCATCCCCTTAGCCAGGGGGGGAATCTGGACAGAAAGCAATTCTTTACACACCTCTCTCTCTCTCTACAACATACTGTGTAATTGTACACCTATGGGAATAAAATAACAGTGGACGTAAGCTTTATTCATAGCCGAACCACTTTAAAAATTCTTGTCTATTATATGTTTGATTGGATTGATTTTATCTATCTATTTGTGATCATAAAATGGGATGTATTCCATTTTTTTGCATCAACATGGATAGAGAAAAAGAAAGTTAAGGAAGATTTGCTTTAGAAAATTATCATAAATCGAGGAGATCTTATAAGGTAATTACGTATTTGTTAAAATTGGTCACATGAATGAGTTCTACACTTGATATATTTTTGTTTCTGATTTTGATAAATATTTGAATGATACCCATATCGTCAAATTGTGTTAAAATAGGGATGGCCTAAGAACGTATGTAAGAACGCGTGTTAGGATAGTAAATCTTTACATTAAAATCCCAAATTTGAATTCCCTTCTCTTGAAGCTTTTTTATGTAGGAAATTTTTGTATATGATGTTTTTGTATGTTAAAAACCTGTTTAATAAATGTTTCCACGATTGATACCCGAGGAGGAGGTTATGTATGCCTAAAAAAATGTGAAGCTATGCCATAATGTTCTATTCCGACCTAGTTGTGGTAAAAATGGCATAAATCACAGAATACTTATCAAAATCAAGATATTCCATTTAGATATGTTAGACAACATATATTAGTATAACATAGCTGAAAATTATATAAAAATACCAAGAAATGAATTTTGGGGGATAATTTGAAGTTTAGGTATAGAATCTGCCTCGAACGTGTAAGTATGCATACCAGGTGTTTGACGATTTGCTTAACAGAGCAAATAAATTCTAAAAATTATGAAACTTTAATTTTGTGTTATTAAATATGTTTATCGAATTTAGTGGAATATCGTGGAAAGTTATGACATAGAAAAATTATGAAAATTCTTGGAAATTGAATAAATAATAGAGGAGCCTATAGGGCCGATTTGTTTTGTACTAAAGAAATTGGCATATCTTGGTCTAGAAAACTTGATATGATGTGTTGTCTTTTGTATTGAGAACCTAATATGATAATAATTGGATTTCCAAGAATGAATTAAAGTATGTTTGGACTATGAATTGGATATGTTAAATATCTTAACATAAAATTGGATGAGACTTCATTTATGTTAAATGATTTGAATATGATCACATGATGCTTATGAATTGAATTACGTTTAAGTGATTCTTTGGATTGGTAATATTCTTATAATGACACTAATATTGTAAGAATGATAGGAAGGGAAAGAGAACCGGTTGAACAAGTTCCAGACAAAGGCAAGGGAAAAACACATTAAGTGGCCAAGGTGAGTGTACTAAGTGGTAAGATGTATTTATACATGATTATGGATGTGATATATTGTATTTACCAAGTTAATTAGATATACGACATATGTACTTATTGAGTTGATTATGGATATAATATGTTGTACTTATCGAGTTGATTATAAATATGAGATGTTATACTTATTGAGATGATTATAGATATGATATGTTGTAGTTATCGAGATGATTATAGATATGATATGTTGTACTTACCGAGTTAATTATAGATATGAGACGTTGTACTTATTGATATGATAATGGATATTATATGTTGTACTTACCGAGTTGATTATAGATATGATATGTTGTACTTATTGAGATGATTATGGATATTATATGTTGTACTTACCGAGTTGATTATAAATATGAGATGTTGTACTTATTGAGATGATTATACATATGATATATTGTACTTACTGAGATGATTATAGATATGATATGTCGTACATACCGAGTTGATTATAGATATGATATGTTGTACTTACCGAGTTGAATATGGATATGATATGTTGTATTGAGTTGATTATGGTTATGATATGTTGTACTTACTGACTTGATTATGGATATGAAATGTATATATTATAAGAGATGTTATGGATTATTAACAGCCAAGAGATGTTATGGATTATTAAAATCCAAGAGATGTTATGGCTTATTAATGGCCAAGAGATGTTATGGACTATTAATGACCAAGAGATGTTATGGCTTATTAACATCCAAGAAATGTTGAGATGTTATAGCTTATTAAAAGTCATGAGATGTTGAGATGTTATAGATCATTAAAAGCCAAGAGATATTGAGATGTTATATATTATTAAATAGATATGATTTATTACATTTAATTGTATGCGCTACTGTAGTAGTGATGCATTCACTGAGCTATTTTGCTCATATTTCCTATGTTTATGTTGTTGTTTTTTAGATAATGTAATGTCACTGCCAAATCTAGGAGGTCGGGTGGGGTTAGCAAGGGGTACAAAAAATCATGATTTTCGTCAAACAAAAAAAGGGTAATTTAATCCTAATTATCCTTTGAGCAAGTTTGAATAAGCATAATTACTTGAAAATTTGAAAATTTTTAGTTTTATGACCTCACGATGATACTGGAAAGGCATACTTGCGTTTATGGTTTGGTTAAGAAAATTATGGTTTGACTCACTTTGACTTTCAAACTCAATTATAAGTAACTGGGTTGGGGTGTGTCAATACCCAGCTGCTTTACACCTTAGCTTTATTACATCTTTTTGGGCATTAGGGAGAACACCTTTGTCAATATATTCTTTGATTGGATCCATCCATGAGGGTCCAAAATCTATAGTAATGAAATTGACCATAAGATCTTCCTTTATGAAGTTAGATGATAGGATCTCGACTAGTATACTTATTCGAAGCACTATCCTGGTTGTTGAAGCTAGTCGAGCTAGTGCATTTGGTCGGGCATTATCTGTTCTTAGAATCCTAGATAATTGGACAGCTGGGATTTTGGATATCACCTCCATTATCTTGGCCAAATACATGATCATAAATTCACCTCTAACTTCATAAATTTGAAGGATCTGATTAACAATCAATTGTGAGTCACTATGGGCCCTAACTTGCTCGACGCCCATTGACAAAGCCAAGTATAATCCTATAATTAGTGCTTGATACTCAGCCTCATTGTTGGAAGCTTGAAATTGAAATTTTAGAGCGTATTCCACGTCAAGATTTCCAGGAGTGCGAAGAATAATTCCATCTCCACTGTCGGTTGTGCATTAAGAGCCATCCCTGTATAATTTCCACAAGGGACTTTCTTCGTCAAAGCTTTTTGTAGTCAGTATTCCTTGCTTGAAGATCTTCGTACTCTCGTCCATATATTTTTAGCGAACTCTCGAATAACGGATGATTTAGGTTGGTTGGTAGCAACCTGTATTACCCCGTATTTTTATGGCTTTTAAAATTAGGGATTTATTAAATTTAATTAAGATATTAATTTAATATTAATTCAGAATTTTACTTTAAATATTTACTAGCGTGACGAGAGTTAGTAATTATTAGGAATTTGTTGAATATTACTGGATGAGTAAGGTAATATATAAGATTGATTTTATCAATATTGTCACGAGTGAATAATATGGCAATTATGGAAATTTAAGTCGGGACACAACCATATCTTTTGCATCAAAAAATCAGACCCTTGAATTTCGGGCAAGTATCTATCTTGCTAATTTCTAGTTGATATTCCTTCCATGTTAGTCTAGGAATGAAAATCATATGTTTTAATGGAAGAATTATATGTTTTGGAAGAGAATTTATATGTGTTGTAGGAAGAATCCATGTAGTCTGAAATCTTGAGTATATGTAGAGGATTACTCACGAATTTGTTATGATATTTGGCAAGAAAATCCGGATTAAAATAGAGGTTTGTGATTATTCATGCAAGATTTGATTTTATAAAGAAATATGGGATTAAACCCCTTTTTGATTGATTCGTTGAGGATTTATTGATGTTGTTACGTTAGAACTTGTTTATATAAATTGCTTATACATTTGGATTACTTTGATGGGAGTTTGGGATGAAATTATAGAGGTTTGGAGGGGTTAGAATGATTGAACCGGTAGGCTGAAATTTATAGAAAACTGGGCAAGAATTGCTTGATCGATCGATCGACCAAGAGCATCGATCGATCGACGATCGATCGATCCCTCCTGGAAAAGTGCATATTTTTCTCCTTTTTGTTTAATCCGGTTAAAATACGTAGGAACCCTTAATTATTATTTATAGAGTATAATGGGTTATAAAGAGGACCAGTAGGGTCTAAGTAGACTCCATTGAGTGAAATTTAATATGGGATGAAATTTTGGGTTAACGAGGAGTTTTGTCACGCATTAGAAATGGTGCGTATGTTCACTAAAGATTTGAGACTCGTGAAAGATTTAGAGCAGAAGGTTAGAGAGGGTATACCTACTGAAATTATACTTATTTAGAGAGAAACATCGAGAGATGATGAGTAAGTAGGAAATAAATTTATAAATGAGAATAAAAGGAGGGGAATCCGTTACGTGAGATAATTGAATAAAATTTGTGCTAAGAACGGATAATAATTATGGGTCGTCGGCGAACCTAATTTGGAAAATGTGAATGCCTATATATATGACTGTGTGACTACATATATTATGTATCTGTGTAAAATCATACCCGGACTACTTGTTATCACGGAGGTTTCTGCACTAGGACAGTCTTATCTCGATTGGATCTTTATGGGGGATATTGACTCGTACCCTAGAAGATAGTATCCACAAACACAGGCTATATGAAAATGATAGTCAGATGGTTCTAAGAGACGTGAGGGTATGTGATGACCTCTTACGACTTGGAACTATGCTTCGCCTCCATTTGTATGTGTATTGTGTTAATACCGTTCGAGAGTGATTCCAAACTAGTATTTCCCTTGGTATGAGTGAAACGGGGACTTGATAGCAAAGTATGCCAACACCATAGATTTATGTGAGGTACCAATAGTATATATATTATACGAGTGATTGGTATATATATATATGCTTATATATGGAAACTTTCTACTGTGTGTGCAGGTGGTTAAGTAATGAATAAATGCTTCAGCTTTATAACAAGTGTTCGTGAATTTTGT
Organism: Sambucus nigra; assembly: GCA_949130495.1. NCBI lineage: Eukaryota > Viridiplantae > Streptophyta > Magnoliopsida > Dipsacales > Adoxaceae > Sambucus > Sambucus nigra. Next base: position 397,524,594 of record OX422224.1, read on the forward strand.
AACGGTACTAAGTGGTTCTAAGTAACGTAAGAATATGGAAGAGAATGATTTTCTAAAACTAAATATTATGGCCTTAGTACTTCTCGGGATAGAACTTTATGGAAAAATAAGTTAGATAGACTTATGTGATCAGTAGTACGGTAGGCGTGCACACTAGATGAGAACTGAGAATTCTCAAGAGAGTGTCGCGCACTAACATGGTGGTTATATTAGCCGGAAAGCATTTTAAATACTTGCTAAACTATTTTTTAAAAAATAATTTACACTCGGGATTTGACCCGTTTTCTGTCATTTCTTTCTCTCTTGTATATATATGTATGTATTACTGGTGCCCAGGCACAGTGGCGTCATGCGTAGGTTCTTTGGATTAGACGTGCTGCAGCTTATGTGAGAGTTGTAAGCCCTTGCTTAGACGACCTCTTCATTGATTCAGTTCTTACTTTAGATCTTTATAGTTAGGGCATGTGTTGCCCGTTTTCCTATTCCATTTGGATTTGTCGGAGATTTATGTTTATTTATATTTCCAGTATTCAGTACTCTTTGGGAGTCAACTCTTGCCAGGATGATTTCATTTATAATTCTTAAACTTGGTTGGGTTTATCTAGATGGTTTAATTCTTGTGTGTTAATTGCCATCCTTAGCAATTATGTGATTCTTAAACTGTTGAGTATTAAAAAGGTTTTCATATTGGTATTTACTAAAATAAACAAAATAAGACTTTAAATTGTTTTGACACTTAGCTTAATTATTTAGGGTGCTTAAATTGGAAATAATTATTTTGCGACAGTAATGCTGAGAATGAACCAATCGGTCACCTTGATTTTAATTTAATAAAGGACTGATCACCTGGTATTTAATTTGGCGGGGTGTTACAGGTGGTATCAGGTTATCAGGTTCTAGTGTTCTTTTGGATCTGTGCGGCTTATTATGCTTACAGCATAGTTTTATTTGATATAGAGCCCTATGTTTGGGATTGTTGATTTCTTTGGTGTGCTTTCGTCCTCCTGCTATCACGTATATATTAGTGAATCTTATTTACGTTCGGGCATGTTAAAATAATGAAGTATGGCAGATAAGGGTCGTTGGGCGAGTAGCGGGAGGCAGGGCTTAGTGAGGTTGTGAAGTATATTCGAGGATGATGACCGTAGTCGAGGTCACCCCTATTATGGCACGAGAGGCCAGGACTGTAAAGACGGCTAGGACGCAGCCTACAAATTCCAAGTGCTGATATAGTCGAAAGTGATGCCATATCAGACTCACCAAACGTAGTACGCTTGGGAGAGGGTCAAATGGCAAAGTGAAGAGAGTCATCAGCGGAAATTCTAGAAATGCGGGAATTGTGTGTGTTACCCAACGAAGGTAATATATTCAAAGGCTTGAGCATATGGCGGAGTGTGGTTAACTATAAGTGAAAATTTGGGGTAAAATTTTTCTTGACTCATCAGAGCAAAGTTATAATAGTGGGAGGCAACCACCACATTTAATAGAGAAATGTTACGTCAATGGAAGGACCTTAGGTACAGTTTAACCGCACGTTCCTTCATCAGTTGTTCAGAATAAAATGTGAACGTTGTTTGGAACCCATCGCGGAAGGGCCGGATAGGGGTCCATTTGTAAATGAATTTAGAATTTTAGCAAATCTTGTATTAGCGAAAGTGGATACCAAAGGTAGATAAGATTTCAAGTGGGAGATCAACTCGCGAGGAAAGTTGACAACACTTAAAGAGAATTATGTTGGACAGTCGATCCATATGGTGACAATGTCACGCATTGTCCGTAGAGATGTTAATGCTCTGATGTGAAAGGAGCAAAAGTAATCGAAAGATTAAAATGGAGAATGAGACTAGATGAAAAGCAGTTAGCAACGCGCCGCAAAGGGGAGACCCATCAGGGGGCTCATTTAAATGATTCGGATAGCTGAATTCTTACCAAGCGATGGTGAATTCAGTAAGGGTCACGTTCCTTAGGTCCAACAAAGATAAGGGAACGACGGGGTAGCCATCAGGATCGATACTATTTAAGTCCGAGATAAGGACAACTCAAATAGGGTCAGTATGACAGGAGATAAGTGGGTTATGAGTTGGGGTATTTTGTGGAGAGTAAGACCACACGAGTTAAAAAAATTTGAAGCGAGAAAAAGGGAAAGGGTATGGTGCTTGCAAGGGAATTGGTTAATGTAATTTTTGATTTGGTTCAGACAGACGCGTTATGTCCGGAAGACCATTAAGTAGCCAAGGCGAGTGGCAAAGTGGAAGTATGAGTTTTATCCTCGGAGGATGAAGCGTGTTTTATATGACACAATAGAGTCATTACATTTTTGTTTATTGCTAGATTCGCATGTGAGAAGAATTTAGTGCGTATATCCATAGCGTTATTATTATGTGTATGTTTTCCCTGATATAGCGGGGTTGTCTTCAGTGATATCCGCGGAGGATAAATGGGTGCATTGTTTGTGTTATATAATTTATTGAGATACTCGTTTTAGTGATGTGATATGCGAGTATGATATTATACTAATTATGGTTTTATACATAGTTAAAACGATAATGGGCAGTGATTGCAAGGCTATCGGGGGTTCTGCCCTAGTGCAGCATGTTTTGTTCTGATAATACCTCACCTGCGAGAGGGTCGGGCTCGCGCTCATATTATATATTATAGAGACTTATAAGGGTATAGTGGTACGCAAATCTTTAATCCCATGGTCTTTAGGGACTTTGTTATTATGATTCAGTGTGTATTGGGTTTATCGTTGGGCGGAAAGATTTCACTCATTATTATATGTAACGCTCAGGACTTAGTGGTAGGAGGAGCGCATTGTTATAATTATCCTTTGGGAATGTGAAAGTTAAGACTTATATTCATAAGTTTGGGAATGGGATTTTGAGAGTCCCGATTGTATACGTACGAGGTTTATGGAATATGATTACCACCAATACTAAGCAATAGTGCAATTGGTAAAAAGTTCTTTGTTTCAGAACAATTGCGGGAGGAGATGTAGTTTTTGTCAAGAGACGGAATAGAAGAGTATAGGTTATGGACAGAGGACCCAACGAATTTCGATAACTGACAATGCTAGGCAGTAGTGTATCGGGGGGGTTCTTTGTTTGGATTTCGCTTTGCAAGACATCCCAAGCATGAAACTTATCGTAAGGTTGGAATTAGAGAGATGTTTGGTCATTAGTCCATGAGTCTAGTGCCTCGGTCGTCATAGGAGCCGGTAATATTGATTGTAAGATAAAGTTGAGTGACGATTTAAGGCCAGTGGAGCCAATTGTGTGGTAAGGAAACATTGGAAGTTTTGTTTTATCACCAAATCGAAGTGTGGAATGATGATAAGGAGGTTTGGGAGTACCCAAGTGTTGTAACCACGTTGTGTCACAAGATAAATGAAGAATTGGGTGTTATGCGTGGAGCATATGTGATGCTTACACTAGTACGCACGGTTTATAGGGTGTGCGGCATCCTGGTTAGCTGTTTCTTGAATCGTCCGAGTTGAAGGGATATAGGAATAGACGCGTGGAATATAAGTTTGTGAGAATAACATAACAAAGTGGAACTGGTAGAGTGGATTAAGCGCGGTATGAAGGACGATAATCCATATATACATGTGCGATTAGAGTAGCACACATGAATTTAGTTAAAAGGCTATGGGAAGTCATATAGGGGTACTCCTTGAGAAGGATAAAATTTAACTATTATGGAAAACACTCGGAGTGGAGTTTTACCTAGTCAAGTGTGGCAAGCAACTTGCGCATAGGTTGAATGATGATGTTAGTAATGTATTAAGGTTCGGCAATGCACATCGTGGAGAAAAGTGCATGGGTCGAAACTTTCGGTATACCCTAAAGAAAGAAGGGGAGTGTTAAGTGTCACTTATGTGAGTCATTATAAGTAAAAGTCGATGTTGGGAGGGACATAGTGATTAGTCTTCAGGGTCACCATTTATAGATAGATATCGGTTGGAATGAGAGGATCAACCAGAGAATTTTATAGCAAACCTACAATTCCTAAAATAGAAGAGAGCAATTGTGTGAAATTTCTTGAATGGGGTGCCAACTTCAAAGTAAAGTCATGAGTTCCTTAGAATGTGTGGAACAAGTTGACCTAAAAGAAAGTAATTATTATTCTTTTGGGTGGTATACATTATTAAACAGTGTGCCTCAACCTATATTTGAATATAAGAATCGCGCTGGTAAGAGGTTCTTCCCGGTATAATTCTGAACTAGAATGGGCTCATTGAACCCCACTTTCAAACCAGGGTTTCAGAAAGCAGTGGGGATAATGTTTCGTTTTGAGTAGGTTGTATCACCCTTAGCCGGGGAGTAAGCGATGTGATTAAAGATTAGTGGATCCACGTGAAAGTAATTTTAAATTCATGGTAATCATTTCATTTCCACAACGGATGTAATTAGGAAATGACGTTTAATACAGTAGAGTTTCGTGGAAGCACTCGTACCTGTTTATTGTGGATAAACTGCGTATTGAAATTTTGTGTGGAAAAACCTTAACTATTCTCCCTCTGGTTGTTTGAAGGTGAGTGGATAATCAGGATTTTTAATCGGCCGAGTTAGAGTCTGATGACTGTGGTGGAATTTCCACGGATGTTTTAAGTGACTTTTGAATGTCGTAAAAGTTACGTCGCCGAAAATTGAGATTCGAAGAACTGACAAGAGTGGTCAAATGTTCGCATGGTTTCTCTCAAAAAAGGAGTTTTGTGTTTAGATATACGAGAAATTGTTACTTCGTGAGGTGCGGCCTCCCAATAATATTGAGACAATGGGGGCCAAGGATGTGTAGGCTCGTCTTATGCGAATAGCAATGGATTGGTGCACAATGTGAAGTGACGTCATTAAGGTGTGACTCTATAACTGATAGTATTGAGAGTGTTAAATAAGTTTATTATGAGGCGGGGGAACTATAGAAATTCGCCTTACCCGAAAGTCCGTTTTGAGTATTGATAAAGTATCCAGATCTATTTTTACCAGGAATATCTTATTTTCTGAATTTCGGGGCAAAATTTTGTTATTATGGGGAAGTATGTAATACCCCGTATTTTTATGCCTGTTAAAATTGGGGAATTATTAAATTTAATTGAGATATTAATTTAATATTAATCCGAAATTTTACTTTAAATATTTACTAGCATGACGAGAGTTAGTAATTATTGGGAATTTTTTGAATATTACTGGATGAGTAAGGTAATATATGAGATTGATCTTATTAATACTGTCACAAGTGAATAATATGACAATTATGGAAATTTAAGTGGGACGCGTCTGTGATGTGTCAGGAACTAAATTATTATTATAAAAGATAATACATTATAAGTCACTCGTATGGTAGTTTTGAGTGCGCCAAAGTGTCCGGAAGGGTCGAGACAGTCAGAAAAGTGTACCGGGGGGTTTAGTTTGGGTCTCGGGGCGTTTTTAGGCCTAATTGACATCCCGGGAGGGTATTATGGACATTTTGTACTTTTGGGTAATTAAACCCACGAATTTCCCTAAGCTATATCATATATTAGGAGTTGTCTTCTAGGGTTATCAAACACAGAACATGAGAACAGCCATTAGAGAAGAAGGTGAAGAGTTTTCCAAGCAATCCAAGACCAAGAACTCACTCGATTGCACCGCCACCACCACCCAAACGTAGATCGCATGACAAGGAACGCAACCATATCTTTTGCATCAACAAATCAGACCCTTGAATCCCAGGCAAGTATCTATCTTGCTGATTTCTAGTTGATATTCCTTCCATGTTAGTCTAGGAATGAAAATCATATGTTTTAATGGAAGAATTATATGTTTTGGAAGAGAATTTATATGTGTTGTAGGAAGAATCCATGTAGTCTGAAATCTTGAGCATATGTAGAGGATTACCCACGAATTTATTATGATATTTGGGAAGAAAATCTGGATTAAAATAGAGGTTTGTGATAATTCATGCAAGATTTGGTTTTATGAAGAAATCTGGGATTAAACCCCTTTTTGATTGATTCGTTGAGGATTTATTGATGTTGTTATGTTAGAACTTATTTATATATATTGCTTATACATTTGGATTACTTTGATGGGATTTTGGGATGAAATCCTAGTGGTTTAGAGGGGTTAGAATGATTGAACCGGTAGGCTGAAATTTGTAGAAAACTGGGCAAGAACTGCTTGATCGATCGATCGACCAAGAGCATCGATCGATCGATCCCTCCTGGAAAAGTGCATATTTTTCTCCTTTTTGTTTAATCCTGTTAAAATACGTAGGAACCCTTAATTATTATTTATAGAGTATAATGGGTTATGAAGAGGACCAGTAGGGTCTAAGTAAACTCCATTGAGTGAAATTTAATATGGGATGAAATTTTGGGTTAACGGGGAGTTTCGTCACACATTAGAATTGTGTGTATATTCACTAAAGATTTGAGACTCGTGAAAGATTTAGACCAGAGGGTTTGAGAGGGTATACCTACTGAAATTATACTTAGTGAGAGAGAATACATCGAGAGATGAGAAGTAAATAGGAAATAAATTTATAAATGAGAATAAAAGGAGGAGAATCCGTTACGTGAGATAATTAATTAAAATTTATGCTAAGAACGGATAATAATAATTATGGATCGTGGGCAAACCTAATTTGTAAAATGTGAATATCTATATATATGATTGTGTGACTACATATATTATGTATCTTTATAAAATCATACCCGGGCTACTTGCTATCACGGAGGTTTCTGCGCTGGGACAGTCTTATCTCGATTGGTCCTTTATGGGGGATACTGACTCTTACCCTAGAAGATAGTATCCACGAATACAGGCTATTTGAAAATGATAGTCAGATGGTTCTAAGAGACGTGAGGGTATGTGCTGACCTCTTAGGACTTAAAACTATGCTTCGCCTCCATTTGTATGTGTATTATGTTAATACAGTTCCAGAGTGATTCCGAACTAGTATTTCCCTTAGTATAAGTGAAACGAGGAACTGATAGCAGAGTATGCCAACACCATAGATTTATGCGGGGTGCCGATAGTGTGTATATATATATATATGCTTATTTATGGAAACTTTCTACTGTGTGTGTAAGTAGTTAAGTAATGAATAAATGCTTCAGCTTTATGACAAGTGTTCGTGAATTTTGTAACGGTACCAAGTGGTTCTAGGTGACGTAAGAATATGGAAGAGAATGATTTTCTAAAACTAAATATTATGGCCTTAGTACTTCTCGGGATAGAACTTTATGGAAAAATAAGTTAGATAGACTTATGTGATCAGTAGTACGGTAGGCGTGCACACTAGATGAGAGATGAGAATTCTAAAGAGAGTGTCGCGCACTAATATGGTGGTTATATTAGCCGGTAAGCATTTTAAATAATTGCTAAACTATTTTTTTAAAAACAGTTTACACTCGGGATTTGACCTGTTTTCTGTCATTTCTTTCTCTCTTGTATATATATGTATGTATTACAGGTGCCTAGCCACAGTGGCATCATGCGTAGGTTCTTTGGATTGGACATACTGCAGCTTATGTGGGAGTTGTAGGCCCTTGCTTAGATGACCTCTTCATTGATTCAGTTCTTACTTTAGATATTTATAGTTAGGATATGTGTCGCCCGTTTTCCTTTTCCGTATGGATTTGTCAGAGATTTATGTTTATTTATATTTCCATTATTCAGTACTCTTCGGGAGTTAACTCTTGTCAGGATGATTTCATTTATAGTTCTTATACTTGGTTGGGTTTATCTAGATGGTTTAATTCTTGTGTGTTAATTGCCATCCTTAGCAATTATGTGATCTTAAACTGTTGAGTATTAAAAAGGTTTTCATGTGGTATTTACTAAAGTAAACAAAATAAGACTTTAAATTGTTTTGACACTTAGCTTAATTATTTGGGGTTCTTAAATTAGAAATAGTTATTTTGCGACAGTGATGCTGAGAATGAACCAACCGGTTACCTTAATTTTAATTTAATTAAGGGCTGATCGCTCGGCATTTAATTAGGCGGGGTGTTACACAACCGTTGTTTGCTTTAAGCTCTCTTTCGAGGAAGTCTGCTTTGTCAAATGTTCATCCGAAGTTGTCTTTGCAATTGGTGAAGTACTTGAACCCTCTTCCGAAGAAGTCTACTCAGGGTATGTAAATTCTACGATAAAATCAGCTACTGCGTGGCCCTTTAGCGCCAACCTAGGTTCATAGATTGGGTCGTACTCGCCTAACTCCACCGCCCAACACATGGGTCATCCTGATTTCTCTGGCTTGTGGAGTGATTGCTGAAGAGGTAAATCTGTGTACACTACTATAACGTGAGCTTAGAAATTGGGTCACATCTGCCTGGATGCCTTAATTACGCCAATGCTAATTTTTCAAGGCGTGGGTATCTGATTTCAGCTCCCTAAAAGCTTTACTAGTGTAATACACGGGTTTCTAAACTCCATTTTCTATCCTAACTAGTGCCGAGCCAACGGTTAATTCAGATCTCGCCAAATACAAGTACAATTTTTCTCCTGTTATTGGTCGGGACAACAATGGTGGGGAGCCGAGATACATTTTCAGCTCTTGGAATACTTTTTCACATTCTTCGTTCCACTCAAAAAACTTTCTAAGCACTTGAAAAAAAGATAAACATTTATGCGTTGCTCGGGATACAAAACGATTTAGGGTAGCTACTCTCCCTATTAACCTTTGAACTTCTTTCTAGAAAGTCGGCGACTGCATTTCCAGAAAGGCCTTGATTTTTACTGGATTCGCCTATATACCTCTTTGGTTTACTAAAAACCCTATAAACATCCCTTCTTGGACTCCGAACACACACTTGATTGGATTCAGTTTCATTTGGTTATTTTCCAATTGATCAAACGTTTGCGATAGGTCAGTAATATGATATGTTCCTCACTTGCTCTTAGTGAGCATATCATCCACATAGACTTCCATATTCCTTCCAATTTATCCCTCAAAGACTTTGTTCACCAATCTCTGGTAAGTAGCACCAGCATTCTTTAGTCCAAACGGCATTACATTATAACAATACGATTCCTCAGCTAATAATAAAAGAAGTATTTTCTATGTCTTCAGGCTTCATCTTGATCTGGTTGTAACTAGAGTACGCATCCATAAAGCTGAGAAATTCATGACCAGCTGTGGCATCGACCAATTGATCAATCCTTGGTAAAGTAAAATGATCCTTTGGACATGCTTTGTTAAGGTCTATAAAGTCAACACACATCCGCCATTTGTTGTTTTTCTTTTTCATCATTACTACATTAGCAAGTCAGTCAGGATATTTAACATCTTCACTGAACTTTGCCTTTTGCAGTTTCTCTACCTCTTATTGAATGGACATATTTTTCTCGGCACTGAAAACTTTATGCCTCTGCTTGATCGGCTTGGTGTCCCTACTAATGTTGAGATCGTGACAAATGAAATTAGGATCAATGTCGGGCATGTTTTCATGACTCCAAGAAAAAACATTTCTTCACTTCTTGAGGAATGTAATCAATTCCTGCTTGATTGGTAATTGTAATGCAGGCCCAATTTAGCCAGTTCTTTCAGATTTTTCATCATCTAAGATCACACTTTCTGTTATTTCAACTACTTCTCCCTTTACCAATTCAACTTCGTCTCCGGGATCTAGGGCCTCTACTTGATAGGTGATAGACTTCATCTTCAAATCTAACACATCATCTTTTTAGCAGTGTAATAGCATTCTATGGCCACCTTTTGATCTCTTCAACCACACCAACTCCAAAATGAGTGGGAAACATCAAACACTGGTGGACAGTAGATGGAAATGCTTTAAACATCTTCAAACCTACCCGATTAGGCATACATTCTTCGTATTTATCCCCTTAATTTAGAGTCTTTTATCATTCCGTAAAGTGTAAATTGAGTTGATTTATCTCAAATCATTGTTACTGACATTTTTGATCGAGTACATTGATTTTCATATATTTCTCTTATTTTTTATAGGTATTTGATGCTCGTGAAGAAAAGAAAGACACAAAATCAAGGAACAACGAAATGAAGAAAAGTCAAAGGGCAAAAAAGTATTTTGCAGACAAGAAGCCTAATGAAAGTTGAAGACCTCGAATCTACAAGCACGTAGGAAGAAACGACATCCAAATCCGAGTCTCGGATCAAAAGTTATGAAGCTTCAAAAAATAAGATAAAATCACAAGGAAGAAAAATGTTCTGCATGAACCAAACCGAACCGATAAGGATAAAACCGAATCGGTTTGGTCTCTTGGAAGTTCCCTGTATCAACCAAACCGAACCGATACTGAAGAAAATGAACCAGTCCGGTGGAGGTAAAATTTTATGTGAAGAACGAACCGAACCGATGATGGAAAAAAATGAACCGGTCCGGTCCTTTTGGAATTCACTGCAAAGATTGTACCGAACCGATAAACCCAGGTCGGATCGGTTCGGCTATCAAATTTTTGAATTTTCTTTTTCTAAAATTAGTGTTTTTCATTGGACAAACACTTAAAATTATCTGATGTATTTATTCCAACTTGTCACTAGACATAGAGAGAGAAAATATCTAGGAAACCTAGGAAAATAATTTCTTCTTCAAGTATTACAATTTCTATTTTGAATTCAAGAAGTTCTTCAATAAGAGTTTGTGTCTTTATTCTCTATTATTCATGTAGGGTAATTCATTACATGCTTGTTTATTTGTCTATGTTTCTAAAGTTTTATGCATGACTAGATATAGTTTTCTCATGGGTTTGAACACATGTAACGTAGAATACTTAGTTTTGATTAATTGCACCATGCTAGGCTAGAGTTTTAAGGGTTGGGATGCATGAACCCAACCCGATGTGGTTTTCATGAGTATAAAATTGGTCCTCTAAATTAAATAAATGATTGAATCGTGTTGTGTAGTTGTCACAACCGTTGTAGGCCTTTTTACCTCGTTTGCCCTAGGTTACCGGGGTGTTTAAAGGTGTAATATGCGTGTAGATATTGCGACACCGCTTTATTCTCACTCTTGATTATGTATGATGCGATCTTGTACCCTCATATATGTAATGCTTGAGATTAATAAAGATGGGGTTTAATCAACTATCTAATTTACGACTAGATTTTATATCCCGTAAACATACTAGGGTTTGGGGGATTTCATTCCAACCTTGCTTTTCTCACATATTTATTAATTCGTAGGGAAATAACCTTGCATGCGTAATGTAATTTAGTAGTTTAAATAATTTGCATCTAGTTCATAGATAAAATCTAAAAATCAATCATCTTTTCTTTCTTCTTAGAGTCAACTTTAGAATTCATCATCTTACCTATCGTCGTCACGAGAGATCGTCCTTTTTCCCCGTGGATTCGACCCCGTCTTACCGGGTTTTATTACTTGAGTGACCTGCTTGCACTTGATCCATAGATACACGCGTTAGACATATTTTTAGTCGAGTCAATTTTTTGGCGCCATTGTCGGGTAATTAGGTAGACTTTTAGGTTAGGTCGGTTAATCGTTAATTTGACTCTAATTTTAAAATATATATATATATATATATATATATATATATATATATATATATATATATATATATATATATATATATATATATATATATATTTCGTCTCTCAAAATCCTTACATGCAAAATCCCAAACAAAATCCACAACAAACTCCTCAATCTACTCCAACCCGAATCCACGTGAATCCCATAGTTGAATGCGATCCCGATAGCCCACATACCCCGCGAGTTCCACAATTTTAGGCTTCGCCGCCTAACTCACTCACAAGTCACATGTTGATTCACACTTCTAAGACACCGAGTGAGGATTTCGAATCATATTGAGAGAGATTCATGTCGGATAACGCTAGCTTTGGTATGGGTGAGGGTGAGATGCCTTATCGTCCTATGAGAGACGTCTTATATCCGGAGTGAATCGTCGCTCCGGGGTGCATTCTACTCCCGTATAATGCAGGGCAATTTTGATTTCAGAATGGGATGATCCAAATACTTCCTACATTTCACAGTATGGATTCGGAAAAAACCGTTCGAAGAGGCATGAGAAACATTTAGTGATCAAGCATGTACGCAAGATGTGATTCGCCTCAAGCTTTTTCCTTTCTCTTTAAAGGATAAAGCTCGTATATGGTTGTGGTATTTGTCACCAAAATCCATAGGAACATGGAAAGAAATGCAATCCAAATTTCTCATAAAAGTTTTTCCCCCACATCGGACGAACTCCATTAAGGCTCAGCTTCAAACATTTAAACAACTGGAAAACGAGCCTTTTGATCGATGTTGGGATCATTTCAATGAATTAGCCAACTCATGCCCGCATCATGGTTTAGAGAAGTATCTTCTTATCTAACTTTTACACCAAGGGTTAAGCATAGCTTCCAAATAACTCATTGAAACGATGTGTGATGGAGAATTCTTTGGGCTAGATGCGTACGATGCATAGGCTCACCTTAAGTATGTTGTCGAGACTACTCAAGCATAGGACACATCTAATTCTAATGCCCAAAACCGACTTCAACAAGTGTCCACCACTACTACTGCGTTCGATCTGTATTAATTGGACAAAGATACCTTGTTAGACCGTTGATTCGACCAATTTGAGAAAAATATGAGAGACATACTTGAGGCACGACAAAGAGTAGCAACCGGCTCTATCCAAACCCCCATTGCTAAGGTGTGTGAAATTTATGAGGCGGGACATTTAACAGAGGAATGTCCGATGATACCCGCCTACAAAGTGGTTCTTCACGAGCAAGTGGAAGCAATAGGAGGATTTAAAGGTAATTTAAGTCCCCCCACGGAAATTCTTATAACCCTTCGTGGAAAAACCATCCTGGTTTTAGTTACGAGCAAAAACATGCTGCGACGAATCCTAATTCACATGTTGCCCATCCTAATCCACCTCCCCTTCCACACTTCCATCAAGACCAACACAAGTAAGCACCACCTCCCGCACCATATATCGCCCCACTTTGGAGAAATTTTGAGGATATTATAAACCAATTCATTCAAGCCCAAAATACAAATAATGCCAACAATGATCGCATGTTCATCGAAATAAATGCGAGTATCTTTAGGTTGCAATCTTCGTTAAGTATCCAAGAGAAGGGTAAGTTTCTGTCCCAAGGCCAAAGACCTCCTCAAGGTCAACCTAGTGTTTGCTCTACTTTCGACGCAAATCAAGAGCAATGTCAAGTTGTCATTATTATAAGTATTAGGTGAGTTATTGATTTATCACCTTCCCCATGAGACGAACTCAAAGATAAGGAGATTTTGCCCGACAAGAAAAAGGTCGAAGAAGATGTCTCCTTAAATGAGAGTTATAGTGAAGACAACACTAGTGGGCCTGAAGTTATAGTGAAACCACCCACCATGACGCCATTCCCTCAACGGTTAGTTCCTTCTCAAAAGGGAACTTCCCGTGAAGATATGTTAGATGTATTTAGGCAAGTCAAGTTAAATTTACCTTTTCTCGAGGCAATAAAGAAAATTGCCGCCTATGCAAAAGTCCTTAAGGATTTATTGATGATGAAACGTAGATTAAAGGCAAAGAAAAACATCTTCCTACCTCAAAATGTGAGTTTCGTCCTACAAAGTGACCTCCCACCTAAGTTTAAAGATCCGAGTGCACCGACTATTTTGTGCATCATCGGAAAGAATCACATAGAGAGAGCTTTACTTGATTTAGGGAAAGTGACAAAATTCTCCCTTATTCCATATATAGGCAACTAAATCTGGGGGACCTCAAGCCCACTTTAATCGCTCTCCAATTAGCAGATCGTTCCGTGAAGGTACCTCGTGGGATAGTTGAGGGCATGATAGTCCAAGTGGACACTCTCTTCTTCTCGATAGATTTTGTCATTTGGGACACGGAGCCCTTCATTTAATCGAGCACCTATCTTCCCGTTATCCTTGGCCGCCCATTTTTAGCTACGACTAATGCATTAATCAATACTAGGAATGGGTGAATGTAACTCACTTTTGGGAACATAACGTTGGGGAATATCTTCAACATTGCCAACCAAGTCGGTGATGCGGACGAGTTTCATGCCATTGATCTTATTGAGGAGGCAGTGGATGACCACATTAAGGGACACTGAAGTGGGGATTTGTTAGGAGTTTATCTTGTATCGAGTAGCGAGTGTGATGGGACTTACACCGATTTTGAGAGGGAGGTAGGAGAATTAAGAGTATTATTAGATGAGCTAGCGTCGAGTGAGGAAGTGAGAGAGGTAAACAAAGTTTCTAGATTCGAGGAACTACCACCGAGGGAGTCATGCATGGTTCCCTCCAATGAAAATTTTCCCACCCTCGAATTAAAGAAACTACCCTCTAACGTTAAGTATGCTTATTTGGGAGGGGATGAGACATTTCATGTTGTTATCTCCTCGAGCCTAGATAAAGAGTAAGAGGGTAAATTGTAAAAAAATTTGAGGAAGCACCGAAGTGCTTTTGGTTGGAATATTGCGTATTTGAAGGGTATAAGTCCTTTTATTTCTACCCATAAAATCTATCTTGAAGAGGAAGTGAAGCCTTCGAGGGAAATGCAAAGGTGATTCAATGCAACTATGAAAGATGTCGTAAGAGCGGAGATCATTAAGTTGTTAGATGCGGGCATCATCTACCTAATATTGGATAGCAAATGGGTGAGTCTTATCCAAGTCATCCCGAAGAAGTCGGGTATGACTGTGGTCGAAAATGCTAAGGGAGAGTTAATTCCACAACGTACCACCACTGGGTGGCGCTTTTGCATTGATTATCAAAAACTCAATGCCGGTATGAGAAAATATCATTTTCCCTTACCATTCATCAACCAAATTCTAGAAAGAGTAGCGGGACGCCCATATTATTGCTTCCTCTATGGTTACTCCAGATATAACCAAATCGAGGTAGATGTTTTGGACCAAGAGAAAATGACTTTCACATCTTCCTTTGGCACGTTTGCCTACAAAAGGGTGCCTTTTGGATTGTGCAATGCACCCACAAATTTTTAAAGGTGTATGCTTAGTCCCTTTAGCGACATGGTAGAAAGAGGCCTTGAGGTTTTCATGGATGATTTTAGCATCTTTGGACCCTTTTTCGACCTTTGTCTTACGAATCTTGAGAAAGTCCTAGCCCGGTATGTGGAAAAGAAGTTGGTCCTCAATTGGGAGAAATGTTATTTTATGGTGACCGAAGGAATAGTTCTTGACCACATCATGTCATCTAAGGGAATTGAAGTCGATAGGTAAAAGATAGATGTCATATCCGAACTTCCCCCTCCTAAATCACTAAAGGATGTGGGCTCTTTCCTGGGCCACATGGGGCTTTATAGAAGGTTTATGAAGGATTTTAGCGCCATCGCTAGACCCTTGAGTAACCTACTCATGCAATATGCCCCCTTTGAGTGGAATGAAGCGTGCCAAAATGCTTTCAATAAATTAAAAAGCATGCTTGTTTTTGTTCACATCATGTAAGCTCCAGATTGGTCCCTTCCATTCGAGCTTATATGTGATGCAAGTGATTTTTCCATAGGGGCTATTTTGGGCTAACGAAAGGATAATAAGGCTCATGTTATCTACTACACTAGTCGAACACTAACCGGACCGTAACTCAATTACTCCACCACGGAGAAAAAATTTCTAGCTATAATCTTCGTCCTAGATAAGTTTCGCTCTTACCTTATCGGTTCGCCAATCACTTGCTTTATCGACCACGTGGTTCTCAAATATCTCCTGTCCAAGAAAGATACTAAGTCGCACCTCATAAGGTGGATCCTACTCCTACAAGGGTTTAATCTCTCTATTAAAGACAAGAAAGGAGTAGAAAATGTCATTATCGATCACTTATCCCGGCTTTCGCCCGACGTACCTAGTGATCCCATACCCATAGAAAAATACTTTTCGGATGAGCAATTAGTCGCCACTCCTTCTTCTCTCCCTTGGTTTGCAGACATAGTCAATTATCTTATCACGGGAGTCGTTCCCTCCGATTAGACATTACAAGAGAGAAAGAGATTATTAACTTGGTCGCACATGTTCTTCTATGACGATCCATACTTGTTTAAGTATTGCGCTGACCAAATCATCTGACGTTGTGTACCGGATGACGGGATTCCTAGTGTCATCTAGTTTTGTCATAAGGAAGCTTGTGGAGGCCATTTTTCAATGAATAAGATGACCGCTAAGATCCTTCAAAGCGACCTCTATTGGCCCATAATTTTTCAAAATGTGAAGGCTTGTTGTAAATCATGTGATAGATGCCAAAGGATGAGAGCCATCACCCGACGAGACATGATGCCATTAACCCCTATACTTGTCATTGAGATCTTCGATTGTTGGGGTATTGACTTCATGGGCCTTTCCCTCCCTCATTTGGGTTTTTATACATCCTTATCGTGGTAGATTATGTGTCGAAATGGGTTGAGGCCATAGCTACAAATACAAATGACAACAAAATGGTGATAAAGTCCTCACAATAACACATACTTTCTCGCTTCGGATCTCCGAAGGCAATTATTAGTGATAACGACACCCATTTTTGCAATAGGTCGTTCAAAAAACTCATGAGAAGGTATGGGATCGTTCACAAGGTTGGGAAGACTTATCACCCTCAATCGAATGGGCAAGTCAAGCTAGCAAATCGTGAAATCAAGAACACTCTCGAAAAAACCATCGATCTCAATCAGAAAGATTGGTCCCTTCGATTAAATGATTCGCTATGGGCTTATAAGACTATGTACAAGAATCCCCTCGGGATGTCCCCTTTTCGTTTTATGCATGGAAATCCTTGCCATCTCCCCGTGGAGCTAGAACATAAAGCCTATTGGGCTATCAAGAGGTTAAACTATAACTTAGATAAAGCTGGTGAAGCACGCAAGATCCAATTAAACGAGTTAGAAGAGATACGCAATGACGCGTATGAGAATGAAAAAATATCCAAAGAAAGGATGAAACTTTAACATGATCATATTATCCGCCGAAAAGAGTTTCATCCGGGTCAAAAGATGCTTATCTACAACTCACGCCTACACTTGTTTCCCGGTAAGTTGCGTTCACATTGGACGGGCCCATTCATAGTGAAAGAGTTGTTTTACCATGGAGCGATCAAATTAGAAGACCTAAAGGGGGGAACCACCTTTAAAGTCAATGGACAATGCCTAAAGTCATATCCCAAGGCGTGTGTGAAAGAGGTCGACACTATTTAGTTATCGGACCCCATTTTCTGGGGCGAGTGAGTAACAACGCATAGGTCGTCGCACCCGCGACAAGTATGGGGTGACTCTTGTGTACACTATTTAGAGTTAGGATAGGGTCGTTAAGAGTCCGTAAGTGCAAGTCAAGAGAGGATAGGAGTTCCAACATGCGTTTTATGAGGGCATGAAAAGTTTCGAGGGAGTTCATTCGTTGGAATAATTACGGGAGTGTTCGAAAAATCGAGAGTGGAAGAATTCATGTTCAAAAGAGGAGAGGAGGGTTGTTGTACAAGGCGACCCGAACCGATACCACTCAAACAGATCGGTTCGGTTTGGGAAAATTCGTAATAAAAATAAAGTGGAAACCGGATCAGTTCGCCCTCTGCAAATTTATTCCCCTTCCCTAGGTGCCCCCTTCCCCCTAATATCTTCATTTCCCTCCTATTCCGAGTTTTCCCTCCATTTCTCCCCCCTTTTCCCTCCAAATATTCCCCCATACCCACCCTACCTATAAATTCCCACAAATAACGTTGCATGCGTAGTTTAATTATGTAGTTTAAATAATTTGCATCTAGTTCACAGATAAAATCCAAAAATTAATCATCTTTTCTTTTTTTCTTAGAGTCAACTTTATGATTCATCATCCTACCTATCATCGTCACGAGAGATCATCCTTTTCCATGTGGATTCGACCCTATCTTATCGGTTTTTCTTACTTGAGCGTCCGTCTTGCACTTAAGCCGTAGATACACACGTTAGGGACATATTTTTAGTCGCGTCACTACCCTGCTAAGAATCATGTTATATACCGATTTAACATTATTGTCAAGAATAACAAAGTGATTTTTTTCCATACGGCTAGTCGGCCATATGCCGAGAAACACTTCCAACTTTATAGTTCCTAGTGGATATACTTTTTCTCCTGAGAAACCAATTAAGGTCCTATGGTACGGTTCGAGTTGGCTGACTTCCAGTCCTAAGATTTTAAAACAATAAAAATATAGCACATCTGCTGAGCTCCTTTTGTCAACCAATACTTTGGCAATTCTAGCTTCACTAACCCTGATTGTGACAACTAATGGGTCATCATGGGGGTACAATACTCCAGAGAGATCATTTTTTTAGAAGCCTATAACCAAATTATCCTTGTTTACCTTCCTTGGTTTCTCATCATCTTTAGAGTTTAAATTGATACGCCGAATGAGGACACTAATTTGAGCTTCGTTCAAATAAACCATTCTTTCATCATCCTGATCTCCTCCACCCACACATCCTCCAGCAATAACCTAACAATCTAATGAACCAAAATTGATCACTTGTATGTCAAGTTTGGGTTATTTTGGCCTCTTAGGAAGATCTAGATCATCTTGTTGATCATCGTGGCCTCTCTTTCTATCATCCCTGGGCTTGCAAGGTGACTCCAACCAACAATCTGCTTCTCGATCATCATGCCGATCAATAACTTTTCTCATCTTTCCTCTTCAGATGAACATTTCAATTTCGTTCTTCAGTGCTACACACCTGTCATGATATGTCCATCGTCGTTGTGAAACTCACAATACTTGGACTTATCTTTCTTATGAGGTGGAAATTGCATTTTCTCCAGCCATTTCAAGTCTTTGTTATTCCTTTTCTCGTCAAAGATATGGTGTACTCCCACATTCAAGGAGTATATTCAGCAAATTTCTTGGGCTTGTTCTTTTTTTTCTCCTTCGCTTCCTTTGGCTCTTTCGAATCTCTCTTGTCGGCATGTTTTGATGTCTGCCCTTTCCTTTGTTTAGCAGTCATAGCTTATTTAGCATTCATTATTTCCCAGCTTTGGTCGTGAGCTCGGCCATGGTATTGGGGGGATTTTTTTCCAAAGAATAATACAACTTTTTGGGAAGTAAACCACTCATCAATACAACAATAGCGGTCTTCTCTTCATAATTCACGACCTCCAAATTTCCATGGTTAAAGCAAGTAATATACTCCCTTGAAGATTATCCTACACGTTGCTTGATATTCAAGAGATATACTACTTGTTTAGCTGGCTTTGCCCCAAAATAGAAATTGCTGATGAATAGCTCAACCAGTTGGCCAAAAATCGCAATATGTCCTCTATGCAAATTATTATAGCATATCCGGATTGGGCCAGTGATGGTACTTGAAAAAGCCCTACATCTGATCTCATCAGGAATAACATATATATCTGATGCATCCTGATATTGTTCAATATGTAAAATGGGATTGGTCTTACCATTATACTTAGGAGTGATTGTCGATGGTTTAAATTTGTCCGAAGTGGGGAAATCCACGATTGATTGAATAAAAGGAGATCCTTTCGTCAGATTGCGCTGTGGTGGATTTTTTTTCCTAACCATTTATCCCAGTCGATCTTCCAACCATTGGATCGATCCTCTTCATGCAAGATCCTCATTATTAGACTTATTTGAAGCTGTTCGGCCAGCATTACCATGCGATTGTGCTGAGCTCTCTTCCTGGGAAGTCTGCTCAGTACGCTCGGTTCATCGAACACTTGCTCTAGTCCTAATGAATTCTCCACATTGCTCGGCCTGATTCCCATGTGATCGTGAGAAGTCTCTAGGAGGACCTTTATTTGCTCCGATGCCTAAATGATCAAAATTTGATGCTCTACTTAACCTTTCCAACACACTATTTCTCTCAGGAACTAAAGAACGCCCATCATAAGGTTCAGAGCATTTGATAGATTACGTGACTCTTGGACGATAGGACCTGTCGCGAGTCGTTATTGACTGACTGTGATGAGTTTTTCTAGTTCGAATTGGTTGAATGCCTCTTCCAGGTAAAGGTGTCGTAGTTTTCCTTGAAGGAGCGACAGACTTAACTTGAAGAGAATGAGCATGTTGTCTCATTATTTCTGGCACTGTCCCTTTTCCCTCTGGCAAGATTCATCAAGACTCCATTCAAATCTGCTACAGTTGGAGGGGCATATGGACTGATGGGATTTCCTTCGTTTCTATGATTGGTTTCGGGATCATTCATATTTAAAGTGATTTGGTGGAGAACGATGATAGACAATCATTCTCACAGACGGTGCCAATCTGTTGATGTCTAAAATTAGATTGATTATAATTTTATAATCACACATAAAAATAATAGAGAAAGCACTAAAATCACACACACAAGACAAGAGATTTTTAAAGTGGTTCAACTACAATTTAACCTACGTATACTATGATTATTATTACGTGATGATTATAATAACTCAGTATGCACATGATTCCGCCTCCTCTACCCCCCCCCCCCCCCCCAACCCCCCCACCTCCCACCCCGCATAAGCCAACGGTTAGTGTTACATTTATAGGGGTGTAAAACCCTAGAGACGGAACACTTTCATATATCAAGCGTTTACATCTGTATACAATAAATGCGTCTTTTGGAATTCAGTGCGTGTTGGTATTCTGGGCCGAACAACCCTTGATATTCTTGTTGGTCGGCCTTCCAAAGTTAGTCAGCAGTATATTGCATAGTACGTACAATTGTTGCTGAATGGGCAAGTCAATTTTCCATGTTGGATGAAAAGTGCCTCTTCTTTGTTGGTCCACGTGGAGGTGTAATTTTTACATACAACAGGTGAGTATATCGAAAGTCAAACTATAGGTTATGGGAATTTTGGGAATGATTATTCCGATGTTGGGCCATAAAATCCTTTTGATAAGAATGTTTAAACTAAATGCATTAGTTTTCAAAATTCTTACGATAATGATTTTGATTCTAGTTCTTAGGATAGTTTTCAAAGTTTTCATTTTCAAGAACCGTACCTCCACCGATGACTTTAGATGAGGGTTAGCTCATGCTTGAAAATGAGAGATTTGAAGACCGTTATCTGGAAGAAAATTGTTGTTAGGAGCGTAACTTGGATTTATTATTTGAACCCAATGATGATTTTTCTTTTTCGACTATTGACTTTGAGGAGTGTTTTGAACCAAACGAGGAATCGATGCCTAATTTGGAACAAACCATTCTTCACTTGGCCCATGGTTTACTAGAAAATGCAAATAAGGATGAAATGGATGTCGTATCCATTTGCGATGAAATAATTTCTTCTTTGGTCTCCAAAGAAGAAAGTCTCATTGAAAATGACCTTATCTCTTTTGAAATTCCAACTTTGAGCGATGATAACTCGTCTCTTGAGTTTGAATTTCTTCCTTCCCCCTTTCATTCTCTATTATCGAACCGTTATAAGTATCCAATGAATCCATTCCAAACTTTAAAACGTTTAACCCATTCATCGATGAGGATTACTTGCTCGAGTTGCTTTCCATGAAGTCATCTTTGCCTACATATACGCCACCTCCCATTCCAATTACAAAATCTTTGGGAGGCAAGTCTATTTTTCTCGGTTCCCATGTGTTTTTGTCACCCGTTTTATCCAAATCCCCCATCATCCCCTCAAAAACTTTAATTGATGATGGTTCATTTCTTCCACCTTATACATACCTTATGTTGTTTGAACGAAATTCCTATTTTTTAGAATGTATGATTGTGAGTGGAGGTACACCGATTGTCCCTCAAAGTCAAATCGTATTTTGGGTGGACCCTCAAAATTTAAACTTCTAGTGTATAGTTAGTTAGAAGTTAAAATTGTAGGTTGTACATAGTAGCTTATTTTTCCTTTTTACTTATTATTTAGCATAATTAGTTAAAGTTTTATTCCTTCTTTTTGTTATGCGTGGTGCTAACATGTTTTGTAGAATCATTGGACATGTACTTTCACGAGATCGCTCCATTGTGGGTAATATCCCTCATTTTCTCTCTTTAACTTGATTCTTAATTCACATTGAGGACAATGTCATGTTTAAGTTAGGGGGTGCGGGATATTCTATCCATTTATTGGTAGTTTCCATGATTTTGGCTATATGTTCTTTCCAAACATGATTTTCTTATAAAATTAAAATTTTCAAAAAGATTTTTTTTCTTTTTTCTCCTTTATTAGGAATTTTGCCTTTGTTTCTAATGATAAATTTCAATAAATGCCTAATCCAATAGACAACTCAATGATGCATGTTCTCTATTTTAGAAGTTATTAGACTTTAGTCCTCAAATTATTGATATTATGAATAACTTCATGAATTAAACTTTAGTCTCATGAGCACATGTGCTTTTCTTATTTTATTGATTTGGTTTAAGATTTTTATAACTCGCTAATCTTTTGTTGCATTGTATACACTTACACCGAGTGAGCTTTGTGCTTTTCATCATTTGTGAGTGTTATACACTACTCTTTCCTCTTTAAAAATGTTACAATCGTTGGTAATCTCACTATTCTTTCATTGATCGTTCATTATTTGAGTTTATATCTTGAAATGTGTAATTTGAGCATGATTTTCAAAGTTGTTTTGACTCGAGAATAGCGTAAACTTTAGGAAATGATCATAGGCCATCTTTGTTATATCACTCATATTGACCTTGACCTCACCTTAAATGTTTTCTCTCGTCAACCCCTTTGAGCCTTATTATAACCTTTCTTTTCATTACCCACAAACCCCTTAACTAGCTCCAGATTGGAGTTTTACACCATACTTATTACTTTCCATACCTTGTTTTCGAATGATACTTGGGATTGAATGATGTTGTTGTTTTATGGATGCAATTAAACATGCGAGAGTGAGAAAAGTAAAGAAACGAAAGAAGTGAAAAAGAGAAGAAAGAAAACAAAATAAAAAGTGAGAAACATAAGAAAAGAAAGAGAAAGAGAAAGTTGTATATGTTGTGTACAGTGTTCAAATAAGCTTTGTTTACTCTCCCCATTGTTATATCCAATGCTTTTTATGGAAGTTATTTTTCCAATTTTGAAATTGCCCACATTTTCCATTATCCCGAGCTTTCATCCCCGGACACTTTGAATCCGTACATATTTACCCTTAATCCCCGACCTGTATTACAACCCTATAAAGTCCTATGTGATCCTAGGGTGAATTTAATTCGAAAGTTTAAATAGTTTGAATAATCTGTGAAAATACATTTTGCCTCTTTAATGACGGTATCTTTCATTGAGATTAGAAGTTTTTATTTTCTATATTGCGTTCTTCATTTGAGAGATGTGCGCGGCCTAGTTTTCATTTATATTTACTCTTTATGCCCGCATGTCTCATGTATTACCTCCCATTCTGAGTGATTTCATTTTTTGCATGTGCTCGCTCCCCTCCCACATTTTATGTTCATTATGTAATGTTAATAATTACTAACTTCTGTATGAATTCATTCACTTTGCTAATAATGTGTATGGAATTTTTTTGCTGTTGTTGGGCTTGTCGCATGTTGGTTGGGATTATTTTGAGGAAACTTTGATGTTTGTGGGTTTCATCCCTGAAAAAATCTCACGAGACGACACTCGCCCACTACGGTATGCTAGGGGTTTAACGGTTTATTGGATATGCTAAATGCAATCGTCCGCCCGCAAAAGTACTTTTATCTCTTTTTTATATATTGTCTATCTTGTGGTTTTCTTATAGTTCTTCTTGCTTTGAATTTCATTGCTAGGGATTAGCAATACGTAAGTTAGGGGGCGCGGTTCGTTCCGAATATTGCATTTAATTATTTTTTTAACTTATGTATTTTACCCCCTCGAGTACTTTAATTCTTATAATTATGCTCTATAACAAGACAACCTCCATTTATATTTTAACATGCTATTCGAGGTATTATTGATTGTTTGTAGGTGTTACGGTGCCTAATATGAAGTTTGGGTGCATTTCGATAAAGTTCCGTCGAGTATTACACGTTTAGGGGCAATTCAATAATTTTAAACTTCGGAATTTTTTCCCAAAGTCTTCACAGGAGTTAAGATCCTTAGAACAAGCTTGTGTGGCCGTAAACGGTGCACAAATCCGAGCCCAAACGTAGAAGTTACGGACCTTTGATTAGGGAAGAAATATAAGGAATTATAAGGAAATTCTCATTTTAAACAATTAAATAAATGCCCACTGTGTCCCCAATCCCAAATCATACGCAGGAGGTCTTTTCTCAAACCCGCTTATGGCAGCAAGAAATCGTAGGTTTTGGCACAAACACAAATGGAGCTTTGTTTTGGTTTGTCACCATCGCAGCATGTCATTTTAGAATTTGAGTAGGCTAAAATAATGGGAGAAGCATGTATTTGGGATGAGTTAACATGTCTCGTCTAATTTGAGAGGGTATTTACTTTTACCAAATGGAGCTTGGATGATAGAAAAAGTTTATAAACACGATTTGAGCTCGGGTCTCGGGTTAACTATGGAGCTTTGTGTTGGCCCCAATTTCATGGAATCAGGTCTTGCACATGGTTTGGGATTTGGGCTTTGCTGGACAAAAAGAGAAGATGGCTTGGGGTTGAACTGTCGCCACCGATCGACCGATCATCACCCCTAGGGATGGCAACGGGGCGGGTTTGGGGCGGGTTTTCAAAAATCCTAACCCGCCCCATTTAATAAATGGGGCGGGGCGGGGCGGGTTAGGATTTTTGAAAATTAACTCCTAACCCGCCCCATTTAATAAGCGGGGCGGGGCGGGGCTCCTACGGGTTGCGTTAATTTTAAAAATAGTAAAATTAAAAATATTACATTATAGTCTTAGAGGTATACAATGGCTCGTATTCCAATAAGTGAGACAATCCCCCAATTGTCAATTCATATTTTCATTTAAATCTTTTACAAAATTAACATACATATAAAGATTTTTTTTTAGTGTGTGAGTGTGTGTGTATATATATATATATATATATATATATAATTTAATTATAATTAACATACATATAAAGGATATTTATATAAGCATAAGTTAAACGGGGCGGGGCGGGGCGGGGCGGGGCGGTTTTATTTCGGCTAACTCCTAACCCGCCCCATTTAATAAACGGGTTTTTTTCTTAAACCCATACCCGCTCCTAATTCATTAATCGGGTTTTAAAACCCGCCCCATTAGGGGCGGGGCGGGGCGGGACTCCTACGGTTCGGGTTAAATTGCCATCCCTAATCACCCCGCAGTCGACCGGGTTTTGTGTTTTATGCCTTGCGCATTTACGGTGGGTTTTTGGTTGATGTTTCCCTTTACCGCCGATCAACCAGCCATGGAACCCCAGTCGATCGGTCCCCTGTTTTGGCCTCCCCTTTTGCTGCTACTTCTTTCCTATTTTTATTTATTTATTTATTATTATTTTTTTTTTGTAGCTTAATATAAATAGGACATTTGTTTTCTTTTGTAGAGATCTTCATTTTTACTTAGTTTATAACCTAGGGTTTGGTATTTGGGGGGATTTTTATGGAGTGTCTCCCCTCTCCTCATTTTCGCTTTGGATAGTACCCATTTAATGTAAGAAGCCTTACTATTCATCTTCTTCCCTACTTTTCTTAGCTTTGTTCATTTATTTCAAGCTTTATCAATTATTTCCATGCCCAGATAATTATCAAGAGTTAATTTATTTATTGGTGCTTTAATTAATTAGTGTTTTAATTTATGTTGTTCATTATGTGTAATGCCTAATTTAAATTAAGTTGTGTTGGATTGAACTCACCTACGGTTTATTTAGTTTCTTTGCTTTGGTGATGGTGTTGTGTAGCTCTTATCTCGATTAGGTTGTCCTTGTTATTATGCCTAGGATATTTAACAGTGTATATCATGTATGTCTCGTATTTAAGACCTTGCGTGTGTAATTTCTAGGGTATTTGTTGACGCCAAAATCATAGTAGGCCTTTTTTGCGAATTCAGGGGTGTGACAACTCTTGATTTAATGAATTGATGAAATGAGACGTAATCTTGTTAGACTCGTCGACCCATATAAAAAATTATACTAATTAACTCGGGGTGAGGGCAACCTATAGTTTTTGCTCCGTTTGATAACCGAGTTTAAATACACTTGCCTAGATTACCTTTTATTTTATTTTAGTTAACAAATCATCTATTACACTTTTATTTAGAAGTATTAAACCGATTAAATTCTAGCAACATTTCTCTGTGGATTTATACCCCGACTGACCGCTATACTCCCTTAAAAGAGTGTAGTCATAGTTTAGGTTTTTGTATTAAGGAGATGAAACGAATAACAACAAACGTTTTGACACGAAGCTACTTTTCACCTCTTAATCAGTACTCCATGCAATACCCAACATATTCGATAATAACATAGGACTCCGCAATTGAACCTTCAATGTATCGCTTATTGCTAGGTATAACTTTAAAATCCTGCATCTTCCCATTCGTCTGAATAAAAACAAGTATATGTGACATATTCATTAATAATTATCTATAAATATATTCTTGTGTTTGTGTTTGTGTTTGTGTTTGTGTTTGTGTTTGTGTTTGTGTTTGTGTTTGTGTTTGTGTGAAAATAAAAATTAATATAAAGAGTTTGCCATTCAAACGGATACATCCAATGTGTTTCTGTAGGACCACAAGCCAATGCTTCATCGGCTAAATAAACAGTAAGGTGGATACTAATATAAGAAAAATGCCGACAGAAAGTTTTTCTCCGACACACACAATGCCTCTGCAACCATAAACTTATCCTTTTGCATATCCTTGTGAATTAAGACTTTTGAGCACAATATTTTGAAAAATAAGCTCAACTGTTGAATAGTTTTTAGCAAATCTTTGCATTTCAAAAATGCATGCTGAAGTAATAGGGGCAACAAATGCTCCATAATAACGTGATAGTCATGTGACTTCATTGAGTGCAAACCAGGAGGGTTAAGGGTGACGATATTGCTCGGGTTAGACGAAAAGTTGTAAGGTAACTTTAAGTCTTTCAAAATTTGACAAAACTATCGCTTCTCTTATTTATCAAATATAAAGGATTCTTTTGGTTTCATACCTTTCTCGGTTTGCTTATCTTCTCGCATCCATTGACCACTATGTATGCCTAAGTCTTTCATATCCTTCTGCGCATTTATTGTATCTTTACTTTTCATTTTATCATCGAGGATTGTACTTATTAACGGCTCTGCAACATTCTTCTCGATGTGCATCACATCAAGAACATGTCAAATTTTATGAGTACTCCAATATTCCAAGTCAAATAAAATTGACCTTTTATACCATGCCTCCTTAACTTCAACATTACAATTTTCATTTGCATCACCCATCTTTCGCTTCTTACTGGAAATTTTTGAAGACTTTCCTAGTGTATACTCAATGCAACATAACTTCTTTAAAAGTGCGTCCTCATCCAACCGACGTAGAGGAAGTGTATACTCTGTTAACCTAAGCCCCAAACTCCCATATTTCTGAAAAGGGTGATCCATGTCAAGGAAAATACGATAGTTGGTAGAAACTATCTTACTACTGTGCGTCAGTCGGATGGATGGAGTATCGTCCCCACAAATGGGACAAGTTTTATAACCATATGTAATACGCCCAGATAAATTCCCATATATAGGGAAATCGTGAATCCCCTACATTAACATAGCTTCCAATGTAAAAGGTTGCATCTCATACATGTCATAAGCCGGAACACCTACTTCCCATAATTCCTTCAACTCACCAACTAATGGTTGAAGAAAAATGTCGATGTCTTGACCTGGTGCCTTCGAACCAGGTGTTAATAAAGATAACACGTGAAACTCGCTCTTCATATACAGTGAAGGTGATAGATTATTTGGCACCATGATAACAGCCCAACAACTATAACTGGCAGACTTAATGCCACGACGATTAAACCCATCGGTTGCTATTGAGAACCAAATATCGCGTCCTTCTTTAGAAAATTCAGGCCATTTTGATTTGAAACTCCTCCATTGGGATGAATCACATTGATGTCAGTGGTAATCCCATGAAGTGGTGCACGGAATAATATAAAATCCCACCAACCTTAGAATCAGAGGGAAATGTCTCAACTCCTTTTAGGTTCTTTAAAAATCCTTCCCTCTTTCCTCATAGTAACTGAATACCTTGATTCTACACATTGGGGACATTCATCCATATATTCATTCTCCTTCCAATATAAGGCACAGTTATTGACGCATGCATGAATGTAATTAACCTTCATCCCTAGGTCTTTTACCATACTCTTTATCTTTGGATGTTTTCTATGGTAGTGTATTACCTTTTGGGAGTCACATTTTTAAGATAGACAAGAGTGTCGTGACACTATTTCCTGACCAACCAAATTGCTTTCTTTAAGTTGTGAAGTTTTATAATTAAAGAAAGAGTTCTTTCAGGACCCTTGCATAAAGGATATAATTTCTCAACTGATAATCTGTTATATTCATTGTACTTATCATTTTCGACATGATCTTCTTTGGAAACTCCTGGCTGACCGCACTCAACATCTACATACGGTTCCCCATGTACTCTATAACAAACATCAATAGTATTTTCCACCCCAACACCTTGTTCCTCGATGTTTTTCTCTACTATGTTCTCCTCAACTTGTTCTACTGGTGGGGGATCAATAGTGTTCACAAATGTATTTTCACCGTGAAAAAACCATACAATATACAATTGATGCATATCGTTCCTTCACAAATGTCTCTCTACTTCTTTTTATTTCAAAACGCAATTTATTGCCACATATTGAACATGGGCAAGGTATCGTTGTCAACCCCTGATCATTGTTCTCTTCCGCAAATTTAATAAAATCTCCAATGCCCTTTAAATACAAAAAGATGCCTTTGTTCGCTTCGATCATCCAGACTTTATTAATCGGTCGTAACATTCTATAAAACAAGATAAAACACAAATTAACAATAAGTTGTAACTGTAATCTTCAATAATGGTTGGTGTCTATTTATGGCAACTAATTATACCACGACTTATGCTAAATTTATGATTTCTAAATTCTAAACACGGTTTTGATAAATAAAAAGAAAATTTGAGCACATTCATCACATCAAGTAACTAAAACACATAATTCATCATGATTTCTATTTGCAACTAACGTGGTCATTCATGGGGTTCCTTTTGATTTACCATCAAACTTAAGATATGTATCGCAATAAGTGCATTGGGCAAAACTAAATATTAATCAACTTAAGATACAAAGATGAGAAAATGACCCTCGTAGTAACATCTTAACCTAAAATGGATACTTATCCTAAACCCCATATTTCTAACACCAAATATGTATCAACAAATTTGGTTGAATAAAAAAATACAAAGAATAACTATTAGCATGCATAAAGTATTAACCTTAAATTTTCACTTTGTGACTAACATTAGCTACCATGAGTTAACATTAAATACCTAAGTAGCATATTTTGGAGTGTATATAACATATTAATATTAGAGAAAGACTTTTTTTAGTAAAACAACATGCATCGAACTAATCAATATTATTAGGGGTCATAACATAAAATCAGCACATTAAACAATGGTTATACAATTTGAAAATAAAAAGTAAAGCTCCTAATCTAGAAAAAAAAGTTTAATTTGATCAATTAAACAGATTTATATAGATACATAGACATATATAGACGTTGACATATAGGAATACGGTAATTGAGTAAAATGAAAGACCAAAAAATAAAAAGCCCTAATTTAACGTCTATCGGACCCACCAAAACGAACCAACAAAACAAAGTCACAGCATTAAACAATTGGACCCCACTGAAGAACACAATTTATATCATATTCAATCTCCAAACCAAAAAAATGTAATAGTAATAAGAATCATGCGAAAGATAAAATAAAAATGGTTGGAGTTTGTATGAGACTATGCTTCATAATGGAATTTTCTTCATGGGTCACTTAAAAAATGTCCCAGACCTATTTAGAAGTGAAAAAGTATCTGCATAGCTAGGGATCTAGGTAAAATTAAAAAATTCTTACTTCATTACTCATTCGTAAAGAAATTTCAGGCTGTTAATTAAATAGCTTTTAATTTATCGAATAAAACTAATTAGTCCAATTACATATTGGTGATGCAATTAATAAATGTGAAAAATAAAAGTAATCACATAAGAACACAAGATTTAAAGTTGAAAACTTCGCGGGAAAAACTATTATTGCACATATCCCACGAAAGTCCACTAGTACCGAATGTTTTTACACATCTTATAAACAAATGTTAATTAGAAAATATATCAATACTCTAATAAATTTATGGTTTTAAGTAAATATTCATCAGTTAATAATATTTGTACCTCATGAGTTCACAACTCGATGTGATCTTGCGCAATCGGTTTAGCCTCTTTATCATAAAATGGAAAACATTATACACAAACCATACTTCACAAATACAATCAAGTACAATTTATATTAAGGAAATTAGATAAAAATAAGATTTTTTTTCTTTACTTAAATACGTGCCTTGCACATGACCTCTAGAATTAAAATTTTCTATTAAATATATTAGAAGAATAAAAATAAATAAAAAATGACAAACAAATTTTAATAAAAAAACAGCTGTTTTCAAAACCTCTATCCCCAACCCCAACTCAACCCCATCCCCAATTCCAACCTACACCTATACCCTACATTAAAAAAACTAAGGAAACTAAAACTACAAATTGAACAAACCAAAAATGCAATATAAATAAAGAAAATAACCTGATCATGAAAATCAAACTTTTGAAAAATCAAACTTTGTTATTATTTCCATATCCACTATAGCTTTACCACTGTTCTAAAAAATCCGCCTAGGGTCCGCCTAGGCACGCCTAGGATTGAGGCTTGGGAGAAACGCCCCGCCTTAAGATTTTGACGCCTTATGCTTGGTAAAACCCTTAAGGCGTACTTTTTCTCTAAAAATAATAATGCTTTAGTGAAACGATATCGCCTTTTATAAATTTTTTTACAAACCGGACCATTATCTCATCCAAAATAATCAAATAGTATTTTTATTTGCAAATATTCAGACATATTTTTATGATATGTACAATATTAGTATTTTAAGAGCCTTGTTCTGGTTAAAAAATATTAAAATATATTAAAAATACCTAAACGCCTTTTCACACCTTTTTACGCCAAGGCACGCCTAGGCTTCTAAGGTTTAAAGCTTGGCCTCCACGCCTCGATCACGCCCCGCGTTTTTTAGAACCTTGAGCTTTACAAATCAGTTTGTCATATTTCTTTGTTGAAAATCAAAGCAAAGTTTCAAAAACATTTGAAAACCAAAAGTGTGATTTTCTAAAAGTTTGATTCCATCCCCAATATATGTCAGACAATGAGGATGAATATCCCCATGTTGTCCCTAACAAAAATGTGAATCCTATGGAGAGAGATGAGAGAAATGAGAGAGAAAAATACCTGATTGTGAAGCACATTATACTCTTGACTCACTTGAGTCTACATTGTATAAGTACTCATCTAATTTGGAAATTGTGACAAAACATTGAGTCCTATCCCCTAGATACCAAAGAGCCTCAGATTCTTCTCATAATGCCTCACTTGATTCATTTGATGGTAAAATCTCAATCACACACACACTAGGATTGCATACATTGTACATATATTGCATTATTTGCTTGTGTGAGTTGTGTGTGTTAATTCCCTTTCAAATTAGTTTTTAATAATTTTGGGGAATTTTTTAAATATTTTTAAATGATCTTTTGAAATTAAAATTTGGGTTTTAAAACCTTTGGGGTCATTGTGTAATTACTGGTTTTATCATTTCATACCTGAAAGTTTGGTTAGGTAGAATCCAAAAGTGCTTGAGACTTCAGGGTGTCTGTGTAATTATTTTGAAAACACGCGCTTTTGGGTGCATCTGGGCCTTACACATGTCATTGTTACACCGGCCGGATTTGTGTTTGTTTATACACTCAGAACCTGTTCGAATTCTCAGCCCTTGAATTTAGTTTATCGACGTTCTGCATGTGTTTAATCCCAATCCCATTAAACCCCCTTAGACCAATCAGAGATCGTTTAAACCAATGCTTATTTTAAATCGTTGGATGGTAGTCAAACCCTCAAGACTAAATCTCAGCCTTTGGATTTGATCAGTTATTCTCGAACCTTCCTCGCGTAGTATAAAAGGAGGCTAAGCCTCCGCATTTCAAAAACTTTTGCCAGTTCGTCCAAACTGAGAGAAAGAGAGAAGAGATAGATAGATAGATAGATAGATAGATAGATAGATAGATAGATAGATAGATAGATAGATAGATAGATAGATAGATAGATAGATAGATAGATAGATAGATAGATAGATAGATAGATAGATAGATAGATAGATAGATAGATAGATAGATAGATAGATAGATAGATAGATAGATAGATAGATAGATAGATAGATAGATAGATAGATAGATAGATAGATAGATAGATAGATAGATAGATAGATTGATAGATAGATCAATAGATAGATAGATAGATAGATAGATAGATAGATAGATAGATAGATAGATAGATAGAGAGAGAGAGAGAGAGAGAGAGAGAGAGAGAGAGAGAGAGAAACCAGAGAGCAAACCCTAAATTGTTCAAACCTTAACCCAGTTTCAACCACAGTTTACCCCAAACACAAAACCTGAGTGTTTGAAAGTTATTTTGGTAGTAGTTTGAAAGTTGTTCGTGGGTTGAATCCTTTGAGTTTGAGATCTTATTTCAACCTTAGACATTTTAGGTTTGATCCCTATTTCTTTTTCATAAAAACAGTAGATCTTACTATTACATGGCATATTACACGTAGATCTGCATTATTTTAGTTTCTCATCTTGAGAAATCTAATTTGTTGATTATTTATGTATGTAAATGTTTTTCGCTTCTCAAAAATCAACAAATTGTTATCTGTTTCTAGTTCTTATGAAACAATACTTTTGATCTAGTTGGAATCTCAATCGGTGGTTTTTAATTTCAAAAATATTTTCAAAACCCTCTGAAATTTATTAAGACCTTGAACCATCTTTCGAGCAAGGTAACGTTAGATTTTGGGTTAGTTTAAAGATCAAGAAAGTTCTTTGTTTCTAAAGAAGAGAGAAACTGAAAAACTTAATTCATTTAGATCTTTCTGTAATTTGATAGGACTTATTTGTATAAATAAGTGTGCGTGTGTGCATGCGTGTGTTAGAACACTGTCACTTACACCTGTCACACTACAACACAAGAAGTGTTCGTTATAAGATCTTGAAACGTCAAGAGTCGACGTAAAGATGGAACAAAGTGTGGAGAAGTTAGCAAACTGATAAAGCCACGTCAACATTACAACTGCAGAGAAGTTGGAATCAAACCAGTGGGTACATATTCTAAACTTGTATAGGTATGTTTTGTGTGCATGTGTGTTAAATAGTTTGTAACTTGTATATTTTGTTTTAGTGGATTTTTGGTTTGTGACTTAGAAGTCACCGTGGATGTTTCCTCAGTTGGTTGAGATTTCACCACGTTAAAAATTCCTTGTACTTAATCTTTCTACATCTCCTCATCTCATTCTTGTTGGTGTGCTGATTTAAACTATTTTTCAAAACTTTTATATAATCTTGAACTTATCTCTTACATATTTTTATTAAACACATCTTGTGGTTAATCTGTTTTGATTTAAAAGAAAACAATTTCCCTAAAAAATAGTTCGGATTTACTTAGATAGTTTAATCTTGAATTGAACGACTTAAGTGATAGCTTTTCAATTGGTATCAGAGCTTTGGAAATTTCTTTTAAAGATCTTGTGTTTCTGAAATTTCTTTCTTAAAATCAAATAATGGACGAGAAAAATGAAAGATTTGGTAACCTAACCAGACCCCCTCTCTTTGATGGAAATAACTTTTCTTACTGGAAAGTAAGGATGGTTGTTTTCATACAAGGAACCTTGGGAGATGATGTTTGGGATATTATTGAAAATGGATATACTTATCCTATAAAACCAGCCACTGAAGGTAGTAATGAGAGGATTAAAAAATTATTAAGTGAATTCACTCAAGAAGAGAAGCAAGCCTCTCGAAACAATAACAAAGGTAAGAATGCCATTTTTATGTCTACAAATAAAAATTAGTTCAAAAGGATCTCTTCTTGTACCACTTCTAAGGAAGCTTGGGATACACTGGTTACTGCACATGAAGGTGACACTAGAGTTAAGGCTACTAAAACACATATGATTATCCAGCAGTATAACTCTTTAATCATGTCAGACTCTGAATCATTTGATGACTTTTTCATGAGATTAACTAACATTGTGGCCAAATTACATTCTAATGGGATAACCTATAATAGAAATGAAATTGTCTCGAAAATTCTAAGGTCATTGCCACAGAAATTTGATAACAAAAGATATGCTATTGAGGAAATGAGTGATCAAAAACTCACTCCTGAATTACTCAGTAGTAAACTGAGAACTGTGGAAATGGAACTAGAATTCAAGAAACAATTAACCCAGTCCAATAGGATACAGACTAGTTACAACATGAGTTTTTCTTCCAAGATGATAAAGCATAAGCTTAGCATTCCCAAAAATGATTCTTATTCTGATGAGGAATGTGATATCAATAGTTTGGATAATCAGATTGCCTTGATGTCAAAGCAGTTTAAGAAGATCGTGAAATTTAGAAATAAAATGGCAACCAGACAAGGCAAGCCAAATTATCCAACTCAGTCTAATCACAAACCTCATGAGAAAGGTCAAGACAAACATCACAAGGACATTCATACGAGACCTAACAAAGACTTTAAGAATATTGAATGTTTTAGATGTGGAAAATTAGGTCATATAACACAAGACTGTAGAGTTAACTTGAACACGACCAATAAACATACGAGGGCTAACATTTGCAAGACTTGGGATGATTCAAGTGACTCTGATAATGAGGAGCGTGAGTCATCTGATGTTTTTTATCCTTGCATGTCTTTCTTTTCTAAGATAATCTATAATGATGATATGCATGTGCCTAAGTATGATAATGATGCTAGTAGCTTTACTTCTATTGTTATTAATTATGCTGCTACTGGTTTAGATGCTTTAATTTCTGAGAACATTACTAGTTCTACAGCGAGGTGTGTGAGTCAAAGGGGAAGCGATAATGACGATGTCAATGTGTGTGTGAGTTCAAGAATTGAATCCTTAGGGGTCACTTCACACACTACACTTAATGATTCGGACACTGAAGACCTCCTTGATGTTCATACACTTTATGCCAAAACTCTCAAGAAAAGCTCTAGACTAGAAAAGATAGTGAAAGATCTCACTAAGAAACTAGAAGACCTAAGTCTAATGGTTAAACTTAACGCTGAAGATCACACTACCCAATGTCCAACTCATCAAAATGAAGTCAAAATTTTTGATCAAAAATTGAAAGATTTGATTGAAACAAATAAAACTGTGAAGAAAAAATATAAAGGGACATTATTAGAATTGGAACAAGCCAAAGAAAAGACAGCAACTGTTTTCAACAAATTTGCTAAGTTTGAAAATAATTCCAATTATTTTGATGACTTTGTGGCTGATTTAAAAACCAATTCTGAAGATCGAACTGGAATAAGATTTCTCCCAAATTTAAAGACTCAAATTAACAACTTTGAATCAATCAAGTTTGTGTCAGGTGGCAAAAGACCTATGGAAACTTGTCCAGATTTTTAATCACTAAAAGATGAGTTTGATCAAAAACATCAAAAATTGGATATTGGGGAATCAAGTAACTCTAAGTGTGAAAGTGCACCTAAGGCTAAATACGTCTGCCCTCCTATCAGAAAGAGTGATTATGCGTTTCAAACTGTACTCCCTAGGAATAAGGTTCAACATCAAAATCCCATGAAACCTATGTTTAGAGACTTTCCTAAGGAGATACCTTCTTCAAGCAATCTGTATTGCTCTTACTGTGACATATTCGGACATTCTTTTGAAGGTTGCTACTCTAGACGTTTAGTTAATCCTGTCTGTAATACTCCTTTATACTAAAACTTTAATTACTCTAGGAGAAGCCGTAACAATTATGCTCTGCCTAAATAACCAGACAAAAATATTAATTATAGAAAGAGAAAGACCAAATCTAAAAGATCATTTACAAGAAGGATTCCTAGGCACTTTTCTAAACCAAATGCTCATATCCTTCATAAAACTATAATGCATGCGCAAAATACTTTTCAACAAAAATCTAATGCTCGTAACTTTTATCAAATGAGAGCAAATATGCGAGAAACAAAAATAAGAGCTATTTGGGTTAGAAAAGATGAGCTATTGCCCCAGATCAAGTGTAACATTGTGATTACTTCTTTAAAAGCTGACCACACCTCTTCTGGTTGGTATTTAGACTCTGGGTGCTCAAAACATATGAGTGGGGATGATACAAAACTTTTAGAAAAACCAGTTTTGCTGGAGGAAAAGTTATTTTTGATGATGGTGTATCATCTCAAATCATTGGCAAAGGAACACTCAAAGAAGAAGGAATGCCTGTTCTTGAAAATGTTCTTTTAGTAAAAGGTCTTAAGGCTAATCTACTTAGTATCTCGCAATTTTGTGACTCAAATCATACTGTCACCCTTTCAAAGAATAATTACAAGATTTTAAATGAAAAAGGTGAGTGCATAATTATAGGATTTAGGACTCCTGACAATTGTTATACTGTCATGAATAGTACTGAAGTCTGTAACATTGCCAGAATCGATGACAATGAAATATAGCATAATAGGATGGGTCACATAAATTACTATAGCCTTAGTAGATATTCTTCACAGGAAATAGTTAGAGGAATTCCAAAAATCAAACCTATCTCTAATATTGTCTGTGAATCATGTCAGGAAGGAAAAATTGTTAAGGCACCTCATAAGAAAGTTAAAGATATCCTTACCTCTAAACCCTTGGAGCTCATACATATGGACCTAATGGGTTCTTCTCGTACTGTTAGTCTATGTGGACACAGTTACATTCTAGTTATGGTAGATGACTTCACCAGGTTTACTTGGGTAGCCTTCTTAAAACAAAAGTTAGACACTTTCATAACTTTTTTGAAAATCTTACTTCGTAATGAAAATGAGAAGGACACTCAAGTAAATAGAATTTGTAGTATGATAGGAAGTTTACTATACCTTACTGCCTCGTGTCCTGATATTATGTATGCAGTTTGCGTGTGTGACCGTTATAAAAATAATCCTAAAGAGAGACACTTGGTATGTGTAAAAGGAATCATTAAATACATAAAAGGCACTCTAAATTTGGGACTTTGGTACACCAACGATACTCCTAGAACTATAATAGGATACACTGATGCCGATTGGGCAAGGTGTACTGATGATAGTAAGAGCACATCAGGAGCATGTTACTGTATAGGTAACAATTTGGTAGGATGAAGTAGTAAGAAACAAAACTGCACTTTTTTATCTACAGCTGAATCTGAATATATAGCTGCTGGTAGTTCTTGTGCCCAATTACTTTGGCTTAAGCAAATGCTAAATGATTATGGGATTCAAGAATACCAATCGCATCTCTATTGTGATAATCAAAGCGCGATCAATATCTCTAAAAATCATGTTCAACACTCGCGAACAAAACATATAAAAATTAGACATCATTTTATAAGCGAATTAGTGGAGACTAAGGAATTAGAAATTAATTATCTTCCTACTGATTTGCAGCTCGCATATATGTTTACAAAATCTTTGGATTACAATAGATTTCATTCTTTGCGAAAATCGATAGGAACGGTTTGCGCTGAATAAACTCGTGTGGCTTAAGTATTTTTTTCACTTTGTCCATTTGAGACAAAATGGGAGAGAAATTTGAGTCTTATGAGTTCATTTTTTCTTACATATTTCTAACAAGCTTGATCTTAGTCTTATTTGCAGGAATCTGTACCGTTGTCTACAACAGATGTTATTAGGGTATTGGTTTATAATTAGTTGAGTTATGTAATTTTCTGTTTCATGGGTAGATAGAACTTTTGTATAGGAATAGGTTTTTCTTATTTTTTTGTATCCCTACGAGTCCTAGATGACTCAAAGGAGATTTTATCTCATATTTCCAAAGGGAGAGATCGAAGCACCTTATACTCTTGATTCACTTGAGTCTACATTGTATAAGTACTCATCTAGTTTGGAAATTGTGACAAAATATTGAGTCCTATCCCCTAAATACCAAAGTGCCTCAGATTCTTCTCATAATGCCTCACTTGATTCATTTGATGGTAAAATCTCAATCACACACACTAGGATTGTATACATTATACATATATTGCAATATTTGCTTGTGTGTGAGTTATGTGTGTTAATTCCCTTTCAAATTAATTTTTAATGATTTGGGGAATTTTTTTAATTATTTTTAAATGATCTTTTAAAATAAATTTTGGATTTTAAAACTTTTGGGGTCATTGTGTAATTAATGGTTTTATCATTTCATACATGAAAGTTTGGTTGGGTAGAATTCGAAAGCGCTTGAGACTTCAGGGTGTCTGTGTAATTATTTTGAAAACACGCACGTTTGGGTGCATCTGGGACTTACACTTGTCATTGTTACATTAGCCGGATTTGTGTTTCTTTATACACTCAGAACCTGTGCGAATTCTCAGCCTTTGGATTTAGTTTATCGACGTTCTGCATGTGTTTAATCCCAATCCCATTGAACCCCCTTAGACCAATCAGAGATCGTTTAAACCACCGCTTATTTTAAATCATTGGATGGTAGTCAAACCCTCAAGACCAAATCTCAGTCTTTGGATCTGATCAGTTATTCTCGAACCTTCCTTGTGTAGTATAAATGGAGGCTAAGCCTCAACGTTTCAAAAACTTTTGCCAGTTCGTCCAAACTGAGAGAAAGAGAGGAGAGAGAGAGAGAGAGAGAGAGAGAAACTAGAGACCAAACCCTAAATCGTTCAACCCTAACCCAGTTTCAACCCTAAATTCCTTTTCTAAAAACAGTTTACCCTAAACATAAAACCTGAGTGTTTGAGAGTTATTTTAGTAGTAGTTTGAAAGCTGTTCGTGGGTTGAATCCTCTGAGTTTGAGATCTTATTTCCAACTTAGACATTTTAGGTTTGATCTCTATTTCTTTTTCATAGAAATCGTAGATCTTACTATTACATGTCATATTACACGTAGATCTGCATTATTTTAGTTTCTCTTCTTGAGAAATCTAATTTGTTGATTATTTCTATCTGTAAATGTTTTTCACTTCTCAAAAATCAACAAATTGTTTTATGTTTCTAGTTCTTATGAAACAAGACTTTTCATCTAGTTGAAATCGCAATCGGTAGTTTTCAATTTCAAAAATATTTTCAAAACCCTCTGAAATTGATTAAGACCTTGAACCGTCTTTCGATCAAGGTAACCTTGGATTCTGGGTTAGTTTAAAGATCAAGAAAGTTATTTGTTTCTAAACAAGAGAGAAACTGAAAAACTTAATTCATTTAGATCTTTCTGTAATTTGATAGGACTTGTTTGTATAAATAAGTGTGCGTGTGTGCATGCATGTGTTAGAACAGCGCCACTTACACATGTCACACTACAACACAAGAAGTGTTGGTTGTAAGATCTTGAAACGTCAAGAGTCGACGTAAAGCTGGAACAAAGTGTGGAGAAGTTAGCAAACTGAGAAAGCCACATCAACTTTAGAACTGCAGAGAAGTTAGAATCAAACCAGTGGGTACATATTCTAAACTTGTATAGGTTTGTTTTGTGTGCATGTGTGTTAAATAGTTTTTAACTTGTATATTTTGTTTTTGTGGATTTTTAGTTTGTGACTTATAAGTCACCATGGATGTTTCCTCAGTTGGGTGAGGTTTTACCACGTTAAAAATTCATTGTACTTAATCTTTCTACATCTCCTCATCTTATTCTTGTTGGTGTGCTGATTTAAACTATTTTTCAAAACTGTTACATAATCTTGAACTTATCTCATACATATTTTTATTAAACACATCTTGTGGTTAATCTGTTTTGATTTAAAAGAAAAGAGCTTCCCCAAAAAATAGTTCGGAGTTACTTAGACAGTTTAATCTTGAATTAAACGACTTAAGCGACAGCTTTTCAGATTGTGCATCAATAGTTTAAATTGTATGGGGAGAGACCAAAAGCGGGCGGTATACCTAGAGAGAGACAGGCAAGTATGGGGAGGTATAGAGAGAAACGGGAGAGAGTTAGAGAGTAGGACCTGCTTGCTTCTCTCCCATTTTTTTTAAATGACATGTAATTTTAATATATTTGTAACGATTTTTTGTTATTGATAATGGATTTTGTCAGTTACAAATGTGTAATGGACAAAATCCGTTCAAATAGGGAAAAAATCCATTACAATTTTCCTCATTTGGTGTAGTGGTGGTAACATATGTTGTTTGGGTTAAGTAGTAAGTGCTTTGATTGTTCCTTAGGAGGATCAAAAAGATAACGTGCATCTACATAACTAACTGGACATGGATTGTTAGATTTTAAAGTATCACACCAATAATTCCATGAGCGTATCACATGATATAATTGATATTAGTCCCATGCTTTCAAATCAATGGTAATTGTTTATTAATAAGATATCGAGTGCAATTATTATGTCAGGTATTATGTATCGTGTTATGTATATCAATACACTTATAATGTATAAGTATGATACTTCTGAACCAAACCTAACAATGCAATAATAACATGAAAATATTTTACTTCTGAACTAAATTTATATTCATCCTTTTTAGGATGATATGCATATTTTAATATCCAAAGACCAGAGACTATGGGTATACAAAATGGCGTTCTTTTATTCATAAATGTGGAAAACAAGTGGACATCCACAAATAATATATTTTATAACATTAAATAAAATGTACAATCAATTTTCGTTCATCATATTCTCGCTAGTGTTTGCGTCTTGAGCATGTCTATTTTCCCTGGCTAACTCGAAAAGAGAACTTATTTCATGAATCATCATTGCGTCAAGACTTCCACCATATTCATCACGTTCGATGCCCCATGCTCTTCATTCTTCCGAAATGCACGCCGACACATATGGTTAATTGGATGGTGGAGGCCATGGAATGGGAACATATATAATCCTCCCTCATATATAAACTACGTGTGCCTCCCACACCAATGGTCAACTTTCTCCAGCCAATGAATTAATGTTATATGTGACTGACTCAGCCAATGTAGGTGTTGGTAATGAGATGTACTCGGGTAAACAAATAAGTTCGATAACATATGTATTAATTACGCGAAACAATGGGGGTAATAACATTCCCGGTCCAATATGTGACATAGAGTTATCATAATGAGCCTGAGTCACATCGACCTCAACAAACTCTTTTGTCGCTTATACAAGAAACAATTCGGGTGATGATACACTTGATATTTTTATGTCTAATGAAAGGGTTACACGGTATTTCCACTTCGCCAATCGGTTGTCTGTAACAAAGATCTCCTAAATAATAGATGCTGCTATAAAGGGCATTAATAAGGACACAATGAATGAGTGATGAAGATCTTGTTGTTCCAGTAACGGGATAAACACATACCACAAACAAAGCATATGGCTGCGAGATAATAAATTCTTGTGCCCGCATATCCAGTTATTGGCGAGCTGTGGTTAGATTAAACCGCTGAAATCCTTTCATTCTCGTGTCTCAGTCACCCCTTTCCCACAAGTGAATATGTGGCCAAACGTCTATCCCACTATTCATTAACACCAATGTGAATGATTGCAAGCACTTATATGCAAAGTACTGTAAATAAGAAGAAGACGCATAAGTAGTGTTAAGGTAAATCAACATCAAATATTATCAAATAATTAACCATAATTTTAATATTAGATTTACCTCAATCACTTGCCAAAAATAATCAAATGCCCTTTGACTTGAATTATCGTACAAGTCAAAGGCAAAAATAAATACGAGCCAAAATGGTTGAACCCTAATTGTATGTTCCTACTTCATTAAATTTTGTAACCATCGTGAACCACTCAATACTACAATAGAGGGAGAATAAAAACCCCAATAAATTCAAGTAAAATTCCCCGACAACTTTGGTTGATGATAAACTATTAACAAAAGCAGACACGAGAACCTTTTTTTAAATACTACACGGAAGACCTCCAGATTACCAAGAAGTATGTGATATCCCATGAAAATATTCGATGGTAATTTGTTTAAAGTTGGTCCAATCGTCATCATTATATATTGGTAAACAATTACTTAGCTTGAAAAAAATTCTTAAAACATGCACTAAA
Source organism: Sambucus nigra (assembly GCA_949130495.1). Lineage (NCBI taxonomy): Eukaryota > Viridiplantae > Streptophyta > Magnoliopsida > Dipsacales > Adoxaceae > Sambucus > Sambucus nigra. The sequence continues at coordinate 397,566,721 of OX422224.1, forward strand.
ATTATAGTAACTTTCAAACAAGATAATTATTTCCAAATAATTATATGAAACAAATACACAAAAATACCTATGAGAACCGCAAAATCTTATGAAGTAAGTCCTAATTCGCAGTTAAAACGCATGGGTCCCTATCAATCAACCTTTTATTATCACTTGAACAATAGATAGGTTGGAGTTACCTAAAGAGAGGCTAAATAAAGGAACCCATCTAATCGTATCAAATACCAACGTATATCTCATTGACGGAGTTCAGATTCTCATGCGACTTTAACTTTTTTTCTTCCTCGTTTCTTAATCTCACTGCATTGCTTTTTGACCTAACAACTTTGGTGAAATTTTCGTAACAGAGAAAAAGTGCAGATGAAAATAGAATTTAGCATACTTACTAAACATTTTGTCAAATTAATGAATGGGAGGAGGAGGAAGAAATATCATCGATTCACAAATTCACAAAGTAATTCCTTAAAAAATAACCGAGTAAGCAATTGCAGCAGCTCCATCGCACGTTACAGATACACCTCCAATGTGGAACAAGTCAAGCAATCTCCCAAACCCAAAGCAAACCCAAGAAAACCATAACGATGAATGGGAAGAATGGGAAACAATGGCTCGAACCTGGCTCTCTACTCTCCCAAAGGAACACACCCTCACCAATACCGATATCCAAAATTGGCTCAAATAAAACCATTGCCCTTTGCCACACCAACTCATTTCTATGCCCCCACCACAGCTCTATCAACGGTTCACTTCCATATCAACAACCTCCAATAAGGTACTCTTAAATTATATTCACATTCCTTAATAATTAGTCTCTTTGCATGTTGTTCATGTTGTTTCTATATCCATATGTGATCGTAGCAACTATAAAATTATATGGTTAAATTATTCAAGTATCACTCTATAAGTAGTTATGTTACTAATTGTCATCATCTTCACATATGTTTGTTGTTGAATCTTTCTTGCCTTTTTTTGACTTAACCTACCCCCAATATCCACAAATTGAGCATAACCCTTTAGGATTGGATGAACCCCCTAAAATTCTGCACAATAATGCTATAGTCTCCTTCCCTCTTCTCATTTTCTATCAAACCCCAAACCCTAACCCTAATTTCTCAAGCTTAAACATTGCAAAATAAATTTAGAAATATTCCTCTATCATCAGCGGTATTAATCAATCGTCATCATCATCTTTGTCTGAATCCCATCATATGGGGTCGGCCACATGGATTCTCCTTTTCCATTCTAATCTATTATATACAATATTATCATTCAAGTTTCATTCCTTAAGGCCTCTCCTAATAATTTCCTCCCACGATAGCATAGAGCGACCTCTTTCTCTTTTACCCTCCATTTCCAATAATTTTACTCGTTATAGGGCATCTATTGGTTTACGCAACACATGTCCATATCATCTAAGTCTACGTTCTCTTAATTTATCGCTAATGGGGGTTACTTCTAACTTTTCTCTCACGTATTGGTTTTTAATTTTGTTCTTTATAATAATTTCTATCATTCACCGGAGCATCCTCATCTCATTAACAAGGAGACTATGTTCATATTTTTTTTTAACTCCCAAGACTTCGCTCCATATAAGGTTGTTGGCCAAACAACTGTTCTATAAAATTTTTCTTTTAATTTATTAGTTATCCTCTTATCGTATAACACCCCACTCGTTTGTCTTCATTTCATCCAACCAGTTGAGATTATATTCGTAACATCCTCATCAATATCCCTATTACTTTGTAATATTGAACCTAGATAACGAAATTTATTAGTTTGGTTTATCACTTTTTCTTCAATCTTTAACATTATGTTACTCGACGCCTCATTATTAAATTTACATTCTATAAATTCTGTTTTATTTCTACTGATTTTTAGTCTCTAAGGCTTTTCGCCAAGTATCTACTCTCTTCGCTAAGCCTTCCTTTGACGTGTCTACTTGAAGTATATAATCCACAGATAATATAAACCATAGAACATCTTCTTATATGCCCTTAGTAATCTCATAAAAAACTACGACAAATCAATAAGGACTTAAGGCCGATCCTTGATGTAAACCCTTAATCGTAAAGACATTATTTTCTCAACATATAATCATTACTCCGGTCTTTGTGTTATCATACATATCTTCAATAACTTTAATATAACTCATAGGTATTCTTTTCCTCCTTAAATCCCACTAAATTATTTTCCTAGGTGCTCTATCATAAGCCTCTTCTAAATCTATAAAAACCATATATAAATTTTTATTCTTACTTCTACATTTCTCAATTAACTGTCTTAATAAGTAAATAGCTTCCGTGGTGGATCACCATTGCATAAATCCAAATTGATTGTCCAAAATAGTTAACTCATTTCTTAATCTTTGTTCTATAACTTGTTCCCATAATTTCATAGTGTGATTCATCAGTTTGATTCCTCTATAATGGCTGCAATTTTATATATCCCCTTTATTTGTATACAAAGGTATTATGGTGCTTGTTCTCCACTCATCTGGCATATTTCCTTCTCTTAATTTTTTTTAAATAAGCATGTTAACCATTCTACCCCTAGACTTCTAAGGATTCTCCACACCTCTATGGGTAATTTATCCGAGCCAACCGATTTATTCTTTCTCATTTTTCTTATTAATATATCCACTTCTTTTTCAGTAATCAAACATACCATTCCTATATTCGGTTCAATGTTCTCGACACCTTTTTTTCGATATTATTTATTCAATAATCATTGAAAATACTCTTCCCATTAATCTATAAAAAAATTATAATTAATTAATATATTTTGATTTTTGTCTTTAATACACTTAACTGGAACCATATCCCATGTCAATCTATCTCTATTATTTGCCAATTTATACATTTCCTTTTCATCTTCTTTGGTACCTAATTTATTATAAAGATTATTTAGTACGTTTTGTTGCGCATTTCTAATAATATTTTTTACTTCACTTTTTAACTTCTTATACCTTTCTAAATCTTCTAGATTTTTACTCTTTTGCCACTTTTCAAAACTTACTCGTTTATTTTGTATTACATTTTGCACTTCCTCATTGCACCACCAAGTCTCTTTTTTAATGAATCTTTTTCCTTTAGTCTCACCTGAAACTTGCTTACCTATTTTCTCGATATCATTCTTTGTTCTTGACTAAATGTTGTTAACATTTTCATTCCAATTCCACTTCATGTTTAACATGAACTTATGTCTAAATTCAATCTCTTTGGATCATTTTAAATCCTTCCATTTTATATTTTGATAACGTATTTTCTCTTTTCCGTACTTAAATCCTTTAATTGCTAAATTTATTACTAATAGGCAATTTCGATTTCTTAAACTTTCACTTGGTATAACTTTACAGTCTTTGCATGTGTACAAGTCTCTTCTTCTAAGTAAGCAATAGTCCATTTGAGTTTTATTCTCTCCGCTTTTAAATGTTATTAAATGTTCTTCTTTTGTTTTTAAATGTGTTTGTTAACGTTAGATCATATGCCTTAGCAAATTCTAAGATAGTTTTCCCTCCTTCATTTCTTTTACCAAAACCACAACCTACGTATATCCCTAGATAACCATCCCGTTCTACTCTTACATGCCCATTCATGTCACCTCCTAAAAATATGTTTTCACATAGCAATTTGTTGTAATACTTCATCCCATAATTCCCAAAATGATTTCTTTACATTTTCATCTAAAGCTCCTTGGGGTGCATAAGCACTTATAATATTCACTATAATTTTATCTAAGACGATTTTAATACTCATTAATCTATCTCCCTATATTTTAACATCCACTACTTTATCTTTCATATAGTGATCAACAACAAGACCTACCCCATTTCTATGATTATCTATCCCTTCTGAGTAAAATAATTTATAACCTTCTCCTATCTCTCTAGCATTTTCACCCTTCCATTTAGTTTCTTGTAGGAAAACCATGTTGATTACCCTCTGTTTTAAGGTATCCATAAGTTCTTTACACTTACCAGTTAGTGTTCCTAAATTCCATGTACCAAATCTGATTTGGTGTATGTTATTTTTATTTATGTTTCTTATTTTAATTAGAGAATTCATCACAAGATTTGACATATATTTTACAGTCGGCCATCAACCTGACACTAACCCACCTCGTTTCACATTCGGACTTGGGCACCGGCAATGGTAGAGCCTAAAAGATTAATTAATTAATTAATTATTAAATTAATTAAGTACTCTTATAGATAAAGATACAAAACAAATGTGCTAATAACTAAATCAAGAGTACAATATATATAACAACAATAAATATACCAACAATAATATAAGGCACAAATAAAACATATCTAAGTATATATTTATACAAATTAACTGTACGAGCAAGTTAGATGAATAAAACTCAATAAGAAGTAAAAAAATAGAATAGTAAATATACTTGAAAGTAAAATAGCCCTGTTACAGAATATCGACTATTGATGCAAAAAACTAGACTAGACCTAATTTACTGATCACAGATAAATAATCATAAACAAATAAGCAAAGAGAATTTTTAAAGTGGTTCGTCTCAATGGAAAACCCTATGTCCACTATTATGTATTAATTGCCTTGATTTGTTTTTCGTTCCTTGCAATGAGGGTGATATAATGTATTTATAGCCCAAGAAGGGTACTAATAGTTGTCATGTGAAAGGATGGAATGCCTTTATTTGTTAGGCATGTTCATCAATACATAATGAGAATTAAATACACTATTGTTGTTGCTTCATTGTTTACACAGGTTGTATGATTGTTATATTTTCATTAGTTATACAGGCTCGATTTTCGATAGTTAATCGGTCTTCCTAGTTGTTTGGGTTTCCCAGTTGCTCGGGCTTCCCTATTGATCGGGCTTCCTTGTTGGTCGGGCTTTTGCATCATGCTGACTTGGACTTGAGCCACATTGGATGACAAGTGTTGGTTTATAATTGGTCCACGTAGGATGGCAAATTTTGGTATCAACAGAAGCCCCCAATATTTCATACTTGGAGATGATGCGAAAGTGTGAAATATTACGCTTTAACAGTAGTTTGGGCTGTTTGATTGACTACAAACCTTCCAGACTTATGAAAATTTTCCACTTGATTGACTATTTTTGGGCACGAATGTCAATTTTGTAAATAGGTATATTCATCTTTTCCTTTATTAGCCATCGTAAACCTAACCATCGTTCACATTAATCATTACTTTTCCCAGTTTTCGATGCATCTTATAAAAAGAGCGGTAAAACTTCGATCATTTGCTACATCTCATTTCTGATTCTGTCGCTGTGTTCTTTGCTTTTTTATGCGATCGCTTTCTTTTCTGTCTCCAGTTCTTGCTGAATCCTTACATCTTTGTAAGAATTTCTCTTCTCTTCTTCTTTGTTTTCTTCATCATGGTTTATTCTATTGAGTCACTTGATAAGTTCATAATCGACTTTAATATTCCACCTTGGGTTGTATTAGAACATCCCACTTTTCCTTCTGACTTTTTCTCTCTTGCTAAAGGCCATTGGTTCCCTTCGATCTTTATTGCTGAATGTGGGTTTACATTTCCTCCCAATCCCCTGTGTCTTGAGTTTTGTCAATATTTTGACATTGTACCTGCAAGAGTGTCTCATAACACATGGAGAGTTGTAAATGGAGTTTATAGGTTAAATCAAATCTATGAAACCCATTTAGGGATTCCAGAAATAATGTTTTGTTATAAATGGGTAACTAGTGATACCATTTATTTAAAAACTAGGGCAATTAGTAAAGCTTTAGTAGTTAACCTCCCTGATTCTAATAGGGATCATGGGGTAGTAGTAAAAAATTGGCAACATGCCCCTTTAGCTGGAGGTGCTAAATACCAAAGACCTAGATGTCCGCTCTTTGGCAACGGAATAGGTTGTTTTATGTTTTAGTAATTATGCCCTATTTATGTTTGATAAAATGTCATACTAACTGTTGCTTTGTAAATTAAATTGCAGTTGACAAGAAAAAAGTCCCCCAAAGAGAGTGAAGTAAATTTGAGAGAATTGAAGTTTATCTGGGGACTTCACAAGGTAGTTGTTGAGTAGCACGTTAGGTCCGCCTATTATTTACTTCAATACAAAAATAATGTTTCCTCCTTTATTGTCATACCAGTTGCCTCTCATGTTTTGGTAATTGATCTTGATCAAGAAGTTGCTTCTGACTCAGATCTCCTCTTTCTGAAATCATGAAAAAGATAGAGTTTCCTGACCTTTTCAATGGTAGCGCTTCTGGATTCCAAGCATCTGCTGAAGGAGCTAAAAAGAAAATAGGGGATGTCATGAAGCCCCCAGTTCCCAAGGATCCAGCCCCCCAAAACCCAGCCCCCAAAGACTCAGTCCCTAAGGACGCAGCTCCCAAAGATATTGAAGTTCCTTTGAGGAAACTTAAGAGAGGACTTGCAGAGAAACAAGTCAACCAGGTGACTGATCAACTATCCTTGGTTAAATTACCTTCTTCTGATACTACTCCTCTGGCAGTTATTAATCCTAGTTTGTCTAGGAAGTTTATCAAGTCTGGTACTCTTCCAAACCACAAGGGGGTGGATGCCATGTTCCCCCGAGTAAAAGTTTCCGAATTGCCTACTCAAAATCTTGCATCGGTAAGTGGTTTCTATTTTCTTGGTTTGGTTGTCTTTTACCTTTCTCATATATTTATCTTGATCTTTATCTCTTGCAGTTCTTAGTACACTTCAATAGTATGTTGGAGAAGGATGATGCAATTATGGCTTCCTCTTCTTCCAATGATGTGAAGGAAGCCTTGGCTGGTTTAAATAAATCTCTGCTCAAATCTCAACAGGCCTTGGAGACTGAGAATAGTACTTGGGCAGATAAACTAAAGACAGATGAAATAACTTGACAGAAATCTGATGAGAATGCCCTTGAAGCTGAGCGAAGGGCCAAGGAAGCCGAGCGCAAGGGGAAGAAGGCCGAGCGTTAGACTGAAGAAGCTGAGCGCAGGGAAGAGTAAGTTGAGCACAGGGCAAAGACTACCGAAGAGCTTGTATCCTCTTCCAGATCTAAGAAAAATTATGTTATGAAGGCCTCTTTTAATGCTGGTTGGGATAAAGGCTGGAACAAAGTCATTTTTGTTACCTCTGCTCAGATTGAGTATGCAAAGAAAAAATGTTTGAGAGATGGTTGGGTTACTGCCCTTCAAAAGTTGAACACAGTTGAAGACTCTGAACTTTTTCAGATATATATTCATGGTCCTCCTCCATCCATTGAGGATGAGGTTGAAGATGAATCTGGTTCTGAAGAGTCTTCTCTTGTGATTGAATCTACTGCCAATCAATATAAAATCACTGAGTTTTCTCTTCCTCCAGTTGAGTAAATCGAGCAACTACAGTCTGTAGTCCCTTCTTCTGAGCATGATAAGAAGGTTGATAGGGAGAAGGTGTAATGTTGTTCGGCATTTGACCTTTTTTTCTTTTTTCTTATTTCTTTTTCTTTATTTTTATTGTACTTGAATACTTTGTTATCAATAAAAGAACATTTTGTTCCTTTTTGTCTCTTGTGGATTCTACCAGTTCTCCATTCTTTTTATTGATTGGTGGTTTATTTCTTCTTATTAATTTATAGCGAAGATGGAACAACTATCTTCCCATGATACCTAGCTACTGAGGAAGTGTAACGCTTTTTTTAAAGTAGGTCATACGGATTTATCCGAAAAAGAAATTACTTAGTTGCTTGGTGATGATGCATCAGAGCAGGTTAAAGAAGCCTACAAGTATTTGAAGAACTTACTTAATCGGATAGTAGCAAATAATGTTGCCTATAATGATATGTTAGAAGAACTTCAAGGATAGTATAAAGAATCTACTATGCTGTTGCATCAGAGCTATGAGCAAAAATATCAAAGCTTAAGTGTATGTCGGGGCTTTGATAAATTTGTCTCTGTTTACAATAAAAAGGAGTTTATTCTTAAGCTTGAAGTTGAAGAAACTAGAACTGTTGCCAAACTCCTAGAAGAGGAGAATAATAATTTGAGGGATGAAGTGAATATTTTGAAGTCTGCTTTAGGAGTTGTTGTTGCTACTACTGATAAAGGTTACTCTTTTTTAGAGGATGAAAATGCCACATTAAGATATGAGTTGTAAGCTTTAAAAAAGATTAAGCATGCGTCTTCCTCCCGAGAAAAAAATAAGCCTGGCCGAGGAACCACATAAGATGTTAGGACTCAACAGGACCTTACCAATTAAGTTGTGCAGTTAAAAACTAAAGATTGAGCTATTATTGAGATATCCCAAAAGTTGCAGACCTTGTCTGAACAATCATCCATTCAATCCTCCCAATTACAGGTTAACGACAGAATACTGAAGAAGCTGCAATCACAGGTTGATAAATTAACCTTTCAATTCCACAAGCAGCCAAGAGAAGTTTGGATAGATGGATATAATGAAGCTCTGGGGCATCTTGATGATAAACTCTAACAAGCTAAAAATGAGGCCTATAAATGGGGTTGGATGAATGCTTTAACTGTGATAAAGGTGGATCAGAATAACTCTTTGTGGGATTGGTATGATTCGGGCTTGCTGCAGCTTGACAATCCTCCATTCAAGTTAGTCATTAATTGGATCCCTATTTATCGTATTCCTCAATGTTTGATTTCAAAATACTTAGGGGATTATGAGTTGCATGATGAACTAGAAATCGTCCGACCTCCTCATTTGCTTGATCGTCCCAGTTGCAGCAACACCAGGATGCTTCAGAATTTTAACTTCATCAACTCTCCTTGCACTTTGGATTATCCTTCAGCTGGCATGGATCATGTTTCTAAGGCTGAAGGGGAACATCGTGCATAATAATGCTTTGTATTTCGTTTCTACAGGTTTAAGCAACAATATGTAATCGTTTGATTTAATGAAAAGCTTATTTTATGAATGGATCAACTTTTAATTAATCTCTAGTTTTTCATTCATTTTAATTGATATCCTTAGGATTATCCCAAGTATTATACCAATTACCAATGCTTCACCATGGTTCTACTAATGTACCTAAATTTTTTAATAATTGCATTAGTTACCTTGATTCCCAGGCGTGAGTGGTACATTTGTCCATCTTTTAGCCCAGTTTAGATGAAAATTATTCATCCAGGGCTTCGTTAACCAAGCATTTGGGACTTACAATTTTGCCTTGCGTGGTTTTTTACGTATTTGACAACCAACTATGTTGGTGCCTTTATTAATACCGATTAACTTTGTTGGTGATTTTTATTGATACCGACCAACTTTGTTAGTGGTCTTTATTGACACCGACCAACTTTGTTGGTGGTCTTTATTTATACCGACCAACTTTATTGGTGGTCTTTATAATGTTTGCAATGTAGTGCATAGCACTAGTCTCCGAAAAAAGAAAAATAACAATTTTGGGAAAGTTATATTCTCATTAATATTGAAGTGAACTGAGTACAACATGACTACATTACTGATAATACTTCCTCAGGTGTTATGAATTCTAGGGATTTTTAAATTCTTCACCTTCTAAAGTCTCAATTCGGTATGTACCTGGTCGGACGACTGGTGCAACACTATAAGGCTCATGCCAATTGGATCCATACTTATTGTTCTTCTGAATCACCTTATTCAGAACATAATCATATTTTTTCTCGGTCGTAACCTCTTGTTGTAGAAACGTGCAGTCCGTTGTTGATAGGCTGCATTTCTTAATACTGCATCTTCATGTACCTCTTCCATCATGTCTAAGTCTATCCTTCTCATGAAATCACTGACTGGAGTATTGAAGTTAAGAACTTTGTACGTAGGTAACCCTAGCTCGACAGGAATTACGGCCTCAGTACCAAATGCTAACAGGTAGGGAGTTTCTCCAGTAGTTGTTCTGGGAGTTATTCGGTAAGCCCACAAAATAGAATGCAGTTCATTGATTCAATCCCCTTTAACATTTTCCAGCCTTTTCTTTAAGCCATTTAACAAAGTTATATTAGTTACCTCTGTTTGGACATTTCTTTGAGGATGGCCAGGAGTAGAATGGATTTTTTGGACATTGGATTGAACGCAATATTCGACAAATTCATCGTTATCAAATTGTGTTCCATGATCAGTGATAAAGGCGTAGGGCAAACCATACCTGCATATGATATTTTTCCAAATAAACTGGTAAACCCCGTCATAGGATATATCAATCAATAGTTTATCTTCCACCTATTTAGTAAAGTAATCAACAACGACAACAAGGTACTTGAACCTTCCTTGGGTGATCTGCAGAGGCCCGACCAAGTCAATTCCCCACATAGCAAAGGGCCAAGGGGAAGTGATGGGTGTTAGGAGAGCTTATGGAGTCTTACGTATGCTGGAAAACCTCTGGCACTTATCACACTTCTTGGCAAAAGCTGCACAATCTGCTCGCATACTTGTCCAGTAGTACCCCTGTATGTGGATTCTTCGCAACAATGTTCTTCCTGCTACATGGGCTCCACAGGACCCTTTATGGACTTCTTCAATCAAATCTTTCACTTCAGCTGGATGCACACATCATTGTAGACCAATAGTTAATCCTCTTCTATATAGCACACCACTATCTAGCACATATCTCACAGCTTTATATTTCAGTCTCTTAGCTTCAAGTAGGTCAGCTGGAAGAATCCCTTCTTCAATATATGCTCTTATGGGGTCCATCCAAGATGGCCCCATATCAAGTACAATAAAATTGACCATTAGATCTTCATCAATGCTCCTATTATCAAGTAGCTCAATAGGAATAGTTCTTCGCAGCTTAGTTCTAGTTGCTGAAGCTAGCTGAGAAAGTGCGTCTGCTCGGGCATTTTCCAATCTTGGAATTCTGGCCATCTGGATAGCTAGCAAAGTGTTAATTATTTCTAAAGTTTTGGCTAAGTATCTGGTCATCAGTTATCTTTTAGCTGCATATAAGTTCAACACCTGATTTACCACCAACTGTGAGTCACTGTACACCACAACTTGCTCGGCGTTCAGTGATTTAGCTAGATTTAACCCAATAATCACAACTTCATATTATGCCTCATTATTGGAGGCTTGAAATTGGAATCGTAGAGCGTACTCTACATTTAGTTCGTTTGGAGTATTGAGAATGATTCCAGACCCACATCTAGTTGTGCAGGATGACCCATCAGCATATAAGCTCCATATAGGAATAACGTTGTCAAACGCTTGGTTTGTTAGAATTCCATGATGGAAAATTTTATCCTTTACCTCCTCATATTTATTTTTCATCTCCTGTACACCACTGAAGGGTTCTGGTTGATCGGTGGTAACTTCTTCTGTAGTTTCCATTGCTAGGATTTGGTCGGGCGTATCTTCAGTAGGTCTGTTGACTCCTGAATATTGCTCGGCTAGAATCCCTTATTGTTCGGGGACCTCTGGGTAAGTGAATTCTGTAATAAAATCTACCACAACTTGGCCTTTTAAAGCAGTCCTTGGTTCGTATAACTCCACAGCCCAATACATCAGTCTCCCAATTTTTTTTGGCTTATGCAAAGCTTGCCTCAGTGGCATGTCAGTGTATACCACTATGGTGTGAGTTTAAAAATACAGCTTCATCTGTCTACTGGCCTCAATTAAGGCTAATGCTAATTTCTCCAATCTGGGATATCTGATTTCTGCTCCTCAAAAAGCTTTGCTAGTATAGTAAACTGGATTTTGAACTCCATTCTTATCCCTTATCAAGGCAGAGCTAATAGCTGATTCAGATGCAGCCAGATATAAATACAACTTTTCTCCCAACACTGGTCGGGAGAGTAGTGGTGGTGTTCCTAGGTACTTCTTCAATTCCAAGAAGGCTTTTCATATTCATCGTTCCATTCAAAGGTTTTTCTGAGTGCATTAAAGAATGGCTAACATCGGTCCGTTACTCGGGACGTAAATTTATTGAGGGCTACTACGTGCCCTATTAGCCTTTTAACATCCTTTTTACAGGTCGGGGACTGCATTTTAATTACAGCTTAAATTTTATCTGAATTAGCTTCAATGCCCCTTTGATTCACTATATACCCGGGGAACATTCCCTCCTGATCCTCGAAGACGCATTGGGTCGGATTTAACTTCATCTGGTGCTTCTCCAATTGGTCAAACGTTTGGCTAAGGTCTGTAGTATGATCAACAACTTTTCTGCTCTTAGTCAGCATATCATTAACATACACCTCCATGTTCTTGCCTATCTGCTCCTTAAATACTTTGTTTACCAGTCGTTGATAAGTGGTACCTGCATTTTTTAGACCAAATGGCATAACATTATAACAATAAGTTCCTTGGGGGTAATAAAGGTAGTACTTTCTTTGTCTTATGGCTTCATTTTGATCTGGTTATAACCAGAATAAGCATCCATAAAACTCAGCAGCTCATACCCCGACGTAGCATCCACTAGTTGATCAATTCGTGGTAAAGGAAAATGATCCTTTGGGCACGCTTTGTTAAAGTCAGTAAAATCCACACACATCCTTCACTTATTGTTTTTCTTCTTAACCATAACTATGTTGGTCAACCAGTCTTAGTAATTCACGTCTTCAATAAAGGAATCTTTTTTAAGCTTCTCCACTTCTTTTTGTATAGCCTGATTCTTCTTCGAGATAAAAACTCTTCTTCATTGCTTTACTGGTTTAACCTTCTTATTCACATTAAGCTCATAGTATATGAAGTTCAGGTCTATACCAGGCATATCTTCATGGCTCCATGCAAACACCTGCTTTCTTTTTCTCAAGAAAGCCACCAATTTTCGTTTAAGGGTCAGTTCTGATTACGCTCCTACTTGAGTAGTTTGTTCTGGTTTATCATCATCCATAATAATGCTTTCTGTTGTTTCCATCATTTGGCCCTTTACGAGCTCAGAGTCATCTCTTGGATCTAAGGTTTTGACCTCGGATTCGTTGTTCGACTCAGACATATCCACTTGATAAGTGGTGGTTCTCTTCTTTACTTATAACATATCTGCATCCTCAATAGATGAATAGTAGCATTCCTGAGCTACTTTCTGATCTCCTTTTACTACTCCCACTTCGAAGTTGGTTGGGAATTTCAGGCATTGATGAACACTATAAGGTACAACTTCGAACCTCTTCAGTCCCACTCTCCCTATAATCATGTTATAGGCAGAATGAAAATTTTTGTCCATGACAAAGAATGTAACTTTCTATGTCCTTCTTGCTGGCCATATTCCAATCAATATATCTAGCTTTATTGTTCCCAATGGAAATACTTTCTCGCTAAAGAATTCAATAAATAGACTGTGGTAAGGCTTCAATTAGCTGAGTTTCAAATCCAGGCTATCAAAATAGGGATGAAACATGATGTCTGTTGAACTGTCGTTATCCACTAATGTTCTTGTTACCATTTCTTCTTTCATCCTGACTCTGATCACTAAAGGGTCATCATGAGGATACAACACTCCGGATAGATCGTTCTTAGAAAAGCCAATTACGAGCTTATCCTTATTAACCTTCCTTGGTATGTCCTCCTCGGCGAGGTTGATTCACTGGATGTAGGAATAAGCTTGAGCCTCATTGAGGTAAGTTTTCCTTTCAGCTGTATGATCTCCTCCTCCTTCATCTCCACCTGTAATTATATGGCAATCAAAGGATCCAAAATTGAGTGTGAATACCTCGCGTTAAGGTTGTCTAGGCTTCTTAGGGAGATCAGGATCGTCTTCTGGATCATCGTCATGGTTCCTCTTCTTATCTTCTCTAGGCTTAACAGGTAATTTAGATCTCTATCGACCTCTACTTCCAGTCCTTCAACCAGCCTGTCGATCAACAAATCTGTCCAATTTTCCTATTCAGATGAGTGTTTTTATCTCATTCTGGAGGGCAATACACCGGTTGGTAGTATGACCATGATCTTTATGAAACTCGCAATACTTGGACTTATCCCTCTTATCAGCAGGTGACTTTAACTTTTTAGCCCAACTCAAATCATTATTGTGCATGATTTCCTCCAGCACATGATGTATATCCACCGTTAAGGGAGTGTAATTAGTGAATTTCATGAGTCGATCTAGGCTTTCTTTTACTTTCGAACTCCTGCGCTCATTATGATTCTCGTGCTACTATTTATCTGACTTTCTTTCTATCTTCGCTTCCAGCTTTACATCTGAATTCTTTTTGGCAGCCATAGCTTCCTCAGCATTTATAATCTTCGTTACCTTGGTCATCAATTTTGTTATCGTCTTTGGGGATCTTTTGCCAGAGTATAATATAGTATATCGGGGAGAAAACTACTCATGAGGGCAGTGATTGCGATCTTCTCTTCGTAGTCAATGACTTCCATTTTTTCGTTGTTAAAATGAGTAATGAAATCCCTGGTACTTTCTCCTTCCTTCTGTCTTACACTAAGCAAATGAGCTACTCGCTTTACTAGTTTTGCTCCAAAGCAAAAATTACCAATGAATAGCTCAGCGAGTTATTGGAAGTAATAAATTCTCCCCCGAGGAAGACTATTATACCATATTTGAGAAGATCCTATGATTGTTCCTGAAAATGCCCTACACCTCATCTCATCAGGAACAACATAGATATCAGCTGCTGTTTGGTATTGTTCTATATGAAGAACTGGATCAGTTTTCCCATTATACTTGGGAGTGATCATTAAAGGTTTAAACTTGGTCGGCGTAGGGAAATCTACGATGGTTTGCACAAATGGGGATCCCTTAATAAAACTTCTCTGGAGAGGATTCTTAGCCTTGTACATTTCCTCCAGCCTATCTTCCAAACGCTGAATGGAACCTTTCCAAACCACACTGTCAGCACCAGATTTATGGGTGGCTGCTCTTTTATGTCGATTAACTGATCTTGCTAAACTTTCTTCTTGCAAACCTTCTCTTTTAATGGACCGAGCACTTCGCCGGGTATTCAATCTGGATTGGGATGAACCTTCCCTCCAATCGCATGGTCGTCGAGTATTTCCCGACGCAACTCGTAGGACATTTCCTTTGGGTCCCAAGCGATCGAAGGGAGAGGCCCTACTTAGCCTTTATAAGGCACTCAATATTTCTGGGATGAGGGACTTTCCATCAGAGGAGCTAGTGATCCTCATGGAATAAGTTTCTCCAGAAAGGTACGAAAGATCCCTTGAAGTTTTGGAATGGCTATGCCCAACACTCCTTGTTGGCGACGATGGCATATTCATTTGACTAAATTGTGCTAGGACTCCAGTTTGCAGGGTTTCGGCCAATTATTGTATAGTATCCTGCATAGCCTCTTGACCCTTGGCCAAGCTAGCCAAAATTCCTGTTAAATCATTATTATTTGGAGGACAGGGGGGAGTAAGCGGAATTCCCTCGTTTCTGGTACCAGATTTAGGGATTTCTACCATGGATAAAGAATGAGTGAAAACGTTTAGCAATACGTTCCCACAGACGACGCCAATCTGTTGATACAATAAACTAGACTAGACCTAATTTATTAATCACGGATAAATAATCAGAAAACAAAAAAGACAAAGAGAATTTTTAAAGTGGTTCAGCTCAATGGAAAAGCCTACGTCCACTATTATGTATTGATTGCCTTCATTTTTTTTCGATCCCTTGCAATGAGGGTGATACAATGTATTTATAGCCCAAGAGGGGTACTGATAGTTGTCGTGTGAAATGATGGAATGCCTTTATTTATTAGACATTTTCATCAATACATAATGAGAATTAAATACACTATTATTGTCGCTTCACTTTTTACACAGGTCGTATGATTGTTGTCACTTCATTGGTTGTACAGGCTAGATTTTCGATAGTTGATCGGTCTTCCCAGTTGCTCGGGCTTCCCTATTGGTCGAGATTCCTTGTTGATCGGGCTTATGCATCATTCTAACTTGGACTTGAGCCACAATGGATGACAAATATTGGTTTATAATTGGTCCACGTAGGATGGTAAATTTTTGTATCAACATCGACCATCGTTTCTTTTAAAGAAAAACTCAAATCAGTTTGTAAAAATAACTTAAATCGTTTTTTTTTACAAACACCAATAGATCTCGGGTTAAAGAGAACTACTAATTTTATTGCTCAAATTGGGTCGAAAGTAGGTATTCGGACCAGGGGCTAGAGGTTGGTTTTAAGGTGGGTCGCGTCTTGAGGTTCACTTGATCGTCCGGGTTAGGTTGGTCCAGCGGGTTGCTGGGTTGAAATGATGGCCGGAGGAGGGTTGAGATAATGGTCGGAGTTAGTTTAGTGGTCGTCGATGAGTTAAGGGTAGTTTGAGCTAGTGGAAGTGGCGAGTTAAGAACCGCCAGACCCTTTTTTTAGGGTTGGACGAAATTTATTTCTAAAAAGCTGCTGAGCCCTAAATTGATAGACAAACTACTCTGGTCGACCCAAGGTTTACAAAAAGTGAAGGTCGCCCAGTTATGTTTCGATTTTGAGTAACCACTTGGTGAGGAACATGAACAAATTTGTTAGAGCGGAGATCGGTTTTTTGAAGAAAAAAAATATCGAAAAAATTCAGATCATTTTTCAAAAAGACTTTGATCGTTTTCGCCCACACACTTGGAATAACACCTTTAAACCTCAGCAAGATCGATCCAGCTGAGCAATTTCTCCAGATCTCTTTATATAGGTCCAGTTAGATCCATTATTCAATAGACATAGATGAGAAATTAGTTTGATTAACAAAGCTAAAATGTCAAATTGTTTGTACTTGTTACTAGCAGTCAAATTTCAATTCGGCCACCATTACCACCACCTTCGTCAAATACAACATGATCATACATAGGTCCAAGTCAACAACAAGTATCAATTGATATTCATGGCATCTCTGTAATAGTAACACCCTCACTTTCCCTTCGCTTCCGGCTTGTCGGTATGCAAGTGGTTTTGTTTTGGGAGTTCGTGTATACACCCTCCGGATTAGTCATCTCACTCCTATTTTGGAAAACCTTCACCTCACCCCACCAATTCTTATCAAACACATGCAACTCACCCACTAAATTACGATGAGTTTCTCAGTTGCCTTCCCCAGCAAACCTTGGATCAAGATTTTAATTTTGTTCATTTCCCATACATTCCAACAAAAGTTGAATTTAAAACCAAAAGGGGCTTATAGGAAGAAGTTGCTTTGTCGAATTTCTGAAAAAGGAAGTATATAAAGACACAAGTTTTGGTGGGGGTTTAACAATGTTCTAAATTGTGGTCATGTAAGGTGTTGCGTTTTGGTTATACTAAAGCGCGACAGACTTGTCAGATTCAATATTTCATAACAAACTAATATTAACAAACCAATTGGTTATTTTTAGGAATTTTTAGAAATTCTAAACATTTTTTTGAGAATTCTAAACATTTTTTGTACGAAACATTATTTTAAGGGATTTTTATAAATTCTAAAAGAATAAATAAAGAGTTTTTAATATTTTTGTACAAAACATTATTTTTAGGAATTTCCTACAGCACTCAGCCGGTACTTTGTACCTTGTTGGCTGGATGACCCATAATTTCATAATTTTTTTACAATTATTAGTTATTTTAAAAAGAGAATAATGTAATTTTTTTCAAAAAAGAGGATACAAATATTTTTTTAAAAAGAGGACATGAATCTTAGTTTTTTTATTTTACAAATGTTAGTTTTTCAAATTAGAATACAATCTTTTTTTTTTACAAATGTTACTTTTCTTAAAAAGATGATACAAATGTAATTTTCTTTAAAAAGGATACATTTTTTCAAATAGATGATATGGACGTCATTTGTTTTCAAAAAACTTTCATTGCCACAATTGTTCATTAACAAAAGTTTTTTCACAACCTTTTTCCTCTAGAACAGTAACATATTTTTTACCAAAATATGTTGTGCAAAATAATAGGTTACGAAACAAAGCAATGAGAATAAGGTCTGACGCATGGTAAAAGTAAAAACAGGCATGTGATGTGCAAATAAAAGACGATAAGTAAACTTTAAAAAAAGGGCGTAAGGTAAGGGGTTTTCAAATGGGGGCATAAGGGTAAAAAGAAAAAGAAAAAAAGGCATTAGGTTTTCAGCTTACACAGGCGACCAAGTGTCGTTGTTGCATATCTGTCGATCTGGCTTTAATAGATGATAAACAATAGATAAAATCCATATCGGCTAAAACAGAAGAAGAAGAAGATTGTGTTGTGCGACGGACACTTGATTTATAGGTAAAATGATAAAGTTATTTCGTTCAATTATTGTGATCGCCCTTATTTCCTACTTTTTTAAAAAAAATTACAAATCTCGCCCAATATCTCGTCTTCATCTCGGTTTCTGCCGATATTTCGGTCAATATATCGGAATCGTCGAGATTTCACGATATATTACTGATTTTTTTTTTTGAATTGCGACTCGATTTCATATCAGTGACCCTTGATACTGAGTTAACTCGATCAAGACTTTGAACCATGATTTTCGTTGAAAATAACCATTTCAACACACGCAAACACCGTGTTAGAAAATACTCATTTAGCCTTTGAAAATCTTTTACAACACATTCCTGTGTTAATTATGGGTTTAACCACTTAGGTTGCTTATCCACCCATTTACCCACTTACTTTGCCTTTTTCCTTAACTTATGGACATTAATCAATTTACACATTTACATGTCCATTTCACATTTACTGGAACATCTGTTATTCATTCAAGTTAGGCTATATTAATACGTTTCACATAATCCATTTCTTGACATGTTCCTTATTCCTATTTCTTTTATCGAAATCTTCCAATAAGCGCATACTTCAACGGGCTCCACACCGCCGGTCATGCGAACCATATGCTCTAGCCAATTATTTTCGGTCTTTTACCCCAGGGCTCCGGGCCCTCCTTAATTATCCCGGTGTCATCCGAGTCCCCTTTAATGTGTTTCAATATTTTGCAAATGTCCACATTATTCCACTTTTCCCCTTACCCGGCCGAAGCCAAACCAGGGATTACACCCTAATCCGTGTTACACTTGAAATTATCATTTCTTGTCCTTTACACTTGAACTTTAATTTTATTCCAAAAATCATATTCATTTAGGACAATTTTGTGTAACACCTTTCCCAACATTTTTATTTCATAAAAATGTTCCATTTTACCCATTTGTTTCCAAACTCATATTTTACTCTATTTCTCCAATGGCTAATTTTTCCAAAATACCATTAAGTTACCCACACTAACTTTTTAAGTGTTTTAGTACCTTAACACCCCTTTTTACCTTGGATTAATATTCTTCCTATTTGAAACATCTGTATCTCATTATTCCTTTCCAACTTCACAAGTGTTAATCTTTTACAACATTATTAAGTTATACACCAACTCTACAATGCTTAACTATTAACACTTGTTCAACATCATTACTAACCATTTTTACAAACTAGACATTTCTTTAATTTCTTTATTCAAGAAATCTAATTACACTTAAAGACTACTTTTATAAGAAAATACAATTTCTTCTTATTATTACATGCAGTTTCACAACTTTGTGCTTATCACACTTTTAATCCCCTTTTCACACACCTTGAAGACAAGAACTTATATTTTCTTTATTTCATGTTTAAACCCGATAAAACCTTCTTTAAATTTGTTTATATATTTATTATCCAAATACTACTAGTTTATATGCATGAGAAGATGGATTTTGAACCTTGCTTCGCGCGACATTGAATCTCGCTTCTAGTGACCACTCTAGGTCGTTCGAACCACCTTCCTTTTTTTTTCTTTAATTTTAACCCACGGTTTCCTAATAATTCTCTTCAACCCTCACTCCATCACAATTTATATAAAATTTAGTTAAATTATTGGGACAGGGTATTACAAACTTCCCGCCTTGGGGAATTTCGTCTGCAAATTTCTCGATCCTTCGATCTTTAAGCTTATGGGGTTCACTAACTTCTATTCTAAGACATAGAAATGCTCCAATACAAAATCATCGAAGTTATCAATACTAATGTCACCCTACGTTCCCCCACACGGGGTTTGTCACCAAATAGTCAACGTGCAACATGCTCTAATGCTCACCATCCCGCTAACCATGAACGTTACATAATCGACAGTGAGTTTTCGCTTACTTGATGATCGTGTACAAACCATTTATGGCACCACTTATTCTAGTACCCAAGGCATACCGATGCCTCCATAGGTAATTCCTTTCTAACGATCGACACTCACCTAATATGAACCATAATACAACCAATCACCGTGTTCGTCATCAAAATTAATTTTATTTTAGGACCATGCATCTTGAGTCCCATAAATTTGTGTGCTTTCCTGACTACGCAACTCGTATGAGCTTGCAATAACCATACTATGTTATTCTCTCACTCCAAGGAGTAATATTCTTATCAAGTCGCTGTCGTCGTACGCTCTCCCTGCACCTTTCGTTGCGTCACTCTGATGAACCTAGTACTACCATAAGTATCTCGACTTTGAGTACCCGCAAGAGCATCGCTCTAATCCACTCACCGTAGAAAAGAAACATTATATGTTAAGTTTTCCTTGATTTCCAACACTATACCGTATCCTCAAGTCATCATTCCACTTTTTGCAACCCGAACCACTAACTGTCGTGCCGACCTGTCGAAAGTTCACTAATCCTAAGAAAAATCAATACTATGAGCAAAGCGTGTGGTTCAAAGCGCAGCCACTCGTACACAAAACTTTATGTGAAATAACAAGAATACCTCAGATAGGGGAAGTTACTGAGTTGTATTGATCATACTCAGTCCATCGCTCTATGTTAGGCCTAACCGCGTCGTGCCATAACATAGCACCGATTCGAGTTATCACACACGTGAGAATACTAATCCCGATCACTGAAACCGAAAGGAACACATGAGAGTTTGAAGGAATAAGCAACCGTTCCTAGAAATTTCACCCATAAGCATTCGACTATGATTTAGGAAAGCGAACCTATGCCACATGCTTGAAATTATGTCACTCGTTCCCAAAGTCCTCACCGAGCACAAATCCTAGCCACATACCCTGGCTTAGGTCACTAATCGTGACGAATCAAATCATAATCATTCATTCCCATAACATAAAAACAACATATGAATCGGTAGTCCCCTAGGAAGTCAACCCCTGACTTCCCTCCTTAGGAGCAAGGCCATACCCTTCACATCCTTGGCGTACATGAACTATTATAATTAGCGTGTATCTCACATCCTTGTCTACACTAACCTTATCCATTTACTGGTGATGACGTCACCAACTTACTACACTCGGGTTATTGTATGCCCTATCGTATTGTGATCGAAATCCCAAATTCATATAGGCATTACCTAGTTCAAACGAGGCATTCACCTTATTGTGTCCTTTGACCACATGAGGTTGCCACTAAACTTACTTTGGGGTTCTATAAACACAAAATTTACATGGCGACCACACCCGCCGCCATTGGCCTTCTAAGGGTAGTAAATATCACGATGGGCTACATCTTCTAATTCGTACCGGCTTGGAAAGACGTGCCGATAACTAGACCTCGCATTGCTAAGGCTACCCTAGCATATACCATTGATACACGCCGACATTATAATCATATATCGGTGTTACCCCGTCTTGGTTTCCATCTTCAAGTCTCCACATGACGCCATCACCCGAAGTCTCGAATACATTTCCAAGTACATATTGAAACCGAGTACCACCACACCCATACTAGTCATTCCATAACATCCAAGCATTACTCCTATAACGACACAAACTATCACCCAACCTTAGGTATTACACCACCCATTTGTGCCGATTTAGGAAGCCAAACCCGACACAAATGCTATACGACCAATAATTTGGGATCATCACCAGACCCTCAACATAATCATTATTCAGATGTTAATGCTTCTTACTACCTTAATTAATTGGTCTCCGAAGGAAACCAAACACATTTCATGTAACTATCCTCAAGACCCAACAATATTTCATCATCTATACCTTTGTCATTATAGGTGCGCTCTACAAACCTTTCAATATTCACATCGCAATCACTCGGTGCTCGCAAGGACACCAGTCTAAGAGTTTCTACCTATTGTGCACCTTAACCATCAAATACCTCAAGGCATTACAATATTCAATCTTCATTCTCGATGACGTCACACACTTTTATCCTATGGGCACCCCAAATGCCTATGAGCTACTCTCACCCTAGGATTACCTTGCACCTAGCCATTACCTTGGCGGCTAAAATGGATCTCTACACTTAGATAATAATCTTATTTTTCTTCCAAATGGTTGTGACCACATTCCATGTACAAACCACAATTGACGCTACTAAGGCTCATGACAGGATACAGGACATCGCCTACAACCTATAAACCTCAAGGTCTACCTCATCTAATCCCCAATAACTGACCAGCCATGACAACTAAATTGCCTCAATAGGTAAACATAATACCATGTGCTAACCTACGTGTTAACACGACTATATAGATATTGATAGGATATGGGACGTAGGGTATTGCCTATAAATACCAAAGCCTATACCATAAACGCCACGCAGGATCCTAGTCCTCAATACCACATTGTAATCAAGATGCACTAAACCCAAGTCCTAAACCAAGGGACCTAATATGTCCTCACCATATAATCAATACTTATGAATGCCACTCAGTCATCTAACCTCCATTTACATCTAAATTGCAACAAACACTACTCACTGTTTCCACTACCAAGGCTACTCTCATCATCAAAGTCATCACACAATTTCACATGTTCATCGAACTTCCATCAAGTGCGATATCACCTTAATGATCGAATTTGCCTAATTATATTTTCAACGTTAACTACCTGTAAGCGCCACACCTAAGGGCTATACACTTTCTAATTACCAATCACGAGTGCATAGTCATGACACTCTAACCATCAACCTCTATCGTTGACTGTATGCAACTCATACCACTTGCCCAATGGCCGTCATCTCACTCTGTGAACATCTTAAATGATTTTATGCCATCAATAATTTAACACACACACCTCACACCTCACACTAACAACCACGATGTCACCATTATTGGTTCGCAAGGACACCCATCAATTATTAACAATTCTAATTAAAAGCGCGAAAGCGATTTATAGCTATCAACTTGGTCGCGTGCCACTTCGCACTGACTTACTTGTCGTTCTAACCTCTTTGACTTTACCGTCGAGGACACAAACTAAATCATCACCAAACTAGCATGATCGGCCCAAACCAGCACCAACGTCGAAAGATTTAATACCAACCTCACCACGTCACTCCCGAAAGGAACCTTCAACCTAGAGCTCTCATAGATAGCACTTGTAACGCCCCAACCCAGATTTATGGGTTACCTGTAGTTAACCCGGTCCGACCCGAGCGTTAGGTGTGAAGTGCAAATTAAACAACCTATATAAATTTGATGTCCAATTTTATTTTAAATTAACATTTTAATTGTTTAGCATGCGATTCCAATTTCAAATTAAATTACGTGAGGGACCCACGGGAAGCTCCCCGAAGTCCAAGAATATAGAGCTACTAACGTAATAATAAAGAAGTACATACCCGTATAACACTCTTCAAATACAAAACCACTCCCAACCTGTCGTGATAAAACGAGGGTGTGAGTTAAATGCTCAGTGAAAAATATACAAATACAGTATAGAAGCGAATGTCAGAAAGAAGACTCTTAACACGTTATGCCTACGTGCACATGCAACTACCTTGTATACATATATACACATACATATACATATACTTAATGCATGAATAGTTTAAATTCGAAAACCTTATTTATCCAGATTAATTTACCTTAATCTTATAAAAGACTTCCTTTGCTCTTTTTGGCATTTATCACCTTATTTAACACACACGGTTAAATACTTGAAACAACCACACTTGAATTCGCCGAAAATCATTTCTTTACAGAAATTACCTCTTTTCCTTTTAACCAATCCACATAAGTATTTTCATTGAAAATCACCCTTCAATACACGCAAACGTCGTGTTAGAAAATACTCATTTAGCCTTTGAAAATATTTACAACACGTTCTTGTGTTAATTTTGGGTTTAACGAGTTAGATTGCTTAACCACTCATTTACCCACTTACATTGCCTTTTTCCTTACCATCTGGACATTTATCAATTTACACATTGACTTGTCCATTTCATTTTTACCGAAACATTTTTTATTCATTCAAGTTAGGCTGTATTAACACATTTCACCACACAATCCATTTCTTAACATGTTTCTTATTCCTGTATCTTTTCAAAAAATCTTCCAATAAGCGCATACTTCAACGGGCTCCACACCGCCGGTTATGCGCATTATATACTCTAGCTAATTATTTTTTATCTTTCTCCCCAGGGCTCTGGGCCCTCCTTAATTATTCCGGTGTCATTTGAGTCCCCTTTAATGTATTTTAACATTTTACAAATGTCCACATTATTTCGCTTTTCCCTTTACTCGACCGAAGCCAAATCCAAGGTTACACCCCAATCCGTGTTACACTTAAAATTATCATTTCTTGTCATTGACACTTTAACTTTTATTTTATTCCAAAATCATATTCATTTAGGACCAATTTGTGTATCACCTTTTCCAATATTTTTATTTCATAAAAATGTTTCGTTTTAAGTAAAATTACCATTTCACCCATTTGTTTCCAAACTCATCTTTTACTCTATTTCTGTAAGGGTTAATTTTTCCAAAACACCATTAAGTTACCCGAACTAACTTTTTAAGTGTTTAAACACCTTAACACCCCTTTTTTACCTTGCGGTAATACTCTCCCTAATTGAAACATCTCTATCTCATCGTTCCTTTCCAACTTCATAAGTGTTAATCCTCTATAACATTATTAAGTTATACACCAATTTTCCAATGATTAACCATTAACACTTATTCAACATCATTACTAACCATTTTTTAAAACTAAACATTTATTTACTTTCTTTATTTAGGAAATCTAATTACATTTGAAGAATACTTTTATAAAAAAATACCATTTCTTTTTATTATCACATGTAGTCTTACAACTATGCTCTTGTCACGCTTTTAACCCCTTTTTCATACACTTTGAAGACAAGAATTTCAATTTCTTTTATTTCATGTTTAAACCCGACAAAACCTTCCTTAAACTTGTTTATACATTTATTATCCAAATACTACTAGTTTATATGGATGAGAAGATGGATTTTAAATCCTAAAATCCAATTAAATGGGTTAAACACATTTTTCATTCTAGAAATTCATCATACATGCAAAAATATACTTTCAAGTTATAAAAGACATTTAATTTTCTTCAAAGTCGACAGATGTCCATTTTCATAAACCTTACATTTTTGCAAGAAACCTTAAAACATTAATTCACCAATGTTTAACGAACAATTATTATCTACAAACATTTTATTTCATAAAATGCTTAGCATTAATCTTTATAGAAAATACACCATTTTCACAAAATACCAACTTTTAATATTTTAAGACTTTGAAATATTTATTCATTCTTTATTTCTAACAAAATAATATTTTTACCAACATTTTTATTCCATAAAAATGTTTGTTATTTATTACTCATCATTTACATCGTTTAATCAAATGCACCCTACTCATGTAATCTAATTACAAGACTACAAATAATGCAACTAAAGTCTTAAACTCTAAAGATAGATTTTTCCAACTCTAGAGGCTCCAATGGTGATAGGAATACTGGTGTAGGAGGGGCAAAGATGGCCTCAAGGGGTTACTAAATATGTCCTTAAAAAATGCTCCAACTGTGCTCCATTCAAGCTTCTAAGCAAAACCCCTTCAAAACCCACTTCAAACTCCATGAAAATTCCATCTCCATCTCCAAACCCCCCCCAACACTTCTTCAAAATTCGTAGCTCTCCTAATCCATGGTGGAAATGGATGTATAATGTTCAAATATGGTGGAATATGTAACGAATATGGTGTTATGATGTTAAAGGTGGTGGTAGCATGGTGGTTTATGGTGGTGGAAGACAAAAATGGTGAAAGACCACTTTCTCTCACTCTCTCATCTTCTTCTAACTTCAAATACCCCAAATAAACCAAATAATCCCATATAGAAATCTTCCACAGGACAAAAATCCCGTTTTGTCCCTTATGGGCCCATTTTAGCCCGACAACTCAAAGATCCTAGGGCCAGAAATGTGACAATACATGAGGGTAAATCAGAATAAAATATTTTCGAGGCACGTCGTTCGAACGGCATGAACCTTGTCGGAACGACATGTCTATCTCGTTCGAACTTTGGATTCGCGCTACATTCGCGCGACCTGGGACTGTAATTCAGAAACATCTCGTTTAAAGGTTGTTTGAACCTTGCTTCGTGCGACGTTGAATCTCGCTTCTAGCGACCACCCTAGGTCGTTCGAATGACCTTCCTTTTTCTTTTTTTCTTTTCTTTAATTTTTTACCCATAATTTCTTAATAATTCTCTTCAACCTTCACTCCACCACAATTTATATAAAATTTAATTGAATTACGGGAACATGGTATTACAATTTTGGCTGGAGAAGACCCCCTGATTTTGATCGATAACTCTGTCTCTCTCTCTCTCTCATGCTGTGTTGGTATGTGTGGCCTTTTTTGGAGGGTTTATGAAAGGCTAACTGTATTTTTAGTGGGCTACATGTGTGTAGGTTTAATGGAAATTGTCAAGTGTGTGTGGATTTATTTACAATGTGCCTGCTCTTTTTTAATATGTTATTTATACATTTGTAAAAATAACAGTTGTAAAAGAAACAATTGTAAAATTACATCCGATTCATTTAAACATTTGTAAAAATAAAATTATAAAAACAGTTTGGGTAAAAATAATATTTTCAACCCAAGTAAAAAAAAGATTTGCATCCGCTTTGTAAAAAAATAACATTTGCAACCCATCTAAAAAACATATTTGTCAAGTTCTATGCATCATTAGATTGTTTTTCAATATTAATATTGGTTTATTAAGGAATATTGAATTTGACAAGTCCGCCGCTCTTTAGTGTAACCAATTCTACAATGCAATGCATATTGATGTAATACCCCAGTACTTTTAAAGATATTTAAATTACATAAGTGGGTGTAATTTAAAAATTCGAGGAATTTTTATGAATAGTAATTTTGGAATTTATGAGTGTAATTTAATTAGTAAATTTTAGTTAAGTGACTCGGATGGAGATTTTGAGTGCGCGGTTGGTTTCGGAATGGCCGAGATAGTCAGAATAGAGTATC
Organism: Sambucus nigra; assembly: GCA_949130495.1. NCBI lineage: Eukaryota > Viridiplantae > Streptophyta > Magnoliopsida > Dipsacales > Adoxaceae > Sambucus > Sambucus nigra. Next base: position 397,593,807 of record OX422224.1, read on the forward strand.
CGGGGGTAGTGTTTAGGTTCCGGGAATTTTTGGACTAGTAGGGACTCGCATTTGAGTATACGAGTCAATTTTGGGTATAATACGGGATAAGCTTTATAAACCCTTATAACCCTTATTTATCTCACAAATCATCCCTAAGAGAGAGAAAGAGAATAGATAAAATAAAGAGGATAAGAGAGGAAGGAGGATAGGAAGAAGAAAAGGAGATTTTCGGCCAAACTCCGCGGGATTCGACTCGAGATCGTCGGATTTTATCCACGAGGCAAGAGTTTACTTGCTTTATTTATTTATGTGTGTATCTCATATCATAATTAGTAATGAAAATCATGATTTTGGGTTGGGATTCTTGAATAAAAAATGGGTTTTTTATGAAATGAACTCATAGAAATTGATGTGGTAATGGCCCAATAAGAAATCTAAGCTTGAATGGATGAAAATGGTGTAATTTTTGTGAGAAATGAATTTAATGGAATTAGGGTTAGATTCTTCAGTGGTTTGATGAATCCCATGAAATTAATGTTGTGTTGGTTAAAAATAGATGTTTAGATGATTATATTATTGGTTGGTGAAGTGGAAAACCACAAATCTTGGATTTATTGGGTGTAGGTTTGATTCGGAGTTGGAGAAGATGATGAATAGTAAGACAACATCATTTCCGAATCGATTCGACCTGGAAGTGAATCGATTCGCCTCTTTGTCAAAAAATGAAATTTGTAGATCTTTTCGATACCGTCGCGTAGGCACCGACCGCGTATTTTTTTGTTTTTTTTGGATTTATTATGATTTTTCTTCGGAAGGCTGTCCGAGATCGAAATCGTTAGTTAGAAATCAAACCTGATATTGGGAGAATTAAGGCTAAAATTGTTTGGAGATTATCTTAGGGGATTCTAGAAGTGATATTAGGACTCCTAGATAATGGTATTGAGGGTGAGTAAACCTTGGATCGAAAGAGGGAACCTCAGGTTAATTTGGTGTATAATCCGGGATATGGATTTAATGAATGTATGAATAACATTCACGGGAAGTATTAGACAAGCATATGTAGATATATTTATGCGGTTAGAATAAATATGGGCCGATTGTAATTGAGTAAATCCTAAGATGCGATTAGGATGGAATTTAGGATATGGGCTCAAGATAATTGCGTGATTATCCGGTACGTCTATTGACGACTATTATTATAGGTGATGTGATACCTATGGAATTAAAATAAGTTGAGAGTATACTTATTTAATTATTATGAATTTGTATATTCAGAGAGTATATATAGATCCTTAAAAGTGATTTAAGGTACGAGTTATGCATTAAGTAAGAGAATACTTATAAATCTAGTATTGTAAGTGTGCGAATACTTAAATACCATTACGAATGGGAACATTCAAGATTGTTAGCTGTCCCTATGAGAATTTGGCAATTATAGCCATATGTATTGAGAAATGATATAGAATATATATACGATGGGATTACAGTATATATATTATTATATGAAAATACGTATATATCTGTGTGTGAATGGTATATTTATGTGAAGCATACCCCCACTAATGCTATCATGTGAAGTTACGCGATGTGGGTGAGACCCCTGGCTTGAGGCGCGGGGAGCGTATAGTCCCCCGGTCATAGCGTCCATTTTATATTGTGTGATTTTTATTAGTGGTGAGACGTGGTGGGTATGTTCCGTTCTTATTTTCGAGGAGGAACTATGACCGCTTCCCATACGCTGTGATTTGATTTTTACTAAGTCGGTGTGAGAGTCCGATCGGTGGTACCTAGGATGATGTGTGAGTAATTCCCTGAAAGATGATAGGATTGAGAGACTGCATCCATTGAGTTATATCTCTAAGGGATGGTTATTATACTTATATAGTGTGTGATATATAAGTATGGATATACTTGATGTGTATAATATATTGTATATATATATTTATATGAGATGTGAAACATATATATACGGACATAATAAGGAATGAATAAGGTATTATTCTCCTACCGGTAGTTTCGTATCCGGATTTATACGAGTATGAATCATAGATTCTAGTGAGAACTATATATACCTATGGGATTTTATAATATGAGGTATGTATTGAGGGCCTAATGAATCCCGACGATCAACATTTCCAGGTAGTAGTGTATCGAGAGGGTTCCTTGCTTGGATTTCGCTTCGAGGGACACCCCACGCACGAACGTAGAGCAAGGTTAGGAATGGGGAGAAGTTTAGCCCTTAGTACTCGGGTATTGGAGCATAGTTCGAACATGTGGTTTACAACAGGCAACATCGATCAGGGGGTTCCAAGAGGCTAGGGTTTTCTTCTTTGAGGTTGTCGAACAATTATTTTTTTAGGAGATGTTTTTTGAGATTTTGAAGGGTTTTTTGTTTTAATCGGGAGGGGTTTTGTGCCTTAAACGACTAATTGTTTTAATCTGTCATTTTTTTCTGTTTTAATCAGGGCTTTTCATATATAAAGTATAAAAAAAGAAAAAAATAAAGTGAAGAAAAAGTCAAAACTGCATGGTTGTGTGTTTTTTTCTATTAAATGCCCTCGAAACTCAAACAACATCTAAATCGTGCAAAATAGTGAAAATAGCGTGCCACGCCATTAATCGTGCACGTTATTTGTGACTTTCGCAAATCTTAAAGTCATATTTGCATTTTCACCCCCAAAAGCGCAATCGCACGCTTTGTAAAACACTAGTTCTTAAATCTCAAAAAAGGGTTTGCTTTCTGTTTCTTCAATTTCAGCATTAGGTTTTAATTTATCTGTTCCATAGTTGTTTCGGCTAGAATTAGAATTTGAAGTATTGGATATTGTTTCATTACTCTGGAGTGATTTGAACTTCAGGGTATTAAGACATATGAATATTTAACCAACTTTTGGGAGTTCATTAAAATGGATAGTTCACATCTTTGGAGGATTATGCATAATGATCATTTGGGTGTGAATAGGATTGAGAAAAATATTAGGAAAAGCCTTTTACACCAATCCAGTTTATTAGTACAGGTAGGCAACAACCTCAGCCTCAAATCTACTACATAGAGAAGTTAGATGGGTTTAATGAGAAGAGTTTACACCGTATGAGAAGTTTGCACGAGGTGAGAAGAGTGTAAATGGGTATTGTAGGAAATATAAATCAGGTTATTGGTTGCTCATTGGTCCAGTGAGTTGACAAAACAGGTGGGTGCAGAAGTCCATTTGTTTTTAATGGGTGGCTGCGACGACGGTGGAACCGGTGGTACATCACAGCAGTACAGAGAAGGGGAAAGGTGGCACAAGTGAATGGGAGGAGAAAGAGGAAGAAGAGAGCATGAAATAACCATCGAATGTGGCATCGATGGTGGTTGTGTCCGCCGAGATGTTAAGATTATTGCTAAAACGGACATTTGATGGTGATGATGGTGATTTTCCTCATCATGTTTTTTATGTTCAACAAAGCTTGTAATTTGTCAAGAAAACCTTTATTTTGCAATCTTTTAGGGTTTAGAAATTAGGGTTTGTAATTTCATAAAGAAGGTAAAGAGGGAAGGAGACGAGGGCATTATTATACATAATTTTATAGGGGGTAAGTCAAAATACAAATTATTGAGGGTTTTCTAATAAAACTTATTGTCCTTCCAATTTTGAGAGTGGGGTGGGGGGTTAAGTCAAAATACACTATTATTGCAGGTTTTTAAATAAAAATCCCCCTTATTTTTTGTAAGTGAGTTTTTGAATTTTTTTGTTGGGTGCATGTTATTTTGTGGTAGTTGAGAATCATATCGTTCAACAACACTTCATTGCATCTTTCAATACCTAACAAAGCTGCCCTAAATAATGTATTATTTCATTTTACTAGATAGTTGGCTAACCACACAGGTCTTAGAATGAGGACTTTTTTACTTAAAGGAGTTTAAATCTATACGTAGGGCTGTGTTTTTTTCCCGAACTTTTCGATTTTTTTGATTTCGATCCGATTTTTTTCGAATTTGGAATGAAATTTTAGTTTGCCAATTTTCGATTTTTTGATTTCTGATTTTTTCAAATAAAATCGGATCGAAAATCCAAAATAATTATGAATTTTCAATTTTTTGATTTTTCCAATCCGATTTTTTCGAAACTATGCCGATCCGATTTTTTTCGAATTATTTTCGATTTTTTTCGGAATTATTTTCCGATCCGATTTTTTGGAATTTTTTTCCGAATTATTTTCGAATTATTCTCCCCTTGCTCTAATTTATTCAATATTTTATTTCCTACTTGGTTTCCTCTAGGCCCCTCAGATATACAAGTGTAGAGTATCTATATTCTTGTTTCTTATTTATTGTAAGAGTAAAAGATGAATCATAAGTAGATCTTTGGGTTATATGTGGTTCTTCTTTTGCCATACGGACAATCGTGACTCTATCAGCTATTTGTCCCTTCAAGTATAGAACTCAAATTTAACTAGATGATTGAAGTGTGTTTACTCTTCATTCATAGTCTTTATAATATATTGGTTACATTCATTATGACTTTTTTTAGTTTATTCTTATGAATATTTGAAATTTCAAATATGACGGTTATTAAGAAAATAAAATTATTGTGATTTTTTTAAATTCATTTCCACCTCCCTATCAATTTAGACGAACTTGTAGTAACCTACTTTCTACCTGTGAAGCACACACGGACTCTCTCCCGAAGGTAGCGAATTCATTTTGACACGCGTCGAACACGATGCGTTGGGGACACACTGGGACATACGTATCTAGAGTATTTTATTAGTTTTTTAAGCCTTTTAAGTCGAACACACTAAGACACACTTTTGACACGTTTTAAGGCACACGGGGTACTATTTAGTATTTTAAAATTTTAATGGGGTCAAATGGTTAATAACTTAAAACATTTAATTGGGTGAATATACTGTATCCATTGAGATTATTGCACTGGATACAAACAGTGTAGGTTAATATAAGCAAAGGAAATGGAGATTTTTTTTATTGTATTCATAACTTCGATGCAATTTGGAGTGAAAAAAAATTAATAATCTCCCTAGAAAAAGAAAGCAAATCGTTGCATAACAAAATAGATAGCTACAACATCATTGTAGTGACATTCCATGGTTAGCAAAATAGAAAGAAAATTTGTTGCATATCAATATAAGTTTCATAAAATAAAAGGATTCACCAAATTAAAGCATTCAAATCATATAAGTTCAGTTACATATTGATATATGTTGAACGGGTTATTACAACAACCCCTTTTCACGTTTCCCAAAATACTCACAAACCCTAGCCACCACCACTTCTAATATCCCACCTCTGACCGATTACCTACCACCTTATAAGCCGACAACCCAAGACATTCCCCTCAAGTCCCCTTCAAACCTAGACCTCACGGACGCCTCCCTTCTGATTACCCTTCTTTAGGGATCCTCCCGATTCCCCCTTTTGTCCCACTCACAAGTGCTGTTCTATTTGTCATTGTCGGGACACATTTTTCCACGTCCAGGCAAAGCGAGCTGCCATGACCGCTTTTAGTGACATTATTCATGCGTTGATGGTTTCCCCACGATCGGAGCTACCAAAGGATACTAGTTGGCTCCGCACGAGTTTATTTTTTACACGTACGACCAAGGGACGACTTCGCACCGTTACCAATGGGTGGGGGTGGGGGGATAACCCTCTCGCTCAGGAGATGGTTGATAAATTATCTCTTCCAACGGAGCCTCAAGCCAGACCTCGCCGCATTGGGTCGCCTAGCAGCAACGAAGTTATAGCGTCGAGCTTCCATTGTCGAGTATCATTCTCCATTGGTTCTTATACGAACGAGGTAGTGTGCACAGTCGTTGAGATGAGGGTGTGACATTTTCTGCTGAGTCATCCCTGGCAGAATGTTCATTCGAGCATATACGACGGGTGTGACAACACCTATACATTCCACCATCAGGGGCAACAGTTTCAGTTGCGACCGATGTGTGAGATTCACCCGCTCGGCCCTCTGCTATCATCATCTCCCATGAGGAGTTGACCATCGAGGTCTCAGATATTAGTCTCTATTATGCGCTTATCAGTCCCATCGGTACCTCGAAGGCAGACGTTCCTCTAGTGATCCGGACCTTTTGGACTCCTATGCCGACACCTGCACCTCGCTAGATGAGTTACCACCGCTCCGTGACATACAACATGCTTGAGATTTGCCTTGCTCGGTCCTTCGCTCTCATTATCTCCCACGAGGTTTCAGATGTTGGTCTCTGTCATGCACTCATCAGTTCTATCGATACCTCAAAAGCAGATGCCCCTCCGGTGATTCAAGACCTTTTGGACTCCTATGTCGATGTTTGTCCCCCGTTAGATGAGCTACCACCGTTTTGTGACATACATGCCATTCATTTTGTGTCGGGAGCTTCCCTCCCCAATTTAACTCACTACCGCATGTCCCCTACAGATCGAGGAGTTACGACGCAAAGATATAGTGACGTAAACTACATGTTAATGGCTAAAAGAAACAAACCAAACCCTAACTTACACAGAGAGAATCAAAAGATGTCTTATATTCAAGAATGAAAAGGTAAGTACAAATATGAGAATGACTACTTGGTAATCAAGTAATTAGCTAAAATGACCAACTAAAAATAAATGAATGCGTAATTCATGGTACAAAGTCTCGGTATCGGACATCCAATTTTCAATTCGGTCGCGGTATGGGGCGATACGCAAAGACACGCTATTTAAAGATCGCAAAAAGTTTCGAAAAAATCTAGAAAATTAAAAAAATATTAATAATGTGGACACTCGAGATACGTTCAAAACCATCATTTAATATGTATTGCATTATACAATTGGTTATACTGAAGCGCGACAAAGTTGTCAGACTCAATATTTATTACTAATTTTCCAATATTCTACAAAAACATCATTTTTAGAATTTTTAGAAATTCTAAGCAGTTTTTGTACAAAACATTATTTTCAAGAATTCTTAAAAATTCTAAACATGGTTTCTATAATTCTAATTTTAAGAATCCTAAACATTTTTTTTACAAAATATTATTTTAGGAATATTTAGAAATTCTAAACACTTTTTAAATAATTCTTAGCATTTTTGTACAAAATATTATTTTCAGGAATTTTTAGAAACTCTTAACATTTTTTTACAGAATTCTAAACATTATTTGTACAAAACATTGTTTTTAGGAATTCTTTGAAAATTTTAACATTTGTTTTAAAGAATTCTAAGCATTTTTTTATGCAAAATATTATTTTTAGGAATTCTTAGAAATTCTAAACATTTTTTTTTGTAAAAAATATTATATACAAACATTATTTTTAGGAATTTTTAGAATTATTAAACGTTATTTTAATAAAACATGTACAAAACCTTATTTGAATATTTGTTTTTTCAAAAAAAAATAATTTAGTCGAACATGACATATACAACAGTTTTTTAGGTCCGCTGAAACTGTCAATACTCATTTTCGTATAGAAAATATTACTTCTTTTTATACAAAATTGTTAACTTTCAGTAGCATTTTTTTAAACTTATCAACAATTTTTTAAAAAAATTGCACTAATGTTTTTGATGATTTGTAAAAATTTAGTACCAATTTTATTAGAAATTAATACCAATTTACTAATATTAAAAAAAATATTTATGTTTTTGAAAAATAGTAAGAGTTTATTTTTTAAAATGCATTTGTTTTTCAAATATAATAATGTCATACGAAAGAAAGATATGCGCAAATAGGAGTATAAACGGATATTCGAAAATTCCCATCCGTTCGATATCTGTATCTGAAAAGTAAAAACGAATACGAAATATGAATACTATATAAAAGTATCCGAGAAAACGGATACGGAAACGCAGGTAACTTGAAGTTTCACAACCCTTACATCTCTTCATCTCTCTCTCTCGCGCCGGGAAAACGATCTTCGGTCCGGCCCACCTGACGGCCTGAACCCCCAACTCGCCGGCCTAAACTCCACGTTCAAGACTCAAGTAAGTTACATGAAAACAGATCTGTCCGACTTTTTTTTTCTTTTTAATTTTATAGATGTAATCAAATGTAAACAATATAGATATACAATTTTTTTATAGATGTAATTAGATTTACAATTTTTTATTTTTATGGTTTGTGTATGTTCTTTATACATATTTACAGTTATTTGGTTGGTGTATGTTCTCAATCTCTATCACAGGTATCTTTTTTTTATGGAGGGGCTTAGTGGGTTTGATGAGGAACCACATTCAAAATCACAGGTATATTTTTTATTTTTATTTTATGGACTGTATTTAATTTAAAAAATGTGTTGTTTATATGGGCATGGACCGAATAGGACCGAAACCAAATACGGACCGCTTGAAAGACTGAAATCGATTATTCCGGTCTCGGTCCATAATTTTCTAGGACCGATTAATGCGGTCCGGTCCCAAAAACACTCCAAAACTGGATTGAACTGGACCGGACCGCGAACACCCCTACAAAAACTGGATATGGATATTATCTGAATCCGAGCGGATACGGATATGGATAGTTGTTTTAACTATCCGGACGAATACGGATACGGATACGACATCCAGATAGTGAATACGGATATGGAAAACATGGTATCCGATCCGTATTTGTTCGTTTATCAATCCTAGCACAAACAGAAGTCTTTAAAAAAACTAAACCACAAACTTAAAAGAAAGAAACAGACGCACACAAAAATAAATACCAAAAAACTAAACCACAAGCAGAAGTCGTACAAAACCCTCTTAACTGGGCAGGATAGAAGAGCCGACATAACATAAACAGGAAACCAAACCCTAATTTTCAATCGTCATCCACAAAGATTAGGACGCGATCGAGGGTTCTTATGTATGGCTGAAGCTTACAAAGTAATTTCACTCAGCTTTTCACTTTCTGCTATTGGTACCGTCTCAGCCGAATCTTAACAAAATCGGACATATTTGCCGATATCTCGCCGATATTTCACAACTCATTCGAGAAATCGCGAGTTTCTAGAAAATGGTATATTTTCTAGAAAGATTAATGCTAAATATTTTATGAAATAAAATGTTTGTAGATAATTATGCGAAACAATGGGGGTAATAACATTTTCGGTCCAATATGTGACATATAGTTATCATAATGAGCCCGAGTCACATCGACCTCAACAAACTCTTTCGATGCTTATACAAGCAACAACTCGGGTGATGATACACTTGATATTACGGTATTTCCACTTCGCGAGCTAGTTGTCTGTAACAAAGATCTCCTAAATAACAGAACCCGCCTTGCAGGGCATTAATAAGGACACGCCTAATGAATGATGACGATCATGTTGTTCTAGTTACGGGATTGACACATACCACATACAAAGCATATGGCTGCCGGATAATAAATTCTTGTGTCCACATATCCAATTATTGGCGAGCCGTGGTTAGGTTAAACCGCTAAAATCCTCTCCTCGTGTCTCAATCACCCCCTTTCCCACAAGTGAATCCGTGGCCAAACGTCTATCCCACTATTCATTGACACCGATGTGAATGATTGCAAGCACTTATATGCAAAATACTGTAAATAAGAAAAAGACACATAATTAGTGTTAAGGTGAATCAACATCAAAGCTTGTCAAATAATTAACCATAAATTATATATTAGATTTACCTCAATCACTTGCCAAAAACAATCAAATGTCCTTTGACTTGAATTATCGTACAAGTCAAAGGCAAAATAAATATGAGCCAAAATTGTTGAACCCTAATCGTATGTTCCTATTTCATTAAATTTTGTAACCATCGTGAACCACTCAATACTACAATAGTCTCCGGTATTGAGGAAGAATAAAAACCCCAATACATGGAAGTAAAATGCCCCGACAACTATTGTTGATGATAAACCATTATCAAAGCAGACATGAGAAACTTTTTCAAAATACTACGTGGAAGACCTCCAGATTACCAAGAAGTATGTGATATCCCAAGAAAATATTCGACGGTAATTTGTTTAAAGTTGGTCCAATCGATCAACGTTCTATTGTCGCTTGAACAATAGATACGTTGGAGTTACCTAAAGAGAGGCTAAATAAAGGAACCCATCCAATCGTATCAAGTACCCCTTTAACTTAGTCAATTTTACAAATTTGGACGTATATCTCATTGACGGAGTTCAGATTATCATCCGGCTTTAACTTTTTTTCTTTCTCGTTTCTTAATCTTACCGCATTGCTTTTTTGACTTAAAAACTTTGGTGAAATTTTTGTAACCGAGAGAAAGAGAAAAAGTGCAGATGGAATAGAATTTTGAGATACTTACTAAACATTTTGTGAAATTAATGAATGGGAGGAGGAAGAAATATCACCGATTCACAAAGTAATTCCTTAAAAAATGACCGAGCAAGCAATTGCAGCAGCTCCATCACACGTTACAGATACACCTCCAATGTGGAACAAGTCAAGCAATCCCCCAAACCCAAAGCAAACCCAAGAAAACCCTAATGATGAATGTGAAGAATGGGAAACAATGGCTTGAGGCTGGCTCTCTACACTCCCAGAGGGACACACCCTCACCAATACCGATATCCAAGATTGGCTCAAATCAAACCATTCCTCTTCTTCCATATCAACAACCTCCAATAAGGTTCTCTTAAATTATATTCATATTCCTTAGCAATTTGTCTCTCTGCATGTTGTTCATGTTGTTTCTATATCCATATGTGACCGTATCAACTGTAAAATTATATCGTTAAATGATTCAAGTATCACTCTACAAGTAATTATGTTACTAATTGTCGTCATCTTCACATATGTTTGTTGTTGAATCTTTATGGCCTTTTTTTTTCACTTAACCTACCCCCAATATCCAAAAATTAGGCATAACCCCCTAAAATTCTGCACAATAAGGCTATAGTCTCCTTCCCTCTTCACCTTTTCTATCAAAACACAAACCTCAAACCTAATTTCTAAAGCCTAAAAATTGCCTAAAAATTGTAAAATAAAAATAGAAATATTCATCTATCATTAGCGGCATTATTCAATCCTTGCCTTAATCCCATCATATGGGGTCGGCCACTTGGATTCTCCTTTTCCATTTTAATCTATTATATGCAATATTGTCATTCAAGTTTAATTCCTTAAGGTCTCTCCTAATAATATCCTCCCACGATAGCTTAGGGTGACCTCTTTCTCTTTTACCCTCTATTTTCAACGATTTTCCTCGTTATATTGTCATTCAAGAATTTTTGTTGTATCCATAACTTCGATGCAATTTGGAGTGAAAAAATTAACAATCTCCCCAGAAAAAGAAAGCAAATCAGTTCATAACAAAATCAGTTCATAACAAAATAGATAGCAAGAGCATCATTGTAGTGGCATTCCATGGTTAACAAAATAGAAAGAAAATTTGTTGCATATCAATATAGGTTTCATCAAGTAAAAGGATTCACTAAATTAAAGCATTCAAATCATATAAGTTCAGTTGCATATTGATATATGTTGAAATCGCAGTTCAAACTTACATGGAAAACTGTAAAAGATGGCCTGCGGCAGAGACGATATGGAGAAGGTTGAAAGCCTTGATTGAAAGAAGAAAGGGTCGGCATTGACTAGAAGAAGGGGCAGCGACGAAGGTTACAAAGAAACCCTAATGGACGAAATGGAGGGCGAGAGAAGTCTGTAATATTTTGTGTTACAGTGTTAGTGAAGTGGTCTGATTGAGAATTTTTTTAACTATTGAGTGTTTGAATTAGTAATAAGTGTTACTACCATTAATAACCTATGGGGCATTTGATGCAGAACACATTTTGGTTCTTATTTAGTGTACTGAAAGTTTTTTGACCTTTATATATACATATATTATATTGGGGATACTCGTGTGCGGGGGACCTTATTCCCCGAGCCCTAACTGAACCCGAGTCGGGGATTACTTCTCCCCCCCATCCTTGATCCCGAACCCGAAATATGACCCCATCCCCGACTTGAATGGGGCGGATACCCCTGGGGACCCGAACCTAACCTGTGAGGAATTTCGCCATCACCAAGTGAAGAAAGTTCAAAATTTGTTGTTAATCTTTGCTCCCTATTGTAATTGGTGTTGTATTTTATATTTTGTACTTTTTGTATGGACGTATTATTGCATTGATGATCCTTCTTGTGCCAGGAAAGAGATGCTAATCAATCTGATCATTCACAAGCTCGATTTCAGCGCACTAATCAATGGCTGCCAGTTTATTCTTGGTTAGAATCACTAGACGCAGATGAGGTAGTTAAGTCGAATGAAATCTTAGACTGGCTTTCTGAGAACCCAGAGGTCAAAGGTGATTTGTATGCCAAACATTCGCGCTATCATATGATGCACTACATTAAAAAGTGTCATGCAAAAATACTGAAGAGAAAGGATAAGATGAAGGTATTAGTCACTTTTCATTTTAAATGTCTGTTGTTTTAAGAGGAGTTGTGTATTTATGCTCTCATAATTAACCATGTCGGTACACCACTTATTTGTCTATGTTGCACCTTTACTTAGAGGTTTATCTAGGACTAGTCATTTGAACTCATATATTTTGTGCATTACATAGCATATCTTAGTAGTATAAGATAATTTCTGAGATTCTTTTTTGGCCTTGTTGATTTTATAACCAGTAGTCTATCAATTATTCTGCATCTGCGTTTTAAATGGTAAAGTATAAGGTTTCTTATTAAAAAAAGTTCAAAGTTCATGGTTGTTTGAAATCATTACTATCAAATATGTTACTTTTGATGCCTTAATCTACGGATACCTTCAGTTTGATTTTTCAAGAACTTAAGGCGGCGGTACTCATATTTATAAGACAGACATTCTGAATATAGAAAATTTAATAAATTGAAATTAAATGAAAAAGAAATAAACTCGATACCAGTACAAGAGTATTGTATTTAAACAAAGACAAAAGACTAAACGAAATAGAGCATATATAAAAGGTCGTACCTAGGGAGGGAAATTGTGTTTGCTATTGCTTTCAAGAGGTATAGGGGTTCAACATGTATGGTGCGTCGTGGTGTGGTTATTGCTGTATTTGGGACTATGATGGTGGTATTGTGTCATTTCTTTTACGTCATATAAAATATAATACCAAATGATTCAGAAGCATAGTAGTTGATCGTTATTTTGTTTTATTTAGTCTTTTACCAAGCGAACATTTTCCTTTAAATAGGGCTTTAGGCCCCTCATTTGGACTCACTCCTTACTTTGAGAATGATAATATAGAAAGAGAAATTCCATTCCTTTTCATTATGTTGTCGTTGTGTAGTTACTAAATTGCTCATGCGCATTAAATTACACATCAAATTGGTATCAGAGCAACGTTTGCTGTTGGGTATCCAAGTATGGATGTAGATGATTTGGAAACGGGGTGGTGCCACCCGAACGAGGCACGAAACACCATTGAAAGCAGCTTTTCTGCAGAGAAGCTTTCCGGTAGTCCTTTCGATCAGCCTCTGACCAACCTTAACCACAATCGGCCTGCCACTAGACCTCTTATGCTACTTGTTCAGTCGCCAAACCCACCAAGAAGGGTTTCCGTCCAGATCAGCCTCTCCTCAGCTCACCAGAAGCAAATTCGGCGTGAAGATGATCCTCTACCGACTCCCAAGTGCATTCCAACTGGATATAGGCACTCCGTCCCTACCGACACAAATCCAAGCCAGATATGTAACTGCCTCACTCCTGCCAAGGATTTCATCTACCCCACCTCATTTCTGCCAAGGATTTCGGCTAGCCCACAAACTCCTCACCTCCATGCCCATTTTTTTGAATGGGTCATTACAACAACCCCTTTTCGTCTTTCCCAAAATACTCACAAACCCTAGCCACCACCACTTCTAATACCCCACCTCTGACCGATTGCCTACCACCTTACAAGCTGAACAAGCTGACAACCCAAGACACTCCCCTCAAGCCCCCTTCAAACCTAGACCTCACGGAAGCCTCCCTTCTCTATGCTGATTACCCTTCTTTAGGGATCCTCCCAATTCCCTCTTTTGTCCTGCTCACGAGTGTTGTTCTATTTGTCGTTGTCGGGACACATTTTTCCACGTCCAGTTAAAGCGCGTCGCCATGACCGCTTCTACTGACATTATTCACGCGTTGATGGTTTCCCCACGGTCGGAGCTACCAGGGGATACTAGTTGGCTCTGCATGAGTTTATTTTTTACATGTACGACCAAGGGCCGACTTCGCACCGTTACCATTGTGTGGGGGTGGGGGGGATAACCTTGTCGCTCAGGAGATGGTTGGTAAATTAGCTCTTCCAACGGAGCCTCAGCCAGACCTTGCCGCATTGGGTGGCTTAGCAGCAACAAATCTATATCATTGAGCTTGCAATGTCGAGTATCATTCTCGATTAGTGCTTACACGGACGAGGTAGTGTCACAGTCGTTGAGATGAGGGTGTGCCTTTGCTGCTGAGTCGTCGCTGGCAGTATGTTCATTCGAGCATATACGAAAGGCGTGACAAGACCTATATATTTCAGCATCAGGGGCAACAGTTTCAGTTACGACCGATGCGTGAGATCCACCCCGCTTGGCCCTCGACTCTCATCATCTCCCATGAGGACTTGACCACCGAGGTCTTAGATGTCGGTCTCTGTTATGCGCTCATCAGTCCCATCGGTACCTCGAAGGCAGACGCTCCTCTGGTGATCTGGACCTTTTGGACTCCTATGCCGATGCCTGCACCCCGCTAGATGAGCTACCGCCACTTTGTGACATACAACATGCTTGAGATCCGCCTTACTCGGCCCTCAGCTCTCATCATCTCCCACGAGGACTTGACCATTGAGGTTTCAGATGTTGGTCTCTGTTATGCAGTCATCAGTACTATCGATACCTCGAAAGCAGACGCCCCTCAGGTGATTCAGGACCTTTTGGACTCCTATGTCGGCGTCTGTCCCCCGTTAGATGAGCTACCACCGCTTTGTGACATACATGCCATTCATTTTGTGCCGGGAGCTTCCCTCCCCAATGTACCTCACTACGGCATGTCCCCTACAGATCGAGGAGTTACGACGCAGAGATATAGTGACGTAAACTACACGTTAATGGCTAAAAGAAACAAACCAAACCCTAACTTTTACAGAGAGGATCAAAAGATGTCTTATATTCAAAAATGGAAAAGTAAGTACAAATGAGAGTACATGGGGTATTTATATGAGAATTATTACTTGCTAATCAAGTAATTAGCTGAAATGACCAACTAAAAACAAATGAATGCGTAATTCATGGTTCAAAGTCTCGGTATCGGACATCTAATTTTCGATTCGGTCGCGGTATCAGGCGATTCGCAAAGATACGCTATTTAGAGACCGCAAATTTTTTTGAAAAAATATAGAAAATTACAAAAAAATAATATTAATAATGTGGACACTTTTAAATACGTTCAAAACCATCATTTAATATGCATTTCACTGTACAATTGGTCATACTGAAGCGCGGCGAAGTTGTCAGATTCAATATTTATTACTAATTTGCCAATATTTAACAATATTTTACAAAAACATCATTTTTAGAAATTCTAAACAGTTTTTGTACAAAACTTTATTTTTAAGAATTCTTAGAAATTCTAAACATTGTTTCTATAATTCTAATCAATGTTTAAAAAGGCGAAAGGCGAGGCGGGGCATTTTAGTCGAGGCGAGGCGTAAGCCTCACCGAAAAGAAAAAAAAAAGCAAAATAATATTATAATAATACTAATAAAATCATAAAAATAAAATAACAAAGAAATATAAAATAAAACTACAAAAAAAATCCTTGAGGACTTTCTCACATAGTTTGACATTTTTTTGTTTCCCCGAGATAACTTTTAAAAAAAAAGTAATTTGAGAAAATCAATTTTGACATTTTGGTCATTTTACAATAAGACAATAAATTAATCAATGCAAAATCAAATTGGCAAAATCATTTTTTCAACTTCATTCACATATTGGTTATTTTATAATATGACAACCTAAGTTTATTAAAAAAAACAGCAACCTTTAAAATATATTAGTTTCTTAAAATATATTCAGTTTAGTTAAAGAAAACATATTAATCTAAGTTGAGAACCAAAAAGGGTCCATAATCAGTGGATAAAACATAGTTTTTACATAATTCAACTACTATTACTAAATTTTACAAAGTTATTAGTAATAATTTTATCCTTCACATCTAAATTATTAGTAATAATTTTGTTTTATATCTGTTTTATATCTTATCCTTCACATCTAAATTATTACTAATAACTTTGAAATAAAACATAGTTTTTACAAAAAAAACAGCAACTTTATTGGGAAAAAACAGTGGATAAAATGAAACATAAATTAAAAAAAAAAAAAAAAAACAGAGACCTTTTTAAAAAAAGTCATATTGAAGTGAATTTATAACATAATTTTTTTTTTACACAAACATTGAATAAAACAAAGTTTTTACCAAAAAAAAAAAAAAAAAAAAAACTAAAAAAGGTTTCTGCCAAAAAAAAAACAAAGGCCGTAGAAGTTTTCTAACCAAATAAAGGCCGGAAACCAAAAAAATAAAAAATTAAAACAAAGGCCGTATAAGTATTTTAACCAAATAAAGGCCAGAACCCAAAAAAAAATTAAAAAAACAAAGTTTTTCTTAACCAAATAAAGGCCGTAGAAGTTTACAGTTATTTTAAACAAATTTAATCACTTTTATTTCAACGGAATGAAGAAATCAACACCAAAATTCTTACCTAGGGACAGACGAAGGCCGGAATGGAAGAAAGTAAGGCCGGAATGAAGAAATCAACGCCGGAATGAAGAAACGATGGCCGGAATGAAGAAACGATGGCGCTAAAAGGTTTTTTTACCCCCAAACTAGAGGCGTGCGCCTCACAGCCTTGAGGCGCACAGCCTCAAGGCGCACCGCCTCAGCCCACAAAGGCGTTAGCCTCAACTTTCACTCATGAGGCTTAAGCCTCTAGGCTATTTTCCCCCGCCTCGCCTCGAGGCGTACGCCTCGGGCACCTTTTTAAACCTTGATTCTAATTTTAAGAATCCTAAACATTTTTTTTACAAAACATTATTTTAGGAGTTTTTAGAAATTCCAAACATTTTTGTAGATAATTCTTAACATTTTTTGTACAAAATATTATTTTCTGGAATTTTTAAAAACTCTTAAACATTTTTTTAAAGAATTCTAAACATTATTTGTACAAGATTTTTTTTTTAGGAATTCTTTGAAATTTTTAACATTTGTTTTAAAGAATTCTAAGCATTTTTTTTATGCAAAATATTATTTTTAGGAATTGTTAGAAATTCTGAACATTTATTTGTAAAAAATATTATATGCAAACATTATTTTTAGGATTTTTTAGAATTATTAAACGTTATTGTAATAAAACATGTACAAAACCTTATTTGAACATTTGTTTTTTCACACACAAAAAAAACTTAGTTGGACATGACATGTGCAACAGTTTTTTAGGTCCGCTGAAACTGTTAATACTCATTTTCGTATAGAAAATATTACTTCTTTTTATACAAAATTGTTAACTTTCAGTAGCATTTTTTAAAACTTATTAACAATTTTTTAAAAAAATTGCACTAATGTTTTGATGATTTGTAAAAATTTAGTACTAATTTTATTAGAAATTAATACCAATTTACTAATATTAAAAATAAATATTTATGTTTTTGAAAAATAGTAACAGTATTTTTTTAAATGCATTTTTTTTTTCAAAAATAATAATGTCATACGACAAAAAGACATGCGCACAAACACAAGTCTCTAGAAAACTAAACCACAAACTTAAAAGAAAGAAACACACGCACACAAAAATAAATACCTAAAAACTAAACCACAAGCAAAATTCGTACCCTCTTAACTGGACAGGATAGAAAAGCCGACATAATATAAACAGGAAACCAAAACCTAATTTTCAATCGTCATCCACAAAGATTAGGGCGCGATCGAGGGTTCTTATGTATGGCCGAAGCTTACAAGGTAAGATGCACTTAACCTTTCACTTTCTGCTATTGGTCCTGTCTCAGTCGAATCTTAACAAAATCGGACATATTTGCCAATATCTTGCTGATATTTCACAACTCATTTGAGAAATCGCCGATGCTATATGATATTATTCAAAAATCAACTCGTGACAAGGAATCGATTCTCGCCCCTGCGATACTGAGTCAACTCGGTCGATTCTGAGTTGATTCGGTCGATGCTTTGAACCATGACCTAATTAGTCCAGACATGGAGACTAATTTCGGAGAGAAAATGCCTAAAAAGAACTAAAAATAGAAAATAGAAATAAAATGAAAAATAAAAGGAAAATAATAATGAATTCCCATCACTTTTACCGTCATCGAAAAAGCTTGCTTTGAGCTTGCAAAATTGGAGAATCGTGTGAGAAATTCCCAAAGTGTGCTTGAAAGGAGAAGCTAAGACTTGCGATGCCAAAATAAGTTCTAAAAATTTGAGAAAGAGTCCATTCTTTAATTGTTGCTTCAAGATTCATCATTTTCCTCTTGCCTCTCATGTCAACCAACGAAAATAGTTTCTACCCGGGTCAAAAACCAAATTTGGTGGTCTTTTTTTTTTGTCCCATCGGACTGCTAGAATGAAGGAGGTGTAGTGGTTCAGACATGGAAGAAGCCGACGTGCCTTGTTTGCCGCCGACCTATTCTTGAGGAGAGAGAGGGTTGTTTGTCTCCAGAAATGGAGCAGACTGGTTTCGGATATTTGACCCGAAGATGGTGGGACCCGATGCTGGCAGATTAGGATTTATGATGACAGACATTCCCCCCCGTTTGAGCTGGTCGACGGGTCTGTCTTGGGGCAGAGGTGCGTTGTCGACAACAGTGGGGGTAGAGGAGGTTGGGCTAAGGTTAGGGTTAGGGTTAGGGTTAGAGTTTTGAATTTAGGAGAATTGTTGCATGAAGCCGTCAAATTGTTCTTGTTGTCGTCGTAACACCTTTATTCTTCGTTTGTTCTTCTCTTCCGTTCATGCCAATTGTTCCTTCAATTCTTGAATCTCTTCAACTTGAGGTTTGGATCTCTTCAGAGCAATCGAGAAAATAACGTATGATTTTTTTGATACACTACACACACCGATATAAACTAACACACCGATATAAACTAACACATGAACACCAATGTTTGGAGCGACACCCGCTCTGATACCAATTTGACGTAAACTACACGTCAATTGCTAAAAGAAGCAAACCAAACCCTAACTTATTGAGAGAGAATCAAAAGATGTCTTATATTCAAGAATGGAAAAGTAAGTACAAATGAGAGTACATGGGGTATTTATATGAGAATGATTACTTGCTAATCAAGTAATTAGCTGAAATGACTAAAAGGACCAACTAAATACAAAAGAATGCCTAATTAGTCCTAAACAAGCTTGGAGACTAATTAAGGAGAGAAAATGCCTAAAAAGAACTAAAAATTGTGTGACCAGTTTCTTATTCGGGAGAGCATGTCATCGTGTGCTGTTCCAACTTTGCTTGCTCCAAAGGACGGGAGTTGGCGTATGTGCATAGACAATCGCGCCATCAATAAGATCACTATTAAGTAGGGGTGCACACGATTCGGTTTTGTTCGGTTTTACTACTAAACCAAGCTGGAACCGAAGTTGACCTGAATTGGAATCTGAATCGATGTGAATTAGAACCGAACCGAACCAAACCGAACCGATGGTTCTTGGGTTGGTTCAGATCGGTTTTCGGTTGTGATCACATTTTTAATAAAATATTTCAATCATCTCAGAAATACTTTTTTAACCTAAAAACACTATTGGCCCTTGATGTTTTATCATCATCAAATATAATTTTCAAGTTGGTCCCTAATCTTTTATCATATTTTAGTAACTAACATTCGAACATATTTAAATATCAAACCCACTTCCAGAAATTGAAACAACTAATATAGACCTGAGTAATTACTAAATGTCTTAATATATAAAGTCACAAACATAAAATAAATAACACTAGAAAAACAATATTAACAGTTCACGTTACACTTGAAAAACGAGCTTAACATTTCACATATCACAACCTTACAAAACTTCATCCAACAAGCCTAAAAAAACAGCACCAAATGTCCTAAAAAACAGCAAAAACAGCGCCCAAACAGCTGCTTGACAGCACCCAAACAGCACCTCGACAACAATCAAACAACACCCAAACAACACCTACAAAGTGAAAAGATAAAGGTAAAAACAACAATTTTGTACAAATAAAATTATCATATAAACAATTCCACCTAAAAATTGAAAAAATGAAGGTAAAAACAACAATTTTACCTTAATAAGGAGGATTTGAGAAAACACTAGCAAGCCCGGGATCTTTCGTAATGACGGAAAAATATGACAATCAAATATGTAATGATAATATTGAATAACAATTAACATAATAAATTAAGTGACATGTTATGTTAATAAACTTACAAGACTCAAGGTCACTCTTCTCATCTCAACATCAATAAGAATTGGTGATGAACGTCACCATTTTGTGCACATATTAAGCATTCCGCAATTTTAGGAGTTAAAGAGCTTTGGAATTGGTGATCAAGCACACGTCCTACGGTGCTAAAAGCTGATTCAGAGGCAACCGTAGATACCGGGATAGCCAAAACATCTCTTGCAATTAAAGAAAGTACCGGACACCTAGTGCAATTGAGCTTCCACCAACTCAATATATCAAAGTTGGCGCCATCTTTTTACATAACTAAATATTTATTAACTTCGAATTTAGAATCCACATTTTCTTCATCTCTCATACTTTCAAGCATTTGATAATGGATGAACATTCTAGATAAAAGGTCTTTAATTCGCGTACCCAAATCATTAATCTTTTCCATATGATATATTTTTGAATAACAAAATTTCACATATTTCAACTTGTATCCGGTATCTAATGCCACCGCAATTAATAACATCATGTTCATTTTGTCAATGTTCCCCCAATACTTCTCAAATTTGTCCTACATCTTGATTGCCATTATACTAAATGTCAAATCACTATTTTTATTCCATTGGGACAAAATTGCTTCAATTGCACAAATATCATGAATATAATGATTTGCAGTAACATATAAAGACTCTGAAAATGCTTTGTTATATCATAAAAAACTTTTAAAAATTTGGCCAAAACACGAGCATTTTGCCAATCTTTATCAACAGGAGCCCCTTCCTTGAGATCGGAAGCAAAGGTTGTTTCTTGATCATCCACCATCCTTTCAAATGCCCTTAGAAACCTAAGTGACGTTTCCAACATAATGTAGGTCTTCCACCTCATAGGAATGTAAAGGCAAAGGGTGGTATCTGATGGAAACTTCTCTTGAAGATGCTGTTTGGGGTGAACTCCTAATGTACCTCACGGCTCCACGGATTCGGACAATGGATGATTCCACCTCTTTCATTCCATTTCTCACAATTAAATTTAAAATGCGAGCACACCATCTCATATTAGAAAACTCTCCATTTAACACAATAATTTTTTTTTGTAAGTTTCTTTTTCAAGTGACCAATAACGGGATCATTTGAAGGCGCATCATAAATTGTCATAGTGAAAACCTTTTCAATACCCCATTCAATCAAGTACGACTTAATGGCTTGTCCTATACACCCTTGTGACTATGAATGACAGTAAAATTCATTTTTTTATGCAATTTCCATTTTAAGTCAATAAAATGTGTCGTGAGCACCATGCTCATGTTTTGCAAAGAATTTTGATTTGTTGCTATACTCAAAGCCTTCTTCACATCCTTTTTTAAAGCAACATACGAGTCCAAACAATCCCAAGCTATAATAGTGCGCGACCCATTTTGAAACTTAGGTTGACAAACAACCAGAAAACTCCTAAATCCTTCACACTCAACAAATTTAAACGGTAGCTTATCATTGATGATCATTTTAGCAAGAGCATCGCGACACCGACGTTGATCAAATTTTCAAGAACTGAGTTTGCTTTCTTCCTCTTGTCCTTCATTTGTGTCCTTTTGAAAAGCCAATGTCTTTTGTTTTTTAATCATTTAAGGGATATTGCTTACATTTTGACAAATGTTTCCACAACGTGATAGTGCCATTAGTGCTAGAATAAGCATACTCAGATGGACAGTAAAGATACACATCCTTATTAGGTTTGCTAGCATCTTCTTTTTCAACCTCATTGAAATGATCTCAAATATCATATTTACAGGGCCTCTTAAAAGCTACCTAAGTTAGTGCTTGTGATACAACAATAGGGGTTCCAATTGTTTGCTTGGACCCCGCCGTTTCACGTTGAGATTGAGGCGGAGGTGTAGTGCCACCCATACTTGACATTTGAAAAACACATAAGAAAATGAAAAACATTAGCATAATATTACTCAAGGTTCCAAAAGGCGCGAGGCCTGGTTGAGACATAGCGGTCAAGCCTTAGGAGCCTAGGTGCGCCTAGGCAAAGCGTAGACGTAAAAAGGCGTTTTCCCTTTTTTTATTATTTTAATTATTCTAAGGCTAAAATAATACATACCTTGAATTTTGAAAATATATTTGTATGTTTGGTAGCCATTTTTCTCATATGCATGCTCCATAATCAATATTCAAAATGTATTTCTCAACATTTAATAAGCAATATACATGTATTTTTCATCATTCCATAATCAATATCAATAATCATTCAATGATTAATAATCAATAATCAATAAAAAATGATTCAATATATGAAATGTATTTTTCACCGTTCAAATGTCAAAAGTCGGTTAGCAATGTTACGTTTTTTTTTTGAACGAGAGGTAGAGAGGTTTGAGATATTGTTTGTCTTTTGATTGTTTTGGACGAGATATTGGTCCGACTTTAAAAAAAAGTTTTTAAAAGGCGATATCGTTTCACTAAAACGCTTTTTTTTAAAGGGCGGCCGTTTCTCCCAAGCCTGAAGCCTAGGCGCGCCTTTTAGGACACTAATATTACTATAATATAAAATGTAATAAAATACAGAATATAACAATAATGCTTGAAAATGCATAATTGAAAAAAATTGTGTAACACTTGTATAACACAAAGAAATGACAATATAACAATAAAAAAATAATATAACACAACACAATATTACTATTCTTCAAGACGTGTCGTGTGTATTCAAACAGAAAATCGAATGTGGTAAATCGATTTTCAAGCTTCAAGCTCCATAACTGTGGTAAATTGATTTGTTCAAGAAAATCGATTTGTTCCAGAATCGATTGGAACAATTGATTTGACGTAAACTACACGTCAATGGCCAAAAACAAAATAAATACAAATTCTAGAGAGAGAATCGAAGAATGTCTTATATTCAAAATGGGAGAAATGTCCTCAAATGAGGAGTACATGTGTATTTATATGGGTGTAATTACTTGTTAATCAAGTAATTACCTAAAAGACTAAAAATGACAACTATTAACAAAAATATACCTAATTAGTCCCAAACATGCTTGAAGGCCAATTAAAAGAGATAAAAGAAATAAAAGAAAACTAAAATAAAAGGAAAACAAAATGGGATTCCCATCACTCTCCCCCCTTCAAAAAGAGTTTGTCCACGAACTCAAAGAGGAATGCCCACCGAGTTAGGCTCCAAAATAGTGATCAAAGCATGTCGGGGAGGCTCCTCAGACTCATCAAGGTACTTCTGTGGGTGCTCCATCGCTAAAAAAGCACGACGACGTGGAAGATAGCACTTGGAAGCTCGATGTCCAACGTTGTCGCAATTGTAGAATCAGAATGCGAGAGGACCCAAATGTGGCGTTGCGGGGGGTAGATGTGACTGGAGTAGTGGTAGAGGAAACCGTCACTGGAGAAAAGAGCAGTAGCAGTGGCCGACGGAGGTGGAGCTTAGGAGGATGGTGGAGCCGCTGGTGCCATGTGATAAGCCTCGACCTTGGTAGCATACTTAACGCCTTCAGAAAGGTCGGTATCTCTCGTAGTTCCAAATTTTGGTAAATATATGGCTGAAGACCCAAAATATAGCGACTGATCCTCTTTTTCGGGAAGACGAGCCTGGGTGTAAAGAAGTTGTAACTACTCGGTATACTCTACCACAGTAGATGTCTCCTGAAGGAGGGACTGGATGCAAGCAAAATGGTCGCGCTCATACGTCGACGGGATGGATGAGGTTATAATAGCGGTCATTAGCTTTGGCTAAGTCTGGATAGGAGGTATCCCGGCTGCAGTCCGTCGATAGAAAAGATCATTCCGCCAAACTCGAGTGAATCCCTAAAATTTGGTGGCAGCAAGGAGAACACAAGAGCGACCCTGAACCCGTTTATAGTAAAAAATCGTCTCCATATAAGTTAACCAATCAATCATGTCATTGGGGAGAATCGTCTGTAGGAACGTCGATTCGTATAACCCCGTGGAGACTCCGAGAAAGTAGATGGAGCGCCATAGATAAAGGGTCTCCATCCTGATGAGCATCAAGGCCTATCACATCACCTGACACAGGTGCGGCATAATAAGGACGACATCTGGGCAGGTGGTGGACGAGGAGGGGCAGGCTGGGCTATTGGAGGTGCTAGATGACTGTGAGGATAATGTGGACACGTGCCAATCAAATAGCCGAACTCACCACAATAAAAGCATTGGCGGTCCCGTAATAGTACGAACTGAGGAGCACTAGGCGGAGGAGGGATCCACTCCAAAATGTTGCGGCGTGTCCCCCCAGTGTCGAAGGATGAAAAAGAGTCCGTGTAGAGCAGGGATGAAGAAGATTATGATGGGAAGGCGTATGATGCAATAGGGGTGGTGGGTGGGGGTACGGAAATGGGTCATAAGGCTCTCCACGGTGATTTAATGGAACGGGCGGTGCGGGTAGTCGGACGGGGCCAAGATCAGGTGGACGGTTGAGAGGGTAGGAACTTCCGGTTGGGGCACCGAACACTTCAGGTAGGGTTGTATTCGCGGGTAGACCGAACAACCCAGTTTTTGCAAGTGAGTCGGGTTCTCGGGTATGGTCGAGAGGGTCGGCGGGTCGGGGTAGATGGAATTCCTGTGTGGTTCTAAAGTCAGGGCGAGTTCGAGGTTGGCGGACGGTAGGCAGATCAGGTCTGGAAAACCCGAATGATCGGGTGGGTCATAAAATCCAAGAACTCTAAGGGATTCTGAAGTCGGATTTTGGCCGACTCCGTAGTAACCGGAAAAATCGAATGGGTCGATTTGCCTTGATTTTATAAGGGTTTTGGCATTTAGAATAAGGCCGGGGCACTCGGGAAAATAATCGGCGCCGGGTCTTCCTCGACGTCGGTCGAGGCCTGATGTTTTCTCGAGGAATTCAGCCGCTGCTTTTTTGCCGACTGATTCAGCAATTCCGCCTTACCCATGTTGGCTGGATTCTTGAAAGATGCCGAGGGCATCTGATCGGGTAGCAATTTCGAGATGAACAACTGTTCGACCGGGCCAGGGAGGTCGGGAAAGTCAGTTGAGGCGGGAATATCAGAACTGGGTCGGGAATTCAAGAACAGGGCTTGGTCATGAATTCGCCCGACCATGGGCTGTCCTAGCTTCTGATTGGGTACTCGAGGGGATCGAAAATTCCGATCAAGGCTAGTGTTGAATTCCGCCCATCGTTATGTGCTGATTTTTCGGTAATGGCCTCCTTTCCGGGTCTATGTGTGGTGGATTTCGGTGGAACATTCATGGTGGTGGGTTGTTGAATTTTGGAGGAGAGGCGCTGGAAGAGGGCTTCAAATTGTTGTTGTTGGGTATCAAATTGTTGTTTTTATTGTTGCTTTAAGTTTTGATTGCTTTCTCTCATTCTTGGATTCCTTTCCTCAATTCTTGATTGATCACGTCTTGAAATCAATTCGCTTTTTTCGGCGACATTGAGAATAGTGTATGATTTGTTGATATTCTACACACCGATACGTCGATACACCAAGACACTAATGTTGGAGCGATACTCGCTCTGATACCAATTTGACGTAAATTACACGTCAATGGCTAGAAACAAAACAAATATAAATTTTAGAGAGAGAATCAAAGAATGTCTTATATTCAAAATTAGAGAAGTGTCCTCAAATGAGGAGCACATGGGTATTTATATGGGTATAATTGCTTGCTAATCAAGTAATTACCTAAAAGACTAAAAATGACAACTATTAACAAAAATATACCTAATTAGTTCCAAATACGCTTGGAGACCAATTAAAAAAGATAAAAAAAACTTAAAAAAAAACTAAAATAAAAGGAAAACAAAATGGGATTCCCATCGTGATTTGTTCAAGAAACTCCGCAACCTTCAAGAAAATCAATTGGAACCACTGATTTTTGTGACCATTGTTGTGGCTTGGAACAACCGATGCGATTGCAACCTTTAAGCTCCAGAATCGATTTGTTCAACCGTGGTAAATCGATTGGAACCACGGATGCGACTTGTGGGGTTGGTGATTTTTGGGGATGATGATTTGTGGGTGGGGCACTGTGGGTGGTAAATCGCTGTGAGAAAAAAAGATACGGAGAGGGTGAGTGAGGGGTGTTGTTATGGGTAGGAGAAGAGAGTGAGAGGGGTGAGTGAGGGTGAGGGGGCAGACGAGAGAGAGGGATTGGGAGGGAGGGGGGAATGAGTGTGTGAAATGTGAAACGGCTAGGGGTTTGTTTATTAGGAGGTGAGCAAAAATATTTTACATATATATGAAGGATATTCGGTTCGGTTTCGATTTATTATCGTTCTCGGTTTTGGTTCGGTTCAGATTTTTATTAGGAACTGGCAACTGAACCGGAAAATCGTTTTTTAAGTACCGAGACCAAACCAATTGGCTTAAAAACCGAACTAACCCAACCCAATACACCTGGTTTGGTTTGGTTTTTCGGTATTCCGGTTCCCCTACTGTTAAGTAATGCTTTTCCATTCTCAGGCTCGAGGGTTTTTTGAACCAGTTGCACGAGGCTCGAGTCTTCCCTAAATTGGATCAGGATGCGATCGGGGGACAAGTAGAAGACCGCCTTCAAGACGAAGGATGTATTATATGAGTGGACAGTGATGCTCTTTGGACCGTCTAATGCTCCGTTCACATTTATGCGAGTTATGATTCAGATTCTTTGGCCGTTAATGGGTAAATTTGTGGTGGTATATTTTGATGACATCCTCATCTACGGTCGATCAGAGGAGGAACATCTAGATCACATCGCCCAGGTCCTAGATGCTCTTTGGGCTAAGCGTTTCTACCTTGCTCTGAAGAAATGCACATTCATGGTTCCATCCGTTACATTTTTGGGTAATGTCGTGCCAGGTGAGGAAATTCGCGTAGATACCTTTGGTATAAGCAATAGTTGATTGGCCTATGCCTAACTCAGCTCCTAGGTTTGCACCTTCCACGCCCTCACGGGTTTTTAACGGCGTCTTGTTGCGGGATTAAGCACAGTTATGGGCCCCATTATGGATTTATCGTCAGACAGAGAGTTTTCATGGACTAATGGGGCGGACTAGGGGTGTTCAAAAAATCGTCTGGACCGATGGATCGAACCGACTTTTTTTTATTTTTTTCTTAATCGGTCCGATCTGGTTTTATCTTTTGGCTAACCGACATAGTCGGTTCGGTCCTCGGTTTCTCGACTCAAAACCCGCATTTGGATCGACCCAGACCGATTGTGTATATATATATATACATATATATATATATATATAGATAGATAGATAGAGAGAGAGTCTAGCTCCTGTGCGGATTTATGTAGGCGGATAGAATGCGGATTGGCTATCGTCCAAATAAGTCTTTGGACCGCGTTTGTCTTTTATGGGCCGCCTGGGGACCACTCTCTCTTTCGAAGGTTTTCTAGGAATATAAATTTTTACCCCAATAATTTCTAGAGTCTTTTAAGCTTACTTTAAAGTCTACCTTAGTCTGGAACGAGGAATGGTTCGTGGCTTGCTCTTAAGCTATTTTCGTCATTATCATACTGTATTTCAGAATAGTGAGGATTGTTTGTATAAATATTTTCCTCAGGGTGTCTAGAGATTTCAAGAGGTTTTGAAGGAAAATAACCTAACCTTAAACACCTTATGCGGTATCGAGGTTTTATCTGTCTAGTCTTCGTATATATCTGATTAATAATATGAATTATATTGTTTTCTATAAATTCGTCTAAATCACTATCAGCGTAGGATGACAAAAATCTTCTATATGTTCTTGTTGAAGCTGTTTCTACGAATTTAAGGAGTCGATAAATTCCTCCTGATCTAATTAGGATAGTTCTTGTTTCAGCTAACCTTTTGTATCTAATATATTTTAATACGTCTATAGTATATCAGGTATTGAAAGTTCTTCTGCAAAATCTACAATTCTTAAATCATATCTGAAGAGATCACGGATCTCTGTTCTAATTATTTCTATTTTAGGTACTTCTTTTGTTAACCACTCAATAATTTGGTTTATATATTTATATGTACCTACTGCGTATATTAAAGCAGTTTCTATAAGTAGTTTATCTGAGGGGTCTGTAAGAGCCCACTCTTGGATTTCTTTTGTTAAGTCTAGATTTGTTTGATTAACCAACCTCAAAAAAATCAGTAGTTATCTGAAGGCTCATGCAAGTATTCTAAATTTTAACAATAATTTTGAAATAGTTAGGGGTTTGGTTCGAGTTTATACCTTCCTTACGGTCCGCAATTTCTTTATCTTCTTTCCTTCTTCTCTTCAGCTTGTTACTATTATTCTCCGGTCTGTGCCTCCTGCAACTCTCTTTTTATGTGTCGCACCTCAATCCACTAGTTTGGTGTTGGACCCGTTTCCTGCCTGTACGCCACCACGCCTAATGCCAACCTGGTTAACGGCTGTTGGCAAATTGGCACCTGACGGCGACTCAACAGTATAACATCTACGTGCTACACAGAGGTTCCACAAAATAGTCCTCTATGAACAGAAAGTTGGAGACGATTGGAGAATAATAACAACGTAACAAAAGAGATTTCTGGAAAAGAAAATACTTTTATTGCATTGCATAAGTAGATACAAATCTCACCATTCCCCTAACTATGAGAGGTTTACTCACTCATATACATATTACTCTCTACTGAGCTCTCTCTCTCTAGATATCCCTTACAAGTCACTGGACGCTCCCTTTGATAATTGAAGGGCGCTTACAGTTTGATTGGCAACCGGTTGAGAAAAACAAACTGGTGAAATAAAAACAATAATTAAAGTCTTTAATGATTTGCTTTACATAAAGCAAAACTGTCGTCTTTCTATAATTTCTTTCGGTGGCCTATACAGGTCTATTTCCTCCCGAAAAGCACACTTGTCCATATGTGATATTTTGGACGAATCTTATGCTTTTTCAAAAGGCATACAGTCTTGAAAATAATTCATCTTGGTGGCCCTTGTCTATCACGTGGGAGTCTAAATAACTGAGTCTTCAGTCTT
This sequence comes from Sambucus nigra, assembly GCA_949130495.1. Classification (NCBI taxonomy): domain Eukaryota; kingdom Viridiplantae; phylum Streptophyta; class Magnoliopsida; order Dipsacales; family Adoxaceae; genus Sambucus; species Sambucus nigra. Next base: position 397,623,089 of record OX422224.1, read on the forward strand.
CAATAATTCACTGATTATGGTGGGACCCTTCACTGTCCCATCAGTTGTCCTTTCAGCGCTATCTTTATCTAGTAGGGCGATATTGCTGTTGAAATATTTGTCAATGAGGCCTACCACTCTAATACTGGCTGGTAAAGCTACCTCTACCACATCTTTGGATTCTTTCTTGAGTCTTCCATTGAATGGTTATTCTGTTTGAATAATCTTCTTTATGGTAAGCAGTGTACCATCTTTCTTCACTTGTTAGTAACTCCATGATTTATATTGTCTCCATAGCTTGGACAATCTGGAGTTTGGACTTGTCTACATTTAGGTCTTTTGTATCGTCTTCAGATAGAATCTCAACGTCTTCAATAGAATAAGTGGAGAATCTAATGAGTTTAAAACCAACAACTCTCATTCCTTTACAGGAACTTGGAGCAATTTGGTAGATTTTGGCAAATAGGGGAAGAAAGTCTTCTACCTTCTTAATATACTCATGGGCAATCTTACCAAGAGTAATAATCTTCGAAAGTCTTTATCTGAATGAGCCCAATGAACGCATAGTCGGCAAGAGTTATGTGGGCCATCTTTGCTTCTCCAAAAAGATAAATTTTTGGAATATCTTTAAAGAAGCCTCGAAATATTAGGGCATCTCCATTAATCTTAGATAATAGCTTATTCAGATGTTCAATAATGCCATCACCTTCTATCCGACAATATTCTGTAAATGGAAGATTATTATGACCAAATGGTATAACAATCTTAATCTTAAAAGCCTTTTGCAGATAACAAAAATTATCAACTGGTCTAATTTTGGAGGATTCTCCAAGAGTCTGAGCATACGTTTGAACCTGCGGTCTAGGAGTAGCAAGTTGAGCCACTGCAAGCCTTTGAAGTCTCATGAATATGGCAACAACTACCAAATCCTGTTTGAATTCTACCCATAGTCTATTTTTAACATGCCACCATAGGGCGTCTATAAGAGTATTTTCGTCATCAGAAAATTCTCGTTTATATTTGATCAAATCTGGGTATCCTTGGTCTGGTCTATATTGGGGAATATACATTCTCCCGATAAGTCTATTCTGGGCAATGATTTCATTTCTAGATTTTTCAGGTGGAACTAGAATGTCATCAAAGCTTTCTAAGATTGGTCTTTCTTGAGAGTCTTGAATATGGGTCTGAGTCTGTCTTTGCATTCTACCAGCATTTGGTCTTACACGTCTAAGATAGTCTGCAACGTCTTCTTTATTTAGTATGTTTATTCCAGGGAACTCATGATGTCTAAGTCTTTTGTTTGTAACACAAAACAAGAGATAACATTAGTGTAAGCAAACATATGTTCTCTAGATATGATGTCTGGAATGGTTTTTTTGCTTCCCTTAATATGAATAACAGAGAAGTCATAACCATTAAGCAATTGTTGCCATCTAATAAGTCTATTAGTCATTTATTTGGATAGGTAAGTCTTTGAATTTTACTGCATAAGAAGAGTCAGTATAGCCAGTAAAATGTTTAGGATTAAGAAAAAGCATATATTTTTCTATTGCCCTTACTATAGCTAGAACTTTTTTTTCATGAGCTGTATATCTTATTTCTGGATCAGTAAAAGCTTCAGAACTATATCTACAAAGTTTCTTCTTTTTAACCCGGTGATCAATGGCTCCCCATTGTTTATCAGATGCATCTGTTTCTACTATAAACTGGTCTTCAGCATTGGGCAGTTCAAGTAAAGGAATATTTTTGATCGCTTCTTTGATTTGTCTTATAACTTCAAAATCGTCTTTTGTCCAGTTAAAATGATTAGTTTTATCAGTTCCTTTTAATTTGGAAGTTAGTCTTTGTCTTTTTAAAACAATGTCTTTAATAAAGTCTGCAGCACAATTAAGCAATCATAAAAATGATTATAATTGTTTTCTATCCTTAAGTTGGTCTTGAAATTCAAGAATCTTTTTGGTTATGTGTTCTGCTAAGGATAATTTTCCTTTATTAATATGTATTCCCACAAAGTCTATTTCAGTCCGAAATAATTGTATTTTCTTTTTAGAAATAACAATTCCATGTTTGTCTAATTTTAGAATAATCTTTTTAAGATGGTTTATATGTTCTATCTAAGTCTTGCTGGCTATAAGAATATCATCTATGTAAACAAGGCAAAATTCTGAATAAGCTCAAAAAATATTATCCATACGTCTCTGGAATACTTGGGGGCATTCAAGTATCCAAATGGCATTGCTAACCATTCATATTTTTCCTTGGGGGTCACTAAAGGCTGCCCAAGTAATACTGTTTGGGTGCATCTTAATTTGCCAGAAGCCTGATTTGCAATCAAACTTGCTGAATATAATTCTATCTTCAATCAAATTGATTAAATTATTCTTGTCTGGTATCTTATAAGAATCAAATTCACAATTCTTATTAAGGTTTCTATAGTCTATGACCATATGTCCTTCTCCTCTCTTTCGTTCAGACTCATTTTGAACATAGAAGGCAAGACTATAATGTCTACTTTTGATTTCTCTAACAATTCCTAGAGTAAGCATTTCATCTCTGTCTTTCTTGAATTCTTCTCTGTCTTGTTGTGAATATCCTTTTTTGTAAGTTCCACCATTAATAATAGCATCTGAATTATTAGGAATAATTTCACAATAACTTTGGTCTTTGTCCCACTTATCAATGGGATTTTCTCCTAAAGTAGGCTGCTAATTGTCTAATCTTTTGTTTTTCTACTTCTATATCCAATTTCTTTTGTTTGGATATAACTTGGACCTTTAATAAGGTTTGTTGGGTTTGATCTAAAATGACTTGTTGTATAAGTGCTATTTGCTTATAACACTTTTGGTCTGGACACTTGCGGTCTTTTTGCAAGGGTTTAGTTATTTCTAGGGCTTCTTGTTGGTTTGTTGGTCTAGGTCCACAATGCTTAACTGAAATACTCTGATGGGATATTTGTCTATAATTAAGTTTGACCTGCATAAGGTCAAAAGCAGTCTTGAGATCAATAAGAGGAGCATTAATGTTAAATTCCTCTGTATCACTAAGTAATATCTTATCATTATACTGAGTATAAGGATGATATTTATTAATAAAGTCTTGTCCTAAAATAATGTTTCCTGGGAAATTTGGACGAGGCTCCATTATCCAAAATCGATGATTTACAATTTTGTTAGTTGGATTTCCTAATTTAAAATAAATAGGAATAGTCTGAAAATATGAGGTAAATAGTTCTCCATTAGCTACCTTACTATGGATCTCTTGATTGCTGTCTCGGAAATAATCTTCAGGGAAGGCGTTAGCATTACAAATACTCTGAGCGCATTCTCTATCTATAAAAGCTGAAAGTCTTTTAGGATAATCTTTATGTTGTATGAATAATTTTACAAAACAAGCATGTGGTTTAGTAGAAATTCCTAAATTATTTTTTTCTAAAATAGATATTTCTTTATGGGGTTTATCTATAAAATCTAATGATGTTAAGTCTTCTGTACTACTATCAGAGCTACTACCTTCTAATTCATAGGAAATTCCCTTTCCTTTTATGTCTTCATTTTCCTGCAATCTTTTGGCTACATTTCAATCAATGTCTTGATAATATGTTTTAATATCTTGGTCTATTTGAGCATCATACTGGGTAGTATAAGCTGCTTTAAATCTAGTTCTCCAACAGTTTTCATGGTAGTATAATTGATAAATAACACAAACCATAAATAATTCTGTTTGTATAGTCTCAAAACATTCAACACATCTAAAGTCTTTCTTGCTACATTTCATTTGAAATGTGCAATAATGTTCTTCTGGGTATATATGTTAGTAACTCAGGATTACTAACTGTCCATCTTTTCTTTAAAAGGGGGCTTAATATACATTTATACCAAGCTTCTTCAAAATCTATATAATCATCTTCTTGATCAGTTTGCATCAGTTATAAATCTAGAGTGTCTTGAGAGTCTTCATACTCATCAGTATCACTATTATAGTCTTCTGAATCACTATCTGTATATGCACTATAAATACTAGCATTGTAATCATTTTCTATGTCTGATATTTCTATAGCATATAGGATATCTAATTCTTCTTGATCTGCAAAGTCTAGTATTGTATTAATAATCTTAATACTTTCTTTATCTTTCTTGTTAGGACAATCCTTAGCAAAGTGTCCTTCTTGGCCACAAGTCCAACATTCTATGGTAGCAGTCTTAGATTGGGCTACTTCTTTTTCCTTTCTATGATTAGTAACTTTCTTATGTTTGTCGGTATTCTTTTTAAAATACTGTCTTTATATTTCCTTGGAAATCCTAAGGGTCTGGCTTTAAACTTATTTTGTTTCCATTCTAACTTGTCTTTTTGGAATTTTTAGATTCACTTCCACATCTCCATTGGATTGGAGCAATATCTTTTTCGTCTTTAATTGGATGAATCTGTTTGAGTTATATCTTTCCTTGAGTTATATCTCGTCTTTTAGATATGATGTTGTCTTTGGCAAAACTGATTCTTTCACCAATGGAGTTATTCTCAACTCCAGCAACTCCTGGCAAATTCCTGTATTCATTGATTAGGATTTGTCCAATAGCTGGTATCTTTCTAAAGTATTCATCTTTTAAAGTCTCCAAATTCTTTAATTTGGTAATATAGTTGTTCATAATTGTTGCTATATGCATTGATTTTATCTAATTTGCAAATGTTAAGAAGAGCTAACTTAGTTTTTGCTAGGTCTTGTTCATTGATTTGAGCTAAATGTCCAGCTCCAATGAATTCGGAAGTAAATAATTGAATATATTCTTCAATTAATCGTTCTTCTAGGTTTTCTTTCATTTTCTCAATCTTAACTAGGGATTCTGCATCTGTAGCTTGTCTTAGACTGTCTAAATAATCTTTTGCAATACCTCTGATGGATTGTTCAGCGTATTGTTTACATGAACTTGCATCCCATTGTTCATTAGATGCAAAACACATTTTCATTTGATTACGCCATTCGTCTGAGGATTTCTTTCTATCTTGAACATTGTCTAAATTAAGGTATATCCCAACTGGATTTATGACTTGACTTAATAGGAGTAAAACTCTTAATCGGAGTAAAACTCTTAATCGGAGAAAACTCTTGCCACTAGTTGGAAAGTCTTTTATATAATCTGGTTTGATCTTTACCAAAGTATTTGAATATATAGGAATATTTATTACTATAGGTTTACTAAAGAGTCTAGGAGCATCATTTAACCTACTAGTGGTTCCTATTTCTTGCTTAGGATTGACCTCTGTAGCTGACATTAGTCTTTCTTCACCTTCGTCCATTAGTCTTATCTTAGATTTCTAAGAAGTTCTTTAGTATTCTTAGATTATTTTAGCTTTAATATATATGCTCTTGAGCTATCATATTAAATCTATCTCTGTCTTGGAACCTAATATAATGACTTCTATTAAGGTGTTCCTTAAATGTCTTCATATCCAATTCTGAGGGATTATGCCCAAAGTTTTGGATTCTAGCTTTTTGTTCAAATGATCTTCTAGGTCTAATTACTTGAGCTTGTCTTGATAAGCTAGAGCTAGCTTTATTACTACATTCTCCTTCCGAAGGATCATTGATTATGGCTTCTCCCATATTTCTAAATCTAATTTCTTTTATGTGGACATTTTTACTAGTAATCTTAGGGGGACCAAACTGGATAGTAACATTTTCAGTGACATCGTCTTGCTTATAAACAAAGGTTTATTCTGTATAACCTTAGTTTCTTGGAATTCTGACAATTGCCAAAGAGTCTTAGTTTTTTCTTTCACAAGTCCAGTATTTTTAATACTGTAAGTATGATTGAAGTCTGAATTTAAGTCTACCGCTAGGAATTCCTGATTGCATTCCTTCATAGGGGAATTGGGAAAATTTCACATAGCTTTGAAATTCTATATTTATATTAGCATTTGGGATAATATAGTTTTCATAGCCACTAGCATATAAGATTAACTTAAAATGTTTGGCTGTGTCTACGGTTACTGTAAATGCTAGGATGACATTAAAATATCCTATATTATCTGACATATCTAATTGGGCTATCCCAATAAGGCTTTTCTCAAAATCTTTCCATCTTTTGTCTACTAGGCAACATAATATGCTGATATTATTTTGAGGTCTATGTAATCCTCGGATTCTTGCTTGGAAGATCCAAAGGTTAGGAACTGGAATTTTCTATCAGTTACTCTTCATTTTAGCCAATCTGAGTAAAAAACTTGAAGCTCAGTAAATGACTTTTCTAACACACGATTCTTACAATGGTAAGTCATGTTATAATTAGGAGTCTTAGGAGTGGCTCCTTCTTTAAACAAGTCTATGTATCTAACTGCTAAAAGTTGTCCATTATGTATGGAATCTTCTACCATGTTCAAACATTGGAGGATGAGTCCTTAAGTCTTTGGAGCATAAAGTTATTATGTCCAATGTGTGGAATAGGGCTAGTTATCTTACTAGTCTTATCTAATCCATCATTTATGATTCTTTTAGCTACGGTTTTTCCTTTCATAGTTCTTATAGGAGGAGATTCTTTAAATTTACAGGTAGTTACCTATTTTTGTTCAAGTCTTTTTCAATTCTTTTTAAAGAATCTGAATAATCCTAATGTCTTTTTATTTGTCTAAGGATTTCTACTTTTTATTTGTCTAAGGATTTCTTCTTTAAAGATCTTATTATCTTTTCTTGCATTCTCATTGATATCTTCATTATGCTTAAGAGAATTACTAATCTTTGCAATGTAGTCTTTTACTTCATTACTTTTTTATTGCCGTTGCACATTTTCTTGTGTCATTCTAGCTTTTATGACTTTTACAGTTTTCTCTATTTTATCTAAGCGAGTTGGAATAAAAGGAGAGTCTAATTCTGCTTGGGATGGTTTATTATATATAAACTTAATTCATTCCATAATTTCTTCATATTTTTCTTTCGCTTGGGCCATGTTTAGTCTAAGTTCACTAATAATACTATCCATTTTGGATAGGTTATGGCTTTCCATATTGTTGAGATAATTTGCTAAATTTTGTTGAAATTTAACAAAGTCTGTATAGAAGGTAGTTAATCCTTTTGTCTTAGCCCTTAAATCTAATTGTAAGTCTTTAACAAAGCAACTATTGTAGTCTTGTGTAGCTGCTATTGATGTTGAGATTAAATTTAATCTTTCTAGTATAAGTCTAGTTGCTGTAGTAGCATTAGGAATCTCAATTTCGTTTATCTGATAATAAAATCTTACGTCATTTATCCTTTCTAAAATTCTTTGGTAAAATCTGCTAAAGTCTTAATGGAGAGGTTTCCAGATACCTCATTGCAATCTGATCTAACTATTTCCATTAGGAAGATAATTGTCTAATCTTGAGATAAGCTTGTTCTTTAATGAGTTTGACTAGCTCACTTTCTTGGTTTTTAGTTAGAGTCTTAAGGTTTGAAATTTCTTTGTTAAGGACTTCTATATGATTAGTCTTAATATTTATTTCTTGTAATACTTGTACAAGGTCTATTGGGATTTGACTATCTATTTCTTGTATTTGTTTAGAGATATTTTTGATCTCTTTTTCTAGGGTTTGAATGTCTTTAAATAATTGTCTTATAATGACTAGGATGCACTTATTTTGATCTGATATATGATATATTATTAATAGCTCTGACAGTGATTTGTCTACTGTCTGCGTGTTTAGCTGGGATGTGTTCAACGTGTGAACAACCGTCTATGTGAGAGGTTAAACAACCTTCTGGTCTAAATTTATTATGGGTTGATAGTCTGGATGGGTTCCAAAAATATCTTTGCAAATGCGAGGGATAAATTTCAAGGGCATTAAAGTCTTTTTACTAAATGTCTGAGAGGAGCGTCTTGGCTCTGATACCAGAATTGGGTTTGGGTCGGAATTCGATCGGGAATTTAAATTCTTTAAAGTTTTGATACCAAATTAGGGGCTAAAATATAAATCTAGTATTATGTAGTCTTAAAATAAGATTTTACTTATAAGACAAGAGGGGACCATTAAGGAAAGTAACAAAATTGTCTTTGGGACCACGAGGGGACAATTTTTGGGAAAAGGACAAAGCTCGCTCCAAGTTCGTACGGATCTGTCCGCACTAGAGATTATCACTATATATATATAATCTGTTTCTTGGCCCTTGGTTATAATAAGAATAGAATACTAATATCTACTAATAACAAGTTAGAGAGAACTTAGAAATAGAAAGTAAAACCCCAAACCCTAGGTTCTTAACCTGTGCTCAATCCATCGTTTTTGCAACCTCCAACCTCAACCATCTCAGTCGCCGCCGACCTCGTCTGAGCTGCTACCGGCAATCTCAACAGGTAAATATACTCTTTCTCGTCTCTACATATATATTTAGTTATATAAACGTGTTGCTGAATGTTATTTATTATCTCCGTTATCTCTCTCTATAGTCATATATGTGAGATGCCCTCTACTTTTTATTTAAACAAGAACTGATCAAGCAGTGGTTCTTCTTTACAGTTTATGTTGTTTGTGTTATATTGAAGTTGAAACATATTATGTTGACGATTGTGGTTTAGAAGTTCATTGTTGAAGTTTATTAGTTGATTAGTTGCATTAAAAGTTAAATGCAATTGCAAAAAAATTGACATTTTTAATTTTTGAATTGTTTGAAAAAAATAGGCCTTGTTGATTTTTTCAGTTAGAAAGTATTATATTGGTTAATGACAAGACCGATAAATTAGACCAAATCACCCTATAAAAAATCGAACCGACTAGGGTCGGTTAACTAACATTATCGAGTTGATCCCGGTCCAATTTTTTAGAGGACTGACATAGTCGGTTTGTTCCATGAAAAACCTCAAAACCGAACCGAACCTGACCACGAACACCCTTAGGGCAGACAACGCCTTTCGTCGCATCAAGGAGTTGATGACTTTCGCCCCCGCCCTCACCATCGTGCCCCCAAATTTCACCCAACTATTCGAGCTATCTTGCCAGACTGGCATAGGAGAGGCCCTCAACAAGAATGAAAAGCCGACTGCCTTCTTTAGCCAGAAGTTGACAGGGGCATCCTGTAATTACTCCACCTATGACCTCGAGTTTTATGCCATCGTTAAGGCGATTAAGTTTTGGCAGACCCTACCTTCTTTACAAGGAGTTTGTTATTAAATCTGATCATGAGGATCTTCGGTACCTTCACATCCATCGCCGGGTCAACGATCGCCATGCTAAGTTGATGGTCTATCTACAACGATACACCTTCCATATTCATTCTAAATTTGGGAAGGAGAACCAGGTTGCCGATGCCTTCAGTTGACGGACACATGCCTTGGTCACCATACGCAGTCAGGTGCTTGGTTTTGATGAGGTCGGGGATCTCTACCCGACGGATATCCGTTTGTCCCCACTGACGCCGCTTATTAGCAGAAAAAGGGCGTTTCGATTGACTATTTGTTTTAGGAAATATTTCTATTTAGAGGCATTGCTTATTGCATTTCAATTTTCTCCCATCAAGAGAATATTGTATCAGAGATCCATTCCGGGGGGTTATCAGGTCACTCCACATTACATGACAAATTTTACTGGCCTACTATAAGGTGGGACACTAACGCCTACATCCGCCTGTGCTATACATGTTAGACGACCAAGGGCCAACACTCTAATGTTGGACTGTACTCACCCCTGTCGATCCCAGATTGGCCGTAGCAGGACGTTTCCATGGATTTCATTGTCAGGCGTCCCCGCACTGCAGGCGCGCACAATTCTATCTTTGTTGTGGTGGACCGGTTCTCGAAGATGTCCCACTTCATCTGATGCGCCAGGACATCCGATGCCTCCCACGTGGCCACCCTTATCTTCAGGAGATCGTCAGGCTTCACGGGGTTCCTCGCAACATCACCTCGACGTCCATTTCACATGTTACTTCTAGCGCACACTGGGATTTGCTTCGTTGTTTCTTACAATTTTTCACAGCCTTTCATCCCCAGACAGACGAGTAAACCGAGATCGTCAACATGAGTGTGGGTGACCTCCTTAGGTGCCTTGCCTCAGAGACTCCGAGGCGTTGGGACATAATCATGGCTAATGGTTTGCGTTGAACAATGCGGTCAATTGCTCTGGCCTATCTCCGTTTCGGATAGTGATGGGTATATCACCCACCATCTCGGTGGATCTTGCCGGGATTCCACCTACTGTTCTAGTAAGCCCTTCAACAACAAAGTTCGCCGCCCGGTTGACAACTATTCAGTTTGATGTTCGTGCTCGCCTACAACGGGTCTACTCCTCTTATAAAGATCACGCAGACTAGCACTGCCGTTTTGTGGCCTATCAATCGGGGGACCATATCATGATTTATCTATAGAAGGCACGCCGTCAGGGAAAGGGGCATAAGTTGCATATGTGCCATTTTGGTTCATTCATGATCATTCGTCGTTGTGGGGACATGTATGCGGTTGACTTACCTGCTGAGTTCCGGATGCACTGCACATTCGATGTTAGGAATCTATCACCCGTTCGGGATAAGCATGTTATGTTGATCCCATTGCCCCTAGCTGAGGGCCACCCTGTTCGTACGCATATGGCCCGCATCGAGGGTGTCCTCGCATTTGAGGACATCTCATCATCTTCCGACGATTATACCCGTTACTTGGTTCATTGGCATGGCCGTCTCAAGGCAGAGGACTCTAGATTACAGAGGCTACCCTCCAGCGCATCGTCTCGGATTTCTGCCTCCAGTATGCGGAGTACGTGGCGAGTTCTCATGGGAGGGAGAGTGATGCAGGATCATAGTAGTTGAGGGTTATTTTGTCATTTGGCTATTGTCCTTTTTAGTCTTTTACCTATTTAGGATTAGCGTGACTAGCAAGCTAACCTCCTTTAAATAGGGTTGAAGGACCCTCATTTGGACTCGCTCCTTACTCTGAGAATGCTAATATATAGAGAGAAATTCCATTTCTTCTCGTTATGTTGTTGTTAACTAATCGCTTCCGCTCATTAAATTACACATCACCTTAATACAAGGGTTAAATCGTACATACTGAATTCTGTTCTGTTGACTGCATTAAGCTGGCAGCACTAGTAAAGGAGATCAGTGTCGGTTTGAAACAGTGAGGAATGTTTGTGTGGTTTTGCCAATCCTGTGGCGAGGTTAGTGTGCAAACTGCCCAATTCTTCTTGCATCTCTTACTGATTTGGCAAGTTGTAATTGGGTTGAAATTCTTGGCTGTGGGAGTGGACAGAATCGCAGGGCTGGAAGTAGGGAGTCTGCATTTCTGTTTTTGATGGGAATCGTATTTTGGTATTTTTAGCATTTTCTTATTTTTCAATATTGTAATTTTCCTTTTATTAGTTTACATTTTTTAGTTGAACTTATTAGGTGTAATGATTGCTAGAATAGGTATTGTGTAATGGGAATGTTCTAGGTCCATGTGATGTCATGAGTGATGTCACCCCATGACATCACATGTGACCTAGGCATTCTTCGGGTTTGGAGTTATCGAGTCCATACTCTAGCCAAGCGATTTGTTGCTATCCATTCCTTAGTGAGTGATTTGTTGCTATCCATTCCTTAGCGGGCCGGAAATTAGCATTCCAATGGCTGATTCAGGATTTTAGTTCTGGGGCCGGAAATTAGCTACCGCAAACGTAACTTTTTTTCAATCATTCATAACCCCTAAAAAACTCTATAATAATTTATAATCTTTAACGGTTGCTTGTGTTCATAAACTGACATTATAAAATTTATTAATTCTCTTAACATTTCGAATCTCACAACCACAACAGCAAAAAAAATATTATTTTTAACATTTATAATTATATATCAATAAAGATAAAAATAATTCTTGAGAAATTACATACTACCTCGATCCTGAATTAAGAGTACACTAGCTTCGTTTAGTTCATACTCCGAGATTGATGCCTGATATACGTTATTGGAGACTTGGATTTACGATTTTTCTTGAATCACGTTAATCTGTTTTGACTTTGTGCTGATTGTTTAACTATTGTAGCTGGTATACTGATTATGCATCTCTTTCAATAGGGGTTGCCAATCACCAACAGAACAAATTCCGAAAAGGTTCAGAAAACTGGCGGAATAAAACTACCAGTTCCACTTCCATGTATGTAATTGGCAGTATAAAATCATTTGCTCAACGGCATGCATGTTATCCTACAGAAATTCGATGGCTTGGTTTGCTTTCCAGCTTGTACATATATAGGCTGGAATATAAACAGACGTGTAATGTTTTTCTTACTGCATGCATGGGTGGTATGTTCTTACGTAGTAGTGTATATATACACAATAATGTTGCTGCGAGGATCTAAAGTAGGGTCTTTTAACTTTTGAGCAATAAGAGGCGTTAAATGATAAGGAGAGAGAATACATCTAACGCTTAAAAACATGGTCCTTACTTTGGGTCTCTACAGGAACATCATTGAATATATGTTGTTTGTTTTAATTGGTTAAGCCCTAAAAAAAGTACATACCTTGTGCCGTGTCTCTACACAACGCATGCTTTTAAGAGAATTTCTTTTGAAGGGGCCCATCACAAAAAAGTTCCTCCATTCAAACTGGTTGGAGCTACTTCATGTGTGGATTTTTTTTTTGGTTCTAAAATAGTTCTCGTCTTAGACCTCTTGACCTAATTGTAGTGGCTGGGAGGATGCCTACTCAATTTTTTCTATTCTCATATTTTTTACTCACTGAAGCGAGAGTATGATGATTTCCTGATCGGTCCAACTTCCATGGATGAGATTTCTCCTGTTAAAATATAACATTATGTTTAAAATCAATTATTGGATAATGTTTTCTCATCATATTTATACTGTCAATTTTTCACATGTATTTATGTACACACTTGTAAAATATTCACACTTGTGGAGCGGCTTTAGTTGTTGCTACCCCATAAGCCTTTGATAATTTTCCTGTCTCATGGTTGAAATTGTTGTCCAAGTTTTTGGTGGTAAATTAGTGTATAGCTTTGCTGAGTACTTGGTGCAACAGCGATATTTTGATTATTTCTTTTTCTTTTCAAAACATAACTAGTGTTTGTCTAACATGTAAATTACCTTTCTCTTCTGCTCTCAAATCAATATTACAGGCAGTAATTTAAGTAATCTACCAACAGACAAAGATGCATACATGGCAAAGCGGAATGAAGCTTTTCGCAAATACGAGATGTAAGCCATTTCTTAATATCGATTCATTTTCTTGCATTTTGATGCAAGGGTGTTGTTTGCTCTGGAATTTTCTTAATGCTTCAATTGGGGTTTTCAGTTTAGTAGATATGGAGAAACAGCTTTCCAGCCTCTTCCCCAAATGTGAAGATGTAAACAACTTGAAGGAGTCATGATACAGCAAATCTCCACTAGGGATTGGAAATAGGAAGTCTGGCTAATATAACCTGCTTGAAGGGCAGAGTGTCACATAGTCCAAAACATGAGATCATTTAGTTAGCTCTTGTCCTTTTGAGGAGACTGTCTCATCAGAATCCTCACCCTTTCAACATCTCATCCCATCCCATCCATCCACAACTAACATGAAGAATGCAATGCACAGATATAATTTTGTAATGTGGCAGCAACCTATCCAAATATTACAACAAATGGAAATCAATTTTTATTCTCCTGTCTCAAAGTTGTATGATTGGTTGAATTGTTGTCTCTGTTTAATAACTGTTGTGTGTTTTAATCTAATAAGAACACCACCTTTTTAATGTCACACCCTGATAGATATGATTAACAACTGTTTCACACTTGGGCATGGCATGACACTGCTAAGACAACTGAAACGAAATTGGAACGAGGACAAAGTCTGACGATGTCAATTTTGTGTCAAAAAATAAACACATGATATTATGTAAAATAAATAAATAAATCAATTTAATGTTAATTTTGTGTTGTGGTACCGTATCTGTTTTGAAAATTATCATTCCTAGTTTGAAATAAAATAATAATTGTTTGGAAAATTATGTAGTTGAGAAGATATTGGGAATTATCTCCCCACCCAGCCCCAAAGAAAAAAATCAACCAAAATTTTGATGCAGCATCCCCCAAAGGAAGATGCCTTGAAGTTTCCACACTGTATGGGAATCCAAAATGGTTGGGTGTATGGTACAATTGTTGCATTGGCCATTAAGCATGATAAAACGTTCTTGGTGCTTACTCTTTGTGCGCGAGTGCGCGTGTGTGCTTGTGTGTGTTTGTGGGGTCGTCATCCATGGCCCCCGCTATTGGGATGATCAAACCAAGACTGACCAAAACGTGCACATCTTGATTTTCTCCCCAAAAGTGCATCTTGTAGTAAAAATCGATGTCAGGTTGGGACCTAGGGTGATTGTTGTATTGTCCAAACTTGATTAGTTTCACAATTGTAATTTTAGACTTCACAATGAGTTTTGAACTTATTCCCCAAGCCACTTGCAATGCAACCCTTTACTAATGGCGCATAGCTCAACTTCTTCAACAGTCAAAGCTGCCCCAACCTCTATGAAAAACTATTACCCCGTGACCATTTGTCTTGCTTATGTGTCCACCCATATTCGATTATTGCTAGCCCTCCTCACACTAGCATTAGTGTTTAAGTTTGACCCAACCTTGATGTAACAACCCTTATTTGCAAGCCTTGGGTGGCCAAACCTCAACGCCAAAGATAGGGAACGCCGAACAATTTATATCATTCTAAGCATAAATGAATAACAACGAAAAACTAAAACCATCCTCGACAGCAAGTAAAAGATGCGAATAATATAAGATATAAATACAAGTCTCTAATAACTGAATCAATAAGAATGAATGCATGACTGCCACTGGAAAATTGAATAAAGTAGGTATCTATAATACAAATCCTGAATAAGAGTTTACAATACAAATGTTCGTGAGCAATAAATTGAAATGTACAAGTCCCAACAATATAATGAATATGGCAAGAAGCGACTCCACTGCTCAAATAACTGAATAAGGCTGTCCCTACGATTTTGTTCGCTTACCCATGCTTATGCAATTGCTGAATACCTGAATAACAACTTTTAGGAATAATGTGAGTTAGATTCTCACAAATTAGCAAGAAATATCTTAGCTTTCGTAACAATATTAAATACGACTCATTTACATCTCACGTCGTCCTACTAGCACTTCTATTAAAATACCTACCCCACTTGTCCTAAGATAGTTCTACCCATACTTGCCCATCCTATTCAAAACATAACTAAAAATGTAACCATCCAAGTCCCAAGACTAACCATGTAACCTTCATACCACATAAGTCGTGATACCGTATAATATCGTCACTGATAATAATATACTAAGACTACTATCCACCCATAGTATCCTCACCCTACGTTACATCCAAAAAGATTATAGTACCCACGTAAACTCTACTCATCACTAGACTAACTACGATACTACCCAATATCCCGATACATTGTATCTAGCACTAGTCTAACTCTATTTTATACGATACTCACACAACCTAATCCATCACTGGTCTAGCTATCCCATAATCCACTATATATGTATCTATTAAGCCTTCCAAGCTATCAACATGATGACATTATAAGAATCTAACATAGTATCGTAACTCTGACTACGCAATAAGAATAATAAGTCGTACGTAGTGCCCATATACTACATCATAACCAATAAGTACCCACATCACATTAAGAATACTGGCACACCAAATCCCCACCATAACTTTTAATCCCCAACTCTAAAAAGAGTAATGAGTGAGCTACCTCATACTGTCGTACGTCTACCATATAACGATAAACCTAACCATATACTAAGGGTACAACTAACATATCCCCCAAGTGTCACCCGGACAGTAAGATATATGCAATATCATAATAAGTACAATAATAAGTATAAAATTTTTCAAGGCATCTCTTCCTCCTCTCTAGGCAGCGGCGCCGACGAGGCGCCATCTCCATGGCAGGCACTAAAACGTATCTCCAAGCGGCCGCCGTTGAATTTTGGCCCTTCTCTCCGCTAAGTGTCCATGCTGATACACACTTTAAACAGGAGCTCTCCATTGTTGGTGATTCAGGTGTGTCCAGAGTAAATTTCTTCAAGAGAGCCTTGGTGGGGAGAGTTGGTGGTGCAGATTGCATACCACCCTCGCTTGAGAAGTTAAGGGTGTGGTGTTGCACTCATTGGAGAGCGGGTGGCGGAGTGGTGGTAAGATATCTAAACGCTTCTTCCTTTTGTTTCATTTTCGCGTCTGAGCAGGAAGCGAATAGGATCTTGGAGTGGAAACAGTGGTCTGTGAATGGTGTTCACCTCTTCTTAGACAAGTGGCACCCGTTGGGTTGCTGTGATAAAAATGGTCGAACTCCGGCTAGTCGGTGGATTCGGATTGAGGGATTACCACTTCACTTATGGGGCTTGGAAGTGTTCCAGGCTGTAGGCAACAGGTGTGGAGGCTACCTGAACATCGACGAAGAAACTCAAGCGGGGGAAGAGTTGAGGTGGGCTAGAATTTTGGTTAAATGGACTGAAAGTGTCCCAGAGAAAATTTCTATTATAGCGGGTGGGTGGGTTTTTACAATGGCCGTCTGTGTGGAGGGGTCCCCTACGTGCTCGTTTGGAGGTGAGGGAGTCTCTGAGCAGGCTAAAGGTCGTGCTAGCAGGTCTAGACGGTGTCCTGTTCGTCCATACGTGGATGTGGCTTCTACTCATATTATCACTCATGCCCCCTTAATCTCGGTCAAGACTGCGAACGAAGGTAATCGATGCGAGGAGGCGGTAGAGGTGGCTGTGGCTGGGTATCTTTTAGAGTCGTCTAAGCTACTTCGCAGCAGTACAGAGGAGCACCTCAAGGGTACCGCTCAGGCGGTGAGGGGTTCTAATGGCTGGGTTCGCGATGGGGCTGTCAAGGCTGGAATTGCTCCCCCTGGAGCTGAAGACCTGCAGTTAATGGGAGAGCACAGTGGCATGGGGAGTTTGCCGGATGGTTCTTGCATTGCGGTTAAAAAATCCGGTCTACAGATCACCGGTACAGTTGAGCAGATAGGCGGTGGGTTTGGAGGGGGGCAGGCTAGTGTACGAGGTGCTGGTATTTTGGGAGGTAGGGTCGCTGTCAAGACCATAGCTGGTGACAGACTTGGGGCTGGTCATGCAGTGGCCGAAAGTGAGATATTGGCGTCTACTACTGGGAGTGATAGGGTTAGTAGTAAGCTGTCATTTGTTGTGCAGACTCAAGTGATTGACGTGGACTCAGCTGGTGACAGCAGGAGGGGTGAGGATGTCAGTATTAATGGGGCTTGTACTTATTCTAATGGGCCTCATGCTCTTTTTGCAGATGATGAGATTGGTACCAAGTTAGTACACGAAGGTAGTGAGTTGGTGCCAGTCAGCAAGGCTAATATTTGCCTCCCCCTTTTTGATAAAAATAATAAAAATTAGCCCAAATATAAAAATATCGGCCCTTGTCTTAACTCGGGCAAAGTGCTAAAGAATGGGGTATTTAGGAAAAAATGCAGATTTAAAGGGGAGAATAGATGCAAAGGGGTAGTTGAAAAAGCCAAAAAAAGTCTGTCAGGCAATGGGGAGTGCTTTCAGGGTGCGGTTCCGTTTTCGGTTCCATTTTCAGGCGTGTCCGAGGTGTGGGGTACGGATTTTTCGGTCGTCACGTTGGTTCGCAAAGGGGGTACCCTGAGTACTATCGTGGAAGTAGGTGAAGGAGATGTGGAGGGGGAGTCTTTTGAGCAGGACTGTCTTGGCGGCCCGGGGGAGTCCTTATGCGGGCAAGATAATTTGTGTAGTTCGGTTGATCTTTCCCCTAACCTGTGGGTTGAGCTCGGGGGTTCGGAAGGGATGGGAAAGGTGTCTAGAGGTAGGGGGTTGAGGGAGGTCGAGGCGGAGGAATGGGTTACTAGTGTGATAGGGGGATTTAGTAAATTCCTAGGTATTAATTTTGTGGGGAATGAGAAGAAGGCACTTGCGTTGTTCCGCTCCATAGAAGAGAGACGGAGGGAGAGAGTGGAGGTGGTAGAAAGGGGGGTGAGTGGGGGCTCTAAAGATCTCCAATGAAGCTACGAATTATATCGTGGAATGTGCGGGGTTTGAATGACCTCGGTAAAAGAGGTGTGGTCAGTGGGGCTCTTGCACGGTGGAGGCCGGACATTGTCTGCCTTCAAGAGACAAAATTTGGTTCTATGGATAGAGAGGTGGCTCGGTCCATTTGGGGAGGTCGCAGGATTAAGTGGTTCTGCCTGGACTCTGAGGGGGCATCAGGAGGGGTTATCATTATGTGGGATAGTAGGGTGGTGGAAAAAATGGAGGGTCTAGTAGGTCGGTGGTCTCTTTCCTGTTTATTCAGATGTGTAGCGGATGGTTTCACTTGGAGTTTTTCGGGGGTTTATGGCCCTGTGGAGGACTCAGTTCGCTGGGAGCTTTGGGAGGAATTGGCAGGCACCAGAAGTGTATGGGGCGTTCCGTGGTGCTCAGGGGGAGACTATAACATCGTTCGGTTCCCCTCCGAGAGAAGCGGTGGGGGGGGGGGGGGGGGGGGGAGATCGAATGCTTTTATGCATGATTTCTCAGACTTCATCGATGAGTTGGAATTGATTGATCTGCCTTTGGAGGGAGGGGTGTTCACCTGGTCCAGTCATAGGGACGAACCCTCGCTTTCTCGGCTGGATCGATTTTTACTTTCTAATGACTGGGAGGAGCAATTCTCGGGGGCGACTCAATCATGCCTGCCTCAAGTGACGTCGGATCACTCGCCGATTTTACTGGAGTGCGGAGGGGGGAACACGGGAAGGACCCCGTTTAGATTTGAGAATATGTGGTTGAAAGAGGAGGATTTCATTGGGAGGGTTCAGGAATGGTGGCAGGGGTATGAGGTGGAGGGGAACGCAAGCTTCAGACTTGCGACAAAATTGTTTCAACTCAAAGGGGATATAATTAGATGGAATAAAGAGGTGTTTGGCAATGTGAGGGGAGTGATAGATCAAATTTTGGAGGATATCAGGGTTCTTGACGAAAAAGAAGGGGTGGGTGGTCTCTCGGGGGCTGAAAGGGTGGCTAGGGTCGAGAAAAAAATGGAGGTGGGGAAGCGTCTGGTTCAAGAGGAGGTGAGTTGGAGGCAAAAATCTAGGGCTCTTTGGCTTAAGGAAGAGGACCACAACACTAAATTTTTTCATAAAGCGGCTAATTCCCATCACCGCTTTAACCATATCGGAAAGGTGGTAGTAGGGGGAGTGGAGTTCCTCGAAGAGAGGGAAGTTCGTAGGGAGATCAGTCAGTTCTTCAAAAGGGTGTATACGGAGGAGGAGCCTTGGTGCCCAAAGATGGATGGACTTCCAGTGGCTAGCATCTCAGGGGCAGAGGTGGCTCAGTTGGAGAGGATGTTAACTGAAGAGGAAGTTGTCCAAGTCCTGAGGTCGATGTGCGGTGATAAGGCTCCTGGTCCGGACGGGTTCACTATGGCATTTTATCAGCATTGTTGGGAGGTTCTCAGGGTGGATGTGATGGCCATTTTCAGCGAGTTCTATGATCGGGGTTACTTTCTGAGGAGCCTGAATGCCACGTTCATTACTTTGGTTCCTAAGAAAGGGGGGGCTACAGATATGAGGGACTTCAGGCCTATCAGTCTGGTTGGCAGCGTCTATAAGCTCATTTATAAGGTTTTGTCCGTTAGACTTAGAAATGTGATTGATCCTCTTATTTCGGATGCTCAGAGCGTGTTTGTGGGTGGTCGTCAGATCCTGGATGCTGCGTTGGTAGCGAATGAGTGCATCGATTCCAGGTTAAGAGGTGGGGATCCTGGTATTCTATGCAAGCTTGATATTGAGAAGGCATACGATCATGTGAGTTGGGAGTTCCTTCTTTATCTTCTCATAAGGATGGGGTTTGGGGAGCGGTGGTGCAGGTGGATACAGAGGTGTATTTCCACTGTCAACTTCTCAGTACTTGTTAATGGGGTACCCGAGGGGTTCTTCTCGAGTTCCAGGGGTCTTAGGCAGGGTGACTCGTTATCCCCTTTCCTATTTATCCTCGTTATGGAGGATTTTTCTAGAATGATGAGTCGTACGGTGGAGGGTGGTCTGATTTCGGGTTTTATGATCGGGAGCTCTGTTACTCTTCCAGTAGATGTCTCTCATATTCTGTTTGCGGATGATACTGTCATTTTTTGTGGGGCATCTGTGGATGAGGTGAGGTCACTGCGGTTGCTCCTGGTATGTTTTGAGGCTATCTCAGGTTTACGGATCAACGTCAGAAAGAGTGAGATGATTGCCGTGGGAGAGGTGGGCAATGTGGGATATCTAGCAAGTGTTCTTGGATGTCGGGTCAGTTCTCTCCCTTCTACTTATCTTGGCCTTCCTTTAGGGGCTAAGTTTAAGTCCTCTTTGATGGGGATCCGGTTCTTGAGAGGGTGCAGCGGAAGTTAGCAGGTTGGAAGCATAGTTACCTGTCCCATGGTGGTCGGTTGACGTTGATCAAAAGCGTTTTATCTAGCCTTCCGACATATTTTATGTCGATTCTCCCATTACCTGGGTCCGTTGGCGTGAGGCTCGACAAGCTGATGAGGGCTTCCTGTGGAAAGGGAATGATGATCAGTTCAAGTATTGCTTGGTCAGTTGGGATGAGGTGTGCAGGCCGCTAAAAGAGGGTGGGGCTGGGGTAAGGAGTTTAGCCCATTTTAATAAGGCTTTACTAGGGAAGTGGTTGTGGCACTTTAATAAGGAAGGAGATAGATTATGGAGGAAGGTGGTGGTCGCTAGGCATGGTGTGGGTCTGCATGGGTGGGGTCTTATTATTGGGTGTTCTGCTCACGGGGTGGGGTGGTGGAGGTATATCGCGCTAGGGTGGGGGAGGTTCTCTTTTCTCACCTCCTTCCAGCTCGGGTGTGGAAGCCGTATTAGGTTCTGGAAGGATAAGTGGGGTGGGGGGAGGGGGTATTTGGAGGATCTTTTTCCGGGGATGTTTCGTCTTGCGGAAGACAAAGATGGTTTAGTTGAGAATCATAGGCGAAGGGTAGGGGCTCGTGGGGTGTGGGATCCGAAGTTTAGGAGGGGTCTCCGGGACTGGGAGTTGGAGGAGGCAGAGGAGTTTTTTGATTGGCTAGGATTGGTGCCGATCCCGTCTGTGGGGGCAGATGGGTTGTGGTGGTCGCAGTCTCAGGATGGTCAGTTTTCAGTTAAGAGTCATTATGATGTGTTGAGGGGTCGTGGGGGTTCTTCTTTTCCGTGGAAGGCCATTTGGAAGTGCCATGCACCTCCTAAGGTTTTCTTCTTTGTGTGGACCGCTGCTAGGCAGGCCATCTTATCTATTGAGGGGCTTCAGAATAGAGGTAGGATGTTGTCCAGTCGATGTTGGCTATGTCGGAAGGAGGAGGAGACGACCAATCACCTTCTTCTACACTGTCAGATAACGAGGGGACTCTGGGATTTGTTTTTCTCATTAGGCCAGATTGGTTGGGTTATGCCGCGGACGGTGTGTGAGATGATGGAGACCTGGAGGATGCCTAGGGGATGGACTGGCCCTCGTCGAGTCTGGATGTTGGTCCCTCATTGTATTTTTTGGACCATCTGGAAGGAGAGGAACATGAGATGCTTTGAGGGAGTCGATTTTGCTCCTTCTCGAATTCGTTACAGTTTTCTGAGTCTTCTTCTTACTTGGTATAGGAGGAGATATGATTCGTCATTGTCTCACTTTCTTGAGTTTTTGGAGGAGATCTAGGGGTCTGTGTAGTCTGTATTGGGTTTCGGCCTTGCGCTTTTTTGCTTTGTATACTTCCTGTATACGGAATTCTGCCCCCTTAGGCGGGTTTGTTTTATTGAATCATTTACGTATCAAAAAAAAAATAAGTACAATAAAGTGAAACCATCTCTTCACATAACATAACATGTTCATACCTGGACTAAAAATATATATATAATTCTCATAAATCACTTTAAGGATTCAACCTTCGAGGACATCCTCGTGCTTAGATTAGTACATCTTTAGATGTCCCGAACCTAACAGAATCAAAACATGCGCACATAAAAGAATGGGGGGATTACTATGCAGTCACACCATTGTGTAGTCATATACCAAACCATTCGATGGATTGAGTCATTTATGTCTCGGATCGTGAGACGATGACTAGTTGAAAGTACGATAAATATATCTACCTCCACACAACCTTCTCATCATCCAGGACCGCGATACCTCGTCCAACAATTCACATAAAGCCACAACCTCCACGATCCAAATATATACACATGGTATGTTCAAAAATAGCACACAAAGCATGCACACACACTCACACACACCCACACACCCACACACCCACACTCATATATATATATAAAAGTATACATTATACTCATGAGTCCTATAGGATTAGGTTGTCTTACTTCGTTGATCAAAACCCACTTTGTGTCTCTAGTCCAAGAGGTCATTATGTACAGTTTCATGTCAAGACTTATTCAACAGACTTCATCAACTTCATCCTGGCATCATTCACTTACACATACATGAGAATGACACTTTAGGATAAGGTAAACAGACTTAGATGAATTAGAACACCCATGGTTTAACATAACTCAAATTGAATTTTCTTAAAATGAAAAATGTGTTAAGGCTCGCTGCAACAAAATTTTACTTCGCTGGTCACACTATGTGCAAAGACAACACAGTTTGTGACAAATTGGTCATCAACGCGACCTTGTCGCTGCAGCGAAGAATTTTGACTTTGGGGATACAGTGCGGTGATAGAGGTCGCATGTATATTCAACGATAAATTTTGACGAAAATCTGATGCCTTTTTCAAGCACTTTTTGGCCTCGAACTTTGTGTAGATAACATTTTTAACCATATCTTTTGTGTAGATTTGGTTTTGACTATTTTGTGTGGACAAGAAGCCTCCAAACCTCTAAACGATTTTTCCCACCATTTCATTTAGGGCTTATTGGCTACATAATTTGGCCTTCTTCTCCAACACAAAATGAAGGCTGTTTTTATAAAAACTTGAGTTTAAGAGATGGGAAACCATATGATGAAAATCACTATTTACTAAAGTTTGTTTTCAAGCTTTTTTAAAGTATTTTTGAGATATCCATTGATATTATTGCTATTTAAAGTCATTTGAGGTTTTATTACTTCTTCTTAAGACTTCGATTTTTTTTGACAAATTTGTTCTTGAGAAACTTTAATATTTTTGATATCTAAAAAATACTTGTGAGTATATTTTTGATTAACGAACACCTTAAAACTTCCATCAACCTTTGGGAATCTCACATCTTAGGAAGTAAAAATACATTTGTGGCTTCTCATATATGTTCCAAGACTTGGAACACAGTTTTTCTTCATACTCTAAAAGAAGAAAGTTGCTTTTACTTTGAAGAAGAAAGTTTTGGCGCGAGGACTTGGCGACATTGGCTGTAGACAAAAACCGATCACATATGTGTAGCATTCTCCAACCAATAGTGCTATCTACGGAGGATATGGTGGGAAAGAGTGTCTAATATGTAATAGCGTTAAGAGGGTGTAAGACTCTGTTTTCTAGTTGTAAAACTCTACCATAGTACATTTGTCGTTCTATCGGTTTGAGATTTTTTTTTCGTTGTGGGGTTTTCCTCGTACGCCTCGGTGTTATGCTATATTGTTTACCTATTCCGCACTTGGATTAAATCACCTAATATTGAAGATAAAATTTTGTGCAATCTATTTTTTTAAATAAGTTTTCACATATAACTCAGGTGTTGTTTGTTTACTTTGAATAAGAAATTAGAGGAAAACCATGTCTCCCTTTGATAATAAATTTTAATTGGGTATTCATTGTCTATGTCTATTTTGTGCACACACACTCTCAAATAGTATCAGAGCTAGAAGTAATTTTTACAGGTTTAATCACCTTGAGTAAAATCTAGTGTGTGTGTGTGAATATGGATCTTAGAATGTGCTTTAATATCCGCGACTTAATTGGTGTACCTAATTGCCATGATTTTTTCGGACTTGCAATCTCATTCGATGTTTTAAATCACCTCACTTCTAACAATGAAGATGTTTATATTAGTAGTACAGATGATGATAGTGAATAAGATGACTTCCAAACTTCTTATGACAAGCTTTGTATATAATCCAAAATATTATTAAAAACAACGTGATTTTATCTTTTAAGTTAAAAAAATTTAAAGAAGAAAATGTTGTTAAGAAGAATGAAGACGATTCCTATTCCCAGTTGTCCATTGAAAGTGATATTTTATTAGAAAATATCCCCTTGAAAATGAAAAAATTTAAAATTTCCATTGAACTAGCACTTTAAAAAGATGAAAATAAATTTTTGTGTGCTTTGAAAGCTCAATGACCCATCCTCTTTGAAAAACATAAAGTTATTGATATTTATTTTCTAGATCTTTTAGATTTTCTTGATGAATTAAAAGACAATGTCATTATTTTCAAAAGAAGAAGACGAAAGTTTTTCTAAGTTTCAAGTGGAAAGAAAATATTTTATTTTATCTCTTGAAAAAGCTAAAAAGGATCTTATTTTGTGTGCAAGGTCCAAAGTTATTTTGGAAAAGAAAATTGAATCTCGTCAAAACGATTTGATCTCATTAAAAAAATGAAAAAGTGAATTTAGCGGCGAGATCACAAAAACTTGGAGATATTACGATACCAACTTAACAAGGAAATGATAAAAGAGGATTAGGTTTTAACAAGTTGGATGTTTCAATTTTCGAAAAGAAAAATATTTTTGTGAAAACCTCTTTTCAAAATAAAAATCACAAGCTTAATCGTAAGAGAACTAACAAGGACTTTGTTTGTTCTTATTATCATAAGAAGGGGCACCTTCGAGATTTTCGTTAGAAGTTGAATAATATTCAATATTTTTAAAAGTTTGTTCCTAAACCCAAAATCTAATGGACTAGACCAAACAGTTTCAAATGTGATTATTATCAGAAAATTGGTCATTTGATGGAGTTTTGTTTTTTAATCAAACCATCCTTAACTTTGCATCATAGTAAGAATGGTAAGATTTTTGTGAGGAGCAATAAAAGTCTAAACACTTTTGATTCTGGGAAATTTGCACCAAAACATGGTAAGAGAATAACATGGGTTAAGAAGAATCAAAATGTTTTTGAGAAAAAGGACCTTTGAAAGGGAGGCAAAGTGAATACAAATGTGCCTTAAGTCTCACCTAACCTCAAAAACCCTTTGTGTAAATCGTGTATGGATTAGAAAAGACATTTAACAACCAATCAAAATTGAAAATAAGAAGATTTCGAAATTAGTCCCTTCCACCTTTAAACGTTAGAGGTTGTTTATTGGTCATAGCCTTTATCAGCATGTTATTTCATATATCTTATGCTAGTCTATGTACTTTTTTACTTATATGTGAGTTTATATTTCATTTATATCATCTTTGATAACTCATATGTAAATTGTTTATCTTCTTGATTTTTTCTTGCTTCACATCTTGAATAATTCGAAAAGATTTTATCTTTTGAGAATACCTTGCTTTGGTTTTCCCAAAAATATGCTTAGAATTTTAACATCTAGTTGATCGTTTATTTGATCCATGCATGTTATATTCTTATGCATATTAAAAGTGTTTTCATTTTATATTGGATACATATTTGTTGCTTATGTTTATGATCCTTGGTTTTTACCTAGTCTTGTACAATATTGGTCTTCTATGATTGTTAGGTATTATTTTATCCCATGAGGTTGAATGCAGACCTACATGATTAGTATTGTACTAATGATTTTATTTATGGCTTTTCATAATCCATGCTTAAAATGTTTATAGCTTGAAATGCCTTAGTAAATTGAGCTTGCTATTTTAGAGTATTTTTCATAACTCATGCACTTTACACCACACAATAAACTTGAGCGTTTTCATGCAAAATATAATAAAGGGATTTATTTTCTACTTCCACCGACAATTAAAAGTTTTATGCGATGTTTTACTGAAAGGGTGTCATTGTTAATCATTTGTCTATGAGAGGTTTTATCATCATGGTTATATATATATGTTCAAAATCATGAGTGATGATGTGGTAAGGTATGTAACTTTGAGTCGTGAGAACTACCCTTGAAAATAAAAAAATAGTTCCCCACCATTTGTAATGAATGAACGAAAGCCACCATATGCAAAATTTTATCAAAATCGATGTCTCAAAGATTTTTATCTATCCAAAATTGAGTAACATCAAGGATATGAGACTTAAAAGTTTTTAAACATAAATAGCTATTTAAGGGAGAAAAATAATAATTGAAAATTTTATTTGTTTTCAAAGAAAAATGTGGCTTTTTCTTTATTGCATATGATGCATCTGAATATTTATGAAAAAAATAAATATTATTATTGCTTTAGTTATTTAGATGTTATATTATTTATTTAGATATTGTTTAGCTTATTATTAGGATTTATCTGTCGCGTTTCACACCAAAGTGGTATCAAAGCTGCATTTGCTGCTGATTTTCCACATAATTGTGTATGTGTATCAAGGTCTCGAGTTATGAGAACTTCTCGGGCAGCGTATCATGCGACGTATACTCGACAATAATAAATGCATCACAATCGGCCATCATAGCTGCACCACCACCAGTGGTGACTAGATTTGATTTCATGGATGCGTTTCAAGAGTTTGTTGTAAAAATAGAAATTTTGAAGGTAGACTGTAGGCGAGAAACCGTCCGACGAGGGCGACGGTTCAAATAGATGAGATTTTGTCTCCCACAAGGTGGGTAAGGCTTGCAAAATCATCCAGGGCTGAAAAATCCACCGAACCACCTCAAACAACCTTGCCTTTAGCAGGTGGACCCCGAAACCAAACCTCCGTCACCTCCGAGTCACAACCCTCTTTATGACTCTCCCAAACCCTTAAAAAAATGCCAAGATCCAACGTCGCCCCTCCCACTTTACCCCATCCGACACGGTCTAACCCCAACCAACCCTTGACAATTCAATTTCTGATCGGATCTTACCCTTTCGAACCGTTATCCATAAAAACCTTTCACTCGAACACAAAATAGTTATCCGACCACCGGCCTAGGCCTCCGACTGGTCGCCCACTTTTGTCCATAGTCTTTGACCCGAAACGAGCTCCGACAGGGCTCCGGTGTGTCCAGAATGTGTCAGGGCAACATGGCTTAGATGTGGTGCTATTGGGTTTAAAAGAGGTTGAGGAGAAACTAGGGTTTGTGATGAGAAGAAATAAGGAGATATGGTTCTTTCATTTTCGAGTTGGAGCCTTTAAATGATAAGTTGGGCTTTGAGGCATTTAAAGAATGTAGTCTGCATAAGTGGTTTTTATTTGACTTCAGCGCATTTTTAAAAGACAAAATACTTGGGTTGGAGTTTAATGGTCCAAAATTTGATTTTTTTAGTGTGGAAAAATTTGGGCAAACCCCAAAATCCAAAATGTTACAAAATATTTTAATTAAGCCCCAAAAATTTTAATTTTTTTCACCACCAATAAAAGAAAAATATTTTGGTTGCCAAATTAAATGAGCAATTTATTCCAAATATTTATTTACTTGGCACTGGAGGCAACAAATTAATGTGAAAGGCTGGAAAAGTCAAAAGATTGTGATGATGGCTTGGACATGTTCAATTCAACTCTATAACATTCATGCCGAGATTTTCAAAGAAGGGGGAGTGATGCTTTCGGATATTTATGAAAAGATAATTATTATTATTATTATTATTATTATTATTATTATTATTATTATTATTATTACTACTACTACTATTATTATTACTATTATTATTATTATTATTATTATTATTATTATTATTATTATTATTATTATTATTATTATTATTATTATTATTATTATTATTATTATTATTATTATTATTATTATTATCTTAGTCATTTAGATATTAAATTAATTATATAGACAGTTGTGTCCATCCCTACGAGAACTCTCTCATCCTCGGGCAAATATCCCTCACTTCCTTCCCGTCGGTGCATGGGGGAAGGGGGGGGGGGTGTCATTTGGGATTGAGGGGCGAGCAAAAGTAGGTCCCATGATCTTTCTTTCTCAAGGAAAGAGTGCTTCGGTTGTCGTCGGTGTGGAGGGTGATGATGTGAAGAGATAGAGTTGCCATCCTATTTTGCACAAAATAGGCAAAAGAATATGTCGCCGCCTTGAGAGAGCGGCATCAAAAACAAACATATGCTTGCGAAACCAATAGTTCAGAGGTTCAGGGGCTAAGTTACAGAATGAAAAGGTGTTAAGCACCCATCCCGCCCTTTCGGTCTTTCACGGGCTTGTGTTGTTATGTTCCTTAATTTCTCCGTGAAGTGTGTGTGTTTGTATATATTATTGGAGATCAGAATTACTCGACTCATATCATGGAAATGATAGAGTGAGGTCATCCATAGGAATATTATCAAAATTATGACTAGAAAATAGAATGTATGCACTTATCAAGGCATTAATCGTTATGATGGAACGATAATACGTATTAGATAAGGTGCACGTATATGATTAACAAATATGATATATATGAATAGTATAAAAAGGGTGAAAATAGGGAATTAGGACTCGAGTTCGGGTTTTACCCCGAGATGCCTACGTAGCCTATAGAGGCATCAAAGTCTACGTAGTTCGTATACAACATAAGGGTGGGGTTTATCCCATAGATTTGAACGAGAGTTTGTGAGATGTGTGTGTGTAAAAAAGATATGTTTACTTTTGAGAAAATGTGATGAACAATTCCGTCGAAATTTAAGAGTATAACCCTTTTTTCTTCATTTTTTTTAATAGAAAATAGATTATGTGCAACAAACTAATAAAATGGTGCATTAATGGAGGTGATCTAAATAAGTTTAATTTAAAATATTCTATTGTGGTATTTATCATGTATAATTCTACTGCCTGAGTTCAGGGACCCTAATTGGGGAGAGTAACTGGTATTCATGCACTGAGCTCTGACCCATTGTGTTGACTAACGTTTTTTAGGTATAGTGATGGAGTAGCTGCATAGGAGTCATTGAAAATATATTTTTGAGGTGAAACTGGAACCTTATTTATTTTTAGATGCTTAGTAGTTTAGTTTTATTTTTCAATTCGTTGCATTTATTATGAGACTCTATTTATGGATTTTATGGGCCATTCGGTTCCACAGTTGTTTACGATTTTATTTAGATATTCATTTTATCATTTCATTGGTGTTTATATTTATTGGAGATTGGATTTATTTTGGAGATTAGCATGGTGATCGTTTTATTATCGCATGAATGGTTATACTTATGGGATGAATGTGATTATTATCTTGTGGAATGAATTTTTATATGTCTTATATATGTCACATGCCTAGAATGATTTACTTATTTAATGGCTCTCGATGTAGTTTGGCGGCAGCAGCTGACCACCCTGTTGTCCAAATTACACGGGGTGTTATAGATGCTATTAGAGCATGGTCTTAGGTCTTGTAGGTTGTGAGTTTATTTTAGCTTCCACGTTGCTTATCTTTGATTCCTTTGATGATTTGTACTCTTAGTTATTTCAAGTCTGATGCTATTTTGTTCCTATCTTTTCAGATGTTGAAAACTTGGAGAGCGAGAGGTAGGAGAGAGGATTCAATTTTTGGTATCGCTGTTCAGGAGTGGCAGAGGCAGTTTGTTTTGGATGCCGAGGAGTTAACATCTATTGTGCAAGAGGCCACGATGGACAGTATTGAGGTAGGGAGACATAGATGGGTGTCTTTAGAGGCGCAGTATCAGGGTACACTCTCTTTGAATTGGGATAGGGTGATGGACAGTTTCTATAAGGGCAATCCTCCCACCTTCGTAGGGGGATCTGACCCAAAGGTTGCTCACTAGTGGAGGAGAGACATGGATAGGCACATGAGGATGGTGGATTGCACGAATGTGTAGAAGTATATGCTGGCTACGTTTAAGCTGACTGGAGATGCATTACAGTGGTGGGAGAGTGTCACCACATCGGAGGATAGGGATCTCTTGAATTATGGAGATTTTCTGATAAAGTTTAATAATGAGTATTTCCTGTATGCAATTAGGAGCACGAGGAGGAGGGAATTTTTAGACTTAGAGTAGGGTTCGAGGTCGATTATCGAATATGAGCAGGAATTTATGAATTTATCAATGTTTGTACCGGAGGAAGTAAATACTGAGGCGAAAAAGATGGAGTGTTTCATTAAGGGATTATATTGGTCTATTAGGCAGATAGTGTTGGGGAATCTGACGTACAGTACTTACACTCATGTGGTGGATGTCGTAATGTTATTGTGGTAGGAAAAAGTGAATTACCAAACGAAGTAGGGGAAGTGACAAGAGTCCAATGGTCAAAGAGGAGAGAACAAGGCCCACAATGACCAAGAATGGAAGAGATAGAGAACAAGTCAGGAGTAGCAGTGCGGTAGTGTCCCGCAGAGTCCTCAGGGACAAGGGCAAGGACAGTCGGGTAACTAAGCGCCGAATAGGCAGTATGGACCTTTTAGGGGCGCACGTTTCAGTTGTGGGGAGATAGGGCACCGAGTTTCTCGGTGTCCAAAGACGCAGGACCAGCAGGGTCAAGGGACTCAGGGCTAGCAAGGACAAGGGCCTCCATTACCGATAGCGCCAGCAGCACCATCGATAGCCGTGGTGGGTAGGTGTTATATGCTTTCGAGTCGGGAGCCTCAGGCTGGGCAGGCACCGCAGGAGCCAAGACGTGGCTACTGGAGATACTTACGTATATATATATATATATATATATATATATATATATATATATATATATATATATATATATATATATATTTGATCGTGGGATTACATTCAGGTAGGATTGGATGTATGGGCGCCTAATTGTGGTACTCTATGGGTAGGCATATGTAAGCCTTATTTTATTTTCCGCATTTACGCTTTGTCGAATTTCAAGGACAAAATTCCTATGATAGTGGGGAAGTATATAACACCCCGTATATTTTAAACCATTTATAAATGAAATTAATTCGGAATTTTGGAAAAATATTTTTTTTGGATTTAATTATTTTTAGTAATTTAAAATGTTGGATTTTATTTATGGAAAGTATAACTTTAATCAGAATTGAAATCGGGGGTTAAATTGGGATTTTATTTGCATATAATTTTTTTAGGCCAGGACCGAATCGATTCGGCGTGGAGGCAAATTTATTCAAAAATGGTCAGAGGCAGCGATTTGTTGGTTTTGTTAAAGTTTTTGTTTAACTAAAACTCTTATTCTTTTTAATATAAAACCAACACGGGGTTAGAACTTTTAATACACTTTTGCATCAAATTTTCCTCCAGAAGACTTCTCCATATTCACCTCTAAACTCTAGCCCCAAATTAAATCAAGTTTTAAGCCAAGTTTTGAAGGCTTAATTGGTGTTTTCTCAAAAGTGTTCAAGAACAACTCTTTGTTAATTTTTCGAGTGGAACACAACCATGTAATCAGAATTTTCAACCGAGTTTTCTTCAGGCATGGATACCTTTATTCTCTCTCTTTAGTATTATGAGTTTTAAGTGTCGCCTAAGCATTCATTTACATGTTTTCTTAAAATAAATTGTCAACCTTAATTAGGGAAAGTGAAAACTAATTTGGGACTATTTTTATGAAAAATCTTAATACGAATTAAGACTTGTAACCGTTGTGCGCGTAGGATAGAGGTTGTGTTTTGGTTATTATGGGTGAAGGTTCGCATGTAGAAATCGTAGAAATTTTATTTAAGTGAGAACGGGACGCGTACAACCATATAAAATTATGTTGGTATGATTAAAGTAGATTATTATTTGTGCTCCATAAACTCGCATGATGTTGATATCATAATTGTTGGATGAAATTAATTGTGTTAAATTACGACGACGGATCAAACGAATTAAATTGAAGTTATTTATGAATCGTATGAATAAATGATATAATTTATGATAAATTGGATTGCGTGACTTATTGTTATTTATAATTGCCATCGTGGGGACGACGAGATTTTGGGTAGTATGTTGTCACTTATATTTTTAGGATGCTTTCTAGGTATAGGATTAGTGGGTATGCCTTAGTTGGGATTAACACTTTCTAGGTATGGGACTAGTTAGTGTATATTATTGAGGATGGGATATACCGGGGTGGGACTAATTTTTATTTCGTTCCGTTGATTCGGTAGCCTAGGTGCGAGACTAGGAGGAGAATAATAATTGATATTCATCCTATAAAATAGGGTAGGATGTACTTGTGTTTGGATACCTTTAGGTATGGGACTAAGGGTGTTTTGAGGATCTCACATCGATAAAAAGAGTGGGGCTAATAAAACAAAATAATGAGAAATTAAGAATTAACGCCTAAGATAATAAACGGGTATTAAAATAAAACCGCGTCGCGAGTATGTGCATGGCTGAGAGTTAAATGGGACGATTGGATATAGCGTGGTGTGTGTGTGTTGGCATCACGAGTTTGTGAGGGTTTACAGTTAAACGAGATGCCGGGCTATAATGACATGTCGTGCGTGGAACCTCGTGAGTGTGTGCAGAGCTGACAGTTAAACGGGATGACTGAACATAGTGAGGGGAATAGGTGTGGTGTAAAATATTAAGCGGGAGACCCGCAATTAAAAAAATGGTGTACGACTTAAGTGGGAGTCCCACGAATGATATTAATAAAATTAATAAATAATATTATGGATAAATTGAATTAAATCCGATGGGTATCTCTTGGTATAATATAATTATTGGACTTGGACTTTGGGGTGGCTTAGTTACGTGATTTAGTATTCGTAGTTTATTTCACTCGTATATCGTTTATATCTCATTTAATATAAAATATTCTATTATGGTATTTATCATGTATAATGCTACTGTCTGGGTTCACGGACCCTAATTAGGGAGAGTAGCTGATATTCATGCACTGGGCTTTGATCCATTTCGTTGACTAATATTTTTCAGGTATAGTTCTGGAGTAGCTGCATAGGAGTGATTGGAGATATATTTTGGAGGTGAAGTTGGAGACTTACTTATTTCTAGATGCTTAGTAGTAAAGTTTTATTTTCCATTCCGTCGCATCTATTATGAGACTCTATTTATGGATATGGTGGGCCATTCGGGTCCACAATTGTTTACGATTTTATTTAGATATTCATTTAATCATTTTATTAGAGTTTATATTTATTGGAGATTGGATTTATTTCGGAGATTAGCATGGTGATGGATTTATTATCGCATGAAGGGTTATACTTATGGGATGCATCTGATTATTATCTTGTTGAATGAATTTTTATATGTCTCATATCTGTCACATACTAAGAATGATTACATATTTAGTGACTCCCGACATAGTTTGGTGGTGGCGGCTGGCCACTCCATTGTCTAGATTATGTGGGATGTTATAAAATACCCTTTCCAACAGTTTGTACCGTGTGCGAATCGACCTTACAGTTCGGATGTACAATTATTTTCACTCCGAGTATTGATCTAGAGGCCACCGGCACTCCTGGGACCTGTTTAACTTCGGTCAACTCTCCAGTTCGAGCGAGGCTTAATTAATCTTTGAAGGTCTTTGAATTACCTTTCCAACGATCTGTCCCGTACGCGGAATGGCCTTACGATTCGAACGAACGGTCTGTTTCACTTCGAGTAAAGATCTGGAGGCCACCAGGCATTTACAGGTCCCATTTGGCCTTATTCAACTCTCTAAATCGAGCAAAGCTCAATAAAATTTCAAAGGGCACTGAATTCCCTTTCCAATGGTCTGTCCCATGCATGAAGCGCCCTTACATTTTTGACGAACGATCCATTTTCCTCCGAAAAACCTCATGTCTAGAGATCATCGAGCGCTTCCGAGCCCTGTTTGACTTCGGTCAAGATTCAGACCCAAGAGTGGTTCAATGTATTCTGGAAGGTCTCTGAATTATCTTTTCAATGGTCCACCCTATGAGTGATTCGAACTTGCAGTTTGTATTTTATTCCTTTTTTTTTAGAAAAAAATATTTCGAACTGCCTATAGGCACACTCTCGGCATGATGTACTTTTCCTTGTCCGGCAAGGCAAGCGCTCTGCTGATAGGAAGGTCAAGCCTTATTCCAATCGACAAGCCCTTGACCCTATAAAAAGGGTGCCGTGACCTCATCTTGAAAGAAACCCTGGAGACCCCTCTCAGAAAATCAGAGAACATTCTCCTCGTAATCAGAGCCTTCCTCTTTCCCCAAAATTTCATTTTCCCTCATTCACTTACCTCATTTCTTCACCTCACTTGGTAATTCACCCCATATCTCTACATTACTTCCATACAACTTCAAAATCAACACACTTGCATTTCAAAGTCAGCAACAAGCATTCATAAGGAGGTTTATTTCTCCATCCCTTTCTCTAGTTTATCAATTTTAGTATTATTCACCTTATTTCTATTTTTGTGCCTTTGTTTCATAGCATAGCAAAAACATATAACAAAAACTTAACTAATTACACTAGACAATAAGTAAAATAAACTAACTATTTACAACCTATAATTTTAACTTCTAACTAACTATACACTACAAGTTAAAATTTTTTAGGGTCCACCCAAAACACGGTTTGACTTTGAGAGATCCACGGTGGACCCTCCCTTTCGTGCATGCCTTCCGAAAAAAAGAAATTTCGTTCAAACTACGGAAGGCATGTGTAAGGCGGAAGAAATGAACCATCCCTAATTAAAATTTTTGGAGGGGGGGATGGGGGATTTGGATAAAACGGGTGACAAATACACATGGGGGACAAGAAAAATATAATTATCTCCCAAAGATTTAGCAAGTGGAATGGGAGGTGGCGCACAAGGAGGCAAAGATGCCTTCATGGAAAGCAATTCGAGCAAGTACTCCTCGTCGGTGAAAAGGTTTGGAACTATAAAGTTTTGAGTCGATTCATCGGGTACTAACATCGGTGTGACAATATAGAATAAAGGTGGTCAAGAAGGAAATTCAATTTTAAGAGATGAGTTATCATCGCTTAAAGATTGAATTTCGAAGGAGAAAGGATCATTTTCAATGAAACTTTCTTCTTTGGGGGTCAAAGAAGAAATCATTTCATTGAAAATGGATACTATATCCATTTCACCCCCACTTTCACTCTCTACTATACTATGGGCCAAGTCAAGAATTGTTTGTTCTAAACCAGGCACAAAGTCCTCATTTGATTCAAAACATTCCTCGCCTGCAAAGGTCTCAGAAGAAAAATCGTCGTCAGATTCAAATAATAAATCCAACTCATGCTCCTAACAACGATTTTATTCCCGATAACGGTTTTAAATTTTCTCATTTTCAAGCACACGCAAGCCCTCACCGAAAGTCATTGGGCGAGGTGCGGATTCTTGTAAATGAGAATTTTGAAAATCGTTCTCGGGACTTCAATCAAAATAATTGATATAAGAATTTTGAAAATGATTTCAATTCGTTTCAAAATTCTTATCATAAGAATCTTGCGACCCAAAAACAAAATGATAATTCCCAAAATTCCCGTAATCCATACTTTGACTTTCGTAATACTCGCCCAATGTCATTTTAGATGTTGCAATTTTTTGGGCTTGTAAGTATTGACCAAAAGTCGTAGGTTTACGAGGATTTTGAGAATTATCATTAGGATCAACAGAAAAATTGGAATAAGACATGCTTACCCCAATAAAGGCTCGAGATGGAAAATTCCACAAAGATATGCGCGAACGAAAAATACAAACGGCTCTTGGCGCTCAAATGTAGAAGTCCTGCAAAAAAAAAATACAAATAGAAAGAAAATACTACGAAATACTAAATAAAATAAATTCTAAAACATCAAGTCCCCGGCAATGGCGCCATTTTGATAACAGGGGGAAACCGCGGCTCAAGTGTATAAAGATATACGCTGGTCATTATGCTCGACTCCCACCGCTATGCAAAAACCTAGACTATTGACTACAGTCTTTACGGGAGTGCACACTAACTAAAGATTGTAGCAGCAAGTAAGGATCGAATCTTCGGAGATTAGTTGTTAGAATTCTATTAATTTAATACTTGTGAAATAAAAGTGTAAAAGATGATATGTGAGCAAAGCATTAAACTAGGCATGTATTTAAACTTAGGTTAAATAAAACGAATAATACTATAGGTTGAGAATTGTCTCCGTCACATGGGCTAAATAACATAAATGGTTACATGAACATAAAAGCGCTAACAAGACTAATCACATTTGGATAATTAATTAAACCTAGAGTTGTCACCCTTTAAATTATCATAAAAGATTAATTTGAGTTCGGTGTCAATGAATATTCCCGGAATTATACATGAAAGGTCGTAAATACGGAGCATACGTGATATACCCAGTTTAATATCCTATGTGTCACACAAAGAATAATTAACTCATTAAAACTACCCTAGACCCATCATACCACAGCAAAGCAAACCCATGTGAGTTTAACAATATCAACCTAGATTAAGTTACCTACAAAGCATGTTAAATGACATTAATTAAATGGAAGCAAGCAAATTAAAGAAAGTAAGTAAGTTAAAGCATGTAAACCTAAGTAACAAAGCAAGAATAACAACAATGGAAGCTTGGATTAAAGAGGAAGAAGATGTATAGTGTTCTTAGACAACCAAAAGGACAAACCCTAGGAGGGAGGGAGAAACAAAAACCCAACAATCCCCTCCAAACCCTAACCTCCCTAATATGCAAGATGAAAAATCGATTGTTGTCTTCAAATACACCAAAACCCACTTAAGTAATAAGTGGAAAAATAAATAAAGATAAAAGAAATGATTTGTGCAAAGTGGTTTTGGTGTTGTCCTTCCTCCGCAAGAAATACCGTAACTTCTTCGTTATTGATCGGAATCGCATACCGTTAGTGGCCACGCGAATATGACTCAGATGGATTCAACTTTCGTGAAGACACTGGGACAGAAACCTAAATTGTGAAATTATTAAAATGCCCCTGTATGTGCAATTGTCGACGAAACTTCCTCGGAACGCTACAAAACTTCACACTAACCACCGTAATACTTACAAAAGCTCAATTATACCTCGAAAACATGTAAACATATAAAATAGAGATTGTATGGTTAACGAGCATAAATATAGGAATTAAGGTATCCGAGGGGGCTAAAATGCATAAGTAAAGAGGGTGAATACATGCAATATTCGAACCGAATCAGGTACCATCGTCGGATAATGCGATCATTCAACAGGAAGGTAAAGGATCGCGGTGTCCAAAAAGGAGACCTTTCCCTCAAAGAAATTATAGAATCCATATGGGACCCGAGAGGAAAGTTCAAACCTAATTGGAGCGGCCCCTACATCATAAAAAAAATCCTGTCGAGCAGTGTCGCTATGCTCACAGATATCAACGGAAGAGATATGGCGTGTCCAGTAAATCTAGACCGTCTCAAGAAATTCTACCCTTAATTCGAATTTTCGGCGTGCTATGACTCTTCTCATTTCCCTTTTATTATTAAAAAATATCCATTTCCCCTACCCAAAATTACGTGGGACCTGATACTCTCAAAATAATGCTTTTTAAAATAGAACTCGTGATATTTTTAAAACCCGCAAAGGTAAGTAGGCAGACCATATGACACACATGGGCATGGTCCTTTCTTTTTCACTAAATGCTATTATTTTTTAATACCCGAGAACGACGGTCTATTTCATGATTTACATGAGAAAAATGATTATGTATGCCTTAGCGATTGGTATAGGTAGTTCAAACACAAAAAATATCAAAGGCACAACAAAATATTATCAAAATCATTTTTATTTTAAATAAAGGGAACACATAAATTACATGAAATATTAGTAGAGGGAATTAAACAAATCACCCATTCT
Source organism: Sambucus nigra (assembly GCA_949130495.1). Lineage (NCBI taxonomy): Eukaryota > Viridiplantae > Streptophyta > Magnoliopsida > Dipsacales > Adoxaceae > Sambucus > Sambucus nigra. The sequence continues at coordinate 397,660,750 of OX422224.1, forward strand.
AACCTATAAACAACCTACCCAATCCCTACCAAATAACTAGTTTCACAAGAAAAATCCTAAAAATACCAACACAAATCATTCCAAACATAAATTCCCCAGCTTTACAAATACCTACCCCTAGTTCACAAAATGTTAACCTCAACTGCCAGACGACCCCGCCTCGTCACTATTATTAGCTCCCAGAGCCCTCCATGTTTCCCACTTCTGATTAATGCTCCATATGAAGTCCATGCAGCAGTTGTTGAAACCGCGATATCCTCCTCCATGGTGTCAAAGGAAACAAGACACCTCTGCCCAATCTTGACTTCTAAAATCTTCCCAACTATTCACTTCCACAACAATCTAAGATAATACCCAGACATATGCCAAGCCCCTCCAACAGATTGTGAGGGATGAGTAGACAACCGATGATGCTTCCACAAAGGTACTAGTATCACTATAAAGACTCAGTTAAGTCCTTTGTCGGGAACAAGCTGATTATGTAAAGAGGCACTATCTGTTCCCACCCCACTTGATGCAGAAGTTGTCAAGGAAAATAAAAGGAAGTCTGACGAAGGCCAACCAGCCACACATACCGGTACTCTCCTAGATGAAAAATGGGCTGTAAGTACCCCCACCACAGCATAGACCAACGAAGACACCGGGCTCCGTGATCCACAAACTAGTTAATCGAGTTCTCTATTGAAGGGACGAAACTAAAGAAGGTCCTAATGAAGAAGTTAGAGACGCCCGACAAGGGGTACTTAGGAGGGGATGCCCGACAAATCTCTCAGAAATCCACATGAGAAGCATCACGGGGCTCCCCCATAGAAATTCGAAATGACCCTCCTTCCAAGCATCAAGACCATTCAAGGTCTCTGCCAGCACCACTACCCTAGGACTACAATGGTAAGACATCTACACTACTATAGTGGCTACTTGAGGATCGGGTTACCTGTCACTAACAAAAGCCTAATAGTCAGGACCAAGGCTATAACTCCAATAAAACCATCATAAAAAACAACCCTCCAGCACACTAGATTCAGTGCTACCAGAAGGGAAACACTTTCTCCATACACCAGTAGGCCGACAAACCAACTAATGATATGTCTGTCGCAACCTATTTTAGGAAACTCTCATTTTTCTCTCCTAAACACTTTTCATTTCCAAACAAGTCCCTTCCAAGGGAAACTCCTTGCAACCAAGCCTTAAAGGTTTTCCTCTATTAAAATATTCTAAAAATATATTAAAATTTTTTCCAAAAAACACAATTTTACCACTTCTTCTCAAAATAAAACCTCAGCAGCAAATTAAAAGTGCATGTAGAGTAAGCCATTAAATTAAGATAATCAAATAACAAGTAACATATTTTATTTGCCTTCTTTAGCCTCTCTTTTCAGGTCTAAAGTCGCTGAATCAAACATACATCAGGGTCAACGCCAAGCTCCTCTAGTCATAACGACGAATCTATAAGAAAAAATTAAAAGGAAAGAACTAGAAATGGATGCCACCTAATCTTTCGCACAACCCTCTCCTTCAGGTACCAGACGTACCCAAATTCATGCACCAATAGCTGCCTTATATGCACGTACATGCCTGTAGCCGCCGTAACCCTCGAAAGAATACTCCAAAGGTAAAATGTCACCCATATCCCCATCAAAGCATCAGTATTCATCCAGAACAAGGTTCTAAAACTGCAAAAAAAGATGGAAGTCGGTAATAACCTTTCCCTTTCCCCCAAAAGGCTCGGATTCCATTCCCTATGCTGTTAAGCACCTCCCCAAACATGTCTATCAGTAGTCCTCTCCTAATTTCATCTCGAAAATGCTAGAAAAACTAAAAAATTTATCAAAAAATCCCTAAAAATTCCGTTAAAATCCTGAAAATATATAGATAGTTATTTATCCTAGGGAAACCCCTTTTAGAGCACGAAGCCCCCTATGAAAACTCTTAAAATCCCAAATTAGATCAATGAAACACTTTAATCATCAACATACTCCCCGACGGAGATAAAAGTGCACCCGCACCCAATACCTACTACACCTTCCCTCAGCTGGAACCGTGGTCTACACAAACCCCAGTGGAACTGCAAGTCAATACATTCCCCAGGGAACTAATGGTGCACCTGCACCAAAACACTTTTACGGTTTCCCAGACAGAGATATTCCCCACAAACTACAACTCAAGATCCTCATAATTGACCTCAACCCACTGAATCGACAGTCACAACTTTAGGTCCTCAGAATCGACCTCGACCCACTAAATTGGTCATCCCAACTTTAGGTCCTTAGAATTGACCTAGACCGGCAGAATTGGTCATCACAATGTTAGGTCCTCAGAATTAGCCTCAGCCCACAGAATCAATCGTTACATCTCTCAGTCGTGAGAATTGACCTCAACCCACATAATTAGTCATCTCAACCTTAGGTCCTCAGAATTAACCTCGACCTACAGAATCGATCGTCACAACTCAAGGTCCTCAAGATTGACCTCGATTTGTAAAATTGGTCGTCCCAACTTTAGATCCTCAGAATTGACCTCGACCCGTAAAATTAGTGGTCATAACTTTAGGTCCTCAGAATTGACCTCGGCTCATAGAATTGGTCGTCATTCTTTAGGTCCATAGAATTGACCTTGAACCTCCGAATCAACCACCCTCATCCTTTACATTCTTAGAATTGACCTAAAGTACTTTTCCCCAACATCGATGTGGTGTCTATCATTGGACAACCTTCACTTGTTTCAAGCTCACCCATCGAGAGTATCTATAAAAACCCCATCATAGTACCCCCTTAAGAACCTCCTTAGGTACCTAGCACTCAATCATTCAACATAAACCTTAGGTCATACTTTGAGTACCGATCTAGAGGCCACCGAGCAATCCTGAGCCCTGTTTGACTCCGATCAACTCTCCATCTTGAGCGAAGATCAATGAATCTTTAAAAGGATCTGAATACCCTTTCCAATGATATAACCCATGTGTGAATTGGCCTTTTAGTTCGGACGAACGATCTGTTTCACCCCAAGTACTGATTTGGAGGCTACCAGGTGATCTTGAGCCCCATTTAACTTTGATTAAATCTTTAGCTTGAGAGAGGCTTAATGAATCTTAAAAGGGCTCTGAATCCTATTTCCAACGATCCTTCCTGTGTGTTGATCAGTCTTATAGTTCAAACGTGTGGTCCGTTTTACTCTGAGTACTAATATAGAGGCCACGAGGGGCTTCCAGGCCCCATTTAACTTTGATCAACTCTCCGAACTGAGTAAAGCCCAATGAAATCTCAAAGGACACTGAATTACATTTCCAACGATCCATACCGTGTGCCAATAGGCCTTATGGTTTGAACGAATGATTTGTTTTCCTTCGAAAACCTCTCGTCTAGAGACCATCGAGCGCTTATGAGCATTATTTGACGTTGGTCAACTCCAAAACTCGAGAGTGGCTCAATGAATTTTTAAAAGGATCTAAATTATATTTCCAACGGTTTACCTTGTGTGCAACTCGAACTTATGGTTTTATTTTATGCCCATTTTCCCAAAAAAGTAATTTCGAACTGCCTACAGGCATCTTAGGAACCCTACCTATCGGTAGGTTGTCATTTTCCTTTCCTGGCAAGGAAAACACTCTGTTGATAGGCATGTCAAGCCTTGTGTTGATCGGTACACACTTAACCCTATAAAAAGGGGGCCATTACCTACTTAAAATAGACCCTCGATACCCCTGTGAAGCACCTTATACTCTTGACTCACTTGAGTTTACATTATATAAGTTCTCATCTAGTTTGAAAATAGAGACAAAATTGGGTCCCCATCCTAAATACCAAAGAGCCTCAGACTCTTCAATTCAATTCATTCCTCTTGTTTGATAGATCAAGGTATATTCACTGTCACTCACACACTTTAGAACTGCATACATTGTTCACATATTGTTTGAATTGTTTGTATGTGTGTTGTGTGTGTTAATTTCCCTTAAAACATTTTTTTATAATTTTTGGGTATTTATAAAGATTTTAAAACAATTTTTTTCTTAATTAAAAGTGGAATTAAAATGTTTTGTGGTCTTTATATAAATAATGGTTATTGGTTTTTTCCCTGAAATGTTTCTTTGGGTAGGAACCGAAAGTGCTAGAGAAGTCAGGGTGTCTATGTAATTAAGTTTAGACACGCGTTTGATATCCTCTGTTTGCCTTACACCTGTTGCTTCCCTATTGGATGCATGTGTGTTTCTTCCAAGAGAGTAAACCAGCGTGTTTGATTAGCCCTTGGATTGAGTTAATCGACAATCTGCATGCGTCCTTGTCCCAATCCTTGCGAACATCTCTCATCCAATCACAAGACTCATAATCAACCACTTGCCTTTAACCGTTGGATGGAAGTCAAGGTTGCTTGACTTAATCTCAACCCTCAATTTACCTATACCTTCTCGATCCTTCTCAGCCCCCTATATAAGGAGGGTAACCCTCAGCCAATAGGAGACTTTTGCCACTTTTTCATTTTAGAGAGAGAAGAGATAAGAGAAAGAAGAGAGAGAGAGAGAGAGAGAGAGAGAGAGAGAGAGAGAGAGAGAGAGAAACCAGAGTTAGAAACCCTAACCCTAAATTCGTCCAAACCCTTTTCAAACCCTAATTCGTTTATCAAAACCAGTTTTATCCCAAACACAACCTTGAGCGTTTGAGAGTTTTGAGAGTGGTTTGTTAGTGGTTTCACGCTGTAACCTCTTCGTTTTAAGATCTTGTGTCCAACTTAAGCATTAAGCTAAATCTGCATTTTTGTTTCATAGAAATTTTATATCTAAGCATTTTATGTTACATTACACCTAGATCTGCATTTATTGTTTCTCGTCTTGAGAAATTTGTTGTTGATTTTTTTCTGTAAATGTTTTCATACTCAAAATCAACAATAACATTTTATGTTTCTAGTTCTTTTGAAATAAGACCTTTGACCTAGTTGGAATCACACTTGGCGATTTTCAATTTCAAAAATATTTTCAAAACCCTGAAATGATTAAGATCTTGATACATCTTCTGAACAAGATAGCCGTGGATTCTGGGTTAATCTTAAAGGTCAAACAAGGTTCAAGTTTCCTAAGAAGAGAGAAACTGAAAGTCACAACATATAGATCTAATTTGTAATTTGCTAGGACTGTTTCTAAAAATAAGCATGAGTGTGTGCATGCATGTGTTAGATCACCATCACAAACACGTACACACGTACACACTGAAAGTGTTGGTAATAAAATCTTGAAACAAGAGTCGACCTAAAGACTGGAACAAAGTGAAGTTAGCAAACTGGGAGAATAACATCAACAATCAGAAGTGCAGAAAAGTTAGAAGGACACCAGTGGGTACATACCTAAACTTGTATAGGTCTGATTTGTGTGCATGTGTGTTATATAGTTTGTAACTATTATATTTTGTCTTAGTGGATTTTTCTTTTTACTCCGTAGAGGGAGTCGTGGATGTTTCCTCAGTTGGGTGAGGTTTTACCACGTTAAAATATATTGCCATTAATCTTTCTACATCTCCTCATCTCATTCTGATTAGTGTGCTGATTTAAAACTGTTTTAGTTTTGTTTTTCAAAACTAGTTAGCAAATCTTGAACTGATCTCGTGAAAATTTTAAACACGTCTTGTGATTAAAAACTGAATTGATTTCTAGGAAAGAGTTTCTTCAAAAAATAGTTCGGAGTTACTTAAGTAGTTTAATCTTGTATTAAACGGATTTAGTAACAATTTTTCAATTGGTATCAGAGCTTTGGAAATCTTTTAAAAGATCTCGCGTTTCTGAAATTATTTTCTTAAAATCAAAACAATGGACGAGAAAAATGAAAGATTCCCCACTCTTTGATGGAAACAACTTTGCTTACTGGAAGGTAAGAATGGTTGCTTTGATACAAGGAGCCTTGGGATATGATATCTGGGATATTATTGAAAATGGATACACTTATCCTACTAAACCAGCCACTGAAGGAAGTAATGAGAGGATTAAGAAAGCATTAAGTGAGTTCACACAAGAATACAAGCAAACTTCTCGAAATAATAACAAAGGCAAGAATGCCATTTTTATGTCCATAAATGAACATAAGTTCAAAAGGATCTCATCTTGTGCCACTTTTAAGGAAGCTTGGGATACACTGATCACTGCACATGAAGGTGACACTAGAGTTAAGGCTGCTAAAACTCAAATGCTAGTTCAGCAGTATAACTCCCTAATTATGTCAGATTCTGGAACCTTTGATGACTTTTACATGAAATTAACTGATATCATGACAAAATTGCATGCTAATGGGATAACTTATGATAGACATGAAATTATATCTAAAATTCTAAGGTCGTTACCACAGAAATTTGATAACAAAAGATATGCTATTGAGGAAATGTGTGATCAAAATCTCACTCCTGAATTACTCAGTAGTAAACTTCGAACTGTGGAAATGGAATTATAATTTAAGAAACAAATGTCTCAGGCCCATAGGAAACAGACTAGTTCCAACTTTAGTTTTTCCACTAAGTTGATAAAACCTGAGCTTACTACTCCCACTGATGACTCTGATGAGGAATGTGATATTGATAGTTTGGATAATCAAATTGCCTTAATGTCAAAACAATTTAAGAAAATTATCAAATTTAGAAATAAATTGGCAAATAGATAAGGCAAGTCAAATTATCCAATTTAGTCTAACTACAAACCTCATGAGATAGGTCAAGATAAACATCAAAAGGACATGAGACCCAACAAAGACTTCAAGAACATTGAGTGTTTTAGATGTGGAAAATTAGGATACATAGCACAAGGCTGTAGAGTGAAATTGAACACTGCTAATAAACATACTAGGGCCAACATTTATAAAACATGGGATGATTCAAGTGATTATGAGAATGAGGAACCTGAATCTTCTGATGTTTTTGATCCTTGCATGTCTTTATTTGCTAAGATTATATACAATGATGATATGCCTATGTATGAGAATGATGCTAGTAGCTCTACTTCTGTTGTTATGAATCATGCTGCTACTGGTTTAGATGCTTTAATTTCTGAGAATATTGCTAGTTCTACCACGGGGTATGTGAGTCAAAGGGAATGTGATAATGACGATGTCCATGGGTGTGATAGTTCAAGAAATGAATCCTTAGGGATCACTTCACACACTGCACTTAGTGACTCAAACACTGAAGACCTCCCTGACATTCACACACTTTATGCGAAAACTCTCAAGAAAAGAACTAGACTAGAAAAGATAGTGAAAGATGTCACTAAGAAATTATAAGACCTAAGTCTGATGGTTAAACTTAACGCTGAAGTGTATACTACCCAATGTCTAACTCATAAAAATGAAGTTAAAACTTTTGATCAAAAATTGAAGAATTTGATCGAAGAAAATGTAACCCTGGAGAAAAAATATAAAGGGACATTATTAGAATTGGAACAATCTAAAGAAAAGACAACAACAGTTTTAAAAAAAATTTCTAAATTTGAAAATAACTCAAACTGTTTTGATGGATTTGTTGCTGATTCCAAAACGAATTCTGATGATCGAACTGGAATAGGATTTTTCCCCAATTTGAAGACTCAAACTATAATCCTAGAACCAATAAAGTTTGTGTCAGGAGGTAAAAGACCTGTAGAAACTTGTCTAGACTTTCATTCTCTGAAAAATGAGTTTGACAAAAACCAATGTAAGTTTGATACTGGGGAATCAAGTTGCTCTAAGTGTGAAAGTCCACCTAAGACTAAATATGTCTGCCCCCTATTAGGAAGAGTGATTCAATTTTTCAAACTGTACTCCCTAGGAATAAGGTTCAACCTAAAAAATTCATCAAGCCTATGCTTAGAGACTTTCTTAAAGAGATACCAACTTCGAGCAACTTGTTTTGCTCTTTCTGTGACTTATATGGTCATTCCTTTGAAGGATGCTACTCTAGACATTTAGTCAAACCTCTCTATAATTCTCATGTGTACCAAAACTTTAACTATTCAAGGAGAAGCCGTAACAATTATGTTCTTCCTAGACAACCATACAAAAACTCTAACTATAGAAGGAGAAAGACAAAACCTAAAAGATCATTTCCAAGAAGGATTTCGAGACACTTTTCTAAACCAAATGCTTAAAATTCATCCTCATGCGCATTAGATTTTTCAACAAAAATCTAATGCTCGCAAATTTTATCAAATGAGAGCAAATAAGTGCAAAATGAAAACAAGAGATGTTTGGGTTAGAAAAGATTAGCTATTACCCCAGATGAAGTGTAATATTGTTATTACTGCTTTAAAAGCTAAACACACTCCCTCTGATTGGTATTTAGACTCTGGATGTTCAAAACACATGATTGGGGATGGTACCAAACTCTTAAACAAAACCAGCTTTGCTGGAGTAAAAGTTATTTTGGGTGATGGTGTATCATCTCAAATCATTGGTAAAGGAACACTCCAAGAAGAAGGATTACCCTTACTTGAAAATGTTCTTCTAGTAAATGGTCTTAAGGAAAACCTACTCAGTATCTCACAATTTTATGACTCAAATCATACTGTCACCTTTTCAAAGAATAATTATAAAATTTTAAATGAAAAAGGTGAGTGCATTATCACAGGACTCAGGACTCCGGACAATTGTTATACTGTTCAAAACAGTGCCGAGGTCTGTAATATTGCCAGAATGGATGACAATGAGATATGGCATAATCGTATGGGTCACATAAATTACAAAAACCTTAGTAGATTATCTTCTCCAGAAATAGTTAGAGGCATTCCTAAGATTAAACCTATTTCTAACATTGTCTGTGGTTCTTGTCAAGAAGGAAAAATTGTTAAGGCTCCTCATAAGAAAGTCAAAGATATCCTTACCTCTAAACCGTTGGAGCTCATCCATATGGACCTTATGGGTCCTTCTCGAACTGTTAGTCTCCGTGGACACAGTTATATTCTTGTTATGGTTGATGACTTCACCAGATTTACTTGGGTAGCTTTCTTAAAATAAAAGTCTGACACATTTCAAACCTTTTTGAAGATTTTACTTCGAATTGAAAATGAGAAAGACTCTCAAGTAAATAGGATTCGTAGTGATAGAGGTGGAGAATTCATTGATACTGGTGTTATAGAGTATTGTGACTATAATGGTTACAAATATGAATTTAGTGCTCCTAAGACTCCTCAATAGAACGGTATAGCTGAGAGAAAGAATCGTACCCTTCAAGAGATGGCACGAGTTATGATTCATGCAAAAACCTTACCTAAGTTTTTTTGGGTAGAAGCTATTCAACTGCGTGTCACATTATAAGTAGGGTCCATCTTAGAAATAACTCTAAACAAACTGCTTACAAAATTTGGTATGGGAAAAAGCCCAATCTTAAGTACCTTAGGACCTTTGGTAGTACGTGTTATAATTTGAGACTCGTGGAGATAAAGCTATTTTTCTAGGATACTCTCCTAACAGTAGAGCATACCGTGTCTATAATCTTCGCACTAAGACCTTAATGGAATCCATAAATGTTATTATAAATGACACTATTATAGAGAGTAAGACTGGAGAACTAACTATTGTGGTAGAGTCTGAAAATGTTTTAGAAAATGACTCTCCAGAAATAGATGATTCTTTACCAATTGAGACACTTGAAGTACCTAATTGGGTTGCTAAAGACCATCCCATAGATAACGTTATTGGTAACGCTAGTGAACCTGTGCGTAAAAGATCTTAATTAATAAACTTTGCTCATTATGCATGTTTTTTTCCCTTGTTGAACCAAAGAATGTTAAGGATGCATTGAATGATCCTCATTGGATTTTGACAATGCAGGAAGAACTTCTTCAATTCGTCATTCATGATGTTTGGTATCTTGTACCTAGGACTGATCACAAAAAGGTTATTGGCACACGCTGGATATTTAAAAATAAATCTGATGAAAGTGGGATAGTCATTAGAAACAAAGCCAGATTAGTTGCTCAAGGATACTCTCAAATAGAGGGAATAGATTTTAACGAGACTTTTGCTCCTGTTACTCGATTAGAATCTGTTCGTCTTCTCTTTGCCATAGCCTACTACTTACATTGTACGCTTTACCAAATGGATGTTAAATGTGCCTTCCTTAGTGGAATTTTGACTGAGGAGACCTATGTAGAACATCCAAAAGGGTTCATTGATCCTAAATATCCAAATCATGTCTTTCGTCTTAAAAAGGCTTTGTATGGCCTAAAACAAGCCCCAAGAGCCTGGTATGAGTGCCTTTCCAACTTTCTCTTAGACAAAGGTTTTAAGAGAGGCATAAATGTTCAAACCCTTTTTGTCAAACATTTTGACAAACATATCATCATAACTCAAGTATATGTTGACGATATCATCTTTGGATCAACCTCCCCAAATGAAGTTAAATCTTTTTCTGAAATTATGCATACAGAATTTCAAATGTCTCTTATGGGGGAGTTGCAATTTTTCTTAGGACTTCAAGTCAAACAAAATTCAGAAGGATTATTTGTTTCGCAATCCAAATACGCATTAAAGATTATTAAAAAATTCGGCCTTGAGAGTGCTAAAGATGCTAAAACTCCCATGAGTACTACGACCAAACTGTCTAAAGATGAAACTGGGAAATCCATAGATCCAACCCTTTATCGTAGTATGATTGGAACCTTACTATATCTTACTGCCTTGCGTCCTGACATTATGTACGCTGTTTGTGTGTGTGCCCGTTATCAAACCAATCCTAACGAGAGCCATTTAACGCGTGTTAAAAGAATCATAAAATACATTAAAGGTACTCTAAAATTGGGACTATGGTACACCAATGATACTCCTAACACTATAATAGGATACACTGATGCTGATTGGGCAGGGTGTACTGATGATAGCAAGAGCACATTAGGCGCATGTCATTATATTGGTAATACTTTGGTAGGTTGGAGTAGTAAGAAACAAAACTGCACTTCATTATCTTCTGCTGAATCCGAATACATAGCCGCTGGCAGTTGCTGTGCTCAATTACTTTGGCTTAAGCAAATGCTAAGTGATTATGGTATTAAAGAGGAACAATTACATCTATATTGTGATAATCAAAGCGCGATCTATATATCTAAAAATCCTGTTCAATACGCACGAACAAAACACGTAAAAATAAGACATCATTTTATTCCCGAATTAGTTGAGACTAAGGAATTAGAAATCAATTATCTTCCTACTGATTTGCAACTCGTAGATATGTTTACCAAACCTTTGGTTTACAATAAATTCATTTCTTTATGTAAATCAATTGGAATGGTTTGTGCTGAATAAGCTCTTGTATTTACATAGTTTTTCCCTTTGTCCATTTGAGACAAAATAGGGGCGAAATTTGAGTCCAATGAGGTCATTTATTTTGTACATATTCTAAAGAACTTGATCTTAGTGATTATTTGCAGGATTCTGTACAATTATTCTTTGTTATATTCAACAGTTGTAATTGGGTATTAAATTGTAATTAGTTGAGTTATGTAATTTTCTGTTCTAGGAAATGGGTAGATAGAATTTTTGTATAGGAATAGGTTTTTCCTTTTCTTTTTGTTTCCCTACGAGTCCATGATGACTCAAAGGAGATTTTGTCTCATATTTCCAAAGGGGGAGATTGAAGCACCTTATACTCTTGACTCACTTGAGTCTATATTGTATAAGTGCTCATCTAGTTTGGAAATAGAGACAAAATTGGGTCCCCATCCTAGATACCAAAGAGCCTCAGACTCTTCAATTCAATTCATTCCTCTTGTTTGATAGATCAAGGTATATTCACTGTCACTCACACACTTTAGAACTGCATACATTGTTCACATATTATTTGAATTATTTGTATGTGTGTTATGTGTGTTAATTTCCCTTAAAATAATTTTTTTTATAATTTTTGGGAATTTATAAAGATTTTAAAACAATTTTTTTATTAATTAAAAATGGAATTAAAATGTTTTGTGGTCTTTATATAAATAATGGTTATTGATTTTTTCCCTGAAATGTTTCTTTGGGTAGGAACCTAAAGTGCTAGAGAAATCAGGGTGTCTATGTAATTAAGTTTTGACGCGCGTTTGATATCCTCTGTTTGCCTTACACCCGTTTCTTCCCTATTGGATGCATGTGTGTTTCTTCCAAGAGAGTAAACCAGCGTGTTTGATTAGCCCTTGGATTGAGTTAATCGACGATCTGCATGCGTCCTTGTTCCAATCCTTGCGAACATCTCTCATCCAATCACAAGACTCATAACCAACCACTTGCCTTTAACCGTTGGATGGAAGTCAAGGTTGCTTGACTTAATCTCAACCCTCAACTTACCTATACCTTCTCGTTCCTTCTCAGCCCCCTATATAAGGAGGGTAACCCTCAGCCATTAGGAGACTTTTTGCCACTTTTTCATTTTAGAGAGAGAAGAGAGAAGAGAAAGAAGAGAGAGAGAGAGAGAGAAACCAGAGTTAGAAACCCTAACCCTAAATTCGTCCAAACCCTTTTCAAACCCTAATTCGTTTATCAAAACCAGTTTTATCCCAAACACAACCTTGAGTGTTTGAGAGTTTTGAGAGTGGTTTGTTAGTGGTTTCATGCTGTAACCTCTTCATTTTAAGATCTTGTGTCCAACTTAAGCATTAAGCTAGATCTGCATTTGTGTTTCATAAAAATTTTAGATCTGAGCATTTTATGTTACATTACACCTAGATCTGCATATATTGTTTCTCGTCTTGAAATTTTTTTTGTTGATTGTTTTTTGTAAATGTTTTCGTACTCAAAATCAACAATAACATTTTCTGTTTCTAGTTCTTTTGAAATAAGACCTTTGACCTAGTTGGAATCACACTTGGCGATTTTTAATTTCAAAAATCTTTTCAAAACCCTGAAATTGATTAAGATCCTGATACATTTTCTGAACAAGATAGCCGTGGATTCTGGGTTAATCTTAAAGGTCAAACAAGGTTCAAGTTTCCTAAGAAGGGAGAAACTTAAAATCACAGCATATAGATCTGATTTGTAATTTGCTAGGACTGTTTGTAAAAATAAGCGTGAGTGTGTGCATGCATGTGTTAGATCACCATCACAAACACGTACACACTACAACACTAATAGTGTTGGTAATAAGATCTTGAAACAAGAGTCGACGTAAATACTGGAACAAAGTGAAGTTAGCAAACTGGGAGAACAACATCAACAATCAGAAGTGCGAAAAAGTTAGAAGGACACCAGTGGGTACATTCCTAAACTTGTATAGGTCTGCTTTGTGTGCATGTGTGTTATATAGTTTGTAACTGTTATATTTTATTTTAGTGGATTTTTCTTTTTACTCCGTAGAGGGAGTCGTGGATGTTTCCTCAGTTGGGTGAGGTTTTACCACGTTAAAATATCTTGTCATTAATCTTTCTAAATCTCCTCATCTCATTCTGATTAGTTTGCTGATTTAAAACTGTTTTAGTTTTGTTTTTCAAAACTAGTTAGCAAATCTAGAACTGATCTCGTGCAAATTTTAAACACGTCTTGTGATTAAAATATGAATTGATTTCTAGAAAAGAGTTTCTTCAAAAAATAGTTCGGAGTTACTTAAATAGTTTAATCTTGTATTAAACGGCTTTAGTAACAATTTTTCACCCTTTAAAAAAAATCAGAGAACATTCTCCTCGTAATCAAAGCCTTCCCCTTTCCTAAGAAGTCCATTTTCCCACATTTTCTTAACTCATTTCCTCACCTTACTTGGTAATTCACCCCACCTCTCTACATTACTTCCATATAACTTCAAAATCAACGCACATGCATTTCAAGGTCAGCAACAAGCATTCATAAGGAGGTTTATTTCTCCATCCCTTTATCTAGTTTATCAATTTTAGTATTATTCACCTTATTTCTATTTTTGTGCCCTTGTTTCATTATATCACATCCACTCTCTATTAGTAGTATTGCACATAATCTATTTTCTTAAAAATCCCAAAAAGGACAAAAAGGGATTTATCCGTAAATTCCAAAAGCGGGATTTCCATTTAACACTTTCAATCTCTACATACACATAAGAGAAGTCTCACATATGGAGTTATGGATTGAACCACACTTATATACCATTTTCGAACTACGTGGACTTTGATGCCCCTTGGGCTACGTAGGCGTCTTAGGCCAATCCTGAGATTTGAGTTCTCCCTTTTTCATGTTTATATACTTCTTTTATATCTTATTATATATATTTTGTGACTTTTATACTCTTATATACTTATGTTTAATCCGATGTGCACATTCTCTCTTTCATAGAGATTTGTGATTCGACGAGAACTTCTATCATATTTTATTATTACTTTCGGGAACACTCCTATGGATGTATTCACTCCGTCCCTTCCATGACACGAGTTAGATGATTCTATTACCCCACCATTTATATTATACCCATGTACACACAGATCTTGAAGTCTAGAAGGAGAAGATTAACATTATTGCATAAGAGATCGAAACGGCTAAATGGGTGCCCAATACCTTCCCATTCCGTAACTTAGTCCCCGAACCTTCGAACTATTTGGTTTCTCAAGCATCAGTTTGACCTTGATGTCGTTCTCTCAAAGCCGCGACAGTTTTTTCCTATTTTGAGCAAAGTAGGTTGGCGACTCAATCTCTTCACATTATCCCCCACTTGACGACGACTGGCCCCCCAATATTTCACGCGCACCGGTGGGAATCTGACCTCGGGATAACCACAATTATTTAGGCATGAATTTTAGTTGTTCTTATATGGAGGTCAATTATTTTCTCGACCACCTTTATTTGATGGATCTAACTATGAATACCGAAAATGGTGTCTGAAATAAGAACTTAAGTCATTAGATGAGTGGGTATGGCTAGTAGTAGTTAAGGGTTGGTACCCCCCCCCCACATCCTTATTTGGTGATTATAAGCCTCCCAAACTCATAGAAAACTGGGGTGAAGATGAGCTAAAGCAGTCCAACTATAATTCACTTGGCCTGAATGCTTTGTTTTGTGCGGTCACACTTGAGGAGCTCCGTCGTATTAGGACATGTGAAATATAAAAAGAGGCTTGTAACATACTTCAAATCATTCATGAGAGTACTAGTGCTATTAAGGCTTCTAAACTTTGAAACCTCACTACTCAGTTTGATTAAGATGGAGGATAGTGAATCCTTTGATGAGTTCGATGCTAGATTGTCCAATATTGTGAACTCGTTGTTTAACTTGGGAGAGAGAATACCTAAAACCCATGTAGTCAAGAAAATCTTAAGGTCCTTTCCTGAAAGATTTAATTCAAAAGTGACAATTTTAATTTCCTTGGGTACTTTGGACTCTACAGAACTCAAAGAGATTTTAAGCGATCTTCAAACTTATGAGCTTGACATGTTTTCCTCCAAAAAGATGAAGAAAGATAAAGGCATTACTTCGAAAGCATGTAAGGAGAAATTACGTGTTTTGAATGATGAGTTTGACATCAATTCTAATAATATGTCCTTGATTGAAATAAGTTTAAGAAATTAATCACTTTGAAAAATAATCAAAAGATTAAAAGAAGTTTGAGAAAATAACTTTAACAAAGCTATAAAATTCCTTAAAAAATGTAATGATAATTTTAAGAGATATGGGTTAGATAGATGCTTTGGGTGTGAGGGTTATGGCCATAGGCAACTGAGTGTTCTACTACGCTAAGGAAGGAGGTCAAGAAACTAAAGGTGTGCAATTCCACCCTTAGTAATAGTGATCCGAAATAGGAACTCAATTCCCCCATTGATCGCAACTACACTGTGTTTATGGATAGTCATGAAAGCCCCGAGGATAAATATTTTGATAAAGAGAATTTTGAGCATGACAATTTTGGGGCCATTATTTATGATTCCTAAGTGAGTGAGGGTGAATAGAGTCGGGAATAAGAAGAATATGAATAAGGGGAGGATGAGAGTGAACTTCGAGCTGTGTTTTATGATTTGTATGCTAAAACGATGAAATTGAAAAGGGATAACTTGAAGTAGGAATCTAGGTTGAAACCACATGCCATGTTAATGATGAGAGTTCTTTTATTTAGAATCTTTGGGAACCTGAGAAGACTTATAGGGAGAAACTCGCTTTTGTTGAGGGGGAGTGAGATAGCCTTCGGGGCTTAATGGAGATTTTGAAGAAGGATTTCATAGTTTTTGATGAGTCTTATCGTTTGCTCGAGTTTAGGATTATGGAGTTAGAAGAGAGATTGAGAGACTCGAGTAATATCAAATTTGATTTGGAGTCTAGGACTAAGAATTTGGATAAGATGTTAGGCACCGTCCGAATAAAAAATGACAATTGTGGTATTAGCTTCGATATTCCAAATGTTTCAGCTGCTAAGGCCAAAACCATAGTTTTGATAGAATCAATCGTTTCTAGGAACATTAGACACGGTCGAATTGGGGGTAATATTACTCATGTCTACATGTGCACATATTACAGTAGGAAAGTCATCTCAGGCATTTTTCTTTGATCTTAAAAATAATCCAAAGAAGTATGAGTCTATAATCACCAAGATTACTAAAACCCAAGAGCATTATGTCACACCTATGTGGGTTAGGAAATCAGGTTTGGATGCTTTAGATGTTAAACTTGTTGATTCTCGAATACTTGCCCATGATACTTCTCATGCTAAATCTAATGGTTGATTGTGTTTGCATGTTTACATACACTGGAATTTGTACTCCATGTTATATTGGTTTTCTAATTGTATGTGGTTTGAGTCTTTTATATTTTGATTTTTCATTTATTGTCCTTATTGCAAAATATAAAAAAATTTGTTTGCCTCAAAGTGTGACATAGTGGTTTCTATTGGCCTACGATCTTCAAAGATGCGCAAGCTTTCTGTAAAACTTGTTCCCATTGCCAATCGATTGGGAAGATTACCAAAAGGAACATGATGTCTCTTGCCCCTATTCTTGTGATCGAAGTTTTTGATTGTTGGGGAATAAAATTCATGGGTCATTTTCCTAAATCCAATCAATTTGAATACATTGTAGTTGTGGTCGACTATGGTATCCAAATGGGTGGAAGCAGTAACTACTAGGAAGAACACCGCGAAAGTGGTGTTGAAATTCCTAAAATAGAACATCTTGGCTCGATTTGGAACACCTAAGGCAATCATAAGCGACCAAGGAATCCATTTATACAATGATATATTTAGTGCCTTAATCAATTCAGTGTTACCCATAAGGTCTCCACCATATATCACCCACAAATGAACGGCCAAGAGAAATTGGTCAATAAGGATATAAAAGGGATTCTTAAAAAAATTGTATACCCTTTGACCAAGGATTGGTCGTATAGGCTAACTGACGCACTCTGGGCGTATCAGATGGCTTTTAAAACGCACCTTGGGATGTCCCCTTACCTATTGTGTATGGAAAAGCATGTCATTTGTCGGTAGAACTTGAGCGCTGGGCATATTGGGGTGTCAAAAATCTCAATTTTGACATTACCAAAGGAGAAGACCTTCGTAAGTTCCAACTCAACGAACTTTAGGAGTTGAGGAACGATCAATACGGGAACTCTTGTATTTTCAAGGCCAAAACCAAGGCCTTTCATGACAAAAGGATAGTGCGTAAGTATTTTGAGATGGGACACAAATTCCTACTCTACGATTCCCGCCTACACCTTTTTCTAGGGAAATTTCAATCCCAGTGGAACATACCGTTCGTTATATAGAAGGTATACAATCTTAGTGCTGTCAAAAATTTAAAATCGAGGTTCAAAACCTTGTCTAAGGTTAATGGGCATAGGCTTAAGCCTTTCCTTGAAGGGGTCAACCCCAAGCTTGCGGAAATTCTTCTTGAGTACCCCTCCGTGGGCCCTTCATTGGATGTCGCACCGTAGGCCTCAGCTATTTTTTTTAGATTTCCTCTCTTCTTATCGAGTTTGAAGCAATCGTGCATTATCTCACTCGACTTTATACCTATTTTACCATCCCTAGGCATCCCTTTTGAGTTGGATCCCATTTTTGTATAGGTTAGGAGACATTAAGTAGAGCAAGGGGTAAGTGAGGAGAAAACTGGGCCCCGATTGATGGGCCCTCCAAAGGTGGTTAACCGATTATTTTTTATAACGCCTCTGCCAAAGACCTAAGGAAAAAAATAAGAAACACGATCTATCAACCCCAACATGTGGTCGACCGGTCCCAATGCCCAAAACTCTCTGTTCTAAATCCACGGAAAATTTTAGAAACTCGGTTGACCAGTCCCCAGATCGCGGTCGATCAGTACCAACTTAAATCACACATTATCTTGGTTGTAAGGCATTTTTATAAATCGCGATCGATCCGCCCTCCAGGCGCGGTCGATGAGGGGGTCTCAATTATGTTTGGTGAAAGTACTCTTAGGTCCCTCACAAACAAATTTTAAACACTAAAGGAATTTTGACAAATTTTAAGCACTTAGGTCCACTAATTGTCTTCTTGTAGAAGTCCACGCTAGTAGCATAACAAGTGGACCTAATTGTGAATTGTCCTTAAATGTTTAAAAGTTGTTACTAAGGGACCTAACTATAAATTTCCCATTATGTTTTGCTAAACCGTTTCATTTTTCTCATTTCCTCCTTATTTCCCTTTCTTCTCTCCCAACCTCTCCTCTTCCCTTTCCATCCGAAATCCTCCAAGTGCAAGCCCTAGGCCCTTTTTTTTAATTTCCTCCACAAAAACTCCTCTAATCCTACCATTTAATTTCTAAGGTATGATTCTTCAGTATTAATTGTTGGATTTGTGGACTTTTTTTTACGGTTATTCATATTTCTAGGGTTGTTCATTTGTTGGATTTCTTGGCAAATATTGTTTATAATGTTGATATTCACATGTTTTTCTCCACACACACACTCATTCGGAAGTGTGGATTGTAGAACCATGTTGAATTGATTTTTGTGCAACTATAGAGTGTGCAATTATTTTGGTCCAAAATTTTGCAAAAATTCTTACATATATGCTTGCGCACTCGATTGTTTGGATGGTGATTATTGAGGAGTTATTTGTTCAAATTGGGATTTTTGTGTGCTATTTTCTACACATTTTGTACCCTATCTTTTGTATAACTAATTTCAACTACATTTTCTTGTCGAACCCCATTCATGAGCAAATATTATTGTTTATTCTTGGTATTTCCATTAATTGGGGGGGGGGGGGGGTCTTATTAGTTTAAATGTGTACCGCACCATTGGTTTTCCAGTTTGCACGCCAATTGTATGTCCAAATGCATCAATTATTTTAACTTCTATCTTTGGACATATTCTTGCGGGCGTTTCACACTTTTTAGCCCATCGAATATTATTCTCTCCATCTCCTCCTTACCATTATGATTTTAGTATTTAATTGCATTGTTGTACTAATTTCTATTTTGCAGGTACTAATGGGTGAAGTTGCGAAATACAATCATTCTTGATGCGTTCCCCGAAGGGTGTTGATGGTTTTAGGATCAAGCAAGAAAAGCAATGGTACGAGGCCTATTTTTCTAGTTCAAATCACCCGTTGGTGTATAACTTTGCATGGAAAATGGAAGACCTTCCTACCAAAGAATTGACAATCCTTAAGCGGTATAATTGGGACTCCTTCTTGGAAAAACAAATTACTATTAGTGAGGATTTGATGCAAATATTTTTCACCTCGTTAGTCCAATGCAAGGGGGAGAAACATATTTTTGAGTTATATGTTCGTGGAGTAAGGACTACATTTCAACGCAAAGACTTAGCTCGGTGGATGGGCAATGTGGTATACCCGACACCGTTTGTGAGCCTGTTTGACAAGGTAATTTTTGACTTGGACACACTCATCGAGTATCTAGTGCCAGGTGAGGTTTGGAAAAAGAAGACGTTCTGGTCGGTCGTAATGCAGGATTTGTCGATGCTCCTTCAATACATTAACATGCATTATTTGATGGTGACGAACAACCGTTATATGTTTCGTCACAAGCACGCATTCTTCCTCCATGTCTTACTAAAATAGTTGGGAGATATCAACTTACCCTAATACTTCATGGACCAAATGTATTTGGCGACAAAGCAGAAGGCGTGGGACTTATCCCTTCCTTTGCTCGGAATTATCACGCATATATGTCGTCTTGCCAAATGCCCTGAGTATCCGTCTGATAGAATAGTGGACCCCAAGGTTCTTTTAACCAGGGATAACATCGGGAAGTGCTTCTCGCATTACTTGGGTGAGACGGTGGTCCAAAAGAGGCCAAGGATAGTGATAGAGGATTAGGAGACGGAGATCAGGATGGCCGAGCAGGGGTCAGAGCAACAGACAGAGTTTTCACCCATATTTTTTTATGTCTGATTTTTGGCGTTCGAGGCACAACAGAACCATAGGTGGTAGGAAACCCAACTGAGGTGGGATATATTGGAGTTCCGCCTTGACCGGGACCGTGCTGAGCAGCGCTAAGAGTTCCTGACGATGCAAGCTATGCTGAGAGATTTATTTATGCAGCAGTAGGGTTCGGACGCGATGCTCCAGCCCCATTTTAGGAGTCCTTATGGTCCAGATAATCAGGGATCCTCTAGTGGTTTCGGCCCCTAGGCACCTTTATGGGGTCGTGGTTGTTTTTATTTGGTGCAGCTTGTGGGTCAGATGATATATTGTATTTTCCTTTTTCTTTTATTTCTTTGATTAAGTTGTTTTCTATTGAACTCTATGAAATTGGTAATGATAATTTAGTAATTGATGAATTATTAAATCTTAATCAGTATACACTCTTTTAAATCATATGTACACCATAAATTATCAAGTATTTACGCTTAAACCCCTCTAGACTATTGTGACTTATGGCATGATTCCTTTTAACTTAATCATTTTGGTACATATTTTGTTTTTTCTTATGTTTGTATAGGGTGCATGTTGACTCCCTCGGGGATCGCTCTAAATTGGGGTGTTTTCATTCTATCCCTCTATTTCTCATAATGTATTTAATTACATTGAGGACAATGTGAGATTCAAGTCAATGGGTGTGTTTAGGCATCTCAATTTCTTTTGATTCATCGTGATCCCCATATAAATACTTATAAAAAAATTAAAAAATTTCAAAAATTATTTTCTTTATTCTTTTTCTCTTTCTTGGGCCTCTTGCCCCTATTTACTATGATAAGTGCCATAATTTCTCCACCCAATTGTTAATTCAATCATCCATTTTCTATTTCTTTCATGTTATTAAACTTTAGTCCCCAAAGTATTCAATATTGGAAATAAATGCATGAAATAAACCTTGAAAACCCATGAGCACTTGAGCATATTTTCTAAATGAATCGGTAGGACAATTATAACTTGTTATGTATTTGTTGCTTTGTGTACACTAAAACCAAGTGAGCTTTGGGATTTTCATCATTTGTGAGTGTTTATACACTACTCTTTCCTCCTTGAACGTTGATTTCGTCGATAATCTCACTATTCTTTCATTTGATCGTTCATTATTTGAGTTCATTCATAAAATGTGTTACTTGAGCATGATTTTCAAAATTATTTTGACTCGAGAATTTCGTAAACCTTAGGAAATAATCACAAGGCATCATTGTTATATCACCCATATTGACCTTGATATCACCTTATATATTTCCCTAGTTAACCCCTTTGAGTCTAAATATAGCCTTTCCTTTCATTTCCCAAAAATCCCTCAACCAACTCCAAATTGGAGTGATACACCATACACATTACCTTCCACACCTTGGTTTGGAATGTTACTTGGGATTTAATGATGTTACTATTATGTGGTTGCAATTAAGAAAGTGAGAAAAAGTTAAATGAAAAACAAAAGAAAAAGTGAGAAAAAGGTGAAGTGAAAAGCAAAAAGAAAACAAAAGAAAAATATGAGAAAAAGAAGAAAAGAGAGAGATAAAGTTTGTAAATATTGTATTTATTGTTAAATAACCTTTGTTTGATCTCTCCAATTTCATATCCAATGCTTGTTATGGAAGTCTCTTTCCAATTTTGAAATTGCCCACAATTTTCCATTATCTCGAGTTTTCATCCCCGAACAGCTTTGAATCCATAAATACACTTTTCCTTTCATAACCTTAACCCCAAACCTACATTACAACCCTATAAAAGTCCTATGTGATCCTAAGGTGAATGTAATTCAAAAGTTTAAATAATTGTGATAATTTGTGAAAATAATATTCACTCCTTTAATGATGATATCCTTTCATTGAGATTGCAAATTTTTTTATTTTATATTTAGCATTATTCATTGATGACATGTGCGCGGCCTAGTTTCCATTTCCATTTACTCATTATGCCCGCATGTCCCGTGTGTTACCTCCCGTTCTGCGTGCTTCTGTTTGTTGAGTGTAATATTCAGAGAGGATTGAGTGGAAGCATGCTCTAATGTTTATCTAGGCTATAGGAATTTTTACCAAATCAAAGCTTTTGCATGTGCACTCACACCACTCACATTTGAGGTTTCAATTTCTTGTAGCTGTTCTTTTAACGTTGATGGTTTTGGATTATTGTGCAACATTCTCGTTGCTTCGTTAGTAATATGTTGAAATGTTTAGTTGTTGTTAAGATTGGCATTTTAAGATGGGCACATTTTTAGGAAAATTTGATGTTTTTGGATTTCATCCCTGAAAACCCTCACGAGACAACACCCGTCCACTAGGGTAAGCTAGGGTTTAACGGCTTGTTGCATTCGCTAAATGCAACCATGGGCTTGAGAAAGTGTGTGTACATATCTTTGTTGTTCTTACCACTCTGTGTGTCGAGTCTTATTTTATTTCATCAGTAGGGATTAGAAATGTCTAAGTTAGGGTAGTCACGAATATTGTATATTTTCTCCCATTACTTATGCATGCACGCACATTTGTGGCCGTTATTTCACATAGCAAAGCTTTTGTATTATATAACCTTTGGTTTTGATATATATATATATATATATATATATGTTTTTTCAAGGTTTATTTAAGCTTTTTTAGGGAATGGAATGCTAAAAGGTGCAAGTGTGCGCTTTCCGGGGAGGTTGTAATGCATTATGCAAATTTGGTGGAAATTTAGTCATTTCTGTGTTCGAGCTTCATGCTCGAACTCCTCACGGGAGTTGTATCTATCCGAGTCAACTTTGCGTAACTTCTGACGGAGCATCAATCCGGTTCCTAACGACCAAGTTATGGTCCATTTACTATGAGGCCCCTTTGTGGGGAACAAAAGGAGAAAGAGTGAAAGTTTTCAAGGCCCCGGTCGACCAACCCCTGACATGCTATTGATCGGCCTTTTTGATTTTGCCTATGATTGTAGGCAGGAGGTTTTCCAAGACCCAGTCGATCGGGATCTAGACCACGGTTGATCAGTCCCCCCAGATCTGTGAATCTCATCCCTTTTTAGTATTGGTTTCTTTTATTGGTTTAAATTTTTACCACTCTTGTTTGGTGGTTTTCTTCCACTTGATATATATAGTGAGTGGTTTGCATTTAATAGGGGATTGAATCCTGTAAGAAAAGAAAGTAAATAAAAGTGAGATATTTGTTTTGTGCTCTCTTCTCTCTCCTAGGGCTTGTGCTATTTCCTTCTTTCTTCCATCATCTACTTCATTAACTGTAAGTCAAATTAAGTTTTAATTCTACCTTGTTGATTATTAGCACTATTTGGGTAATTAATATAGTTATTTTGTCTTAAATGATCTCTTTTGCAATGGATTTTTCCATTTTAATTAACTCCATGGTGTGTGCATGCATAGTTAGTGTTATGAGTAGTTAGTTTCCTTAGATTAGGAGCATAAACCCACCTTGGATGGTTCCACTTCTTGATTAGTTCAATGTTTGAATCCAATAAATGTCTGTGTGTTGATATTGGAGTTTCATAGGATTCTCACATCTCTAATCATGTAAGAGTTATTATTAAGACTTAACTCCAACATCAACGCATTTGTTCGGTAATATATTGTGACCTTCATCTCGTAGACTTCATCGACCTGAACAAGTCTTGCCCAAAAGACAATTATCCCTTACCTCAGATCGACCATATGTTAGATGCCACCGTAGGGCATGAACTCATGAGCTTCATGGACGCGTATTCAGTCTACAACCAACCATATCTTCATGGATGCCGAAGACTCAGAGAAGACAACCTTCATCACTGACAAAGGAATATATTGCTATAAGGTTATGCCCTTCGAATTGAAAAATACGGGGGCAACATACCAACGTCTTGTGAATAAGATGTTTGAGGACCAAATAGGTAAGACTGTGGAGGTGTATGTAGACGATATGTTGACAAAGAGCTTAATGGCCTGCACTCACGTGGCAGACCTAGAAAAGACCTTCGATACCATGGACTTGTACATAATGAAACTCAATCCCGCGAAGTGTGTCTTCGGGGTAGGAGCCGAGAAATTCCTTAGATTCATTGTCAATCAGAGAGGAATAGAGCCGAACACTGAGAAAATCAAATCTTTGCTCGATATGAAGATGCCAAAAAGCATCAAGAACGTTCAGAGGCTCACTGGAAGAGTAGCTGCACTCAACAGATTTGTTTCCAGAGCGACGGACAAATGTCTTCCGTTCTTTAAGGTGCTTCGAAAGGCCTTTGAGTGGGATAAAGAGTGCGATGAGGCTTTTAATCAACTCAAGTCCTACCTCAGATCTCCCTTGCTTTTATCTCGGCCCATAGTGGGAGAGAAGTTGAATGTTTATCTAGCTGTCTCTAAATCAGCTATAAGCGCAGCTATTGTACGGGAAGACGTTGGGATTCAAAGGCCTGTGTACTTCAACAGTAAGGCCCTTCAAGGTTCTGAACAAAATTATCCTCGGATGGAGAAGTTAGCCTACGCCTTGATACATGCTTCTAGGAAGATGAAGCCCTACTTTCAAGCCCATTATATGATCATCCTCACTGACTCCCCACTAAGACAGGTCCTCCACAAACCCAAGAAGTCGAGTAGATTGATGGCATGGGCCATTGAGTTAGGGGTGTATGACCTTACTTATCAGCCTAGGGTGGCCATCAAAGGACAGGCACTTGCAGATTTTATTGCTGAGTTCACATGGGAAGAGGCCGAGGTTGATAATAACCTAGAGACGGCAGAAGGGTTAAGCAGCAACGTCCTTCGA
The DNA here is from genome assembly GCA_949130495.1 of Sambucus nigra. Classification (NCBI taxonomy): domain Eukaryota; kingdom Viridiplantae; phylum Streptophyta; class Magnoliopsida; order Dipsacales; family Adoxaceae; genus Sambucus; species Sambucus nigra. Next base: position 397,685,729 of record OX422224.1, read on the forward strand.
GACCCGGAAGAGGTTGTATCCAAGGGAAACAGAGATGGAATAGTCGAAGACCGATACCTCTTCAAGCATGGAGTCATGTCAGAAGAGATCTTCTCGTCAAAAGAAGATACCTAGAACCTCTTTGTTGACGGGTCTTCTTGCGACAGTGGAAGCGGTGCAGGGCTAATACTTTCATCTCCGGATGGTACCAATATTGAATACGCCTTAAGGTTTAACTTTAAGGCATTGAACAACAAGTCAGAATATGAGGCCATGAATGCAGGCCTCTCCTTGGCAAAGGCCCTTGGGGTAAGACGACTCCTACTTTATAGTAACTCAAGGTTAGTTGTTAATCAGGTGTTGGGGGTCTATGAGGCCAAGGATGAAAGGATGACCAAATATCTGAATAGGATGAGAACGATATTATAAGGTTTTGAAGAGGTAAAGATGAAGAGAATACCTCGTCAAAATAATAGTCACGCAGACGCACTAGCAAGGTTGGCTTCAACAACCAAGACAGACATCAGAAGGACAGTTCTAGTCGAGATCCTGCCTAAGGCAACCATTGATGAAGAAGAGGTAAGTTGTAACCCTTGCCTCAATTTAAACTTGGGGGACTCATGGATGAATCCCCTTATCAGATATATCAAAGAGGGAGAACTGCCGGAATCAAAGCTAGAGAGGAGGAAACTGAGGTACAGAGCTGCAAAGTTCTTAATAGTAGGAGGCGTCCTATATAAGAAAGGATTTCTATTACCTCTCCTCAGATGTGTCCCTCCCACAGAAGCTCCCCGCGTCTTAAAGGAGGTGCACGAGGGTTCTTGCTCCAGTCACATAGGAGGAAGACCTTTGGCCAAGCGGATTATCATGCAGGGATACTGGTGGCCGACCTTGGCTAAAGATGTTGCAGCCTATGTAAAGAGGTGTGCCAAATGCCAAAGGTTCTCCACCATCCCTCATCAACCTCATCAGCCTATGCCGTCAATAAGTTCTCCTTGGTCGTTCGCAGTATGGGGAATCGACTTGGTGGGTCCTTTACCAAGAGCGGCAGGCAACTACAAGTTTTTGATAGTTATCATTGACTACTTCTCCAAATGGGTAGAGGCTGAGCCGATGATCACGATCACAGAGCAGAAGACCTTTCAATTTATTTGGAAGAACATCATATGCATACATGGACTCCCAAATACCCTCATCTAGGACAACGGAACCCAATTCAAGAATTCTTCCTTGGAAAAATATTACGAAAGAGTTGGGATAAAGAAAATTTTCTCTTCTCCTGGCCGACCTCAGGTAAACGGTCAGACAGAAGTCATAAACAGAACAATCCTTGATGGGATCAAGAAGAGGTTAGAAGAAGATAAGGGAAGATGGACTGAAGAGGTTTATATTGTGCTATGGGCCTAGAGAACAACGACTAGGACACAAACAGGGGAAACCCCATTTATATTAGCCCATGGCTCAGAGGCCGTCATACCAACAGAAGTAGGACTTCCTACTCATAGGGTTCAGACCTATGCCCCTGAGAAGAATGGGGAGGACAAAATACTTGACCTCGATTTGGTCGAAGAGAGAAGGGAAGACGTAGAAATCAGGCAGGCGTCTTACCAGCAGAGAACAACAAAGTTCTACAATCGAAGGGTAAAATAAAGACCCATAACTGTGGGAGACCTTGTACTGAAGAAGACGTTGCAAAAGTCAAGCAAGCTTCACCCAAATTAGCATGGTCCGTATAAAGTGGTCGAGGAGGTTGTAACCAGAACCTACAGGCTAGAAAACCTCGAAGGAGAGCCTTTCTCCAATCCTTAGAATGCTGATCATCTAAAAAAGTATTATATATGATGTTGCAAGAGTTTTTATGTAAATGTATCATCTAACGAAGAGATTATTAATGAGAAGACCAGTTCTCGTGTCAATTCTTAGTTCATTATACTCTAACGGTAGAATTTATGGTGATAACATCCTAGTCGATGACCTCAGACCTTATAACATCATAATTTGGTGACAAGGTCTGAGGTCAGACATCATGCTTGGATGACCTCAGACCTTGAACATCATTAATTTGGTGAATATTTTATGAGGGTAACATCTTAGTTGATGACCTCAGACCTTATAACATCATAATTTGGTGACAAGGTCTGAGGCCAGACATCATGCTTGGATGACCTCAGACCTTGAAGATCATTAATTTGGTGAATATTGTATGAGGATAACATCTTAATTGATGACCTCAGACCTTGAACATCATAATTTGATGACAAGGTCTGAGGCCAGACATCATGCTTGGATGACCTCAGACCTTAGACATCATTAATTTGGTGAATATTTTATGAGGTTAACATCTTAGTTGATGACCTCAGACCTTATAACATCATAATTTGATGATAAGGTCTGAGGTCAGACATCATGCTTGGATGACCTCACACCTTGAACATCATTAATTTGGTGAATATTGTATGAGGGTAACATCTTTATAGATGACCTCAGACCTTAGACATCATTAATTTGGTGAATATTGTATGAGGTTAACATCTTAGTTGATGACCTCAGACCTTATAACATCATAATTTGGTGACAAGGTCTGAGGTCAGACATCATGCTTGGATGACCTCAGCCCTTGAACATCATTAATTTGGTTAATATTGTATGAGGGTAACATCTTAATTGATTACCTCAGACCTTGAACATCATTAGTTTGGTGAATATTGTATGAGGGTAACATCTTCATTGATGACCTCAGACCTTGACATCATTGATTTGGTGAAAAATTATTATGAGGGTAACATCTTAGTTGATGACCTCAGACCTTATAACATCATAATTGGTGACAAGGTCTGAGGCCAGACATCATTCTTGGATGACCTCAGACCTTAGACATCATTAATTTGGCGAATATTTTATGAGGGTAACGTCTTAGTTGATGACCTCAAACCTTGAACATCATAATTTGGTGACAAGGTCTTAGGCTAGACATCATGCTTAGATGACCTCAGACCTTAGACATCATTAATTTGGTGAATATTTTATAAGGGTAGCATCTTAGTTGATGACCTCAGACCTTGAACATCATAATTTGGTGACAAGGTCTGAGGCCAGACTGTGACACCCCGCCTAATTAAATACCGGGCGATCACTCCTTTATTAAATTAAAATCAAGGTGAACAGTTGGTTCATTCTTAGCATCACTGTCGCAAAGTAACTTTTCCAATTAAACACCCTAAATAATTAAGCTAAGTGTCAAAACCATTTGAAACCTTACATCCATTTTATTAAATCCGATTATAAAACCTTTAATCATTAACATATTAAGAGTCACACATTTAGTTTAAGAATAAAAATGAACATTCAATAATTTAACCATCAATAATAACTCCCAACATTTACAACACTAAAGGAAAACATCCTGACAGTAATAAATCCCGAAATAAAAATGCTGAAAGTAAAGAGAATTACAGACTTTGATAATATCAACTAAATAATGGAAAAGGGCAACACATGCCCCCACTGGATAAAGTTGAACTAGAAGTAGAGTCAACAATGAGGCCGTCTAAGCAATGGCCTGCAACTCCCACAAAAGCTACAGCACGTTCCATCCAAAGAATCCTAAGCAAGACGCCCCTGTGGCTGGGCACCTGTAATACATATATATATACACAAGGGAGAAGAGATAACAACAAACGGGTCAGAGCCCGAATGTAAACAGTTTTAAAATAGTTTAGGAAGTATTTAAAATGCTTACCGGCTAATGCAACAGTCATATTAGTATGCGACACTCTCTTGAGATTTCTCACCTCTCACCTAGTGTGCACGTCTATCGTACTAATGAACCCCATATATCTCTCTAACTTATTCTCCATAAGTTTTAACACGTGAAATTAAGGTTATGATATTCCCTTTAGAAAAGTCTATCTCTTCAAGATTTCTTCCGTTATTTAGAATAATTCCGTATTGTTATAATGTTTCCGAATACTTACAGTGAAGTTGATGAATTTCATAATATACTCAACTACTATTTTACTCAGTAGAAAGTTCTCATATAGTTACACGTATATATATTAATCACTCGTATAATATATATATATACAAACAGCACCCCACATAAAATATATTGTGCTAGACTTCCATATATAAGTATATATATACCAATCACTCATAAATTATATATATACTAACGGCACCCCACATAAAAACTATGGTGCTGGCATACTCTGCTATCAAGTCCCCGTATCACACAAACTAAGGGAAATACTAGTTCGGAATCACTCTCGAACTGTATTAACACAAACACAAACAACATTGAGGCGAAGCATAGATTCCAAGTCTCTAAGAGGTCAGTACATACCCTCACGTCTCTTAGGACCGTCTGACCATCGATCAGATAGCCTGTACCAAGGATATCTATCTTCTAGGTTACGAGTCAATATCCCCCATAAAGGCACATCGAGATAAGACTGTCCCAGCGCGGTAACCTCAGGGATAGCAAGTAGCGCGGGTACGATTTTTATACAAAAATAATATATGCACAATCACACCGTCATATATAAATATGTATTCACATCTACATTATTAAATTAGGTACTCTCACGACCCAAAATTATCATTATCCGTTATTACACGTTTTACTCTATTATATCGTATAACGGCCTCATTCCGTTTTATTCTCGTAATTAATTTATTCTAAACTCACTTTTTATCACTCGAAGTGTTTTCTTAATCTAAGTACAATTTCAGTAGGTCCTCTCTCACCTTCTAATCCAACTTATTATATGTTTCGATTATTTAATCAACACACGTATGATTTCTTAAGTCTGAAAGTCTACCCGTTTACCCTTTATTTCCCTTCACATTAAAGTTCCACTTTATGGGATTTCTTTTGACCCTACTGGTTCTCTTTATGTTCCATTATATTCTAGCAACCCTAATCAAGGTTTACTACGCATAAAATCGGATTAAGCTAACACGAGAAAAAATGCAGTTTTCCCAGGAGGGTCGATCGATCGATCGATGGAAAGGGGTCGATCGATCGAACCTTCGATCGATCGATGCTCTGGGCTCGATCGATCGATCAAACAGTTATGGCGAAACTGCAGAAAACCCAGCTACGGAATTGTTACCCCAAACTCCTCCAAACCATCGTATTACAGTCCCAAACTCCCAACAATTCATACTACAAGTATTGTATGCCCATTTAAACAATATCCTTCGCAACACATGCAAATTTTCATCATCTATAACAAGGAAAAAGGGTCAAAATCTTTATAACTCTCAAGAACCCTAATTTTTCTTTAACTTCGTTTCTTTAATTCTTTTTCCAGATTTTCTATCACTAATACCATGGAAATTCGTGGCTCAACCTTTACATATGAAATGGATTTCCGAAAATATGATCTCTATCACTATAACATGCAATTTGTATCTCCAATTAACATTTTTCTTCAAGAACACTAATTCTAATCAACCTAAGACTAATATAAAAGGATGCATTAACTTGATAAAAGCAAGATAGATACTTTCCTGGAGATTTAGTCTCTAATTTGTGGAAGAAAAAGGTGTGGTTGTGATCCCCTTCACGCGATCTACGATTTGGCGGTGACGGCGGTGCAATCGGAGGTGTTCTTGTCCTAGAACTCCCTGGAGAGCTTCTCCTCTTCCTCTCCAATGGCCGTCATTAGCTTTAGGTTGTGTTAACCCTAAAATATGACACTTAACATCTGATATAACCCGTGCAAATTCGTGGGTTTAATTACCCATAATTATGAAATGTCCAAAACGCCCTCCCGGGGTGCTAATTAAGCCTAAAAATGCCCCGAGACTCAAACTAAACCCCCGGGTACACTTTTCTGACTATCTCGACCCTTCCGGACACTTTGGTACACTCAAAACGACCATACGAGCAACTTATAATATATTCAATTTTATTAATCAACATTTAGTCCCGACACGACACAGGCGCGTCCCGACTTAAATTTCCATAATTGCCATTTTATTCACACGTGACAGTTTTTATAAAAATAAATCTCATATATTACTATAATCATCCAGTAAGATTCAACAAATAACAAATTTACAATAATTACTAACTCTCGTCACGCTACTAAATATTAAAAACAACATTCCGGATTAAAATTAAATTAATTTATCTCAATTAAAATTAATAAATCCCATAATTTAAAAGCCATAAAATACGGGGTATTACATACTTTCCCCCTAATAACGGAATTTCGTCCCGAAATTCGGAAAATAAGGCCTTATCAGGTAGCACAATTCTGGATATCCTTTTCCATACACAAACTATTTACATCGTAAGGCGCTCTATCACTATAGCCCTTTCTTCACAGCAATCCTGTTTTACATTCTCATTGGAGACACTTCACATTGCGTTCCCAACCGACAACATTCGAATAGGTCACGCCTATACGTTATAAATTTCCATTATCTCACTATCATTAGGAGGCCGCAACTCACTACATGACAACTACTCGGATTTATTCACATTCAAAGCTCCCATTATGAGAAAACCATACGAACATTTGACCACTCTTGTTTTGCCTAAAACTGTCGTGGAATTCCACCATAGTTATCGGATATTATCTTGGCCGATCCAAAAATTTTGATTATCTACTCACCTCTAAACATACGGAAGGAGAATAGTCGAGGTTCTTCCATAACAAAACCTTAATAAGCACTTCGTGAATGACAGACAGGTACGAGTGCTTCTACAGAGCATTCCTAAAATCATCGTACCAAGATTCCAAAATCTCCTTCACGTGGCTCCACTAATCTTTAATCACCGTGCGCCTATGTCCTGGCAAAGGGTGATACATCCTACTCGAAACGAAACCTTATCTCCGCTGGTTCCTGAAATCCCATATCAAAGGTGGGATTCACCAATCTCATCCTGATTCAGAAATTTATACTGCGTCGGACCATGGACTGGAGCGATCCTTCCTTTCAAAGGAAGTTCGGGGCATACTAGTTAATATTGTAAACCAGCCCAAAGGAATATCGATCACTTCCTTCTCGGCGACTTAATTCACATGTTCGGGATGAACCATTGATCTTGTTTTGAGGATGGCAACCCATCCAAGGACTTTACCGACCTCTTCTAATTTCAGGAATTGTCGATAAACACAAAATTCTTTGGTTGATTCTCCTATTTCAACCAAACCTTACCTATGGGCGGTGCATGTAGAGACTATCACTACGTCCCGCTAAACATCAATTTTCCCTTGAAATGTCTCACATTAAGTGACACGTAATACTCCCCTTCCTTCCTTGGTGTATGCCGAAAGTTCCGACCCGTGCTCTTCTCTCTACGAAGCGCACTTCTGGATCTCTTATACCATACTAACATCATCACCCTTTGTATGTGCAAGTCGCTTTCACACTTGACTACTAACAACTCCGCTCCGAGTGTTCTTCATAATCATTTAATTCTGCTCCATTCAAGGAATACTCCTTCTTAAATGGCTTCCCACAGTCTTCCAATTCAAATTAGGGTGTGCTATTCTAATTGCACACTTATGTTTGGATTATCTCCCCTCATGTGACGTTTAATCCACTCCATCACTTCCACTTCGTTATACTAGTCCCACAAATATATATTTCCACACGTCCATTTCTACGTCCCTTCGAATCGGACGATTATAACATTAGTTAGCTAGGATGTCTACACACCCGATAAAGCGTGCATACTTGCATAAGCATCACATACGCTTTTCATCTAATAACCAATTCTTTGTTTTCCCTAGTGCTTGCAACATGATTACAACACTTGGGTACTCTCAATCACCCTGAAAATCAAAATTTTTAAATCCTGCTTATCGTCGTTCCGACCCTCAACTCGTGGGGATAATTTTCAATGCTTTCTTACCACAAAATCCGGCTCCAGTGGCCTTAAAACAAAATTCAACTTCCAACTTATATACATAATTACTTGATCCCATTTTGACCGGGGTACCGAACTCATGGACTAATGACCAAACATCTCCCTATTTCCAACCTTACGCTAAGTTTCATGCGGGGGATGTCTTGCAAAGCGAAATCCAAACAAGGAACCCCCGATACACTACTACTTAGCATTGTCGGTTATCAAAATCCGTTAGGTCCTCCGTCCATAGCATGTACCCCTTAATTCCGTCTCTTGACGGAAAAGTTACATTTCCTCCCGTAATTACACTTAACAAAGAGCATTTCACCAATTACACTATCGTTCAGTATTGTTTAATGGTAATTGCATTCCATAAACCTCGAATACATACTATCGAAATTCTCGGAATTCCTCTCCCTAATAATAGGGGTATAACTCTTAACTCCCACATCTCTAGAGGATAGATATAACACTGCACTCTTCCTATCACTAAGTCCGGAGTGCTAAACATAATACTGAGTCAAATCTTTTCGCTCAACGGTAAATCTCGATACATACTGAATCATACTGACAAAGTCTATACATACATTGGCATCGAATATCTCGAGCCCACTATCTCCTCCGAAGTCTCTAGGATATATAAAATAAGTGCGAGTCCGACCTTCTTTCAGGTGAAGTCTCGCCAGAACAAAAATGAAACATGTTGCACTAATGCAACCACTCCGACAATCTTGCAATAAATGCCCACTATCGTACTAACTATTTTTGCAACGTTTTATCAAAGATAATACCATATTCGTATATCGCATCACTACGACGAGTAACCTCAATAAAGTCCATAACACTGTTAATATACTCATTCATCCTCCGCGGATAGCACTAAAGAAAAATCCCGCTACACTAAGGAAAAAAAATATTCACATTTTAATAACGTTTATAATTATATGCATTAAACTCGTTTCGCATGCTAATCTAGCAATGAACAAAATATGGTGACTCGCTCGTGTCACATAAACACGCCGCATCCTCTAAGGATACAACTTATACTTCCATCCTGGAAATCGTCTTGACTGCACAAATGGTTTTCGGACGTAACACGTCTTCCCAAACCAAAACAAAATTATTTTAATCGTCGTCCTTTACTAGGCACCGTATTCTTGTCCCTTTTTCTCACTTTTGGAACATATTATCGCGAGCAATTTCACTCCGTACAAAAATACCTCAATACATAATCCACTTGCTACCTGTCCTACTAACCAGGTTAGGATTGTCCTTCTCTCGGACTTTTAGTAAACTCGATTCCTGTTAGCTATCCCGATTATACCCTTAGTCTTTTAGGCCATAAAGAACATGTTACTGACTATAATAGTCCTTACTGAATTTACCATCTCTTGGTAAGAATTTAACTATCTGAAGCATTTAAATGGGTCCCCTGATGTGTATCCACATCCCTTTGTGGTTCTACACCACCATCGTTGTATTCAGTCTTATTCTCGACTAAATTCTTCGATTCTTTTAGCTTTCCCCCCACAAAGAAGCGTTATCATCTATTTTGACAAAATACGACGTTGTCAACCTCTAAATCGGCCGTCCATCAGAATTTCCTCTTTGAGTGTTATCAACTATTATTACGAGTCGATCTCCCACTTGGAGTCGTTTCCTCCACTCGTATCTACATCTTTCGATACAAAATTCGCTAGCCGTTAAGATTCATATTCACAAATGGACCCCTGTCATGCCCTCCCGCGATGAGTTCAGAACCACGTTTGCTTCTAATACTGAACAGTTGAGGAAGGAACATATGGTCAGCACTGTGCCTAAGGTTCTCTTATAGGCATAGCATTCCACTTCTAAAATTGGTGGTTGACTCCCTCATTATAACTTCGTCCCGAAAGTCAAGAAAAAATTTTCTCTAAATTTTTTTTTTTTTTACTTTCAGTTAGTCACACCCCGTTCTATATCTAAATCTTTGGATACTTTAACTCCTTTGGTAAACACAGATAATCTCTGCGTTTCTAGAATTTCCCACTAACAGTTCCCTACACGTTTGGTAACACGTTGGGTATGTTTACTCTCGCACCTCATTCGATCACAGCAACACTTGGAAATCATTGTTGCGCCTTAGTCGCCTTTCTAGTCTTGGCTTCTCGCGCCATAATGGGGGTGACCTCGACTACGGTCATCATCCTCGAATATATTTTATAATCTCAACTGAGCCTTGCCTCCTGATGTCCGCTTAACGGTCCTCTTCTGACATCCGTCATTGCTCGGAACACGCACACATCCGAACGAAACTAGAATTCACTAATGTATATTCGTCATGGCAGGAGAACGAAATCTCATCAAAGAAATCGACAATCCTAAACATAGGGCTCTATATCAAACAAAGCAACGCTGAAATCATAATAAGACACACAGATCCTAAAGGACACTAGAACCTGATGCTCTGGTACCACCTGTGACACCCCACCTAAAAAATACCGGGCGATCACTCCTTTATTAAATTAAAATCAAGGTGAACAATTGGTTCATTCCTAGCATCACTGTCGCAAAGTAACTTTTCCAATTAAACATCAAAAATAATTAAGCTAAGTGTCAAAACCATTTGAAACCTTACTCCATTTTATTAAATCCGATTATAAAACCTTTAATCATTAACATATTAAGAGTCACACATTTAGTTTAAGAATAAAAATGAACATTCAAGAATTTAACCATCAATAATAAATCCCAACATTTACAACACTATAGGAAAACATCTTGACAGTAATAAATCCCGAAATAAAAATGCTGAAAGTAAAAAGAATTACAGACTCTGATAATATCAACTAAATAATGGAAAAGGGCGACACATGACCCCACTGGATAAAGCTGACTAGAAGTAGAGTCAACAATGAGGTCGTCTAAGCAATGGCCTGCAACTCCCACAAAAGCTACAGCACGTTCCATCCAAAGAATCCTAAGCAAGACTCCCCTGCGGCTGGGCACCTGTAATACATGTATATATACACAAGGGAGAAGAGATAACAATAAACGGGTCAGAGCCCGAATGTAAAACAATTTTAAAATAGTTTAGCAAGTATTTAAAATGCTTACCGGCTATTGCAACAGTCATATTAGTATGCGACACTCTCTTGAGATTTCTCACCTCTCACCTAGTGTGCACGTCTATCGTACTAATGAACCCCATATATCTCTCTAACTTATTCTCCATAAGTTTTAACACTTGAAATTAAGGTTATGATATTCACTTTAGAAAAGTCTATCTCTTCAAGATTTCTTCCGTTATTTAGAATAATTCCGTATTGTTATAATGTTTCCGAATACTTACAGTGAAGTTGATGAATTTCATAATATACTCAACTACTATTTTACTCAGTAGAAAGTTATCATATAGTTACACGTATATATATTAATCACTCGTATAATATATATATACAAACAGCACCCCACATAAAATCTATGGTGCTAGACTTCCATATATAAGTATATATATACCAATCACTCATAAATTATATATATACTAACGGTACCCCATATAAAAATTATGGTGCTGGCATACTCTGCTATCAAGTCCCCGTATCACACAAACTAAGGGAAATACTAGTTCGGAATCACTCTCGAACTGTATTAACACAAACACAAACAACATTGAGGCGAAGCATAGATTCCAAGTCTCTAAGAAGTCAGTACATACCCTCACGTCTCTTAGGACCGTCTGACCATCGATCAGATAGCCTGTACCAAGGATATCTATCTTCTAGGGTACGAGTCAATATCCCCCCTAAAGGCACATCGAGATAAGACAGTCCCAGCGCGGTAACCTCAGGGATAGCAAGTAGCGCGGGTACGATTTTTATACAGAAATAATATATGCACAATTACACCGTCATATATAAATATGTATTCACATCCACATTATTAAATTAGGCACTCTCACGAACCAAAATTATCATTATCCGTTATTACACGTTTTACTCCATTATATCGTATAACAGCCTCATTCCATTTTATTCTCGTAATTAATTTATTCTAAACTCACTTCTTGTCACTCGAAGTGTTTTCTTAATCTAAGTACAATTTCAGTAGGTCCTCTCTCACCTTCTAATCCAACTTATTAGATTTTTCGATTATTTAATCAACACACGTATGATTTCTTAAGTCTGAAAGTCTCCCCGTTTACCCTTTATTTCCCTTCACATTAAAGTTCCACTTTATGGGATATCTCTTGACCCTACTGGTCCTCTTTATGTTCCATTATATTCTAGCAACCCTAATCAAGGTTTACTACGCATAAAATCGGATTAAGCTAACATGAGCAAAAATGCAGTTTTCCCAGGAGGGTCGATCGATCGATGGAAAAGGGTCGATGGATCGAACCTTCGATCGATCGATGCTCTGGGCTCGATCGATCGATCAAGCAGTTATGGCGAAACTGCAGAAAACCCATCTACGGAATTGTTACCCCAAACTCCTCCAAACCATCGTATTACGGTCCCAAACTCCCAATAATTCATACTACAAGTATTGTATATCCACTTAAACAATATCCTTCGTAACACATGCGAATTTTCATCATCTATAACAAGGAAAAAGGGTCAAAATCTTTATAACTCTCAAGAACCCTAATTTTTCTTTAACTTCGTTTCTTTAATTCTTTTTCTAGATTTTCTATCACTAATACCATGGAAATTCGTGTCTCAACCTTTACATGTGAAATGGATTTCCAGAAATATGATCTCTATCACTATAACATGCAATTTGTATCTCCAATTAACATTTTTCTTCAAGAACACTAATTCTAATCAACCTAAGACTAATATAAAAGGATGCATTAACTTGATAAAAGCAAGATAGATACTTTCCTGGAGATTTAGTCTCTGATTTGTGGAAGAAAAAGGTGTGGTTGTGATCCCCTTCACGCGATCTACGATTTGGCGGTGACGGCGGTGCAATCGGAGGTGTTCTTGGTCTAGAACTCCTTGGAGAGCTTCTCCTCTTCCTCTCCAATGGCCGTCATTAGTTTTAGGTTGTGTTAACCCTAAAAGATGACACTTAACATCTGATATAACCCTTGCAAATTCGTGGGTTTAATTACCAATAATTACGAAATGTCCAAAACGCCCTCTCGGGGTGCTAATTAAGCCTAAAAACTCCCCGAGACTCATACTAAACCCCCGGGTACACTTTTCTGACTATCTCGACCCTTTCGGACACTTTGGCGCACTCAAAACGACCATACGAGAAACTTATAATATATTCACTTTTATTAATCAACGTTTAGTCCCGACACGACACAGGCGCGTCCCGACTTAAATTTCCATAATTGCCATTTTATTCACACGTGACAATTTTTATAAAAATAAATCTCATATATTACTATAATCATCCAGTAACATTCAACAAATAACAAATTTCCAATAATTACTAACTCTCGTCACGCTAGTAAATATTAAAAACAACATTCCGGATTAAAATTAAATTAATTTATCTCAATTAAAATTAATAAATCCCATAATTTAAAAGTCATAAATTACGGGGTATTACACAGACATCATGCTTGGATGAACTCGGACCTTAGACATCATTAATTTGGTGAATATTTTATGATGGTAACATCTTAGTTGATGACCTCAGACCTTGAACATCATAATTTGGTGACAAGGTCTGAGGCCAAACATCATGCTTGGATGACCTCAGACCTTAGACATCATTAATTTGATGAATATTTATGAGGATAACATCGTACTTGGATGACCTCAGACCTAAGACCATAATTTGGTGAATATTTTATTTATGGGTCTTATGAAGACAACATTATATGGAAGCTTTAGGCTTTGGCACAAACACATTGCATGACATATAACACCATTCAAAGAACATTCAGCAACTAAAGAAATAAATCCCTCTTCAGAAGTTAATGATTAAGATAAGAATTACAAGCCACAAGGTAGCAGAGTTTGCAATCAGAGGTTCCAGTTTGAAATCAAAATTAAAAATTACAAAGAGCTTCACAAAATGGTCAAGTGTCTGCAGCCTCAGGGTTTGTTGCCACACCCCTATCTCCCTGGCCGAGGTTGGTCACTTCTACCCCATCATCCTGAGGACCAACGTCTTCAGTCCTTGTGCAATCTGGGGAGCAGTCTCGGTAGGTGCGGAACCTCCCTCCTCCTCTATCTATTGCAAGGCCTGAGTAAACCGAGGATCGAGATAACCCAAACCAATGAAGTCAGAGGCTGCAAGGCTCCCTGATTCCTTCTCCTTCATGGAAGTCCATTTGCCAGTGGCCTTCACACCCCTTTCGAGGTACTCAAAGCCGAAGCTGATAAACTCATCAGAGACCTTGTAATCCTCCAAGATCTTCTTGGAGGTATCATCCAAGGCATCCTTTATAGCCACATCGACCTTGTGTTGAAGAGAGTCAGATTGAGTCTTTAAGGCAGTGCTATGATCCTTCCTCAGCTTGTCCATGTCCTTTTCTAACCGCTTCACACTGGCCTCAAACTTCTTTAAAGAGGCCTTCAGACGCTCTACTTTAGCGTTCAAAGCGGCCTCAGTCTTTTCGGCCTCCTGGCCCTTCTCAATCAGAGGAAGTTTCCCCAAGGTCCAGTTAATAAAATGGTGCATGGTGAGGAGACCCTGTAGAACATGTGCAGAGATGTCAGTTTAAGATCTGGTATAATTAAAAGCCAATGTTACACTTGAATATAATTCAAAAGCAAAAGTTCAAGGTCTTATGTGGATAGAGCGATGGAGGGAGAACTCAGCCAACGGAGGCCTATCCAGAGAGAGACAGAAACACTTGTCAGAGTCGGTCATGGCATCGTCGATAGCATCCAGGGCCTTCAGACTATGGCCGATAAGATTGTCACCAATCTTCAGTTGCTCTAGGCGAGAAATCAATACTTCCTCAGAGGAAATGGGGATGGCATGATTCCCCTTTTGGGTTTTCTTTTTCTGCCTCTGATCCTCTGGGGCAGGGTCCGCAGATCTCCTCTTCTTAGAGGCCACAGCCCTTGAGGTTGTGGGAGGGGGAGGGGACGCATTTAAACCTGCTTTCTTTACAAGTTTCGTGAGACTAGGGGCTTCCATATCCCAGAGGTCGTCTGAAATTACCTTTGGGCACTCTGCAAATAGAAAGGTCTGAGTTAGAAAATTAGAGACATCACAAATTCAGAGGTATACCTCGTTGAAATAATAAAGCAACTTACGGAGCTCGGTCAAAGGACTCCCCCCAAGGCCAGTTTCAGAGAGATAGTACGGAGTCATCAAATGCTCGTACTTGACTAGCAGACCATAGATTATTTTGGATTAGCCCAGGGTCAGCCCTAGAAGCCATTGTCACCTTTCCACATCTCAGGGGTATTCTCAGCTCTAGGGAGGAAGAGGGGGCATAGGGACCAAACTCCCATGGCCCTGACGCAAAGAAGTATCGTGGTTTCCAATTATGGTTCGAGGTTTGGGTAACCTGTAAAATCTTTTTATTGGACTTTTGAGCTAAAAAATGGTAGTAGCTCGGATGATTCCTGAGAGATGAGGGGACGTAGCACCCTGTGAATACCTGGACGGGAAGGTCTGAATGATGGACTGCCCTCCATAGGACTATATCTCCAATTATCACCCTTCAGGTATTGGGTGATAACTAGGAAGGAGCCAAGTTGATGTAGGACAATATATCCCTGATTATGGGATGAATGGGAAGACGAAATCCCAACTTAAACATCTGCTCATATAAGCAAATTTCACCATCTCGGCTGTCGAAGGCCCTCTCGTTCCTCAGAGGCCTCCTAAGCTTTATGGAGGGACTTATGGAATATAGATGTCTGAAGGCTAGAAGGTCGACCTCACTGATAGTGATCTCTATCTCGACCGCCTCATAGGTATCAACATTGCTTTCGCTACCGTCATCCTCATCTAGTTTAACATCAGCTTGAGCAGACAAAGGAGCACCACCAGGGAACCTTTGAGCAAACTCAGCTCTTGTGACGGCCGACAGGGGAATAACTTCAAGGATTGGGGGAATAGCCACGCTAGGCCCTATAATTTTAACATCGAAGGAAGAGTGCGATGTGCTAGAACTCTTGTGAGACGAGGCCCAACTAGAAACCTCGGCTTGATCAGGGGCTTGGTTCATCCGGACGGACGTATCCATGGCCTCTTTAAAAGAATCAACAAACATAGGGTCTGAGGTTGATGACTCAGACTCAGACATAAGAATAGGTTCCACTGGGACCTCTGCAGGTACAGATGGCTCATGATATACTTCTTTCAGAGGTGGTGGAAATATAGGCCTAAAAGGGAATGCCTTGGCCCTACGAGCTTCCTCTTGGGTTCGTTCTATTTACCTAATTTTAACTAAGGTCTTCTCCCTAAGAGAGGGTAATTTCTCTAAGAGTTGAGAAAGGGGCCTGAGCATATGAGTCAGACCCTACACTTGTGACTGTAAATCCTAAATAAACAGGATTGGCAATTTTGCTAAGGATCAAACTGGGATTTTAAAACCCCAATAACGAAGAACATATAAGAACAGTTACCGAAAAACCCAAGAAACTCCCCAAAAAAATCAAACAGTGGTCGAAAAATGTAAAAAGCTCACCAAAAATTGAAGAGGTAAGAATAAAAGGGGCTAAAAATGGTAGAGTAAGGTGGAGACGATACCTAAAGACTTGTGAAATGAAGGAGATTTGAAGAAACACAAAAATCCTAACAACGAAGCAGCCAAGCTCTTGTAGAGAGAGAGATAGAGTTGCAGAGATAACCAAATGAGGAAGAAAGAGAAGAAAAATGGGGTTTAAACCCTTAAGTATGAGTGCACATGTCCCAAGGCCCATCATTGCCTTGGGAGCCTAAAGACAAATAAATCATCACACTTGTCAGGCATGCTACCACCTTCAAAAGCTGACACTTGTCAAGAAAATATGGGCACCTAAAGAATTCCAACCTCGAATAAACATACCCCTTAGGCACCTGATCACAAAACTAAGGGCTAGGGAGTGATTGATATGCCCAAAGTATATCTGAGAGACCAGAGACCTTAACCTCGGCCTGGAATGGAGCCGAGGTAATAGAAGCTCATGGATACCTATCAGCAGCATCTTCCTACATGGGTCGGCCACAGTCAACGTCCTAACATCGTCTCGGCCTGGAAGTAGCCGAGGTCAGCTTGAAGCTGACAACTCAGCACCCGCGGGGTCAGCCATAACCAATGTCGTAGCTACCTTGTACACCTACCTCGGCCCTTCATCAGCCGAGGTAAGCAAAAGCCTCGCAGGCTCAATCAATAAGCATCATGTCATCCTCGACCCTGGCTGATATTGCACCTCATATCCAACCTCGATCGACCATCCTGGCCGAGGTCTTCATGGAACATTGATCTCAGACAAGACAAGGGTCGTACTTCACTAACCTCGTACTCATCCAGGCTGAGATTGGTACAAATCAAGGACAGCCGAGCTTCTACACGTTCATGTATAACTTGGAACACGTGGACAAATCTGTTATAACCAAATTATTCTCTCCACATGAGGGAATATTGAGGTCATCATTGCTTAGTTGAGATCAGTCAGGTGTCACTCTCATACTGGTTCGATGCTCATGCACATGCCCATTGTATGCTTGGGGGGTACATTACACCCCCCAAGCACTATATAAAGAGGTCATCCTCTACCTTGTAAAAGGATCCCAAAATAACAACCCTAGCTGAAACTCTGTCATTTTACGCAGTAGAGAGAAAGCTTGAGAGATTGTATCCATGGCCATTAGTGCCTTCATTTAGTGATAATACTCACACACACTCACAGTGGACGTAGGCCAGATTGGCTGAACCACATACATTCAAGTGTTCATCCTCTTCTCCTCACCTCAATCTCTTATATTTAATATACTCTTGTGCTGCCGTTGTTATCACTAGTTTTGAGCTTACAAACACCTTGACTGGTGGTGCTATTTCCAGCATCATCACGCGAATTCACAAATAATAATGATATTTTCTATTTATATATTTTTTTTGTAAATTTTAAGGCAAAATCAATCTTATTGGAGCTTCAATAAGTGCTCCATGGCCTGCTTGTGAAATTGGGTGTTTATATTTGAAGGAGTTGACTATGGATTATTTTATATGCATTGATAAGGGCTACCATTAGAGTGGTAATGACCAACTTGAATTTGAGTATCGCTTGGCTAGGTGTCATTTAAAGTGTGTGTGAAAGGACAATCAACAAAAAAATCACATATGTTAAAAATAATCACAAGCCAATTGGTTAACCGACATTCAAAACATGATAAGTCTATCGCTTTAATTCAAAAGAATTAACTATTTTAGTTTGGTATGCAAAAAATCCATAAAACGCTGTGCCGAGGGAGTTTTAGTAGATAGAGTTAGTCTTAAAAGTTACAATCATCATCGATTTGTGTTTTTGTTATAAATATTGGCTAACGTATCAAAAAATACCAACGTTTGTTGATTTTTTTTCTTTATTCCATTCCTATGCACATGCAAGCCTAAATGACTCATATCTTACCTTTTTAACGTTTAGAATATGTTTAAATTGTTCAAAATATTTAACAATTTTCATTTGACAAATGTCAAGTCATTGTATATTCTATTGAATGTGAAAATGTATGATTTTCAAGATTCATTAGTATTTGAGATTTGCTCTTGTGTTTTCTTGTATAATCTATTATTTTTGGTTATACTATTGATCGCTCTTTAACCTTTAATTTTTGAACATGTTTATTTGTATGGGGTTCATAGTTTGGTTGTTGATAATTCTAAAAAATTATTTCTAGAAATGTTTTTGGAGTTGAAGAGTACTTTTTTTTAAGGGTTTCCTTAGTTTTTTTGGGTGCATTACTGAAAAACATTCACTTTGTCTCCCCACGGCTTCCTGTTTTTGGTTAGACAAAGTTTCTGCCAAATTCCATTCGCATGTCTTTATATTTCCTCATTATGTCTAACTCCTCGATCTGAATTTAGGGATTACCAGTCATTTCGATCCGTTCGGATGCTCTATGCATAAAGTGAATTAAAGTAACCCAAATAATATTTCTAGTCCATTTAAATTACATACATTTAAATAGACATGTATTTTGGTTTTCAAGGCATAATATTAACATGTGTATAACCCGTCAGGCGACACCCTTAGGTTTGAGCAATCAAAGCATCTAATATAAAATAAGAATACTTCCTGCTAAATGCTATCAAAATACGGAATGTCTATTGTTCTGCCATAATAAGGGAACAGGCAATCCAAATTCCCAGTAGGGGTTCCCAAAGTACATATACCAAACGAATGGTAGAAAGAACGAATGCCATCTTATAACGATATAACCATATACTGCATGCAATTACTAAACAGTATATGTATTAGTCTTGTTTTATTAAAAAATATCTTTATTATTGGTCAAGTACCATTAATCATTTCCTTTTTAAAATTCCCTTTATTTTTCATTTATTATAGAATCCATTTATCCATTAACTCACACGGTTAATTTAGAAAATTTTAAATTTTATTCTTTAATCCAACACATGCTAGTGTTTATCAAAATACCATTGTGATTATCGTCATTCACCTTTTTATTCACCGTTACCCATAGTTAAAATCTATAACAGAAAAACTCGAAATCTCAGTTCCATAAATCATTTGGAAAACCTTTATTCATTTCCTTGAATTTATTAAATTCATTTCTTTTATCATTTATTTTTCATAGTCCATTATCTAACCAATTAACCAATTTCCTTTTTTGTTTTTACGAGTACCAAAATCATTACAAAATAGTTATCATTATTTCAAAGATCACCAATCCCATTTATGTTTACAAGCTTTCACCATCTACCATAAATAAAATAGCCACTGCTTTACTGGCTAGTTGTTTTGGGTCTAAGCCGAAGCCGCACCCTGAGGCTCTAGGCCCTTTTTAATTTTTTCTAAGTAACTTATTTTTATAAAAACTCTTTCGCTTTTCCATTAGGTTTATTTTCTTGTGGTCCAATCGACATTTTTTATTTATCAAAATGTCCAACTTAAAGCTGCATTTTCCAAATTATACTCGACCTAAAACCATAATCAAAGTGCTATTTTGCAACCATATTTAACTTTTTACATAATTACAATATATTCTCCTTTTCTATAATATTAACCTTTTTAACTCAGCCAATGAGGCCAAACACCCTAGGTAGAACATAACTCGTAATTCTTTGTATTCTATAAATTTACACACTTTAAAAACCCATATTACGATTTTCAAACAAAACAAGGGTCTTCCTTTTAAAAAGTGTAACTTTTACCAAGTTTCAGAACTCATACTTTCAGGTGTCAAAACACAGTTTTCATACTTCAATGACCATTTTCTAATTAAATCATACTTAGGGTCTATTTTACATTTATAGTATTTCAAGTTTAGTACCTTAAACTTTTATTTTATGCCATTTTAACACATATTCAAGTGTTTAAACCCAAAACCGAACTATATGAATATGTACATGGAATGTACCATTTTAGAGTTCAAATATGACATCTTGAAAATATTAGACTTAATATTTTCCATTTAACACATGTATTTTTCATCACATAATATTCTCTCCAATAATCATATTTTTGTTCAACTCTTTTTTTACACATAAATTCATGGTTTTTATGAACATAGACATATATTTTCAATATAAATATTATGGCCTAGGCTAGCTTGCAACTTAATATTCATTTTCTACACATGAGATAACAATTTTTGAAGCATAAATAATATATATCACAAAATTCATGATGCTAGAAATAGCACCACCAAGTCAAAATTCATGATGCTAGAAATAGCACCACCAATTCAACAATGGAGTTAAGCACCAATATAAGTAAAGAAGGGGCTGAGGAAAAGAGGAGAGAGATAATAATATAAGTGGTTAAGCCTATCTAGGCCTACGTCCAGTGTGTAGATGAGTGATCTTCACTAATAAAGAGGGGCTTTAGTGGCCTTACGATACAATGCACTAACTTTCTCTCTCTACTGTGTGTTTGGACAGAACTCTCGCTAGGCTTTGTAATTGTGTTCCTTTACAAGGTAGGAGAAGACAAGTATACATAATGCCTAGGGGGTGTAGTGTACCCTACAAGTATGTAATAAAAATGTATGGAATGTTCCTAGCCAATGAAGAGGAGCTAGTTATCTCTGTTACATGTAGGTCATGATGATCAAATATTCCGTCACGTGTGAGGGAGATATGGTATAACGGTTTTGCCTACGTGGGATCCATGTCCCACGTGCACTGTCCCACTCGTATTCCATCTCACGCACTCTGCCAGATGCCACTGTCGGCTATGCAGTATAGGTCGAGGTCGAGATGATAAGTTGACCCCGGATGGGGTTATTTGCTGAAGGTGCGCTATATCGGCTCGACAGTAGTCCTCTAATATGTCAGGACGAGGCCGAGGATACACTTACTGTTGTTGTCTTGACCGGGAAATATAAACTTTAGGCCGGGGTCGAGGTGACTTAGTAGGCATCACAGGTCAAGGCCGACGCGCCTATAACGGGTCCCAGGTCGTGCCATAACCCTTCGTTCTGGGTTGATTGGGGCAGGTCCCTGGATGGGATGAGGGTATATTATGGCATATCAATCACCCCTTAGCCCTTAGTCATTACTGTGAAGAGTTAGATGAGGGATATACTTCCTATTTTGCAGAGGAGTTGATTAGGCATCTTTTCAACTGTGAGGTCTTCTATACTGAGTGAAGATCTTAAATTGATAATTGTCAGCCATCAGGTGGGATAGTGTATCGTCCAAGATTGATGGCTGTCATAGGTGTTAGGGTATTATGCTTTAATGATGAAGTATTTCGGAAGTTGTGCGCCGTTTTAAAATTTGTGCCAAATGATTGCTTGCATTTAAACCATTTTAAACCCATTTCTCATTTGTTTTCTCTTTCTTCTTCGCGCGTTTCATTCTCTTTCTAGAACCAAAGCTTTTTCCTCCATTCTAGACATTTTTAGGCAAGCTTTAAGTCCATTCTTACCTCCTTGTCCTTCTAATCCTTCCAGGTAAATCTTCTCTGCTATCTTTTTCAAGCTTTATCTCTTTTCTAAGTGTTCTTGGTTGTTATTAATTAAAACCATTCAAATTCCCACTTTGATCTTTGAAGTCAAACTGGTCAAACTTTTAAGTTTTTTGTGCTATTATCCCTTTAAGACTTTTCTACCAAGTCATGTCTCATATTATGGATGCTTAAAAAAATTTACGAGCTGATATATCAGCTCCCTCACCTCACTGACATGCTTCTGAGCGAGATACGAGAGCACGAGGTTAAGGATGAGGCTAGACGTCGAGATGAGGCCTTTCCAGTTCGGCCTATATTTCCAATTCCTCTAAAAAAAATCCTTCCCTCGACTATTGAGGCTGAGAAGAATAGCATAACCAACTTTACTCCGGCTCCAGCTGAGGGCAGTGACTCTTTTGTGGATGTAATGGGTTTTCCCTATGGCAATCCCCAATCCAAAATTTCTTCCTCTTCCCAAGCTGAGTCATCCGGTCGAGACGATTCTTCTATTGAGTATGTATCCATGGATGACAAGCCAACAATCAATGTCACGACTCCACTACCCGCCATCCCCCTTTCGGCCCTGACACTAGTTGAATTCCAGAATAGGTTTCCTGAGGGGGTTCCCTCTTCTGATGAGCAGGATGAGGCTGAGGAGCCTGTTGATTATTGTCACGCTGAAACTTTTCAGTCGTCTGTGAAGGAGTCTGAACTTCTTCTTTGGCACCATTTATATGGCATCAAATTCGATGTCTCCATGAGAGTCTCGATCGAGGACCAGAAGGTATTTGGTGGCCGAGAGAACGATGTAGCTTTATATGACCAAATGTTTAGGGTCGACTTTCACCTTCCCTTTCACCCTGCAATCCGGGCTATTGTTGCGTCTCTGGGTGTTTCCCCATCCCAACTAACCCCTAATTCCTAGAGAATCATACTAGGTTATGTGTCTTTATGGAAGAATACATATACTAAATAATCATCTATTGAAATCTTCAACGTATGCTATAACCTCTCGTCTTCCAACACTCAGGTCGAATACTTCAACCTTGGGGCCAAAAATCTTGATAAAAAGATCGTTCATGTAGCCTAAACTTCCAAATATAATTAGAATCCCATGTTCTTTTTCATCTCTGGAGCTTGGGAGTTTGGGGCCGAGGCTGAGATAATCGTTGATGAACCGAGAGTGCATCTCACCTGGTAAATCCTTCAGCGAGTGGTAGGGTCGACCCGGGTCTTAGTAAGGTCGAGAGAGAAAGGGTCAAATTTTTGAAGGCCTGAGGTAGGGAAGGAAACTTGCCTGAGTTTAAGCATTCGATGACCCACCAGAACTTACAAAAAGTTGGTTTGTGGGTTGATCCTTTGGCCAAACTATGTAAGTTGAGCTCTTTTTCTTCCAAGTTTCATCTCGTCTCTGTTTTCTATATAATACTGACTATTTTGGATTTTCTATTTACACATCGTCCTAAAAATATATCTGACGAACTTTGGGAGATGTCGGCTCCAAGTCTAATTTCTGCATTAAATAAGGGAGGTAAACAACCCAAAAAATCAACTGCTAGTGGGCTGACTCCTTCTATTGTTGGCAAAAAGAGGAAGGAAAAGTCAGCTCCTGGTGGTTCTCGTCCAGTGCGGGATCAGAGGGCAAGGTTTGATCCTCATCCCCTAGTCGTTCCAATAACATCGGGATAAGGCAAGTCTTCTGGGGACTCATTCAAAAATTTCTGGGCAGCCAATCTGGTCCAGTTGAAGGCCTGCCCCAGCTCTCTTATTTTGTCCATACCGATGTCACGATCGACAATGCTCGCTCTCCCTTCGAAAGGAGATTATGAACTTCTGAAGAAAATCCCTCCCCTAGAGACTTTTAACTTCAGTTTTCACCACGTTGCACACGTATCGACCCTTTTATTTAAACTCTTATCTGCATGTTCTCCTTTTTTGATTCATACTTATGTCTTTTTCAACTTATTTCGCAGTCTGCTTATGCCATGGCATCTCTCTACAATTGGGCTCAGTAGAGCATCCCAAAAATTTGAGTGCTGAGAAGGCCCAAGGAGAGTTGGCCGGCTTGAGGAAGAAATTCAATGAGCGCCGAGAGGTGTATAAGGCTTCCCTGGCTCAATGGGATTTGGATCATACCAATGCCATAAAGGCTAAGGATAACCTGATCATAGCTCTGAGCTCCCAGGTTACCCAGCATGCCACAGTCTTAAATGAAGCTGTGAGGAAGGTCAAGGAGGACGCCTTGTTGGCTGAGGTTATCCAAAAAATTAAGGACGAGGCTATCAAAACCTATAAGTCCTAAGAGGAATTCTTGGGCTTTGGCATGGAATACTTCAAGAGAGGGTTGAAGATAGCCTATTGATACATTTCCACAAAACTTTTTGGAATCGTCTCCTACATCATGTTAGATCTTAAAGCCCCTGACCTGGAGGACCCTTTCATGGAGTCAGCGCTAGTGTATGTCAATTCTTTACCTGTAACTGAAGTTGGTTAAATAATGGCTGACATCCAAGATAAGACCCGGGCCAATGTCGAAGCTGAAAGGACCAAGGCTAAGGAAAACGCTGGCACGACTAAAGCTGGTGATTCGTCCACCAACATTCCATCGACTTAGTAGTTTTTCAATCCATGTTTTTTGAAATCTTTTCTCTGAAATTTAACAATTCGAATGCCCTTCTTACTTTTGTATCTCTTATCTTGAACAATGCTAATAATTGAATGTTACTACTGAGCTCATACCTCGCCTGATTTTTGGATGAATGAGCTGTGGCCTCCAGTGTTTATCTTTCTAAATAACAACTGATGGCATGCTTTGAATTTTCCCTCATAATAAAATGTTATCTTGTTCTCTTCTTATCCACCAAGTTAATGATGTTTTAAGTTTCGGCTAAGACGAGATGAGTATATAACCATAATGAAATGATTTTTTAACTATACTTCACCAAATTAATGATGTTTTGTCACAAGTCCCCTCTCGTCGTTTTGACAGTGTAGGTTGATGGTCGTCTCGTCCTACACTGTCTTTTAGCGAAGAGAGTTTTATCACCAACTTAATGGTGTTTATCTGCGAGATCACCAAATTAATGATGTTTGTCTCATCTTGGCCTAAGACGAGGTAAATGTAACCATAAAAATGATTTTTAATTTGACTTTCACCAAGTAAATGATGTTATTGTCACAAGTCCCCTCTCGTCATTTCGAGAGTGTAGGTTGAGAGTCTTCTCGTCCTACACTGTTTTATCGCCGAGAGAGTTTTATCACCAACTTAATGATGTTTAATGTCTTATCTCGTACTAAGCCGAGAAAGAAGTTAACCATAATGAAATGATTTTTTAATTTGACTTTCACTAAGTAAATGATGTTATTGTCACAAGTCCCCTCTCGTCGTTTTGAGAGTGTTGGTTAAGAGTTGTCTCATCCTACTCTCTCTTATTGTCGAGAGAGTTTTATCACCAAATAAATGATGTTTTGTTCCCCCCCTCTTGGTGTTATTTGAGAATCTATGGACGAGGTCTGCCCCGTCTTAGATTGTCATCTCAGCTAGAGTGAGCTAATGCCATTTTCACCACAAATGATGTTTTATAGAGTAAGATGAGTTAAATCATACAATATTGGCTTAATTCATTAATTAAAGATATAATAAGAGTGTGAGAGTGCACTTTGTATATCATTCATAACTTTTAACTGTAAGAATTTACAATGGTAGAGTAAGACAACTTAGAAATGCATTCTATGGATAGTATTTCCTAAGGTGGTCTGCGTTCCAAGGGTTAGATAATGGCTCTCCTTCCAGGTTCTCTAGTCGATATGTCTCTTCTGTGATCCGATAGGGCTCGTGCCAATTAGCATGAAGTTTGTTCAACTTTTACCAGGTCTTCTTTAGAACCAGGTCTCCTGCAGTTATCGGCCTTAGTCTAACTCTCTTATTATAAAGCTTTTCCATTCTGAGCTGATAGGCTGCTTGTCTGACCTCAGCATCTTCCCGCACTTCTTCAATCAGATCTAGGTCTAATTTCATGTCCTTAATATTAGGAGTCGTAGGTCTGGACTCTGTGATTGGGTAGGTCGATCTCTATCGGGATGACAGCCTTAGAGCCATAGGCTAGTCTGAATGGAGTCTCTCCCGTCGGCGTCTTTTCGATCGTCCTATAGGCCCATAAAACATCATGCACTTCTTTAGTCTATCGACCTTTTGCATCCTCTAATCTCTTCTTGATCCCATCCACTATCGTTCGATTGGTGACTTCTGTCTGACCATTGTCTTGGGGTCGATCGGGGGCGAAATAGAATTATTTGATGCCGACCTTCTTGCAATAGGCCTCCAGATTGACATTTTTAAATCGCTTTCCATTATCTGAGATCACACTATCGGGCATACCATATCAGAAAATGACGTTCTTCCACATAAATTGGAAAGTCTTCTTCTTGGTGATAGTAATCATGGCCTCGACCTCTACCCACTCGAAAAATAGTCAATCCCTAAAATCAAGTACCTGTAGTTTCCTACAGCCTTAGGAAGAGGTCCCACCAAATCAATCCCCCGGACTGTAAACGACCAAGGGGAGGTGATGGATGTAAGAGGTTGATGAGGTTGGTGAGGAGTGGTAGCAAACCACTGACACTTATCACATTTCTGCACATATTCTATTGTATCCTTAGACAGGGTTGGCCACCAATACCCTTGGTTGGAGATTTTTTTTCCAGTGATCTTCCTCCGATATGACTAGAACAAGATCCTTGATGGACATCTTTCAGGACATATTCAAATTTAGTTGGGTGCACACAACGAAGTAAAGGGAGGAAAAATCCTCTCTTATATAGGATCTCCCCTATGATATAGAACTTGGTCATTTTATACCTTAACTTCCTCATCTCAGTTTTAGAGTCACGTAGTTCCCCATCTCTGATGTACTTGATGAGAGGGTCCATCCAGTATGGGTCGAGATTCAACTTCAGATGAAATTCCCCCTCGGTATCTTCCCCCTCTATTATTAGTCGACACAATATTTCAATAGGAACTGACCTCTTGACCTCCGTCCTTATTGCCGAAGATAATCTCGCTAAAGTGTCGGCTCGGCTATTCTCTAGTCGGGGTATCCTCTTCAGTTTTACTTCATCAAAGTTTTTCAACAGGCTCTTCACCCTTGTCGAATACTTAGCCATCCTATTGTAATTCGCCTTGTATACCCCCAGTACTTGATTAACTACAAGACGAGAATTATTATGTACCTGAATTTGGTCGACATTCAATACCTTTTGCCAGGGTGAGTCCAGCTATGAGGGCTTTATACTCAGACTCGTTGCTGGAGGCTTTAAAGCTGAGTCTCAATTCATACTCAATGTCGGTCCCATTTGGAGCTGACACAATTAAACCTGCTCCACTCCCAGCCTCACATAAAGAGCCATCAACAAACAAGCTCCAAACTATGCCATGCTTGCTGAAGTCGGCCTCTTCTCATGTACCATGCTTGTAAACAAACTTACTTTCATTATTTTCAGGAATAACCATCCTCTTCCTGCTGGTCTCGGATTTAGTTGGGATAATAATTTCAGATCTTGTTCACTAACTGGGATTACAATGTCTTCATTATCGGCCTCTAGAGCGTCGGCTTCTTCCCATGTGAATTCTGCCACAAAATTGGCCAAAGCTTGTCCCTTAATTTTCGTCCTTGGTAGATACACAATATCATACTCCCCCAGCTCAATTGACTAAGACATCAACCTACCTGACTTCTTAGGTTTATAGATGACCTGTCTGAGAGGGGAGTGAGTGAGGACGATAATAGTATGTGCTTGGAAGTAGGGCTTCATTTTCCTTGAGGCATGAATCAAGGCGTAGGCAAGTTCTTCCATCCTAGGATACCTCTGTTCGTCCCTTTGGAGAGCTTTGCTATTGAAGTACATCGGCCTATGTACACCCTCGTCTTTTCTGATAATTTCAGCACTAATGGCTGACTTCAAGACAACCAAATACATATACAATTTCTCTCCCAAGATGGGCCGAGACATCAAGAGAGGAGAGTTGAGATATAACTTGAGCTCATAGAAATCTCTTTCACACTCCTCATCCCATTTAAAGGCTTTTCTTAAAATCTTAAAGAATGGAAGGCATTTATTTATAGCTCTAAAAATGAACTTGTTTAGAGCAGTAACTCGGCATGTCAGTCTTTGAACTTCTTTGATTGTTATTGGGGTCTTCATATCTACCAGAGCCTTAATTTTTTCAGGGTTGGCCTCAATCCCTTGATGATTCACGATGAAGCCCAATAATTTACCATCCCTCACTCTAAAGACACACTTGGTCGGATTGAGCTTCATCTGATATCTATTCATGGTGTCGAACATTTTCTCAAGGTCGTCCACGTGAGTGTCGGTTTTGAGGCTCTTGGTCAAGATATCATCAATGTAGACCTCCATTATTTTCCCTATCTGATCCTCAAACATTTTGTTTACCAGTCTCTGATAGGTGGCTCCTGCATTCTTTAAGTCGAAGGGCATAAAACTGTAGCAATAGGTACCCATGTCGGTAATAAATAAAGTCTTCTCGACATCATCCAGGTCTATGAGGATTTGTTTGTACCTAGAGTAAGCATTCGTGAAGCTCATTAGCTCATGGTCAGTCGTGGAATCTACCATCTAGTCTATTCTCAGTAGGGTGAACATATCTTTAAGGCAAGATTTGTTAAGATTCGTGTAATCTACACACATCCTCCACTTTCCTTTGGCCTTTGGGATGATGACGGCATTTGCTAGCCACTCAGGGTAGATAACTTCCCTAATGAAGTTGGCCTTCTCAAGCTTTTTCACCTCTTCTTTAATGACTTCATATTTCTCCCTGGAATAAGCCCTCTTTCTTTGCTTTATCGACTACATTCATCTTATTATAGAGGATTTTGGGATCAATCCCAGGCATGTCCTCACGACTCCATGCAAAGATGCTCTAAGTCTTCTTTAATAGCTTCACTAACTCTTCTTTGACTTCTTTCTTTAGGGCTTTGCCTATGTGAATGGTTTTTTTCGATTCGTCCTCAGTGAGGACGATGGATTCTACCTCTTCAACAGCTTCTCCCTTCTTGAGATTTTTCTCGTCTTTTAGATCAAGAGAAATAATATTATAGGTTATTGTAGCTCTCTTATATGCCTCTCTCTCCTCGGTGGAGTTGAAATAATATTCCCTTTCCATGACCTGGTCACCTCGAACTTCCCCTACTCCAAAGAGACTTAGGAATTTTATCATTTGTTAGACCGTTGATGGCACATCTTCGAACTCCTTGAGGGTTACTCTTCCTAGTATGATGTTGTAAGCTAAGGTAACACTTTTATCCATCATAAAAAAGTTGATTTTCTTTGTTAGTTGTTTAGGCCATGCAGAACCTAGTCTCACATCCATCTCATAAATTCCTAATGGTTGAACTTTCTAGCCACTAAATCAGATGAGTGGTTGATGGTAAGGTATGAGTAGTTTCCTGCTCCCTCCCAAGACTTTATAGCAATCCCAGAACATAACGTCGGTCGAACTACCATCGTCTATCAGTATTCTTGGGACTTTGTAGTCGTGCACTCTCATGGTGATTACTAGGGGTCATCATGGGGATCTAGGATACCCTTGAAGTCTAGCCAAGAGAACCCAACTATCATGGTGTTCATATCCACCTTAGTCCTCTTACCGGGCTTCTCAACTGAGGTCGAGTTGACTGTTTGTTTCTTAGGGAGAGCCTGTGCTTCAGCAACATGAGCCTTCCTATCGGCCACCTCTTTTCCTCCCCCTGCTAGTCCTTCGTAAATCAACATCAAAAGAAATGCAATTGAGACGACCCTTTGGGTCGACATCTTTTGGTGGAAAATCAGGGTAAGACTCATCATCTGACTCATCATGATCTTTGTTAGTCGGATGATCCTGCTTATATTTTTCGGATCTCTTCTTCCTAGTGTCGTCTTGTCCACCCTTGGAACCCTTAGCTACGTACTTTTGAAGCTTTCCTACCTTTAGTATTCTTTTAATCTCATCTTTCAGAGAAAAACACTTCTCTTTAATGTGGTTGTGGTCTTGGTGGAATTCTCACCACTTACTCTTGGATCTTTTATGAGGAAGAGCTCTCAACTTCTCTGGCCACTTTAGAGACCTATAACTTTTGATCTCATTCAAAATCATCTCGACTGGCACTGCCAGTGGAGTGTAACTAGCAAATTTATCGTCGACCGACCTCTTCTTTCCATCTCTGGATTTCTTACTTCCACCTGCCTTTGAGCCTTTCTCTCCTTCTTCTTTTGTTGACATAGTCACCTTCGCTATCATGACTCTCCCGGTTACTGCCAGAAGTTCTGCCATAGACTTCGAAGGATCTTCGGTCACCTTCCACATCAATTTTCCTTTCTACAGTCCCCCCCATTAGAGCGGTCATAGCTATGCTCTCTTTGTAATCTTCAACCTTAAGATTTTCTTTATTGAATTGGATGATGTATTCCCTTAGGGTCTCATTTTTACCCTAATTCACATAAAGAAGGTGGGTCGTCTTTTTCCTGGGTTTCATTCCAAAACAAAAGTTATGGATGAAACTATCAGCTAACTGTTTGAAGTTCTCAATCTTCCCTCTGGGAAAAGAAGTATACCAAATATGGGTCGAACCTGTGAGGGTTTCGGATAATGCCATGTATTTAATTTCATTTGACACAGAGAATATGTCAGCGAATGACTGATACATTTCCACATGGTGGGCTGGGTTGGTACTCCCATCATACTTTGGGGTGACCATCGGAGGTTTAAACTTCGCTAGAGTTGGATAACTCACAATCCTAGCAACAAAAGGAGAACCCTCATTGAATCCCCTCTACAAGGGGTCTTGTCTCTTCATTAGATCTCCTATTTTATCTTTCAATCATTGAATCGAGCGATTCCATAGTTTATCAGTCTCAGCAACCACTACACCAAATCTGCACTATTGTCACGGTCATTGACCTTGACAAGTTGGACTTGTCAAGGTCAATGACCATGACAATTCGGGGTGAGACAAATTTTTTTGTCACGGACGTGTCACGGTCATTGACCTTGACAAGTTCGTTAGAATTGTCACGGTCGTGTCAAGGTCATGGACCGTGACAATTTTAGTCACGATTAATAACCGTGACAAACCCGTGACAATATTTAAAAAAATTGTCACGGTCAATGGCCGTGACAATTCTGGGCAGAATTTAAAAAAATTCTGCTGGGCAGTATGGCCACTGCCACTGCCCAGCAGCATATTTGTACCTGTTATAACAACGTTGGTTGTACCTATTCAAACATCATATATCCAAATAAACTAAAGATAGTGCAAATATATATTCATGACGATATAATCCAAATATTCAAAATAGAAATAATATACATGATGATATAATCCAAATATAATTAAAATGGACAAACTTAAAAATAATGTTACTACATGTCTTGGGTAAATGTG
Organism: Sambucus nigra; assembly: GCA_949130495.1. Lineage (NCBI taxonomy): Eukaryota > Viridiplantae > Streptophyta > Magnoliopsida > Dipsacales > Adoxaceae > Sambucus > Sambucus nigra. The sequence goes on from OX422224.1 coordinate 397,717,045, forward strand.
AGGAGGTGAGTTGGCCACACGATATACGAATTGACACACCCACTAATATACATCGTGCCGCATTGTTCGCGCAACTACAATTGGGAGTTCTCCTTCCCGGGTATCACATGCGTGTCGAGCACTTTGGACTCGATCCCTTGAAGCGCATGTCCAAGAACTATTCCTCCCTCGACGATATTCGAGTCCCTCAACCCCCGCCCTATTCAATGGCCATCAAATACATCCAATATAAACACGCTCGGCCAACCAAGTGTCGACAATGGTCTGGGGAAGGGAGCCAAATAAGGAAGTGGATCATCGAAATACGCACGTGACGGTGAAGAAGCAGCGAGGTCCGCATCCTCGTCCTCTTGCGACTTGTCCTCCTGCGCCTCGTCCTCCCGCACCTCCTCCTCCTACTCCTCCTCCTCCACCGCCTTCTCCTTCCCTTTCCCCTTCCCCTTACGGTCTCTGCCCAACGTATGCTTCATGAATGCATAAATATCTTGGATCATCGCCTCCAAGCGGGACAACTTTGCGTCATGTGAATCCACCGTTCGAGCCAACCTGGTGTCGCTCATCTCCAATCCGATGATCCTTGATTTGGCCACCCGCGAGCTCACCCCCTTGTCCTCCCCTTGCGATCAGAGACAAGCACTTGGCTGAGTGCGTCTGTGGACAAAGACGCCTTGTCGACATCAGACTGCGACTCATGCACTTCCTTAAGCTTTGCCTGAAACGACAAAAAGCACATGATTAGTAAAATAAGTAAACTAAAAAATTATAACGTAATTAACAAAAATTAAACTGTCGGATTACTTACAATTGTGGCCGCGATGCTCGGGGACACCTCCTTGTCCTTCCCTTTCTTCGTCCGAAGAGCCACATAAGTATCGAGCCTATGTGGCTTACCCCCTGGCCCACTCCCTACCCCCTGAAATAAAATAAAGTAAAATTAGTATCGGCCCCGCAAAGTAAAATAATGAAGAATAATATATTTCTGTAGTTATAGAAAAATTAAATCTCACCTTCATCATATGCTCCACCTCGGCGTAAGAGGTCCGGTCGGAGTAGTGCACGTCCGTCTTTTTTGCCCGATTTTCCCTCCCCGATTGTCGATCCTCGATCTCATTGTCAATGAACTTTTGCCATTGTGCCAATGAGATCGGCTCCTTGAGCGGGACGGATCCACGTCATTGTATAATGGACTCTCGTGTTTTTCCAAAGTACCGTGTCCGCATATTTTTCTTCCACGTCTTGTGTTGCTCCCTCAACTGCTCCAAGACGGAATCGCGTAGCTTGGGATCCAAGTTGAATTGTTCCTGTCCAACAAATTCAATGTTAGTTGCGAATAAATATAAATATAAATATAAATATAAATATAAATATAAATATAAATATAAATATAAATATAAATATAAATATAAATATAAATATAAATATAAATATAAATATAAATATAAATATAAATATAAATATAAATATAAATTGAAATATAAATATAAATATAAATATAAATATAAATTGAAATTGAAATTGAAATTGAAATTGAAATTGAAATTGAAATTGAAATTGAAATATTCATATAAATATAAATATATTACCTGTAGTGTCGCCCAAATAGCTAACTTGAGCTCATATGACACCTCCTTCCAACTCATAAACCCCGGGTCGATGACCGTCTTTAGCAGCTCAAGGGATCTCGCTAATAGCTCCGATTTTTTCTCGACGGTAATCCCAAATTTTCCATATTTGGGAAGCCTAGGGGCGGAGGAGCCCTCGTCGCCTCCGCTACCACCAAGCCCAGACGACATCATCATAAACAGCATCATCATCTTCGCCTTAATACCTGAAGAAGACATTTGCTATAAAAAAATGTTATTAGTACAGATAAAAAAAAATGTTATTAGTAAACATAGACACACACCCCTACCCCACCCCCACCACACACACGCACACGTACACGTACATAAATATGTCTAAATTAGTTGAAAACATCTAACGTGGAATAGATGTAAAGCATGAAATTATTATTATATATATATTATATATGCTGGAATGGATGTAAAGTATGAAATTATTACTAATTTACAATGAGGGGCAATCCTACTTTCATATGAAATTAGCACTAATTATTAATTTACTTTCATCTAAAACTATACAATTAAAATTACAATTAAAGCTATATAATTTCTTAATTAAAGCTATACAATTGTTAAAAAAAAAAACCCACCCCACCCGCCTCCCCCCACCACACCCCCTGCCTCCCTCCCCCACCACACACCACCACACACATATATACGCACACATACACACACATATACACATATTTAATTTCAAGTATGTTTCATTTAATTATCATACTTTGTATATATTGTTCGATATACAAAGTAATTTTCAAATAAAGTTGAAAAATCCCACCCCCATATGGACAATAATCCAGTGGTCATGCCACTTTTAAAACTAACCAACCCAACATTTACTAAACAAAATAATCCAACAGCAATTTCAACAACAAATGTGTAACCCGTACTCCTTCTAATTCATCTACTCAATTAATTCATTTCATCAATTAAACTAACAATTAAAGTATACAATTATTAATTTACTAATTTACAATGAGGGGCAATCCTACTTTTATATGAAATTGGCACTAATTATTAATTTACTTTCATCTAAAACAATACAATTAAAATTATAATTAAAGCTATACAATTTCTTAATTAAAGCTATACAATTGTTAAAAAAAAAACTCACCCCCCACCCCCTCCCCCCATCACACCCCCTGCCCCCCTCCCCCACCACACACCACCACACACATATATACACACACATACACACACATATACACATATTTAATTTCAAGTATGTTTCAGTTAATTATCATACTTTGTATATATTTTTCGATATACAAAGTAATTTTCAAATAAAGTTGAAAAATCCCACCCCCATATGGACAATAATCCAGTGGTCATGCCACTTTTAAAACTAACCAACCCAACATTTACTAAACAAAATAATCCAACAGCAATTTCAACAACAAATGTGTAACCCGTACTCCTTCTAATTCATCTACTCAATTAATTCATTTCATCAATTAAACTAACAATTAAAGTATACAATTATTAATTTACTAATTTACAATGAGGGGCAATCCTACTTTCATATGAAATTGGCACTAATTATTAATTTACTTTCATCTAAAACTATACAATTAAAATTACAATTAAAGCTATACAATTTATTAATTAAAGCTATACAATAGTTAAAAAAAAAAACCCACCCCACCCCTCTCCCCCCACCACACCCCCTCCCCCCTCCCCCACCACACACCACCACACACATATATACACACACATACACACACACACATATACACATATTTAATTTCAAGTATGTTTCATTTCATTATCATACTTTGTATATATTGTTCAATATACAAAGTAATTTTCAAATAAAGTTGAAAAATCCCACCCCCATATGGACAATAATCCAGTAGTCATGCCACTTTTAAAACTAACCAACCCAACATTTACTAAACAAAATAATCCAACAACAATTTCAACAACAAATGTGTAACCCGTACTCCTTCTAATTCATCTACTCAATTAATTCATTTCCTCAATTAAACAAACAATTAAAGTATACAATTATTAATAAACTAATTTACAATGAGGGGCAATCCTACTTTCATATGAAATTGGCACTAATTATTAATTTACTTTCATTTAAAACTATACATTTAAAGTTATACAATTTATTAATTAAAGCTATACAATTGTTAAAATTCCCCCCCACCCCCACCACACCCCCCACCACCACCACCACACCCCTTGCCCCCTCCCCTCCCCCCGCCCCACACACACGCACACACCTACGCGCACACATACACACCCCACCCCACCCCTGAAGCACCTTATACCTTTGACTTACTTAAGTCTATATTGTATAAGTGCTCAACTAATTTGGAAATAGTGACAAAATTTGTTGTCTAACCTAGAATCCAAAGAACCTCAGAATTATCCTCTCTAATCCTCTTCAATGATACAAGAAGGTATAAATTGAATCACACTACACACATTAGAAGTGCATACATGTGTATATATTGCTTAAAATTGATTGTGTGTTAAATTCCCCTTAAAATGTTGTTTTAATAATTTTTTGGAAATTTTTAAACATTTTTAAAATAATGTTTTCATTAATAAAAGTGTGATTATAAAATTTATGGGGTTAATTTGCTATTATGAAAATTTCATTTTTCATTAGAATGTTTGATTGGGTAGAATGTAAATGCGCTAGAGACTTCAGGGTGCTACCTGTAATTATTTTTGACGCACGTTTGCAAGCCACTTATACGCCAACACTTGTCACGTTCCTGATGTATCAATTTGTGTTTGTTATGTGAGAGGGTTGCCTGGTGGTTTGCTGATCGTTAGATCAATCCTTATCGATGGCCTGCATGTGCTTTAAACCTATCCATGTGCTATCACTGTGAACCAATCACATTTGACTTAACCACCGCTATTTTATAACCCTTGGATCAAGTCAATATTAGGAAGACCTAATCTCAGCCCTTGATTGCCTTCGACTATCCAGAATCTTCCTCCACTCCTATAAAAGCCCTCTAATTCTCAACCTTTCAAGACTTTTGGCAGTCGTCATTTCTGAGAGAAAAAAATAGAGAGAAGAGAGAAGTGAGAGAGAAGAAAGAAAAGAAAAGAGAGAAGAGAGAGAAAGGGAAAACTGTGTTAGCCAAACCCTAACCCTAACCCTAAACACTTCAAATCTGATTCAAACCTTCGTATATCAAAAACCACAAACACAACCTTGAGTGTTTGAGAGAGAGTGGTGTTACTGGTTTGATCCTATTGAAGCTGTAACCTCTTGATCTGTGATCTTATTACCAACTTAAACATTCGTGTGAAGATTTGTATTTCTTCTTCATAGAAATTGTAGATCTACACTCTGCATGTTATATTTCACTAGATCTGCATGTTTCTTTCTCGATTTAAGAATATCTTTACTGATTTAGTTTTGTAAATATTTTATGGTTTCTATTCTTACGAAGCTTAACCTTGACCTAGTTGGATTCACACTTGGAGATTTTCAATCTCAAAAATATTTTTAAAACAGAGATTGATTAAGGTCTTGACCAATTTTGAAGCAAGATTTCCGTGGAATCTATATTAAAGGTCAAAAAGGTTTCAAGTGCTGTAAGAAAGAAAGAAAAGAAAATCACAGCATATAGTCTTTATATGTAATTTTCTAGGACTGTCTGTAAAAACTAAGTGTGTGTGAGTTCATGCATGTTGATAGGAATCACATCACAAACACTTAACACACTACCACACTGGAAGTGTTGTGAATAAGATCAAAGATTATTGAGTCGACGTAAGGAAGCTAAAGCAAAAGGAAGTTATCAAACTGGAAGAACATCATCAACAATCAGATCTATGAGAAGTTAGAAGGACACCAAGTGGGGTATGTTCCTAAACTTAGAATAGGTTGATTTGTGTGCATGTATGTTGTATTGTTTGTAACTGCTATTTGTTGTTAGTGGATTTTTACTTTTGTGACTTAGAAGTCACCGTGGATGTTTCCTCTATTGGGAGAGGTTTTACCACGTTAAAAACTGTGTGTTCTGATTATCTTCATCTACTCATCTCATTCTATAGTGTTCTGAGTTTTTGAAACTATCTTAGTTTTAAAACTGATTACAAAGTCTTGGTTATTCTCGTACATAAGTTTTTGTAAACACATCTTGTTGTTTATAAATTTTATTTTCAAAATAAAAGGGTTTCTTCAACAAACTTCTCGGAGTTGCTTATACAGTTTAATCTTGTATTAAACGGCATTAGCAACGTTTTTCAACCCCCACCCCTTCCTCCCTCCCCCCACCACACCCCACCCGCACCACACCTGCACCACCCCACCCTCACTACCCCCTTCCCCCTCCCCCACCACACACTACCACACACATATATACACACACATACACACACATATACTCATATATATATACACACATACACATACACATACACATACACATACACATACACATACACATACACATACACATACACATACACACACATATAGAAATGAAAGAGAAAGAGAGGAAAAAAAATATACCTTAGATAAAGAGAGCATAAATCGCTTAGAGAGAGAGAGAGAAGAGGAAAACCAAACAAGGGTGGGAAAAAAGAAGCCTAGGGCTTTTCTTACTGCAGAAGTTGTCACGGTCGTGTCAAGGTCATTGACCGTGACAACTACATTTGTCACGGCCTTGTCACGGTCGTTGATCGTGATAATTATTTGTCACGGTCGTGTCAAGGTCAATGATCGTGACACAAAACGCGTGTTTTTTGTCACGGTCAATGACCTTGACAAGGGTAGTTGGCTGAAAGGTGACAATTTTGTCATTTTGGTGTAGTGATCATTATTTCTCCCGGTTTAAGGGAGATTATCTCCTTCCTCCTCTCTCTCGATCGGACGTGGCACAAGTTCTCTGCCAACTGACTGTTGATGACTATTCACTTCTCTCTATTCCCCGTCTCAGCCTAATTGAGACTGACGGTCATCACATCTGGTATTCCTCCTGGAGCCAACAATGCTTCGAGATCTGGAGAGGCAATTTCTCAAGTCCCTTGTTGGGGGGCCGAGCCCATCGAAGGCCGACCCCCTACTTAGCCTGTCTAAGGCTGATGCTCGGGGCCCATATTCTCGGATTGACCTGTCACTATGCTCTCTGCTGGGCTGGATCGGTCGCACTGTGTCCCTGGAGATCTCATAGGGTTCCCAATAACCGGTCGGGGCATCATCAGCCTCATAGTCATCGTACCTATCCTCCGGGCAATGGTGACCTTGCCTCCCCAAGCGCAAGTGCCTAGGGTCGGCAATGACCTTATGCCTCTGATGAGGTGGAACCTCCTTCTGTAGTGCCTAGGGTGGTCCCCTAGCTGGTGGTTCTGGGATGCCCTCCATAGTGGCTGAAGTTATGAACTCTCCTCCACCGTCGACAGGTCACCTGATCATGTTTTGGCTGAACGCCACCAGCTGTTCTTGCATCAACTGCAGGCTAGCTGCCAAAGACTTCAACGCCACTACTACCTCCGCCATCTCTAACTAACGAGGAACATTACTTGAGATGGGACCTCCAAGAGCTGGAGGTGGAGGTGGAGGCAACTTTAGTTCCATATCTTCGATGAACTGGAGGAGCTAGGGTGAATCAGATGAACTGGAAGGCAGCTTGAACTCGAACCAGAGCTCTCCTAATGGTGGGTTGAGCTCAATCGTGTGAGGTTGAACCACCACCAGAGAATCTATGGAGTTGATTCTCATGAGAGTAAGGAGACGGCTATCTCATTCCCACAGACGGTGCCAAATTAATGATGCTAGAAATAGGACCACCAAGTAAATATGAGTATATGAGCTCTTACCAGTTCAATAATGGAGTTAAGCACCAATATAAGTAAAGAAGGAGGTGAGGAAAAGAGGATAGAGACAACAATATAAGTGGTTTAGACTTTCTAGGCCTACTTTCACTGTGCAGGTGAGTGATCTTCACTAATAAAGAGGGGCTTTAATGGCCTTGCAATACAATGCACTCATTTTCTCTCTCTACTGTGTGTTTGGACGGAGCTCTCGCTCGGGTTTGTAATTGTGTCCCTTTACAAGGTAGGAGAAGACAAGTATATATAGTGCCCCCAAGAATGTATTAAGCATGTATGGAATGTTCCTAGCCAATGAGGAGGAGCCGGCTGTCTCTGTTACATGTAGGTCATGATGATCAAATATTCCCTCACCTGTGTAACAGATATGGTATGACGGTTTTTCCCACGTGGGATCCATGGCCCACGCGCACTGTCCCACGCGTATCCCATCTCACGCGCTCTGCCAGGTGTCACTGTAGGCCATGCAGTCTAGGCCAAGGCTGAGATGATAAGTTGACCCCCTGATAGGGTCCTTTGCTGAAGGTGCGCGATATATGCTTGGTCGTAGTCCTCTAATGTGTCCGGACGACGCCGAGGATACACTTGTTGTTATATTGACTATGAAATATGAACTCCAGGACGGGGCCAAGGTGACCTAGGCGGCGTCACATGTTGAGGTCGACGCGCCTATAAGGGGTCTCAGGTCGTGCCATAACCCTTCATTTTGGGTTGATTGGGCCAGGTCGGCTTCGACCGAGAATAAGGTCCCTGGTGCAATACCCCGAGATTTTTGCACCAATAAATTAATTATTTTTAGGATAAATAAATATTATTTAATTGGAGAATTATTAAATTAGCATTTGAGATCAAAATTTGAGGATGTTAGAAAGTAATTCGAATGATGATTATGAGTGTGCGGCTGATTCCAGAAGAGTCGAGACAGTCGAAATGACCGTACTTGGGTCTTATTTGGGTTTCAAAATATTTTAAGTTCGTTTGACTCGAATTGGAATAACCGAGTCATTTAAAGTTTGTATTATCATTTAAAGTTGTGTATCTTGGAAAATAATGCTTAAAAGCCTACGGGAGATAGAAATCTCATTTGAGATTAAGAGAAAGCCCTAGAGAGAGAGAGAGAGAAGAGGAAAGGAAGAAGAGAAAGAGGAGAAAAGCTTGGAGATTTCGGCCTTTACTCGATTTCAAGGAAGATTCAACCTCTACAACTTTGGGGAAAGTGATTAATCTTGCTAAATAATTCTTGTGCATCTTTTATTTCATGATTTGTGGATAAATTTATGGATTTTCGGTTTAAAATGCCAAAACCTAGATTTTTGGGCAAATCTTGCATTTGAGGTGTGTATATGGATTTGAGAGTATATAATTCTTGGGTTGAGTTATATAATGAGTTTTGATGTTATTTATATGTTTGGGTTATAGAGAAATGGAGAGAAGATGATATATATGAATTTTGGAAATCTTGGCTTTTAAAGAAAAATTGCCATTCTCGTAGCTCTGAACAGGCCGAATCGATTCGGCCTCCTTTCCGAATCGATTCGGAATGTTCCAGTTTCCCAGTTCTGAATGACCGAATCGATTCGGACCCAAATCCAAATCGATTCGGCCTAAGACAGATGCCCATGTCTTTTGACCCGAATCGATTCACCTTAGGGGCCGAATCGATTCGGAAACATGGCAGTTTTGGGGATGTTTTTCTAGGGTGAGTTTCGTTTGGGTTTATCGATTGGGAACCTTCACACAAGTTATGAGAAGTATGTTTTGGGGACTTTTAGGGAGTTTCCCTTATGATGAAATTGTTGGAGTCATATTGGCTTATTCCGAGAGAATACCGATTAGACATTATCGTACCGACTAGTGGGGAAGCCCGCTATTAAGAAAATTTTGATTTGGAGATAATTATGGGTCTATAAGAGAGGGGTAGGATGAACTTAGTGATATTGGATTTTGGATTGAATCACAAATGTGATAACGTTAAGGGTTCATATGATCAATTGAACCATATTATGGATTGAGAATAACGAATGTTGATCGATGTGCATACGTTTAGGTGTGCGCTTTAGTTGAGAGGTGAGTAGGATTTTCTGGAGAGTGCGACTCCACTTTAATCATGTTATAACGCGTATATAATTATTATGCAATTTAATGCACTTGCTAAAATGTTTAATGGTCAACACACAAAATTCAAAATCCAGTCGTTATAAACTCGAGAACACATAAAAGCAAAGGATATTGGGGGCTGGGTGACTGTGGTATTCATGGAGTGTTTACTTCCTATTATATTTCCTTTTGTTTTGTACGACTCCCCGGTTATGAAATATTTATAAAATACAATCTCCATAAAGAATTAAATTATGAAAGCAATAGATGCATTAAATAGTTATATATTTTTTGCTAACTTTTTTCTTCAGATAAAAAGTATTACAATTTATTTCATTTAATTTACATTACTAACACACACCTGAAAATATCTCACACTTGATACAGAAAGTCAAAAGGCATGCACAACATCATCAAATAGTATTAAAAATATATATGTAGATGCTAACAATTTCAGGCCGTTCGCTCTAGTATCCATAACAGTGGTAAATGATTAAGGAAGCCTTATGAACGGATGAAAAGTAGGTAAACTCTAATTGCATTAGGGGTAGGGCTTTAAATTTGTGGCAATTAAAGATGCACAAAGTAGGGAAATAAAGAAACAAATAGAATTATTAAATGATGTTGTCACGTGGCATTGTAAGAAGGTTTTAAGACTAAAATTATATATATAAACTTACATTAAGTAGTGTGCCTATACAAAAAGGGGATTAAAAAAATAGATTATGTAATTTTAGGACTTAAAATAATATTGATTATGGATATAGGACAATAAACATTTCGTTTTCATTTTTAGTCCCTATTTTCAAATTAAAGGGATACGTGGCATGATGTGATTGGTTGATATTTTATGAATATGAGTTCGCGCCAATGGCTTTATTAAAAAATAGAGACTAAAATCATAAATAAAATATTTGTTTTTCTATTTTCAAAATACATATTACAATAGATCCTAAAAAAATCATTTCGACTTTCCCTCAACTCTTTATTTCCCTGTACGGTTTAATACCCCGCGTACAAGTAGGATGAAATCAATTAAATGCCAAACTTCTACCCTTTGTCTTATCCGCCTCTTATGATTTTATTAATCTTCTAATTCATATTCAACCATTTAAACTTCTCCTTCTTGTCTGGTCTTTATACGACTAGGCTTACCCACACCATAATTCCCAAGCATCCACCTAAGCTCTTAATGGTAAACACATAAAACCTCCAAGCGTGTCATGCCATTTAGAAGCATACGAGCTAAAATGAAACATAACCATCTATGTATAAATATATAAATAATATATGTATATAAATATACACACACACAATAATATATATCTTGGCATAAATATATGTCACTAAATAATATTCGCACCCCCTATAGCAAAATAATTCTTAGCTCAAAAATCTTCTTTTTCACTAACACCTAATACTTTTTTTTTATAAAAATATAATCTTACAAAAATGAGATTTGTGTCCTAAACAAAAATATAAACTTTTTATTTAACAATTATTCCTTATTTAAAATACATAGTTTTATTTGTGAAACCTTATAAAAATTACTCGTTAATCAGTGCACATCAACTAATGTACATAAGATTGTACTCGGTGTAAAAACTTCATTTAAAACCTCATTTTTCGTTACATGCAAGCCAGTGAAACACCACGCGAATGCTATGCAAGACATGCATAATACTCTTAATAATCATGCAAGCCCATGAAAATAATTATTTCATACAATTTTACATGAAAAAACTCGAAATAAATCATGTAGCATAAAATTAAATGTTTGGGGTATTGCAGTGTGCACGATTCTTGTTTTGGTTCTTATAAATTTTCTTTTTAGTATTTCTAAATTAATTTCTTCATATTTACCATACTTGTACATGTTGGCATTACCATGTGTCTACCTTGTTTTTGCTGTTATATTCTTCCTCAGCTAGTTTGTCTTTTCCATGACAAAAAATGGGGGAGATATTTTATGAGTTAATGGGGAGAAATCTATGAGAAGGGGTGCAGTTTTTTTATGTTTGATATGACATTTTCAGGGCAAAAGAATTTATTTTTTTGATATGATATTTTAAGGGGTTGGAGAATTCATTTCGTAATCCATTAGTTTATATATTTTATTTAGGGGGGGCCCTCTATTACTTTATGATGTTTCTTTCTTATTTTTATACCTTATCATTCATATTTGTTGATTTTGGAGGATTCTTGAGCAAGAGGAGTTTCCTCTGATATATATTTCATGCATAATGGTTTTGTGTTGTTGAGTTTTTTTTTTATAAAAATCATTATTTTATTCAAGACCAACAGTTTTCATTAAATATTTAAGTTGGTATGTTTGATTTTATGTATTGCGACAAGCTTATCTCATTATATGGTTAATTTAAAATAAGTCTTATTTGTCATAATCAATTGATTTAGGGTTTTGTGACGTTTTTCCATGAAATAGCCAGAGGGGGAGATTGAAAATATTATCATTTAAAATGTAATTTAATTAGCCTAGTTTGTGTCAAAGCATTTGTGTCATGTACTAAGCCGAGGCCAAAAACTCGATGAACTTTGTATATTGTGAGAGAGGGTCTTAATCTATTACATATGGAAAATAATCTTTGAAGATTTTGCAGCTTTTCTACATTCAAGACTTCCTTTGTCGATCTACCAAAGTGTATCCTTTTGTGGATTGTCCCATTTATTTATTATTTGGCAATGCATACACTCACGATCTTTAAATGAGTAATATTTTCTAAAAATGATTTTTTAAAGTTTCTTTAGAATATATGTATGCTTTTCAAAAAGGGAATAAGGTATGTGTTTTGTTTTAAAGTCATTTTTTTAAATTTTTTCTTTGCCGCCTCTTGTTATTCGCATTGTGTCAAATCACCCCCGTTTGCACAGACCATGGTTTTTAAGCCTTAATGAATTCTCCGCCTAAAACAGTGCGCATGGTGTTGATATTCCCCTATGATCATGGATTATTTTTGTGGAGGGTTGAGTTTTTTTCTCTAGCCAAAACTAAGGATGTACATTTATTACGCAAGTATTTATCATAAAACAAAACTAAAGGGGATAAATGGATTTTGATGATGCCAGAAATGGTACCACCAAGTCAATGTAAGATATCAGCTCAATCCAGTTCAGCAATGGAGTATTTGCAGGAATATAAATATAGAAAGAGATGAGACAAAGAGGGAGATAACATCAAATATAAGTGGTTCAGACAATCTTGGCCTACGTCCATTATTTGAGTGCGTGAGATCCACTAAATATGGGCTCTAATGGCCTTGGGATACAAACACTCAAGCTTTCTCTCTCTATGCAGTCAGTTGGTCAGAGTTTTAATAGGGTTTTTAATATGCGATCTTTTACAAGGATGTAGAAGACAAGTATTTATATGGTTGGGGTGGTGTCATGTGCACCCCAGGCATGCAGGAGGCATGCACAATATCAAGAAACCAATGTTGTGTTGCCACCTGTCATCTATGAATGTGAATAATGATTGTGAGATATTCCCCACACGTGAGGAAGATGTCGTTGTAACGGTTTTGCTCACGTGGGGCTTTCATCCTAAGCGCACTCTTCCATGCATGCTCTATTCCATGCTCTCTATCTGATGCCACATTGCCCTGAGGGATGAGGTGTCGGCCTGGACGAGTACGAGACTAACGATGTATTACTGGATAACACACTAGTAATTCCCAAGTATAATCTTGGCCGACTTGTGTCAGGTCGATATGAGACAAGGCAATAGGTCTAATAAGGTGGCATACGATCTCGACTCAGTACTAGACGAGACTGAGACAGTTGATGTGGGATAGCTCAAGAGAGTATGCTTTATGAGGTCGGTTTGAGCCGAACCTAGCTTAGGCCGAGACGAGGTCTCATATTGGAATATCAATCACCCCTAGCCCTTAGTGTCTGATATTGGGAGGAGACTGAGGGGTAATAGTGTCTAAAGACGAGGAGTTGATAATGGCCATTGAAGTGACACGTAGTAGTTGATTGGTGGCTTGTAGACTTGATTGGAAACCTGTCACAGTTCGCATTGGATAGCATCGAATGAAAGCTTAAGTGAAGGCTGAATGCTTAGGGTTTCGTTCTTTAAATGATAATGTGCCTAGAGAAATGTATAGAATCATTTCATAATAAATAAACCCAAAATTCCCTTTTCTCTTTCCTTCTTCCCAAAATCTTTCCCGCTTTAAACTTTGAGCAACTGCCATTAGAGCTTGGACTTAATACCTTCGATTCCTACCATTTATGAGTCTTTCTACCTTATTTTTCCTCCCAGACGTTCTTCTCATCTAGGTATTCCGTTTCTCCCTTCCTTGTTGGCTATCCATTTGTTTTTTGATATTTCAATTTGTGTTTATTTTTTCAGGAGATTGTCTAGTTTTTCGATGATTGTTTTTATTAACTGTGAGGCGATTTTAGGGCTGAGAGAGGTGATTTTAGGGTTTTTTGGTGTAGTGATGGTTCCCTCTTCTTTTTTCACTCCCATTTGGTTATTCCGGTGAGTCACCGATCACTTTCTCAGATAAAACCTTCAAACTCTTCTTCAGTGTAAACGATCAATATTCTAAGTTTTAATCCTTTGGTCAACTCCTAGTCAACACCTTAAATTTTTGCCCTTTCTATTATTTTTTCCAAGTTGAGGGTCGTCTTATGAATGTTGAGGAAGCTGTATAAGCTATTCGATCAATTCCCAAACCTTATGAAAATGATCTTTAGTGAAATTCGTCAACACGAGGATGAGGCCAAGGCTAAGCGTCGAGCCGAGAAATTTCCTTTGTGCACAATATTTATAATTCCTCTTTCTACTATCCAACCTCCTGTAGTTGAGAGATGAGATGATCCTTCAATACCCCGTTCTCCTACATCTGAGAGACGAGAGGACCCTCCGATGTCCGAGTCTGTTGCTTCAGTAGACGATATTACCTCCATCACCTACACTGTCGAGAGTGTGGATTCATTCAAAGAAGCAACGAGACTCCCATCCGATGGCTCTGAGGAAAAAGACGATTCTTCAAGAGCCTCATCCTCAAATCAAGAAGAGTCATCAAATCAGGTCGAGTTATTAGACTGTGACACCCCGCCTAATTAAATACCGGGCGATCACTCCTTTATTAAATTAAAATCAAGGTGAACAGTTGGTTCATTCTTAGCATCACTGTCGCAAATGAAAATTTTCAAATTTAAACACCCTGATTAATTAAGCTAAGTGTCAAAACCATTTAAAACCTTATTTATATTTTATTAAATCCAATTATAAAACCTTTAACCATTTACATTTTAAGAGTCACACATTAAGTATAGAATAAAAATGAACATTCAAGAGTTTAACCATAAATAACAAATCCCAACTTTAAAACACTAAAGGAAAACATCCTGACAGTAATAAATCCCGAAATAAAGATGCTGAAAGTAAAAGAATTACAATCTCTGACAATACCAACTAAATAATGGAAAAAGGGCGACACATGCCCCCATTGGATAAAACTGAACTAGAAGTAGAGGCAACAATGAGGTCTTCTAAGCAATGGCCTGCAACTCCCACAAAATCTACAGCGCGTTCCATCCAAAAAATCCTAAGCAAGACGCCCATGTGGCTGGGCACCTGTAATACATATATATATACACAAGAGAGAAGAGATAACAGCAAACGGGTCAGAGCCCGAATGTAAAACAGTTTTAAAAATAGTTTAGCAAGTATTTAAAATGCTTACAGGCCAATGCAACAACATATTAGTGCGGCACTCCCTTGAGAAATTCTCACCTCTCTTCTAATGTGCACACCTATCGCACTAACCTTCCCAACGGTTTAAATTATCTTATCTTAGGTTACTCGTAAGATTTAAACTGAACAATTCAACTGTTTAAGAGGGTAATTTCATTTGACAACAAAGTTCTTATGGGAACCATAATCGCTAATAAAGTTACTCCGTAACATATTATACTTTTAAAACACATTTTTCTCAATTGTAATAATTATACATTTTTTACTTACCATAAACACAGTAGGTAGTTCCCAAATTCCAGAATTTAATATATATATTAAATACTCATATAATATATATATTCTAACGGCACCCCACATAATAATTATGGTGCGGGCATACTCTGCTATCCAATCCCCGTATCACTCGTACTAAGGGAAATACAAGTTCGGAATCACTCTCGAACTGTATTAATACATACACAAACAATATTGAGGCGAAGCATAGTTTCCAAGTCCAAGAGGTCAGCACATACCCTCGCGTCTCTTAGGACCGTGACTATCGATCCGATAGCCTGTACCTAGGATTCCTATCTTCTTGGATACAAGTCAATATCCCCCATAAAGGTCCCATCGAGATAAGACTGTCCTAGAGCGGTAACCTCAGGGATAGCAAGTAGCGCGGGCATGATTTTTACACATTTATAATATATGCACAATCACATAGTCATATATATATACAACACTTATTCACATTTCTCAATTTGGTGTACCCACAACCTATAATTATAACTTCTTGTTCTGAAGACATTTTACTCACTTATCCCGTTTAACGGACTCATATCATTTATTATGATTATCTCCCTCTTGTGATCTTTAAAGTAACCTCACCGTCCCAAATACTTAAATTGTCACACCTACACAACCCCAAAAATCTTGTACTAATCTGAATTCCTCGAATACTGGTTTTCCTCACTCAAATTTATCGATTTCTAAGATAGGGGTAAAAATAGGAATTTCCCTAAAAATTGAAAATCTCGCTCGAACCAGAATGGTTCTTGCTCGAACGACTTCCACGTGTCGCTCGAATGACTTCGAGCGACTTGTCCATCTAGCTCGAATGACTTCGCGCGACATTGACATCTCGCTCGAACTACTTCGCGTGAACTGCACTGTTTCGTCTTCAACCTTTGGCAAATTCGTTTTTCACCATTTTTAAACCTAAAAACCTCTATAGTTTAATCCCAAACGTCTCCTCTTCAGTCCCAATCAATAATATCATGATTATATAACATTAATAACTTCCTAGACTCATTAATTCATAACAAATCATTTAGATTACATGAAATCCCCAAATTAATTGGTAAGAACCCTAATTCCCAAATTTTCAATTAAAGAACCTAATCAACATCAATTCGTTCATCCATATTAATTCCAAATTTCGTAATACAACCTCTACATATGAAAGGGAATTTCCAGATTATCATTCATATCATTACTACATGCAATTTTCCTATCTCCAACATGGGTTTTCTTCTATGAAACTCATCCTAATCAACCCTAGACTAACATAAATGATTCATTAACGAAATTAAGCAAGATAAATACTTGCCTGGGAATTTCAGAGATCAGATTTGTGGACGAATTTGGTGTGGTTGCGTTCCCCATCACGCGATCTACGTGTTGGTGGTGGTGGCGGTGCAATCAGATGACTTTTTGGCCTAGGATTGCTTGGAAAGCTTTCTCCTTCCCCCTCCTATGGACGTTCTAAGGTTTTGAGTCTGCTAACCCTAAAGGACCATTCCAAATGGCTGATATAACCTAATAAATTTCGTGGGTTTAATTACCCAAAAATGTAAAATGTCCAAAATGCCCTCCCGAGGTGCTAAATAGGCCTAAAAACGCCCCGAGACCCAAACTAAACTCCCGGGTACACTTTTCTGACTATCTCGACCCTTCCGGACACTTTTATGCACTCAAAATGACCATACGAGCAACTTATAATTTATTCACTTTTATAAATCAATATTTAGTCCCGACGCGACACGGGCGCGTCCCGACTCAAAGGAGGTGATTTAATTCCATTCCATGTGATCTATACTCTTATATATCAAATGAGGTGTTTGAGCTAGTTAAGAGTTAAAGCATGGTGTGGATCAAGGATGAAGAATACAACATTCATATTCGGTCAATGGAGCATTGATAAGATTTCTTATGGGAATGGGGGAGAGTGTCAATCTTTATAGGTAATTGTGACACCCCGCCCAATTAAATGCCAGAGGATCAGTCATTTATTAAATTAAACAGGATTTACATTTGGTTCATTCTTAGAATCACTATCGAAAACATTTTTTTATTACTAACCACCTAATAGTTGATTAAGCCGATGTCAAAATTTTATCTTTTTATTTAACAGATCATAAACGTGTAAACCAATTGAAACCATTTACATTGCACCATAATCCAAACTGTCATGAGATAACAAAAAGTAAGTATAATGCCGTAAAAATCATCGGCTACAAATCCAACCCAAAATAAATACTCTACGAGTAATAAATGAAAACCAATACAACTCAGAATCTGAAAAAACTGAAATAAGTACTGAAGGACAACATGTCCATAATTAAATACTAAACTGAAATCCTACACTAGATCGTAATGAGATAATGGATGCGTCTAATTAAATCATGTAAGCTTCCACAGCGCTGCAGCTCCGCATCCCGGAATGAATAGTCAAGTCTGGCGTCCCTGTGGCTGGACACCTAAAAGGTTTTGAAAATATTTTATAACAAGGGTTAGAACCCTAAAACATTTTGAAAATATTTAGCAAGAATTTATCATAATTTAAAAATCAGTTATTGATTACACATGTTAAGTTCACCTACACTCTCTTGAGTTTCCTCATCTCGCATATATTATGCACGCTTAACGTCTCTACTTAGCCCAACTAGCCATATTACCCAAGCTAACTAGACTTAAGTATATCATTCCACGACTAACATTTTTGAGTCCCCGTACTGCCCATACAATACGTTATCTTATTAACATCGCTCATATGTTATAATCATTCGAAGTAACATTTCTCACATGTTATCATTTAGTTACATAATTGAGTTTCTCTACTTAATTTGCCTTTCACTTTTGTATTATCCTCAAGAGTTTATTTCACACATAATATTTACTATAAGTGCATACTCTGCTATCATGTCCCCGTATCAAATGTTAAGGACTATTGGTTCGGATTGTCACCTCG
Organism: Sambucus nigra; assembly: GCA_949130495.1. Lineage (NCBI taxonomy): Eukaryota > Viridiplantae > Streptophyta > Magnoliopsida > Dipsacales > Adoxaceae > Sambucus > Sambucus nigra. The sequence goes on from OX422224.1 coordinate 397,735,535, forward strand.
ATCCTAAAATATATTGGTTCAGAATGTTACCTCGACCCCAATATGTATTTCATATAATGGAGGCAGACATAGTTCTAAGTATTTGGTATACGCACATACCTATTATACCTAAACGACTTGCCAAGTCCACTAATATACGACACATAATGGACTGTCTTAAGTTCTATGCCTTTGGGCACAAATCCAAACCTCGCTCGCCTCGCCAAGGTAGGATTGGCCTTCACATATAACCCCTGTGATATCAAGTGGTAGTATGTTCACCAATACAAAAAAGTATACATATAAGTATTCACCCCACCTATAGATAATCAGTAGGTATACACACAACCCAAATATTATAACTTTGTACGTAGTATATATATCTCACATACTCACCATACTTATTATCTTACGATTCTTCTCATTATCGTATTTATTCAAGTATCACACACTACTCTAAGGGACCTAGTTACCCCTTAGATAAATTCAGTAGCTAACCTGATCATACAATACTGGTCTATCTAATAATCTCATTCAAAATATTTGCAATTCATTCTCACTCTCTTGAATTAATTATGATACATATTATCCCATTTAATTTTCGTCTTAATTCCCTCGAAAAGATTAAGTCCAAACCCCTATTATAAGCCTACTTCAACAAATATAATCCTCTCCTTAAATTATATCAATGTCCCCAAAATTTTCCCCGATCACAATTTGAAGTTCTAGGCTAAAAAGGAAAACTTCATGTTTTCTGGGTAACCAAATCGATTCGCCTCTAGGCCGAATTGATTCGTTTTTCTACAGATCGTCTTCTTCCTCTACGAAGTTGCGTTTTTCACCATTTTTGTTCCTCAAACTCTCATGGTTCTTCACCAAACTCACAACCAATTAATCCAATCGTCATATATATGTGTATTTATATGATTTCTAACGTGATTATAACATCAAAACAATATAATTTTCATTCTAAAACATATCAAATCATCTTATACATTAAAACCCTTAATTTTCATGTTCTTTCTCTATAATCAACATAAAGCCCAAATTTATTCCATATTTGTCATTACTAAACAATGGATCTCCATTTACTCTACATGCATCAATTCAGTATACATAAATCCTACCTAGAACATGTATTTTAATCACATAAATCTCAAGGTTTCATCATTTACATCATCATATTTCAACCCTAGTCTCACATGGGTATTATAACTTCAAAAGAAATCATATATGAACACTCGCCTTGATCAGTAGGGTCTGGTTTCATGATTGAGATAATGGATTGACAATCTCCTCTTCCAATCCTCACTCCCAAGGTTGTTTGTGGTGCAAGAATCACTTGAATCTCTCTCAAGAACACTCCTTTAACTTCAAGAATGGCCTCTATTTGATCTCTAATGGCCTCTCTTGTGTTTTGAAGCTTCTAACCCTAGCCTCACCTTTTTATCATCTGATATGACACTCTAAAATTCGTAGGTCTCTCAACCCTAATTTTCCAAATGACCCAGACCCAAATAATACTCCTGGATATACTATTCCGACTATTTCTACCCTTTTGAAACCATCCGTGACCTTGGAATCATCATCCAAGTCACTATAAATATATTTCCCATCCCTACCTCAAATTAGTCTACACTAGATTCTCGGTTGAGATAAAATCCAACTATGCGAATATCACTTTCTATGACGTGTTATATTGTAGTAACTTATTTACTATTCACTTAGTAAATTCATATCATAATAATAATCATTCTCTCTTGATTAATAATAAATAATCACCTCATTATTTAATTCAATTAAATTACTTCATTCGCGTAATTTAACATAAAACTAATTAATTTACTCAACTAATTAAATTTTGAATATACAGAAGTACAGGGTATTACATACTTCCCCCCTTGCAAAAGAATTTCATCCTCGAAATTAGGACATACTTGCGGTGAAGAATTCTGGATACTGCTCTCGCATGTCATCCTCCCATTACCATGTCGAATCATCAATATTTTGGTGTCGCCACTGAACTCGCACTAATGGTACCACCTTGGACCACAACTTACGCTCACTATGATCCAGAATAGCCACGGGTCTCTCCTCGTAGGAGACGTCTGGCTATAAATCAATATCCTTGAGTGGAACATGCTAAAAAGCTCTCTCGCTTCTCCGATATTTCTTCAACGATGACACGTGGAACACATCGTGTATCCGCTGAAGATCCTCCGGTAAACCCAGTCTGTAGGCCACTGATCCTACTCTCTCAATCACAGGAAATGGACCCACATACCTACACGCTAACTTATCCTTCTTGCCGAACCTCATAATACCCTTTATAGGAGACACCTGTACTAACACATGGTCCCCAATCTCTAACTCTGTGTGTCTACGGTCCGCGTCAGCATAGCTCTTCTCCTTGCCTTGAGCTATCTAGATACGTCCCCAAATTAGGTCAATCTCGACAGTGGTTTCCTGAATCATCTTGGGTCCCAATAAATTTTTGTCCCCCACCTCTAGCCAGTAGGCGAGTGAACGATAAGGTCTCCTATATAATGCCTCAAACGATGCCATGCCAATAGTAAATTGGTAAGAGTTATTATACACAAACTCTACCAATGGAAGGTATCGCTCCCAACCTCCCCCAAAATCCAAGATGCACATTCTCAACATGTCCTCTGGTATCTGATTCACCCACACGGTTTTTCCATCTGTCTGTGGGTGGTATGTCGTACTCAATCTCAAGTCTGTACCCATAGCCTCCTGAAAACTCTGCCAGAAGTGAGACACAAATATCTTGTCTTTGTTACACACAATGTTGATCAGTTATCCATGCAGCTTCACTATCTTCACTATGAACTGCTATGCATACTGTATCATCTCAAAATTAGTGCAGACCAGTAAGAAATGGGCCACCTTGGTCAACTGATCCACTATCACCCAAATAGAATTGTGACCCCTCTGTGACGTCAGCAATCTCGTAATAAAATCCAACGAAATGCTTTCCCACTTCCACACTGGAATCACTAATGGCTGTAGCATCCCTGAAGGCCTATGGTGGTCTATTTTAACCAATTGTCAGGTAACGCATTTCGAGACAAACTCTACTATATACCGCTTCATCCCCGACCATCAGTATTATCTCCTCATGTCCTGGTACATCTTATCCCCGTCGGGATGTACCGCAAACCTCAAACTACTGCCTATCTCAGATCCTCATCCTCTGGCACAATAAGCCTCCCATTAAAACGTAGGCCACCTTATGAGATAACTGAATAGGACTCTGTACCCTCGACATCCTGGAAGAATCAGTTTTTCGCCTGTGCTTTCACTACCCGCATAAGAATCTCGATAGTGATAGATAAAATCGACATGCATGCTCTGGCGACCTCATCGTCGTATTGAAGTTCCCTCGACTTTACTTTTTAGACCTCTACTAACTCCCTCGTAAGTCTTTGGCTTAATGCGTCTGCCATTACGTTAGCCTTAACAGTATGATACTGGATGTTAAACTGGTATTTTTTCATGAATTCTATCCACCGCCTCTGCCTCATGTTCATATCCTTCTGTGTGAAGAGATACTGAAGAGAATTATGATCCGTAAACAATGTGAACTGCCCAACCAGCAAATAGTGCCTCCACATCCTCAAAGTAAACATGATCGCTGCCAACTCAAGGTCGTGGGTAGGGTAATTCTTCTCATTGAGTTTAAGATTTGGGGACACATAAGCTATAACCCTCTCCTCCTGTTCCAATACACCCCCAAGTCCCTACAAGGATGCATCTGTAAACACTCGATACTCCATTCCTCCCCTAGGTAATGCAAGTACTGGTGCTAACGTCAACTTGTCCTTCAACTCATCAAAGGCCAACTGGTAGTGATCACTCCATAAAAATGGTACTCCCTTGTGAGTCAAATTCGTCAGTGGACCCATAATCTTCAAAAACCCTTTAATGAATCGACGATAATAATCGGCCAACCCCAAAAAACTGCAGGCTTCAGTCAGTGTCATGGGCTGTCCCCACTCCCTCACCGTTGATATCGTACTTGGATCCACGATAATGCCCTTGTCTGATACAATATGGCCAAGAAACTGTACCTCTCATAGCCAAAATCCACACTTCCCGAATTTGGCATATAATTGGTGGTCCCGTAGCATCGATAGAACCAATCGTAAGTGCTCGGCGTGCTCCTCCTCTGTATGAGAGTTAACCAGAATGTCATTTATGAACACGATCACGAACTGGTATAGAAACTCTTAAAATACACTGTTCATGAGATCCATGAACATTTTTGGCGCATTGGAGAGCCCAAACGACATCATCGTGAACTCGTACAACCCATACCACGATAGAAAAATGGTCTGAGGCACGTCCTCCTCTCGAATGTGCAACTAGTGATACCTCGACCTTAAATAAATCTTATAGAAGTATGTAGCCCCTCTTAACTGGTCAAATTGGTCATCGATTCTCGACAACGGATATTTATTCCGTATCGTGACCTTATTCGACTCCCTGTAGTCTACACATAACCGGAGTGAACCGCCTCTCTTCTTTACAAACAACACTGGTGCACCCCACGATGATGTGCTCCGTCGAATGAAACCCTAGCCCAATAGCTGCTGAATTTGCTCCCTCAACTCCCGTATCTCTGAAGGGGCCATAAGATACGATGCTCTGGCAATCGGTCTCATTCTCATTGCTAGGTCAATAACAAACTCTATTTCTCAGCTCAATGGTAGTTTGGGTATCTCTTGGAACACGTCCTCAAACTCCCTCACTACTAGAACCGAGTTTAACGTAACCACTATCTCCTGCAAGGTCTCCTCCTTAATATAATATAAGTGGGCGTGCGATCCTCGAAAAGAGGCATCGCAACCAGTAACATTTCTTTCCCCGGGATGGAGAACACTATGGTCCTCTCATAGCAATCTATTTTTGCTCTGCAGCCTGCTAACCAATCCACACCTAGGATAAAATCATACCCTTTCATATCTAACATAAGGAGGTCTGCTGCACTCAATCTCCTAATAATGATGTCTACCCCTCTACATACCGAGTGAATGAGTGACCCGCTACCCAATGGTGACTCCACACACATAAGGCGAGTGACGACTGTCTCTAAAAGATCAGCAGCTCATGCAAATCTAGTAGAAAGAAAAGAATGCGATGCCCCCTTATCAAAAAGTACCCTACCCTAGGTACATCCCGAACATTATACACACGCCTATAGTGCATCTGGCCCTACTGCTACTGTAGGGTCGGTGCTAGTGCTGGCGCTGGAGGTAACGGCGCCTGCTGCCCTTGTTAGGCACCCTGCTATGGGAAATTCCTCCTCTTGTGACCCTGATGGCCACATATGAAACACTGACCCTCAAATTGTCTTTGTCTTTGGCCCTGATGGCCATGGCCCTGCTGGCATCCCCCTGGTTCCCTTGGCCCTGACAACCCTGAGGAAACTAATGTTGCTGGTTAGGACCCTGTTGGCCTTGCCTATATCCTCCATCGGGCCTATATCCCACAGACCCGAATCTCTTGCTTTAATCCCACTGGCGAGATTCACGCCCCTGGTTCCAAATTATTTGTTGTTGCTGTGGTGGTGCCCCACCAGTACTGCATCCCCTGACCTACTAGCTGTCTCGTCTCCCCCGATCTCTTGCTTCCCATGAGATGGAAGTGGTGATCCTGACAGTGTAATAAAGTTGCATGGATGACGTATGTATATGTCACTAATGTAGGGTTGTCGGTCAAATGTTGCATGATCCTCCAGGCTAAACCATCCATGAACTTTGCTATCTTTCTCTCCTCATTACTCACCTCGTCTGGCACAAAAATTGCCAAATGGTGAACTCCTCCACGTAATCAACTAGCGAACAGTCACCCTGAGTTACCTCCCCAAACTTATTTTACATCTCTAACTCAACTGCAGGCAGAAAGTACTTGCGGTGAAGCTGCACCCAAAACTTAGTAATAGTCATCATGTCTTTATCCTCGACGGTGGTAACCGACTCTCACCACTACAATGCTGCTCCAGAAAACCTGAACATTGACAATATTTGTTTATGCATTTTAGTACACTCCACCATGCACATGTGGCGCTGTATATTCTTCTTCCACCGGCAAGACTCAACAACATCAGAGCTACCCTGAAACTCGAGCGGGTGGCCCTTCTCGAAGGTTTCTCTGACTCTCTGCCAAATAAATGGCCATACCTGGGCCTGGATCATTGGTACTATTGGCGGCTGTGCTTGGGGGCGATGAAAATGAGCTTCCATGGCTCTCATGGCTATGTAGACCGCCTAGGCCACTATCACTACCACCTGAACAGTCGAAATCATCTCTGGTAGTAGCGGTGGTGGCAGTACCTATGGCTTCGGATGAGCCTCCCTCGCATTATTCCTGGACGCTACGCTCTCCGTTCGCTCTCTCCTTGGTGGTATCAAAAAATAGATATGATTTTATAAGTACACAGTTTATACAAAATCTATTAGCAGAAGCACGATATCTCAAACATGCAAATATAAAAGCAACAGTCCAAATAATAGGGCTTGATATTAAAAGAACAATTCGTTGAAATCGTAGTAAGCCGTACAGATCCTATGGACACAGAGCGTGATGCGTTGATACCATTTGTGACACCCCACCCAATTAAATACCGGGTGATCAGTCATTTATTAAATTAAACATGATTTACATTTGGTTCATTCTTAGCATCACTGTCGAAAACATTTTTTTTTACTAACCACCTAATAGTTAATTAAGCCGGTGTCAAAATTTTATCTTTTTATTTAATAGATAATAAACGTGTAAACCAATTGAAACCATTTACATCGCACCATAATCCAAACAATCACGAGATAATAAAAGTAAGTATCATTTTGGAAAAATCATCGGCCATAAATCCAACCCAAAATAAATACTCTACGAGTAATAAATGAAAACCAATACAAGTCAGAATCTGAAATAAGTACTGAAGGACAACATGTCCATAATGAAATACTAAACAGAGATCCCACACTAGATCAGAATGAGATAATGGATGCGTTTAATCAAATCCTACAAGCTTCCACAGCGTTGCAGCACTGTGTCCCAAGAATGAATAGTCAAGTATGGCCTCCCTATGTCTGGACACCTAAAAGGTTTTGAAAATATTTTATAGAAAGTTTTAGAACCCCAAAACATTTTGAAAATATTTAGCAAGCATTTATCACAATTTAAAAATAAGTTATTAATTGCACATGTTAAGTTCATGTACACTCTCTTGAGTTTCCTCACCTCTCATCTATTGTGCACACCTAACGTCTCTACTTAGCCCACCTAGCCATACTACCCAAGATAACTAGACTTAAGTATCTCATTTCACGACTAACACCTCGGAGTCCCCGTACCTCCCATACAGTACGCTATCTTATTAACATCGCTCATATGTTAGAATCATTCTAAGTAACATTTCTCACATGTTATCATTTAATTTCATAAGTAAGTTTCTCTACTTGTTATGTCTTTGACCTTGGTATTATCCTCAGCAGTCTACTATCACACATAAGTATATTGCCCATACGGTATATATTTCACACACAATATATACTATAAGTGAATACTCTTCTATAATCTCCCCATATCACATGTTAAGGTCTATTGGTTCAGAATGTCACCTCGACCCCAAATTATATTGGTTCAGAATGTTACCTCAACCCCAATATTTATTTTCCTATATTGTTTCAAAAAGTTGCCTCAACCCCAATATTTATTTCATATAATGGAGGCGATCATAGTTCTAAGTCTTTGGGATACACACATACCTAACGTACCCAAACGACCCGCTAAGCCCACTAATACACGGCACATAATGGACCGCCTTAAGTTCCATGCCCTTGGGCACAAATCCAAACCTCGCTGGCATCGCCAAGGTAGGATTTTCCTTCACATATAACCCCCGTGATAGCAAGTAGCAGTATGTTCACCAATACAAACAAGTATATATATAGGTATTCACCCCACCTATAGATAATCAATAAGTATACACACAACCCAAATATTATAAATTTGTATATAGTATATCTCTCTCGCATACTCACCATACTTATTATCTTATGATTCTTATCATTATCGTATTTATTCGAGTATCACACACTACTCTAAGGGACCTAGTTACCCCTTACATAAATTCAGTAGCTAACCCAATCATACACAAGTGGTCTATCTAATAATGTCATTCAAAATATTCGCAATTCTTTCTCACTCTCTTAAATTAAATACGACACATATTATCCCATTTAATTTTCGTCTTAATTCTCTCGATAAGACTAAGTCCAAACCCCTAACATAAGCCTACTGCAATAAATATAATTCTCTCTTTATATTATATCAATGTCCCTAAAAGTTTCCACGATCACAATTTGGAGTTCTAGGCTAAAAAGGAAAATTACATGTTTTCTGGGCAACTAAATCGATTCGCAAGGAGGCTAAATTGATTCACCTTGCCGAATTGATTCGCCTCTGGGTTGAATCGATTCATTTTTCTGCAGATCGTCTTCTTCCTCTACGAAGTTGCACTTTTCACTATTTTTGTTACTCAAACTCTCATTGTTCTTCACCAAACTCACTACCAATTAATTCAAACATCATATATACGTGTCTTAAGATGATTTCTAACATGATTATAACATCAAAACAATATAATTTTCATTCTAAAACATATCAAATCATCTTATACATTAAAACCCTTAATTTTCATGTTCTTTCTCCATAATCAACATAAAGCCCAAATTTATTCCATATTTGTCATTACTAAACAATGGATTTCCATTTACTCTACATGCATCAATTCAATATACATGAATCCTACCTAGAACATGTATTTTAATCGCATAAATCGTAAGGTTTCATCATTTATATCATCAAATTTCAACCCTGTCTGACATGGGTATTATAACTTCAAAAGAAATCGTATATAAACACTTTCCTTGATCAGTAGGGTCTGATTTCGTGATTGAGATGATGGACTGATGATATCCTCTTCCAATCCTCACTCCCAAGGTTATTTTTGGTGCAAAAATCACTTGAATCTCTCTCAAGAACACTCATTTAGCCTCAAGAATGGTCTCTATTTGATCTCTAGTGTCCTCTCTTGTGTTTTGCAGCTTCTAACCCTAGCCTCGCCTTTTTATTATTTGGTATAACACTCTAAAATTCGTAGGTCTCTCCACCCTAATTTTCCAAATGGTCGAAATGCCCTCAATAGGTGCCGGTTTTGTCTAAAATTGACCCAGGACCCAAATAATACTCTCGGATATACTATTTCGACTATTTCGACCCTTTCGAAACCATCCATGACCTTAAAATCATCATCCAAGTCACTCTAAATATATTTTCCATCCCTACCTCAAATTATTCTACACACAACTCTCGGTTGAGATAAAATCCAACTACGTCAATATCACTCGCTATGACGTGTTATAATTGTAGTAACTTATTTACTATTCACTTAGTAAATTCATATAATAATAATAATCATTCTCTCTCAATTAATAATAAATAATCACCTCATTATTTAATTCAATTAAATTACTTCACTCGCATAATTTATCATAAAACTAATTAATTTACTCAATTAATTAAATTTCAAATATACAGAAATATGGGGTGTTACCATAATTTCTTGTGAGAGAACGAGAGGAAATCATCTTCTAGCATTGTATAAAGTAACTATTTAAATATAATAAGAAACTAGGAAACATCGATATTTTTTACCAACAGGTTGGGGTTTTTCCTCGTAAATTGGTGTTGTGCAATTATTTTTGTGGATTGAATTTTTATTTGTGTTTATTTTCATCATAGTTGATCTAGATTTTACAATTCTTTACATTGAACACTTCTATTGATGATCTATCGAAGCGTACCTTTTGCGGGTTGTCTCATTTATTTATCATTTGGCTATGCATACACTCACAATCTTTAAATAGGTAATTCTTTTCTAAAAATGAATTTTTTTAGTTTCCTCGGATTATGTGTGTACTTTTCAAAAAGGGAATAAGGTATGTGTTTTTTTTACAGATAAATTTTTAAAGTTTTTCTTTGCTGCCTATTCTCATTTTCATGGTGTGAAATCACCCCGTGTGAACAAAGCATGATTTTTATGCCTTCAAAAATTCTTTGCCTAAAATTGTGCACACGGTGTTGATTTTCCCCCGTGGGTATGATTCATTTTTTTTGGTCGAGTTTTTTCTCTAGTGAAAACCGTACGCACGGTGTCTATTTACCCCTGTGCTCACGATGGAGATGGATTTTAAAAAATACCTATAAATAACCTTGTTTCCCTCCAAAAGTAATAACATTTTTCCTTATTTCAAATAGACCTACTCTAAGAAGATTTTCGTATTTGATAGTATCTTTTTTGCCTCCTTTTGTAATTCAAGCGTTCAAACTCAAAATTAAGTTTTTTAAGATCTACACCTAAGAGATGATTTGAGAGTTTTAACTCCACAATAGCAATTATTGACATATAATTTAATTTTATTCCATATGATCAATACTATGAGATCTCAAAGGAGTTGTTTGAGAAAATCAATAGTTGAAGTATGGTGTAGACTAAGGATGAATAATTTGACATTCTTATTTGACCAATGCAGGTTTGATTGAATTTCTTATTGGAATAGGGGAGAGTCTCAACGCTAATAGGATTTGTTTTAGAGAATGAGAAAGAATTATCTTCTTGCGTTATATAAAGGAAATTTTGAAATCTAATAAGAAACCAAGTCACGTCGAGGTTTTTTACCTATAGGTTGAGGTTTTTCCTTATAAATTGGTGTTATATAATTTTTTAGATTAATTGTTTATTTGTGTTTGTTTTCATCATAGTTGATCTAGATCTAATTGTTAAATTTTACAATGACTTAAATATAGGCTGCTAGATGATGTGTGAAATTAAAATTGAGCAAAATTACTTCGAAACCTATTCACCCCTTCTAGGTTTGCATTTAGTACACACACATTTACATCCTCAAATTAATAGGACTAGAATTTGTTGGGTTGAAATGTTAACCTAACCCTAAGGGCAATGATATATTTTGATATTTGCTTGGTGGACAATATTAGGAAAAACTAATAGATGATTAGATAAAACGTGTGATGAATTGGTTGGCATATGATAATTCCCAAATAATTAAATTCAGAAGAATTAAAATAAAACAAAAATAAAAGGAAAAGGATACAACCTATATTAGGCAGCGACAACCGAAATATGGGTCGTGATTATGAGTTTAAAAGTCGCGACTATGGCTAAACCACCCTGTGATCATGGGTATGGCAGGCCGTGAATGGCTCGCAGGGCTTGTTAGTTGATTTCCTTTATAAACTTATGTTCCCATGAATTTCACTATTTTGCACTTATTTTCTCTTTTGTAACATACATTTTCTCTCTAACTAAAGACTACAAGTTTCTCCCCACTTTCCCTACAACTAAACATCTTCCTAAAAACCTAAAATATATAATTTACTACACAATTGGAATAACAACAATTCAAAGTTTTAAGTCAATTCAAAAAAGAAGATTCTTGGGAGCATTCATGGGGATTCTTTTCAAAGGAACAACTATTCAAAGGAGCACTTTCAAAAGGGAATTATATTTATTCATTTATGGATTTATCTTTAAGACAAGTTAATAAAATACTTTTGCCATTTTATGTATGCAAATAGTAATTTTCAGCTAAACTTAACGTAATATTTAAATTTTCATAGATATAATTAGGTTGGAAAATATACGTTAATTAAATGAAATGGATGAAATTGACTTGACAAAAGTTAGTTAGAAATTGTAAAGTTGCATATGATTTGTAAAGAATTGATTTAAAATCATGTATAATCCATGTTAGAATTTTGTATCGAACTTTTTTTTAAAGTTTACCCCCCCCCCCCCCCTAAATTTTACTCATGGATTAAAATCTTATAGAAGTTCTCAATGAAATTTGGAAGATGGGCATCCGTTTTATTATAAATCGGAATTCATGAACCTTATTATTATAAGTTGGTGCATGCTAGCTAATAAATTACCCTGATGTTTCTTGATTTAACATGTTGAATTATTAAATCTAGTTGATAGAATTCTTGTGTAAGGATAATGTAATACTACAAGCAGGAATTATGTTTCTCCCAATTCTCTAATGTTATATCATCCTTGAAAAAAAAATAGAATTAGGGAATGCTATTAAAATAGTAAAGTAATGAGAATAAGAAAAGTCCCAAACTAATTTAAATAAGTAATACTCAAAGTTTTATAATCAAATCACATTTAATCAAGTAATTTTGTGAGATAAGTAGGTGGGTTATGACTATAATCATGGATAAAAGATTTGAGACAAAGAAACAATAAAATAAATGCAATGAAAATGCAATGAAATTTATGGGATATTAAGAAGTAGGAGATTGAGATAAATTTTAGAATAATATGAGGGAGGAATTATAAATGGTGAAAAATTTAGTGGTTGTAGATTAGTATTTAAACTGTGTCGAGATTGGACACTATAATTATTTGTGCACGACCTACCGTAAAGGGACATGGTTTTTATTTATATTTTTGGATGGAGTATTCATGAGGTGTATATGATGGAGGCGGAATATTATTTTGGTTCTGTGACTAGCAAATGACGGACGTGGTGATGATGGGTTTTCGTTGTATATGATGGAGGTTGGATATTTGTGACAATGGGGATTTATTTGTCTATTCATATTATTTTGTGTGTGTGTGTCGTGGGACTAGTGACCTCGTTAGGGACTGGGGATATGCACGATCACGATTATCTAAAATAAAGAAACTTATTAAATTATGAAATTTTAATTGTTAATTAATAAACACAGAGGAACGTTTATACAATGGGAATTGTGTAAGATAATAACAGTGAATTTAATATATACTTATATAAATGTTTTGGGTTGCGCAACTTTGTTAGATTGCAATGGGCCTAACCCTTCACTATTGAACTCACATTTTGGGTGCTCGCAGTTGTCCCATTTAGTTTTCCCATTTTTTAGAGTGCCGAGTTTTTCTTTAAGTCTAACCACCTGTTAGAGGATGTAGGTGTCAGTTGTTAACTATTAGTTGTGACACCCCGCTTATTAAAATAAGAGGTGGCCAGCCAGCTACTCCAATAAAAATAGGAGTCTCAAATGGTCCATTCTTAGCATCACTGTCTCATAAATAATAATACGAGACAACCAACAAATATTTTTAAAAACGGATGTCATATATAATTTTACAAATTGGATAAAAGAAATTTCCATCATTCAGTTTATAACAAAAGGTTGATATATATATATATATATATATATATATATAACAGTTTAACAACATTTCTACAAAACATAACCGAATAAGTTGTCGGCTAACAGACTAAATACAAAAGATTACACCAAGTATGACAGAATGTACGAATACTAAACTTGGGTAACACGCCCGAATATACATACGAGTCATAGCTAGAGTATCAAATAAATGATGCGTCTACTACAAAAATCCTACAACTTCCACAAAAATTTCGTAGCTCCTTGACACTAGGAAGGAAAGTCAAAGTGGGCGCCTATGCGATGGAGCACCTGAACATATATAAGAACCACACAAGAAGAAGAAATATAAATGGGCCAGGGCCCGGTTTGATATGATATCCATGTAAATAAAATGAATGACAATTATGAATGTTAATTTCATAAACAATTAAAATTCTCTCTTCATTCAAAGAATCATCCTTACCTCTCTTCTAAGTGCACATCCTATTGCTTACAATTCATATTAAGTTAAACTACCAATCTACTTAATAGGAGTAACGTAACTATATTCCACACGCCAAATTTACCAATTGAAGATATATTTACAAGTCAATAATCATTAGGGACTATGGGCAAATAAAGTGGATTCACAGTTGTCTTAAATCAATTAATCATTCGGGTGAAATACTATTTCAGTGAGAACAACTACAATCATGATAATAACGGTTCTAAGACCATCCTTCTGGGAGTCACCCCACTGGATGCGCCCTTAAATACTATCATCTTCCAGGGCCTATAAATAAGACCACCTAGGCATCTTAAATCGCAATGCGTGGGAAGCGGCCATATACCTTCGATAATGAGTTATGACCATACCCGAAATTACCTCACTTCGAACCATACAATCATACAACGTAACAACCGGTATCATGGTTTGAGGACTATACTATCCCTGCATCATTAGCCAGAGGATTCACCTCTAACGCGTACTTCCCCTATGATAGCATTTAGAGAGGTATGTGTAAATGTGCCATGGTTACAAACTATATTAAGTTAAACATACGATCCATAAATTTCGAGACCATATGTACATACCAATTTGGCTACAAGAGATATTTGTTATCATACTAGCCCCCAAAGGTCCAACACACGCTACCTGACTCTATACTAGTCCTACTCTCATTTGCTAGGCGTAATAAGACATCATACCCTTATAAATAGTCCTCGAAATAGCCTGGACACTCCCTTACTATCCTATAGTACCACTCCCCTTATATGAGGTCATATTACTTCTTAATACATAATAAAATAAGGTTCCTAAGCCTTAATCCCAAAAGAAAAAGTAGAAAGAAAATCCCATTCTTGGGCTGAAAACAGAGTACAGGTCGACCGGCCCCTGACCCCCGGTCAACCGTGTATTTAGATTTTGCCTTACGAGCCAACCACTAGACTTTTTGCCTTTAGCCCGGTTGACCGGCTTCCTGGCCGCGGTCGACCGACCGTGCCATATATTTCGGCCATCCCCCATTTTTTTGCAAAACCTAACCTCCAACTCCTCTCCTTTCCTTTTCTCTTCAACCAACAACATTCATAAATTATCCATACATAATAACTAACTAGTATTAAACCCAAGAATCATATTTATATCATCAACCTAAAGATCTATACCATAAATCATCAAAAATCCCTAAATGGGTTAAACTCAAGAACACTAACCCTAAATACAAATTATTCAACACAATCATACATATATACAAGTTTAAAAACTTGCCTTGTTGTTGGAGTCTCGGATTCTTCTTTGTAGCAACGATTCCAAGCTCAAATGGACAATTTCTTCTCTTTCTCTTCTTTCTCTCAAGCACTCACTTCTCTCTAACTCTCTAGGTTTGGAAATACCCAAATGAGGTATAAAATGCTCTTGCAAGACTTAAATACCTAAATATAACTCAAATACATTAAGTCCAACATTAAATGCTTCTACACACTTAAAATGACTCGTAACATTATATTTAAGTCATAACTAGATAAAAGTACCCCCGGAACCAAAACAACCGTGACACTTATTTTGACTATCTTGACCCTTCCCGGACTAACCGTGCCTTCTAAACTGGTATTCGGGATATCGTTCATTATATTCTATTCCAACGTCATATTAACATTCTAATAATAACCCAAATGGAATATAACTCATAACCTTCTCTTTAAAGCACAACGACTCAACATTAACGTAATATTACACTATTTACATTCACGTAAAGGTACATATGCAATACTCATAAATATTAACTATTTAATTACTGAAATTAATATTTACTTCAATTTCCTTTATTTTATATAACTAACCCACATGGCAATTTAATATAAAAATAATTACTCAAAAGTAAGGGGTATTACATTAGTGTTGTTTATCTTTTTATTTCGAGAGATGCGATATTTATTTATTTTTAGTTTAGTTCGCGGGGTACTTAGTTTAATTTTTATGGATTGTGATGGTGATAGTTATCGTGGATTTTATTAATGGAGGTTCATTTTATGTTGCATTGTTGGGATTTTACCATTGAGACATCTTATGATTTATGTAGTATTATTCTATGGTGATTCATTAAATTTACATGTTTGTGAGATGTATCTTATCACACTCTCTTTGAATATATTCATCTATTATTTCATCTCATGATAATAAGGGTATTTAATTGAAATAACACTCTTTATAATTTAATATTTAGACTTGATCAACCTAAGTATTAAAATATACATGAATTACACGAGTTTTTCGAATGTAATATGTTCCATTGTGATGTGTGTACAAGTGTGAGGACTTAGATGGGGAAGGCTAGTGGATGAAGTGTGAAGAATGTAATGTTTTAAAGTTGGGAGACCGACTCTAATATGGTTTTTCAAAATAGGAGTGGACCAGAATTAGCTGATACGGGTCTTTGTATCCTTTATCAAGTGACTTATATCTGGAGGTGTTCTGGGCCTCGGGTTGGTCAAAGATGGTTAAGATGAACATCTTATATAGAGGAGGTTATACTATAGATGGAGGCATCCCTAAAAATAATATGTCGAGAGACGTATTATAAGACATGGGATCACGAATGGGGCTCAGTATTGCACCTATGTACCCAGGGAGACTAAGATCAAAACATATGTGATTTACATATTGAAAAGGGAAACGTGGGGGACCATAGAAGATATGGACATTATGTTAAGGACTTCAGAAGGTGAAACATACTTCTTTGGCAAAAGGGGGAAGAAAGGCGATTGTTTCATAAGAGCCAGGGGAACGATTGTTCATCTAAGATCTCCTAGATAGGCTTCTTATAGCCTCCAAAAGGCGGTTCTTCAATCCCTCTAGTCCCATTAATTCTTTAAATCACTTAAATTATCTTCCTCGATGCCACAATGGATATTTTAATGGAAGATTACAACCTTACCCCCCATATAAATTAAAAGGATAAATGTTGCCCTTTATAACTTTTGCAAAAACCAAATGGGAATACTGATAATAACCTCTCAATAACATTAACATTCCAAAAGCTCAAACCTCTTCAAACTCCCTTAGGTAAGGAAGGAGGATCCTGAACAAACCTCGAACCCCAAGCAAACGCTATGTGGCATCAGAGACCTCGGCTTCTCCCAAGGGAAAGCCACAGTATAATAACATACCTCATTCTCGCATCTTCCCCTAAAGAAAGTTAGTCGTCCCAGCATATTACCTCTAATAAGCTTAGAGACCGTGACATCAAGGTCCCGTTACAATCAGCGAGGCAGTTCATCGAGGAAACTTGCTGAGAGATCTCTTCTTTATCTTTCTTTCTTCCTTAGTCAGATTGTACCTTTTAAATACATTGATTGTAATACTGTAATGATTGAAATATTGAGAGTGAGGTCAAACGGTACTCGTAAGAGACCAGGCCTAGCAGGGCTTCGGAAAGCTTACATGCTCTATCGAATGACCTTGCCGTGGGAACTTTGAAGGGACTTGGTTTGGAGGACGGAGAAGTGAGGAAACATTTGGGCTTTCTCTTGACCATCTTAAATACACCTGGTAAAACACTGAGAGATCTTAGATCATGGAAGCTTGTGCAGAGTAAGCTTGATTTCCACCGTATATTGAGTTTCAAACCAAACAACCCTCTACCAAATGTCACATATACTTTAGGTGATGTCATTAGTTAGCTAGACACTATCCAATTCAAACTCAAATAAACCACTATGGTATTGGGGCTATCAAACGATTAGTGAACCACCTATGTTTTGACAGTCCTCTGACCCACAGTGATTAGGCAAAAGGCATGTCTTGGCATTTAATATTTATGACGTAGGATAAGATGGCCCATTATGCATTTAAGGCTTGTGACTTAAAGTATAAGGGGATGTTCTTTCACATTAATGAGGATTGAGACATCTCAGAAAGGGGTGTGGGGCTATGATGGGCCTTAACCAATTCTGAGATGAAGGAGTTCTTTATGGAGAGTTATTTCTAGAGAGAGAATATATTGAGACCATGAGAGTTATTGCAAACCAGAGCTTACTCACCCACCATTGTCATTTCTTGTGAAACTTTTAATACCTAATCAGAGAGAAATCAGAGTTCGTTGGTGTGTTAGATGTCTGCCAAGGTGTATCTAGGGTGCTTACTTCTCTCTCCCTTTGAAAGAGTTATTTTTAGTTCCCTTTGTTTATCATTTGAGTTATACATGAGTGACTTGTGAGTTGAATCTGAGTCGTTGTTATTTTATGATTGTGTGTTGATTCTGTAATCTTCAAGGATATTTAGGTTGACTATTATCACTATACCTATAGGGGTTACACCTACATCTATACTTGAACTACCCTCTTACAGTATATAGTGTGTATTTGATTTTTGGTATAGATTGAAATTGGTATTCAATTCTGAAATTGAAACTTGGTTTCCCGCTCTAATTGCAGCAGAGGCGACCATCTCTCTCTCTCTCTCTCTCTCTACACACACACACATTTCGACACATCTCTCTCTCTCTCTCTCTCTCTCTCTATATATATATATATATATATATATATATATATATATATATATATATATATGTGTGTGTGTGTGTGTGTGTGTGTATATATATATACATATATAATTGTTGTATTATTTAGAATTCTTAAATTGTGGTAGACTGGTGGATTTGAACATTTAGATGGCCATTGAGTTGGTTGACCCTAGGAATTCCTAATATATCGCATTATTATTTGCATTATTGTTTAGTATTCTTGAATTATTATTGACTGGTGGATTTAAACACTTAGATGGCCATTGAGTTGGTTGGTTCTAGGCATTTCTAACATTTAGGGTTATAATTAAACCGAATATAAATAAGACATAATTAAATGAAACATACTATAAATTTTAAAAGCTTGCAATTAAACAATTAGTAATACGAAATGAAATATAACTATGTATAAATCACCTACTATAAACATTATTACCGAATAAGTGTTATATAACAAGTAATGAGGGTGAAAGATAATAAGTAATCATATACAAATTGATTTAGTGCACATAGATACTAGCCTTCTAATTCTTATATGTATGCATTCAATAGCACTTAGACCCGTTCGAGAGTCATCACCCCTGTAATGAGATCTCTCGAATTGTCCCATCTGGACAGTTTGGAATGGCATAGCTTCTGTATAATAATATTCTTAGTTGCTTAAACTTGTTACTTTGGGGGAAAGTTCTGCTGTCGTATCTTAATGTTCTCTAGGAACGTACTAGATGATGCAGTGTTAAGTGTTATTTCAATTGATAAATTGAAATAACACTTACACTTACGAATCTATGTCATGTACTTGGAGAACTATAATAATGTGCACGAGTTGTTAAGTATATTACAGAAATATGCGATCTTGAATGGGATAGGACCACTCACCCTTTAGAGGAGATAGAGGAAATAAGATTCATATTATTTTTATAATATAACACCGAAAGATGAAATGTCAATCTTATAGTAAATCATTTATTGGAAATTAAATGTTCACACTTTTGTTTATACTAATCCATGAATATACGCTTCTTACCCATAATAGGTGATTTTTTGTAATAGCTGTGATGGGATATCCTATATACAAAGAGTGGATGGGTGAGACAAATAGACTAGGGGATGTGTTTCGTAGAGGTACTAATGAATTTATAAAATACGCAAAGAGATGTCGTGATGATGAAGAGTTCTCGTGTTCGTGTGCTAAGTGTAGGTATGGTAAGGTATTTGAGTGGAAAACAGTTGAACTACATTTATTAAGATGGGGTATACAAGATAGTCATCGATTTTGGATTTTTCACGAGGAATTGAAAGTTCCTTTTATCCTCAAGCAACCTTCACAATAACCTTCAACAAGTAGGATAGATATACAAGGGAATGATGATAATGTATGTAATAATATGCTATAAGATTTAGTTGATGATGCATATGGAGTTTATGAAGTGGAAGAGAATGAGGTCATGTACAAGGTTCAGGTGCTCATAAAGATATCGAGATAAACCTTAACGATGACTACCAAAGTTTAAAATTTAAGGTGACCCAGCCGTTGTACTCTGGCTATGAGAAAGATCAAACAACTTTACATGCCATGGTTGGTTTTCATAGTTTGAAGACCTAATATGGTTTGTCTGGAAATAGCATGATAGAAATTTTGAATTGGGTGAAGGACTTGCTACCCAAGCAGAATATGCTTCCAAATAGCTATCCTACAATGAAGAACAGTTTGAAAGGTTTGGCAATAAAGTATATATTAATTTATGCTTGTGTGTATCACTGCATAATATACTAAAAGGAGTATGAAAATCTCGATTGGTGTTCGGTATGCGATGAACCCAGATATGTCCAATCTAATGGCAAAGAAGGCATAAGCTTAAAAGTACCTCAAAAAGTGTTGAAATATTTTCCCATTGGGCCTAGATTGAAGAGGTTTTTCACAGTACCATAGATAGCGTAGGCAATGACTTGGCATGCTAGGGAACAAGTAGGGGATAATCTCATGTGTCATCCTATTGATTCTACAACTTAGAAGAGGATGAGTTATGAGTATCCCGATTTTGCTCAAGAACATCGTAATATTCTTTTGCAAATATAAACGGATGGTTTCAATCCATTTGGAAATCTAAGCACCAATTAGAGTGTATGGCCAGTGATCCTAACCCCACTCAACCTCCTTCCTTCACAATGTATGAGACCTGAATTTTTGATGTTGTCTTTGTTGATACTTGGGGCAAAGGAACCAAGTGAGGACATCGATGTCTACCTGGATTCTTTTGTAGAAGAATTAAATGAGTTGTGGAAAGAGGATGTGCAAGCATTTGACTCTTTTAAAAAAAGAAGATTTTATGCTAAAAGCTATGTTGATGTGGGCAATTCATGATTTTCGAGCTTTTGGGACATTATTCAATTGTGTATTACATGGTTATTTAGGATGTCCTATTTGTGGAGAGGAGACTGAATCTCTGCGTCTCACCACTAGCTCAAAAAATGTATACCATTGCCATAGGAAGTTTTTAACCCCTTCTCATAGTTTTAGATTTGATAAAGGTTCTAATTTTTTACCAGGCGAGGTTGAACATAGGTTACCTCCAAGAAAACATTCAAATTCAGAAATTAAAAGTCAATCTTCAGATTGTTACCCAAATATGCTAGATAATAATCCTAAATTTAAGAATGTCAAGCATAAGAAGACTCCAACTGGGAATTAAACTGATATAAGAAAGGCATAGTCTAGGAGGTCAATTTTATTTGACTTGCTTTATTAGAAGAATAACCCGATGTGCCATGTATTGGATGTGATGCACACAGATAAGAACATCATTAAATATATTATGGGCACATGCCTTAGGGGGAATCATTTGAAGGATGGAGAAAATACATGAAAAGACCTTACATCGTTGAAACTTAAGCCACAACTATGGTTAAAAGAAGATAGTAGGGAAAGGACAATAATTCCCCATAGTGCGTTTACTTTGACGAGTGAAGAAATGAAGGTACTTTTAGGCACAATAAATAATTTGAAGGTTCCATCTAATTTCTTGTCCAAGTTGCAAAGGATTGTGAATTATGCTACCCATGATTTATATAAGTGTAAGTCCCACGATTGGCATGTGATCATGGAATTGGTTACTCTATTGTTTAAGCATTGTTTCTTCAAGCACAAGGATTTGCGAAGGGATATTATGTAAATTAGCATTTGCTTCACACTTTATGTGAGAAGGTAGTCAATCGAGATCGCATAGTGGCCGCACAATTAGCGGTAACCGAAGAGATATGTGTGTTGGAGAAGTACTTTCCCCCATCATTCTTTGACATAAGTGTTCACTTATTGGTACACCTGTGCAACGAGGCTCTTCTTTGTGGCCCAATTAAATATCTGTGGATGTATCAATTTGAAAGATTGATGAAAGTTTTCAAAGATTACGTCAAGAATACACGATACATTAAAGGAAGAATTATAGAGGAATACATCATCGTGGAGTCATCAAACTACACTCGGGAATATATGCCTGACCCGAGCAGTGTGAATAACCGTGATGAGTTCGTCGATGAGGGTGGTCAGGTGATGGGAAAACGAGTGAAATTAACGAGTTTACAACATGAACAAGTTACTAGTTATCAATTTAACACACATGAAGATGTCAAAGAATTGAAAAAGTAAGTTTATATTATTTTACCTTTTACGTTGTTTTAATTTTTATACATGATTAATTTCGTAATACGTTTGTCACGATCAATGAAAAAATATGATGCATGTGGGAACAATAAAAGATGAAAAATGATGGCATAATCGGACAACAAATTTATGTTGTGGTTCTCACATAAGGTAACTATAATGAAAATGTCTCTTATTAAATGTCACATTACAAGAAAGCTTTACAATTAACCTAATTAATTTATCTATTATTCTCAGCTCTTAAAGGTGGGTGATGCAACATCAAGGTTTGCTCGTCTAGCCACTGAACCCTTGTTCATAGCACAAGAGTATAAAAAGTATCGATTGAACGGTTACGTATTCGGTGCAAAGGTGTACGAGGAAAATACAAATGTATAGAACTCGGGCATTCCATATAAGGCTCTTACTTATTTTCGACCGAGCGTGAAAGATAAAAACCTCATTGAAGCTGAAATGATTTACTATTGTGTAATTCAAAATATATTTGAATTGGACTATATAATCTTCAAATAGGTTGTGTTTTACTGTGATTGGGTAAGATTCGAGGATAAAAATGATTGTAAAGTTGATCCTGGCACCAATTTGATCATAGTTGCAATGAACACGTGAGTAATAAGTCATTTGTTTTTGCTTTTCAAAAGGTTAAGAAGGTGTTTTACTCAGAGTGTATCAACAATGAGTCGTGGTCAATCGTCCTACATGCGTCAAAGTGTCTAAAGAGTAGTGTGGATGACTTGGCTGCTCCTACCGAATATCAATCCATTTTTTATGATAACTCGAATTTGAAACAATTTTTAGATTTGTAATAATTATTCCAATTATTTGTAATAACCAGTGGGTGTATATTCTAGTGCTTTATTATTATCGGACGGCAGTTTAATGATTTTAATTCATTTATACTTGATCAGTTTACTACTTGTAATAATAGTGAGTGTATTCTTTGTAATACCCCTTACTTGTGAATACTTATTTTCAGCATTTAAAGTACATTTGTGCGTAATTTAATAGGATTGAGAAGTAAATTGAGAATTTAAATTAAATATTAATTTGTGAGAAAAGGGTTAATATTAATGGGAATTACACGAAGTAAATAAAAATATTGTCTAACGGTATTACGTCGTAAGTGGGTTTAAGCGACGAGACTTGACTATATCTCAACCGGGACACTTATGAAGGATATATTGAGTTGAGATGATACTTTTATGATTGGTTACTCGGATGATGATTTCGAGTGCATGGTTATTCAGAAATGGGTTGAGATAGTAAAAATTAAGTACTTGGGGGTAATTGGTTTTTGGGGCCTTTTTAGATTAGTCGGTGCTCACATAAGGGTATACGGGTCATTTTACGTGTGTATTAAGACCTAATTTCGGAATTTAGGTGTTATATGGGATTAATAGGCTAAAGGGGGCAGCAAAACCCATTCTTAAATACCTAAGAGAGAGAGAGATAAAGAAGAAGATAAGAAATTATGGTGTTTTGGGGCTTAAATCTTTATCTATAAGGATAAATCAGACTCTACAACTTTAAGCCAAGTGATTAACTTGCTAAATTTTTCTTGATTATGATTTAATTCATATTAAATTAGTGATTTGTATTATTTTGGGTAAAAATGATATAAATCTTCAAATGATGATGAATTTAATGTTGTATATATGAATTTAGATATGGAAAAATGATAGATTCATAGTTGGGGTAATTGGATTATTAGAAAACTTTGTTGGATTGAAGTTATATAAAGATTTGAGGGTTTATTGTATTGAAATCATGTGTTGATTTGGGAAATCTGGGTTCCTACCCAGTACCGAATCGATTCAGAAACCTGCTGTAATGAGGAGTTTTGTTAATTCATGCTTAACTCAGTTCCGCTTGAGTTTGGTCGATATATAACTTCCCCAAATGATAATATATTAAGATTCATTATGTGAAAATGGATAAAAATATATTAGGACGGTGGGGAGACATTCGGGGTGAAACTTAGAGTATTTGAGAATGATAAATACTTGAACTATTTAATAATGTATTGGAAATGGTAATTCGGTTAGAGAGGAGATACGGTATGGTTGAGAGGGGTCACGTGTCCTGAGTATTGTCGTAATGAATAAATTAATTAAATACGTGATTATGTAGTAATTTGAAGTCGGGTGGAGACTCGGGGGATGTATCAGCTAGTGCTACGAGTGTCTCGTACGGGTAGCCGATTTTATTGAATTTATATACGGGTTAAGAGGAAGTGTATATATAAATCATTATATCTAATGTGTATGATATATATTATGTGAACATACCACTCTTGTGCTATCATCGGAGGTTGAACGATGTGGGTTATCTTCCATGGCAAATATTAGCAGGCTTAGTATTGACCTCAGGTCATAACACCATGCATGTGCCCCTAGTGAGGTTGAAGTTTGAAGTGAGATAATTTTGGTATGGTTGTAACTCATCGTCGATGGACTATGACCGCCTATAATACGTTTAATATTTATTTAGCGAGCTCGGTGTGAGAGTCCGACTCGGGAGCCCAGGATGATGTGTGTATTCCCTGGTACATGATAGCATTATAGAGATTCGAATCCAGTGAGTTATTACTTTGAGGGATGGAGGTTATACGTATATAGTGAATGATATATATGTATACTTGTTGTGATATGAAAATACGTGTATAGTAGTGAAGAAAATTTTATACGGGCATAAGGCATTAAAGTGTGGTTAATATGCTAATAAGTGGTGAAAGTTAATTGGAATGATTTGTTTAATTACAATTGAGAATTGTAATTGCTATATGGATGTGTAGTTAAATAAATGAGATACGCGTGACATAGGGTAGAGTACGGACTTGAGGGTGTGTTGTTACTAGTTTATCCGGGTAGCATGACTAGGATTTACAATGCATACGTTAGGTGCACACTATAGTTGAGGGGCGAGCATTATTTCAAGAGAGTGCGACACTAATTTAAATATGGAATAACACATTCATATTTATTTATGAATTTTAATTACTTGAAAAATATTTTCAAATGAATTTGGGCTTTAACCCGCGTCAAAATATTTTCAAAACCTTTTAGGTATCCAGCCACAGGGACGCCAAGCATGATCATCTATCCCAGGTAATTGGAGCTGCAGCAGTTATAGAATGCTTGCAGGAATTTTTGTAGACACTTCCTATCTTTGATGTTCTAGTTAGGATTCAGTCAGTTATTACTCGCGCATGTTGCCCAATGTTGAATTGATTCAGTTTATTTTATTTCAATCATTAGATTACTTATATCGGACTGTAACCGACAGTTTATTCGGTTATTAGACTTTCATCTTATTACTGCATGGTGTATTATATTATGTGAATGAATATTTAATTATTAATCTGAATGGTTCGTGATGGATGGTTTTATCTGTTATTATTTAATTAAAGATTAAAATTGGCATCAGACTTGTTTTAATAATAGATGGTTGGTAATTAATTGGATTTTCGACAGTGATGATAAGAATGAGCCATATGAGATTACTGTTTTATTTTAGTAGAGGGCTGGCCACATGTTATTTTAATAAGTGTGGTGTCACATTCCTCTAGTGCTTTGTTATTATCGGATTTGAACCAAAATTATTTTTTTGGTTAGTGAATATGTTAATTTGAATTTTAATCAATTTAAGCATTTAACCAAAGTCCATGACATGACCCGATATCGAAACAATATTTTTAGATTTATAATGTCGTTAACTTGTGAAATATTCTAATTCATTTGGATTTGATCATTTTCTCCTATACATGTTACTAATAACAACAATTTTTGCGAAAAATGTCTTTACCAGGGGCTCAAGGTAGCAGAGGCGATGAAGACTCGTCTGCCACTAGGCCCCCAAAATAGGGCAAATTGGGGACCATCGTTGAGAATAAGACGACCTTACTAGCTAGATCCCTGGAGTTGCTGAAGTCGATCGTCGACCCGAGTTACACGGATTGGAGGAAGGTGTCAAACGAGCTCAAGATGTCCATCTGGGGGGCACTACAAGTAGTGTATTTTTATTTAAATTTACAATTTATAATTTAAATACAACTAACACTTACTTTCTTTTTGGTTTGTATGTGTTTGAAAGGAACAATTCGGCCTGCCCCACCTGTCTGCGACTCCGTGTTCGAACCGTTGAGAGATCAATATAAAACATAGAAGAAAAACATGCGGGAACAGTACTTTGAGCAGACCCGAGAGTCCATTATGAGAGTGCGTGACACCGTCCCAACGAATGAGCCGATCTCATTAGCACAGTGGCAGCAGATTGTCGATAATGAGATCGAGGAGCGGTAATTGACGTCTCGTCAATCAGGGAGGGGAAAATGAGTGAAAAAGGTGGATGTGCACTACTCCGGGAGGACGTATTACGCTGAGGTGGAGCATATGATGGTAAGTTTTTATTATCTTTTCATTTTTAATTTTATGTTATTCTAATTTAGCATTACTTTGCATTACTTACTAGTTCTGCATTATTTTATTTCAGGAGACGGGGAGTGGCCTTGGGGGTAGGCCACATAAGCTCGATGCCTACGTGGAAATTAGGATGAATAAGGGAAAGGATAAGGAGGTGTCCCCGAGCGTGGCAGCCACGAGTGTAAGTTATAATTATTTTTTTTATTACGTTATAATTTTTTTATTAACTTAATTAACTCATCGTGTACTTTTTGTCGTTTCAGGCAAAGCTTAAGGAAGTTCATGACAAGCAGTCTGATGTCGACAAAGCATCTTTGACTGCAGACGCACTAAGCCAAGTGCTCGGGGCGGATCACAAGGAGAGGACTAGGGGGTGAGCTCTTGAGTGGGGAAGTAGAGGCTCATCGGGATTGAGACGAGCAACACTAGGTTGGCTCGTAAGGTGGACACCCATGGCAATAAGTTAGAAAGGTTAGAGGCGACGGTCCTAGATATGTACGCCTTAATGAAGCGTCAGTTGGGGTCCACCTAGTGTAAGGGGGAGAGGAAGGGGAAGGAGGAGGACGAGGACGCCACTACTGCATTATCGATACGCATGGACTCGCCGCTTGCATATTATCCATTTCCCATCTTGACCACCATCGAACGGTCTATGTCAATAATTGGTTAGCCGAGCGTATTTTTAATAGACATATTTGGTGGCACACCGATAGCTAGGGGTTTTAGGGACCCGAACACACACCCTGGTAGTTTGGTTCATGAACGTATCATGCAAGATTTTAAGGCAAAGATTCGCGTCACGCATATTGTGCCCGGAAGAAAGAATTCACATTTGCGGTTGGAACAATAATGCGGCATTCAGAGAATTGATGGATGTATCAATTAATATGTTGTGTGGCCTACCTTCCTTCTTTGACCTGTTCTAGATCCTAGTCCATGACATTATTTGTATTTATTTGATTTGGATATTGGATATTATTTGTATTTTTTTATTTGGTTATAAATGTTTACATGTTAGTTGGTTATGGTTATGGATATTTGTATTTAATTGATTTGGTTATTAAATATTGAATGTTGCTTGATATATATGCTGTTTGGACAGGATTAAATATGTGTAACAAGGTATAAATATGCTGGGCAGTGGCACTGGCCATACCACCCAGTAGTTTTTCTTAATTCTGCCCAGTTTTGTCACAAACTTTGACCATGACAAGTCCGTGACAAAGAAAACTTGTCACGGACTTGTCACGATCAAAGTTTGTAAGGACATTTTTGTCCATTATCATTTGTTATGTCATACGCCGTTACACCGTTAAAGTAATTCAAGGTTCATATCATCATCAACGGGTCCGAATATCAAAGAAGAGGAGGAATCAAAAGTCTAACAGGCCGGACCGGTCCGCCCAGAGAAAAAGAACCGATTTGCCTGCTGAAAAGCCAGTACACCTCGGACCAGAAGCGAACCGATTATGCCAAAATTAAAACGAACCGATCCGCCTACCCGGATCGATCCGCCTCAGATCCGGACCAGTCCGCCCTGGATAAACTCGAACAGACCGTGTTCAGATTTTTAAGGCCCAGGACTTCTTATTTAATCCCACTACGGGGAGTTTGTTTTTAAGACTTCTACACGATTTTCAGAGTACAAAAACTCTAAGTCTTCACCTATTGAGTCCCAAGACTCTAGTTTTTTTTGATTCACACAACCTCTCATACATTTGTGAATCTGTTTGTAACCCTAGAACACAATCCTTTGCTGTTAAACCCTTGCGAAGAAGACCACTCTTCTTCTTCATTGCAGCCCTCTTGGAAAGGGATATCTCCAGCCGCCGACTACAGAATCCGACACCTGAGGGTAATTCTTAGTCACTTGTATTTTCATTCTAATTCAAAATTATACAGTTACAATATTATAATGAAAATAAATGGTTTTGCCCCTTTGGGGGATTTTTCCTCAATTGTGTGTGTTTGATTAATCTTCATGATCTACTTCTTGATTCAATCACACCTAGTTGCATGTTTAGGGTTTATTTGGGTTAAACTGAATTTAATTATATAATTTCTTATTTTAACGCAAGCGCATACTCTCCTCAAATTGGTATCAGAGCAGGTTACGCTAATCTATCTCGTATTCCTAATTTTCCGCAAAATTTTTCTAAGATATCAATTTTCCAAAAAAATTAAATTTTGAAAACGAGTGTGTTCATTATGGAGAAGTTATATAATAAAATGCTAGTTTTTTACGGAACAAACTATGCATATTGGAAAGCCCGCATGAGATATGCTTTAAAGGCCATAGATGAAAGGGTTTGGATTTTAGTTGAAAGAGGGTGGACTCCTCCCTCCGTCACTGTTGATAACATGATCAATTTAAAACCCGTCACTTCTTGGACTGAAGACGAATTTAAATGGTCATCATTCAATTCTAAGGGTCTAAGTGTTATTTCTGGGTCTGTCACACCTGATGAGTTCAAACGCATAATGACGTGCACCACGTCAAAAGAGGCATGGGATGTTTTACAACTCACCCATGAAGGAACAAATGCTGTGAAAGAGTCTAAATTGCAAAATTTGACAACTCAATTTGAAACCATCACCATGCATGAGACTGAATGTTTTGATGATTTCTATGCTAGACTTTTTGACATTGTTAATACTAGCTTTAATCTTGGTGAACATATTCCTAATGCTAGAGTTGTTAAAAAGATTCTTCGTTCTTTGCCTAAGTGTTTTATCCCTAAAGTCACTGTGCTAAATTTTATGGGTAATTTAAATACGCTAAAATTAAAAGAACTTGTAGGAGATTTGCAGACTTATGAAATTGATATGTTCCCTAAAACTGTTAGGTCTAAAGATAAGGGAATTGCACTTAATGCCCAAGAGAGAAAGAGTGAGGGGTCGGCTAGAAAGAGAGTAGAGTCATCTAGAAAGAGAGAGACTGACACATCAAATTCTGATTGTGATTTTGACTTAGATGATTTGGCTCTGTTTGCAAAAATTTTTAAGAGGATTCTCAAATTTGAGAAAAATGGCAATTTTAAAGATAAAAAGAAATTTGAGAAAAATAAGTTTGAAAAGAAAAATGAAAAAGATTCCAAAAATCCTCCTAAGAAAGAAAGTGAGAGATGATTTGAATGCGACGGTAGGGGTCATAGAGCCTTTAAGTGTGCCACTCGTCTGAATAGAGAGAAAGGGAAAGCTGTCCTTAATGCTACTCTTAGCGACGACAGTGAGGTCGAGACGGTGGATTCAGGGGATGAGTCACCGCATGAGTGTAACTTCACCGCATTCATGGCCAGTCATGTGAGCACTCCTAGTTCTCCTCACGACGATGAGGATGATGCTTCACAGGGACACCTCGACAGTGAGATCGATGTGAGCGAGGGGGAGGATGACTCAAGTGAGAGCGAGAGTGATATTCAATGGGCCTACAATGAGTTATGTTCTGATTCATTTAAAACTAAAAAGCGTAACAAAGAGTTAGTTCTTAAGATCACCGGCTTAGAGGAAGAATTAAGAAAAGCAAGAGAGAGAGAGTCCTCCACCTGCACCGCCCTGAGAGAGAGAGAATCTGCCTGTGTTGAGAAAGAGAGTTTGTTTAGAGAGAGAGAGAGTATTTTTGAGAAAGAGAAAGGGGACTTGACTAAACAAGTGGGTAGTCTTACGAGTGAGCTCCATTCCTCCGTGGAGACTCAGAAGAAACTTGAAGCCCTTATTGCCCAGCTGACTCATGATCTTGAGAAAGCACGAGAAGTCAAGGTACAAATCGAGGATAGATCAGGGAAAATGGGAAAGATGCTCCTCGGCCCCGCTTTAGGTTTTGGTGATAGGCAGGGAATTGGTTATAATGGTGGCTCCACCTCTCAAATTGCACCTGGACCAATTCCTGAGTTTACTACTACTCCTTATGGCCATCGTCAAAAACCTTGAAGGAGAGTTCGACCAAGAAAAGAAAACCAAGGTCCGCCTTTGACTGGGTTCTTTTGTACTTATTGCAAAAGAAAAGGCCACCTCAGGGAGTTTTGCTATAGCATGGGTCGGACACAACGTACTACTGCTCCACCACGTCATACTAATGAGTTTTCTAGTCTGATAGAGCGAGTTGAGTTCTTAGCTGCCACATCTCAGAGTTTGATGGAAGAATTCCGACGGATGTCTTTGCCGTTAGTGAATGCTTCTCACATTCTAGCTAAAACCAACAACAACAAAGGCAAACAAAAGGTCACCACTTCTTGGGTACCTAAGAAAGATAAAAAGGCTTTTGTTGTTCATGTTGCTCTCAAAACACATAATACCTCACAGTGGTATTTTGACAGTGGGTGCTCCAGACATATGACAGGTGATGCCTCTTTTTTTACGTCTCTTGAGGATTATCAGGATGGCAGAGTCACCTTTGGAGATGGGAGCAAGTCTAGCATTATAGGACGAGGTACTATCGAGTTACCTGGTTTTCCTAAGCTAGAAAATGTTTTGTATGCCAAAGGTTTGAAAGCAAACCTTCTCAGCATTAGCCAGCTGTGCGACGCTGACTTTGCCGTAAATTTTAACCGGGACGCGTGTAAGGTCTATAATCAAGCTAGTAAACTTTTAGTGCAAGGGGTGAGGACAAAGGATAATTGCTATGGGACTGAGCCCACATCCTCACTTGTCTGCAACAGCGCGACGATCACTTCTATGGATCTGTGGCAACAACGTCTAGGTCACATAAATATTAGATATCTCACTCGCTTAGCTCGAAAGGATCTAGTACGTGGCTTACCATCTCTTGGAAGGCCAACTTCGACGGTTTGTGGACCCTGTCAGATGGGAAAACAAATTCGTAGTCCCTATAGGAAGTTGCATTCCATTACCACCTCTCGTGTTCTTGAGCTTATACACATGGACCTTATGGGTCCCACTCGTACCGAGAGTCTGGGTGGTAAGAGGTATATCCTAGTGATGGTAGATGATTTCTCCAGATACTCCATTGTAGGTTTTCTGAGAGAAAAATCCGATGCTGTAGAGTTTTTAACGACCAAGTGCCGTGTCCTGCAAAATCAACACGGAGTCACTATTAACAGGATACGTAGTGACAACGGCACTGAATTTAAGGAAGCAAAGGTCGATTTTTATTGTGATAGCCTTGGGATCAAACATGAGTTTTCTTCTGTGAAGACTCCTCAGAAAAACGGGATTGTTGAGAGAAAGAATAGAACAATCCAGGAGATGGCTAGATCTATGCTTCTAGGTCGTAAAGTTTCTAGGAGATTTTGGGCAGAGGCAGTGTCTACTGCATGCCACACGGTGAATAGGGTTTACCTGCGCCCACACACACTTCAGACACCTTATGAGTTGTGGACTGGCAAGAAGCCCAACCTTGCATATTTCCGTGTTTTGGGGAGTAAATGCTACATCCTACGGGATAGAGAGCAATTAGGAAAGTTTGACTCCCAGAGCGACGAGGGAATATTGCTAGGATATTCATCGACTAGTAGAGCATACCGGGTTTATAACCTGAAGATCTCTAAGGTTATGGAATCAATAAACGTCACCGTGTAAGATGACGAACCTCCGACGGTTATTGATCCTAACCTTCAGTATGAGGATGAGGACTTTTCTGACAGTGATCTACGTGTCCCTCTCTCACACTCTGTGGACCCTACTCCTGTGCTAGGGGACACACCTGCTTGGGTTTGCAAGAGTCATGACCCTTCTGCCATTGTTGGTGATCCCACTCTTGGGGTCAAGACTCGTGCTCAACTAGAGAACGGCGTTAGCCACTTTTGCTACACCTCTAAAGTCGAGCCTAAGAATCATAAAGAAGCACTCAAGGATGAACACTGGATATCTGCTATGCAGGAAGAGTTGCTTCAGTTTAAAAAGAATAATGTCTGGGAACTTGTCCCCCGACCTAGTGAGACAAATGTGATAGGTACCAGATGGATAATCAAGAATAAAATGGATGAAAATGGTACCATAATCCAAAATAAAGCTAGGTTGGTCGCTCAAGGCTACACACAGATAGAGGGTGTAGACTTTGGGGATACATTTGCTCCTATTGCGAGGCTTGAATCCGTCCGTCTACTACTCGCCATCGCATGTCATCTGTGCTTCAAGTTATATCAGATGGATGTCAAGAGTGCCTTTATGAATGGCATTCTACAGGAGGAGGTTTATGTGGAACAACTAAAAGGGTTTGAAGACCCTAAGCACCCTGAGCACGTTTATTATCTGAGGAAAGCCTTGTATGGTTTGAAGCAAGCACCCCGTGCTTGGTACGAGAGGCTTACTTCCTATCTCTTAGCTCGTGGCTTCAAGAGAGGGGGAGTAGATATGACATTGTTCGTCAGGAGAGATTACGGTGCTATTTTTGTTGCCCAGGTCTATGTGGACGACATAGTCTTTGGATCCACATGCTCCCAGCATGCTCACCACTTTGAGGAGGAGATGAAAAGTGAGTTTGAGATGAGCATGGTTGGTGAGCTTACATTCTTCCTTGGTCTCCAGGTTCGTCAGCTAGAGGATGGGATGTTCATCTCCCAATCCAAATATGCTAGAGACCTAGTGAAGAAATTTGGTTTAGACTCCGCTAAGCATGCACGTACACCTATGAGTACCACTACCAAGCTTAGTAAGGACACTTCAGGCAAGGATGTAGAGCAAACCTTGTATCGGAGTATGATAAGTAGTCTTCTCTACTTGACTGCCAGTCGTCCCGACATTGCCTTTAGTGTTGGAGTCTGTGCGCGATATCAGGCGTCCCTGAAAGAGTCACATTTACTTGATCTAAAATGTATTATTAAATACGTGAGTGGGACTCTCTCATACGTTATTTGGTATTCCTTTGATACTGATGACCGTTTGTCTGCCTATTCAGATGCCGATTGGGTTGGGATGTAGATGGTTGTAGGAGCACTTCTGGTGGGTGTTTCTATTTTGGTTCTACTCTTGTCTCCTGGCTGAGCAAGAAGCAAAATTCCATCTCTTTGTCCACTGCAGAGGCTGAGTACATAGCCGCCGGGAGTTATTGCACACAACTCTTGTGGATGAAGCAAATGCTGGAGGATTATGGGATTTCACAGGACACCATGACCATTTCCTGTGATAACACGAGCGCGATACACATATCTCGCAATCCAGTCCAGCATTCGCGCACAAAGCACATCAGGATACACGAGCACTTTATACGACAGCTAGTTGAGGAGAAAGTCGTATCCCTGAGTTTTGTTCCCACCAATCTTCAGTTAGCCGACATTTTCACGAAACCTTTAGATGCCCTTAGATTTGAGAGTCTTAGGAAGTCTTTGGGGATTTGCACAGTTAACTGAGGGGTTGGTCCATGTCTAGAATATGATGCTTTTTCATGTTCATATCATATGCTTCCTATTGCTAGTATGTTTTATATGTATCATTCTTTTGTTGTACTACTATTTATTTCTTCTTTTGAAAAATCCAAAAAGATTTTTTTGTTGTTTTTTTATATAAAAATTTTAGAAAAGCCCAAAAAGATTTTTGTTTTTTTTATGCACCTTTTTATGGATGAGCATTTAAGATAGCCAAGTCACACCTTCATTCCATTTATCCATGTGACTATTTGATAGAGATTTGAGATGCTACACCATTTCATCCATGTGCTTTACATTGATTGGAGTCTTTGAGATGTGATTAGTGATATCTTTCTACATGTTTGACTCCTATCTCCTTTACTGCACACATGCACGGCTTTATTTGATTATTGCACTTGTCTATCACATATTGTCTTGAGTGTTCCATCTCAATTCTGTCTATACAACTTATAATATGCGATAAAACTTGGCAAGATTGGAATGCATGTAAAAACCGTTTTTGTGAGACTGAGTGTTTGTTTAAGAATGGGGAGGGGCTGCGAAAGGTAATTATCTCTTCTTTGTGCAAAAGCCACCGTTCAAAAGGACCTAAAAAAATGGAGGAATTTTATTATCCGGGGTCCAAAGAGGTTAAAGAGCCCGAAAAAAAATTGAAAGGCAATAAAAAGAAACTCATGCCAAATATGGGCCATTAAGTTTCAACATCAATTCTCCAAAGTCTGAGAATTTAGAAAGCCTCTATTCAAAATTAATATCTGAGGGAGTTTGGTTGGAGAATATAAACGGGTTTGCACTTCCTTGAAAGTCCTGAAAAGGCATAAAAAGTTTTGGACATTATTGGTGTAGAAATCATTTTTAGCTTTGATTTGTTGATTTGATTGAGTCAATGTCTTATATTTCCATCTTTTTTACACCAAAGGAAGACTTTGAGTTCATTCGTTAGGAGTATCCGATATTCATCGTGCACATATGTCATGTTTGTATGCATTGATTTTCCTATCGAATTTGATAACACCCATTCATTTACGCTATCATCGACTTGGTTGTTTTGTACTCTTTCATGGTGTGTTTCCTTGTATATATTCTTTGTATGAAATTTTTTTGAAAAATTCAAAAATAGTTGTTTATTCCTTGTGACACCCTTGCTTTGATTGGTTGATTTTTCTTCTAACTTGTCTATTTGGGGACATCATAAAAAGGGGGAGAAAGAATTATCACATTAAGGGGGAGTTTTGAAGTGTTTATCACTAATTAGTATATTGGCATATCTGTTTATATCATTTCAAACTCGATACGTCACTTGGTATTTTGCTTTATCTCATGTGTGTAGGTACCATATGATGATTGCACACCCTGATGAGAAAAGCGTTGAGATTCCTAAAGATTCGAAGAGCAAACGATGAAGTCTTATTCATTTGTATCTTTCCAGTTTTGGGTTCATGGAAGGGTAGACTTGTATAGGCATTTTTGTTGGTTGATAATTCGAATGTTTGTTTTTTATGTATGTACCGGCATAGACATAGGGGGAGATTTGTAAGGACATTTTTGTCCATTATCATTTGTCATGTCATACGCCGTTACACCGTTGAAGTAATTCAAGGTTCATATCGTCATCAACGGGTCCGAATATCAAAGAAGAGGAGGAATCAAAAGTCTGACAGGCCGGACCGGTCCGCCCAGAGAAAAAGACCCGATCCGCCTACGAACCGATCCACCCCTCAGCCGGACCGATCCGCCTGCTGAAAAGCTAGTACACCTCGGACCGGAAGTGAACCGATTATGCCAAAATTAAAACGAACCGATCCGCCCTGGATAAACTCGAACAGACCGTGTTCAGATTTTTAAGGCCCAGGACTTCTTATTTAATCCCACTACGGGGAGTTTGTTTTTAAGACTTCTACACGATTTTCAGAGTACAAAAACTCTAAGTCTTCACCTATTGAGTCCCAAGACTCTAGTTTTGTTTGATTCACACAACCTCTCATACATTTGTGAATCTGTTTGTAACCCTAGAACACAATCCTTTGCTGTTCAACCCTTGTGAAGAAGACCGCTCTTCTTCTTCTTCATTGCAGCCCTCTTGGAAAGGGATATCTCCAGTCGCCGACTACAGAATCCGACACCTGAGGGTAATTCTTATTCACTTGTATTTTCATTGTAATTCGAAATTGTACAGTTACAATATTATAATGAAAATAATGGTTTTGCCCCTTTGGGGGATTTTTCCTCAATTGTGTGTGTTTGATTAATCTTCATGATCTACTTCTTGATTCAATCACACTTAGTTGCATGTTTAGGGTTTATTTGGGTTAAACTGAATTTAATTATATAATTTCTTATTTGAACGTAAGCGCATACTCTCCTCAAAGTTCGTGACAAATTTTTATTTGTCACGGACTTTGTCACAGACTTTGACCGTGATAAGTTTTCCTTTGTCACGGACTTGTCACGGTCAAAGTCCGTGACAAGTTCAATTCTTATTACGGTCTTTGTCCATGACAATTACCTTTGTCGCTCCCAAACTTATCACGATATTTGACCTTGATAAGTTTTCCTTGTCACGATTTTTTATCGTGACAAGGGGCAGTTTTGGTGTGGTGAAGGGGATCGAACTATAGCATCCAAAAAGATTAAAGGATTCAAACAATTAGACTCACAAGAATCCTAGCATTCCACAAATGTCTCCACCTTGTTGTGTACTCGTAACCCACTGTTGCGAGGTCTATACTTGTATTTGGACTAGTTCCATAGCTCATACACCTTGTATATCTTGCAAGAGCCCTAAAATAGTACCTAGGTACCCTTAGAGAAGACATTCAGTTTCCTAAAGTCCTCTGTCCTGTTAATAAAAGTCGTAAAACCTCAAACTCCCTTGACCAAAGCTCAAAGGGTCTCTTAGACTGTAATAATTAACTACATTCTAATAAATATGCATAACACATTTGTACACGGGACGTAGAACCATCTTTTAAGGTCCCCGTCTGAGATCCAAAAGGAAGCACCTGTGAGTCTGAAATCACTTACGATTTTAACACTCCTCACCTATATTCCTTCTCTACCAAAAAAATACAAAAAATAGACTATAATTTAGAAATTTTCTAACAAGCCAAACCATCAAATATATTCTCCAACACTATACAAAATATTTGGGCCGGGCTTTACACCCATCAAACCAGCCCATTTTGATTAGCCCACCAAATCCACCCGAGTTCGGTAGAAAATCTTAAAGTTTGCACTCAAGTCAACTGTCAATACAGTACTATATGCTTCCCAAAGCTAACCCATTTCTTCAAAACTCATAAACCCAAGACAGCTACATATATATATATATATATATATATATATAGAGAGAGAGAGAGAGAGAGAGAGAGCAACCATGAATGTGTTCAGGCTCGCTGGGGACATGACCCACCTTCTCAGCATAATAGTTCTCTTACTCAAAATCCGTACAATGAAATCTTGTGCAGGTATATATATATGTGTGTATCTATATATATGTATGCATAGGTAATATATATATGTTCTTCAGCAATAATTGATTTGGGTTTGATTGTGTTTATGGGTTTTTGTAGTCACATTGTTTTATTGACTCAAGTTTTCACCTTTGTTTATTTTGTACCCATATTTCTACATATTGTTGGCAGTTAATTGAAAAATTGGTGAGAGAGAGAAAATGAAGCTATTTTGTAAAAGATCAGTATTTGATTCAACCAAACAAAAATTAACCCTATTGTTTGTTTGGATTTTTATATTTAATATAAGTAAGTGAATATATAATACAAGCCCTCCAACTAGGAGACTCTACACTATATATACATCACATCATTACACAAAAGTTATTAAAAAAATTCAATGGTTATTTTGGGTTTGACCACTACTTATTTTCTTTAAAAAAGGCTAATAAAAAAAGGGGCATATATCAAATAGTCACTCTAACATTTTTTAATACACGTTTAGTCCAAACCTTTTATTTTCTTCTAAAAAGTCCCTCACCACATAAAAACACTCAAAAAAAGAAGCTCGGGTGAGGGTCGCCGGAGCTGAGGGGGTGGGGGTGGGGGAGGTGGGGCAGGAGTACCGCTAGTGCGGAGCTTTACAAATAAGAGAATGTTGGTTAATTTGAGGGACTTTTTGGAACAAAATAAAAAGGCTTGGATTAAATGTGTATTAAAAAATGTTTGAGGAACTTTTTGGTAATTGATCCATAAAAAAATTCAATGGTTATTTTAGTTTGACCCCTATTTGTTTTCCGTAACCCAATCTAATCTCACGATTTTTTTTTTTTTTGTAAATCTTTGACCTCTAGTTTCACCGGTTTTGTGTTCTAACCACAAATTTCCACATTTAATGGTTTAAATTCATAATTTGCACCAATTTTGTGTCCTAACCAAGAATTTCCCTACATTTAATGTTTTAAATCATAATTTATGTCCGTAACCCAGTCTAATCCCACGAGTTGACTTTTTGATTCTGGCCTCTATTTCTCACGGATATGACTTAACGGTCAAACCGTTAGGCACCTCGCCAATGTTGGGTTCCAACCACAAATTGCCCACATTTGATGTTTTAAAACCATATTTTGCACCAATCTAACCAAAAATTGCCCCATGTGTAATGTTTAAAATCACAATTTAGGTTTGACACTCAAAATAATGGGGGCCAAAGTAAGAGCTAGCGATGTGGCAAAATGAGGGGTATTTTGGGGTTAGAAAACAACAATGCTGAGGTGGCATTTGACAGTTGACTTAGCATGTCCGTTATAATGGGACCAACGGCCAAGAAAACTTGTGGATTTTGGGCTAGATTAATGAAAGAAAATAAATGGGAGCCAAACTCAATACAACTCAAAATTCGACATTGGAACAAGATATCTCCTTTTTGAAATCCCACAATCTCTTGGGCATTCTCCTATTTTAACTAATAGATTTGCCACACCTTGAAGAGCCTCCAAATAGACTTGGAAGTGTAACCTTGAATCTTGAAAGATATTGTAATAAGATTTGACCCAAAAAGGTCTTATTTCCTTTCTAGCAAAACACTGCCTTCTCACCCCCCACCAACTAAACGAGTAAAGAACTTACAAAAAGATCACCAACTAATCCAATTCTTAGTTATGAAGATTTTTCCGACAGTTGAATTCCAAGATGTACTCCCACATCGGAAAGAGACAATAAACTCTAGACCCTACTTCTCGACCAATGTTGAATAGGGAAGGACACTTTTTCGTCACACAAACTCTTAACAACAAGGTCCATCCAAAACTAGCGTTGTAAAACGAACCAAGCTACTCGAGCTCGACTCTGAAATTGTATGATTGTTTCTTAAAAAAAAAAAAAATTGTACGAAAAACACAAACCATTCGAGCTCGAATCTTGTTCCCTCTCTCAGATGCTCATTTGAGCTAGGAAATAAATGAGCCAAGTTGTTAAACTTTTCAAGCCAAGCGTAGGCAACCTACCGTTCCATCTCATATCTCCAAAAAAAAATATATATTCATAGGCTTTTTACGAAGAGTACACATCCCTATATATCTCCACAATTAATTGTCTATCACGGCCAAACTTAATTTCATCAACTTTTTAACTCTGATTGGCCATTGCCCATCGCAGAGCACACCACCTTCCAACGGACTAGATGACATTTTCTCTTCATCCCCACCCCCTTCCAAAGAAGTTGCTTGCAACTTCTTCAATTTACAAGTAACCAAGGTAGGGATTTCAACGAGTTACATATAATGAGTTGACAAACTGGATAAGGTGTTTTTGGTAAGGCTAAGATGGATACCTTTAGACAAAGATATCCTCTCAACTTGCCGATCTCCTCTAAAATTTCTCTACTACTAGACCCCAAATTGTTTTTGCTTTGTGAGGAGCATCCCAAAGGCCAAGATATAAGATCGGGACTTGAAGGATTTTTTACCGTGGTTCACCTGCACCTTTTCCACCTATCCAACGGGAAGGAAGTCAAACACTATTTCTCTTTTTATAACATTCACTTTGTAGTCCGAATACACAAAAAATGAAAATTGGATAATATACAATCTCATCTCCACAAAAAACGATTGTGTCATTTTCAATAGAAAACAACGACTCCGAACCTATTTCAGGCTCCAACTCTAAAACCCTAACCATACTCTCTTGCTATGACCATTACCATCAATCTACTCGACGTCTCCATAGCTAAATGAAGAGGAAAAGCGAAATGAGGGTCCCTTGGTTTAACCTTTTAATACCGGGGAATCTGATACCACATCACTATTTATTGTACATGGTTTTATAGAAAGCATTTTACCTATGAAGTTTATACCCCACTCACCAGCATGAAGTCTTTAGTTTCCTCTGCGCCCCCCTTTATTTATTTATAAATTCTATACCCTTATCTTAATACCAAGGCAATGAAGAGGCGTGCAAGCTTTTCTCAAACTTTGCGTGGTCACAAAAAGTTTGAAAACAACTATCATCTCCTCCATCACACATAAAACTGTTGAAGGTAAGTAACAAAGAAACCTTTTGGGGATTTGTTCCCATTCATACTCTGTAAAATGGCAAATTTTATCCTCCTCAAACTGCCTCTCGAACCTTTTATTGTCTACCTGCTCCAAAGAACCGTACTCATCTAGTATCGTACCCGATTCATGGTTCACTTGGAACTAATATACGGGTTATTTTGGGTACCATGTAGTGTGTGTGTGTGTGTGAGTATAGTATGTAGTTACTGGGTTCTCTACATCCCCTATGCACTGTGATCCGGGATCGCCAACCTGAAAAATGGTGGCTTCACGAACCGGATCTCCAAAAGTGGCGTCCCAATATTAGTAATTAATATTTTTAGCTGTTATAGTAATAATGCAACTTTTGTTTGTTGAATGAAATAAATGGAGAAAAAAGATACTTCCGAGCAAAAATATAAAAGTATACACGAATGGTTTATTTATTTTCTTAATATATTACTTATTATATTGACGGAGCTTGATAATATACTTGTGGTTCTAAGATAACCTCAATTAGAGTAATGAATTCCTTTGTAATCCGAAGTAGCAAACCAACTAAGCCTACTCGCAACACGTACAAAAGCAACCCACAATGTTGGTTGGTGTTGAGACATAAAGTCCCATATGGAAAAATTAAAGCCTTGCACCAATCCTCCTGGGGCCCCTCCACTCATTGTCACTGGGACTTTATGTCTCAACCATTTTTTGTAAGATAATCTAACAACTGAGTCATAGTTATAGTCATTACAATCACAACAGTTTCATTCAATATTTAAGGATCATCATCATCACAGGTATTAAATTTACCAACAGATGGGATATGCATATCTTCCCCTAAGCTGAGTATTTAGCTAAACAGATATGTCCACTACACCTATAATTAAAGCCAAACATTTCACTTCGTTACATATACTTCTTCAACTACTCTTTCTATTTGCTTCCCTCCTTAATACGAATGTCCAATCTAGCACAACCCTTGGCTGTTCTTGCCATCCTTTCTTCATTTTCTTCGTTCCATCCTTCCTCTTAAGGTCATTCACTCCTATAGGAAAAATGAAAATTCCCATGCAATCAGCAGCTACATCACCCAAAATTTCATCTCTGTCCAAGACACCGTTTAATCCCTCAAGCAAGACTAGGCTCTTTACGAAAGTAGCTGTGTAAAATGAGTTGTTATATCCGTTTATTCCAAGATTCTTCATTTGTTTGTTTTCGGGATCGTAAGAAACCAACTTTCTATATTTTTCTCAAGTAGGACATCGCCATTTACACTCTAAACCCAAGAAATGTACTATTAAACCACCCCCCTGTCCCAACAGTGAATTCCTTGGTCCATGACTCTGCTGCACCGTACTCTTCAATGCCCCATATGCAACAAGACTCATCAGCGTCAGAGCAAATAATCTGCATCAAAGAAAGTGAATCTCCAAACATCCCAACACGCAAAGAGTGTGAATTCGGAATATTCAAGCACTCTCTTTCCACAGCTGCTGCTGGTGTACACCGTTCGGCAGCCTCATCAATGCAAACACCCCTCACGTTCAAAATCAAATGACACAATCATATCACGAGAACTACTTTCCCCACCCAATGAACCACTCCGTTCAAACACGCCTGCGCTTCACGGTTATACATAACATATGAAAGGTCAGCAGCATCAATGTCGCGACAACGCTTAGCCCTGAATGGATCTCTGATTATATGTTGGATAAAAACAATTTTGCAGTCATTTATTTTAGGGGTAAAGCCAAACCCAATAGAATGGTGATCAACGAGATGTGAAACTTTGGGTTTGGGGAGTTTGGGGGTTTTATGATGGATGTGTTCCATAAAAGATATCCCTAGGGTCGTCATCGTAAAAGAGAACCTATCCATTACAAATATCAATAATCCTAAAATATTTGCTATTCTTAGTGAGTGGAATATCAAACTTTGCACGGACATCAAATGTTTGGTTATCAAGGTGGTTTGAAAAGTGTGGTGTCTCTCTTTCTGGTCGTTTACTATAATATGGTCGTTTACTATAATAAGTGTCGGGGCAATAACCAACGAGTAAGTGGTGAGCGTTATCGTTTGTGAGTGCTCAATTGAGATGTTGGGTAATGAAAGAACGATTTGTGATGAGAATGTACGAAGATTTGCATACGCATCTGAATCGGAGGAGAGTCTCCACGGGTAGCCTCATCATTATTTCGAATAATCCGACATTTCTTTTGATCTTTCAAAACCCTAATTGATTCAAAACATGAACAACCTTTCGCCAACTTAAGTTCTCATTACATACTATATTGGCGGAGCTTGATAATATGCTTGTGGTTCTAAGATAACGTCAAGCTAGAGTAATGAATGCCCTTGTAATCCGAAATAACAAACCAACTAACTACTCCCACCGTATTGACGTACCACGTACCATACTCGCAACACATACAAAAGGGACCCACAATGGTGATATAGTACACCCCAAAACACATATACTCTTTTTATTTGAATCGGGTTGTTTTCATAGATCTATCCGGGATGGAGCAAATCTAGAGAACTTTGTAACCTATATGTTTCCTTTCTCTTTTTTCTTTGATATTATGTTTTCTCTTCAAAACAAAAGCAATACCGATGATTTCAAAATCTCGGACACTTGGATCACTCCCATCAACAACATTTGAGATTTGATTGGTTCTTCTATGAGCAGTAGCAACCTGATAAAAATAGCCTAGTATAGCGGCGTCCCTCCTTCCATCTACTCCATGGATTTTTGCTCCCAACACAATTCCTTTGAAATTGACAATTTTTTAACTTCCGCTTTCAGCTCAGTGCATCCAATTGGCTCCTCCGCAAAAAGCCCCCTCCCCACTTAACTTATCAATTGTTTAAGCCTCATCCATGGCCCCAGTCTCAATGCCATTCTGCACAAAAGTTGTGTCCTTTGTTAAATTCTCTTTTATAAGCCCTAACTTTCTAGCAAGCTCGAAGTATGGGTTTCCACTAATAGAGTAATTATTCCTCTTATTTCTAATGCACTGCACAAAACCTGCTTCCTTTAACCACGTCTTTTCAAATTTGAGACATGCCACTTCTCATACCCCCAATGTCAAGCATTAAATGAACATGAAGTCAGGTTCAATGCGAGGCAATCAAGTCTAGGTAATACTTTCAAAATTCTCCTCCTAGCTCGAAGCACCAAAAAACTATCAATTTTGGTTATTAGACCATGTAAAGCTATCTCCAATTAATAGAAGATCCACTGACTCATGTGATCTGAAAAAATTGTTGAACTCATGTATTTCGTGTGAGAGTTCATGAACACAAATCTCGTATAAGAATATTACCTAATTAAAGCTCTTGCAAAACACAATAGTGGATTTCAATTGGTCGTCACAAAAGCTGATTACCTCCACAGTGTTTTCCTATCCTCATCCAAACTTGGAACATAAACTGCCGAGAACACCCGTAGTGTTAGGATTGGAGAGTTAGCCGTACCTTTGGGATTAGTCTTGTGCTGCTCTAAGAGGCCTGAATATCCCTGAATTGTAAAAAAAAGTGATTATTTATCGGCCATCACCTAATAATGTCCCTTTTCACCATCGTCACCGTCATCATCTACAACAGTATGTATCTTACTTTATAGGAATCTAATATCGATAAAACTAGAGTTTATAAAATAATTTTGTTTCGTATGTTCCAAAGCTGTAATCTGCCATCTTCTCCTACTTTTAGCATTTCCCTGTTTCTTCTTGTCCCGCCTTTTCCTTTTTTCAAAATTTGTCGCGCATTAAGTTTTAATCTTCCTAAGATTTAGTGATTCTCTAGCGACTTAAAGGAGTAGTTTTTACATAATTAATGTTGAGAAAACATATGATGATAAACCCACTTGTCATGATCTCCCAACAATCATTTTCTCAGGATATTTGGTGATTCACCAGGGCCTACCACATTGAATGAGGTTATAGAGTTTACTC
Source organism: Sambucus nigra (assembly GCA_949130495.1). Classification (NCBI taxonomy): domain Eukaryota; kingdom Viridiplantae; phylum Streptophyta; class Magnoliopsida; order Dipsacales; family Adoxaceae; genus Sambucus; species Sambucus nigra. Next base: position 397,779,639 of record OX422224.1, read on the forward strand.
AACCCAAACAAAGTGACTTTGTTCTTCCTTTGTCCTTCGTAGCGTTACAGCTTCCAATATATCTTTATTAGTCAGCAGATCCTAAGATTTGAATTCTTATAATTTTGGATTTTGTTTCTCAGTTGTTTTCAATTTCAGTGTAGTTACAAAAAATAAAAATGAAATAATAAATAAATTAAAAGTTAGGTTTCCAACCAACCCACTAAAACCTCACTATAAACAATAGACAAATGAATATTTTCTTTTGTTTAAGGGGCATATACCAAATAGTCCCTCGAACATTTTTTAATACATGTTTCCTCCAAGCCTTTTTTATTTTGTTCCAAAAAATCATTCATCACATAAAAACACTTAAAAAAAGGAGCACCAATGAGAGTCGCCGGAGCTCCGGCAGAGGGGGGGTGGGGGGCCGCTAGCGCGGACCTTTAAAAATAAGAGAATATTAGTTAAATGGATATTTGAGGGACTTTTTGGAACAAAATAAAAAGCCTTGGACTAAATGCGTATTAAAAAATGTTTGAGGGACTTTTTGGTAATTGATCATTTGTTTAATAGGGTGTGTTTAATTGGCAATCTTTTCCATGGAAAATATGGAAGATTGCATATTTTCCAATTTTGGTGTGTTTGATTGCCCAACTTTTCTTAAGAATTTTTTTTCCAGGTTTGCCTAAATTATAGCCCATTAATGGACATTTTGAACATCTTCCATGGAAAAATATTCATTGGGAGAGGGTTTTTTCTCGAAAAATTATGCTGTGTGAGCAGTTGGATGTGTGAGTGTTCTTCTCTCTTAAGCCAAAAAAATGATATTTTACTTGTACCAGGAATTTCGCTGAAGACTCAAGAGCTCTATGTAATAGTTTTCCTAACCCGGTACCTCGATTTGTTCACGAGGTATGTCTCGTTGTACAACACTGTAATGAAAGTCGTGTTTATCGGGACATCGATTGGTATCGTTTGGTACATGAGGTATCATAAAGTAGTGAAGCAAACTTACGACAAGGATCAAGATACTTTCCGACATTACTTCCTGATTCTTCCATGCTTTTTGCTGGCTCTTTTGGTTCACCGTGCTTTCGATGTGACCGAGGTATGAAATATTATGGCTTTTCACCAGTGTTGACTTTAATTTCACTTTCATTCAAATTATTCTTATTAAAGTATTAATGCAATGGTGCGTTTGGTTACAAAGTTGGAAAAAGATTGAAAAACAAGTCATTTTAATGAGAAGGTGGGAATATAGTGGAAAATGGATGAGTGGCTTGGTCGAATGTTCATATATGTTTCTTGTTTTTCATGGTATCTAATTCTGAGGTTGGGTAAGAATTGGATTCGATGAAAAACGTGAAAAAGTATGAGAACCTAAGGAGCGCAAACATGGACACGGGCGTCGTGTCACACAAAGTTTATTAAATAATTAGTATATGACACGGCGGGAACACGTTGATAAATAAGTATATTTCTAAAAATTATATAGAAATTTACAGGAACTTGAAACAAAAATTGAATCCTATAAAAAGAATGAATTAATAACTTATAAAGCAGAACATGAATGAAGGTTTTTTAAAGATAAGAACTTTGAGCACGTTATATACTTACACATTAAGTATAAGCACCTACAAATAAGTGTCGGATACATTAATATTATATGTAAATTATGGAAACGTGAACACATGTCGGACACGGACACGCTGCCTTCTCAAAAGTGTCCGTGCTTCCTAGATGGAAAAAGTTTCACTCATCTCGTTCTCCAAATTCTCTTAATATTGGACATTTTTTTTTTCTTTTAATTTTGTAATCGAATGCACCGTAATTGTTTTCTTGGCAAAATCTTGTTGAAAAATGTTTAGGATTTGATTAACTGATGTAGGAGAAGTGCTTTTTTCATGACAGTTTTTGTTTTTGATAAAAAATAATTAAAAGACAGTATTGACCACGCATAATACTACACTGACCAAATAAACAAACCATACAAAGGTGAAATGATGTGTCAAGAACCCATTGGTTGGTGTATGTGGGTGAAACCCTTGTTGAATTAGCATAAGATAAAATGCTAAAAGACCATGGTAAGTATATTCACTCAGATAGGTGATAATACTCAATAGTCCCTAAAAAAGTTGATCCTCGAGAAGTTTTATAAAATATCTTTACATGTTATTCTGGAATTTATGTTTACCATGATTACAAAGTATAAATTTTAGGCAGAAAGCAACCATTATTTTGAAAAAGGCTTACTACAAATAACATGCACTCAACTGCAATTGACTTAAAAAAACCTCTTTTGCTGTCATGGGTCAGATAAAGAATCACTTATAAAGGTGGACTGTGAATTTTGGTCACGGAACTGTATGCAGCCGCATGAAAGAGAGAAAATGACATGACATCCAGGCTGCCCTCCTAAGGCTGTCCAAATATCAAGAAGGGGAGGGGCGAGGGTGTATTTTGTAATATCTTATATTTGGGATTATAATTAAGTAGTTACCTTATTTAATATGTTTTTCACTCCATCCCGCGTACTCACTTTTTATGAATGAGAATATGAGATTGAGAGTGTATATGTGTGATTGCTTTAGGTGTTTACGTCAGAAATTATACTAAGAATCCTACATTAAACTTATTAGTAGTTTATATAACTTTCTGTAGGTAATTTCTAATGGAAATTTGCCTTTTTGTTACAGGTTCTTTGGTCATTTTCACTGTATCTTGAAGCGGTAGCAATTTTACCACAGCTGGTATTGTTGCAACGGGCAAGAAACATTGACAACTTGACTGTGAACTATGTATTTCTTCTTGGGTATGATTGACTTCTCATAAATTCTTTGTTACTTGACGCATTGCCCTTACTTTTCAAGCTGCACTATTGTGATCTGTATGCATTCTTTTTTTTCCATGTCGAATGTTATTTCTTGATTCATGTGGTTATTTACTTGTTGTGGATGATAAAATTATTGCGGAGTTTGGGTTTTAGAGGTGTACATTTTTTTAGGTGGGGAAAGCTAATATATATATATATATATATATATATATATATATATATATATATATATATATATATGTTACATTTTTTTAAGGGAATTTCAATTTCTTTTTCCAAAAATATCAAGGAAAATTGTTCCAGGCGTAACACAACAAATGGGGTACTATATGTTATCTCCAAATGGGGTAATTACAATGGTTTATCTAGCCTAGGGATGTGTGCACCAAAAGTGACTAAAAGACTAGAAAGAACAAAAAGAACAATCTGAACTATAACCCAATATAGAATAGGGTTCATATCGTATGACTCAATAAAGGTAAGTAAATCTACTAATAACAAAGTAAACACAAGAAATAACTACTAAAGAAATAAAAGGGACAAAAGTACAAAAATACCTCATAACGGGTAAAGAGCAAAATAACCCCTAAAGTGGAACCTGTCACGTCACTCTCTCCTTTTGAGAAAGCTCAACACGAGTATAAAGGGGAAAAACATCCTCATCTGGTGGGATCCTACCTCCTCTCTTTGTGGATCAGGCATTAATTGATACTAAGCATCCTCAAGATCTACTCTGCTTCGCTTCTTCGTCTGGGGCAATTCGAGACCTTGTGCCCTACTTGGCCGCACTCATAGTACTTGAAGGGCCATATGACTCTTGGCCCTTTGGGCATCCTGAGCGAATGTGGAGCCCCCACCCCCACCCCGAGACTGAAACAAAATTACTCTTCTAGGTGCAGGGCATTCTCGATGGCCTTTGCCATCGACGGTGTGTCATGTAGCTAAAGGCCCATCCGCCATCCGTGACTTCAGTCCGCAGAGATAGAAGACAATTAACTACTCCTCGTCCTCATGTGAATTCACTTGTGAGCATAAAAACTGGAGTCTCGTAGTGTAATCGATGACCGATAATGAACATTGATGCAGCAGCTGTTGGAGGGAAGGCACCAGTCTCCCTGTTATAGGAATTGGAGTCGGGTGAACAAATCACTTCTATAGGCTTGCGGTATGAAGACCTCCCGTAACAATTGTCTCATCATGGGCCACAAATAAACATGCTCGTGCCCCTCAGTGGCTCAGCCGCTCTCCTCATTCTGAGCTCATCCACCAATACCTGTCTTACCCTTGAAATTTGGTCGCCACCAACACCCTCCATAAGTCCTTGCACTTTAAGACCTTCGACAACACTTCAACCTGAATGTCTCCATAGAGGCTCTTAGGCAATATCTTTAAGGCTTGTTTGGTTCGGACCAAATCATCACCACCACCACCACCACCACCACCACCAATATTATCCTCTTCATTAAACCTCTCCACTCGGTCCAACGCAAATGGCTTCCGCTCTCCCAAATGACGTTGCATGGCCTCAATAGGTGGCTCTGTCCTCGAACATCATGCATCGGGAAATCGTGCATCTCAACCTTTCTCATAGCCTATAAAACACGCACATTAACAGAAATGTGAAGATGTACTTTAGGTTTGAAGTCCTCAAATTGGAAGTGCTTGGTCATCCATCCTTCCTCTCCGGCCTCTCAGATCGGGGACTTTACTATACCGGGTCATAATCGAGCTACAAGTAGTCTCTAAATTCGGTGCCTGCAAAGTCTCTCAACACAATTTTCCTAGTCGGAGATAGTTGCACCCACTCTTGAACTCTCCTTCCACGGTTCGTATCAGAGTGCTGAGGGTCAAACGAGGCTTGGAAAAGTAGATTAGGCGTTGATTGGGACTAGCGAGCTTGACGGGGTAACATGAGCATACCAAGATCGTGGAGGTGCCCTCTTGTGCTGACGGTTGTCACGACCAAGCGGTACCCCTTCGGGGGTAGTCGGTTGACCCATGTTTGAGATTCTGAGTCCCGCTGTGCCAAACGAGCCCCCATTAGGGCCTTTTCCTTGTCGAAGATCTTTCCTGAAACGGCGACTAAAAAAATCGAAGTCTTTTGTGGGTTGCCAGACAGAGGCGTGGCTGGCCATATGGAGGTGGCAGTTTGAGGGACTGCCATTGGTGGTGCCATTGCGTTCGAAGGAGGGAGTTGACGACACATCTCAGCGATGAACGAGTTTCATCGTATCTTCGGAGGCAGCCACGCGTCATCCCATTCCAACTTAGTTTGATCTCTTAGGCAACATTTGAAGTTGCCACGATTTATTTTACAACTGGGAACACTTATGGCTCTTATAGCAATTTGACACACCATGGCAATTGGCACACAATGACAAACACAAATTAGGGGGACTTTTTCTATGATACTTATATAGCCAAGGGATGTGCCCTATGGTAACAAAAGTGACTAAAAGACGAGAAAGGACAAAAAATAACAATTTAGACTCTAATCCTTTATAGAATAGGGCTCACATCAATGTCTTGAGAAAGGTAAAATAAACTTTACTAATGACACGATAAAGATAAGGAAATAACTAGTAAAGGAATAAAAGGACAAAAACATACCCCGTAACTGGCAGAGACCAAAATAAACCCCAAGGGCACCTATCATGCTAGCTCCCCTTTGAAATATCAAAAGGTTCCCCTTTTCCCCCCTATTTGAATGGAGAAACCCACCAGCACCCTTTTTTATTTGGCTCCGTCCCATAATAGTCCTGTTCCTTTTTGTTCCTTTTTCATTCGCCCCGAACTAAGAGTCACTAGGCCAGTATATAATGTTATCCATCCCGGTAGTAGTACCCATGTTAGAGCAAAAATCCAAGGGAATGTGTTCCATTCCAAAGTTAATCATAATTTTTAAGAGAATAAATATGGAAAGTAAATACTCTTTTAAATTGTAGGACTTGTTAATGCGGACTTATAATTTGGGACAGAGGGAATATTTATTTACTAGCAAAAACATGTGCCCTATGACCCTCCTGCACTATTGAAATCTGTTTATAGCACTATTTGTGGTTTTGAAACGACGACCCGTGTCTATGGCACGACCTGCGGTCGTTTGGGGTCGTGTTATGGTGCTACTCTCTCTCTCTCTCTCCCTCCCTCCCTCCCTCCCTTGTGACTAATAGGATTCATGGTTATTTATCAGTTTTTCGGCATTCTTCTTTTCTTGTAGTGCATACCGAGCTTTATATATCATCAACTGGATTTATCGTTTCTTTACGGAAAACCATCATTTTCGTTGGATACGTAAGTTTTTATCTCTCTATTTGTATTATTTTCATTTTTTTCCACTCATTTTCTCAAGCTAACTTGACTTAATTTCCTATTGCAAACGCAGCTTGGTTATCGGGCTTGGTTCAAACTGCTCTTTATGCCGACTTCTTCTACTATTATATAAAGAGGTATGTTCCCTCATCTATACTCCTCCCCAGTCGCGGATCCAAGATTCGGAAAAGGAGTCAAAGAATATATAAAAAATATATTTTCGGGGGGTAAATCTATAAAAACGCATTTTTTTTTCAAATTCACAGTTATAATGGTAAAATTTTAATATCCACCCCACCCCCCGAACTCTAAAAAAAATACACTTGCAATTTTTTTGCCTAACAAAAAATGCCGTAGTTCGAAACTTACTCGCAAAAATCATGGTACTTTTGAAAAGGCTATTTTAGACTAAAATTGTTGCTTGAGGCCGCTTTTTCTACGCATTTTGAAAAATCGCTATCATAAACAACGAAGTGCCTTAGTTTTGCAAATAAGTTTTAAACAATCACATTTTTGTTAAAAAGGTGTTTAAAGTGCATTTTTGTTCAAAAGAACTCCTCAAATCCTTTACTGCTCCTCGTAAAGAAAAGATTTAAGTTGCAAGAAACCCCCAAAATTATAGCTTGAATTGCGAATACCTCCCTAATTTTTGCAAATAATTTCCATGTACGTATTCCCTAGTAACTGTCGGTTAAAAGGCTGAAACCTTTATAGTGGCACATTGGTAAATTTGCCAGCAATGAAAGTAGATCATTTTTTTTGTAATTTTTTTTATTTCAATTTTGTTGCAAAATTAACGGTCCATGGGGTATTTGCAACAATGTGAGTTTAGGGCGAGTCATGCAATTTAGTAAAACATTATGTTATAATTTATTATACGTTTTAGTACATAGTTGCTTCCCCAGAACATTTTTCTACTTACTTTCAGAGATCCAAACATGAATAGCATTTTGTTATTGCAGAAACATTTTCTTTCATTTCCAGAATAAAATGAAAGTTACTCAAATTGGGTTTGAACATCAATAGCTGCACTAGACAACTTGAATGGAAGCAAGTATATATATATATATATATATATATAGTCAGGCTCTTTTGAAGTCCTTAAATGCGGATCATTATTTTAAATAGTAAAAAAGTTATTATTATTATCAAATTGTAAAACAACAATAATAATAATAATAATATAGTCAGGCTCTTGTGAAGTCCTTAAATGAGGATCAATTTTCTTAAAATAGTAAGTACCCCGCAGTGACGGGAACCTCGTGCACCGGTTTGCCCTTTTTAGTAAAAAATAAATAAATTAGCTGATTATTTTTACGAGGTTACCAGTGTATCCATAAAATGTTTGGATACCCTATGAAAAAAATTCGACCCAAACTATTTTTATTTACTATTTAAAAAAATTGGTCAGCATACGTACGATTTTAAGTAGCTTACAAACTGACACGTATAGACCAATTTTTAAAAACTTAATAAAAAAATTATCGTGTGCTGTTTTTCTTACGAGTAATTCTAGGTCGACTCGGGATTTCAACTCATTTTGTACAACACACTGTCGTGTCGTGTCTGCATTGGTTCGTGTTTTGAATGATAATCAGTCAACCCCATACTCAAAACAATGGAGACACGACACGTCAGTGTATCGCACAAAATGAGTCTGAATCTTGAGTCGACTTACAACTACTATCTTTACATAATATCCATAGAATGTTTAGATACTCTTAAAAAAATTAACTCAATATTTTTATTTATATTTTTTTAAAAATGTGATAAAATAATATGGATTATTTGCTACCTTTTAAACTACATTACTATAATTTATATTTTTGAGAATTGACATTTTTGTAGAAAAAATTCTGATGTTTCGAGTCTTCATTAATAACTTATCTGTTTCTTTTTCAGCTGGAAGAACCACGAGAAGCTAAAGCTTCCAGCTTAAGATGGAGTTTTTTTTTTGTCGTCGTTTTACGATGGCAAAATGTTTACAGTACTTTGAATTGCTATACTCGCAAACAATAGAAAAGATGTTTATTGTTACCTTGAATTTCTAGAAACTTAAATATCTCTCTCTCTCTCTCTCTCTCTCTCTCTCTCTCTCTCACACACACACACACACACACACACAAACACACGGAGTTAGAATTTATGGTTTTGACCTTTGATCCACTTGGGCCCTATTTTAATGTGGAATTCACGTCTTTCGAGACAATTGCGAGTTGGAGAACGTTTTACTCTCCGAGTAGATTAGCATGATATACTCACATGTTCAAAACGATGAATTATCAAATGATAAATTATTGTGTAAAGTTGCCACTTGCAGAGCCGATTTTGAGGGAAGGCCAAGGAGGCGGCCGCCTCGGGCCCCTGATGTTCAATGCATTTAGGGGTCCCAATTTTTTTTACGTGTATATATATATTTATAGCGTCATTTTCTCCCAAAAAACAATTCATTGAAAATTTAGCGGATAAACATTTAAACTTGCTGCAACTCCCTAAAAATAAGTCGGCATCCTTTCGGTTAAAAAAAACTATAATTTATAAATTAATAAAAAAGTATCTGGTTAAATATGAGGCCTCCAATTTAAGAGTTCGCCTCGGGTCCCTAAAATCTCGTGACCGGTTTTGGCCACTTGTAACATGCAAATTTGGTGAAATGTATTTGGAAAAAAAATTGTCCTGACACAAGAAAAGTTGGTAGAAAATATACATTTAAAATGGCTTTACAGTTTCGAACCTTGGAGGTTTTCTAACTCTTTGTAAGAGGAAGGATTTATATGGTATGAGCTTTATTCTAAATCCCACGCATGCAGGCCACCACCTTCTTGGTTTGAGCCTTGGGCTTTAGCTTGGCTTGAAACATATCTTTTTTTTATCAAATTTGTTTGAACTTCTTTCTTACAACGCATGTATTGTTTTTTTAATATTTATATGGGCTAATCCCCTAGTTTCTATTTGACCTATTTCTATTATGGGTTGTCAAAGTAATTGTCAGAATTAAGGGGAAAATATGGGAAATGACCGTTCACCATTTCTTGTAACAAACTCTTTGTTAGTTATAACTGCAATTAGTTGTTTGTTAGTTAGTGATTACAGTTGTAATATGAATTAGAAAGATAGTTGTAGTAGTTTTTCTATAAATAGCTATTGAATTGTAATTGTTGATCATCGAATTGTTGTATAACAAATATGTTCTTTCTCATTCTATTCTTTTCTCATCTATTCTATTTTGTTCTGTTATCATCTAGTTCTTTTTCTTTCATTCCAATTATACACCCCAACTATTTACGTAATTGTCTAGGTCAGTGATGAATTATCAAGGCATGACAAATTGGTATCAGAGCCTCAATTCTGAATTGTGAAATAAGGAAATATGACAGAGATTAGGTGGCACGCATACGAAGAAAAGTTCACAGAGATTCAATAATGGCAGAAAGGTATGGAGGTGAAACTGGAACAGCTAAAAGGAGCTATGAAGGCCTTAGTCAACAACATGAACCTACTGTTTGAGAGACAATCCAAACCAAGCAATAAAGAACCTGAAAGGAATGTTCTTAATGCCAGGGGGCTATTGAAAACTCCACAAGGGAATTAAGAGAGTCCCATCATCATTGATCAAGAAAGAAAGAAAGGAGAAGCCCAACATCACCAAATTTCTCATCTCCACAAACAACTTAAGATTGACTGTCCAAAATTTCAAGGAGATGATCCAAAATGATGGATTCAAAAGGTATAATGGTATTTCATGCTAAATCCTCTTCCTGAAGACCATAAGGTTCTTTTTGTTGCCCTGCATTTGGAAGGAGAAGCAGCATCATGGTTTCAATCTGAGTTTTTCGATCCAAGATTTGTCAAATGGGATGATTTTGTAAACCAACTTTGTGGAAGATTTTCAGAGGAGGGTTATGAAGATGTTGTTGAAGAATTTAACTAGCTGCACCAACAAACCACAGTGGCTGCCTATCAAGAGAAATTTGAACTTCTCAAACCCATGGTGTTGTCAAGAAATCTAGGGTTAACAGAACCCTACTTTGTTTCCAGCTTCTTGAATGGACTCAATGACGAAATAAGGGTGCTAGTTAAAATGTTCTTACCGCAAACCCTAAACCATGCCATTTTACTTGTCAGACTTTAAGAAATAGCCTTAACCAAGAAAACTTACCCGAAAACTGCCACTACCATCTTCAATTTCACCAAGAACCAGTTTACCAATACAAATTCTACATTTGATAAATCTATAACCAAACCTAACCCAGCGTATAACAAACCCTACAACAAAAATAACCAGTATCCTCAAAATGTCAAAAAGATTTCTACTAGTGAAATGCACTTAAGAAGAGAGAAAGGGCAATGTTATTTTTATGAGGAACCATACTCGTATGGGCTAAAATGTAAAAAGATGAATATCCACTTGTTGATTATTGAAGATGAAGATGAAGTCCATGGTAGGAGTAACAATTGTTGTGAAGATGTGTTGGAAGTATCTGATTCATCCCGAATCATGCACACATATACCCTCTGTACTTATGCATTTTAGTCCCCTCAGGTACTATAATTTCTATAATTATGCTCGATAATCAAACAACCTCCGTTTTATATGCTAACATGTTATTTGAGTTATTATTGAGCTTTTGTAGGTGTTACGGTGCTTAATGTGAAGTTTGGGTGCATTCTGGTAAAGTTCCGTTGACATTCGCACGTTCAGGGGCAAATTAGTCATTTCACACTTTGGGATTTTTTCTCAAAGTCTTCACGAAAGTTGAAGCTCTCAGGCCAAGCTTCGCATGGTTGTGAACGATGTGCGAATCTGAGTCCAAACGAATATTGTACGGACCTTTGAGCGGAGGAAGAATTATAAGGGAATTATTAATTAAACACAAAACAATTTTATTGTTGACCCTTGTGTCCTTCTCCCCAAAATTGAAGCAAACAGATCTATTTTGCAAATGGCGATTTTAGCATGTCTTCGGGCAAACACGATTGGAAGCTCCGGTCTTGGTTTTAACAAAAATTGGAGTTCGGGTTAACCAATTGGTGCTTGGGCTTTGGTATGGCTGTTGTGGAGGTCCTTGGTCTCAGCCATGAAAGAGGAGCAGGTCTCGTGTGCTACTCAAAGTGAGGATTGGGTCTTGGGCTGCACAAAGAGAATCATAATCGATTTGGGTCTTGACTATGCTAATCAAATTCATTGATGGTCTTGGCCATAGCCATGGAGCTTAGTTGATTGCAAAGTTGTTGCAGAAGAAAACGTGGGCTAACTGTGACACCCCGCTTAGTTAAATACCAGGTGATCAGTCATTTATTAAATTAAATCAGAATATCCAGTTGGTTCATTCTTAGCATCACCGTCGAAAACTTTTTTTTATTAACTACTAACCACCTAGTAATTTAAAAAAAACGGATGTCAAAATTTTATCGTTTGAATTAACATGCAACCAATTAATTGATTAACTAAGCATTCACCATCCAATAAACAATCTCATAGGAATTAAAATGTCAGAGTGAAATAAACTGAGTCTGGAGTAAACATTCTCATTAAAATCCCAAATACAATAGTTTGAAATGAAATAAATCCCAACATGTGGAATATAAATAAATGACTGAAACTATTATCTCTAAATAAGAATGGGCGACATGCCCTGACTGATATAAATGACTCTGATTGAATCAAGGATAAATATGGAGGCGTCTAAGTGAAGTTATTTTAAACAGATGCAAGTGTCCTAGGAGAATCAAATGGATGGTTGACAAAATTGTTCTTTTATCCTCAAAGCTTAATTGTACATTCTGTCACGTTTATATGCAGGCCAATGGGGCAGCTGATTTTTTGTCTAAAAGAGGAAGTGATCAAAAGGTTTCTTTTTTCTCTCATCAGGTGGAATCTCTTCCAAAGGAGTTCAAAGGGCTTCTTAAGATAGATAGATTGAATATCCCATCTTTCAAATTTCTTTAGCATTTTTGTAAGGGCTCTAGCTTAAAGAACCTTATTTATTTTAGTTGATCTTGTAAGTTCTTTGGATTTCCATTGTTTTTCAATAAAATTTCATCATTAATATATATATAAAAAAAGAGGTCCTATAACATCCACAACAACTACAACACGCCAACTGATGGGAACTCTTATGCCTGATGTCCCTGTGGCTGGGCACCTAAAAGGTTTTTAGAAAGACAAAATTGATTTGGAAGAAAACGGGTCAGAGCCCAAGTTGAAAATAGTTTTAAAACAGCGAGTATTTAAATGCATAAATACTAGATAATTATATGCGTGTTAGTCACGTACTCTCACTTGAGATTCTCACATCTCAACTATTATGTAGGCCTAATGCATACTCTTAACTTATCTTAGTTACGCTATCCCAACTAACCAGTTTGAATCAAATCTCTGTGTATGATGACTACGTTAATGTGTCCACCCTTATTATCCAATAGCACGTTATCGCATTTCCAATATTTATTAATTAATTCAAGTATCTCTTTATTCGTTTAAGTTTCCACCTTCTTATCTTGTATTATATGTCATAACCTTTCTTATCTACTAAGCAACACATTAGAATAATCATAAGTTGTATATATATATATATACACACACATATTTCACTATCATAATATATATACAAATATGGCACCCCAAAAGGCTAAACCTACGGTGCGGGCATACTCTTCTATCAAATCCCGGTACATCACGTACATAAGGATTACAAATTCCGAATCACTCTGGAACCGTATTAACACAAATCACACATATTGGAGGCGAACGTAGTCCTAGGCCTTTGGGATACGCACATACCTACGCACCCAAAAGACCGTTCAATACCATTGTTCACATATATGGCAATCCAACCTAAGTCCTATTTTCTAAGGCATCAATCTATATCCCCCCAAAGGCTCATCAAGATAAGATTTTCTCCTTTCTGATACCTCGCCTGGTAGCAAGTATGGTAGGTATGCCATACACACAATAATCCATACAATAGGTATTTACACAACCTAAGTATCTATAAATTCAATATAGGTATACACACGTCCCATATTACAAGTCTCATATGTAGTATATTTATATTCCGATTATCCCACATATTAAAGGATTAAAGCTTTACTTCTCGTCGTATGCTCCCAAGTAATTCTCACCGCCCTAAGTGCATCCCTTATTCTACAAATAATATTAGTAGGTAACACATTATGCCCTACTAGTCTAAGTCACCATAACCCTCGAAATCCCGTTATTCGAATCATTCTCCAAATTAGGTATTTATCTTGATTTAACCTAATTAAATTAAATCCTTAGTTTCCCCTTATAAAACTTGGTCCAAAACCCAACCTAGGCCTACTGGTATTCCCATATATTCCTTAAATTAATTAGAGTTAAATCCCATAATCGAATCCCACACAATTCCTAAAGATTCTAATTAAAAAGGAGAAATTGGTCAAAAACTAGGCAGCCAGATCGGTTCGGCCGGGAGCCGGATCAGTTCGGCTCGCCCCTACAGGTCTTCGTCTTCAACCTTAGTCCGTTACAGGTTTACCCCATTTTTAACCTCTAAAACCTCCATAACTCATTCCCAAACTCCAAAATAAATATGCTAAACGTTATTCAAACTCATATCAATGATTTCTAACGTACAAGAATCATTTAAACATCAAGATTCATCAATTTATCACCTAAATTCCAATTAAATTCTCAAAAACCCTAGTTTATGATTTTTCTTCAAGAATATGTATAAAACTCCAATTTCTAAACATATAAATATTCAGAATATATTCAATTTTAACTTTCAGTATCAGTGATCCAATCCTAAACATGAATCCTACCCAAAATATGATTTAATCCATAAAATTATTCTCTACATGCGTGAGATTCAACTTTTAATCATATTCTACTAACATGGATATTTTATCTACTTGAATTTAAGCAAAAACAATACTTGCCTTACAACAGTAGGTTTGATCGTTTGATAACGAAAGGTATGGTTGCATTCTTCGTCTTCCGGTCTACGCTCCGGTTGTGTTGGTTGTGAAAGAGGTGTAACAATGGTGGTTTTTGGCTTGGAAATTTCTTCTCCTCCCTCCTCTAATGGCCTCCTAAGATTTTGTGTTTTATAACCCGAGATTGTCTAACCTTAGCAGCTGATATAGCCTTATGAAATTCGTAGGTTTAATTACTTTAAAAATTAAAATGACTAAAATACCCTATCGGGGTGTCAGTTTGGCCTAAAATTGCTCCGGGACCCAAACTAAACCTCCGGGTAGACTTTTTTGACTATCTCGACCCTTTCGAACACTGTTGCGCACTCAAAATGACCATAAGAATTATGTAAAAATAAATTACGTTTTATTCCATTAAATTGTGTCCCGGCATGACTAGCACGCGCGCCCCGACTTAATTACAATAACTGTCGTATTTTCCACTTGCGACTATTTTAATAAATTCATAATCACATATTACTTCACTCACTCAGTAATATTCAACATAATTCACATTAATAAATACTAACTCTCGTCGCGCTAGTAAATATCTAATTAAATCCGAATTAAATTTAAATTAATTTCCCATTATTTAAATCACTTAAACCCATAATTAAAATTATTAAAAATACGGGATATTATACTAACCTGCTGTGATCAGTCGACCGGCTGCCAACCCGCGATCAATCGGGTTTTGAGATTTTGCCTTTGTGCGTAACCAGTAGGCTTTTCCCTTCTCCGGTGGTCGATCGACCTTCATCCCCGGTTGACCGACCTTTATCCCCGATCGACCGGGCCCCTGTTTCCCTTGGTCGAGATTTCATTTTGTTATTACTTTCTCTTTTCTCATTTCCTTTCCCTTTTTTATTTATTCTTTTTTTCCCACTTACTATAAAAGCAAGCTTGGTTTTTTTTGTAGATATCCTATCTTTTATCTCTTTAGTTAGTTTTAGACTTAGGGTTAGAACTTTGGGGGTTTATTTGTGGACTCTCCTCCATTTTTGTGGGTAATACCCATTTAATGTAAGCCTCCTTTACTATTCATCTTATTCCCTCTCTTATTTATGCTTTGTCCTTTATTTTCATGCTTTATTAATTTATTCCATGCCTAGATAAATAGTTGTAGTTAATTTTATTCTTGTTGCCTTAATCAATTAGTTGCTTTTATTTATGCTTTTGATCATGTTTAGTGGCTAGTTTAATTTAGGTTGTGTTGGATTGAATTCACTTAGGGTTGATTTGGTTGCTTTGCTATGGTGATGGGTTTTCATGAGTTTATTTCGATTGGGTTGTCCTTGTTATTACGCCTAGGAGATTTGACGGGGTATATCACGTATGCTTCGTATTTACAACCTTGCGTGTGTAATTTCCAGGGTATTTGTTAATGCCAAAATCATAGTAGTCTTTTATGTGAATTTAGGGGTGTAACAACTCTTGATTTAATTAATTGACGATATGAGATTCAATCTTAATACCTTGTGAACCCGCGTAATCATTTTTACCAATTAAATCGGGGTGAGGGATATCTGTCACAACCTATAGTTTTTATTCCTTTTGTCAATCTAGTTTAAATACACATGCCTAGATTATCTTTTACTTTTTGTTAAAATCACTTTTTACACTTTTATTTTAGAATTATTAAATCAGTATAATTCTAGCAACTTGTCTCTGTGGATTTTCGATACCCGGACTGGACGTTACACTCCCTTAAAAGAGTGTAGTCATAGTTTAGGTTTTTGTATAGAGTTGGTGAGCTGAATATAACAAACGATCGGCTTCGGTGACACGACACCGCGACAAAACCCATCCAATCAGTATCCCAGGAAGGGACAACAATGAAACAAGAAGATGAAATGGGAATCTCATTACATGCCATGTCTGGATTACTATCACCGAAAACCATGATATTCAAAGGGTCTGCTAATGTTCGAAAGATAACCATTTTAATTGATACGGGAAGCTCCCATAATTTATAGATTCTATCATAGCCAAAATTATTGGTTGCTTAACCATACCTACCCCTAACATGGGTGTCACAGTTGATGATGGCAATATATATTTTTGCTATGTGCCCTAAATTCACTTGAGAAATGAAGGGACATGAGTTTCAAGCTGAGATTAGATTAATCAAGATGCAACATGGTGTTGGGTGTCCAGTGGATGATGGACATAGGTCCACTATGGTTGGATTTGAAGCAATTTAAGTTGTTTTTCAATGACTATTGAAAGAGTATAGAGTTATAAGGTTACAAAGGAGGAGTCCAATTGCTCATGATTAGTGCAAAATCGATGGAGAAACTCATCAAAAAAGAGCAAATCTATAATTGTTGGTTAGTTGTTCACTATGTCTACTGAGTAGATTGAGGTAAACACTCCACCTGAGTTAATTCCCTTGTTAGGCCATTATAAGACCATTTTTTATGAACCCAAAGGCTTATCCCTAAGTAGAACACATGATCACCATATATCGTTAAAAGAGGGCAGTGGACTTGTAAGCATAAGACCCTATAAATACCCTCATATTCAAAAAAATGAAATAGAGAAAATTGTCAAAGAATTGTTGGAATCTTGAGTGATAGGACCTTCATGTAGTCCATTCTCCTCCCCAGTTTTGTTGGTCAAGAAGAAAGATAATTCTTGGATATTATGTGTTGATTATAGAGGGTTGAATGAAGCAACTATAAAGAAAAAAATTCCATATTCCTGTAATTAAGGAATTGTTGGATGAATTGCATGGGGCTAAAGTGTTTTTCCAAGCTAGATTTGAGATCTGGTTATCTCCAAATCAGGTTACATGAGCCAGATATACATAAAACAACATTTAAAACTTATGAGGGCCATTATTAATTTTTATCCATGTCATTTGGCTTTACAAATGCTCCAGCCTCGTTCCAAGCATTGATGAGTAGTGTGTTTAATAACTATTTGAGGAAGCTTATCCTTGTGTTTTTTTATGATATTTTAATCTACAGTTCCTTTATAGAAGTGCATATCAAGCACATAGATATTGCTTTGTCATTACTCAAACAACACCAATTGTATGCAAAGATGTCAAAATATTCATTTGGGCAAGATTAGTTGGAATATTTGGGGAACATTATTTCTAAAGAATGGGTTTCAGCTGACACTAGAAGGTGGAAGCTATGGAGAACTAGCCTTTGCCTTCAAACATCAAGGCTTTAAGGGGTTTCCTTAGACTCCTATGGTATTATAGGAAATTTGTGAGAGTTTATGGCTTGATCAGCAGGCCCCTTACACAGATGCTAAGAAGAGGACAATTTAAGTGGGCATTATAAACCAAGTAAGCATTTCAACAACTTAAAATGGCAATAACAATGGCTCCAGTGTTAGCACTGCCAGATTTTAATAAAAAAATTATAGTGGAGATCGATATAGTAATGATGGGATTGTATCCGTGTTGATGCAAGAGAGTAAACCAATAGCTTACCTAAGCAAAGTCCTACCTCCTCAAAAGAAAGGCTTGTCAACATATAAGAAAGAGCTTTGGGCCATAATTTTCTCAATTGATAACTGGAGACCTTACCTCTATGGACATCAATTCATTATTAAGACAGATCATCAGAGCCTTAAATATTTGTTAGAGAAAAGAGTATCTACCATGTTGCAGCAAAAATGGTTGACCAAATTATTGGGGTTCAATTATGAAATTTCATACAGGCAAGGCAAGGAGAATAAAGCAGTTTATGCTTTGTCCAGAGTTCATGAAGATACAAATACCACCGGAGGACAATGTCATAGCATATCCACAGTGCAATCATTGTGGTTGGAAGAGGTGTTTTACAGCATGGAAAGAGATGAATTAGCGCATCAAGTATTGCCACAAGTTACCAGTAATGCAATCCTACTTCCCAATTATTCACATTCTAATGGCATACTAAGATATGTTGGAAAATTGTACATAGGAGTGGATGGGGAAGTGAGGCATAAGATTTTGGTGGAATTGCATTCCTCTAGCATTGGGGGACACTCTGGGGTAAAGGCTACTAATAAGAGAACATAAAATTTCTTCTATTGACCAACACTGAAACAATATGTGAATGCTTATGTGTTTACTTGTGGTGTATGCTAGAGGAGAAAAGGGGGAAATATATCTTATCCTGGGTTATTGCAGCCTCTTCCTATTCCAAATTTTCCATGGACAGACGTATCGATGGACTTTATAGAGGGATTGCCTCTCTCTGAGGGTAAAAACTCTATTTTGGTGGTGATGGATAGGTTCACTAAGTATGGAAATTTCTTGCCCATAACACATCCTTTTAATTCTAAACAAGTGGCTAAGAAGTTCTTTGATGAAATTCACAGGCATTATGGTCTTCCCATTACCATTGTCTCTAATAAAGACACTATTTTTCTAAGTAAATATTGGACTCATTTGTTTGAAATGATAGGAAACAAACTACATCATTCATCTGCTTACCATCCACAGACTGATGGATAAACCAAAAGATTAAATTAGTTCTTGGAAAACTACCTTTGATGCGTGACTAGTGATAGACCCAAGAATTGGCATAAGTGGATTTCTATGGAAGAATGGTAGTACAATAGTTTTTACCAAACCTCTATCAAAACTACTCCTTTTGAGGCCCTCTATGGCTATACCCCTCCTTTGCTAGCTATTCTTCAATAACCATCCAATACAAATGAAGACTTGCATAGATTCATTGCAGAAAAGAGAAGCACTATACGGATACTAAAGGCATACTTGTAGCAAGCACAAGAGATGATGAAAATGTATACTAATAAAAAGAGGAGTGAAAGGTCATTTGAATTGGGGGATTGGGTTTACCTGCGCATGAAGCCATAGAGGCAGATCACTAGATCTATGAGGCGTAATCTCAAACTCTCAGCCAAGTATAATGGCCCATACCAAATTATACTAAAAATTGAAAAAGTTGCATATCGATGAGAATTATCACCTACTGCTATGGTCCATCCCATCTTTCTTTTATCAATATTAAAGAAGAAGTTAGGCGAAGGAGCTGTATCTACTACTGATCTTCCTCGTGTCAATCATCAAGGAAAATCTGTCCTCGAGCCCATAACTATATTGGACAGGAGGGTCATTCGTCGTGGAAAAATACTTGTGGTTCGATTGCTAAAACATTGCTTCAATTGTTTTGGTACAAACACCACTTGGGAAGATTATGACAAGATCATGACACAATTTCCTAATTTACATCCTTGAGGTTAAGGATTAATTTAAGAGGAGGCATTTGTCATAATTAAGGGGAAAATATGGAAAATGACCGTTCACCGTTTCTTGTAAAAAACTGTTTGTTAATTATTACGGCAATTAGTTGTTTATTATTAGTGATTCCAGTTGTAATCTGAATTAGAAAGATAATTGTAGTAGTTTTTTTCGATAAATATCTATTGAATTATAATTGTTGATCATCGAATTAATGAATAACAAATATTTTCTTTCTCATTCTATTCTTTTCTCATCTATTATGTTCTGTCATGTTCTCATATAATTCTTTTTCTTCCATTCTAATTATACACCCAAACTGTTTGCATAATTGCCTAAGTCAGTCTTGAATTACCAAGGCATGCCAATAATTAATAAACATTTTGTAACCGTTGTGTTTGTTCATAACAACCCTTTAGAAGCCTACACATGCATATCATGTTTGTTTTGATAGTAACAAAAATTTAGGTGTATATCATCTTTTGTACTTACTAAAAATGGGTTGTGTGAGGGTAAAATATTTCTTGAGCGATGTACTCCTTAATATGAATGTGATGCCATATTATTAATGATAAAAGGTATTTTTAACATACCCCCCGAGATAATGACATATTTTGTTTTAATTTAGGTCTCTATCCATCTCCATCTCCATCTCTCTCCTCCCAACCCTTTCCGTCCCGCCTTAATTTATTTTTACTCAAAAACCCACCTCGTTAAAGAAGCTTGCAAGGTATTTGATGAAATTCCTCATAGAGATGAAGTTTGTTTTTCTTCTATAATTGAGGGTCTAGCCCAAAATTCACGACTCATTTCTATGTTGGCTTAACTTGCTAACATGAGAGGATGTGATTTTGGTCAACTATGTATAGTGCGTCTGCAGCGTTAGGCGCTGCTGAGCTGGCTGCTTTGGAACAGTGTAGGATAATACATGGGCATGTTGTGTTGTTGGGTTGGATTGGAATGTGATTGTGGGGACTACTTTGGTTGATGGGTATGGGAAATATGATGGGTAGGGTGAAGTGGTCATGAGGGGGGGGGGGGGGGGGGGGGTATTTTAAGGGTTGGTTTTGGTTCGGGAAGGGGGGGGGGGGATTTTAAGGGTTGGTTTTGGTTCGGGAAGAAGAGGGTATTTTTGTCCAAAAAAATATAGGGGTGAGTCAAAACACAAATTATTGAGGGCTTTTAATGGAAAAATAATGGTGTTAAATGCTAGGGGTTTATGTCTAATTTTTCAATTTTGAGGGAGTTAAATCAAAATATGGTATTGTATTGGGGGGTTGAGTAAAAAAAGTCCTAAAAATATATATAATCTTCTTATTTGTTTGAGTTGTGTGATGTTTGACATAGTGAATTAGGTCATTTTAATTATGATACATTGCATAAAACAATTAACTTATTTTATACTTAGTGTTGATTCATATCATAGGTGTAAAATGTGTAGAATCTAAATTGACGAGAACCACTTTTAGTATAAGAAAAAAGCTACAATCCTCTAGACCTAATTCATACTAACATATGTGAGAGTGTGTGGTTCTTGACACTAACTACCGAATTAATCATTTTTAATTAAAACGATATATTTTTCTTTAATCCAAATTCGGGTAAAATCTTATCCTAACATTTAAGTGATAAAATTTGATTTAAAAAATTGATATATAGGTAACATTTTTTCATTAAGAATATAAAGAAATCAAAATGGGGAATCATAAATCATACACTTGAGGCGATGATTTATATGAGGGGAATTACACAATAGGGAAAAATCTCGGGCCAAATAGACACCATTCACGGGTTTAGTAAAGTATTATAGGAACGGGGAAATGATTTACAAACTTGAACCTATTATATACCCAATAATGCACAACATCTACAACCAACCTTTTCCATCTTGTGGTAACAAGGGCAAGCACGAATCGCTTTTCAATCAGTCACCACATCGAGGGTCTCAACCTTGTTGATAATGTCACATTTGGACCTTTCAACAAATCTCCTTTTAAAATTGAAGATGAAATTTGCTCCAAGTATCGAAACCAAGAGAAGATGAGGTCTAACACCTATAATATGTGAGGATATACTATTAGTTGATGGTGTGGAAATTGTTTGGGCTAACTCAAAAATCTCACAAAATATTTTCAAGCTTGAAAGAAGACCATATTTAAAAGCAACATATTTTGGAAAATAGTTTTGTCAATACTAAATTGAGTCTGACTTTCTATATTTAAGAATAAATAAATAAAACTTGAGGAACACAAAGAGGAAGGAGTAATCTTTTCTTCTTAAAATCTCAAAATATTTTCTCTCAATATATTTCTCTTGTCCACTTTTCTCTAATGGAGCATTGAACAACCCTTAAGTTTTATATCCAAGATTAAGTGGCAAGTGGATGTTAAAACTCAAGGGTTTCTCAACCAAATGTCAAGAAATAATCTATTTTGGCTACCCAACTTTGATTGTGTCTGTAAGGACAAATTTCCAATATAGTTAATTTGTATGTATTTTGGCTTAATTCCATTTGGATAAAACTGTTTGAGTCATACATTAGGACTTGATATGTTTATCTTTCAAGCTTATGATGTGTGACTAAAGACCGTAGCGGCCCCGTAAGCGACTTCATCATTATGTCATGTTTCGTGTTAGGTTTTGTCTTCAATATAAGAGGGATCTCAATGAGGTATGGATGCTGTTGATGTAAAAAATTAGATCTCTCTAATTATTCAATCACAGATAAATAAATAAGACAGAGTGTTTAAAGTGGTTCAGCCTTATTAGAATGGCCTACGTCCACTGTTTTGGTATTGTTGTTTGTATGGGAATTCTCGATTACAAGTTATCTCAAGAAATTCCGGTCTGGATTCAGGTCCCCCCTACAATGAGGATTGTACAATGTATTTATAGCCCTGAGGCTATAATGTGAAAGGGTAATACATTAAATGATATACATATGAAAGGGTAATACATTTAATGCCCTTTTTACGTGTGCGTCCAAATGATAAGCATTTAATGTGCAATTAAACTGTGGGTATCCTGCTTCGAGGTGCAGCTCGGACCGCCTGAGTTGCTCGGACCGCTTGAGCTTCTCGATGCTAAAGAGTTCCTCGGAGAGGTATGTTACTCGGAGTGTATGAGTTCCTCGGAGTAACATGGTTCCTCGGAGCATGTGATCATCTCGGAAGTGCTTGTTGTTAGCCACGTGTCTTCATATGATTGGTCCATGTCAGCAGATTAAATTTGGTATCAACAGAAGCCCCCAATGTTTCATAGTTCGAAACTTGAGGAGTATGGAACATTCTTTCTCGGAATATGGTAGCTTTAAATAGTCTTCCTGATTTTGAGGAGCGTTTCCCTTGTATTTATTTCTCCTTCCCAATTCGTAGAATCATACTTTTTTGGACCTTTCTGCGTGCTTCGATTCCCGTGTCACTTTTCGTCTTTTTAGACGCTGCTGCCCGCTCTGATTCCCGTGCCACTTTTCATCTTTTTAGCCGCCGGTAACGTAATCATCCTTTTTTTTGTAATCATTACTTCACCATTTCCCAAAGCAAGGTATTTAAACTTAACAGACACTCCCATCGTCTTCTACCTTTCAAATTTTTATCTTCGAGTTTTACGTCGTCTCTTCCTACTCTCTTGTGCGTTCATCTTTTCCGTCGTTCGTTGTCAGCAGATCCATTCTTTTCCTGTAAGATCTTCTTCCTTCTTCTTCACTTCTTTATTCACCATGGTTTACCCTGTTGAGTCTTTTGAGAAGTTTCGTTCTGATTTCTCCATTCCCTCATGGGTTGTTTTGGAAGAGCTTTCGGAGCCTTCTAATTACTTCCATTTGGCCGAGGGACATTGGTTTCCCAATCTTTTTTTTGCTGAGTGTGGATTTTCTTTTCCACCAAATCCCTTGTGTCTGGAATTCTGTCAGTACTTGACGTTGTTCCTGCACGAATAGCCCCAAACACATGGAGAATAGTTAATGGGGTGCATAGGTTAAATCAAATTAATGGAATTCGAATAGGAATTCCATAAATCATGTACTGCTATAGATGGGCAGTTAACGATAATATTTTTTATTTAAAAACTAGATTTTTAAATAGAGCCTTAGTAGTCAATCTCCCTGATGCCAATAGGGATTATTTTGAACACGGGGTTGTCATAAAAAATTGGCAACACCCTCCATTAGCTGGAGATGAGGTTTACCAGGGTCCCAGATGCCCTCCTTATGGCAATGGGATAGGTTATTTTTATTTTATTTTATTTATTTTGAAATCATGTTTCTTTTGTGTTTGATAAAATGTGCCATTGATAACAATGTTTATTTATTTGCAGTTGATAGCAAAAGAAAGTGCCCAAAAGAAGCAGATGTCAATATAAGGAATTTGAAACTTATCTGGAGTCTGCATCAAAGTGTTACCGACGAGCATATTAGGTCGGCTTCGTATCTGCTCCAGTACAAGAGCTACACCACTTCTTTCACTGCTCGTCCAGTGATAAGTGAATCAGAGCCAGTACCAGCTTCCACCAGCTCATCGCCTGAATCTCATATACCTTTAAGTGAAAGGATGAAGAAGAGAAGACCTCCTACCCTGTTTGAGAAAACTGCCTCCGGTTCTGGGGAGGTAAAAAGGAGTAGGATTGATGTCCCAAGGGAGGGGACAAAGAAGACTGATGCAGCTCCTCCAGTTGCTCCTGTTAAAGTTGCCGAGAAGCCCGCAGTGGCTCCGAGCAGGTCTGCTGCTCCTAGAGAGGTGATTGTGATATCACCGACTAAGGGTTCTTCCTTGGTTGAATCCGTTCCTGTTCCCCCGAGGAGGCTGAAGAAAAGGTCCTCGGTCAATTTGGCTGATACCGTCACTCAGCCCCAGTTGCTGGAACTGGGGTTCCAACTTTTATTCCTCCGAGCTCTACCATGACCTCGGTAAAGTCCTGGATCATTCCCGAGGTCCAAGGTACTGAAGAAAACCTTACTCGGGATATGGTCACCTCGCTAGCTGCTCGTCACCTTTCTTCTGTAAGTCTCTTTACTTTGAATTTTTCATATTTCCTTTGTCATTTCTGTTTCTAATTTGCTTTATTTTTCTGTTCACAGTTGACGAGCTGTTTCAATATAATCCTGAAGAAGGATGAAGCGATTAAGGCTTCTTGCTCCTCGTCCAGTGTGGAGGGAGCTCTAGAAGAAGCTACCAAGTCTCTGGAAGATTCTCGCCAGAAATATGTTGATGACTAAGCTGTCTGGGAGAAGAAGCTTGCCTCATCCGAGTAAGAAAAAGCTCGGGCTGTTGATGCCTCCAAAGAGTTGGAGAAGAGAATAAATGCCTCAGAGAAGGAAAATAAGGAGCTTGAAGAAAAGCTAAAAACTGCAGGAGAATTTAAAGATAAACTCAAGGCTGCCGAGGAGGAGTTGGCTCAACTTCGGGAAGTAGGTCGGCAGAAGGAGGAAGCTGAGCAAAAACTAAAAGCTGTTGATGACTTGCTGTCCGAAAAGCTTGCCTTGGAGAAGACCAAGAGGAAGATGGCTGTGAAGAAGTCCTTCAGCTCTGGCTGGGACAAGGGGTGGAACAAGGGGTTGGCTGCCATGGTGTCGTAAGTGGACTATGGCAGTCTCAAATATTTTAGGGATGGATGGGTTGCTGCCCTTCAGGAGATGAAGGTCGACGAATCTTCCGAGCTCTTCCAAAGACATATCCCTGGTCCCCCTCCAACTCCAGAAGAGTTAGAAGAGGATGAAGCTACCTCTGAAGAGTCTTCGATGGTGATGGGAGATCATGCCCTAGCCATCTAGCCTGCTGTCGAGGAAAATCAACAAATCGTTTCTTCCTCCGAGCAACTGCCTATTCTCCCCGAGCAACTATCCCTTCCCTCCGAGAAACCTACCTCTTCATCCCAACTTCCCGAGAAGGTTTTGGGAGATAAGGAAAAGGTGTAGTGTTGTTCGGGTTTCTCTTTATTTTGTTTCTCTTTATCAAATGTAACCCAGAAGATGTTACTCTAAACTATGATCTAATAAAACTTGAACTTTTTTGCATACAGTTGTCTATCTTTCATTCATACTCTACTTATTCTTCTTATTGATGATTGCTCTTCTTTCTCTGTTAGTTTCTGGCCAGGATGGAACTGCTATCTACCCATGATACAAAGTTACTGCGACAATGTAATGAATACTTCAAGGCTGGTCACACAGACCTGAGTGCTGCACAAGTTGTCGACATCCTTGGTCAGGAAGCTTCAGAACAGGCAGTAGAAGCATATCAATATCTGAAGTGTCTGCTTGATAGGGCTGTAGCCAATAACGTTGCCTATTATGAAATGATTGAGGATCTTCAAGGCACCCTCGAAGAACTTCAGCTTCAATACAAAGAATCCACTGCGTTGTTGCATGAGGGGTACGAGAAGAAGTACCAGTTGATCATTACTGACAAGGGCTACAAGAAGCTTTTTTCTGGGTACAATGTAAGGGAGAGAACCTTGAGAGGTGAGGTCAAAGAATGCAGACAGATTGTTGAGTTGCTGGAAAAGGAAAACAACAACCTGCAAAAGGAACTGTCACAACTGAAGTCTGCAGCTTCCACTTCTAGTGCCTTGATCCCAGTGACTGACGAGGGATTTTCGTTCTTAGAGGTTGAGAACGCCAAGTTGA
This sequence comes from Sambucus nigra, assembly GCA_949130495.1. Lineage (NCBI taxonomy): Eukaryota > Viridiplantae > Streptophyta > Magnoliopsida > Dipsacales > Adoxaceae > Sambucus > Sambucus nigra. The sequence continues at coordinate 397,805,556 of OX422224.1, forward strand.
GGGAAGAGTTGGACACCTTGAAGAGGTCGGGCCCTTCCACATCTTCTCGGGGATGAGCAAGAGCTCCTCGGGGACGAGCAAGAGCAGCTCGGGTTCTTGTCGGGGAACAGAGGACTCAGTCTGCCTTAGAGAACCAGGCTTTCCAATTAATGGTGAAGAACCAGGCGTTGTCTGATATGTCAAAGAAGATTAGGGACCTGGAAAAACAGCTTTCTGCGCAGAAGTCAGTCTTGGAGAATAAGGAGCTTTTCATCAAGAATCTCCACAAGCAGCTAGAAAGATTAACATATTAATTCCACAAACAGCCCAGGGAGTTCTGTATGGCTGGATACAATGAAGCGCTATACCACTTGGACGATCGTATCCAGAATGCCAACAGTGAGGGCTATAAGCAAGGCTGGTTGAATGCCTTAGGTGTGTTGAAGCTCGAACAAGGTCATTATCTGTGGGACTACCATGATCCCGGGTTGCTCGACTTGCCTGTGCCACCCTAAAATTTGGACATGGATTGGATCCCTGCTCGGGCCATTCCTCGGAGCTTAATTTCAAAGTATCTCGGTGACTACAATTTACATTCTCAAATCGAGGTATCTCGTCCCGAGCATCTCTTAGATCGACCATCCGTGATGAATGTCAGGATGTTGAAGGATCTCAACTTCATCAATTCTCCTCTGTCTTTAAAAGATCCGCCTGCTGGCGAGGAAACTGTGTCAAAAGCAGAGGGGAAGAGACCAGTAGAATAGGAATTTTTGATGTAATAGTTAGTATACATGTCAATGTGACTGTAATTTCATTATCAATGTAATTTATTTTGAATTCAATGAAAGACTTTCATTTTTTTTTGCAAATCTTGATTGCTATTGTCTTGTAATTATCAAACACTTTATATTTATGCATATCTGTTAAAAAGATAACAATATTGTGTTGTTTGTCGACCAACTCAGTAATAATTAAAAAGTTTCAAGTTTCAATAATATTGCTCGTTCACTTAATGATAAAGTCACGAGTATAAAAAATGTTTAAAATTTTTCCAACCAACCAAGGTCGTTAAATTATGCTTGTCGACCAACTACAATTAGTGGGTTTTTATCCCCGACCAGCCATGGTTGGTAGACTTTTCTCTTAAATGTTTCCGACCAACCAAGGTAGGTAAATTTTCTTTGTCGACCAACTACAGTTGGTGGGTTTTTATCCCCGACTAGCCATAGTTAGCAACTTTTGCACTTTCTGGAATAATCTTACCTCCCGACCAACATAAGTTGGTATTTGCGAGAATATTTTGTTTCCTAGCCAAACAGGTTGGCATTTTTAGGAATATTTTGTTTCCTAACCAAACAGTATGGTATTTTTAGGAATATTTTGTTTCCTAGCCAAACAGGTTGGCATTTTTAGGAATATTTCGTTTCCTAGCCAAACAGGTTGGCATTTTTAGGAATATTTCGTTTCCTAACCAACCGAAGTTGGCATTTTTAGGAATATTGTGTTTCCTAACCAACCGAGGTTGGCATTTTTAGGAATATTTTGTTTCCTAACCAACCGAGGTTGGCATTTTTAGGAATATTTGGTTTCCTAACCAACCGAAGTTGGCATTTTTAGGAATATTTTGCTGAGCAGTCTGGAGCTTTGCCGAGTAGTGTGTAACACTAGTATTCCCCGAAAAATTCTTAATAAAAGGAGAGACTTTAGCAGAATATCTTCATTTTATTCATACTGATGGAACTGTGTTACATATACATCACTGATAATACTTGCGTAGGTGCTTTGCGTTCCATGCATTCTTGAACTCCTCCCCTTCTAGAGTTGCTATTCGATAAGTTCCTGGTCGAACAACTTCTGTAACTCGGTATGGTCCATGCCAATTTGCTTCCAGCTTGTTGTGCTTTTGAATTACTTTCTTCAGCACATAGTCTCCTTCTTTCAGGTCGCACTTCTTCACCCTTTTATTGTAAAACAAAGCTGTTCGTTGCTGGTAAGCAGCATTTCTAATGGCTGCTTCTTCTCTAACTTCCTCGAGCATGTCTAAATCCAGTCTTCTCATTAAGTCGCTGACAGGGGAATTAAAATTCATTACCCTGTGTGTTGGAAGGCCCAACTCGACAGGTATAACAGCTTCAGTTCCAAACGCCAGCATATATGGTGTTTCTCCAGTTGCTACTCGGGGAGTAGTTCGGTAAGCCCAGAGTACTATTTGTATCTCGTTGATCCAATTCGATTTTGCATCATCCAGTCTTTTCTTCAAGCCATTCAATAGCGTTCTATTTGTCACTTCAGTTTGTACATTCCTTTGAGGATGGCCTGGTGCTGAGTGGACCTTCAAAATGTTTGACTGATGACAATAGGCGGCAAACTCCTCGTTATCAAATTGTGTTCCATGGTCTGTGATGAAGGCATGAGGTAGACCATATCGACAAATGATGTTCTTCCAAACAAATTGGTACACCTTCTCGTACGTCATGTCAATGAGTGGCTCAGCTTCTACCCACTTAGTAAAATAATCTACTGCGACGACGAGGTATTTGAATCTTCCTCGGGTCGTTGGCAGTGGCCCGACCAGATCTACTCCCCACATGGAAAATGGCCAAGGGGAAGTGATGGGTATGAATAATGCTTGTGGAGTTCTTCGGATGGAGGAAAAGCACTGGCACTTGTCACATTTCTTGGCATAGGCTATACAATCAGCTCTCATCGTTGGCCAGTAGTACCCCTGCGTCATCATCCTTTGCAAAAGCGTCCGACCTGCTACATGGGCTCCACAAGACCCTTCATGGACCTCTTCAATTAATTCTTTCACCTCGGAGGGGTGTACACATCTCTGCAAACCTGCCATAATTCCTCGTCTATATAAAACACCATTAGTTAATACATACCAAGCAACTTTAAACTTCAATTTTTTGGCAGCGAGCTTGTCAATTGGCAATTCTCCCTCCTCGATATACGCCCTAATGGAATCCATCCAAGATGGTCCTAAATCAAGGGTGATAAAGTTCATTGTCAGATCTTCATCTATGGTTCGACCAGCTAACACTTCAATTGGGATTGTTCGTCGTAGCTCGGTGCGAGTAGATGATGCTAGTCGAGCTAGGGCGTCTGCTCTCGTATTCTCCGTTCTCGGTATTCTGATCAGCTGAATAGCGGCAAATTCTGACACCAGTTCCTTTGCCTTTGCATGATATCTGATCATTAATTCTCCTTTGACTGCATATACTCCCAACATTTGATTTACAATCAATTGAGAATCACTGAAGACAATAACCTGTTGCGCCTTCATAATTTTTTCCAAACTAAGTCCTGCAATCATGGCCTCATACTCAGCCTCATTGTTGGAAGCTTTGAATTGGAAACGTTGGGCGTATTCCATGTCGACCTCGTCCGGAGTGTTCAAAACTATCCCCGCGCCACATCCTGTAGTACAAGATGAGCCATCTACATATAGCCTCCATATAGGTAACTCGTCTTCGATCTTCTGATCAGTCAGAGTTCCTCGGTGAAATATTTGCTGCTTCCTTTCCTCCTCGGATTTTTCTTGCTCTTCGTCGATCATCTCTTCTTGCCCTTTTACCAACCGGAGTTGGTCTGATCTTGAATTCAATGATCCTGTAACATCCACTTGCCCTTTTACCAACCGGAGTTGGTCTGAGCTAGTGTTTGTTGATCCTGTAACATCCACAGGTTGATCAGCGAGCAACTCTTGTTCCTCGTCTGGAGTCCTCACAACTATCTCTGTGTCACATCCTGCAACATCCACACGCTCTTTTACCAATCGGAATTGGTCTGAGCTTATTTTTGTTGATCCTGTAACATCCACAGGTTGATCAACGAGCAGCTTTAGCTCCTCGGCGGTATCAGGATAGGTGAACTCCGCTATAAAATCTGCTACAGCCTGCCCTTTGAATGATGATCTGGGTTCATAAACTATATCGTATTCACTGAGCTCTATTGCCCAGTACATCAATCTCCCTGATTTTTCTGACTTATGAAGGGCTTATCTCAACGGCATATCAGTATATACTACTATGGTATGAGCCTGGAAGTATGGCCTCATTCTTCTACTCGCCTCAATCAGCGCCAGTGCCAATTTTTCCAGCCTTGGATATCTGATCTCTGCTCCTCGGAAGGCCTTACTTGTATAGTAAATTGGCTTTTGTATTCCATTCTCCACTCTGATCAACGCCGAGCTAACTGCATTCTCTGACAGTGCAAGGTACAAATACAATTTTTCTCCCATCACTGGCCTGGACAACAATGGAGGTGCTCCCAAGTATTTCTTCAAGTCTTGAAAAGACTTCTCGCATTCATTATTCCACTCAAATGTCTTTCTGAGTGTCTTGAAGAATGGGAGACATCTATTAGTTGCTCGTGACACAAATCTGTTAAGTGCTGCTACTCATCCTGTGAGACTCTGTACTTCCTTCTTTGTCGTTGGAGATTGCAGCCTTAATAGAGCTTTGATCTTTTCAGGATTTGCTTCAATGCCTCGTTGATTGACAATATACCCGAGGAACATGCCTTCTCGTACTCCAAATATGCACTTCATCGGGTTCAGCTTCATTTGATATTTATCTAGTTGATCAAAAGTCTGACTTAAGTCAACTAGATGATCGGCAGCTTTCTTGCTTTTTGTCAGCATATCGTCAACATAGACTTCCATATTGTCACTGATTTGTTCAGCAAAGACTTTGTTCATCAGCCGCTGATATGTCGCACCTGCATTTTTCAAACCAAAAGGCATAACATTATAACAATAAGTTCCCCTAGGGGTAATGAAAGAAGTACTCTCCCTGTCTTCAGGTTTCATTTTAATTTGATTGTAGCCAGAATAAGCATCCATGAATCTTAGCAACTCGTGTCCCGAGGTAGCATCCACCAGTTGATCAATTCGGGGCAATGGAAAGTGATCCTTTGGGCATGCTTTGTTGAGGTCGGTGAAGTCTACACACATCCTCCACTTGTTGTTCTTTTTCTTTACCATCACCACATTAGCTAACCAATCTGGATATTTAACATCTTCAATGAAACAAGCTTTCTGGAGCTTCTCGACTTCCTCCTGTATAGCTTGATTCTTCTCGGGACTGAATACTCTTCTTCTCTGCTTCACAGGATTGATCTCTTTATTCACATTGAGCTCGTGACATAAGAAGTTTGGGTCTATCCCAGGCATATCTTCATGACTCCACGCAAAAGTTTATCTTCTGCTTCTAAGGAAAGTTATCAATTCCTGTTTTAATGAGGCTTCCAACGATGAACCTATTTGAGTAGTTCGCTCAGGGTGCTCGTCGTCCAGAATGATGTTTTCAGTAGTTTCCACCACTTGACCCTTCACGAGTTGCGACTCATCTCGAGGATCCAGTGTTTCAATTTCTGCACCTTCATCCACTTGATAAGTAGTGGTCTTTTTCTTTGATTCTTCCAGTTCTTCTTGCTCGACGGATGAATAATAGCATTCCCGAGCTACTTTCTAATCACCTTTCACAACTCCCACTCCAAAGTTTGTTGGAAATTTTAGGCATTGATGCACTGTAGATGGTACAACCTTGAACTTCTTCAATCCTACTCTTCCCATGATGATATTGTACGATGATTGGACATTCTTATCCATCACGAAGAAACGTATTCTTTCTGTCCGACAAGCAGTCCACGTACCAATGAATATATCCAACTTGATCGTCCCAAGTGGAAATACTTTCTCGCCAGCAAAACCGATGAGTGGTCTGTGATAAGGCTCCAGTTGAGATAGCTTTAGATTTAAACTATCGAAACACGAGTAGAACATGATGTCTGCCGAGCTACCATTATCGACCAGTACTCTTGAAATCATGACCTCCTTTATTCTCATTTTGATCACCAACGGGTCATCATAAGGATATAAAACACCTGCAAGGTCATTTTTTGAAAAATCGATAACCAATTTCTCCTTGTTCACCTTTCTCGGGCGATCTTCCTCAGCTAGATTTATTCGCTGAATGTACGAGCAATCTTGGGCCTCACCGAGGTAAGCTTTTCTTTCTGCAGTAAAGTCTCCTCTTCCCGCATCTCCTCCTGTAATAACATTACAATCAAATGACCCAAAGCGTATTGAAAATACCTCTCGTTCTGGCTGCCTTGGTTTCTTGGGAAGATCGGGGTCATCCTATGGATCAACTTCAAGGTTTCTCTTCTTGTTCTCCTCTGCTCGATGAGGAGATCTAGACCTCTCTCTAGTTCGGTCGTTGTTTCTTCTTTCGCCTCCCCGATCAACATACTTTTCTAGCTTTCCTCGTCGGATGAGTGTTTCAATCTCATTCTGAAGAGCTATGCAATTTTTGGTCATTTGGCCATGATCCTTGTGGAACTCACAATATTTTTCCCTATTCCTCGTGTCAGGATCTGCCTTCATTTTCTTTGGCCAGTTTAACTCCTCGCTGTTCTTAATTTCTTCCAGGACGTGGTTGATGTTTGCCTTCAAAGGTGTGTACTTATCAAATTTCCTCAAGACCTCCCATGACGACCTATTTTTGGATTGTTTGTCACCACCATTGTTCTTATGTTCGTTCTTCTTAACTTTATCACCTTCCACCTTGGTTTCTTTGGCGTCCATATTCTTCTTCGCAGACATAGCCTCCTCGGCATTCATAATCTTGGACGCTTTTCCCATCAGGTCCGACATGGTTTGAGGTGGATCTTTGGCCAAAGTGTAGTACAACTTGTTTGGCAGTAGTCCACTCATCAACGCGGTAATCGCTGTCTTCTCCTCATAATCAATGACTTCGAGTTTCTCGTTATTAAAACGAGTTATATAATCTCTGGTACTCTCACCAGTTTTTTGTCTAACACTTAACAAATGTGCTACTCGTTTAACTGGCTTTGCTCCAAAGCAGAAATTCCCAATGAATAGCTCGGCCAGTTGAAGAAAAGTTGAAATCTTACCCCCGAGGAAGACTATTATACCATATTTGAGCAGATTCGGTAAGTGTTCCCGAGAATGCTCTGCATCTCATCTCATCTGGGACAGCATAGATGTCGGCTGCAGCTTGGTATTGTTCTATATGAAGGACACGGTCAGTCTTTCCATCATACTTAGGAGTCACAACAGGTGCTTTGAACTTTGATGGTGTTGGAAAATCAACAATGTCCTGGACAAAAGGTGTTCCTCGAACAAAGGTTCGTTGTAGAGGGTTCTTAGCCTTAGCCATTTCCCCTAATCTATTCTCCAACCTCTGAATAGATCCTTTCCATGCATCATTTCCTTCCTTGGGCCTATTGGTTCGAGCAACTGATCGCGTTGAAGTGGCCTCCTGGGATTTATCTTGACGAGCAGCTGGTCGGTCATAGGATCTATCTTGACGAGCAGCTGGTCGCGACTGGGCAGATCCTTCCCTTAAATCTGATGGTCGTCGAAAGCTCCTCGACGCTGCATTAAGAGGACTTTTGTTCCTCCTAGGGCCTAATCGGTCGAAAGGAGAAACCCTACTTAATCTTTCTAATGCGCTGGTCCTTTCTGGGGAAAGGGTGACACGTTGTTCAGTATCTGTGGCCCGCACTGACGAAGTTCGTCTAGGTTGATAAGAAAAATCTTCAGACTCCTCATTACGATATGAATTAGTACGCCTAGTACGTGAAGAAGGAGCACGGGTATTTATTTGAATGCTTCGTGGTCCGGAATGGGCTGATGCACCTCCATGGAGGGTCTGGATGAGTTGTCGCATTGTTTCTTGCATGACGGTCTGGCCCTGAGCCAGATTTGCGATTATTCCAGTCAGATCTGGAATAATTGGTGGAGCAGATGTATTTGGAGGGGTTCCAGTGTTTCGATTGCTGGATTCAGGAATATCCGCCATTGGTAATGGATTATTTTTGATGAAAAATGATATTATCAGTCGTTTCCCACAGACGGCGCCAATCTGTTGATGTAAAAAATTAGATCTCTCTAATTATTCAATCACAGATAAATAAATAAGATAAAGAGTTTTTAAAGTGGTTCAGCCTTATAAGAATGGCCTACGTCCACTGTTTTGGTATTGCTGTTTGTATGGGAATTCTCGATTACAAGTTATCTCAAGAAATTCTGGTCTGGATTCAGGTCCCCCTACAATGAGGATTGTACAATGTATTTATAGCCCTGAGGCTGTAATGTGAAAGGGTAATACATTAAATGATATACATATGAAAGGGTAATACATTTAATGCCCTTTTTGCGTGTGCGTCCAATTGATAAGCATTTAATGTGCAATTAAACTGTTGGTATCCTGCTTCGAGGTGCAGCTCGGACCGCCTGAGTTGCTCGGACTGCTTGAGCTTCTCGATGCTAAAGAGTTCCTCGGAGAGGTCTGTTCCTCGGAGCGTATGAGTTCCTCGGAGTAACATGGTTCCTCGGAGCGTGTGATCATCTCGAAAGTGCTTGTTGTTAGCCACGTGTCTTCATATGATTGGTCCATGTTAGCAGATTAAATTTGGTATCAACAGATGCATATTTAAATTTGATCCATGGATATTCATTTGGGTGTTAGTTTTTAAATTGAGGCCATTTTTGTAAAATGGTATTTAAAAGAAAATTGATTCTTTATAGTGGGATGTCATTCGAAGGTCGTTCAATATATGTTCAAAGTAGTGTTTTTATTCGAACGAGTTGCCTCATTTTTTGGACAGGCTCGATTTTCGTGTTTTGTATAAATAGGAGTGCTCACAACTCATTTTATGAAGATTTTTTGTGAAAAACATTTTCCAAGATATTCAAAAGCCTTCAAACACTAGGTTCACCCAATTTTTTTGGGATCCAAGTTTTATTTAAATATGCTTGTTTGAGATCTCTTGTTTGGCACTAAAGTTTGTTTACTCTTTATATTTATTGAGTATTTCATACGGTGGATTCGTTTGTGCTGTGGTTTGATGTGGTGGACTAAGTGTTATTGTGACGGTTTGTTGAGCCAAGATCGGTGGATATCGAGACATGTGGAGATCGTGCATTTAGGAAGTTCGTGGATAGATTTATTTGTGTTGACGAAGGAGCGAAGACGCATCAAGGATTTAACGGAGTTGAGTCATTTATGTAAGTCATTTGTCATCCTTCTGTAATTCTTAGATCATAGTGAATTTGCATGGTTGGGTCATTCAAGATTTTTCTCATTGTGGATTTTCCTTTTACATCGGCGTGTTGTGAGATTTCTTTATTTAATCTTTCTATACTCACCTAGATGCATGCTTAGGGAAAGATAAAATTTGACTAATTATTTTTTCACAGCACACATTTAATTAGTGCGTGTTTAATTAGGTTAATCATTTAATTTAAATTTAAAATTGGTGTTTGTTTGGTAATCCATATAAATCCATAGCGCAATAGCACTTTCAAATTGGAATGAGAGCGGGAGTCTATAAATTATTTAATCATGAATTTGAGATTTTTTTATATGGAGGGTCTTTTGTTTTCTAGTCCACCTTTATTTGATGGATCAAATTATGCTTACTGGAAAGTGCACATGAAATCTTCACTTAAGTCCATCGATGAGCGGTTATGGTTAGCCACAGAAAGAGTGTGGACTCCACCTATAACTCTAGTAGGTGAACTTCATGTACCCAATTCTGTTGGGAGTTGGAGTGAGGATCAACATAAACTATGTAACTACAACTCTCGTGGTCTCAATGTTTTATTTTGTGAGACTATACCGGAGGAGTTCCATCAAATTATGATGAGTGAAATGTTCAAAGAGTCTCGGGACATTCTTAAACTCACCTATAAGGGTACTAATGTTATTAAATCTTACAAGCTTTAAAAACTCATCACTCAGTTTGAAACCATTCGGATGGATGAAGGCAAAACCTTTGATGAGTTCTATGCTAGATTTTATGACATTTTTAACGTATCTTTTAACTTGGGAGAGAACATCCTCGAAACCAAAGTTGTGAAGAAAATCTTAAGGTCCTTACCTGAAAGATTTAATCCCAAAGTCATTATTTTAAAATGCATTGGGAACTATTAACTTAATGAAACTTGAAGACCTTGTGGGTGACCTGCAAACCTATGAGCTGGATATGTTTCCTCATAATAAGAAGAATAAAGATAAGGGCATTACCTTGAAAGCCCGGAAAGAGGAAACACCCATTTTGATAATGAGTCTGGCATCAATTTCGATGATATAACCATGTTTGCTAAGAAGTTTTGGAAATTCCTCAAGTTTAATAAACAGAACCCTAAGATTAATGAAAAAAATTGAGAAATAAGAAGTTTAACAAGGATGAAAAATTTCCTAAGAATCGAAATGAAATTTTTAAAGGGATAAATCGAATAGATGTTTTGGGTTTGAGGGATATGGCTATAGGGCAGCCAAATGTCCTACTAAAATAAGGAAGTAAGTCAAGAAGCCGAAGGCTTACAATGCTATCCTTAGTCATAGTGATTCGAAAAAGGAATCTAACTCCCCCGTTGAGCGTAACTACACCGTGTTCATGACTAGTCTTGTGGGCTTAAAAGAAAAGTCTTCCGGCATTGAAGATGACCATTTGCATGATAGTTCCGAGGTTAGGTCTACGGATTCCCAAGTGAGTGGTGAGAAGAAAAAGAAGAAAAAGAAGAAGAATCGAACCAAGTTTCCTTTCCGGAGTTGTATGCCAAGTCGTTGAAGTTAAAAAATGTGACCTTGAAGTTACACGCTAAGTTGAAGGAACGTGTCGTAGGTAATGACGATTCAAATTTGAATGGGAACTTAAGGGAATGTGAGAAGACTCTTATGGATAATCTCACACTTGTTGAAGTGGAGAGACTTGTTAGATTGATGGAGAATTTGAATGACGAGTCTCTAATTTTTATGAGTCTCATTTGCTTGAGTCTAGGATTGAAGAGTTAGAAGAGATATTGAGAGACTCAAGTTGTTTCAAATTTGATTTTTAATCTATGTTAGAGAAGCCAGATAAGATATTAGGCACCGTTAAAAATAAATTGACAACTTTGTAATTTTCTTCGATGATCCATTATGTTAGACTTGTTGATTCTTTTATGCTTACATATGATTATTCTCATGTTATATGTAATGGTTGATTGTGTTTGCATGTTTTTATACACTAGATTTTGTGCTTCATGTTATATGTTAGTTCTACTTGTATGATGTTTGAGTCTTTTGTATTTTGATATTTCATTTATTGGGTCTTATTGAGAAAAATACTAAATTATTTTGTTTGTATTTTGAGTCGTTTTGAAAAATGTTTGAAAAACTCAAAACGATTGTTGTTTTGTTTTGTGTAGTTTGATTTTACACATATTTTGTGGCATATCAGTGAGTTTGAATCCCATTTGTTCCACGTTTCCATATGGCTAGGAAATTTTGATTATGGTTTATAATGCTTAAAATTTCTCATAATCATGCTTGCGTGGAGTTGGTCGAACTTCATTTTCTTAATGGATTCACTTTGCATATGCCTGCGCACACAACTTGCAAATTATAACTACCTATTGTGCATGATCTAAGTGATGTGTTCTTCTATCAATCTTTCCATATACATATCTCTTTGACTATGGGGGATTTATGCATGTAATAACCATTGACTGAGAGTTTGTCTTGATTGAAAAATATGAGGATGCAATGGATAAGGGCTACTGTGATAGGTCGAAGCCCATCGCTTTTTTATTCTCTCTTTTTTTTTAAAAAGAAAAGATTTTGGAATCTCTAGTCTATTTTACTCAAAATAAGCAAAAGAAGATGTAGTAGTCCGTAGAGATCTAGTGATGGCAAGTAGTCTGCTTGATTAACCAGATATTAATAGGTCCAGGGACTAGGTTACAGTTTGGAAAGGTGTTAGGCACCCAATCTGCCCCTTCGATCTCAAATGTAGATATAATGTGTGTGTGCTAGTATATTATTGTGTAAAAATAAATAATGAAAGACAAATAGTTAGTATATACATAGGTTGTGCGGTATAGTGTGTATAGATAATATATATAAAGGATAAATATGTACAAAGTTGGACTTGTTCGCTCGGACGACAATTCGAGTGAGTCTACGTACTCCCATGGAACAATTCAAAGTCCACCTAGTTCATGAAAAATAATGGGTGATTTACCTCGTATAAGTCTTAATGTGGGAGATCTAGTATTTCCTTGATCATATCATTTGAGATGTTTTAAGAGTGAATCATAGTCAGATCTGAATATATATATATATATGATTTGAGCTCATGAGAGAAATTAAACAAGCTTAGTTCACTCGTAACATCACTTGATGATGAATGAGTGACCATTTCCAACATTAAGAACAAATTAATAGACAAAACCCCCAGATCTAATGATCCTCTAACCTACATTAAAGTATTTCATGATTTTAAATCTTTTCGTTCGGTTTTTTGAAAAAGAAATGAAAAGGGGTGTATATATACATGATTTGACTTGATTTTAGAGATAGGACTCCTCTAATATGATGTGACACCCCATCTAATTAAATACCGGGTAGCTACTCCTTTATTCAAATTAATACAAAATGTCCAGTTGGTTCAGCCCATAGCATCACTGCCGAAAAATGTTTTTAAACAATTACTAGCCACCTAATATTTAAAAAGTGAGTTGTCAATTTTATTAAATTAAATTAACATGCAACCAATTAAGTTTTAAGCTAACGATACCACATCACAATAATAATGGAATGATAACATGAGTCTGGAGTAACACTCCCCTGAATAATACAATTACTGAATAACTAAATAAATTCCAAAAACTGATATAAAAGTGGTAGTCTGAGAATGCTATCTTTAAATGGTAAGCCTTAAATGATAAATGACCCTGAATAGAATCAAATGCGGAATGTGGAGGCGTCTACTTCCGAGATCCTATAACTTCCACAACTGCTACAGCACGTCAAAGGGAATGGAACTCCTATGCTTGGCATCCCTGTGGCGGGGCACCAAAAAGGTTTTACAAGAAAAATATATTTGAAAGCAAACGGGTCAGAGCCCGAGGTGAAAATAGTTTAAAATACAGCAAGTGTTTAATTGCATTAAACAATAAATATTTTATACATGTTTGTTACGCGTTCTCACATGAGTCCTTAACCCCTCAACTAATGTGCATGCTTAACGTATACCCTTACCTTTTCATTTATCAGAATTATTACATCAATTACGATATGTATTATCACATTTTTAATCCCATTCAAGTATCTCAAATATTAGTATTCACAATTTAACAATGAGCCAGTTATAAGTGCAAGCATATCATTCTCAGCATAAATATACAAATATGACACCACCAGGCTAAGATGTGGTGCACGCATGCTCTGCTATCGAATCCCGGTACATCATGTACATAAGGACTACATATTCCGAATATCTTAGGAATCGTTTTAATAAGCCAAAATCACACATATTTGAGGTGAACATATTTCTCATACCCACGGGTCACGCACATACCTACGCTCCCATGGTCTGCTGACTTATTAACTCAAAATAAGCCATTCTCAGCCCTATGTCCTTGAGGTACCAATCTAAATCCCCCCGTAGGCACACAAAGATTATATCGCCCTTATTAATGACCAACCTCCCGTGATAGCATGATAGATATGCCATATAAATAATAATCCATATATTAAGCATTCACACAACTTAAATAATTGGTTATATTATTAATGGTATATTTAAGCCTTATACCATTAGTCAAAGTTCATACACTATGATTATTTCGAGTGATATATAATATATTTTGTCGATACGTCTCACGTCATAAATTTTGAGTACTTAATCCTAATCGAAGAGGTTATTAAGTCTCCAAACTTTCCCAAATATTAATTCAGTACCCTTAGCTCTTTATTTATGTCTCATATCCTAACTTATCACTCCTAATAATATAAATCATGTTCTTGTATCGTAAAATAGGAAATTACTTGTTGAACCCTCGTAAATTCAATCACTATATTCCCAATCAATTCTAATATGTTTCGGGGTTCAATTACATCCCTACTGGTCTCCCTTAAGTCCTAACGTCTTTACATAATCCCCTCATTCAACTTTTAAATGGCCGGAATCGATTAAATCCGAAAAAGGCAAAAATATCACTGTTTTTGGGGAGGTCGATTGATCGACCTATGAATGTCGATCGATCGAGCACCATCGATATCGACCTATGAATGTCAATCGATCGATCAAACAGGTGCAGGCTACGGGTTTACTTCATTTTAAGTCCAATTTTTCTCTCAAACCTTCATTACACGAAGCTAAATTCTAAAGTAAACATATAGGATCATTATACAACCTAACTACATGATTATAAAGGTTCCATAACTCTCAATTCATCATCAATTAGTCTTTTCTTGGATCAATCATCCTAATTTCATAAAAAGTCTTATCTTTCAATTTTTCTTCAAGAATCATCATAATCTCTGCATAAATCCGAAATTAATTACACATGGTTTATGATCTACTAAGTGAGGTTCTTCCAGAATCAAGATTACATAAACATCCTACCAATAATTAAGGTTCCATCTCCAAATTTCCTGAGTTTTCAAATTTTCAAGGATATCTGACACGACTCAGAATGTGTCTCAGAAGTGCGTACTCTCTAGGCTCAAGTGCATGCCTATCGCGTTAGTAATAAACCCGGTAAGTCAGGATCGTATCCATAGGGAAATAGGACAACATAGTTGTGACGACGTTGGATAGATGAGGAAATCCTAACTCTGACTTTAAAGGAAAAAGAAAAAGTGATTTGATTTGTGGAATAGCTACACTAGATGCAATTATGAAATTATGAAAAATGCAACTATTCTAAATTACCTAAATTATTAAAAGTGATTGAACTGAGATTTGAACTATATGATGAAGAAAACAGGACGGGAATACAATCCCCAACCCTAGTGTATTGATGGTATAAAACTAATCATAAATTTGAATGATTAATTAGACCCGGAATTTAGTACTCCTAAGCATTACGTATATGAGGTTCAATCCCGCATCATACTTAATCAGAGGACGAGTAAATCGGTATTTCAATAGTTACACTCGAATTGTATTCTAAAGCATCCCGGTTACCCGGAAGCAAACGAGATCTAAAGATCTACAATTGTCGTGTTTCTACGCAATACGATCATAATCAAACCATTAAATTTCGAGGATTAATTTTATGTACATACAACTACCACATCAGGTTGGGTTCCTGCATCCCGACCTTTAAAAGTCTATCCTACCATGATGAAAGTAATGAAAACGATTTTGGAATTGCAGGAAGTCATGATTAAACTAAGGAAAATTTGTAGAATGATGTAAACGGGAAATTAAACAGAGGAAATTACTCACTAATCTTACCAAAGCACTCAAAGCATTAACTAAAATTACTGGTAATCACTGAAATCTGAATAATCTTCAATCTTGAAATTAAATTCATAAGCTATCTCCAAACTAGGGTTTTTCTGAAAAGAATGGAAAATTAACTAAATTCTTCGTACTAAGAATGATAATAAAACGGGTTTAAATACCCTACAAAACTCCAAGAGTTTTAGCTGCACTAGGACTCTCCAATAGAGGCAGTTTAAAAAATTAAAACTCAACAGTCGGACCGGTCCGGACCTCCCGCGGTTCGGTCTGCCTAGAATCTGGATCGGTTCTTTTAATTATTGGGCGGATCGATCCGGTGCGGATCGGTTCTTTTAATTTCTTTCAGCTTCGATCCGTCTTCGGTCAGGGGTTCTCTTGAAATTGGCAATGCGGACCGGTCCGGCCCGGATCGGTCCGTGCTTCCTTTGACTTTTTTCCTTCAGACTTTGACTGCTCATAACTTTCACACCGGAACTTTGATTGAGGTTATGTTTCTTCCTATGTGCTCATGAACTTGATATCTTCAACTTCTCTTTAGGTGCCTCATCCGAATTCGGGGTAAAAATTACAATTTTTCCCTTTGGACTTTTCCTTCTTTTCTTTCTCGAGTCTTCCGGTTTCTTTCTTTCTTTATTGACATTAAATACCTTCAAAATTAGTACGAAATACCAGAAACTCGGTGTACTCATTAGGATAAGTCAGTAGCAATATTATGAGATAAAGTCAAATCGATTATGTTGTTCGAGGTGCTAAAAGTAGCTATATTAAAGGGATAAATTTGGAAGAATTTATGCCTAATCAATATCATCAAATCATACTCTAACATGGATAATTTATATGCCGAATCTTAATGGATTAAATCAATTGCCTTTTTAGAGAAGTTCTGAACCTTTGATGATGATCTAGGTTGGTTTCTTCTTCTCTTTCCGGTCACAATTTTGGCGATCGTGGCGGCGGGTGGTGGTTGTGGCTTTGGAAACCCCTTAGAACTTCTCCTCTCTTCTCTCTTTGATCAAGACTTGTTTGTGACAAGTAATGACCCCAAAGGGTCCTAACATAGGCTGATTGCAAGACCCAATTTTCGTGGGTTGCTATTCGCCAAAAATGGAAATTACCAAAATACCCTCCCGGGTTGTCGGTAAGGCCTAAAAATGTCCCAGGACCCAAACTAAACTCCCGGCTAGTGTTTTCTGACTATCTCGACCCTTACGAACACACTGGCGCGCTCAAAATGATCATATGGATGATAAAATTATATTTTACTTTTAAGTTCAATTAAATTGATTCCTGATGTGATACGCGCGTCCTAACTAAATTTCTCGAATTGTCATATTTATGACTTGCGATAATTTTAATCATTTCAATAATCATATATTACTATATTTACCTAATGATATTCATCATCATCATCATAATCAAATACCAACTCATATCTCGCTAGTATTTAAATCCGGATTAATTTCCAATTATTTCAATTTATTTTAATTAATCCCATTAAATAAGATCTATAAAATTACGGGGTATTACATACTCCCTCCCTAATAACTGAATTTCATCCAGAAATTCAGAATTTAAATTATACCTGGCAAAAATAATTCTGGATAACGCTCGCGCATCTCATCCTCACGCTCCTAGGTAGACTCATCGGCATTATGATGTCGTCACTGAACACGTACTAGTGGTACTATCTTTTACCGCAGTTTTCTTTCTCTATGGTCTAGAATAGCAACCGACCCTTACTCATAGGCGCTATCGGGCTGAAGATCAATATCTTCTAAAGTAATGTGAGCATGGGTCAACTCGTCTCGAAGATATCTCCTCAGTGAGGAAATATGGAACACGTCATGGACCCTATGCAAGTGTTCCGGTAATCCAAGTCTGTAGGCGACTGGCCCAATTCGTTCGATGATAGGGAATGGCCCCACGTATCTAGTGCCAACTTTACCTTCTTCCCAAAATGCATAATCCCCTTCATAGGAGATACTCTGAGAAGCACCTGATCCCCCACGTTGAACTCTCGAAAGGACCTTTTGGCATCAACATTGCTATTCTCGTCGGTCCTGATCTACTTGAATACGGCTTCGTATCATCTCTATTCTCGTCGAAGTATCCTGAATCATCTCTGATCCAAGGAGTTTGTTATCACCCATCTCTAGCCAACATGATGGGGAACGACAAGGTCTACCATACAACACCTCGAATGGAGCCATACCAATAGTGAAATGGTAGGAGTTATTATAGGCAAACTCCACCAGTGGAAGATACTGCTCCCAACCACCTCCAAAGTCTAGTATACATATGCATAACATGTCTTCCAACATCTGATTGGTCCGTTCAGTCTTCCCATCTGTTTGCGAGTGATAGGCGGTACTTAACCGCAATTCTGTTCCCATGACTTCCTGGAAACTCTCCTAAAACTATGACACAAATATTTTATCTCTGTTAGACACGGTATTGAGAGGCACCCTGTGGAGTCTTACTATTTCAACTATGAAGATTTGGGCATACTGTCGTGCTTTGTAGTTTGTCTTTGCTGGCAGAAAGTGAGTAACCTTTGTCAACAGATCTACGATCACCCATATGGAGTCGTGACCTCTCGACGATGTATGTAATCCCATGATGAAGTCCATGGAAATGCTCTCCCATTTCCACATAGGGATCTCTAACGTTTGTCAAAGTCCTTCCGGCCTCTAATTGTCCACTTTTACTTGTTGACATTTGGCACATTTCTAAACAAACTCGGCAATATCCCTCTTCATTCCGCTCCACTAGTATTGTCGCCTCATATCTTGGCACATTTTATCCCCACCAGGATGCACCGCGAATCGCGAGCCGTGCGACTCTTTCATTACCTTGTGTCGCAAGTCTTCCCCCTCAGGAACAACTAACCTTCCATTGAAGTGTAAGACCCCGTATGAACTAACCGAATAAGACTCGAATCCTTCTGCTAACAGTTGTATTATCTGATCCTGACAAAACGGGTCTGTTACCTGGGCCTGTATCACCCTCGTAATAATTTGGGGCGTAACTGTCATTACAGACATGAATGATCGGGCCACTGCGTCCTGGTGCCCCAACTTCTTCCACTTTTCTTTCCACACCTCGACCACCTCACCTACTATCCTACGGCTCAACGGGTCTGCTACCACGTTAGCCTTTTCGGGGTGGTATTGGATAACAAACTGATAATCCTTCACAAATTCTAGCCAACGGCGTTGATGCATATTCAGCTCCTTCTGGGTGAAGAGGTACTGAAGAGACTTGTGGTCTGTGAATAGACGGAATTTCTCTCCAACGAGATAATGTCTCCAAATCCGAAGAGCAAAGATGACTACAGCTAACTCCAAGTCATGGGTGGGGTAATTGCTCTCGTGAGGCTTAAGCTTACGGTAAGCATAAGCTATGGCCTAACTTTCCTGCTGAAGTACTCCCCCAAGTCCTAGTAAGGATGCATCAGTGTAGACTAGGTGCTCCACTCCCAGCGTGGGTAATGTTAACACTGGTGTTGATGTCAACTTGTCCTTCAACTCGTCGAATGCCAACTGACAGGCATCGCTCCAGATAAATGGCACACCCTTGCGAGTTAGATGTGTCAAAGGACCCACTATTTTTTAGAGCCCCCAAATAAACCTCCTATAGTATCCTGTTAAGCCCAAGAAATTACGTATCTCTATCGGTGTCGTGGGTTGTCCCCACTCCCTCACCGCAGATACCTTCCCTGGATCAACAGATAATCCCCCGTCCGAGATGATATGACCCAAAAACTGGACCTTCTTCAGCCAAAACCCACACTTCTTATATTTTGCATACAACTCGTTCTGACGTAGTGTCTGGAAAACCTGTCTTAAGTGGTTGGCATCCTCTTCCTCGGTCTGGGAGTAAACCAGAATGTCATCAATAAAGATGATGATGAACGGGTCCAGAAATTATTTGAACACCCTATTCATCAAGTCCATAAACACAGCTGGGGCGTTGGTCAGGCCAAAAGGCATAACCCTGAACTCATAGGAACCATATCTTGTCAAGAAGGCAGTCTTTAAGACATCCTGTTCCCTAATTCGCAACAGATGGTACCCTAATTTCAAGTCAATCTTTGAGAAGAAGGAATCTCCTCTCAACTGGTCGAATAAGCCATTGATTTGGGGAAACAGATATTTATTTCGTATCGTGACTTTATTCAATTCTTGGTAATCGATACACAACCTTAAAGATCCATCCATTTTCTTAACAAACAGCACAGGAGTACCCCATGGCGAAGTACTCCTCCGGATAAACCCCTGACCCAGTAGCTGCTCTATCTGATCCCGTAGCTCCCTCATCTCCATTGGAGCCATACGGTAAGGTGAGCGGGCTATTGGCTGAGTTCCCGATGCCAAATCTATAACGAAGTCTATTTCTCTACTAGGTGGAAATCTAGGAATATCCCCGAATACATCAGCGAATTCCCTAACAGTTGGAATCGAATCAAGTGGTATTACCACCTCCCTAAATGTCTCCTCCTATATATAATACAAGTGAGTGGACGATCCTCCCTCAGGACGAGGCATCGCCACTAAAAAAATGTCTTGCCCAGGTATGGAAAAATAATACTCCTACTGTAACAATCAATCATGGCTCGATATGCAATCAGCCAATCCATACCAATAATAGCATCATACTCGGTCAGATCTAATACTAACATGTCGGCATGCAAAGTAAGCCTCCCGATCTCTACACCAACTCCTCTACATATAAGGGAAATCACAGAACTCCTACTCAACGTTGAATCTACACAAGTAACGGTGCTCTCCGTCGTCTCCAATCATCCCATAGTGTATGTAAATCTCGTGACAATAAAACAGTGTGTAGCCCCCGTGTCAAATAAAATGTGCCCCATAGTCCCCTGAATAGAAAACATACCCTGAATCGTAGGTGGATCCTATGGGACTGTGACCTGCTGGAACTGGTAAACCCGACCGTACTGAAGTTGTCCCTGCTGGATTAGGACGACTGGGATCGGTGGCAATGCCGACATCTGCTGTGGCACTGGGAGGGCGACGGAAAAAATTAGTCTCTAGGGATCATTTCGAGCACCCTACTGTTGCTGATACGGGGCCCTACCTCTCTTAAAACAATCCTGGATTTTGTGGTCAATCTTGCCACATAGGAAACATTTCCCCGGGAAGCTTTTGCCTCTCTGGCCTTGATGCCCATGGCCCTGATGGCCGTTACCACCCCTTCCCTGGCCATACTGGCCCTGATGAAATTGTTGATGGTCCTGATGACCATGCTGGCCATGCCTAAAACCTCCTAATCGAAATCTCTTAAAATCCCTCTAATGGGGACCCTAGTCACCCTGTCCCTAAATTAACTGTGCCCCGTTGGCACCATTTCCCCCTATCCTGCCCTGCTGGCTGGACCCTCTTACTCGCTTACCCTCTGACAAGTGAAAGTGGTGGTCTTGGTAGTGTAGTAATGCTACGTTAACCACATCTGAATAAGTGGCCAACGAGAGATTTCCCAGCAAGTGCTGACGAATCCTTTGTCAACCCATCTGTGAACCTCTGGATTTTCCTCTCTTCTGTGGGGATCTCATCAGGTACGATATTCAGGAGATTAGTGAATTCCATCTCATATTCTGCCACTGTCTTTCCCACTTGTTTAAGGTTCATTAATTTTTGCCTCATTTCGGTGTGAACCGCAGAGGGAAAATACTTGCAGTCGAACTGCACCCAGAACTCTTGTATTGAAAGAACGTCTCTCTCTTCTGCGGTGGTAATTGACTCCCACCACTATAGTACTGATCCTACTATCTTGAAATTAGCCAGTACCTGCATCTTCTCATCCATACACTCGTACATCCTTAAGTGCCTTTGGATATCCTTTTTCCACTGGCTCGACATGACAACGTCAGAGCTTCCTGCAAACTCCGGAGGGTGTGCTTTTTGAAAAGCATCTCGAACACATTCCCAAGCAGACAGGAATGCCTAAGCATGAACTGGGGCTACCATCGGTGCCTATGGTTGTGCCTGTTGCACGACTGTTAATGCAGCATTTACTTCCTGGGCTACGATGGCGGCAACTTCAGCAACGTTCATAGAACCCTAAACTGGTGCAAGCTGAGGTTCGGGTTGGGCATCCTTGGGAACTCGGTTTGTATGTCTAGGAGGCATCTGAAACGACAAAAGTTTTATAAGTACACAGTTAATATCTTCAAAATAGCTAAAGAACGCAGGATACTTAATAGAGTACAATAATCCTAAAATATATGGCTCTATATCAAAGGACGTTATGCGGAAACATAACAAGCCGTACAGATCCTAAGGACACTAAAACTTGATGCTCTGATACCACCTGTGACACCCCCATCTAATTAAATACCGGGTAGCTAA
This sequence comes from Sambucus nigra, assembly GCA_949130495.1. NCBI lineage: Eukaryota > Viridiplantae > Streptophyta > Magnoliopsida > Dipsacales > Adoxaceae > Sambucus > Sambucus nigra. The sequence continues at coordinate 397,827,185 of OX422224.1, forward strand.
TCCTTTATTCAAATTAATACAAAATGTCAAGTTGGTTCAGTCCATAGCATCACTGTCGAAAAACATTTTTAAACAATTACTAGCCACCTAATATTTAAAAAGTGAGTTGTCAATTTTATTAAATTAAATTAACTTGCAACCAATTAAGTTTTAAGCTAACGATACCACATCACAATAATAATGGAATGATAACATGAGTCTGGAGTAACACTCCCCTGAATAATACAATTACTGAATAACTAAATTAATTCCAAAAACTTATATAAAACTGGTAGTCTGAGAATGCTATCTTTAAATGGAAAGGGGCGACACGCCCTAAATGATAAATGACCCTGCATAGAATCAAATGAAGTATGTGGAGGCACCTACTACCGAGATCCTGTAACTTCCACAACAGCTACAGCACGTCAAAGAGAATGGAACTCCTATGCTTGGCGTCCCTGTGGCGGGGCACCTAAAAGGTTTTACAAGAAAGTATATTGAAAGCAAACGGGTCAGAGCCCTAGGTGAAAACAGTTTAAAATACAGCAAGTGTTTAATTGCATTAAACAGTAAATATTTTATACATGTTTGTTACGTGTTCTCACATGAGTCCTTAACCCCTCAACTAATGTGCACGCTTAACGTATACCCTTGACCCATCCTAGTTATGCCACTAACTAGGTTGTCTGTAATTACTTCTTGTCTTATCATTATAATATAGGGGTTTATTCGTATTATTCTAATATATTCTGCATGTAACTTAACTTTTCATTTATCAGAATAATTACATCAATTACGATATGTATTATCACATTTTTAATCCCATTCAAGTATCTCAAATATTATTATTCACAATTTAACAATGAGCCAGTTATAAGTGAGAGTATATCATTCTCAGCATAAATATACAAATATGACACCACCATGCTAAGATGTGGTGCACGCATACTCTACTATCAAATCTCGGTACATCATGTACATAAGGGCTACATATTCCGAATATCTCAGGAATCGTTTCAATAAGCTAAAATCACACATATTGGAGGCGAACATAGTTCTCATACCTACGGGTCATGCACATACCTACGTTCCCATGGTCTGATGACTTATTAACTCAAAATAATCCATTCTCATCCCTATGTCCTTGAGGTACCAATCTAAATCCCCCCGTAGGCACACAAAGATTAGATGGCCCATATTAATAACCAACCTCCCTTGATAGGAAGTATGGTAGGTATGTCATACACATAATAATCCATATATTAAGCATTCACACAACTTAAATAATTGGTTATATTATTAATGGTATATTTCAGCGTTATACCATTAGTCAAAGTTCATACACTATGATTATTCCGGATGATATATAATTTATTTTGTCGATACGTCTCACGTCGTAAATTTCGAGTACTTAATCCTAACCGAAGAGGTTACTAATTCTCCAAACTTTCCCAAATATTAATTCAGTACCCTTATCTATTTATTTATATCTCATATCCTAACTTATCACTCCTAATAATATAAATCATGTTCTTGTATCGTAAAATAGGAAATTACTTATCGAACCCTCGTAAATTCAATCACTATATTCCCAATCAATTCTAATATGTTATGGGGTTCAATTATGTCCCTACTGGTCTCCCTTAAGTCCTAACGACTTTACAGAATCCCCTCTTTCAACTTTGAAATGGCCGGAATCGATTAAATCCGAAAAAAGGAAAAAATATCACTGTTTCTGGGGAGGTCGATCGATCGACCTATGAATGTCAATCGATAGATCAAGCAAGTGCAGGCTATGGGTTTACTTCATTTTAAGTCCAATTTTTCTCTCAAATTTTCATTACAAGATGCTAAATTCTAAAGTAAACATATAGGATCATTATACAACCTAACTACATGATTATAAAGGTTCCATAACTGTCAATTCATCATCAATTAGTCTTTTCTTGGATCAATCATCCTAATTTCATAAAAAGTCTTATCTTTCAATTTTTCTTCAAGAAAGATCATAATCTTTTCATAAATCCCAAATTAATTACACATGGTTTATGATCTACTAAGTGAGGTTCTTCTAGAATCAAGATTACATAAACATCCTACTAATAATTAAGGTTCCATCTCCAAATTTCATGAGTTTTCAGATTTTCAAGGATATCATCAAATCCTAATCTAACATGCATAATTTATTTGCCGAATCTTAATGGATTAAATCACTTGCATTTGTATAGAAGTTTTGAACCTTTGATGACGATCTAGGTTGGTTTCTTCTTCTCTTTCCGGTCACAATTTCGGCGATCGCAGCGGCGGGTGGTGGTTGTGGCTTTGGAAACCCCTTAGAACTTCTCCTCTCTTATCTCTTTGATCAAGACTTATTTGTGACAAGTAATGACCCCAAAGGGTCCTAATATAGGATGATTGCAAGACCCAATTTTCGTGGGTTGCTATTCCCCAAAAATGGAAATTACCAAAATACCCTCTCGGGTTGCCGGTGTGGCCTAAAAATGTCCCAGGACCCAAACTAAACCCCTGGATAGTGTTTTCTGACTATCTCGACCCTTCCAGACACACTGGCGCACTCAAAATAATCATATGGATGATAAAATTATATTTTACTTTTAATTTCAATTAAATTGATTCCTGATGCGATACGCGCGTCCCAACTAAATTTCCCGAATTGTCGTATTTATGACTTGCAACAATTTTAATCATTTCAATAATCATATATTACTATATTTACCCAATGATATTCATCATCATCATCATAATCAAATACCAACTCATATCTCGCTAGTATTTAAATCCGGATTAATTTCAATTTATTTTAATTAATCCCTTTAAATAAGATCTATAAAATTACGGGGTATTACATATGCCTACATATCCACCATTGGCAGAATCAAAGTCAACGTATTGAGGACATGACCTTTGGATAAAGAACAAGATTGACAAGTCAAAGAAACGTAAATAAAGTTATATGAGGGTGGTGTTTATGTCACTTCTCGATTTCTCGAGTGTGAGGTTTATCCTAATAAATACTAAACCATGGGCACTAATTTGTATTAAGTAAGGCATATCATCCGATGACGGTTGGACAAAATCAGTGGGTTAGTAAAATGTTAGAGGACATGCTCAGGATGTGCATACTTAACTTTCGGGGGAGGTGGGAGTAGTACCTTCCATTGGTAGTGTTCACTTATAATAACTCCTACCAATTTACCATTAGCATGGCACCATTCGAGGGACTTTATGGACGACCTGGTCGTTCTCCCACTTGTTGGTTAAAGGTGGGGGATAAAAATTTATTGGGTCCAAAGATGATTCAGGATACTACTTACAAGATTGAGCTCATTTGGGGACGCATACGAATAGCTCAAGATAGGTAGAAGAGTTACGCGGATGTAGACAGGAGACACATCGAGCTAGAGATAGGGGATCTGGTCTTAGTAAGGGTTTATTCTATGAAAGAATTCATGCAATCTGGGAAGAAGAGGAAGCTGGCACCGAGATATGTTGGGCATTTCCCAATCATTGAAAAAGTGTGAGCAGTTGCGTATATGTTGGGTTTACCAGAGTATCTACAGTGGATCCACAATGTGTTTCGCGTGTCATGGTTGAAGAAATATCGTAGGAGCAAGAGGGACTATTGGCATATCCCATTAAAGGAGATAGATTTTCAACCAAATATCTTATATGAGGAGAGAACGATTGCTATTCTTGATCGTAGTGAGCGTAAGATGCAGTCTAAGGTAGTGCCCTTGGCTCGAGTTCATTGGGGACACCATAATGCAGAAGAGTCGATGTGACAACGAGATAATGATATGCGAGAGCAGTGAGCTTTTCGACGAAGTTATGTTTAAATTTCGGGGACGAAATTCCTTTACAGGAGAAGTATGTAACACACTGTATTTTTGAATAATTTAGAATTTATTGAATTATAGCAGTTTTAATTACACGTCTGCGGTAATTTAAATAATAAAAAAATTAAATGTTGCAAAATTATCTAATATTAATTGGAGATATTAAGATTAATATTTAGATATTAAATTTACTAAGTGGGTATAGTAAATAAAATACGATAATTTGAAATACGTCGTAATGGGTGGAAATAACGGGAGACTATTTTAAAGGTTAAAATAGGAAAATTATGTTAGACAGCTCGAATGGTAATTTCGAGTTCATGGTTGGTTCCGAATGGGTTGAGATAGGCAGAATTGACTATCCAGGGGTAGTAATTGAGTTCCGGGGGCTTTTTAGACTAGACCGGGCTCACACGGGGGCGTTTAGGTCATCTGGGCTTGGTCCATTTGAGTAATTTTAGGATTAACGATATTTAATCTATGGTAATGGTTTTGATGCAACCTAAACACAATTCTAAACCCTAACCAAGTGGAGGAAGAGGGTAAATTGAAGAAGGAAGAAGAAAAATAGAGTTTAGAGAGCCAATGGAATTTTAGACTCTTCGAATCGTATAAGGTAAGTATTTATCTTGTTGTGAATTTTATATGTGGAATTCGTGTTCATATCATATTAGGTGTAGAAAATTATTTAGGGAAGGGTATTCTCATACAAAAAGGGGATTTGGTGGTTGAATCTATCTCGTCCGATGTTCAATTGATTTAAATGATGAATTGATGAATTTAGATGACGTTTAACTGCTAGGAAAGTTAACTCTGAAGAGATGCAAAGATTAATTGAATCTAAATTCGAATTTACGGATTTGACATAGGGTTTTGGTTTAGAGATTTGAAAAAAAAACAACTGATTGATTAAATCATTAATGTTAGTCCAATCTCTGATATTAGGATGATTTAGAAGTGTTAAAATCATCATATTTGTGTCCCATTATGTTGTATGTGTTCTAATGGTGGTTGGGTAGCATGTTGAAGAGTTTTGGATCGAATTTGAAGAAGAAGGCTCGCTGTCAGGGGTAGAGAACTATTCGAATTCAGGGGCGAACCAGTTTGGGTTGGTTGAGCGAACAGTTCGGGTGTCTGGACGAACCGTCTCGGACCAGCTGATACTTCAAGTTTTATTATTTAATTTAGGGAGAATTTGGAGGGTTTCCAATATAAATTTTGACCCTTAAGGATGAGAAAACTTCGTTGGGTGATTTAGTGTGACACCCGGCTTAGAATAATAACGGGTGGCCAACCCTATACTAAAATAATCAGGAATCTCAAGTGGATCATTCTCAGCATCTACTGACGATACTAAAATAAACACGGCTAACTACCCATTACCACAAAAAGAGGGTATCAAAAAATTTAAAATATTTTATTTACATCACCAAAACAAAACCATGCAACAACTAACCAACAGCATAACTACTACAAAACATGATAAAGAACACACACATGATAATATAAAATAGATTAATACAAGAGTACACTATAATGTACAAAGTAAAATACCCGAATAGGCTGTCGGGTTATAGACAATACAATAAACTGTGAACGAGGAAATAAAAGTGCTACATCTACAACACTTGGGTATAAACCCGGTATACAAACTGAATCCTAATCTAGATATACAAAAGATAGGAATCGGCTCCAATAAAATTCTGCAACAACCCGCAACTGCTGCAGCTCCACGAATACTCTGGATGGATATCATCAAATGCGTCCTTGTGGAGGAACACCTAAAATAATACAATATATATATACAGGGAAAGAGAAAGTATAAACGGGTCAGATCCCAAGGTGTGAAAATATTTTTATAGCAAATGCATTAAAATTCATAATAATTATAAATGCATTATGACATGATTAAAGTGGAGTCGCACTCCCCATAAAATTTAACTCACCTCTCAACTAAAGCGCGCAACTAAGCGTATACACCTGGTTTCCAAATAAATGCTCAAATCTATCTAGGGGCAAAGTAATCTAACTTACTCCCAATTTTTATATTCAATCAAAATCCATCTAAATTATCTCTCAACTCCAAATATTACCACTCTCATCTATTCGCCCACTTTCTAAACATATAAAGTATACGTAAACATTCTCTTTTACTAGAAGTTCTCATATTCTAGTTATTGACATAAGTATATATATGTGCTAAGGACTAAACTTCTCCCAATTCTCAATACTGCAGTGCATTTTGTGCGTGGGACGTCTCGCAAGTGAAATCCAAACAAGGAACCCCCCGATACTCTACTCCTTGGCAGTATTGATTATCAAGATTCATTATGCCCTCAATGCATGACGCGTATAACCCAAATTCTCTTGTTCTATAAATGATTAATGTTATTATTCTCAATTCTCAACAGTGCACGGCGTTTCGTGCCTGGGACGTCTCGCAAGCGAAATCCAAACAAGGAACCCCCCAATACACTACTCCTTGGCACCGTCGATCATTGAGATATATACTAATATATATATATATATGAGCACTAAGGACTAACTTCTCCTCACTCCCAACATTGCACTACATTTCGTGCGTGGGACGTCTCGCAAGCGAAATCCAAACAAGGAACCCCCCCGATATACTACTCCTTGGCAATGTTGGTTGTTGAGGTCCATTATGCCCTCTATACCCAAAGTACTATATATACTCATAATAATTATCTACTCTACAATTCCACTTTAATATGCATTCATCACAATTTAAGTCCGATTAAAACCTCCCGGAATGAGATTTAAGCAATCTTCCTATGTCTCTTTACTCTAGAGACAAATATGATATCACATAATCATATACAAATAATATATTATACACACAAGTATAATGATAATCATCACAACGATCTATAACTCGAGGATGCAGGTTCTCAATGCTATCATCTACTAGGGAATCACTCACATATCATCCTGGGTACCAACGATCGGAATCTTACACCGCCTTGGTGAAAACCATATCACAATGTACGGGAAGCGGTCATAGTTCCTCCCTAGAAATGAGACGAAACATACCCACCACGTCTCACCCCTAATAAAACAATCACACAATAATAATGGATGCTATGACCTGGGGACTATACGCGCCCTGCTCCTCAAGCCAGGGACCTCACCCACATCGCTCAACTTCCCATGATAGCATAGAGGGGGTATGTTTCACTTATATATATCACACACACAAGATATACATACATCATTACATCATATAAACGTATACCATCACAAAAGGTATATATATCAAACTATTTTCATACTCTTATTACGCTCTTAGGCATAAATGAAATAATACCATTTATTAGTATATTTTACTCTCGATATGCTATTCGTCAATAACTCACATAACTTCCCCACTTTGTATACATTATATGATTTCTCACTTGAAATTCACACCTCACTTCTAATTTTGATTAATCTCTCAATTCAATTTATGTTGAGGATATTCTCTATATCCGTATGCACATCAATCAACATTTATTATTCTTCAATTATTAACCTCGACACTGAGAGAATTTTCCACTAAACCAATAAAATAACTTAAATTCGCACTCTCTCTAAATCAATTACTAAAACCCCAACATTTACATCCATTCATCTATAAATTTTTCCCTTATGTGCTTGATGAGAGAGGAAATACGCACTCAATTTCATTATGATATAATCCCCAAACATCTTCTCACTTTCTAAGATCCTTAATCCCCTTAAATAATCACTTAACCCTCTACAATGTCATAATTTGGAAGGTCCATAAATATAAACCCAAAGTAAAGGGGATAAACTTAAATTCCTAAACTTGATCCAAAAACAGAGGCCCGGTCGACCGGTACCCCAACCGCGGTTAATCGTGCTTTTGAATTTTGCCTATAAACGAAGATAGTGTGCCTCTTATTAGAGGCGCGGTCGACACCGGTCCTACCAGGTACCTCGGCCAAACTCCATTTTTAAGGAACTCCAATTTCTTAAAAACCTCAAAATAATTACATCCAACTATAAATCTTCAACCCAACCATATTCATAACATTAATACACATAAAATAACTCAACCCAACTAACTTACAATCTCAAATTCATCCTAAACACATCAAATGTAAGATTTATCCCAAAATCTAGGTTTTAACATATTTATAACAAATTTCAGAAATTTATCCACAAATCATGAAATAAATGATACACAACAATTATTTAGCAAGTTTAATCACTTGCCTCAAAGTTGCGGAGTCTGATTCTCCCTCGAAATCGTGTATTTGCCGAAATTTCGAAGCTTTTCCCTCTCTTTCTCTTCTTCCTTTCTTCTTCTTTCTTCTTTCCCTCTCTCTATCTAGGGCTTTGTCTTTCTCTTAAGTGAGAATGACTTCTAACGTAGACTTTTAAGCCTTATCTCCCAAGTTACACAACTTTAATTGATAATACACACTTTAAATGACTCGGTCACTCTAATTCGAGTCAAACAAACTTAAAATATTTCAGAACTCAAATAATCCCCAAGTACAGTCATTTCGACTATCTAGACCCTTCTAAAAACAATCGTACCCTCAGAATCGTCATTCGAATCACTTTCTAGCATCTTCAAATTTTGACCTCAAATGCCAATTTAATTAATCTCCAATTAAAATAATATTTATTTCTCACAAAATAAATAAATTATTGTCTCAAAAATCTCAGGGTATTACATTTAGGTAGAATTATATTACCTTGGTTTGAGTGGGCAATTAAAGTTGGAAATTATTATATTGCGAGAATTAATTAGTGATTTATTTTATTTACGAATAAGGTGGGTTAATTCATGATTTATTTGATGTACGAGTTAGTTGGGTAAGTTAGAGGATTTAGGAAGTGATGCAACTATTTTAAATATCAATGAATAAGAATTAAAATATGTTCAAGAGTTAGGGATGTAAACTCGTAGTAATTAGGCCAGTGCTTTGAGCGATTGGCACGGTTTAGCAGGAATGGTATTAAAAAATATACGGGTATATAGACAATATATATATATATATATATATATATATATATATATATATATATATATATATATATATATATGAATTATGATAATATCTGTGTGTATAATATTGATTTGAACATACCCTTCTACTGCTATCAATGGAGGTTTCGCGATGTGGGTGATCCTCCCTAGCTAGTGAATGCAGGGTGAGCATAGTCCCCAGGTCATAGTGCCACACATGTGCCCTTATGAGGGTTGAAGTTCGAAGTGAGGTAATTGAGGGTATGGTTATGACTCACTATCGAAGGATTGTATCCACCTCCAGTACATTTGATATTTTCGATTTGGTGTGAGAGTTCGACCGACGGTAGCCGAGATGATATGAGTACGCCTTGGTGATGATAGCATTGTAGAGAAAGACCCATGATGAGTAATTACTCAAAGGATTATGATTATACGCGACATATGCATGATTTTTGTGGTATAACCTTTACGTATATAATGGTATAGTAATTTATATACGGGTTTAACATGTAAAGAGTGATTATATGTGTAACTCTTACACTATATCTGTAGGTATATATTAAAGTTATAAATTATGTACACATTTAATACTTTAAGTGTGAATGTTTAGAAATAACTGGAGTAAAGTTATATCAATGATAAAAGATGAGATAATCAAATAAGCTAACGAGCAAACTAGCTTAGTAATGAACGTTAGATAATAACTCGAGTTAGAGTAGTAAATTTGTGATACTTGTAACATGGCTAGTTAGGTGGGGTACCGTAACTAGGCGGGTTAAGATGTATATGCTAGGTGCACAATAGATGAGTGGTGAGTGGTATCTCAAGAGAGTCCGACACAGGCTTAAATATGAAAAGATTACTGCATATTCATTTACTATATTTTAATCACTTCCAAATATTTTCAATTGTTTTGGGCTCTGTAAGGACACAAGTCTCCGATTGAGTCTTAATGCAGTGTTGGAACAATTACGGACAAAAACATTTTAGTCATAGGATAGTGTTCAAGTGTATCCATCCAAGTCTATAACGTGTTAGTTGAAGACGTAGCGACCAAGATTATAAAGATTCATCATATGCCGGGTTTATTGTGCATCATTTCTATGTCAACAACATTGGTTCCAATGCTCCTAAGGTATGAATGAATTTTATATATATATAGGAGCTTGGAAATTTATTGGGTGTATTTTATAAAAAATTTATAAAATAGTTTTAACGACTTTGTTTTACTCAGAAAATATTTTTTAAGAACTTTTCATAAAAGTTTTGGGCTTACAAAGAATTTTTCAATTTTCTGACACGTCGTTCGAACGAACTGGAATCTCATTCGAACGAGATTCCTAGGTCGTTCGAATGAGACTTCTAATGAGATTTAATTTTTCTCACTAGAACATCGTTAGTAAAGTTGTTCGAACGAGAATGTCATTCGAACGAAAATGTCGTTCGAACGACTTTGGAGGGAATAATTTTTTTGGCAGTTTTAGCAGTTTTTTCCATGTTCCCACTACTTTTTGACAGAATTACTAAGTGCGAAAACAAACCTTTTCAAACCAAATTTTTCATATTCTAGAATCTCGAAGAGAGAGTTTTGAGAGCTTAATTCCAAAAAGAAATAGTTCATGTTTTGACTGTGTTTTTTTTAAAAAAAATTCTTAAACACTCTTGTTTACACCCATAAGAGTTTATTCCAAGTTTCTTCATATATATATTTTCTTGGAGTGTTTGGCACAGGGTTTATCTCTACACCTCAAAGAAGATAAGTTTGGATTTACTTCTACATCCCTCAAAGAAGAAGTTCAGTGTTTTTGCTGCGGCATTCTCATACGGTGAAAGGTACCGTGTGTGGTTGATGGGTTCCTAAAAGCTTCATTGGTGGATTTTAAGGTTCTGGTGAACTCCGAGATTGTCGACTAGGCGGAGGTAGTTGTAAGAAGACGCGTCAGGGGCTTGGGCAGAGTCAAGTCGAGTTGTGTAAGTCATCTGTCTTGTAATCATAAAACCATACGTAATGGACTTAAGGCTAGGGCCGTCCGAGATTTTTTCCCGTTGTGGGTTTTTCCTCATACATCGCGGCGTAGTGGTTTGTTTATTTTATCTTTTGCAAATTCACATTAGATGAATGCTTAGGTACAAGATGAAATTGGAATATTTAATTTGGTGCAAATTTAATTTGGGTAAATATTAATTTAATTCAAGTCATTAATTTTATTAGATAAAATTTGATTTGACCTAAATTTGCAAAATGAATATTTACTGTTAAGCAAATTTCTAGGACTTGGGATTAAATTGATTTGGGCGCTTAAAGTAAAAATTCACAAATTTGATTTTTATTACAATTTTAATTTTGAGAAAATTAAAATTTGGTTTACTTTAGTTTTAACTTGTGAAGAAATTTATTCTTGTTTATGTTGTCGTTTAGTTGAACCATCTTTATTCTGCATTTAAAGAAAATTGATTTTTATAGTGAAAGATTTTATTATTGGGAGTCCTATCGTATTCAAAGTGGTATCAGGGCCGGAGCGCGGATTTATCGCGTCAAAGATCCATTTTTTTGGCTTTTATAATTTTTGTGCTCCTTGTATTTTTGGGTGGTTCATTTTTTACTCACTCTCATTTTTGTTTTGTATCTCTCGATGGGACGTCTTAATGATAATTTATCCAATTCTAATTATAATGAAGTTTTTTCTATTCGAGAGGAATTTAATGGGCTTAATAAGTGTAATGAAAATGTAAGAGAATTAAACGTGAGATTTGCAAAAAGAATTAAGTTTCTTGAAAATGAAAATTTATGTTTTAAATCTAGAATTGAACTTTTACAAACCTCATTATCTCAAAAAGATATTTTTCGTGAAAAGCTCATGGACATAAATTATAATTTTAATACTTTAAATATGTCCAAGAAAGAGAGTGATAGTCAAGAAAAGACTCTTAGGGACAAGTTTTCTCACATTGAGGGGGAGTGTGATAACCTTCTAGGAGTTATAGAAAATTTAAAGAAGGAGTCCCGTAAAATTGAGGAGTCTAATTTATTACTTGAGTCCAAAATTTTAAAAATGAAAAATGATTTACAAGACTCGAGTAGTTGTTGTAATGGTTCTAGCTCATCTGGTTCAAATATTTTCGTTGATAAAGCTAAAACCATTGTTTGTTTTAGAGGGTCAACTTTATCCAAGGACTTTAGAAAAGGTCACACCTTAGGTATCATTCCTCGTTTTTCACATGTTTGTATTGTGGTAGGAAAGGTCACCTTACGTCATTTTGTTTTGATTTTAAAAGAAGTCCTAGGAAGTCTATGTCTAGCATTTCATTAATTCCCAAATCCCATCATTTTAAATATACATCTATATGGGTTAAGAAATCATTTTTAGACGCACTAGATATTAGATTTGTTGATTCTCATTTGCTTTCACATGAAACCTCCCTTGCTAAATTTAAAGGTTGAATGTGTTAGTGTTGTTTGCATACTCTAGCTTTTTGTGCTTCATATTATATATCATTGCTGGGTTGTAACACCCCGTATTTTTGACGATTTAAATAATTATGTGATTAATTACTTTTGGTAGAAATAATTATGTGATTAATTATTGTTATTGGATTAATTAAATTAAAAATGAGAGAAATTAATTTTTATTAATCCGGATTAAAATAATTATTAACTAGCGTGACAAGGGTTAATACTTATTATGGAGAATTATTGAATATTACTGTGTGATATGTAATATGGAATTATGAAATTTGATAAATTGTCGAAAGTTAGAAATACGACAGTTTGATAATTTAAGTCTGACACGCGTGTGAGTCGTGTTGGGACTAATTGAATAGAATAAAAAGAGAAGTAATTTTTATTAACTTTTATCTCATTTTGAGTGCTCCGTTGAGTCCGGAAGGATCGAGATAGTCAAAATAGTATACTTGGGTGTTTAGTTTGGGTCCCGGGGTAATTTTAGGCCTAACCGGCACCCCGAGAGGGCATTATGGTAAATTGTATTTTTGGGCTAAATTAATGGACGAAAATTAAGAGTAATTATATCATCCAAGGAGAGTCCATTAGGGTTAAAATAGTTACAGGAAGTTAAGAACAGCTATAGGAGGTGTGAGGGAGAGCTAGTTCCAAGAGAAAAGGGCCAAGATAACACCACCTTGCACAATCACCACCACCGTGTAGATCGGGACAAGGGGAACACACCCATACCAACATCACCAACGGATCAGACCGTCATATTCGAGGCAAGTGTTTATTACTGGCTTTCTTTTAGCAATAATCATGCTCATGTTAGTGTAGGTGAAATTAATCATGATTTACATATGAATTGCATGAAAATTGGAGATTTAAATTATGATTAACGATTGGTTTAATTAGTAGTTTAAAGTCCTTCATGTATGTAGAATATTAATCACGGAATTGGATTATATATTGATGAACGAATCTGGGTTGATTAGGTTCTTTAATTGAAAATTTGGAAACTATGGTTTATATGAATTAATTTGGGGATTTTATATAATTATGATGTTATGACGAATTAATGATCCTAGGATGTTGGGAATGATTTATAATCCATTAGGTGTTGATGGGTATTGATGATGAGGCGTTGGGTGTTGAATCTTAGAGGTTTTTAGGTCCAAAAATGGTAGAAAATGCTGAAATTTGGTGAAGAAGACGAAACAGTGGGTCTCACGTGAAGTGGTTCAAACGAGATGGGGATCTCGCACGAAGTGGTTCGAACGACATGTGGAAGTGGTTCGAACGACATGTCATTCTGGTTAGAACGACATATCATCAGGTTCGAGCGACATAAGGAATTTTTGGGAATTTTCTTAGAGTCCAGTTTTGAGTTTACCTGTTTATTGGAGTGAGAGAAACTTCCAAATAGTAAATTTAAATAAGACACAATTTTGGGAGAGTAAGTGAGAATAAATACTTTAATTATTTCGGTATAGAGATAATATACCTTGGAGATTACGAGAGAGATAGTAATCTAAATATTTATACTATACGTAGAGATGAGATTAAAATACGTATGAGGAGTATATATGTAGGTTGGAGAAATACCTATAAATTATAATAGGATGTGTGTATGCCTATTTGTAACGACACAAATTTCCAATCGAGTCCTTTGTAGTTTTGGCTCAATTCAGAACAAAAACGTTTGTGTCATAGGATAGAGTATATTGATCATCTTTCAAGCCTATGACGTGTTTGTTGAAGACGTAGCGGCCAAGTGTATAAAGCTTCATCAAAATGTCGTGGTTTATGTGCCTCGTTTCAACGTCATCAACAGTGATTCCTTGCTCCCAAGGTATGAATGCATTTATGTATATATAGGAGCTTGGAACAAGTTTATATTGGGTGTTAGGTTTTAAAATTGTGTTTCCTTTTCAGAATGTTTTCTAATAAAACTTATATATAAAGTATATAAAAGTTTCAGGGCTTAAAAAGAATTTTTGAAGCATTCTGTGAGTTAGTTCGAAGTGTCGATCGAACGAGATTGTCAATGACTTCCCTTTATGGCAAACTGGAACTTCGTTCGAAATGTCGTTCGAACGATATTGTCGTTCTAACGAGATTTCTAACGAGGTTCTAACGAGTTCATACTGGAACTTCGTTAGAAGACTCGTTCGAACGAGAGTATCGTTCGAACGAAATGTCGTTCGAACAAGATGCCAGGCGGGAACAGTTTTTGGCAGTTTTAAGCAGTTTTTCTCCCACTTCCTCACTTGTTTCTTAACCAACTTTTCTGAGACTTTATTATGTGCGGGAATAACATTTTCCAACTGAACTTTTCCATTCTATTCGATCTTTTAGAGAGATTTTGAGAGCTAAATTGCTTAAGGAAAATGTTCTTGTTTTGAGTAAAATTTTTTAGAGAAAAATATACACCACTCTTGTTTACACCCAATTATTTGTTTATCCAAGTTTCAATATATATACATCTTGCTTGGAGTGTTGGCACCGGGTTCATCTCTTCCGTTCAAAGAGAAGTTTCGGGTTTTTCTTCTACATCCCATAAGGAAAGAAGAAGAATTTTTTAACGTTGATTTACCCTCTTGGAGAAAGGCTCCTAGTTCGGGTGACGGTGACCATATAAAGTCCGATAGGTGGACTCCGAGACCGCGGTGGAGCTCCGTGGTAATCCGCTAGGAAGAGGTGTCTACAAGAAGAAGCGTCGAGGCTTGAGAGGGATCGAGCCGTGTGATGTAAGACTTTTTGTCTTGTATTTGTAAATTCCGTATCTAGTGGATTTGAGGCTAGGGTCGTCCGAGGTTTTTTCCCGTTGTGGGTTTTTCCTCGTACATCGCGGCGTAGTGATTTATTGTTTTATTTAATCATGCAATATCACCTAGAACGCATGCTTAGACTAAAAGATAAAATTGGTTTAAATCACTATTAATTTAATTTGGCGGATAATTAAATTTGGGTAAGGTTTATTTAATTCAAGTGATTTGTTAAAATTGGTTTAGCCTAATTTGTTTAAATAAAAAATTATGACTTAGGCAAAGTTTAGAACTTGAATTAATTGGTTTAAGTGAAATTAATATTTGTGTGTGTTTGATTAATTTTCACTTGTGTTTAATTTTAATTTGTTAAGAAATTAAAATTTGTTTTATGTTGAACCATCACCTTTTACGCTTCCGCATCTGTTTCATAAAAAGGAAATAATATTACAATTTTATAAGAATTAAAAATCGGGGGTTCCACATTTTTTTTATACACTATTATGGGAAATTATTGTTAAGAGCACTAATGGGTGATAACATGAGTGATAACTCGGGGGTGCAGAAATTATATTGTTAAGTGTACTAATGGGTGATAACCCGGGGGTACAAGGATGATTATTGTTAGGTGCACTAATGGGTGATAACCTGGAGGTGCTGGATTATTATTGATAGGTTCATTAATGGGTGCTAACCCGGGGATGAAGGATTTTCTTAATAGGTGCACTAATGGGTCTTAGCCCGGGGGTGCAGGATTAGTATGTATATGTATAGGGATGATGTGGCTATATATATATATATATATATATATATATATATATATATATATATATGAACTTGTGAATATTTCTACTGTGTGAAATTAGTAGACTTGGTAATAATAATAATCATTACTTTGCATCGAGTGGTCTTAACCTAAGGGTGCAGGATTAGTATATATATATAGGGATGATGAGACTATATATATGTATAAGTGTACTTGGGTAACTTTCTACTTTCTGAATCTAGTAGATAAAATGGAAATGAGAAATAAAATAATCTTAGTGGATAAAAGATCAACAATTCAAACGGTGAATAATGAAACTTAGTACGTGAGATAAACTATCTGAATAACGTATTGTATGGGCAATACGGGGATACTATTAGTGAGCATAGTTAGTTTTATTATGGTTTCTGGCTAGTTAAACTGGGAGGTATAACTAGGGGGAGATTAGATGTACGTTAGGCGTGCACAATAAGCGAGAGGTGAGAAACTCATGTGAGAGTTCGATAACTAACATGCGTATAAAACTTGTTTTAAGAACCAGTTTTAAATACTTGCTAAATCATTTTTACACCTCGGCCTCTGACCCGTTTCTTGTATTTTTTCTCTCTTTTGTTATATATATATATATATATGTATTAGTACAGGTGCCTAACCACAGGGACACCGGTTCTAGATACTTGGATGGTTTGCCGAGCTGTAGCTGTTGTGGAAGTTGTGGGTCATTGAGATTAGACGCTTCTCTCATTTTATTCAGTTCCTAGTTCAAATACTTCGGTTCGGGCATGTGTCGCCCATCCTCATTAGCGGGATTGTATTCAGTTCTTTTCTGTTGGATTGAGTATTTATTTTGGGTTTGTTTGTGACTTTGAACTGGAAGGTTTTATCTAGTCTTAATTATTCAGTATTTAATTCAATCAGTATTCATTTCTTGTGTGTGGTTTATAATTCAATGTTTAGAAATTAATTGAATTAATTGGTTTCAAATTAAATTGGGAAATGTTGACACTAGCTTAATTAAATGTTAGGTAATTAATTGGATTTAAGTTTTCGACAGTGATTCTAAGAATGAACCAACCGAACATTATATTATAAATTTTATAATGGACTGATCACCCGATATTTAATTGGGCGGGGTGTCACAAGTGGTATCAGAGCATCAGGTTCTACTGCCCTTAGGATCTGTGCGGCTTATTACGTTTCAGCGCGTCGTTCTTTGATGTAGAGCCTTATGATAGGATTGTTGTGTTCCCTTACGTATGCGACTTACGTTCTCCTACTACGAATTTTAATGGATGTGACTCATTATATGAAATTCTGTGTGATTCGAACACCGAACATTTTAGGACGACCAGCGAGGGTCGTAAGAAGAACTGCGGGAGAAGAAGCTCAGCAGAAGATATAGAGTAATCAGGAAAGAGTGATCGGGAAAAAAATCACCATGAGGATTACTTAAGCAAGAGATAGTAAAATTGTCACTCGGGAACTGTGGGTTCCCAAGACACAGTCATAGATAACGGTGGAGTGATTTCAGGACCACCTAGCATAGTCGATAAAGGGAAAATCAGAGGGAATCTTTTGAAAACCCATCGGTGAAGATGCGGAGAAGAAAATGAGAAAATGTAACAGACCAGCGAAAGTAGAAAATCTGAAGGCAATGGTGTAGAGTGGGGTGTGATGACACTCAGAATTAAATTTGGAGTTAAAAGTTATAGCTCTTAGGAGCATCATGTAGAGATTAGTGGCAATCACCATATATGAAGAAGTGTGTTTGAAATTTAGAAATAAATTTGAGCACGATTTGACCTTGAGGTCTTCCATTCGATGTGGTAACAAAATGAGAGTGAAATTTTGATGTTTAGCACAATGGGTAAGATAGAAACCAATCTTGAGAGAAAGGTTAAATTGCATAATGAACGTCGTACCTAGCAGAGGGGCATAAATTATCCAAAGGGTTTATAGTTGATAAAGAACCCGCGAATAGAACACAAGCATAGATGAGAAATCAAGCGAGGATGACTAATGTTGATGTCATCAAGGTTTTACGGTGACTAGTTCTTGCATTCTTTCCAGAAGAAGCAAGCCAGGAAGGTTAGAGAATCTGACCGAAAAGCAAAACTGCACTTAACGGTGTTAGTGAAACCCCACCTGAGAGTATACCCAATAGGAAACACGGTTAGAGGATTTTAATTTGATTAACTTCTTACAAAGTGACGATGAAGTCAATCAGGGCCGTGGAGGCCAACCATTATTTCGAAAGGCAAGTGTAGCCAGCAAGTTAAGACTACTCGGTCCGAGAGAAGGACATTCCCAAAATGGTCAGTGAGACTAGTGACGGGAAAATGGCTCGTGAAGTTTTCCTAGGTGAAGGAAGTAGAACTACAAGTGTTGAATGTGTCCACAATTGAAAGGTGAGATCGAAAAGATTAGAAATGGTAAATCATGCCACTAGGCATAACAACTGGAGGAGTGCTACTTCCAACAAAGGAATTTGGGTTCATGGAATTAGGCCCAGGAAATTTATAACCCGAGAATGATGGGTTCAGGCTGGACCAGTAGAGTCCTCGTTAATAGTAGCATATAATATGTCAGGGTCTACGGGGCCCGGGATGTAAACGGGAGTTCAATAAAGCTGTAATTGAGGCCTAGAGAGTTTAAGCCAACGTTTCAATAATGGGCGTGAAACCCACATGATGGAATAAATTGTCTATGATGAGAGAGGACAACTATAGGATGAAATCCTAGGATGTATGAAGATTACAGATGTTCATGGGTCATGATGGCAGCCAGGTGCTGAGACCCTGTGATTTGGCGAGACTAGTGAGGTTTGGCTTCTTCCTTGTGAGTAAAGGATAGATTCTAGTGACATGGGTGTGCCACAACTTTTATGTAAATTGGAAACCCTAAACTTCACATGCGGGTCGAGTTTAGTGGGAACATTAGTTTTAACAGCCTTGTTACAAACGTATTTCTCGTTATTAGCAGGGTATTTTGATGACTGCTCGTGAGTGAACCAGGAAGAACCTAAGAATATGTTTTGTTGTTATAATTTACTACTACATTGGGTCAGCTTTAGTAGAGTTTATTATGGTAATGTGTAGTGATTAATTACCGTATGGTTAAACGATAGTAAAATGTAGTGATATTACTATCGTGCCGGATACTCCGGGAGGAGAAATCTTTATTTTGTGCGGCGCCACCTGAAATAGGGTTGGGCCCAGATATATGAATATATGAAAATTTTCATGGTGTTATAGACCTCAGCGAGTATGTTGTCTAGTTATATGTGATTCCGGTGTGTAGGAACTTATTTTACTGAGGAGACTCAGGTTTCATTGTGTTCTTCTTCAAGCAGAGAGATAGAACCCGTTATATTTATTGCGCTGAGTACTTGGGTTAGTAAGAGCGCCATGCTTCATGTTACATTTCTAGGGACATGAGAGTGGACGAGTAGACTTTTATGTCACAATACATAGATTGTGGAAAAGTACATAGTATGTACTGAAGGCCTTACGGACCTCGACAATCGGATAGGTTAGATAATAGTTTATCGGGGGGTTCCTTGTTTAGATTTCGCTTTGCGAGACATCCCACGCATGAAATTAGCGAATGTCGGGAGTTGGAGAGAAGTTTTGTCGATAGTACATAAGTTTTATATGTTGGTTATTATACCTATAAAGGAATATAATTGAGAGTTGATAATTCTTTTATAACTTAAGGCCAATATAGTCGCCTAGTCTTAGCATCATTCGGAATAGAGCAATGATGCCATTGAAGGATTGATTAAGTTATGATTAGTGGGGCAGTTGAGTGCACCCCTACTACATCAGCATACCAGGTATGCGAGAATTGAAGTAAGATATTTACATGTCAAATGTACAATGTTGCACAAAGTATAGGGTGTATGGGCACCCTTGGTGATTGAATCAGGCAGTGGATTATGATTAGCATGTGAATTCAATAACAGTAGTCGGGTAAGCCGAAGATTATTCACTAAGTTTTGTCAGAGACTTACGTTTCAAAATAAACTGAGATTTTGAGCGGGAAAAGAGACTTGTGTCACACGATACGAAAAAGTCACACGTATCATGATTAGAAGTACATTTAAGAGAGTATAAAATGTATATGGTTCCAAATAACAGTTGTGAAGGGTTATGATGTAAAGTAATATTGCAAGGTTAGTCTATCAGTGGGTCACCTGACTCTTAGAAAAAGGGTGGACAATTCGAAACCAGTAGGGGATTCTTCCACTAGGGAATGGGAGAGTACCCCAAGAATATTCTCATGTAGCTGAGATGGTAAGATTATAGGTGCTGAAACACGATTGAGTACGGCCTAATACCCACAAAGGGAAGGGCAGGACAAGCAGTCTAATCAGATGCGAGAGAGAAAATTTTATGTGGACCCTGAGATCTTAGGGGAGGAAGAGAGAAGTACCTTACACTAGTGGAGTTTGTGTCCAAATAACTCGTATGAGTTCACGTTCGGGCAGAGTGCCAGCAGAAGTATGGCACGGTAAACTTTGTTGTTGTCCTACTTGATAGTTAAAGTTGTGAGGAACAGTTATGATTATAAATGTCGGAGAAGAATCGATATTATCGTATATATTGTGTGTGAAATATATATTGCACGACCAATTTACTTGTATGAACGACACGAGACGAAGTCGTATGTATCTGAAAAGAGGATAAATCTACTAAAGTGCAAATAGTAGTGGGCTAGATAGTGAATATCTAAAATATAGTAAGTAGTGAAACTTAAACGGTAAGGCTAAGGGAGGAGCCTACATGACAGGGTAACCTGGAGCTTAAAACAAACACATGTGAAGTGTTCACTATTAAGGGTATTCGATAACGTACTATATGGGTGGTACGGAGTAGCTTACTTGTGAGCGTCGGGATGCGATGCGCAATATTTTTACAGCGTTGTCTGTACCTGGTATACTTTTTCTGAATTTCAGGATGAAATTCCGTTGTAAGGGGGGAAGTATGTAACACCCCGTATTTTTGACGATTTAAATAATTATGTGATTAATTACTTTTGGTAGAAATAATTATGTGATTAATTATTGTTATTGGATTAACTAAATTAAAAATGCGAGAAATTAATTTTTATTAATCCGGATTGAAATAATTATTAACTAGCGTGACAAGGGTTAATACTTATTATGGAGAATTATTGAATATTACTGTGTGATATGTAATATGGAATTATGAAACTTGATAAATTGTCGAAAGTGAGAAATACGACAGTTTGGTAATTTAAGTCTGACACGCGTGTGAGTCGTGTCGGGACTAATTGAATAGAATAAAAAGAGAAGTAATTTTTATTAACTCGTATGGTTTTGAGTGCGACGTTGAGTCCGGAAGGGTCGAGATAGTCAAAATAGTATACCTGGGTGTTTAGTTTGGGTCCCGGGGCAATTTTAGGCCTAACCGGCACCCCGAGAGGGCATTATGGTAAATTGTATTTTTGGGCTAAATTAATGGATGAAAACTAAGAGTAATTATATCAGCCAAGGAGAGTCCATTAGGGTTAAAAAATTTACAAGAAGTTAAGAACGGCTATAGGAGGTGTGAGGGAGAGCTAATTCCAATAGAAAAGGGCCAAGATAACACTACCTTGCACAATCACCACCACCGTGTAGATCGAGATAAGGGGAACACACCCATACCAACATCACCAACGGATCAGACCATCATATTCGAGGAAAGTGTTTATTACTTGCTTTTTTTAGCAATAATCATGCTCATGTTAGTGTAGGTGAAATTGATCATGATTTACATATGAATTGGGTGAAAATTGGAGATTTAAATTATGATTAAGGATTGGTTTAATTAGTAGTTTAAAGTCCTTCATGTATGTAGAGGATTAATCACAGAATTGGATTATATATTGATGAACGAATCTGGGTTGATTAGGTTCTTTAATTGAAAATTTGGAAACTAGGGTTCATATGAATTAATTTGGGGATTTTATATAATTATGATGTTTAATGACGAAGTAATGATCCTAGGATGTTGGGAATGATTTATAATCCATTAGGTGTTGATGGGTATTGATGATGAGGCGTTGGGTGTTGAATCTTAGAGGTTTTTAGGTCCAAAAATGGTAGAAAACGCTAAAATTTGGTGAAGAAGACGAAACAGTGGGTCTCGCGCAAAGTGGTTCAAACGAGATGGGGATCTCGCGCGAAGTGGTTCGAACGACATGTGGAAGTGGTTCGAACGACATGTCATCTGGTTCGAGTGACAGAAGGAATTTTTGGGAATTTTCTTAGAGTCCAGTTTTGAGTTTACCTATTTATTGGAGTGAGAGAAACTTCCAAATAGTAAATTTAAATAAGACGCAATTGTGGGAAAGTTTGTGAGAATAAATACTTTAATTATTTTGGTATAGAGAGAATATACCTTGGAGATTACTAGAAGATAGTAATCTAAATATTTATACTATACGTAGAGATGAGATTAAAATACGTATGAGGAGTATATATGTAGTTTGGAGAAATAACTACAAATTATAATAGGTTGTGTGTATGCCTATTATGGGAAATTATTGTTAAGAGCACTAATGTGTGATAACCCGGGGGTGCAAGAATCTTATAGTTAAGCGCACTAATGAGTGATAACTCGGGGGTGCAGAAATTTTATTGTTAAGTGTACTAATGGGTGATAACCCGGGGGTACAAAGATGATTATTGTTTAGTGCACTAATGGGTGATAACTCGGGGGTGTTGGATTATTATTGATAGGTGCATTAATGGGTACTAACCCGGGGATGCGGGATTTTCTTAATAAGTGCACTAATGGGTCTTATCCCGGGGGTGCAGGATTAGTATGTATATGTATATGGATGATGTGACTCTATAGAATACGGCTCAGTCCAGAGTCATCCACAGGTGGCAGTCCACCCTCGGTATCCACCGATCAGCCTTAGCCTTCCTTCAGCAGTGATTTCCTATAGAACCACAATTGTCAGGAGTGAAGAGAATCTCTCCACAAAAATAACTCAAATATATAACTCTCTAAGGTTTTAAACAGATTCACATATATAGTTGGGAGTGATGATTGTGAATCAAAAGATATTTTTAACCTAAAGCAAATGGAAGTTGTGCAACAGGTTTTCAAAAATCATTTTTGTAAAACTTTCTCAAAAATTGTACGAAACAGGCATTTATAAGTAGGCAGAAAATTCGAGGAGGCGACACTCGTTCGAGTGAAATATAAGCCTCGTTTGAATAAGAAAAGACTCTCGTTAGAACGACAACAGGTTTGTCAGAATCAAACCCCAATCTCATTTGAACGAGCTTAGAACGATGTAAAATAGTAAGCCCTCGTGAGATTTTCAATTGATGTAAACTTCGAATGACCACTTCATATGAGATTGCATGCCTATTTGAACGAGATGCACGCATTTTGAAAAAAATTAAATCTAAAAAAATAACAAAAAATGCCTCGATTTTAAATAAAAACAACTCCTAAATATGAATGTAAATAAATTCTAAATTCTAAATTATGTTATACCTTTGTATTATGAAGATTTTCTTGATTTTGGAGATGATGGAAAATTGGTTCTTCATGATGGCTC
This sequence comes from Sambucus nigra, assembly GCA_949130495.1. Taxonomy (NCBI): domain Eukaryota; kingdom Viridiplantae; phylum Streptophyta; class Magnoliopsida; order Dipsacales; family Adoxaceae; genus Sambucus; species Sambucus nigra. The sequence goes on from OX422224.1 coordinate 397,850,592, forward strand.
GAAATAAACAGCAACGGGATATGCCAAAAATTATACTTAGCCTAAACAATGAGAAATTATGCTCTTACAAATCTCCCCCTTTTTGTCTATTCTGGTACAAACATAAAATCAAAATCCAAATTACAAATAAATCCCCTAAGACAAATACAATATTCTAATACCCTCCCAAACCCTAAAATGGATAGGTACAAGATAGAGCTATCTTCAAAATAAAGTCTTCAAGTCTTCACTTCTTCTTTGTCTTATCTTGGGAACTTTGTCTTCATCGAGTTTAATCCAAGTATCATCTTACAAAATACCTACACAAATGAAACAAAGAAAACACCCCATGATGCATCGAGTTTGACATATCAAAAACAAAATGCATAAAGATAAAATCTCCCCCATAAATAAAACTCCCTCGTAATTTGTTCTCCCCTTTTTATTTTGTTCGAAATAGACAAGGAATTGAAACTAATCATGAAAAATACAGGGAACATAACCAAGCATAAAAATATATCATCATAAAAAAATATGAACGAATAAACATGCAATGATAATCTCAAAGGCTCTACAAACTAGTTTTGATTTTCCAAAATTTTGAAGTAAAAAGAATATACAAAAACAACACACCAAGGAGAAACACAAAAATAATCGAATCATGAAAACATAATGTAGGGGTGTGAACACATTCTATAGGTTAATCAACATAGACAAACATAACATATGTGTACGAAGGAATGAGATGCCACTACTCCAAGAGCCCAAAGTCTACCTTAGGTGTAAAGATGGTGAACTCAAGTGCATCAACTTAACCTATTCAACTAATCAAGATCATGAGTGATTTTCATACCAATAACACCCAAACTATGTAATGCTTTATGATATTTTTGCGAGACATGCAAACCCATTGTTCCTCGACTTAACCCCCTCAAAACTCACATATTGAATTTTTTCTCTCAATTTTTTTTTTGAAGAAACTAATGCTCATATGTAGCGAACCATCAATGTTCTTTGAAATTGTCCCAGCACTTTATTTTTGTTTTTGTGTGCCTTTAATATTTTAGGCTCTTTTCTATTTGCAAATGGTGACTATTCACGCAAAGCCAACCTGTCTTTCACAACCCGATTCCATTGCTTTAAATATATCAAATTTACTGGATATTTGATTTTAAATTTTCCCAATCCGGGCAATGGTTATTACAAGCACTAATTTTATTATCTCGTTTTTCACATTTGTTTCATTTTAAAATCAAGATTGAAATGAAAACACTACAATCGACGTGTGAAAGGTAAGTACAATACTCAAATAATTTCGTGCTTGTGTGCATCAAAGGTGACAAGGAGTAAAAAATATAGCAAGTAGTCATCTTATCACATCTTAATGACTCCGTGCATTTTAAAGAATAAAATTAAATGATGTCACGTCTTAAAACACTACAAAAGAGCCACGTGGATGCGGAATGAATGGGCAACTCGAACATATTTAATGTTCATCCACATATAGTGTAAAAAAACAAAACTCTATTTGAATTTTTTTTAAAATTTATCAAAGATATTTTTTTGGCTTTTTCACTTTTTCTTAGAAGGAATCGAAAATATTTTTGTATTTTTCAAAACAATTTCAAGAAAAATAAATATATTTATGGATTTTTCAAAAAAATATATCAAAATGGAAAAGGATATACAGTATAATATAATGGATGTACAATCTAGCAATAGGAATAGATATGAATAAGCATGAAAATCATCCTACGTTAGATAACATATCAAGTCTCAGTCAACGGTCAAAACTATCTAAAGACTTCCGAAGATCCTCGAATCGAAGTGCATCTAAAGGTTTTATGAAAATATCGATTAACTAAGGATCGGTGCTCACAAAGTTCAAGGACATGAACTTCTCCTCAATTAGGTCTCAAATAAAGTGCTCGTGTATCCTAATGTTCTTTATGCACAAATGTTGGACTAAATTACATGAAATGTCAATGACACTTGTAATATCACAAGAAATAGTCATCATACCCTGTGAAATGCTATAATATTCCAACATTTGTTTCATCCACAAGAGTTGCGTGCAATAACTCCCAGTAGCTATATACTCAGCCTCCACCGTGGATAAAGATATGGAGTTTTGTTTTTACTCATCCACCAGATAAGAGCACTCCTAAAGTAGAAACACCCACCCAAAGTTCCCCTACACCCATTGACATACCCGGCCAAATCGACATCCGAAAGACGGATAAACAGTCATCAGTATCAAAGGAATATTAAATACCGTATGATAGAGTTCCATTCATAATTTGATAATACGTTTAAGAGCGTGTGAGTGTGACTCTTTTTGGGATGCCTGGTATCGCGCACAGAATCCAACATTAAAGGCGATATCGGGTTGACTAGCGCTAAGGTCAATAAGACTACCTATCTTGCTACTATATAAAGTCTGCTCTATGTCTTGCCTAAAGCGTCTTTGCTAAGCTTTTTCGATGAACTCATAGGGGTGTGAGCGTGCTTAGCGGAGTATAGATCGAAATTGTTCATAAGGTCTCTTACATATTTAGATTGAGATATGAATATCCCTTCCTCAATCTGATGAACCTGGAGACCTAGCAAGAATGTAAGCTCACCTACCATGATCATCTCAAACTCACTCTTCATCTCCTCCTAAAAAATGTGAGCCTAATGGGAGCACGTGGATCTAAATACTATGTTGTCCACACAGACCTGGGCTAATAAATTAGAACCACTCTCTCCTCATAAATAATGTTTTAACTATTCCTCCTCTCTTGAAACTACGAGCTAAGAGACAGGAAGTAAGCCTCTCAAACCAAGTACGGGTGCTCGCTTCAAACCACAAAAGGCTTTTCTAAGATAGTAAACTTGTTTTGGGTGCTTAAGGTCTTCGAACCCTTTCGGTTCTTCCACATAGACCTCCTCCAGTAGAATGTCATTCGAAAAGGCACTCTTGACATTAATCTAATATAACTTGAAGTGTAGATGACATAATATGGCGAATAATAAGCAAATGGACTCAAGCCTAGCAACAGGAACGAATGTCTCCTCAAAGTCTACACCCTAGATTTGTGTGTAGCCTTGAACGACCAACCTAGACTTATTGCGAACTATGGTAACATTTTCATCCACCTTATTATTGGAAATCCATTATGTACATATCATTTTAGTATTGCTATGTAGGGGGACCAACTCCCAGACATCATTCTTTCTAAACTGAAGTAACTCTTCTTACATGGCTGATATCTAGTGCTTATCCTTAAGTGCTTCTTTCATGTTCTTAGACTCGACTGGGCATGTGTAGCACAAACAGCTAACAACATTTTTTAGTTGATAATGAGTCTTGACACCTAGTGTAATATCACTAAGTACACCGAAAGGGCATGACTCTTTTGAACCTAAGATGGTGTATCCCTTAAAGAGGGAAGAGGGTCCACCGTAGTAGTATGAGTAAGGATGGGATCGCCCCCAGGGGGTGCATCATCCTCACCCTGCTCGTTAGGAGCAACAAATATCGATGGATCGTCATCTCTAATCATGATATTTATTAACTCCATGACATTAGGGCTAGCCTAATTATAAACGTGATAAGCCCTATTCATTGATGAATATCCTAAAAATATCCCTCGTTGCTCTGGGAGTTAAACTTTTCAAAGGGATCTCTATCTCAAAATATGTAGAATGTACTCCTAAAGACACAGAAATATGATAGGTCGGGCTTCTTCTCTAACCATAATTCATAAGGCGTGTGAAGTTTATGCGAACGAAGATATACCCTTTTCACCGTATGGCATGGTGCTCACCGCCTCTACCCCAAAAATGTCTAGGAACATTTCTCCTAAGAATCATGGATCTAGACATCTCTTGTATCATTCATATCTTCCTCTCAATAATCCCATTTTGGTAAGTAGTACGAATGACCAAAAAATCATGCTTTATGCCCACTTCATTACAATAGCTATCCATTTTTGTTTTTTTTAAATTCAGTATTATTGTCACTATGCATTCAATTAATAGTAACACCGTATTGGTTTTATAGGACACGATACTTAGTTGTAAGGAACTCAACTGCATTGGAATTTTCTTGAAGGAATCCTGCAATCGAGTATTTAGAAAAGTCATTGACCATCACAAGAATGTATCTCTTACCACCTAAGCTCTCCGAGCGAGTATGATCCATAAGATCCATGTGAATTAACTCTAAAACACAAGTGGTGGTAATGGTATTCAACTTCCAATGGGGACTTTGAATTTGTATACCTTGTTGGCAAAGTCCATAAACCTAGGAAGTTGGTTTCCCAAGTGATGGTAAGCCACGAACTAGGTCTTTTTTCACTAATATCTTAGGATGTCTAAAGTTCATATGACCTAGCCATTGATGCCAAAGGTCCATAATGGAAACCGTGGCATTGTTGCACACAAAATAGGACTTGGGAATAATCCCATAACAATTATCTTCCTTCCTCACACCTTAAAGTAAAAGTTTAGGGAAATTAATCATACACATTGCATTCGGACCGGTCAAACTTTACCGCAAAGTTTGCATCGCACAATTGGCTTATGTTAATCAAGTTCGCTTTCAACCCCTTCATGTGCAACACATCATCTAGCTTAGAAAATTCGAGTATCTCAGTAATATCACATACAAAAATTCTATATCTACTCTCTTCTCTAATGGTGACTTTACCTTCCTTGCGATCCTCAAGGTGGGTAAAAAATGAGACGTCACTTGTCATGTGATTAGAGTACCCACTATCAAAATACTACTGGGAAGTATTTTTATCCTTAAGAGCAACATAAAAAATAAGGGCTTTCTCGTCTCGCTTAGGTAACCAACTGGTGGTAACCTTTTGTTTTCCCTTGTCGTTATTGACCCTAGTCAGAATGTTGGAAACATTATCAAATGGAAAAGACATCCATTGAAATTCTTCCGTTAAACTATAGGAAGTTGCGACTAGAAATTAGACTTGATCCCTAAGACTAGCAAAGTTGTTAAAGTGATGTACGAGAGGATGTGTACGACTAGTTCTACCTAATTTATAGTAAAAAGGTGGCCTCTCCTTTTGTAATAGGTGCAAACATAGATAGGTTGAGTCTACCTCAATTTTCTTTTCTAGGTGGAACTCTTCTAGGTGGGTAAGGCCTCCTAGGTTGATTCGGTCGAGGGATATAAAGGTCTATAACAAACTTGGGAACATGCTCGGGTATGATATGGTAAGTGGAAGCACAATCGTAGCCTATTCCTTACCTATCCATGTTTCTTAAAGCAGGGCCAAGGAGCATCTTAGTAACCTTCTTTGATGTATCCTCAATAGTTACCTTGACCTCCTAAGCACGTTCGAGATCTTTCTCGAGTTGGAATACAAGGGCTTCAAGTTTCTCACGAGTCTCCATGAATGCTTGGAAATCTCTCATAAGACTAACCACCTTGTTGGTCAAGTCCCCATTCTCTCTCACAACTACACAAGATCTCTCTCCCAAAGATTCTCTCACCGAGGATTCACTCTCTTTTCCTCACGTAACTCTTTTTCCAGCCCTAAAACTCTCATCGCTACACCTTTATTCTATTTCTTCATTTTAAAGGACTCGACGTAAAGTTCAACGTAGGCGTGCTGAAGGTCATTCTCTCCTCACTTAAAGCATTTTATCCCCCGCTCTCCTCCGAATAACTAAACTCACTGTCAAGTTGTTCGTGTTTAGTATATTCCTCATTGTTGTAAGGCTCACTAGATGTACTAACATGACTAGCCATGAATGTGGTGAAGTTACATCCATGACATGATTCTTCTCCCAAACTCACCAACTCGGCCTCTCTATCACTAAGTGTGACGTTCAAGGCATCTTTGCCTTTCCCTTAACGTTTTAACCTAGTCGGATACTCTTGAGCTTTGTGACCCTTTCCCTCATAACATCTATCCTCGTCTTTCTTTGGGAAATTATTTTGTTTTCTTAAATTCTTTCCCATTTTAAATTTTTTATCTTTCTCAAAACTCTTCTTATCTTTCGAAGTATTTTGCTTTTTAAGCTTGAGAAATTCCTTGAAATTTTTAGCAAAAAGGGGCAAATCATCTAAATCATAATCAAACTCTGAATTGGATGATGTTTCCTCTCTCATTTTATATACTCCCCCTCTCTTCCTAGATTGGGCTTTAAGTGCTACCCCCTTATCTGAGAGTGTGCCAATAATCAATGAACAAACTTATTTAATTAGATTCCAATTTTAGTCCCCAAAATCCTAACTCTTGCAATTAATTGTGATTAACGAATTAAATAAATTCAAGCATGCAAGAAATCAAAAAATTGAGGAAAATCCCCCAAAGGGGAAAAACCTTTTTATTCACTATATTTTGTAACAACTTACAAATACAGAGAAATACAGCTTGACACACGAATACTCGCGGTCGTCGATTCGTTGTCGTCGGCAAGAGATCCCACAAGAGCTCCAATTTTCAGTAATGGAGAATCAACCTTCTTCTCTACAAGAGTACTCCGGATGAGTAGAATAATAAATCTAGTGTTTAAATGATTCACATATGAATTTGGGACAATCTGGCAAATCAAAAAAGGGTTAAAAACTTTCAAAAATGAAGTCTTAATTTGCAGTTGTTTCTACAGTAAAAGAGTTATGAAGACTTCAAAAACGTGAGTGCAAAAAATTGAATTTATAAGAAAATTAAGGCGGTGTTGTCGTTCGAACGAATTGGGGACATCGCTGGAACGGCAGTTAATGTCGTTTGAACGACTTTGCGCGAGATGCATATGTCGTTTGAATGACAGTACGATCTCGTTCTAACGGCACCAACATCAAATCAGTTCGCCTCAACACTTAGAAAAAATTCTATCACATTGGAAAACATTTCAGGAATTGAGAAATAGTTTATAAAAAATTCCCAAATAAATATATAAACCTTAAAAACTCCAAATTAAATATTTTACCATAATTGTGAGTGGAGTAGTGGGAATGTTGAAGATGCACGTTGCACGTTAAAGTTGCACTACACACGTATGAAGATGATGATGGGCGCATTAAGCTTCGAATTCGGATCGAGGTCGTCATGGATCATCGTGTTGATGTGTCGAATGTAGCGGTATAAGACATACATGTTGTGAGAAAATTTCCTAGATACTAAAACAAACATTTATAAAATCATATCCTTACAATTCCCCCCTCCCCTGTCTATGCTGCTACATACATAAAAACTATTCGAATTATGCTACCCAAACTCAAAATAAATGACATACAATTTAATATCCCCATTAAAACCAAAAAATTGGAAATATGAAATGACATGTCATCAACAATTCTTCAACATCTTCAACTATTCAATCTTTTTTTGTCATCATCAGGGTGTGCAAAAATAATCCTCAATTTGGTACCTACACACATGAGATAAGAAACAATACCCATAGTGCGCAACGGTTTGAAAATAATGATAAGCAAAAATCAAACAAATTATTATCAATTCAAATGTGCTAGCAAAAAAAACCTCCCCCATAATTCGTTCTCCCCTTTTTTATGATGTCCCCAAATACATAAATATGAAGAAGTCAAAGCAATACAAATGGAGAATTTCACAAGGTAACAAACTTTCTCTTTTGGAATTTTTCAAAGAAAAATTTTACAATAAAAAATCACACCATGAAAGAACACGAAAATAACCAAGTCGATTGTGGCGGAAATGTAGGGGTATGAACAAATTCGATAGGAAAATCAATGCATACAAACATAACATATGTGCACGATGAATGTCGTATATTCCTAACGAATGAACTCAAAATTTTCCTTAGGTGTCAAAAATGTAAATTCATATGACATCGACTCAATCTAATCGACACATCAAAGTCTAAAATGATTTTCACACTAATGTAGTCTAAAATTATGCTTTTTCAAGACTTTGTCAAGACGTGGAAGCCCAGTTTTTACACTTTTCCATCCGAACGCCCTCATAACTAATATATCTTTTATTTTTTCTTGAGGTGATTTTCACACTAATGTAGTCTAAAACTATCTTTTATTTTTCCATCCGAACGCCCTCATAAATTTTCTTGAGGCAAGAGACCCCGCAATAGATCCAATTTTCAGCAATGGAGAATCAACCTTCTTCTCCACAAGAGTACTCCAGATAAGTAGAACAAGTAATCTAGGGTTTAAATGATTCACAAATGAATTTGGGACAATTTGGTGAATCAAAAAGGGTTAAAACCTCTCGAAAATGAAGTCTTAATTTGCAGCTGTTTCTGCAGAAATGGAGTTGTGAAGACTTGAAAAATGTGAGTACAAAAAATTGGAATTTATAAGAAAATTAAGACGATGTGGTTGCTCGAACGAATTCAGGACGTTGCTGAAATGACAATCAATGTCGTTTAAACAACTTCACGCGAGTTGCTTATGTTGTTTGAGCGACAGTACGATCTCATTCGAATGATGCAAACGTCAAATCAGTTCACCTCAACACTTACAAAAAATTCTACCACGTTGGAAAACATTTCAGGAACTGAAAAATAGTTTATAAAAAATTCCCAAATAAATATGTAAACGTTAAAGTCTCCAAATTAAATATTTTACCACAACCATGAGTGGAGCAGTGGGAATGTTGAAGATGCACTAGGTTGCACTACGATCGTATAAAGATGATGATGGGTGCGTGAAGCTTCGAATTCGAATAGAGGTCATCGTGGATGATCATGTTGACGTGATGAATGTAACGGTATAAGACATACATGATGTGATCAAGGACACTTAGAAAATTTCCTAGATACTAAAACGGACATTTATAAAATCATGTCCTTACATTATCCTTAGGCTTAACTATTTTCAGGAACATATCTGTCTCATACGTTTGAATATCTCTTATAAGTTCTTCTAACATAAGAGTATCTAAGATCCCTAGTGAATTAAGAACCGTAACCTTAAGAATAAAGTGGGCAGGAAGCGGTATCAAGATTTTCTTAACTACACACAGCTCGGGTATTTTCCCACCTAAATTGAAACTCAAGTTAACTATGTTGGAAAGTGATGCATAAAACTCTTCAAAAGATTCAGATTCAAGCATTATTATCGATTCAAATTGTGTGGTGAGGTTCTACAGCTTAGATGCTTCACGAGTGAGCTGAATGGTATCCTAAGCTTCTTTATATGTGGTGCAAGTCATAATGCAGTAGAACTCATCATGGGTGATGGATCCTGAGATGGCATTCAAACTATGAGAATTGAAATTGCTTCACTTAAATTCATCCTTTGTCCACTGTGAGACAGGTTTAGGGCCAATAACATTATCAATTGTGACAGTGGGAGGTTTCCACCCTGTTTTACAAAAAACCAAATTCATCAATGGCCTTTAAAGCAGACCTTATTTTAGCCTGCCAGTATGAATAATTTGGATCATCGAAGATGGGCACTCGATTATACAAATTCTCTATTAACATTAAATTTTTCAAAGATCAACAATTTTTTTTAAAAAATGATATCAAGAGAAAAATATTTTACAGAAAAGATCACACAGTAAATTTATGCAACAGGATCTGATACGAATTTAAGAGTGAGCTTGTGATGTTAAAGAATAATTTCTATAATTAAGTGTCCAGTACACATAAGTTAAAATTTTATCTTATTACCCTCAGCAAGCAACTAGATGATAAAGCAGATAAACTTAAGCATGCAAACATAATAAGTAAATATAAGGAAAAATCCCTTACGGGTAAAGCCTATTAATCAAAACTATAGAGGTTTTATAAGATGCAACTTATAAAAATATCTACAGAATATGTCTCAGTCCAGAGTCATCCACATGTGGCATTTCACCATCGGTATCCACTGATCAGCATTGGCCTCCCTTTAGCAGTGATCCCCACGAGAACCACAATGATCAATAGTGAAGAGAATGTCTCCACATGAATAACTCAGATATAGAACTATCTAGGGTTTTAAACAGATTGACATATATAGTTGGGAGTAATGGTTGTGAAAATTGGTTTTTAACCTATAGAAAGTAGGAACTTTTACAACAGGTTTTCAGAACTCGTTTTCACAGAAGTCTCTCATAAATTCTGTAGGAAATAGGTATTTATAAGTCGACATAAAATTCAAAGCGGCAACACTCATTCTAACAAAATATAAGCCTCATTTGAACGAGAAAAAACTCTCATTAGAACAACAACAAAGTCATTAGAACGAAACCCTAATCTCGTTTGAAAGATATTCAAACGAGCTTCGAACAATGTAAAATAGTACGCCCTCGTGAGATGTTCTATCGAAGTAAACTTCAAATGAGATTGCATACTCATTTGAGCGAGATGCGCATATTTTGAAAAATTTTAAATCCAAAAAAATGCCTCGATTTTAAATAAAACAACTCCCAGATATAAATGTAAATAAATTCAAAATCCTAAATTATTTTATACTTTTTTATTATGAAGATCTTCTTGAATTTGGAGATGATGAAAATCGGTCCTTCGTAATAGCTCAAAACAAACAGTAGCGTGATATGCCAAAAACTATACTTAGCCTAAACTATGAGTAATTTATGCTCTTACATGTTTGCTTGGAACAATGTATTTGTCGATACACTAAATCGTTTAAGAAATTATTAGATGTTAATTAGAGAGAAATGGATTTGAATTTGTTGGATCTTGGTAAAAGAATATGGAAATGAATCTAAATTGTGTATGGAATCTCTTTTGAAAAAAATAATTTTTTTATTTGACCTGGGATGCTTGACCGATCGGGTAAGCGTTGAGGCCTCTTTATCGATCGGGTAAGCATACTCTTTACATATCTGGAAAGTACTCTATATAAGGCAGATTTTTGGCCATATTCCTGACTTTTCACTTCTCGTATCTTTCTTTACTTTCTCAGAGCGTCCAGTTTTCTCGATTTTTTTAGTGTTTTCCCTCCATCATGGTTGAAAGAGATGTTGTTGGAAAGATGTTGGATATTTTTGGGCGACCTTCCTGAAGCGAGGCCTGTGCCTGATACTGATGAATTTAATGATTGGGCAAGCATCGAGCTTCTAGAGGATCTAGAGGCGAGGGACCTGAGGGTCGCCACAACGTGCCCCAACCGAAAGATTAAGCTGACTTGCTGCGAGAGCCTACCATGTACCTCTCCAACGTTGTGTGTTGTGGCCTAATATGTATTTATTTTTACAACATTTATTTATTACGTTTCTCTTTGAAGTATTGTTGTGGCGTACTATTCTATTTTTATTCATTGTTATTATTATTTTTTGCATTACTCAGGCTTGTCATCATTTAGCTAGTGCATTTATTTTTCTCGTTGTTGTTCCTATATATAGAACTAACTTGAGGATTGAGTACAACATGAAAGATCTTGCAAATGCACATATTCCACTGGGGGTCGATTGGGACATGGGAATAAGGGTCTTTATGACACGATTAATAATTCGAGGCCTCGGGAGGATAGCACTAGTGGCATCTAACTTAAAGCTTTCCATAAATGAGTGATGGCTCTCTGGGAGAGCAAGAATTTTCCACCTGTTATCAAGGATAGGGTACGGGACCTGGGATTTGGCCCCTTTTTGGATTCTTTGATGATGACCCACGATATGTCCACGATCCGGATGTTGGCAGAGAGGTGGTGGGATACTGCCTCCAATTTCATTTGTCAATAGGTGAGATAACACTCACCCCCTTGGTCCTTCGTGTTCTGACTGTCCTTCTGACTGGCCAGTTTCCTGTGATGATCCCCCATCACCTTAGGCTCTCTGGGGATGCCATCAGTGTAGCGTTATGGTTCTTGTCATCCATTCACTCGGGTGTGACTATTGTTCTTACTAACCCTTCCACCCACATGTATAAACGGTCATGGAATATTAGGGTATGATGCAAGGAGGACTCGTTAGTATACCCAATGCTTCTTGATCTTCGCACTTGGTCACACCATAAATTCTTCTCATGGAGGGGCGGTTCACACTAGTTTGATTTTTTGCTCTGTTATTTTAGTTACATACGCTAATATGATTGGTTCAGTTTAGCTTTGGACTTGATCTACTCCAGGATGAGCGCCCTTTTTAGATGCAGGTTTAGGAACTCTGTTAGTTTTGTTACTGCTTGGGAGATATTCTCTAACCCTTTGATTTTCTTTGTAAAAATTTCCTATTTTATTGCATTATTAATATTTTTGCTTTATTCATGCAGCTATGGGATCTCGGGGTTTAGAGATCCAATAGGGTCATTTGCAGTTACTAGCAAAAAATAGGTTTCCTTGCTAGAGTAGATGACAGAAGGAAAATAGGGGCTCGGGTCTTTTGGTGTTATCTCTAGGGGAGATTCACAACTTGTTGAGAAGTTTGATTATTGTGGGATATGTTATTTTCCCCATCATTTTTAGTTTTTATTTTTCTACATGTATTTTATGCATTCTCGTGATTCTTACTAAACTTGTAGGTCGTCTTCTTCCCTTAGGCCGTGTCTCGAGGTCAATAGGTTGGAGTAAGGCTGCTACTAAGACTACCTCATGGGTGTTCTTCTAACATGATGGAGTTACATCTCTTTACTTAGTGAGAGAGTCGTCCGTTAATGGTCCCTTCTCGACTCAGCTAACTACTCCAAGGGCGCCTTCTATTAATACGAGGGCCCTGCATCTACGTTTTTTAGATGACTTGATGGCATACAAATGGGAGTGGAGGTTGGGGTTTCCCATTTCAACTACACCATCCCCTATGTCTATTTTATTGATGAAAGACTGATATTGGTGGTCCTCTCTACTGGAGAGGGATAGGGTTCGGGGGAGGCTCCCCATACTTCTACTTTGGTACTACCTTCTGAAGGGCCTGTTACGAGAGTTATTGCAGCTTCAGACCACTCTTTATCTATTTTATTTGTTGTTAGAGATTTGAGTTTATTCGATTAGTACACTAGGGATGATGTTGTGGTGTACAAGGTACCAACTCTTCCTTCCCGTCCTTATTTCTTCATTCCAGGTATGCAATGATTTTTTATTTGATTTAATTATATTTTCTTTTATTTTTCTTGAGATTAGATTTGTGATGCACCATTTATTATTGTAGGCTTTCACTATCCTCCGAGTAGTGCTGGAACATATATCCTAGGCAAGGGGTACATATCTGGCCTATCTTCGTAGGATGATGAGGACCTTGGGTTAGGCAAACGTAGTGATCGAGGATGTTGTGAGATCCTTTCCCTATGGAGGTTATGGAGCTGAAGCTACTAACGTTACTGAGTCTTCATGAGGAGTGTGTTCGAGGCACCGGGAGCCTATCTTTCGTATACCTCCTTAGGGAGGTCCATTGATTTGAGAGGGTGCGACAGGATGGGTTGCATCTTTGGATTCATATTTCAAGGAGGACAACGGTGACTCGTACTTTATGGGACACTGGGATTGATTTTAGACTTTGTAATTTTATATTTATGTGTTTTGTATTTTGTATTTTATTTTTTAGGATTAAAGGGGTTTATCCTTTATTCCTAATATTATGTACAAAACATGCCCATTTATGAAAAAATATTTTATTTTGGGGTTATCGGATTGGTTTTATTATAATGACGACAAAGATCTTAAAGTAGATATTCAAATTACACATTTCCATATTCCTGCAATTATTATTCTCATAATGAATCTCGTTAAATTTCTTTCAGTCAACAGGTCTGCGAAAGGCAGACTTAATATTATGGTTTTGATGGGGTCACATATCGGTCTATTGAATGCCCGATTTGTCAATTCCCCTTTTCTATAAATTGTCATGTGTTTGGCCTGGAAGCTTACACCTTTTTCATATTTCCTCTCATAATCCTAGGCACTACAGTCTATTTTTAATTCTTACCTTGAAATATCACTCCCAAAATCAAATTATCAGGCCCCCTCAATGTAACACCCCACGCAATCTGAACAACGGGGTGGCCAGCCTCCGCCGTCGAACTATGTCGAGAGTTACTAAATAAAATATCATTCTTAGCATGTGACAGATATGAGGCATATAAAATTTATTCCACAAGATAATAATTAAATCAATCCCAATAAATAATAACCACAAATGCTATATAAAATCTATCACCATGCTAATCTCCATTCTACTCCAATCTCAAATTAAATATAAACTCCAATAATATAAATCTAAATCCATAATGAAATATCTTAATAAAAACCGTAACGACTGTGGAACCGAATGGCCCACCAAATCCATCAACTGAGTCTCAATATAAACGCGAAGGAATGTAAACTAAACTACTAAGCATAAAACAAATAAACTTTAGTTGCTCCTTCAAGATGTATCTTCAAACACTCCTTTGCAGCTACTCCAGTATTAATACCTGAAAATATTAGTCAACGCACAGGATCAGAACCCCGAGCATGAATATCGGATACTCCCTCCAATTAGGGTCCGTGAACCCAGACAATAGCATTATACATGACAAATATCACAATAGAGTATTTTAAATTAAGAAGACATAATTAATAACGATACGAGTAAAATAAACAACATATGCTAATGCCCGAAACTACTATACAAAGTCCAAGTCCAATTATCCAATTTCCAATAATATCACTTAATCAAATTACTTAACTTTTATTATTATAATCATTTTATTATTATCATTAAATTTTACACCATTTTAGTAGTGGGACTCCTATCAATTATCATTATTTTTAGTGAGGGAATCCCATTTAAAGTCTTTCATTGTTTTGTTGTGGGACTCCCACATGTTCTACGCCACACACATCCCCTTGTAATAGCCATCCAGTTCGTATTCTGTCAACACTGCACTTATTTTTAAGGTTCCACGCACGACATGTCATAATAGCCAGCCCGACCGTTTAACTGTCATCCCTGCACTTATTACATCGTCACTCACCCACACGTCGCAATAGCCAGCCAATCCGTTTAATTGTCAAACCCGCACTTATTTACGATGGCAATATATTTTAATCCCCGTTTTAGTATCTTGGGGATTAATTCTCAATTTCTCATTTTTTTTTCTTCTTCAACTATATATTTACCCCACCCTTATTATCGATGTGAGATCCTCAAAAACACCCTTAGTCCCATACCTAAGTGTCCCCAGTACATAAATTCATCTTACCTTAATTATAAGATGATTTTCTATTAATAATCTCTTCGTAGTCTTATGCCTAGGCTAGCAAATCGACGGCACGACGTAAAAAATAGCCCCACCTTGGAATGACTCATTTGTAAAAATCTACATGAACTAGTCCCATACCTAGAAAGTGTAAATAGCAACTAAGGCCTATCTACTAGTCCCATACCTATCAAGTATCCTAAAATATAGGTTAGTGCATACTACCAAAAATCCTTTCGTACCCGCGATAACAATTATAAATATTACTCAATCACACAATTTAACAACATATATAAACAATATCACAAATTTATCCTTGATGGCACAATTTAATTTAATTAATAACACCGTTGTCGTTCTTGACACAATTTATGTCCATCAACATGCAAGTTTATGAAACGCATATTAATAACCCACTTCTATTAACTACATAATTATTCGAGTGTATATGCGCCTCTTTTCATTTAAATAAGCTCTATGAAATTCTACATGCGATCCTACCCCCATAATAACCAAAACCCAATACTCTATCCTACGCACCTAAGGCTTTCAAGTCTTATTTCATATTAAAACTTTTCATAAAAATAGTACCAAATTAGTTCTCACTTTTTCTAATCAAAGTTACTAATTTGTTTTAAGAAAACATGTGATTAATTGTTTAGGTGACACTTAAAGCGCATAATACTAAAGGAAGAGAATAGAGTATCCATGCCTGAATAAAAGTTGGATGAAAAATTTGTTGAGGTGATTATGTTCCTCTCAAAAAATTTGCAAATTCACCTTCTTGATTAATCTTGAAAAAAAACCAATTAAGCCTTCAAATTTATGTTGAAATCTTGATTAAAATTGGGTCTAAGGGTTGAAGATGAGAGGAAATAATTTTGGAAGAGCTGGGGAAAAAGTTGAGAGAAAACTGATTTGAAAAGGCCAACCACGAATCAGTTTTAATATATAAAGATTAAGAGTTTAATTGCTAATAGAACTCTCATTAAAATCTAGCTCTCCCGCCGCCTCTGACCAAAACCGAATCGATTCGGCTATAAGCCGAATCGATTCACCCCTGTTTAGTTGCCCAGTTCACCTAGTTTTATATATAAGTAAATAAATCCTAATTTTAAATTTCAATTAAACTCCAATTTTAATTCCGATTAAAATCCCACTTTTCAATATTAAAACTCAATATTTTAAATTAATAAAAATTAATAAATTCCAGAATTTTATTTTACCTAAATTTTTGAATTAATATAAAAAAATTCCTTTTAAAATTACGGGGTGTTACCCTCCAGTTACCAGATAGATAATTTAGTCCACAACTTTGATAAGTGGTCTCTTTTAGGCTAGACGATTACGATTTGGTTCACCTACTTCCTTGGAGGACCATATCGATTGATTGGCCTTTTTTGTAAGTGATAGCTCATTTTTGGTATCTAGAGGATCACTTCTTCCATTTTTCACTAGAGGAAATATGTCCAACTTTTGAAGATTATTGTTTCTTGACTGGTTATGGCATGGACCAACCCATTGCAGACCTATATTTGAGATGGGGAGGAATTTTTTCTCTTGTCGAACTATTAGAAGTGGACTATACCATTGATCGCGAGTTTCTCACTAAAGAGGGGATTGACATGATGGTGGTAGTTGCTTTTTTATGTATGATATCCCTAAAATAAGTCATAGGGGTGTTCGAAGAGGTGACCTATCCTTAGCCTTACTATCCCAGCATTTTTTTGTTACTAGCACTACCTGCATCGATATCAGCCTAACAGATGTAGTCATGCAAATTAAGGAGGGCAAGATCCCGATCCCTTTGACCCAGGGTGAGATAATCTTTTCGCCTTTTTCTATTAGGAATGCCTTTTTCTGCGATGAAGTCCTCTACTTTAATATATGTGGTTGTTGGAGAGATTGATCCTGATCAGGGACCCTTTGTCTCTCCCATACCATCCAGGTAAGTATGTCTTTCATGAACTATTGATTCTTGTAAGGGAAAGCAAAGGAGAATGGATGGAATGGACTTTTGAGTCTCAGCAATCCTATATTTGCTGGAATTTCCAATACACACCGATGGTAACTCCTCGCCTGTATTTGGGGCCGTTACCTTATATTCATTTATTTAGTTGTGTTATACTTCTTTCTACCTCCAGAGATGAGTAATGCGTCAATTTAAAAGAAGGCGGGAGATTACACCCCTATTGGGTCAGTTGTAACCGATTACGCCTTTATCCCCATACTTTGTGGGTATGATTTCTAATCTTTGGAGAAGAGAGATCATGTTGTTCCTCCCAGTACCTCTTATTTTATTTGGTATGCCGCTGATTTTTCTGAAGAGTATTTGTTTTGGATTTAGGAGAAGGTCAAGGATGTTGTCGTCATAAGATATTGATCACGGGATTTTCAAATTGAATTTTCTTGGATATGTGGATGTTTAGGAAATTTCTTTTTTAGAGGATGGGAAGCCCTTTTATGATACGAATCATTGTGGTTCTCGAGACATGAGTATCTTTGTAAAAGAAATGGACGATTTTGAGTCCTTAACAACATAGGCAGTAACTCACCTTGAATATCCATGTGTAATCTCTTTTTATTTGATGATGATAAATGAGTTTGTAGTAAAAATATTTTCTATTAATGAAAAACAGGTTGCTTGGCTACTATTATCTAATGACTCTGCGACCCGTGCTTAGGAATCTAAAAGACAAGATACGAATAGAAAGATTTCACTCTGCTAGAAGGGTGTGGTATAATTTGACCACACCCTAAGGGGTCGCCTATGTACCTCTCTCGTGTGAGTGAATTGGGTTGGTATTGATTTTTATACATTTCTTTGATTTTATGGAGGAGGGTTTTATGTAGTTCTTGCTAGATGTTCGATATCTTTCCCTTGTACATATTACTTCTTGAGATGATATAAGTTAGACATCTTTTCCAAATCTATTCCATTGATATCTAGGAGGAGGGTTGTGCCTTCTGAAAGGACCTTCTGCACTATATATGGCCCTTTCCAATTAGGAAAAATTTTGCTTCGAGGGCCCCATATGGATTCAATGACTTCCTTCAACACTAGCTCTCCTTCCTTGACTCCTTTTTTCTTGCATTTATTATTAAAGGCTCTGGTGACCCGTATGTGATACCCTTGCATATGGTAATGTGCCAATAATCGACGTTCATCTAGCAGTGTCAGTTCTTTATAGTTGTTTTTTACCAAATCGGCTTCGTATATTTAATTTTTTAGTAATACCTTCAAGGAGGTAATTTCCATCTCAATCGTATCAAGACTTCCATCCCATATACAAGTGAGAATGGAGTGGACCCAGTGGGGTCTTGGCAATATTCTTATAGCCCCATAGTGCATATGGAAGTGATCAACCCAAACATGGCATCACTCAATCATTTTGATGAATATTGCTTTCATGCTCTTGTTTGTTGATTATATAGCGTATTTGGTCTGAGGACGATATGGAGATAATCTGTGCCACTCTTCGACGAGGTATATGATTTCTTTTTCGAAATGCATCCCATTGTCAGATATCATTTCAAATAGTTACCCATACCTGCAAATGATATTCTTTCGTACGAATTGGTCCACCTTTTTCGCGTTCAGTATGGTGTAAGATTCCACTTCTACCTATTTGGTGAAATATTCTATGGAAGCAAAAATGAATTCATGTCCATTCGATTCTCTCGTTGTTAATCTTCCATTTATATCGACCCCATATGCCAAAAAAGTCCATAAAGATGTCATGTTATAGAGTTATCTTGGATATAAATTATGTAAATTCGTTCATCGTTGGCATTCAGGGTATCATTGGATGTATTTTCTATAGTTGTGTTAAAGAGAAATCCAATAATACCCTTGGAGGATAATCTTCTCCGTGATCACGTGACCGTTCATGTAGGGGGCATATTTTCCTCCATATAATTCTTCCATCATTCTATCTGCTTCACCTTGATCAAGACACTGTAGATGCGTGTCTTCAGGGTGTCTCCTGTATAGGTGTCCTACACACATGATGAATTTATTAGCCCATCATCAAAGTTCTATCTTATCCTTTTTATTGGATCGTGAAGGTTACTTGACCTTTTGGAAAAGTTCTTTAACGTCTTGATACCAAGTCCCTTCGTCTACGGTCTCAATAATGGATATTTCATACATGAAATCGAGTTATTCCTGCTTACACACATCTATTTGTACTTTATCTTCATATTTCGAGATGTTCACCATGGAGTCTAGGGTAACTGAAGAGTCGACGAAGTTGTTACGAGCTCTAGGAAGATAAAAGAATTGAACATCATCAAATAGGGCAATAACTTCCTCCAGATACTCTTGTTAGGGTAGGTGCTTTTCCTCTCTAATCTTTCAATTTCCCAGAATCTAGCATATGACAAGGGATCAATCCCCATATAGGTTAATTTTTTTTATCCCTCTCCTATGGGGTATTTTCATTCTCTTTATGCAGGCTACGTATTTGACGATGTTGTTAGTGCATTCTTAAAGCCTTCTATTTGGTGAAATTAATAATATTTTGATGTCGAAACCCTTTTTTTGCATCTCCATCGAAGTAAAACTTCCATTTGTATTCCTCTTTAACCTTCCCTTACTAGAATATCTTCATCTATAAAATGCCCAATGATTTCATCTTGTTCATCTAGAAGGGATTCAACTAATCGTAATTGGGCCATTTTGCTGGTTAATATAGGGGTTTTTTAAGGTATTTAATAGGATCTATGTGGTAAATTAGCTTGATCTCAAAGGCGACCATATAATGACTTAGCTTTTGATTTCACATACCAGGGTTATGAAAGATTTTTCTAGGAACGCATATCTTTATTCACATGAATTGAGCCTCCAACTTTCATAGTATATAGCTTGATCTTTGCCAGATTCTTTGGCACACTAATCCACTATGGTTCTTGTTACGGTGTCTTTGACCGTGAGATACAATATAAGAGGATGTATGGGTTGTGTTGGATCCAATACGAGCAGGTTGGTTAGGTACTACTTAATTCTGTCGACGGCTTCATGGTAAATGACGTTCCATATGTGTGTGGAGTCCTTGCCAAGAAGTTTGAAAATTGGCTCGCATATATATGTCATCTGGGAGATAAACCTACTAATAAACTATAGCCTCCCTAGAAATCCCCTGACTTCCTTCTTAGTATGTAGTGGTGTCATTTCTAGGATGGGCTTGACCTTAGATGGACCCACCTTAATTCCTTTCTCACTGATAAAGCGTATCAATAGCGTCCCATTGGTGACTCTGAAGACCTGCTTCTGGAGGTTCATACGCATTTGGTACATCCTCATCCTTTCAATAATTTCTTTAAGGTTGGAACATGTCAATCATATCGTTCACATAGACTTTGACTTTCATATGGATCATATAGTGTGTTAAATTGGCATCGATGTTCTTGAGCCTGAATAGCATTACTGTATAGCAGAAGTTACCCCAAGGGGTAGTAAAAGCCATTTTTTCTAGGTCCTTCAAGTGCATTTTGGTCTTATTGTAGCTGGTGAAACAATCCATGAAGGATTTGAGGGTAAGATATGTAGTGTTATCAATAATCATATCAATATTCGGCAGTAGGTAGTCGTCTTTGGGATAGTTTTGTCTAGATCTCTATAATAAACACACATTCTCATCTTTCCTACTATTTTTAGGATAGGAACAATTTTAACCAACCATGTGAGGTATTCGATTATCCTTAGAATCCTACGTTGAGCATCTTCATGACTTCGTCTTTGACATTGAGAGACCATTCTCGCCTGAGCTTTCTGAGTTTTTTCCTAATAGGTTTGGCTTCTGGATATGTAGGTATGCGGTGAACAATGATCTCAGGATTAATTCCTAGCATATCAGCATAAGACCAAGCAAATGCATAGATGTATTCTTTAAGGCCCAGTTTGGTTGCGCAAATTGTTTGATTATGTAAATTGTTTCATTGTGAATTAGTGAATTATAAATGAGTGAATTTAAAATGAGTTAAATCCAATATTACACGATGTTTGGTAATTTGAAATTGATGTTAAGGTTCTATGAAAAAAATATAAAAACAAATCAAGAGAGAGGGGGAGGGAAAGAGAGAGGGAGAGGGGGAGGGGGAGGGGAAGAGGAAGGGGGAGAGGGGACATGCACTTAATGTGACTTCTATTTCAAATGGATTCATTTCACATTTTTTATGAAATGATCCAATTTCAGATTTTGCACATGCGCTAAAATGAGACAATGAATTAATCATTTCATTAATGAAACCAAACACAATTAATGAGTCAATTTGTAAATGGGGCAATTTATTAATGAAACAATTTACAATTTTGGGACAACCAAACAGGGCCTAAGTATTTGGCTGAGTTATGGAGTTTTTAAATAATCTAAAGAGGTCCCTATTTTGATTTCTCTTATCTCATCAAAAGACCTTAAAGTAATCGTTGTCGTCTCATCGATAGATTGCGCGCTGCTAGTTTGTTTATTATTAAAATATTTTAGGTAACCTTCTTGTTATTCATTATATAAATTTAGTTCATTACTTTGATTTTCACTGTCACACCCCGCTAAATTCTGGTGTCGACCGCCACCAAAACTAAGTCGGGTGCGAGTAAATCAAATATCATCCATAGCATGTGACAGATATGAGACATAAAAATTTTATTCCACAAGATAAACTATTTTAATCAAACCCAAATATAAATGTCATCCAACTGATACAAACACCCAAGTGCGATCAAAATCCATCACATGTGATCTCCGAATATCTCAATAATTAAATAAATAAATCCAACTGAAATATTAAAACAACTTTGGAATCGAAAGGCCCAATAAACTCAAAAGTAGTCTCATAAACAATACGACGGAATGGAAAGAGAAATCTAACTATAATAGCAATAAAATTTATCCAGTTGCACCTCCAAAAGATCTCCAATGAATCATATGCAGCAACTCCTAAATAAATCCTGAAAAAGATTAGTCAAAGCATGTGTCAAAGCCAAATCCCCGAGCTTGAAAACCGGCTACTCTTCTCAATTAGGGTCCCTGAACCAGACAATAGTGCTATATATATCGACTATAACAATAAAATATTTTAATTACGAAGGTTATTTATCCCCAAAAATAAATTTCTAACTACCCGCCAGGTTTCTTTAAAATATGCCACACCAATATTATTTTAATTAACCCACATTCCCAACAATATTAAATTTCATTAAAAGAACCACTATTATAATTTACCAAGATACACGTCCCCTTATCAAGTCCACCGTCTGATCCGTTTTTATCCTGCGATTCTCGCAATATGACAAGGTTCCACACACACACACATCCCCTTGTTAAGTCCGCCTTCTGATCCGTTTTTATTCTGTGATCCTCGCGATATGACAAGGTTCCACAAACGACGCGACATAAATCGTCCTCTGACCCGTTTAAACTGTCGGCCCTAAACACATTATGTCACTAATAAATTTTAATATCCGTTTTAGTCCTACGATATTAATTTCCAAAATTTCTTATACTCATTAATCAAATGTATTTTTCCCCACCCTTAACAGCGATGTGAAAATCCTCAAAATACCCCTTAGTCCCAACTAAGGGTTCCCAAAATAAAAGTTCATCCTATCCTAAGTAACGGATGATTATAAAAATTTCACTCCTCCTAGATATCAATCCTAGGCTATCATAACAATGGTATAATATAGAAAATCAACCCCCCAAATTATATAACCCGCGTAGACTCACACTAACTAGTTCCACGCCTAATTAGCATAAATCGCAACTCAGGCCCACTTACTAGTCCTATACCTAACAAGTGTACTATAATAAGGGGTGAAAACCAATTACCTACAATACCCAACGTCTTCGAGATATACAAAATTATAATACTTCCATAATGTGGCGTAATTAATAATTTATAACAACAATCGTAACAACATTAAATTTCCAAATTGAATAATTTTAATCTAAATAGTGGAAATCAAGGACACATAAATATTATGATTTTCAACATAATAGCTACATGCAAGTTATATCATAGTTATTATTTTCCAACACAAGTAATTTATTTTATCTAGGGTTCTCCATTGAAACATTAAAATTTGTTTTCTAAAGGCTCCTCTACATGCACATGCGCATAATACAACCGACTACGCCAACACAACCCAAGGAACAACAAAGTTATAAGTATTAAGTAACATTAATATTTCATACAAAGCAGTCCCAAAATTTATCTCTTTAATAATTATATTCATAACTTATTTTGGAAAACATGAGTTTAATGGAGGCTACAATCAAGATACATAACACTAAAGGAAAAAAATAAGGTAAACATGCCTGTGATTAGTTTGACAAAAATCTGATTAGATATATGAGTTCCTCTAAAAAAATGGATCAAAAACCCTTCTTGAACCAACTTGGGACAAATTAGTTTTGGCCTTCAAAACTGAGCTTGAAAAGTAATTTTAATGGTGGCTAGGGTTTTGGGGTAGAAGATGATGAACAAAGAAAGAGTCTACTGCTCTAGGGTTGGCAACATATAAGTTTTAAAAACTTAGCCCCGAAATATAATTTATATAAAAGAGTTAAAGAGTTTTAATATAACAAAACTTGTCAAAAAGAATTACAGCGCACGAAATCTGCTGGGGTCGATCGATCGACCCCTGGCTTCGATCGATCGATCGCCCAGTTATTTTGACAGTTTTGCTTAAAAAATTTATAAGGGATAATTAACTTCGATTTCAATTCCGCTTGAAGTTTTATTCTTCTAAAATCGTACCCAACATATTTAACCAATAAAAATTATAAAATTCAAAATTTTATTTTTCCCGAATTTTCCAATTAATTAATTAAATAAACTAATAAAAACACGGGATGTTAGATTCACATTTATCATCATCAACATTTTGTATACAAGGATACTCAAAGTAAAAGTTTATTTCATCAAAAATATATCAACATGATCAAGTACATCAAAGTAGTTCGGCATAATCGCGATCTCCTCAAAAGGGATGTTACATATTGTAGTTGGGGGCTTTTCTTTAAGTAAATAGACAATCTCATCCTCGAAAGGGTTTTCAGTCTCTGGCAGGAGGCAAAGGGTCCAGTTGCTCTCTTTCATCATTTCTTTTAACATTTATGTGTTCCTCATATCCTCAAAAGGGTCCCAATTGGTAGGGGTTTGTCTAACATTATAATCAGATCTATGATCTCGTTCACTTCATTATGTATCCACGAGGGATAATCTTCGAAGAAAATCTCCCTTCCCGACATTTATTTTCTATTGGCAGCCTCTATCCATGGTTTCAGAAATACGCATAAATGGAAGTTTCCCCTAATTTGATCAAATGTTCATTGAGGGTTGGAATGGCTATTTGAAAACGCAAACCTTGTCTTCTTGAAGCCTAGCTTCTTGACTTTTGGCGCTACAGAGACAATCCTCACTTTTTCGTTTGTATCCCAGTTCATGGGAGTTAGATTGTTGTGGTACTATGAATAGTTCATTGACTCCTTGTTACTTTATCCCAAACCCCAATCGTGTCAAGAACTTCATTATTTTTATCATGTGGGTAATATTGCATCACCCATATTTAGATTATAGGGGTGCAAGCTCTTCCTTCATGTCTATTGAGATTGTCTTTATTAGATGGTCTAGCTAGAAATCATTGATATACATGTACCTACTTTCATGTCGAATTTCAATGACATGAATGATGGGTCCTTCCCCTTTAGTAGGCTAGAGTCTTCAGACATTATGATTAGGTTCTCTTCATAGAAGAATTATAATTTTTAAAGCAATGATGAAGTAATTTCATCAATCTCGTGGAGACACAAGCTTCTTAGAAAGAGGTTGAATGAGGCAGGTTTGTCAATCATTTGAAACTCGATTATGATGTCAAGCGATCCGATCCCAATGCTGAGTTTTATGGATCCCATTACTTCCCTATAGGTATTATCATACTCCCTCACGGCCTGAGTGGTAGGCGTGAGATCTTCACATTTTATTCCTAGATATTTAGCAGTCCTTAACAAGCAAACGTTTAAAGCGAAACCATTATCCACAAGTACCATGGGGATTCGTTGCCTTTAGACATTTATAGTAATGTTCAGGGTCATCTTGTGACACGGTACTATTTTTGGTATCTCAGTGTTTTCAAAGGAAATACTTTTGTGAATTTTAGGTTATCGATAGTCTCCATGAGCTCTTTTAGGCATGACGAGATGGGTTTTGGGGAAAAAAAATCAGGCTGAAATCTCAATGGGCTTGTTAGGACATGAGAATTCCTCATATTAAAGCATTGGATTGTGTTTTCTTTAATTATTATATCGCATCCTCTTTGAACGTCTCATTTTCTTTGTGTTTTTCCATCCCCACTATGGGAATAGGGTTTAGGATAGGGTCCTTATAGAATCGTGCAGAGAGACTTACGTGGTGAACTTCCATGGACTCCTATTTGGGAATAAGGAATTTAGCCATTATTTTTTCGAAGTTCAAGGTGCATATATGGTCTGTATCTCCCTATGGGGAAAATAAAAAAATCATTGAAGTAAAATAAAAGGTTTTCTTCAACATATAGCTCTACTGCTGAGTAGTCTTAAGACATCCATGTCCATGAATCTTAGTTGTCTTCGATTTCAAATTACTCAACCCTCGGGATGATTTATAGACCTTTTGGTCCTCTGATATAGCCCGCAACTTATTGTGCTTCATCCTACATTACCTTCCAATGTTCATAGAGGTACTCATAAGTATGAATTGTATCTTGATAAAAAAAAAGATTATAGTTCTCTAAATACCAAGTACATTAGCTAATATAGGATCACCTCAAGAGGATCTCGCTCAGTGGTATTCAAAGCTTCTATTGTTCAGACTATAAGATCTATGTGGGTTTGCATTAGAACTACATGATATAAATGTTAGTTAACAAGGCTCCCCGAACTTGATTGTTATGCTTCTTTTACTCAGTTTATTGGCTCAATTAAGAGGGGAAAGATCCCATACTCATTTTTTTAGTAAGAGGGTTCACCCCGACCATGGTTGGGTAGAGGATTACTATTAACATTGGGCTTTGGATTTATTAGAGTCGCGATTTTCCTTTCATCAATCAAGTCCTCGATGGCTAACTTCACGGCTCGACACCCCTCTAGATTATGTCATGTCATTTAATGGAATTCACAATATATATTATTACTTAAGCCTTAAGCCAAGGTATCAGTTAGGGATTTGGGATCTTGGGGCTTTAGGACTCCCTTATTCTGTAGAGCTCGATATATTTTACTTATGAGAGAGTCAAGGGATGGAATGGGCATTGGACCCTTTAGGTATTCCACGGTGCTAGTACAAGTGAAGAGGTTAGGGTTTGAATAGAATTGAAAATGGTCACATGTGACTTGTAAGTCTACCTGTTTGTGATTGGAGGGATATGCCTACGGCCGTCGGTCTCACCCTTGTGCAGTCAATTCATGAGATCGCCCTCTAGTTGCGTCCCTACGTCCATTAAGGCTTTGAATTGGGTAGGTACTATATCTTTAACTGGTCCCGATAAGGTTGAATCATACTCTTCTATAGAATGGTTACTTGTCCTCTTCTGAGGGTTAGTACATCATTTAGGCTAACTTATTCCTCCAACAGGATATAAAGGTGCCTAGTTGATCATTGATCTCTTTCTTTTTTTATTTCCAGGCCTCGATGAGTAATCTCTAAATTGTCGTTGTATTTGTACTGCTTCACAAATTCTCAGAAGTTGTCACTCCATCTAGTGGTCATCATCAATAGGAAAGAACCACTTGAGCGCTCCTCCTTATGAGGTGTGCCTAAACATTTATGCCATGACTTCTTCTGAATCCCCAAGGGCTTTTATGGATCGGACGTACAATATGAGGTGGACTATCGATGATCCCATTCCTATGAACTTTTCCATGTATGGTGTCTTGAATTCCTCAAGTAGCCTAGAATTCATATAGATAAACAAAGGTTGGATGTCTGCATAATCGTCAACAATTCGATGCTGTCAAAAATTTTGCTGAAGTGTTTGGAACTCCATTTTGATACATCCAAGATCAGTTAGAACCTTTGTTGCGTTATCCAGAATTGTGCTTCCAATAGTAATGGCTAGGGGTTCTTGGTACCTTGTACTAGTTAGTTGGGTATGATGTTAGTTGGGTGAAAATTTTATCCCTGACCTTCGGTGTTCTCTAGTCGATTACGAAAGGAGGTATTCTCCTAACCTAGGGTTGGCATTTTGCCACTCGGAGCATTCAGGATAGCTTGAATGTTGGCTAGTGACACAGTTTCCTTCATTTTGCATGTTTTCAAGATTATGAGATGTCGAAGTTTGGGAGATGCATCTTCCATCCCATGTTCAAGACGTTATGCGAAATTGAAAAATTAAGATTCTTTGCCTTAGGTTTATTAAAGGAAAAAACATAAGTTAAAACGAGCATATATATATATATTTATTTATTTTAGTTGGGGGGAGGGGGTAAGCTCGAGCGATGACCCATTTTTCATAGTACTCCTCACTTGTCTTTTTGGGAAATGCCCCCATTGGTAAAATCACTTGGCTTAATTATTTGATTATGTCCTAGAATTCTACAACATGAGGTTATGCAGGCTTTTTACGAGGCAAAAGAATCCCTTCTTTGGCTATGATTCCTCACGATATACCTCAGGGGTTCATGCGAGAGGATCATTTTGATATACCTGATTGTACGTGAATCGAGCCTACCGACATACCTCATGGGTACAGTATGTGGAAGATCTCACTCGATATACTCGAGGTACGTTAGTGATGTTCCCTAAGAACATACCGCTTTATATATGTAGAGGGTACAAGACCAAGAACAGTGGAAACTGTATTTAGGACATGTGTTGGTCAGAGAATTTAAGTTAGGACATGTGTTGGCCTTCATCCCTTACCATACCAATATTTCAAAAAATGTGCTAGCATGTTATCATGAAAAAATAAATAATGAAATGCAAATAGTTAGTATATACATAGATTGTGTAGTGTGGTAAGGGATATGTGTATGGATTATATAGACAAAGGATACATATGTGCAAAGTTGGACTCGTTTACTCGAACCATGGTTCGAGTGAGCCTACGTACTCGCATGGAGCGATTCAAAGTCCACGTAGTTCGTGAACAACCAAAAAGGATTTTACCTCATATATAGTCTTGATGTGAGAGATTTAGTCTTTCCTTGATCATTTGAGATGCTTCAAAATTGAATCATAGTTAGATCTAAAAATAAGTAGAGAATTTGAACAAGTTTTGTCCACTCGTAAGATGACTCGGTGATAAAGGAATGATCAAAGTTACAACATGAAGAAAAAATAGTAGGTAGAACCCACGGATATAGTGATCCTCTAACCTACATGAAAGTATTTCATGATTTTAAATCCTTTTGTTTGGTTTTTTAAGAATGAAATGAAAAAAATTGAATATCTATAGGATTTAACATAAATTTTAGATATCGGGTTTCTCTAATATGCCTATATATCCATCGTAGGCAGAATCAAAGTTTATGTAGTTTGGATATGACCTATGGAGAAATATTAATCTTCACAAGTTAAAGAAACATAGATAAAGGGTATTGAGTGTGGTGTTACAGCACAAGATCGCCCTTTTGTGTCAAAACTTCAAAATAAAAGGGTGAGATCACATAACTGCAAAGTTATGTGAACTCCTTCTCATTTTAGGAGAGTTTCGGCTTAGGATCAACCTCTTTAGGATTAGATCTAAGGATAATTTTGAAGAAAAAAGTACCTTAAAGAGCAAAAAGTAAGAATAAAGGGGAATTGGAAAATGTTTTTTTTGTTATTTTGGGACTTGGGTGATAAGAGAAAAGCTAGAGCCAAAGTGAAGACACTAGATCTTAGCAAAAGGAGGATTTTAATTGCAAATAAAGAGGGTTTCAAGGATTTTTGGAAGAAAAAAGACCTCAGGAGAGAATGCTCCTCATTTAAGAGGGCGGCGTTAATTCCCTCAGCTAGTAGATGAAGGCCTCCTTTTATAGGCAAACATTTGGGTTTAATGATTGATCGCTTATAGATATCGTGCGCGCTTGACCGATCAGTCAAGCACATTTCTCTCTTAATTTTGGGGCCACTTATGGATTGATTTGATTATGTTGATTAATTTAATGGCTTATTTTAGGTATTTGTACTTTTTAGCAAGGAGTCCATAAGCTTGGGTTAGATTTTGAGCATTTAGAAGCCCATGGTAGGTGTGGCTACCTTTATGGAGCAGAATGGGGTGTTTACATCTATAAAGGAAGTAAATTTCCTTTTCGTGAAATTCCATCATTGGCAAGTGCCTAAAAGAAAAGATATGCAAAAGAAAATAATAAATTTCCAAAGCCAAATTTTTTTCATTGATGCTTCAATATTGGTATCTTCAAAAAGAGAGAAAAAAAATCATATATGTTCATTTTGAGGGAATTCAAGTTTAAGATTAATGGGTTTTTACAATGAGTCCTAGTTAAGATTATGTTTGACATTATTGAGTCTAGAATCAACAATAATTTCTAAGCTAGTGTACAATGTGTATGTTGTCCATTATGAGTTCATTATTTATCACTTGAGGCTAAATCGAATTTTATAAAATAATCTAGTCAAATTGAACTCCTTGGATATATATTGAGTGATATGGTCATATTTCTTTTATTTTTAGTTCACTCCCCTTCACTTCGTACCACATTTATATTTAGACACATTAATGTCATACAAGTGTGGAAAGCTTAATTGTTTTATGTTACCTTACGGTGTTTATACCTATATATTTATGTACATCATTGGTATATGAGTGGTTATATGTATGTGGTATGTTTGTTTTTGACTTTTCGCGTTTGTATATAATCCATGTTTCACATATGCTTCATCTTCGATTCAAATTGGTATATTATATGACCATATTGGTATCTTTTGCCTCATTATTTACATTGATTTCATGTGTTCATTATTTGGATTATTTTTTCTTGTGTTTTCAAGTTTGCTTGTCATTTCATGTTTCATTTCACATCATCACATGATACAGTTATTTTTCTATGTTGTGCACCATTATTTGTGTCTATTCCTAGAAAAAAAAGGGGGTAAATATTTACCTTACGGGTATATTTCTTACCGTAGGTGGAGAAAGATTAACCTTAGTTTTAGAAGGTGTTTGGAAAGGGGGAGAGTTTTTTGTATGTGGATTTATGTTTGTTATGTATTCTCCTTGTATTTGAAAGGTTTGGTTAAGTGTGCAGGTTTGGTAAGATGCAACAAAGTCTCATAAGAGCAAAAGCTACTCAAGTTTGTGCTTGTTAAATGTTTATAATTTTTTCTTTTTGGAGTCAAGATTGGGTCTTTAGATAGCTTAATGTCCCATATATTTTTGTTTTTGTATTTATTCCCAGAATAGCCAACGGCATAGATTTGTTAGAACAAATTTCCAATATGATCAAATTGTATGTATTTTGGCATAATTTCAATTGGACAAAACTGTTTTATTCATAGATTGGGGCTTGTAATCTTTTCCTTCAAGCCTATGATATGTGATTGAAGATCGTCGAGGACCCATAAAGAGACTTCATCAGTATGTCGGGTTTTGTCTTTAAAATATACTAATGATATCAATGAGGTATGGATGCATATTTAAGTTTGATCCCTGAATATCAATTTGGGTGTTAGTTTTTAAATCATGGCCATTTTCATAAAAAAAGGTTTTTAAAAGAAAATTAAAGTTTTTAGTCGTTCAAACGAGAATTTTGGTATGTTCAAACAAATTTGTAAATATCATTCAAATGAGTTTTTCGTGGTTTAAACAAGAATGGGTTTTTGTTCGAATAAGGATCGAAAATATTTTGTCTGCTTTATTATGGGATGTTGTTCGATCTCTTCTCAAAAGAGTTTTTCAAGTTCATTCGGACAAGATTTATTTTGTTCAAAAAAAATTGCATAACTCGTTTGGATGACCTAATATTTTTGTTCGAATGAGTTGCCTATTTTTTATGCTGCCTCAATTTTTGTGTTTTTTATAAATAGGAATGCTGGAAACTTTTTTTTATTAAGAGATTTTACAAAAAACTTTTTCCAAGAAATATCCAAGTGCCTCCAAACCATAATTTCACCAAATCATTTTGAGATCCAAGTTTCATTTAAATATGTTTGTTTAAGATCTCTTGTTTAGCACCAAAGTTGTTTACTCTTCATCTTTGTTGAGTATAATTTCATGCAATGGATTATTTGTTTGTTGTGGTTTGGCGCGATGGACTTCGTGTTACTGTGACGGTTTGTTAAGCCAAGATCGGTGGATACTGAAACATGTGTGGAGCACATGTTGTGGCAGTTGGTGGGTAAATTTGTGTGTGTTTATGTGAAGAACGTCGAAGGAATGAAGGCGGATTATTGCTTGAAGGGAGTCGATTTGGTTGTGTATATCATCCTTGTGTAATTCCTAGATAATAATGCATTTTCATGGGTGGGCCGCTTGAGGTTTTTACCGTGTGTGTTTTTCTCGTACATCAGCGTGTTGTGTGATTGATTTATTTTAATCTTTCTATACTCACCTAGATGCATGCTTAGGGCTAGATGAAATTTGACTAATTATTCTTTCACAACATAAGTTTAATTGGTGCTTGTTTAATTAGGCTAAATCATTTAACTTAAATTTAAAAATATGTGTGTGTTGGGAAATCCATATAAACCCTTAGCACAATTGCACTTTTGATGTCTTGGCACAATCTCTAAGGAGATATAATGGAAATATATTAAATAGGTACTCAATACCAGCAAGTTCACGAGCCATTCACTCATGCAAAGAAATTTATCCTAACGCGAGAGCTCGGCATAAAAGGTCATTGTAGCAACCAGAAATTTCATAAGAAAGATTCCAAAAGTTACGATCAATGAAGATAAAGCTTTGTGGATGTTTTGCATCATCGATCATAGTCGCATTTTGTATCAGAATTTGCCAATTTTTGCCAAAATTCATATAACTCAGAATTTTACTATCCAACCCGTGACCAAGTAAATTATAAATACAAAATACTGATTTTTAAACTTAAGTTGTATATAAGAAGTACATAATTCATCATGTATCTAGCAACCTAAAAACCACAAGGTCAAATTAAAATATTTTAAACTTTTTTAGAAAAAATTTAACCAATTAGGTAAAATCTAAGTTCTCTAATCACTTTTACCTTCACCCTAAATGTCCCAAAATTTTGCTTACTCTTAGAAACTACCGTTATAAATCTTTAGTGAAGTTGAATATTAAAATCATGAATGTGAATCTTTTCGGAGACCTCTTGAACAAAGATTCTAAGTGGGTTTTGGTAATAAAATAAGACAATATAAAATTTGAGGGCACATAAGCATACATATGGTCTTATAATAAGAAATTTCAAGTTTGAGAAAAAAAATAGTAGAAAATAGGTATATTACAAGATTTTGTTATGAGTACTTTCTAAGAAGAAAAGGCGGGGCAATGAAAGTATTTAAATTTGATAAAAATGGAGTGAAAACTCAACTCATCAAAAAGATTAAATTGGTAAATTGTGATGGAGGTGGGGAATATGATTGTCCTTATGGACAATGTTGTCAATGTATGATATTATGCACCGAACTACAAAATATGATATTATGAACCAAACTATCGCTATTTACTCACTAAAAAATAATGGAATTGTCGTGTGAAAAATTGT
Organism: Sambucus nigra; assembly: GCA_949130495.1. Taxonomy (NCBI): domain Eukaryota; kingdom Viridiplantae; phylum Streptophyta; class Magnoliopsida; order Dipsacales; family Adoxaceae; genus Sambucus; species Sambucus nigra. The sequence continues at coordinate 397,883,306 of OX422224.1, forward strand.
ACATTAAAGAAAATGATGAATGTTATGCTTATAAGTTTAGGATTATCCACAAGTTTTTTTTTTTTTTTGGGGGGGGGGGGGGGGGGTGACACTTTTCTTTTCTTAAATTACATTCTTCACCAAATGCCTCGTAAGAAAACTAACAAGACACCATACGAGTTGTGAAAAAGTCAAAAACATTTTTACAAATATTTATAAGTGTGGCGATGTCTCTTGAAGGTAATAGTTCCTAATATTAAAAATGTTAAAATGAGATCCAAAAATGTTTATTGCAATTTTATTGGTTATGAAATTTTAGAACTACGTATCGATTTCTTGTGCACAAGTATGATATTCTTGATATACAGCAAAAACTCGATAAATTAATAGCCTCGCTTAAATAATAATATCTTTCGGTCATAACTCAGATCAGTTTACTAAATTAATAACCTCTTTTAATGCATAAGATAACATTTTTTTAAATCCTTTAGGACCTCTCAAATGTATAAATTAATAATTGATCAAATATATATAAAAATATCACGTATGATATATCATTTTGAGTCTAAGAGTAAAGGCAATAACTCTTATAAAGATTTTTGTTTACAGTCTAATACTAAAACAAATTACTTTAGTGCCCAACAAAGATATGAAAATTGTCATGATATAGAGTCTAAGAGTAAAACTAATGACTATATTTATAGAGATTATGTTCTATGTACATGAAACATATTGAAACACTTTTTCTTTTAATGAATTAAATTTTGAAGACACATCAATTGTACTTATTAACTTTTATTCTTGTACATTAATTTTTAGGCTTCTATGTATGTGCAAACAATATATATATTAACTTTTATGTGTGTATGTATTAACTTTTGAGCTTATATGTATGCACATATTAACTTTTTACCACATCCGTTGTTCTTTTATTTATAAGTCATATATATGTCGTGGTGAAAAAAAAATACAAGTACGATACGTAAAGACATAAAACTCTTTTTTTTTAAATTAACAAATATTCATTTTTTAATAAATTAATAAATTATTTATTCATCGATAAATAAATAACCCCACTAAAATAATATTTTTTCTTAGTCCCAGGAGTATTATTTTATAGGGTTTTTACTCTCTATGATAGCACTAAATCTAGAATTGCATATTTCTTTGAACATATATTTCCTCATGATATATCAAGTGAATCAAGTTCTCATAAAAGAACTTATGATATTGTTTGTAGGGGTCATCGAAAGAACATAAATGAAGGAATCTATAAAAACAGGAAAATAACAATGAACCTACATGCAATAAGAGGAAAAGAACCTTAAAATCATTTGCTCTAGATTTTGTAACATAAGGGATAGTGGTGAATTGGTAAATCTTAATCTCCTCGGACCTAAAACTCATTTCATTGAATGCCTGAAAAAAAAATTATATAATTCGGGTTAGCACCCTAAAGTTGTAGTAAATTTCTTACACTATCGATGGAATAATAATCATACGACTCATTTATGCTAAAGATGTCCACCCATTGACACTCACATACAAGAAATACATCACCCCTTAATATAAATGCAATACTACACAAGTATCCCAACCCAAGGCATAAGCAATACTAAAAGTCTATAACGCTAGACTAATATGTGAACATCTCATATTAAAACACTACATTGGGGTGTAACTAACAATATATGTAAGAATACAATCTAGTATACAATCAAGTAGCAACCCCCACACATGTCACCAATAAAGCAGGATGCACGCGATCGCATAATATAATGCATTAACATGTTGTAGGGTTCATTATTCTCAGTGTCCATCATCAAACTATAATATATTTTTTTTTAATAAATAATCACATGAAGGTATCTACCTTTAGGGACTTTGCCCTGCTTCTATCGGTAAACTCGTAAAAATCCCTCACCTAACGAATTTAAAAACATGCACACACATAATAATGGGGGATCACTACATAATCACACTGACGACTCATCCCGTAACAAAACTCGCCTGAAGGATCGGGTCATCCGCGTATCATATCACGAGGCGGTGACCGACTAAATGCATGATCAATATATAACAACTTTTACAAAGTCATGTGTCAACATCCAAGAGTGCAGTACACAGTCACGAACATATAAACCAAACCTCGGTCGATAGATTCCCCACAATTCAAATGCGACATGTTCACATCAACAAGAATTTATAGATACATACACAAAATATATATAAATATAGGATATCTCATATTCTCGAGTGTACCCTAATCATCACAATCCCGAATACCGGATTCTCCAATAAATTAAGGGTTTGTTAAATCTCAAAACCTTAATTAAGATCCTTCTAAGTGTTTTATGGTTATATCATATAAACTAAATAAAATCTACATAAACGTGCCTTTTATAATTATATAACCCCTAAACATTAAAAATACAATAACTGATCCAGACACTGCGAAAATACAGCATTGGATCGATTCCACGGGTTTGGTGTTGCCCCCTTCGTCCCTAAAATTTCCATGGAAGATTAAGACCTTCATAGATTACCCTAAAACCTCTATAAACTGTTCAAAACTCACCTTCCAACCATGGTAAACACATAGTTATGTTCCTAAAGCGGTTCTACAAAGATTAACATCCTTCTAACATGATCAAAGGTTTAAATCTACAAAATCCCAATTTAAACCTAGCTTTATCTTCTACATTAAATCGAGTCAAAATAATATAGGGATTTGATTAAGGCAAGTAAATCAGTCATAAGCATGATTTCTATCAATAAAACGATAAACCATAAACCAATCAATTTAGTTCTCTATAAAATCCTCAACTTTGAAATCGGCATATAGACCCATTAATAGTCCAAAGCTTTAACCCAATTAAACCCAATAACAACATGATTAAGATAGAATATACAATCCTTAAACGTGATTCTAATTCCAATTTATTTTAATAGTATTTAAACCATAAACAAGTTACAATTTATAAAGCAAGAGATTTTTTGGTAAACAATAAGAACGAATTATTCATTCTCTTCGGGCATTATTCTTTCTCTTCAAAGTTATCCCTAAGTTCTCTTTAAAGTGTTAGGATGCTTGGATTTATATTTTTTATGTAAAGTGTATAGTTAATGAAGGTTAACAACTCTTAAATCTCTTTAAAACTCGCAGGTTATAAAAAGGCTTGATTTTAGGCCTCCAAATGAGCCCAAAACATTGCCCAAGTTGTCCAAAACTTATCCCAAAAGTATACTTATCCCCTTCAGTCAAACTTGAAGCAATAAAAATACATCTCTTTGCCAAAGCATCACTCTATAGTACAGTCCAATTGGTAATACCTCACAACATAAAATAAAATATACACTTATTTTATGCATAATTGCATCTAGTCAAATCTTATATAATTAATATCAGCAAATAATTAATTATAACATGCAGCACACAAATCACCAAACAAGCAAAATTTAATTATCATCTAAATAAATTTAATTACCAATTTACCCAAGTAATAATCAGACTGATTTATTAATTGTTTTAACATTTAATAAATAATAAATAAATGCAACAAAAATAGACGAAATTACACATAGTGGCTTTAAGATTTCTTAGAGGATGTTCCGGTGTGGACAAAACTCGTGCCTGCAAATTTCATACATTGTTATAGATAATTAGCTACTAGAAGTGCACAAAATTATATATACAACGGTAAGTGTCAACACATATGTCAAAGACATGATACTATAAAGCATTTGATCTCAAATGGATCAATCTCCATTAATTATGCGAAGTCTAAAAATAATCTCTTGGATCCGGTAATAATAGATTTAAAATAAGGCAAGAATAATAGTCATCAACGGGATGATACTAAATTATATAATTTAAGAGTTGTCTTGATGGAAGACCAACCTAGTTGATTGGTATACCATGATCTAGATTCAAAAGGACATCTCACCGATTCTAAAAGTAAGCATTGATAAGTTTAAAACACCTACTCAATCTCTATGATGAACCAAGGCTACCCACATCATAATTTAGGATAAGATTTGATTTCAATGACTCACATACATTGGAAATCCAAGTTGGGTATAGAAAGATAGCATACATGGAGGTCACATATAAGATTGTGAAGGGGTTGTTTCTATGAGCATTTCAAAATGATGAACTTTTTAAGCACTCATAAAAAGATGATTTTGAAGGGCCAAAATGAAAATAATGAAAAGAACCAACAATTTTAAGATAGTTACCATTTGAATTATATTGTCTTAGTTTACATAAAAGGCTGAACAATTTAAGACATCGTCTTCACTAATCATCCAATAAATTCGATAAACTCTTACTAAGGAATATTAAAGACCAAAGGTGTCTTTCCTGATGCATGCGGGAATTTTTCAAGGAATTATCTCTAATGTCAAGGAAGTCGTTCACATGTTTCTCCATCTAATTTCAATTCGTGTGTGTAATACCCCGTACTTTTATGCTTTCTAAATTTGGGGATTTATTAAATTTAATGTGAGATATTAATTTAATATAAATCCGGAAATTAATTATTTTTAATAATTACTAACGCGATGTGAGTTAGTAAGTATGGGGAAACTTTTTGAATATTACTAATGAGCAAAGTAATATAATATTGGTACTATTAAATGTCACGAGTGAATAAAATGACAATTTTGGAAATTTGAGTTGGGACGCGCCCGTGTCGCGTCGGGACTAAATATTGATTTATAAAAGCCCGTGTCGCGTCGGGACTAAATATTAATTTATAAAAGTGAATAAATTATAAGTCAACCATATGGTCATTTCGAGAGCGCTAAAGTATCCGGAAGGGTCGAGATAGTAAAAAATATGTACCCGGGGGTTTAGTTTGGGTCCCGGGGCGTGTTTAGGCCTATTTAGCACCCCGGGAGGGCGTTTTGGACATTTCGTAATTTTGGATAATTAAACCCACGAAAATTACAAGGTTATATCAAATGCTTAGGGTTGCCTTCTAGGGTTAACACAACCAAAAGCAAGTGACGGCCATTGGAGAAGGAAGGAGAGAGCTTGCCAAGGAATTCTATGCCGAAAACCCCTCTGTTTGTGCCGCCGTCGCCGCCAAACGAGAGATCACGTCGCAAGGATCATAACCACACTGATTTCAGCACAAATCAGAGACCAAAAATTCCCAGGCAAGTATTTATATTGCTTAATTTCTTTAATGCATCATTCATGTTAGTCTAGGGTTGATTAGGATGAGTTTCATAGAAGAAAACCCATGTTGGAGATAGGAAAATTGCATGTAGTAATGATAAATCTGGAAATCCCCTTCATATGTAGAGGTTGAACCACGGATTTATGATGGATTAGAAGTAGAAATTCTGGAAAAAGGTTCATTAGAACAAAGGTAAAGAAATTCTAGGGTTCATGAGATTTATATAAATTTTTCCCTTTTAATCCATGGTTATTGATGAAAATTCACATGCTTTACGTAGAAAATTGTTAGTTTGGGTTTATAATGTTTGTGGTATAAATTTCTGGGAGTTTGGGTGTTAAAAATCCGAATTTGGATGATGTTGGATGATTGAACCTGTCACTGTTGATCTGCAGAATTCTCCATACCTGTTTGATCGATCGATCGAACCAGGAGTGTCGATCGATCGACGCATCTATCGATCGAGACCCTGCCATCGATCGATCGACCCCTCCTGGCAGATTCATAATTCCCCTTCTAAATAGTTGAATTTAATTTAAAGGTGTAATAATCTTTGGACATCCTTATTAAAATATTTTGGGAGATAAAGAAGACCAGTAGGACTTATTGATAATATGAAATCTTTAATGTACGACAAGATTTACATTTTTCGGGGATGTTTACATATAAGGAACAATGGAACTAGGAATAAAAAGGGGGATACGAGTAAAGTAGTTACGTTGGAAAAATAAATGAGTGCATACTGAATTATACTTTGGAGTATAGAAATTCACGAGTGTCACTTGATAAGTTGGAATAATCCAACAAATTAAGATAAGAGGCAAAAGTTATATGTGATAACTAAATAACGAATAATAAGGACAAATGTCATAATTATGGGTTATGAGATGTACCTAAATTGATATGACAATAGTAGTATATTTATATGACTGTGTTTATGCATATACTATATACGTGTGAAAATCATGCCCGCGCTACTTGCTATCCCTGAGGTTACCGTGCTGGGACAGTCTTATCTCGATGGGACCATTACGGGGGATATTGACTCGTACCCTAGAAGATAGAAATCCTTCGGTACAGGATATCGAATCGATAGTTCAGACGGTCCTAAGAGACGTGGGGGCATGTGCTGACCTCTTTGAGACCCTGAATCTATGCTTCGCCTCGATATTGCTTGTGTTTGTGTTAATACAGTTCTAGAGTGATTACGATCTTTCATTCCCTTAGTACGAGTGATACGGGTACTGGATAGAAGAGTATGCCCGCACCATAAATATTATGTGGGGTGCCGTTAGAATATATATATTATATGAGTATTTAATATATATATATTAAATTATGGAACTTGGGAACTACCTACTGTGTTTATGGTAAGTAAGATATGAATAATTATTTCAATTTTGGAATAAGTGTTTGAAAAGTATAATATATTGCTGAGAGACTTTATTAGTAAATAAGGTTAAATGAGAACTATGTAGTTAAATGAAATGAACCTCTTAAACAGTTGAATTTGTCAGATTAAAATCTTACGAGCGACATAAGATAAGATAAGTTAAACCGTTGGGAAGGTTAGTGCGATAGGCGTGCACATTAGAAGAGAGGCGAGAATTTCTCAAGGGAGTGTCGCACTAATATGTTGTTGCATTGTCCAGTAAACATTTTAAATAATTGCTAAACAAATTTTAAATCGTTTTTATAATCGGGCTCTGACCCGTTTCCATTTTCTTTTTTGTTTTGTATATATATGTATATATCACAGGTGCCCAGCCACATGGGCATCATGCATATGATCCTTTGGAAGGAACGCGCTGCAGCTTAGGTGGGAGTTGCAGGCCTCTTACTTAGACGACCTCATTTCTTGATTCCACTCTTAGCATCTATTCTATCAGTTAGGCATGTGTCGCCCTTTTTCCATTATTCAGTTGTTTTATTTGATATTGTAATTCATTTATTTCCAGTATTGGCACTTTGGGGATTTATTATGGTCAGGACGTTTTCCTTTAAGTCTTAAATGTTGGAATTTTCTCAGTTGGATGTTTAATTAATTGGATTGTTTGTTCTAGTATAATTGTTGGTTGATTCTTAAATTATGAATTATGTAAAGTTTTAAAATATTGTTTTTGAATAAAATTTGGAAAGTAATATCTAAAAATGGTTTTGACACTTAGCTTAATTATTTAGGGTGTTTAAATTGGAAATTTTATTTTGACGACAGTGATGCTAAGAATGAACCAACTGTCACCTTGATTTTAATTTAATAAAGGAGTGATCGCCCGATATTTAATTAGGCGGGGTGTCACAGGTGGTATCAGAGCATCAGGTTCTAGAGTCCTTAGGATCTGTACGGCTTATTTCGATTTCAGCTTAACATTTTTGTTATAGAGCCCTATTTTAGGATTTTTGTATTCTTGCTTTTACGATTACGTTTTCAGCTATTTGAGATTTGATAATAACTGTAGGCTAATAAATTTCTTCACGTTTCAGATGCCTCCGAGACGTGCACCAAAGGATAGGCATGCCCAAGCCGAGCAGCCAACAGCTCCGGCTCAGGGAACGATGAATGCTAATGAGGTAGCCGCTATTGTTGCTCAGGCGGTGAATGTTGCGTTGGCAGTAGTACAGTAGGCTCCACCCCAGATTCAGGCAGTGGCACCAGTACCTGCACAGCTTCCATCAGCATGGGAGCGGGTTAGGGACGCCTTTCAGAAGGCGCATCCCCCTGAGTTCTCGAGTAGTTCAGATATCGTCATCATCAGCCAATGGAAGAAAGATATCCAGAGGCATCTACGTATGTATGAGTGCACGGACGTGAAGAAATAGTTGTTGGTCTCATTTAAGCTAGTGGGGGACACTTTGCAGTGATGGGAATCCACCACCACCTTGGAGGAGAGGGATATTATCCCAATTCAATCATTCTGGGAGCGATTTGACCGCAAGTACTTTCCATCCGCCATGCAAACCGAGATGAGGCAAAAGTTACAGAACTTGAAATAGGAGAATTCTACTGTTGCTGAGTATGAAGAGGAGTTCACAAGACTTCTCACTATAGTGCCAGATGAGGCACCCACTGAGGGCAAGAAGATATTGTTATTTGTGGACGGGTAGCTTGGAGGATCCGTCAGTACCTTATAGGGAATCTGTCTATGAGTACCTTCACAGATGTACTCAATGTTGCTTTACTACACTGTCAGGATCACCGCTTCCATCTGCAGGGAAGCAAGCGGGCAGGAGAGTCTGTCCAACAGGGCAGGACAGGGGATAGTGGTACTAGTGGAGCACCGACATCTCAGGGGCAGACTCGTCAGCATAAGAAGAGTTCCCATCAGGGGGACCCTGCCAAGCCGTTCTGATCAGGTGATTATCGGCAGGGATTTAAGGGATTTAGGCAGGATCAGCAGGGCCAGCCTAATCAGTAGGGCCAGCAAGGTCAGCATCTCCAGTAGCAGGGTCAGCAGCAAAGCTAATAGGGCCAACAGCGTTTTCATCAGGGCCAGTGGCGGGGCGATAACGGCCAACAGGGTCAGAGGGGAGGTAATTTCAGAGACCGATGTTTTGTGTGTGGCAAGCATGGCCATAAGAGCCAGGATTGTCCAGAGGGTGATAGGGACCCACAGCAGCAGGGTGCCCGTAATGAGCCACAGAGGCCACTTTTCCAGCCGCCCTCCCAGCACCAGCTCATGTACCAGCCCTACCAGCCATTCCAGCCGCTCTAGTGCAGCAGGGGTAGTTACAGTACGGACGTGTCTATAACGTCCACCAGGCAGCAGCTCCACAGGCACCGCCCACGATTGAGGGTATGTTTCCTATCCATGGTACTATGGGTCGGGTTTTATTTGATACTGGGGCGACGCACTATTTTATAGCTACCCATTTTGCGAAGGCCTTAGGGTTATTAGCCACAGCAGAGAGCACTGTGACGTGTGTAGACTCACCATTGGGAAATGGATCGCCAATTTTCTTTATATGCCGGGGAGTGGGGGTAGAGATTGGTAGCTTGGTATTACCAGCAGACATGTTAGTCTTAGATATGTATGAGCACGATGTTATTATTGGTATGGATTGGTTCGCATCTTATAGAGCCATGATAGATTGTTTCGGTGGGAGTATTATCTTTGCCATTTCGGGGCAAGAGATGTTGGTAGTGGCGATGCCTTGCCCGGAGGGAGGCTCGACCGCTCATTTGTATTACATAGAGGAGTATACCTCTAAGGAGGTTTTGATTCCCTTAAACTCGATCCCAGTTGTTCGTGAGTATTCTGATGTATTTCAGGAGATACCAAGCCTACCCCCCAGTCGTGAGATAGATTTTGTCATAGATTTATTACCAGATACTCGACCTATAGAGCGCGCTCCATACCGTATGGCTTCGACAGAGATGCGAGAGTTACGAGATCAGATAGAGAAACTTTTAGGTCAGGGCCTCATTCGCATGAGTAACTCACCTTGGGGAGCTCCAGTTTTGTTTGTGAAAAAGAGAGATGGTTCACTGAGGCTATGTGTGGACTACCGGGAACTGAATAAGGTCACGATACGGAACAAGTATCCGTTGCCTCAAATCGATGATCTGTTCGACCAGCTGAGGGGAATAAATTTCTCATCGAAGATAGATCTGAGGTTAGGGTACCATCAGCTACGTATTAGGGAGTAGGATGTTTCAAAGACTACTTTCTTGACGAGATATGGGTCCTATGAGTTCAGAGTGATGCCATTTGGCCTCACAAATGCTCCAGCCGTATTCATGGACTTGATGAACCAAGTGTCCAGAGAGTTCTTGGATCAATTTGTCATCGTCTTCATAGATGACATTCTGATATATTCACACTCCGAGGAGGAGCATGTCGAGCACTTGAGGTAGGTTCTTCAGACTCTACGAGAGCATCAGATGTATGCTAAGTACGAGAAGTGCGGATTCTGGTTACGTGAAGTACAGTTCTTGGGACATGTTTTTTCTGAACAAGGGATGGCAGTTGACCCGAGTAAAGTGTCAGCGGTGAGGGAGTGGGGACAGCCCATGACACCGACGTAAGTGCTTAGTTTCTTGGGATTATCCGGATACTACAAGAGATTCATTCGGGGGTTCTCCAAAATAGCGGGTCCATTGACGAACCTGACTGGCAAAGGGGTTCCATATGTTTGGGATGATGCTTGTCAATTGGCTTTTGACGAGCTGAAAGACAAGCTTACTTCAGCACCGGTCCTTGCTTTACCCAAGTTGGACGTGGAGTACCTGGTTTACACCGATGCCTCTTTACGGGGACTTGGGGGAGTACTTCAGCGGGAGTAGAAGGCTATAGCTTTTGCCTCCGGCAAGCTTAAGCCACACGAGAAGAATTACCCCACACACGACTTAGAGTTGGCAGCAGTCGTTTTTGCATTGAGGATTTGGAGGCACTATTTATTGGGAGAGAAATTTTACTTGTTCACAGACCACAAGTCTCTGCAGTACCTGTTCACTCAGCGAGAGCTGAATATGCGTCAGCGCAGGTGATTAGAGTTTATGAAGGACTATCAGTTCGACATACAGTACCATCCGGGGAAGGCCAACGTAGTTACTGATGCGTTGAGCCGTAGATCGATAGACGATGTAGCGGACGTCTGGAAAGCAAAGTGGAAAGAGTTGGGTCACCAGCATGCAGTAGACCGTTCCTTCATATCTGTCATGACAGTGACACCCGAGATTGTTACGAGGGTAATACAGGCACAAACCGCAGACCCATTTTGCCAGGAGCATATTGTACGAGTTTTAGCTGAGGGTGCCGAGTCTTATTCTGTTAGTTCTTATGGGAGTTTGAGGTTTAATGGGAGATTGGTGGTCCCAGAAGGGGCAGACTTACGTCATGCAGTGATGACCCAGTCTCACGAGTCCCGATTTGCGATACATCCTGGGTGAGATAAGATGTATCAGGATATGAGGCGGCAATACTGGTGGAGTGGGATGAAAAAGGACATTGCGGAGTTCGTGTCCAAATGTTCTACCAGCCAGCTGGTAAAGGTGGACCATCAGAAACCGTCAGGGTTGCTTCAGCCATTGGAAATACCCGCGTAGAAGTGGGAGAGTATTTTTATGAATTTTATTACAAGGTTACCTACATCACAGCGGGGCCATGATTCCATCTGGGTGATTGTGGACCGTTTGACCAAGGTGGCTCATTTTCTATCGGTGTGAACGGACTATACCACGGGTCAGTATGCTCAGTTGTTTATTGCTGAGATTGTCAGATTACATGGGGTGCCCCTGAATATTGTGTCAGATAGAGACAAAATTTTCGTATCACGTTTCTGGGAGAGCTTTCAGGAGGCTATGAGTACAGAGTTGAGATTGAGTTCAGCTTATCACCTACAGATAGATGGACAAACAGAGCGTACTAATCAGATGTTGGAGGATATGCTACGCATGTGTGTCCTTGATTTTGGAGGAGGTTAGGAGCCACATCTTCCACTGGTAGAGTTCGCTTATAATAACTCTTATCAGTTCACGATTGGCATGGCTCCATTTGAGTCTTTGTATGGAAGGCCTTGTCGTTACCCAACTTGTTGGCTAGAGGTGGGGGATAACAAGTTGCTCGGACCAGAGGTGATTCAGGAAACCTCCTCTAGGATTGAGATGATCAATAGTCGCATTCGAGTAGCCCAGGACAGGTAGAAAAGCTACGCCGATGCGAAACGGTTCTTCCGGGAATTTAATGTGGGGGACCAAGTATTACTACATGTATCTCCTATGAAAGGAGTGATGAGGTTCAGAAAGAAAGTGAAATTGACTCCGAGGTACGTGGGACCATTTCCCATTATCGAGAGGATTGGTCATGTAGCATACAGATTGATACTGCCAGAGCATTTACATCGCATTCACGATGTATTCCACATTTCGTCACTGAGACGATACCTTCGGGATGACATGGCCCACGCCCACATTGCGATAGAAGAGATAGACTTACAACCTGACAGCTCTTACGAGGAGAGACCAGTGGCTATCCTAGACCATAACGAGAGGAGATTGAGGTCGAAGGTAGTTCCACTTTTACAGGTCCAGTGGGAGCATCATAATGTGGAGGAATCAACCTGGGAGCGCGAGGCAGATATGCGCGAGAGATACCCAGATTTATTCTTACCATGTATGCCTTATTTTCCGAATTTCGGGACGAAATTACGTTATTAGGGGGGAACTATGTAATACCCCGTATTTTTATCCTTCCTAAATTTGGAGATTTAATAAATTTAATGTGAGATATTAATTTAATATAAATTCGGAAATTAATTATTTTTAATAATTACTAACGCGATGTGAGTTAGTAAGTATGGGAAAACTTGTTGAATATTACTAATGAGCAAAGTAATATAATATTGGTACTATTAAATGTCACGAGTGAATAAAATGACAATTTTGGAAATTATGGTCGGGACGCGCCCGTGTCGCGTCGGGACTAAATATTGATTTATAAAAGCCCGTGTCGCGTCGGAACTAAATATTGATTTATAAAAGTGAATAAATTATAAGTCAATTGTATGGTCATTTCGAGTGCGCCAAAGTGTCCGGAAGGGTCGAGATAGTAAAAAATATGTACCCGGGGGTTTAGTTTGGGTCCCGGGGCGTGTTTAGACCTATTTAGCACCCAGGAAGGGCGTTTTGGACATTTCGTAATTTTGGGTAATTAAACCCACGAAATTACAAGGTTATATCAAATGCTTAGGGTTGCCTTCTAGGGTTAACACAACCAAAAGCAAGTGACGGACATTGGAGAAGGAAGGAGAGAGCTTGCCAAGGAATTCTAGGCCGAAAACCCCTCCGTTTGCGCCGCCGTCGCCGCCAAACGAGAGATCACGTCGCAAGGATCGTAACCACACTGATTTCAGCACAAATCAAAGACCAAAAATTCCCAGGCAAGTATTTATCTTGCTTAATTTCGTTAATGCATCATTCATGTTAGTCTAGGGTTGATTAGGATGAGTTTCATAGAAGAAAACCCATGTTGGAGATAGGAAAATTGCATGTAGTAATGATAAATCTGGAAATCCCCTTCATATGTAGAGGTTGAACCACGGATTTATGATGGATTAGAAGTAGAAATTCTAGAAAAAGGTTGATTAGAACAAAGGTAAAGAAATTTCTAGGGTTCATGAGATTTATATAAATTTTGCCCTTTTAATCCATGGTTATTGATGAAAATTCACATGCTTTACGTAGAAAATTGTTAGTTTGGGTTTATAATGTTTATGGTACAAATTTCTGGGAGTTTGGGTGTTAAAAATCCGGACTTGGATGATGTTGGATGATAGAACCCGTAACTGTTAATCTGCAGAATTCCCTATACCTGTTTGATCGATCGAGACCCTGCCATCGATCGATCGACCCCTCCTGGTAGATTCATAATTCCCCTTCTAAATAGTTGAATTTAATTTAAAGGTGTAATAATATTTGGACATCCTTATTAAAATATTTTGGGAGATAATGAAGACCAGTAGGACTTATTGATATATGAAATCTTTAATGTAAGACGAGATTTACATTTTTCGGGGATGTTTACATATAAGGGACAATGGAACTAGGTATAAAAAGGGGGAGACGATTAAAGTAGTTACGTTGGAAAAATAAATGAGTACGTACTGAAATTATACTTTGGAGTATAGAAATTCACGAGTGTCACTTGATAAGTTGGAATAATCCCATAAATTAAGATAAGAGGCAAAAGTTATACGTGATAACTAAATAACGAACAATAAGGACAAATGTCATAATTATGGGTTATGAGATGTACCTAAATTGATATGACAATAGTAGTATATTTATAAGATTGTGTTTATGCATATACTATATACGTGTGAAAATCATGCCCGCGCTACTTGCTATCCCTAAGGTTACCGCGCTGGGACAGTCTTATCTCATTGGGACCTTTATGGGGGATATTGACTCGTACCCTAGAAGATAGAAATCCTTCGGTACAGGTTATCGAATCGATAGTTCAGATGGTCCTAAGAGATGTGGGGGCGTGTGCTGACCTCTTAGAGACCCTGAATCTATGCTTCACCTCGATATTGTTTGTGTTTGTGTTAATACAGTTCGAGAGTGATTCTGAACTTGCATTCCCTTAGTACGAGTGATACGGGGACTGGATAGCAGAGTATGCCCGCACCATAATTATTATGTGGGGTGCCGTTAGAATATATATATTATATGAGTATTTAATATATATATTAAATTCTGGAACTTGGGAACTACCTACTGTGTTTATGGTAAGTAAGATATGAATAATTATTTCAATTTGGGAATAAGTGTTTGAAACGTATAATATATTGCTGAGAGACTTTATTAGTAAATAAGGTTAAATGAGAACTATGTAGTTAAATGAAATGAACCACTTAAACAGTTGAATTTGTCAGATTAAAATCTTACGAGCAACATAAGATAAGATAAGTTAAACCGTTGGGAAGGTTAGTGCGATAGGCGTGCACATTAGAAGATAGATGAGAATTTCTCAAGGGAGTGTCGCACTAATATGTTGTTGCATTGGCCAGTAAACATTTTAAATACTTGCTAAACAAATTTTAAATCGTTTTACAATCAGGCTCTAACCCGTTTCCATTTTCTTTTCTCTCTTGTATATATATGTATATATTACAGGTGCCGAGCCACAGGGGCATCTTGCATAGGATCCTTTGGAAGGAACGCGCTGTAGCTTAGGTGGGAGTTGCAGGCCTCTTGCTTAAACGATCTCGTTTCTTGATTCCACTCTTAGCATCTATTCTATCAGTTAGGCATGTGTCGCCCTTTTTCCATTATTCAGTTGTTTTATTTGATATTGTAATTCATTTATTTCCAGTATTGGCACTTTGGGGATTTATTATGGTCAGGACGTTTTCCTTTAAGTCTTAAATGTTGGAATTTTCTCAGTTGGATGTTTAATTAATTGGATTGTTTGTTCTAGTATAATTGTTGGTTGATTCTTAAATTATGAATTATGTAAAGTTTTAAAATATTTGTTTTGAATAAATTTTGGAAAGTAATATCTAAAAATGGTTTTGACACTTAGCTTAATTATTTAGGGTGTTTAAATTGGAAATTTTATTTTGACGACAGTGATGCTAAGAATGAACCAACTGTCACCTTGATTTTAATTTAATAAAGGAGTGATCGCCTGG
Organism: Sambucus nigra; assembly: GCA_949130495.1. Lineage (NCBI taxonomy): Eukaryota > Viridiplantae > Streptophyta > Magnoliopsida > Dipsacales > Adoxaceae > Sambucus > Sambucus nigra. The sequence continues at coordinate 397,898,605 of OX422224.1, forward strand.
TATTTAATTAGGCGGGGTGTCACAGTGTGGTAATTACTATAGTGTATCACCTTAACCATTATTATCAGGTCAACTTCAAGCCTATTTATAATAGGTCACCACATATATTTTGAGATAATTTGAGGTTTGAACGTTATCTACTGCACAAGTAGGTTAACATGGTATACTTACAAATTAAAAATTATGGATTATTGAATAATAAATTGTTGTTTAAAGTACTCTTTTATAACATGAAAACTTAATTAAGGTATATTTAAAAAAAATTGTCCCGCATAGTAAAAACTATGTGAAATAGATAATGTTAATACACAACTAAAATATCTTAGGAGTTTGGATCACCTGGGGTTTCCCAAGCATTAAAGAACGGAGTACCTACACAGTGTGAGATTCGTTCTAAGTCCCACATGCAAGCACCGTTGTCGCCCGCTTGAAAATCCGAAAAAAACATAATATTTTCAAAATGTTTCAAAAAACCAATAGATACGCTATTAATTTATGAGAACACTTGAAAGGTTATAAAATAATAATTCATTTTTAAATATAAAATAAAATATTATACATATTTTTTCAAATATAACTGTTAATATTTCCACACAAATGGTAAAAAAAGCAATATGTAGTAGGTTCTCTGATTTGTGAACATATATTAAATCATTGGCAGTAGATGCTTATTTCTTTTTTAATAAATGGGGAAAAAAAAGCATTAGCTAATGAATCACTTGAAAGTCTATTTTTATATGACTAGTCCAAGATGCAATCTTGTGTTGGTGATCAATATACAAGGAATAAAAAAAATCAGCCATGGATCTTTGATTAACCAAACACTAAAAAGATGTAAAACCAAAAAGTAGGTATGAAGAACACACCTCAGGTTTAGAACACAAGACCCTTGCAGATATAGTTGCAATCCAATATAGAGAATAGTATTTATTAATGATGAAAGGAATGTAACACCCCGTATTAATGAATAACTAATTTTTAGCATTTCTTAATTACATGTGTGCTCGTATAATATTGCATATTTAATAAATATTAATTAGTGAGAATAAAATTAATATTTATGTAGAAAATAAATTTACTAAGTGCGATTAAGTAAATTAAATTCGGTCAATCGTTAGTATGTCGTAGTGATTATAAACGATGAAAATTGACGGTATCTTAATCGGGGAATACGAATAGGCTATTTTTGGGTTGAGATAGGACATTGATGTTTGGTGATCCGGATGGTAATTTCAAGTGCAGTGTTGATCCGGAATGGGTTGAAATAGTCAAAATTAAGTATCCAGAGTAATATTTGGATTTTAGAAGCTTTTTAGTCTAGTCGAGACTCACTTAACGGTATACGGGTCATTTTATATTGGCATATTAACCTAATTTTGGGATTCAGCTTATATAATAATAGTGCTAGTGATGGGAGGCAGCCACCTTATTATTCTAAAACCCTAAGTGATAAGGAAGAGAGAAAAAAGAAGGGAAAATCAAAAGGAGATCCAGAGGAGGCCAAATTGGGAGAAGTTTTAAGGACTCCTAGCCTTGATTCATCACACACAAGAAGGATTCAAACCCTACAAATGTTTTTTAAGGCAAGTGATTATCTTTCTTAACTATATATGTAGTAGTTTCAATTCATATTATAGTAAGTGATATGCGAATTGATTTTTGGGTGGGGATTCACATATAAATTGGCTTTTTTAGTAATAATTTCATAAAAAGCAGTGTTATTCTTATATGACATTTGTTAAATGAATCCCAGATGATAAATTAAGATATTAATAAATAATTTTAGGATTTGATCGAAGATAGTTATGCTCTTGAATCGAAAATTATGAAATATTGAGTTTTTAATCATTGAAATTAAAGTATGGAATATTTGGATGATTGATGATTCAATCCTATGAGTTAAGAATATTTTTTGGTGTTAATACATAAAAGATGTTCCTTTATGAATTATACTGATAGGATAGTGTATAAGAGTGATTGAAAGGATGATTATGACTGGATTTGGTGAAAAATAATGGGCAGATTTCGTAACAAACCAAACTACGTCATTTTGGGTCAGATAGCAGGGGCCAGTTCACCCCCAAGCCGAACTAGTTCGGTGCCTAGTGTCACCCAGTTTGCTTGTTTTGATGGGTTTTAATAATCGATAAATTTTCGGGTTAGTTTAGGATGTTTATAAAGGAGTTGGGACTTCTGGAAATGACTTTAAAATATGATAAAATACCTTAGGGTGATTGGGTTATATTCAGGGTTAATTTAGAGTATTTAGGACGAAAAATACTCAGGGAAACTTAATAATGAATATATATATATATATATATATATATAGGGATAGTATATATGTGTGTTAATATATTTGTGTGTATAATATTGTGTGAAATATATTTTTCCTAGCAGATATGCTATCGGTGGAGGTTGCGCACCATGGGAGGTCACTCTGGTGAATCTCAGCAAAGATAGTATCGTTCCCCGGGGTTATAAGTTTGTGCATGCCCACGCTGTGTAGGGTTGGATCTCATGTAATAATGTGGTATGGTTATATCCTACGGACTTAAGCCCATGACAACCTCTAGTATTCATTTTAATTTTTGGGTTCGGTGGTGAGATTCCGACCCGATCGCCCAAGTTATGGTGGACTCCCTGGAGTTTGATAGCATGCTAGTGATTTTGCTTCCAGTGAGGAGGGTTACATATATAATGAGCGATATGTGTATATATATTTGATGTGTCACAATATACATATATAATAGTAAATACAATTTTATACGAGCATAAGACACTAAGGTGTGAGTTTTAAATTAATAACTATTGAAAGATATTTGAAATGAATTGAATTATCATACTTTGGAATTATATTTGCTAAGTAGTTGCGAAAGCCAATTGTATAAAATACGCATAATACAGGGTAGCGTGTATACCTATGGATATAGGGAGTCTAGTTAGGCTGGGTAGTATAACTAAGATTTAAAATGCATACGTTAGGTGCGTACTATAGTTGGGAGATGAGGATTATCTCACGTGAGTGCGACACCGGCTTAAATATATAAGGTTGTAATGCATACTTATTAATGTATTTTAATTACTTGCAAATGTTTTTAAAAGGTTTTGGGCTTTGACCCGTATCAAATTATTTTCCAAAAACTTCTTGGTGTCCGGCCACTGTGACTCCAATGATGATTATTCTTTTCAGGGACACGTAGTTGTAGTTAATGTGGAGGCTTGCAGATTTTGGAGTAGCTGCTTCATTTATTACTGTCTAGTTTAGGTTCCCTTTTCAGATATTGTTGGTCATGTCTCCCTTTCTATCAGACTATTTACTTCGACTTCATTTATTTTAGTTCATATGATTGTATTGAATTTTTAGTAGCCGTTCATTTAGATTCTTTATTGGTGTGATTGATTATATAGTTTACTGCAAAGGTTTATGTTTAACGGTTTTATTTGGTTTGGTAATTTCAAGATTAATATTTGACAAATCTTGTTAAACTAATAGGTGATTAGTAATAAATTGAATTTCGACGGTGATGCTAAGAATGAGTCATATGAGACTCTTGTTTTATTTTAGTAGGAGGCTACCCACTCGTTATTTGAATAGGCGGGGTGTCACAGGGATGCCTTATTTTGGATCTCCAAAAGCTTCCTTAATGTTTTGAAAAGGTTACATCTTCTAATGTATGATCCTATCCAAACTAGGTAAGAGTGTGGGCACTTTTTGAGATGAAAACTCCTCATTATGAGTTAGATATGGTGGTCTCTCTCTAGGCCTCTTCATAAAAATGTGAATAGTATTTTCTCTCACCCCTCTCAAACCTTAATGAAGATTAAAAATTATTAAAACCCCTTCCTACACCTTTATATACAAGTACAAAAGGTGGGCTTAGGACAAACTTGATTTCAGTCTAGGTGTAACTACTTGGGTATATGGACTACACTCGGGACCCAAGATAAATAATTAAATTGGCTTCCAAATAAATACTAGCAAATTCTTTATTTCTTTTCTTTATTTAATCATAACTAATTATACTAAGTAATTATGATAGCAGTCCAATTTAATTGTCTCAAAAATCACACGGATATAATGAGGTCTTATTTGTGAAGTTGATTATGCTACATAATATGATTCCTTATGTCAAGCTTCTAATGCTGGATTGGTCAAATCAATTTACTGTTAATTGACTTTAACTAATATTTAATCAATTCTTTGATTCTCAGACTTTTTCTACTCCACCGGATTATAAATAATCCATTGATCAGGTTTACTAGTAAAAACAAATTATGTAAGTCTATCACGGGGGTACCGCAATCTTAGGTATCCCAGGACGCAGATTCCTCCGAAATAATATCTCACACCTACTCATATAACTATCATCCACTATGCATGGATCATTTGATTCAATCATCACAATGAAACCGACAATTAGATAAGCATTATAATCCTCATATTCTCATGATTAAGAATCTATGCACCCTTACAAATGCATGAGATTGCTTGAGTCTAATCTAGACAGTCCTTAAACTCAAATCTCACAAATTGTCTCATTCAATACATTATTGACATGTACTGATCGCAATCCTCTATTGAACTTTTATATAAGTTCTCGAACCATCACACAGGTTCTCGTAGTTTAAGATAAACTACTTAGGATTGCATCGCAACCGTTCTAATAGGATGTTAACTTCCTATCTAGGCTGTGAACTTTTCAATAGTAGTGTTCTAAAAGACGCGCCTAAGATTGAGGCTTTTTACACACGCCCTACATAAGGCATAGGCGCGGTTAATGCGCGTGTAAGGCGGTCAACAACCCACTGGTTCCTAGTGGCGTGAAGCATGTAAAAGATGCGCGCTTTTCTCATTTAATTAAAACGGCATCATTTTGTAGGAGTTCTTTTGTTTTTTTAGTTTTTTTCTTATCAAAACCCATTTTAACAAATTACGGAAAACCTCCCAACCAAACAACTACCCGCACCCACCTCCCTCTCCTGATCAGACTCTCCCTCTCTTTTTGTCAACCTCATCTTAGCACCATTCTTGGCTTCCGACCTAAGTGACCGCCTCTCTTTTCGCAAATCTCCCTCTCTTTTGTAGTTTTTCTTTTTAGTTTTGGTAAATCAGTTTATACTTCTTTTTTTGACTAATCACAAAATAAATTTTTGGCTTATCATAACATATTTTTTTTATATGCCTCCAACATACTCTTTTTGGTAAATATCTAACAGTTGTAAGTTACGTTTATTTTTATGTTTTTTGTTTATGTCTATGTTTAATTCTACTCCAACTTTCATAATTTAAGCAGAACAAAAAAAATAACATATGATTTCTGTTGTGTTTTTTTTTCTTATGTTTCAACTTATGTTATTAATCTGTTCCTTTTTTTTATTATGTTTTTGCAATGTGTTATGTTTTTTCTTACTATTTTTTTAATTGGGAGTGATGCTTATGTTTCTGCATATATTTCTGCATTTATTATGTTACTAGCCTTAGTATAATTAAAAAAATATTTAAAAGGGGAAAACGCCCTTTTATACCTAGGGACATCGCATCTTTTAGAATCTTGTCCAATAGTGCTAGAATCGGAATTTCAATCTCTTTTTTATCAACACAGAGTCACATCACTGAAATTCCTACTAACCTCTAGTGACGATCATTAAAGTGAAACTATATATTTAAATGAGGATTAATTACACTTAGACCCCTGAACTATACTCCCCCCCCCCCAACCTCCCCAACTTCAACTTTTTTCAATTCACCTCCCTAAATTTAAAAAAGGTTACAATTCACCTCCTGCCTCCAACTCCGTTAACTTTGGGCAAAAGCTGTTAGTCATAAACAAGGCACATGACTTCAAGTAAGGGCATTTTTGGCCAAACCTAATTGTTTTTCAAAATTCTAATATTTATTGGAAAATACATTAAAATATAACAGATAATTAAAAATACGGAAGTTTGTAAAGAAATACAAAATTATTTTCAGCAATAACAAATCATTTCCATCAAATACAAATTATTTTTAATAATAAAAAAATAATTTTCAGCAATAAAAAATAATTTCTAGCATATATAAAATGATTTTCAGCAAAAAAAAACGATTTCTAGCAATAAATTATTTTCATGTAATACAAATTATTTTCAGTAATAAAAAACTAATTTTCAGCAATATAAAAATATTTTTAGCATATAAAAAATGATTTTCAACAAAAAATAATTTTCAGTAATAATTAATTATTTTCATCAAATACAAATTATTTCCAGTAATAAAAAAATAATTTTCTGCAATATAAAAGTATTTTATGCATATAAAAATGATTTTTAGCAAGTAAAAATAATTTCCCGCAATAATAAATTATTTTCATCAAATACAAATTATATTCAGCAACAAAAAAATGATTTTCGATAATATAAATGTATTTTCAACATATAAAAAATGATTTCTTGCAAAAAAAATAATTTTCAACAATAAAAAAAATGATCATCTGCAATATAAAAGTATATTCAGCATATAAAAATGATTTTTAGCAACAATAAATCATTTCCATCAAATACGAGCAATAAAAAAATAATTTTTATCAATATAAATTATTTTCAACATAAAAATAATTATTTCCAGCAAATAAAAAATAATTTCTAGCAATAATAAATTATTTCCATCAAATACAAATTATTTCCAGCAATGAAAAAATAGATCTAAACCTCAAAAAATAAAAGAGAAAAAATGAAAAAATAAATAAAGAGAAAATGAAAAAATAAATCTAATCGGGGGTAGGGCGATCGGAGGGGGGTAGGGTGGAAGGTGGCGGATGGGCAGGGACGTGGGGGGAGCTGCGAGTAGGGCAAGGGTGTGGGTAGGGGTGTGGGGCTGTGCAGAGGGAGGGTTTAGGCCGGGGCGGAGGCGGGGGAGGGGTGGGCAAGGTGGAGGAGGCGGAGGGAGGTCTTAGCCATAGAGTTAGAGAAAGAAAGAAGAAGGAGAAAAAATAAAATTGAAAGAGAGTGAGAAGAAGAAAGAGAAAAAAATGATCATTTATTAATCAATAATAAATGTTTTACACGTTGTTTTAAGAATAAACCCCCACATCTTGTTGGTTTCTTAAACTCAAACTTTTCAATTAATTAAGGATAAGTCCAAATGATACACCGACACTTATTAATATAGATATGGTTACACTTATTATTGTAGAAACAATTGCAATTGTAACTGTATTCATCATTGTAACTCTATCTACATTAATAAGTGTAATTGTATTACATTAGTAAATGTAATTATATCTATATTCATCTGTATAATGGTATCTATATTAATATTTGTAGCACACGTAAATATAATGAAAAGTCTTAAAATATGTGTCTTTAACATTAATAACGATAGAAATAAGGGAATTTTTCACCAACTTACGGAAAAAAAAAATTACCAGAATAATAAATGGAAGAAAAATAGATGAAAATGAAGTGATTAATTGACTTTTAGATCCAATTGGGAAAAAGGTTGCAATTAGTGGCGACATGGTTAAGTGGGAAAGAGGGAAAGTGTGATGTGAGAGAAAGATTGAAAATTTTGAACTTGGGTTACAATTTTAGAAATTAAATAATCAAAGAGATAATTAATGTTTTAAGAGATAAAGTATATTTTGCATGTAATCAACCTTAATTTTTCATGCTACAAAAAGACCCTAGGTTTAATTTTGCGACCATAATATATATATATATATAGCGTATCAATCTCTAGTGCGGACGAATTCGGCGTACACAGTGCAAAAAATTTCTTTTTCCTAGTGTGGTCCCCTTATGGTCCCAAAGTTGAAATTGTTATTTTCCCTTAGTGGTTCCCTCTTGTCTTATAGTAAAATCCTATTTTAATACTTAAATATATCATAGATTTATAATTTAGACCCCAAAGAAGTGAGAGCCTAAAATTGGTATCAAAGCTTTAGAGCTTAAGAAAGAAAAACCCGGCCGAATTCCGACATAATTCCAATCTGGTATCAGAGCCATGACGCTTCTTTCAGACCCACAATAGTAAAAGACTTTAATGACTTCGAAATTTATCCCACACATTTACAAATATATTTTTGGAACCCATTCAGACTACTAATCCATTCATGTAAATGATTTAGACCCAAAAGGTGGCTTAACCTCACACATAGACGGTTGTTCACACATTAAACACATTCCAGGCAAATGCGCACATAGCAAGCAAGTTACTGCTAGTACTATCAATAGCATACTATACCAAAATAAGTGTATCCTCCTTATTTTAAGACAATTATCCATAGACTTCATATTCCTAGAAATAGAGATTAAAAATCTCAAAAATATACAAAAAATAGACAGTCAAATCTCAATAGACCTTGTACAAGTATTACAAGATATAAATACCAAGACTAATCACATAGAAGTCCTTAACAAGAAAATTTTAGAACTTAAAACTCTGACAAAGAATCAAGAAAGTGAGTTGGTTAAACTTGTCAAAGAACAAGCTAAACTTATTCCAAGATTAGACAATTATCTTCTTAATAAAAATAGTTGGATCAAACCGGAATGAGGTACCTAAAAACCTTTCTATTCAGACTCTAGCAGATTTTTACCAAAGAATTCTAGAAAAGATAAGCGATGAAAGATTTTATTTCTAGATAAATAAAAATGAGATTGCTAATGTTGCTAAAGCATCTAGACTCATACTTAAGAGATTGAATTTAATCTCAACTTCAATAGCAGCCACCCAAGACTACAATAATAGATCTGTTAAAGACTTACAATTAGACTTAAAAGCCAAGACAAAAGGATTAACCACATTCTATACAGACTTTGTTAAATTTCAACAAAATTTAGCTAATTATCTTAACAATATGAAAAGCCATAACCTATCGAGAATGGATAGAATTGTTAATGAACTTAGACATAATAGAGCTCGTGCAAAAGAAAAATATGAAGAAATTATGGATGGAATTAGGTTTATATATGATAAACCATCCCAAGAAGAATTAGACTCCCCCTTTATTCTAACACGTTTAGATAAAATAGAAAAATCTATGTAATCTATAGAAGCTAGAATGATAGAGGAATCTGTACAACAATAAGAAAAAGATAATGAAGTAAAAGACTATATTAAAAAGATTATTAATTCTCTTGCTAAGAATAATGAGGATGTTGATGAAAATGCAAGAACAAAAAATAAGCTCTTTATAGAAATCCTTAGTCAGATAAAAGGACAAAAGGATTATTCAGACTCTTTAGAAAGAACTAAAAAAAGACTTGAACAAAAATAGGTAATTACCTATAAATTTAGAGAATCTCCTTATATAGAAACTAATAAAAGAAACACCATAACTAGAAGAATAATAAACGATGGATTAGATAAGAATAGTAAAATAGCTAGCCCTATCCCAAATATTGGACATAATAATTTTATGATCCAAAGACTTAAAGACTCATCCTCTAATGTTAAAATATGGTGGAAATAAAAATATTTCACCAACCCTCTTCAATGGAAAGAATGGGGTGAAGTTGACTGAAAAATTAAAGAAGATTTCATACATAATGGACAACTTTCAGCAGTTAGATGCATGGACTTGTTTAAAGAAGGAGCCACTCCCAAAACTCCTAATTGTAACATGACTTGTCATTGTAAAAATCATATGTTAGACAAGTCCTATACTGAGCTTTAAGTTTTTGACTCAGAATGGCTAAGATCAAGAGGAGTTAATACAAAATTTCAGTTCCTGACCTTTGGACTCTTTCAAGCAAAAATCCAGGGATTACATAGACCTCAAAATAATATCAGCATATTATGTTGTTTAATAGATAAAAGATGGAAAGATTTCGAGAAAAGCCTTATTGGGATAGTCCAATTAAAAATTTCACATAATATTGCGTACTTTAATGTCATTCATGCATTTATAATAACCGTAAACACAGCCAAACATTTTTAAGTTAATCTTATATGCTAGTGGCTATGAAGACTAAATTATCTCAGATGCTAATATTAACAAAGAATTCCAAAGCTATGTGAAATTCTCCCGATTCTCCTATGAAGGAATGCAATCGGGAATTCCTAATGGTATATTAATAAATAAATATTGGTTAGAACCAATAATTTAGACTACAATCATACTTACAGTATTAGGAATACTGGACCTATGAGAGAAAAGGCTAAAACTCTGGCAATTTTTAGAATTCCAAGAAACTAAGATGATACAAAATAAACTCTTGTTTATTAATCAAGACAATGTTATTGGAAATGTTACCATTTAGTTTGGTCCTTATAAGACTACTAGCAAAGTCTCCATACTGAAGAAATTAGATTTACTTATATGGGGAAGCCATAGTTAGTGATCCTTCAGAAGGAGATTGTAGTAGTAAAGTTAGTTCTAGATTATTAAAACAAGCTCGAGTAATTAGACCTAGAAGATCACTTGAACAAAAAGACTTAGTTAGAGAAAATGCTAGGATCTAAAACTATGAGCATGAACCCTCAGAACTGGATATGAAGACATTTAAAGAATATCTTAATAGCAGCCATTTTGTTAGATTCCAAGAAAGATATTGATTTAATATGATATCCCAAGACCATATATCAAAATTAAAGGAATCTAAGAATACCAAAGAAATTTTTAGAAACCTTAGACTAATGGAAGAAGAAGAAGAAGAAGAAGAAGATTAATGCCAACTACACAGGTAAGTCCTGATAAGAAGGAAATAGGAACCAGTAGTTAGCTAAATGATGCCCCTAGACTCTTTAATAAACTAATAGGAATAAATATTTATATTTATTAAAATACTCTGGTAAAGACTAAACCTGATTACATAAAATAATTTCCAACTAGCAACAAGAGTTTTACTCCAGTTAAGACCATGGCAAGTCAAGCCATAAACCCAGTAGGAATATACCTTAATTTAGATAATGTCCATGATAAAAAGAAATCCTTAGATGAATGGTGTAATCAAATGAGTATGTGTTTTGCATCTAATGAACAATGGGCTGCAAGTTCATGTAAATAGTACGCTGAGCAATCAATTAGAGGAATTGCTAAGAATTATTTAAATAGCCTTAAATAAGATACAGATGAAGATTCCCTAGCTAAGATTGAGAAAATGAAAGACAGCCTAGAAGAAAGATCAATTAAAGAATATATCCAATTATTTACAAAAGAATTCATTGGAACTAGACATTTAGCTCAAGAAAAATGAACAAGACTTAGCAAAAACTAAGCTAGCTCTTCTTAGTATTTGCAAACTAGATAAGATCAATGAATATAGCAATAATTATGATAACTATATTACCAAATTAAAGAATTTGGAGAGACCTTAAAAGATTAATATTTTAGAAAAATACCAGCTATTGGACAAATCCTAATTAATGAATACAGGAATTGACCAGGAGTTTCTGGAGTTAAGAATAACTCCCTTGGTGAAAGAATTAATTTTGCCAAAGACTGTATCATATCTAAAAGTCGAGACATAACTCAAGGAAAGTTAATTGAAGAAACTTTAAAACAAATTCCTCTAATTAAAGACGAAAGAGACATTGTTTCAATCCAATGTGGATGTGACAATGAAACTAAAGAAAAGAAATTCAAAAAGAATAAACCATATTGGAAACAAAAGGCTAGGACATTAGGTTTTCCAAGGAAATATAGATACAGACCATCTACTACCTTTAGAGAAAGGAATTTCAGAGCTAAGAAAAATAGATTTAACCAAAGACGGTATTTTAAGAAGAATACCAATAAACATAAGAAGGTTCCTAATTATAAGAAAGAAAAAGAAGTAGCTCAATCTAAGACTTCAGCCAACGAATGTTGGACTTGCAGCAAAGAAGGACACTTTGGTAAAGACTGTCCTAACAAGAAAGATAGAAAAAGTATTAAGATTATTAATAACATATTAGACTTTGAAAATCAATAAGAATTAGATATATTATATGCAATAGAAATAACAGACATAAAAAAATAATGACAATACCAGTATATATAGTGCATAGACAGATAGTGATTCAGAAGATTATAGTAGTAATACTGATGAGTATGAAGACTCCTAAGATACTCTAGATTTATATATGATGCAAATTGATTAAGAATATGATTATATAGACTTTGAAGAAGCTTGGTATAAATGTATATTAAGCCCTACGTTAAAGAAAAAATTGACAATAAGTAATCTTGAGTTATTAACATATATACCTAAATGTTACTACGATGAAGAACATTATGCACATTTAAAATGAAATGTAGCAAGAAAGACTTTAGATGTGTAGAATGTTTTGAAACTATACAAACAGAACTATTTATGATTTGTGTTATTTGTCAATTACACTACCATGAAGGGTGTTGGAGAACTAGATTTCGAGCAATCTATACTACCCAATATGATGCTCAAATAAATTAAGATATTAAACTTTATTATCAAAACAATGAGAGGAATATAGCCAAGAGATTACAAGAAAATGAATACTTAAAAGGAAAGGGAATTTACTATGATCTAGAAGAAGAGTACTCAGAAAGTGGTACAGAAGACTTAACACCATTAGATTTCATAGATAAATGTCAAAAAGGAATATCTATTCTAGAAAAGAATAATTTAGGAATTTTTACTAAACCTAATGCTTGTTTTGTAGCATTATTTATTCAACACAAAGATTATCCTAAAAGACTTTCAGCTTTTATAGATACATGATGCTCTCAGAGTATTTGTAAGGCTAATGCCTTTCCTGGAGATTATTTTCTAAATAGTAATCAAGAGATCCATGGTAAGGTAGCTAATGGAGAACCATTACCTTATATTTTCAGACTATTCCTATTTATTTCAAATTAGAAAATCAGACAAACAAAACTGTATACCATCGATTTTGGATTATGGATCCATGTCCTAGTTTCATAGGAAACATTATTCCAAGAAAAGACTTTATTAGTAAATACCATCCTTATACTCAGTATAATGATAAGATATTACTTAGTGATAAATAGAAATTGAATATTAAAGCCCCTCTAATTTCTCACAAGACTGCCTTTGACCTTATGCAGGTCAAACCCAATTATAGACCTATAACCCATCAAAGTTCTTTAGTTGAGCATGGTGGTTCTAGTCCTACAAACCAACAATAAGCTCAAGAAATAACTAAACCCTTACAAAAAGAATGTAAGTATCCAGACCAAAAGTGTTATAAGCAAATTGCGCTTATACAACAACAAATTTTATACCAAGCCCAGCAAGCCTTATTAAAGGTTCAAGCTATATCCAAACAAAACAAAATGGATATTGAAGCAGAAAAAGAAAAGATTAGGCAATTAGAAGAGCCTAATTTAGGAGAAAATCTCATTGCTAAATGGGGCAAAGACCAAAGTTATTGTGAATATCAACCCCGATGTCACTATTAATGGTGGAACTTACATGAAAAGATATTCACAAGAAGACAGAGAAGAACTTAAGAAAGACATAGATGAGATGTTTAAACTAAACATTGTTAGAGAAAGCAAAATTAGACATTATAGCCTTGCCTTCTACATTCAAAATGAGTCTGAACGAACGAGAAGAAAAATATGAATTGTCAAAAATTATAGACACCTTAATAAGAATTATGAATTTGATTCTTACGAAATACTAAACAAGCATAATCTAATCAATCTGATTGAAGACGGAATTATATTCAACAAGTTTGATTGTAAATCAGGCTTCTAGCAAATTAAGATGCACCCAGACAGTAAACTTGGATAGCCTTTAATGTGCCCCAATGAAAATATGAATGGTTAGTAATGCCATTTGGATACTTGAATTCCTCTCAAGTATTCCAAAGACGTGTGGATAATATTTTTAGACCTTACTCAGAATTTTGTCTTGTTTACGTAAATGATATTATTGTGGCTAGCAAGACTGAAGTAAAATATATAAACTATCTTAAAAAGATTATCTTAGAACTAGATAAACATGAAATTATTATTTCTGAGAAGAAAATGCAAGTATTCTAGACTGAAATAGACTTTTTTGGAATGCATATTAATAAAGGAAAAATACCCTTAGTAGAACACATAACCGAGAAGATTCTTGAATTCCCAGACCAACTTAGAGATAGAAAATAGTTACAATCATTTTTAGGATTGCTTAATCGTGTTGCAGACTTTATTAAGAACCTTGCTTCAAAAAGACAAAGCTTAACATCCAAATTAAAAGGAATGGATAAGAGTAATCTTTTTAAATAGACTGAAGATGATTTTGAAGTTATACGATAAAGTAAAGAAGCAGTCAAGAATATTCCTTTACTTGAACTGCCTAATGTTGAAGACCATTTTATAGTAGAAACAAATGTCTTTAATAAATAATGGGGAGCAGTATACTTTGCCATTGATCATCAGACTAAAGAAAAAGTTTTGTAGATATAGTTCTGGAACTTTTACTGATCCAGAAACAAGATATATTGCCCACGAAAAAAGAAGTTTTAGCCATAGTAAGGGCTATAAAAAAATATATTCTTTTTCTTAGACCCAAGCATTTTACTGTTTATACCGATTCATCTTATGCGGTAAAATTTAGAGACTTAGACTTATCGAAATCAAGAACTAATAGGCTAATTAGATGGCAGCAATTGCTTAATGGATATGGCTTCTCTGTTATACATATTAAGGGAAGTAAAAATACCATTCCAAACATCATATCTAGAGAACCCATGTTTGTTAATGCCAATATTATCGCTTGTTTTATGATGCAAACAGAAGATTTAGACACCATGAGTTCCTTTAGACTAAACAAAGAAGATGTTGCAGACTCTCTTAGATGCATAAAACTAAATGCTGGTAAAACACAAAAATAGACACGGAATGATATCCAAGACAATCAAGAAAGACCAATTCTGGAAAACTTCGATGATATTCTTGCTCCTCCTGGAAAATCAAGAAATGAAATTGTTGCCTAGAATAGACTTATTGAAAAAATTTATTTTTTTCAATATAGACCTGATCAAAGATATTCAGACTTCATAATATATAGAAGAGAATTTTCAAACGATGAAAATACTCTTATAGATGCCATATGATGGAATGTAAAGAATAAGCTATGGGTAGAATTCAAACATAATTTAATGGCTGCTGCTAGATTCATGAAAACCTAAGGACTTGCAGTTACCCAACTCAGTGGTACTGCTATTCCTAGATCTCAGACTCGGACATATGCTCACCCTTGGAGAAACCTCCAAAGCTAGACTTGTTGATAATTTCAATTATCAGCAAAAGACTTTTAAGACTAAGATTGTTATACCATATAGTAGTAATAATCTTCCAATTTCAGGAGACGGTTCCTTTCTTACGCCTTACACATGCCTTCCGTTGTTCAAACGGAATTCATATTTTTTGGAAGGCATGCTTGTATGTGAGGGTACAACGGTTATCCTCCAAAGTCAAATCATTTTCGCGGTGGACCCTCAGCTATTTAGACTTCTAGTGTATAGTTAGTGTGAAGCCTAAATATTAGGTTGTATATAGTTAGTTTTTTATTCTTTCTTTCTTTTTATTTTAGTCTAGTGTAATTAGTTAACTTTTTGTTATTTGTTTTTGCTATGCTCGGTACTAACTTGTTTTGTATATTCTTTGGACTTGTTCTTGCGGAGATCCCTCCATTTTGGGTAATATCGCTCGTTTCCTCTCTTAACTTGGTTCTTAATTCATATTGAGGACAATGTCAGGTTTTAAGTTAGGGGTGTGGGATATTCTATCCATTCATTGGTAGTGTCCATGTTTTTTCTCACATGTTAGTTACTTAGTATGCTTTTATTAGAAAAATTGAAATTTTCAAAAATATTTTCTTTCTTTTTTCTCCTTTTTTGGGCATTTTGCCTTTGTTTCCGATGATAAATTTCAATAATTGCCCGATCCAATAGACAGTCCAATGATGCATGTTCTCGATTTTAGAAGTTATTAGACTTTAGTCTCACTTAATGATATTATGAATAACTTCATGAATTAAACTTTAATCCCATGAGCACATGCGCTTTTATTGTTCTATCGATTTGGTTTAAGATTTTTATAACTCGGTAATCTTTTGTTGCATTGTATATACTTACACCGAGTAAGATTTGTACCTTTCGTCGTTTATGAGTGTATACACTATTCTTTTCTCATTGAAACTGTTGAATTCGTTGGTAATCTCACTATTCTTTCATTTGATCGTTCATTAATTTAGTTCATTCTTCAAATGTGTTACTTGATCATGATTTTCATATATTATTTTGACTCTAGAATTGTGTAAACTTTGTGAAATGATCATAGGTCATCTTTGTTATATCACCCATATTAGCCTTAATCTCACCTTATATGTTTTCCCTCATCAACCCCTTTGAGCCTAAATATAGCCTTTCATTTCATAACCCAAATCCCATAACCAACTCTACATTGGAGTTATAAACCATACATACACTTTCCATACCTTTGCTTGAAATGTTACTTGGGATTGAATGATGTTGTGATATCGGTTGCAATTTAGGCATATGAGAGTTTGATAAGTAAAGAAAAGAAAAAAGTGAAAAAAAAATGATGAAAAAGAGCAATCAAAAAGCAAAAGAAAACGAAAGAAAACATGAGAAAAAGAAGAAAAGAAAAAGAAAGAGAAAGCTGTAAATGTTGTATATAGTTCAATAACCTTTTATTACTCTCCAATTGTTATATCTAATGCCGTTTCAGAACTTGTTTTCCAATTTTGATATTGCCCGCATTTTCCCATTATCCCAAGTTTTCATCCCGAACACTTTGAATCTGTACATATATATCCTTCATTCCATACCCTAGCCTAACCTACATTACAACCCTATTAAAGTTCTATGTGATCTTAGGTTGATGTAATTTAAAAGTCATAATAGTTTTCATATTCTCTGAAAATGCATTTCGCCTCTTTTATTGTGCAGTATCCTTTCATTGAGATTACAGTTTTTCATTTTATATATAGCGTTCTTCATTGTGACATGTGTGCAGCCTAGTTTCCATTTATATTTACTCTTTATGCCAGCATGTTCCGTGTGTTAACTCCCTGTTTCGAGTGAATTCACTGGACGAGCGTAATGCCTGTGAGGATTGAATGTATGCTTGCTTTAACGTTTATCCGGTTTATATAAGTTTTTCGCCAAATCACATTTTGCATGTGCTCGCTCCCCCTCCCACATTTTAAAGTTTCAATTCTATGAGGTGCATTATCTAATGTTAATGATTTCGTACTTTTGTTTGAATTCGTTCAATGTGCTAATAATGCGTATGAAATCCTTTCCGCCATTGTTGGGCTTGTCGCATGTTGGTTTGGGCTTAATTTGAGGAAACCATGTACTGTTTGTGGGTATCATCCTTGAAAACCCTCACGAGATGACACTCGTCCACTAGGGTGACCTAAGGGTATAACGGCTTATTGCATATTCTAAATGAAATCGAATCACCCGCGAAAGTGGCCTTATGCTTTTATACCATACTTTTGTACTATATCCTGCTCTTGGTTTGCTCGTAGTTCTTGTTGCATCCTATTTAACTGTTAGGGACTAGCAATGTGTAAGTTAGGGGGTGTGATACAACGCAAATATTGCGTATTTCATCCCTCGAACCTACGCACTTTAGCCCCCTCGGGAATCTTTTACCCTATATTTATGCTCGTTATCCATACAACCTCGGATTTCTACGTTAACATGTTTTGCAGGGGTTAATTGAGCTTTTATAGGTATCTGGATGCTAAGTGTGAAGTTCGGACGCATTCCGCTCAATTTTCGTACACGATCGCACGTTCGAGGACATTTTAGTCTTTTCACAACATGGGCAACTGGCCCAACATCTACATGGAAGTTTTATCCCTCCTCGCAAGCTTCGTGTGGCCATGAACGGTGCGTGATTCGGATTCCGTATGAAGAAGTTACGGCGATTTTAACGGACGAGGAATACAAACAACCCAAAACAGCAATGCAGTGTGCTGATACCTGATTGATCGATCGATTGACCAAAGGGGTCGATCGATCGATCCTTCTATTTTTCCAGATCGTGGGTAGACAGTGGGCTGGAATTCTGATGATCGGTCAATCGAGCCCAGGTGTAATGACCCCACTTTTAAATCCTCATATGTATATAGTTTGTTTTTACACTCATGTGTTACTTACTATCTTATAAATGTTGCAATATTAGATATGTGGTATTATTGGCTATCAATATAACAAACCCCATTTTTAAATATGAAGAATCAACTCTAAATTGGATTAAATTAAAGTCTTATAACCTATCTTAAGCGAAATGATAAAGTTTTGGGGTAAAAATTATAATTTTATGAAACTCTAAGGACTTGGTTTTAATTAAGAAAGTTTCAGGGACATAAATTAAAATATAAAAAGGACCATTTTGTAAATAAAATATTTTCAGGGACCTCTGCGAAATATTGAAAATATATCGTGTGAAATTACCAAAATGCCCTTCATATGTAAAATGGCCCTTATCACCTTTCCACCATGTGCTGGTCACCTCCACCTTACACATGTCGACTTCAGAGAGAAAGTTAAAACACGTGACCTCATTTGGTGATATTAACACTGCAAGACCACTCCGGAACGTGACACCTCGGCGTTGAATCACCATTGCAAAAAGGTTAGTCATTAGACACGTGTCAACACCGTAATACTTTTGGAAGCCTATAAATAGGGCCTTAGGGTTCATTTGAAACTCACACCAATTCCTTGAGAATTATAGTAAGAAAGGGTGATAGAAAGCTTGGGAAATATCTTAAGAATGAGTTCTATAATTTTGAAGAAAGAATTCATTTCGTAGGTATGATTTTATTTAAATGTTATAATGCATTTTTTTTAGTTTTAATTTCGTATTTATAGCTTTACTAATTAGTTATGCTGGTAAAATACACTAAAGACTTCACTAATCAAAACTTAAAATTTGGAAACAATCTAAATTGATTTTATTTTCAAAATATGTCAACTTGTTTGAAAAATATATATATGCTTCTTAAAATGATTTTTATAAGCAATTGCTCGTTATTATGGAATCTCATTTAAATAATTCCAAAGTCAGTCCTGGTGAAATTCTGTCTAGTTGAGATTGTATTTAAGTGGTGACCCTGTGACCCTCCATCTCTACTGAGAATAAATCCGGAAATTTTCTGTCTAGATGAGTTGGTATTTAAGTGGTGCCCCTGTGACCCTCCATCTCTACTGGGAACCGATTGATTAGGAAGAACTATGAATTGAATTCTTTAAACACGATGAATGAATATTAAAAATTGAGAAAATTGTTTTACTAATTTTTTTCAGCAAGATATTTTTGGATTAAAGCACAATATTTAGAATTGGGCTTTATTTAGAATACCTAATTAAACCTTTATTGTATTTATTAGATTAACGTGTGATCCAAAACTCAATATCTATATTTTTTAGCCTCTATTTTAGGTGAGTACTATATGTCATTTCTTGCACATTTCAAATATATGATATTATGCAAAACTATGTATTTTGTGAACTGCTTTTATTCTCAAAATGCATCTAATACCAATGATTGATTCATTTGTGATATGTTTATATCTCTCCATATAGACATACTGATTGAAATGAGTATTGAAACTGAGATTGAATATTAGAAATATGATTCGGCCTAAGGGACCTCTCTTACTGACTGACCTTCCCAGCTGGGGTATCGCTGGTGTGCCCTAAATAAGGCGTTGTGACGAACTAGTTCGATTGACCTTCAACTACCGGGGTATAATACGGTAGAAGAATACGTCATTAGAGTGTACTTGGCCATTAAAATGATATGATTGAAAGAAAAAGATATCACATTTGATTTGTTGCATTCTTCTTATTCTGAGCTATCCAATTGTGATATATATACTATCAATTCAAAATATATATCTATTTACTGCAAGTTCCTATCAATATATGTATATGCCTTCTCTTTTGACTTGAATAGGCATCTATTTTTTGAAAACCTTGGAATGTCATGAGATTAAATCTTATTCAACTTTTAGCTGACGTTGTATAAATAACGATTTTTCAGGAAATAATTAGACTGGAGGATGGAGTGTGGAAGGACTATGTTGAAGATCTAGCTTAAGGAGCTCTTTTGTTATACTTTTAAATATAACGTTTGTTTTTCGGAGATAGATCATGTTTGGCTCTTTAGTAATAAGTTTTTAATTTTGGCATAAGATGTAATCCGTTCATACTTTAATATATACGAAGTTCCCTTTTAGAAAGCTCTGATGACGCAATTCCATTTTTTTCAATAGTTTACGATTCATGACCATGTGAATGTATTTTCGTTGCATTTATTTTAAGAAATATTTTAAGGCCATAACATTGAATGCCTTGGTGGCATGTCGAGACACTCATTCCCTAATACTGTTGGGTTGGGGTCGTGACAGAGGTGGTATCAGAGCATAGGTTATGAACTCGTAGACTACTGAACATAAGTTTCAAACGTTATAGATCATAAGTTTCCATACATAGGAGATAAGATTAAATATCCATGCTTGTTTGTAAATTAATATGAGTCAAGTTTGGGGACCAAACTTTTTATAAGGAGGGTAGGATGTAATGACCCCACTTTTATATGCTCATATGTATATAATTTGTTTTTACACTCATGTGTTACTTACTATCTTATAAATGTTGTAATATTAGATATGTGGTATTATTGGCTATCAATATAGCAAACCCCATTTTTAAATATGAAGAATCAACTCTAAATTGGATTAAATCAAAGTATTATAACCTATCTTAAGCGAAATGATAAAGTTTGGGGGTAAAAATTATAATTTTATGAAACTCTAAGGACATGGTTTTAATTAAGAAAGTTTCCCTCTGGCAAATATTGAAAATATATCGTGTGAAATTACGAAAATGCCCTTCATATGTAAAATGACCCTTATCACCTTTCCACCATGTGCTGGTCACCCACACCTTACACGTGTCGTCTTGAGATAGAAAGTTAAAACACGTGTCATCATTTGGTGATATTTACACAGCAAGACCACTACGGAACGTGACACCTCGGCGTTGAATCACCATTGCAAAAAGGCTAGTCATTAGACACGTGTCAACACCGTAATACTTTAGGAAACCTATAAATAGGGCCTTAGGGTTCATTTGAAACTCACACCAATTCCTTGAGAATTATAGTAAGAAAGGGTGATAGAAAGCTTGGGAAATATCTTAAGGAGGAGTTCTATAATTTCGAAGAAAGAATTCATTTCGTAGGTATGATTTTATTTAAATGTTATAATGCATTTTTGTAGTTTTAATTTCGTATTTTATGGCTTTACTTAGTAGTTATGTTGGTAAAATACACTAAAGACTTCACTAATTAAGACCTAAAATTTGGAAACAATCTAAATTGATTTTATTTTCAAATATGTCAACTTGTTTGAAAACTATACATACGCTTTTTAAAATGATTTTTTTAAGCAATTGCTCGTTATTATGGAATCTCATTTAAATAATTCCAAAGTCAGTCCTGGTGAAATTCTGTCTAGTTGAGATGGTATTTAAGTGGTGCCCCTGCAACCCTCCATCTCTACTGGGAATAAATCCGGAAATGTTCTGTCTAGATGAGATGGTATTTAAGTGGTGCCCTTGTGACCCTCCATCTCTACTGGGAACCGATTGATTAAAAAGAACTATGAATTGAATTCGTTAAGTACGATGAATGAATATTAAAAATTGAGAAAATGGTTTTAGTAACCTTTTTCAGCAAGATACTTTAGGATTAAAACACAATATTTAAAATTGGGCTTTATTTAGAATACGTAATTAAACCTTTATTGTATTTATTAGATTAACATGTGATCCAAGACTCAAAATCTATATTTTCGAGCCTCTATTTTAGGCGAGTACTCTATGTCATTTCTTTCACATTTCAAATATATGATATTATGCAAAACTATGTATTTGTGAACTGCTTTTATTCTCAAAATGCATCTGATACCAATGATTGATTCATTTATGATATGTTTATATCTCTCCATATAGACATACTGATTGAAATGAGTATTGAAACTGAGATTGAATATTAGAAATATGATTCGGCCTAAGGGACCTCTCTAACTGACTGACCTTCCTAGCTGGGGTATCGCTGGTGTGCCCTAAATAAGGCGTTGTGACGAACTAGTTCGATTGACCTTCAACTACCGGGGTATAATACGGTAGAAGAATACGGCATTAGAGTGTACTTGGCCATTAAAATGATATGATTGAAAGAAAAAGATATCACATTTGATTTGTTGCATTCTTCTTATTCTGAGCTATCCAATTGTGATATATATACTATCATTTCAAAATATATATCTATTTACTGCAAGTTCCTATCCATATATGTATATGCCTTCTCTTTTGACTTGAATAGGTATCTATTTTCTGAACCTTCGAATGTCGGGCGATTAAAACTTATTCAGCTTTTAGCGGACGTTGTATAAATAACGATTTTTCAGGAAATAATTAGACTGGAGGATGGGGTGTAGAAGGACTATGTTGAAGATCTAGCTTAAGGAGCTCTTTTGTTATACTTTTAAATATAATGTTTATTTTTAGTAGATAGAGCATGTTTGGCTCTTTAGTAATAAGTTTTTAATTTTGGCATAAGTTGTAATCCGTTCATACTTTAAGATATACGAAGTTCCCTTTTAGAAAGCTCTGATGACGTAATTCCATTTTTTTCAATAGTTTACGATTCATGACCATGTGAATGTATTTCCGTTGCATTTATTTTAAGAAATATTTTAAGGCCATAACATTGAATGCCTTGGTGGAATGTCAAGACACTCATTCCCTACTACTGTTGGGTTGGGGTCGTGACAGAGGTGGTATCAGAGCATAGGTTATGAACCCGTAGACTACTGAACATAAGTTTCAAACGTTATAGATCCTAAGTTTCCATACATAGGAGATAAGATTAAATATCCATACTTGTTTGTAAATTAATATGAGTCAAGCTTGGGGACCAAACTTTTTATAAGGAGGGTAGGATGTAATGACCCCACTTTTATATGCTCATATGTATATAGTTCTTTTTTACACTCATGTGTTACTTACTATCTTATAAATGTTGTAATATTAGATATGTGGTATTATTGGCTATCAATATAACAAACTCCATTTTTAAATATGAAGAATCAACTCTAAATTGGATTAAATCAAAGTATTATAACCTATCTTAAGCGAAATGATAAAGTTTTGGGGTAAAAATTATAATTTCATGAAACTCTAAGAACTTGGTTTTAATTAAGAAAGTTTCAGGAACTAAAATTAATATATAAAAAGAACTATTTTGTAGATAAAATATTTTCAGGGACCTCTACGAAATATTGAAAATATATCGTGTGAAATTACCAAAATGCCCTTCATATGTAAAATGACCCTTATCACCTTTCCCCCATGTGCAGGTCACCTCCACCTTACCCATGTCGTCTTGAGAGAGAAAGTTAAAACATGTGTCATCATTTGGTGATATTAACACTGCAAGACCACTCCGGAACGTGACACCTCGGCGTTGAATCACCATTGCAAAAAGGCTAGTCATTAGACACGTGTCAACACCGTAATACTTTTGAAAACCTATAAATAGGGCCTTAGGGTTCATTTGAAACTCACACCAATTCCTTGAGAATTATAGTAAGAAAGGGTGATAGAAAGCTTGGGAAATATCTTAAGAAGGAGTTCTATAATGTCGAATAAAGAATTCATTTCGTAGGTATGATTTTATTTAAATGTTATAATGCATTTTTGTAGTTTTAATTTCGTATTTTATAGCTTTACTTAGTAGGTATGCTGGTAAAATGCACTAAAGACTTCACTAATCAAAACTTAAAATTTGGAAACAATCTAAATTGATTTTATTTTCAAAATATGTCAACTTGTTTGAAAAATATATATACGCTTTTTAAAATGATTTTTTTAAGTAATTGCTCGTTATTATGGAATCTCATTTAAATAATTCCAAAGTCGGTCCTAGTGAAATTCTGTCTAGTTAAGATGGTATTTAAGTGGTGCCCCTGTGACCCTCCACCTCTACTGGGAATAAATCCGAAAATGTTCTGTCTAGATGAGATGGTATTTAAGTGGTTCCCTTTGACCCTCCATCTCTACTGGGAACCGATTGATTAGGAAGAACTATGAATTGAATTCTTTAAATACGATGAATGAATATTAAAAATTGAGAAAATGGTTTTGATAACCTTTTTCAGCAAGATATTTTAGGATTAAAACACAATATTTAGAATTGGGCTTTATTTAGAATACGTAATTAAACCTTTATTGTATTTATTAGATTAACGTGTGATCCAAGACTCAATATCTATATTTTTTAGCCTCTATTTTAGGTGAGTACTCTATGTCATTTCTTGCACATTTCAAATATATGATATTATGCAAAACTCTGTATTTTCTGAACTGCTTTTATTCTCAAAATGCATCTGATACCAATGATTGATTCATTTGTGATATGTTATATCTCTCCATTTAGACATACTGATTGAAATGGGTATTGAAAATGACATTGAATATTAGAAATAAGATTCGGTCAAGGGACCTCTCTTACTGACTGACCTTCCCAGCTGGGTTATCGCTGGTGTGCCCTAAATAAGGCGTTGTGACAAACTAGTTCGATTGACTCTCAACTACCGGGATATAATACGGTAGAAGAATACAGTATTAGAGTGTACTTGGCCATTAAAATGGTATGGTTGAAAGAAAAAGATATCACATAATATTTGTTGCATTCTTCTTATTCTGAGCTATCCAATTGTGATATATATACTATCATTTCAAAATATATATCTATTTAGTCCAAGTTCCTATCCATATATGTATATGCCTTCTCTTTTGACTTGAATAGGTATCTATTTTCTGAAAATCTTCGAATGTCGGGAGATCAAATCTTATTCAGCTTTTATCTAACGTTGTATAAATAACGATTTTTCAGGAAATAATTAGACTGGAGGATGGAGTGTAGAAGGACTATGTTGAAGATCTAGCTTAAGGAGCTCTTTTGTTATACTTTTAAATATAACATTTATTTTTAGGAGATAGAGCATGTTTGGCTCTTTAGTAATAAGTTTTTAATTTTGGCATAAGTTGTAATCCGTTCATACTTTAATATATACGAAGTTCCCTTTTAGAAAGCTCTGTTGACGTAATTCCATTTTTTTCAGTAGTTTACGATTCATGACCATGTGAATGTATTTCCGTTGCATTTATTTTAAGAAATATTTTAAGGCCATAATATTGACTGCCTTGGTGGCATGTCAAGACACTCATTCCCTACTACTGTTGGGTTGGGGTCATAACACCCGGGGATCGATCGATCGATCCCCTGTTTCCAGGAGATATTTTGCCTTACATTTTCTTTTTCCTTTTCATTTCTTTACTTATTTCAACTTACTATAAATACCAATTTTTGTTGTAATAATCCGATATGAAGCTTTAGGATAGATTTTAGCTTAGAATATCTTAGGGTTTGAGGGTTTTGGAGAGTTCTTCTTCAATTGTTCTTGGTTTGACACCCCATTTGGGTTGAATGTTGCACTATTCATCATCCTCTCCATCAATATAGTGTGTATTTCCTTATTTCTTGCTTTGATAATTAGGTTTACATGCTTTGTTAATTAGTTTACATGCTTTGATTTTCTAGCTTTGTAGTGTAAATTTATCGTGTTTATTTACCTCGTTTTTAACATGTTTTCTAGCTAATTTAGATTAGGTTGTGTTTGAATGGAACGCACTCGAGTTGACGCGTTGCTTGGCTTTGGTGATGGTGTTTACGGGTCTATTTCGGGTGTGTTGTCCTAGTTATTGCGCCTAGGAGATTTGACGGGGCATATCATGTATGTCCCGTGCTTACGACCTTGTGTGCGCAATTTTTAGGATATTTGTTGACGTCAAAATCTTATTAGGCTTTTGTGCGAATTTAGGGGCGTGACAACCCTTGATTCAATTAACAGTTGAAACGAGACGCATTCTTAATGACTCGTCGATCCATGTATCCATTTTATACAAATTAACTCAGGTAAGGGACATTCGACGCAACCTATAGTATTATCGATTTGTTAATCTAGTTTCAATACCCTTGCCTAGAATAATAATTTCCCTTTTATGCATATTTTCCTTTTTAGTTTGTAATTCACCTTTTTCCCTTTTATTTTGGAATATTAAATCATATAAATTCTAGCATCTCGTCCCAATGGATTTTCGATACCCGATTTACCGCTAGACTTGTCTCGCAAGTGTAGTCGTAATTTAGGTTTGTTTATATTATCGCGGTGAAACGAAAACAACGACTGTGCCCTTATACGAGCACACTTTTCACGCGTAATCATTATGCAATATAAGTATTTTCTTTTCCAGAAATCTCTTATTTTAAGTTGTTATTCTCCAAACATCTCTAACTTTCTGTTCATACAGGACTATTGTGTGGAACCTTTGGTGTAATACGTAGGTGTTATACTGTTGAACCGCTATCAGGATCCGATTTGCCGTGAGCCATTAGCCAAGTGGACGTTGGGCGTGGTGGCGTACAGGCAGAAAACGGGTCCAACACTAATAAAGGATTGAGGTGTGACACATAAAGAGAGAGTTACTGGAGGTACAAACCGGAGAAGAATAGTAACAAACTGAAGAGACAAAAGGAAGAAGATGAAATAATTACATACAAGAAGAAAGGTATAAACTCAAACCAAACCCCTAGCTATTTCAAATTATATTGTTAAAATTCAAAAGAACTTGCATGAGCCTTCAAATTACTACAGACTTTTTAGCATTTGTTAATCAAACAAATACAGACTTAACAAGAGAAATCCACAAGTGGACTCTCTCAAACCCCTCAGAAAGACTACTTATAGATTATTCCTTAATATACAGAGAAGGTACCTATAAATACGTAGACCAAAGTATTGAGTGGTTAATACGCGAAGTACTTAGAATAGAAATAATTAGAATAGAGATCCATGATCTCTTCAAGCAAGACTTGAGAACTGGAAAATTTGCAAAAAACTTTCATAACTAGAAAAATATCAAAAATATATTATAATATTTAGAGATAGGAGTATTGAAATATATTAGAAGAAAAAGATTAGCCAAAACAAGAACTATCTTGATTAGATCAGGACAAGTTCGTCCAATCCTTAAATTTGTGAAAACTGCATCTTCTAGAACTTCTCGAAGCTTTTTGTCATCTTACGGTGACAATGAATTAGACGAATTCATAAAAAACGACATAATCTATGTCATTAAACAAATATATAAAGAGACTAGACGGATAAACCCTAAATACCGCATAAGGTGTTTAAAACAAAATTATTTTCCTTCAAAACCACCAGAAATTTCTAAACATCTCGAGAAAAATATTTTGATAAATAATCCTCATTATTCTGAAATACAGTAAAATAGTGACGAAGAAAGCTTTAGAGGTAGTCCCGAACCATTCTACGCTTAGGCTTTCAGAGTAATTAGATTTTAAAATAAACTTAAAGACTCTAGAAATTATTATGGTAGAAATTTCTATTCCCAAAAAGCTTAGAAAGAGAAGGTAGTCCATAAAAGACAAAGTGATCCTAAGACCTTTTTGAAGGTAGCTAACCCGCTTTTGGAAGGTAGCTAATCCGCATTCTATCCGCATACTTAAATCCGCACAGAAACCTTAATGTATGTATGTTTGTACAATGTACGTACGTGTGTGTGTGTGTGTGTGTGTGTGTGTGTGCACACGTGCGTGCTCGCACGTGGTGTAGGGCTTAGTTTTTTGGTTTTTGTTTATTATATTTTACATTATCCTAGAACAATTTTCTTCGCGACACCATAAATGAAAAGTTCATCTCTATTTTTCCTCGCATGTATATTTTTCTCTTAGTTTCAACAGCAGCCAAACAACCAAAAGGATAATTATTTCCAAATTCTCATTTCCTTCCCATCAATAAATCCATAAATCAAAAGAAGCTTAATTATCTATAAACATTTCCCAAGAAAAACGACATAGCGTCAACCTACTAACTACTAGAG
Organism: Sambucus nigra; assembly: GCA_949130495.1. Classification (NCBI taxonomy): domain Eukaryota; kingdom Viridiplantae; phylum Streptophyta; class Magnoliopsida; order Dipsacales; family Adoxaceae; genus Sambucus; species Sambucus nigra. Next base: position 397,926,584 of record OX422224.1, read on the forward strand.
AAAGAAAAAGAAAATAAATAAATATATAAATAAATAAAAAGGTAAGGGGGAGAAAATTCGGCAAAGTGCAACATAATACGCTTAGTTTTTACGCTATAGATGAAAATCTTACAAGAAATGTATTTTTTTCTCAAAGGGTGATTGTTTTTTTGTGTAGACCACAAGCCTATACTAAAAGGTTGACTTAAGGTAAAAACAATTTTCAGACCTTATGGTAACAAAGATCTCAAAGTAACTACCAATAAAAAAAAAAGAAAAAGAAAAGAGTGAAAGAAAAACATCCCCACCCCCATCCCTACCCCACCCTCTCCCCCTGCTTTGCCTCTATATCCACACTTGTAGTCACCTTGTAACACATCTACAATTTGGCAAGGGCCTACGAATTGCTCTGCTCGGTCTTTTCATGTTGACCGCAGTCGGATGACATTGTAACCGCCTTTCCTTTGCTGTCAGAAGCTGATGTGGGACCCACATTTGCGTTTTTCTCCGCATGTAAAAGTTGGAGCTTTTTTTGCAAGAGCTGCAAAATAGATTGGATTAAAATAAGTATCCCAAAAGTTCATTAAGTGTCAAGATCTTCGAAAAGTGTTGCTAAAACCTAGTGCACCCCGTTAGTGTCACAAAAATTCAAGTGTCTCAAAATCCTAGAAAAGTGTTGATAAAACCTAGACTGGGGTGTTACTCAAATATTCTTTTATTTTGGGGGGGCAAGTCAAGAGTGTTGTTAAAAATGGGTCAACCCTTGAAGAATTTGAGGTCTAAAAAAAATGGTATAATTATGTCAAAGGTTCATCAAATTGGAAAAGAGTACCGTCAAATTTCTCTGAGTAAATCTATTACCAAGACAATGACAACCACAATTGTTAGTGTCGTACAGTGCGACGTGATACAATAGCACAAAGATATGTATTGCATGATTGTATCGCACTATATCTTTGTCATCGTATCAATCTATATAGGTGCGTATCAGTGCATATCTTTTTTCTCCTATAACTCTTTCGAAATGAATATTCATTATAATAACAGGATTACGATGGAAATCAATCACATTATTTTATCAGTCACAAGCAAAATTGTTATTGTCAGATGAGACTATGTAATCATGTTCTAAGATTGGTTTTAGACTATACTGTGTTATTATTACTATTAGTACGTTATTTACACATTTATTACTATTTATATTTTCAATACGGTACACAATACAAGATATAGGTTTTCAATACACAATGCGACAGACAATTTGACTACTCTGATGTCGACAAACGGGTAGAATGCAACCTTACTCGGATGAAGGTTAACGACAGTGAAGTAAATAAAGATTTACTAAGTGACATGAAAAGTGGGAAGGGTGTAATTCTGGTAATTATCGAGGTTTTAATCATTGAACCACCTAATTCCTAGATAAGTAGGTGGTTGGCTCAAACAGATTTAGATTTAAATTCACACTTGATTAATATCGAGTGAAAGGGTAGGCTGGCCCAATCAATAAGGAGGTGGAGTTGGTCAGACCAGGAGAACAATCAAGAGCCCAAAGTAATGTTGGGCCTTCCTTTTGTAGGAAATATGGCCACAAAGTGCCCAAATCTGTCCGAACCCATGGACCATAAAAAAAATTGTTTGGCTCATAGGGAGTAGCATCACTACTACTTATTTCAAGTCTACAATTTTCGGAAGGAAAAAAAAATGGCTATGATCTTAGGATGTGTTTAATTGGCAAAATTTTGCCCGGAAGAAGATTCCGTATTTTTCAACTTCTCGTGCGTTTAATTGTAGAAATTTTCCTTTGACATTTTAATTAGGTTTTGCTTAGGTAGCAATGCATATTAAAATCCTTTCCCATTTTTTTAGGGGGGGGGGGGGGGGGGGGGCAAGGAAAAACTCCAACTACTGTAATTAGACCTGGCAAAATGAGGCACGACACGAACCAATATGAAATTATAAGTTAATGGGTGAACCCTTAATGGGTTCGGATCATATTAGTGTCAACCCGATAAGACACGATAGTTAATGGGTCGGGTTAGGGTTGGCCCCCTTCACCCATTAATACCCGATAAAATCCGTTATGACCCATTAATTTAAGTAAATAAGATATTCTTTTGGAACTTATAAACAATTTATGTAGCATAATGTCAATTTAATCATAATGAATGTTACTAAATGAGAGATTTAGTAATGTCAATGAATTAATGGGTCTATTTGGGTTCAAAAATTAGATAATATATCAACTTGTATACAATTTAAAATAATTCATTATCTTAATGGGTATTAACGAGTGAACACGACACGACACGATAACATAACGGGTCGGGTTTGGATATGATTTTTTCACACGATAAAAAAGTCACACGTTTAGACACGAACCCAATAATACCCGAACACGATAAAAAACGACACGAACACGACCCAACATGACCTATTGACAGGTCTAACTGTAATCATACACACCCTTGCAGTATTTAATGAGAATTTTTTTTTTATCAAAGGAAATAGATCAGTTATGAAAGTAGTTATGGAAACTTCCTCACAAGATGAGCCAAATTCTCGAGTGTCGTAAAATGGAAAACTCGAAGTCCTTGGTAATATATCCCTTACAATCTTACAATCTTTCTTCTCCTCTCGATTAATCAATTATGAGGTTGGGGATGGTTCTAAAATTTATTTTGGAATTGGACTCTTGAGAAAATTTGTACCTATAATTTACTCAAAAATCAAGCCATTGGTGAACAGTTCGCAAAGGAACGGTCCAAACTCTAGATCAATGGGGCCTAGAACATAGTCACTTTGGTACGTGGCACGTTAATTTAGCCGGTAGGCACTATGATGGAGGTAGGCTTTGTTGGTTTGCTACTTCGGATTATGGGATGTTTTGAACTCTTGTTGAGGTTTAGAACCATAAGTATAAGAAAGTCCAGTAGCCGAAAGCATCACTAGTCTGCGCTCTGACCCGAGTAGCATGGGGGACATGAAATCCCGGGTGAATCAGCAAGGACCACCTTGCAAGGCTAAATACTCCTGGGTGACCGATAGCGAAATAGCACTGTGAGGGAAGGGTGAAAAGAACCCCCATCGGGGAGTGAAATAGAACATGAAACAGTAAGCTCCCAAGCAAGTAGCAGTGGGTCCACTGACTTCATGTAGTGTAAAACCTGTGGAATATATTAACAAAGTATTTTCGGCTAGGAAGATTTTTTTTATCCATTTCTTTCGTTATTTAACTTAAAAGTCGCATTTTTACTTATAATTGCAAATATATTGATAGTTAATACTGGGGGTGCCAGTTTTGGAGAACCATTATTGCGAACCCAACATATTTCGGGTTGGTGATCCCGGTTCCTATGCTCTAGACCATATTTTTATTAATTATCATTTCTCATTGTAGCTTTGGGATAGAGTCTTTCTAGAGTTTATGGTAGGGATATTGCTGGTGTTTCTGTAATTGTTGTAAACTGAGGGAGGGGATAAGAAAGCGAGTTCTCGCTAAAAATGTGTAAGAAGTGTTGGCTACTTTTTCAATTGTTCGAAACAAAAGAAAATGCATAGTAAATCTTTTAGAGCAAAGTGGAAGATGGGGAATTCTTATGCGGGATAATTAGGTTCTACGCTTCCTAGTGGATTCTTATGAAGGATAATTAGGTTCTACGCTTCCTAGTGGACTTCTATGTCCAAGTCCTTTGGAAGCATGCCTATCAAAGAAAATGCAAGTTAAACCTGTAACCGCTCTTGTTTGGGGCACTTGCTCATGCAGCAGAGTTTTCAGGTGTTACAATTAAAAAAGAGGAAACGGGTATATTAATTCAAATCCATAATTTTTAAAACGATGGTCAGTCCATGTACTTTTACCCTATTAAAAAATAACCAGCAATGAAATTTCAAGGATGTTATATTAAATTTGTAAATTTTAATCAGATGAAGCAGAAAAGAGGCCACATCAACTTGGTATTACGGAAACAAAATAATGGGCATACGATCATTATGAAAATCATTTGAAGGATGAGGAATACCATAATATAACCGTTAGGGTAGCCTAATGACCAGGGCCCTCAACTCCGTGTATAAGATTGAGGGCTCGAACCCCCCAACAAACCCACACCCACCCACCCAAAGGAAAGAATTGATTTTGAAGTAAAATATAGAGGAATACCACGATATCGAGAAGTCACCATACCTCAATCTGGTGCAGAAGAAATTTTTTCCGATCCTCTAACTGAGTCTCTGATATACTTGAATTATCGTCTTCAATCTCTCCATAGTTTGTATTGGCACCAGGTACTTGAAAAGAAATAAAAGCAGTGTGTGGGAACTGAGACATATTTGTGGGTCCCCCAGGAACTCCAAACTGATGCTCTTGTGACTGTCCATTGGAAGTTCCTTCTCCACTAGAGTCAGCCCTAGATCTGTGTGTTTGGGGTAGTGAAGCATATCCAGGGGACCTGCAAAGAAGGAAAACTAAACATGTTGACCTCTCTTGTTTTTTCACATAGTACCCGATTGAGGTTTTAGAAACTTGTGCACGTCCTACATGTAGTGTGTCACAGGAATAGATATGGAGTCCGAGATAAATGAATTAATAAATGGGTAATTTTCATTCAGACCCACTTTTTTTTGTTATAAATTCAAGCACAACCCCCGTGTTTTGCAAAATGCCATACCTACCATGAGTTTTAATAAATTTCCCACAAACCTCCCTTAATCAAACAAAAACGGTCAGTCAATTGTTAAATATTAAACTAAAAATTTAAATGACAAAGATACCCTTGTTGACTGGGCATTATTTTTTAGAAAAGTGAAAAGACAAGAAAACCTTCATTATTCAAAATAGATTTCATTTTTAGATTTTATTTGTCAAATAAAATTTACAATAAATTAGAAAAGAAGGGTATAATGGATATTTTATCATGTCCGCTAATATTATATTACTCTAATGGAGGTTTTTTAATTTTTTTTTAAAAACACAAGGGAGGTTTATAGCATTTTACAAAACACAAGGGGTGTATCTAGATTTTTGTAAAAACACAGGATATCTGAAAGAAAAAAATACCTTAAATTTATGGGTCAATTATTGAATAGTCCCTACTATAAATATATATTTTTTAAAAAGGACACATATTTTTAGTTTAACCCATTTAGTCCCTCAAGCACTCAATATTCTCTTATTTTTAGAGGTCCGCGCCAGCGGCACTCCCTCTCCAAAATATGTGGCAAAGGACTTTTTGAAGCAAAATAAAAAAGCTTGGACTAAATGAGTATTAAAAAATGTTCGGGGGACTATTTGGTATATGTCCCTAAATTTATTTTTTTAAAACAGTACTGCGCTTACCGTCTAGATGTACCGTCTTATGTGCTAAATTTATTTATTTTGAGTAGTCCTACGCTTACCACCTTATGTGGCATTCTTGAGAACCAAAAAATCCAATTATCTGATGCCGTATGCATGACACACCCAGACAGTAGTCACGATACAATAAGAAAGTAAGTGTAATATTACTCCTTTTATGTGGTGACGAGTAATGTGCATTAAAAAGCATCGAAGAATATTCCTTTTTATTTACTCTATTTTTTTATCTTGAGTATTCCTTTTTATGTACTCTATTTTTTTATCTTTCTTGGTTTTATTGGGTAACTGTGAGCTGCTTGTATGTGTCTCAAACACCAAAACCTATGCCACTATCAATCCAATGTGACTTGAATCTAGAAGTAGACTATTTATAAACTCAACTCGACTCGACTCAACAAAACCCTATTCAAAATTAGGCTACATGAATACTTCTCCATTACTTGTAAAAAAAAATCATATTTCTCCATACCGCCCTATTTAGCGTAATATCATCGTGGTCCTCTGTTCATCTCCATACCGCCCTATTCTACCTCTGTTTTTATCAGAAACAAAAACATTATTAAAGAATTGAGAAAAATTGAGGTACAATGGCTTAGGGACAAGCAAACACCTACAGCAAAAACAAAGCCTTCAACAAAAAAACCATAGGCAGGGCCTATCCAACAATACAATCATTCCCACTCAAGAAAAACAAAAAGAGAGGAAAATCTCCAAACAAGCAAGACAAAACTGCCCAAGATATAGTTGAAATTTTAAATCTCCTCCCATATAGCCTCCTTGTCAAGCTTCTTGCCTTAAAAAATTCTGAAATTTCTTTCATTCCAGATTATCCAAAAAGTTGTCATAACAATGCATGATGCATCTCCACAAATGTCTCCTCCCCTTCTTCCTCTCATGACATATCAACTCCAAATTAGAAAGATCCATGGCTCGACCCGAAAGAGCACCTTCAATACCAAATTCTTTGAACACCTTGTTCCACATGTATGAGGCAAACTTGCAATGAATCAACACTTGGTGAGAGGTACCGATTTGTCTTTCTGAGTTGGATCATAAAATTGGTGTTGACTTTCTTGTGAGCTACTAGCCAAGAAAAAACTTGTACTTTTGAAGAAATTCCAATAGTCCATATAATTTTGAAAGATGCAAACAAATAAGTATACAAAATAATATGAAAGAAGTACCATTTACAAGAAAAACTCTCACCGCTCAAAGTCCATCTCCTATAATTCCTCCCTCCCTCATGCAACCTAACTCCCTCCAATAAATTGAGCGAAGACGGGCATTAAGCAATTTCATTATCTTATATCTTTTGAAGGATAGGTAACACAAATTGAGCAAACTGTTCTAATCATGCTGGTAACATCATCACTATATCTGCCTCTCAGAAATAAAAATTGATCTCTTTAAGGTCCCTTTTGATCCTTACGCTTCACTACATTGCCTTTTGGGCTCCTATTATTACTAAAATTGGATCCATATACTCAATTTTAGTCCAACCTAATTTAAACCGGCTTCCTTCTAGGATTTCTCTTCACAATGCACACTCCCAATTTAGCACTAATCAATGCCTTAGTTCCATCCACTGGAACAATATGATCAGCAAATACATCATGATACCTTCTCGTCAACTCATCCATCACTACAGCAAAAAGATAAGGACTTAGAACTGAACCTTGCTGAAAATGGAAATTCACTACTTTCTCTCCGAGCCCCCAATAGAATCAATATAGCTATTAGTAAATCACTTTTTATTTAGAACCCACCAAATTATCTCAACAGCAGAATAAAATACATTCAACTAGAGATCATTAATATAGAAAATAGTGCCAATTCATTGGCTTTTTTCGTACCCTCTCCAATACCATTTGCCATGACCTCATTATCCCCACACAAACACGGGAAGGAGAGAATGGAATTCACGCTACCTATATGAAAAAATATTTGGAGTCTCTGAAGGCTGGATTTTACCAACAGAAAACACCAAATTCTAAATTCAAAAGAGATGAAAATAATTAATCACTTGATCCATCCACCCTTGCCCTCATAATTTCCACGTCCATTTGAAGCTTCAGTCCTTCTCCACAACTGCAACAGCCAAACCAATGGACAATAAAATTGCTTTATCATCCATTACTCACCACCTCCTTCATCCGCATGTCCCTCCCTCCCTCCCTACCTACCTCTCTCTCTCCATGGAGATAACATACCTCATTTTAGATACTTTGATATGATTATAATTCTGGTCGGTTACCATATTATTAAGGCATTTGGAGAACCATTGTAATCACTCATACTTTTTATTGATTTAATGAGTTGTGAAGCTATGGCTTGGGAGACAAATTCTTTTAATTATTAGGCAAGTGTCTGTGTGCGCGTCCACTGCATTTACATAATTACTGTTTTCATATAAATATATTTGCAACAAAGCACCACAAAAGCAAAAAATAAGAAAACGAGTAACATAAAGCATTTTCAATGGAAATATATGCACCGACAATCATACATACTTCCATAACTGAACTCAAATTAGATTTTAGATAAACTATAATGTAATACTATTGGCAGCATTACCCACACCATCAACACATTATTACATAAATTAAAGGGGGAGAAATGTACCACACAAGTGTACTTGGTGAAGGGTAAACATATGATTTCTCATATATTGCGGCAGCAGCGGCAGCAGCTTGGAGTCTGGCCTGATGTTGGCTCATATTATCATTTCTCGCGCCATCACCGGTTGAACTCTGAGCAGATGTACTTGGCGTGCTTGTTCCTGATCCCAAATCAAACCAGTTACGTAAGTAGTTACATAAAGTATCCATTTGTAGACACGTCCACAAGTTTCAAGTGTGAACGCTACAGAACCTTATTAATCAAGACATGAGAACACAGCTAGATTTAGGTCGAAGATGACATTATGTAATACTTTATTTATGGAGAGATGTGGATTTGTAACGTCAATGTGGTTATCAACATTCTTTGTTAATTTTTACATTACTTAGAATGATTTTTAATTTATTTATTTGGCTGTCAAACGATAACACAATAACATCTCGAGGTTTTACATGTATAACATTTTAAGAACGTGAGGGCTAGATTACAATACATTGTCTTAAGAAGAAGGGCCAACAGAACTTTGGTTTAAAACTAAAGAACGTATACACTTTACTGTATAGTCACTAATGACATGGACTAGAATAGGTATATAAATATAATCCAAGGAAATAAAATATAATAGGTATGAAAAGTTATCAACGCTAGTCTCTATTTGTTGTAAACTCACCAAGTACAAATACTTTAATAGGTAGATAAGTATAATCGAAGGAAATTGGGTAGGAAATGTGAATGCGTATAAATTTTCAGGTGAATAATCCTGTTCGTACATGTATTTTAATCTTTTCTACTACATATGGTATAATTAAGTGGGGAAGGGGAGCACTAAATGGTTCTCTAACCAATGTGGGACTCTCACTTTACAAATAAGCCTAATACCCATTTGTGCTCACCTATGCCCAAACTTACAAATAAACAACAAAACAAAATTATTAAAAATAAAGAAAATAACAAAAAGGAAATAAAACTATTAATATGCCAAAAAATGACAAAAATCCTCTCGATTCACATCAAACTCCCCCTCTTAAAACCAAGCTCGTCCTCGAGCGTTAAAAATTGTGGATTCATGAAGAAATGTCAAAAAAAGGGTACCAAAACTTCTGGGGGACAAAAAGGCAATTTCTGAAAACTTGAGCGTAGGCTTGTCAATGGGTCGGGTCTGGACCCGGACCCGATCCGCGTATAATAGGGTCTGAGCATATTTTTTTGGACCCGAGACCTGAATATCTGTTTATTAAACGGGTAGGGTCTGGATCTTATACAAGACCCGGACCCGAAGACCCGACCCGAATTGTACATTATTATTTTTTAAATATATATACCTCTGTTCTAAAAGGCCCGCCTAGGCTCTGCCTAGGCCCGCCTAGGCTTGAGGCTTGAGAGAAACGCATCGCCTACGCCTTATTACGCCTTATTCTTGGTAAAATGCTTAAGGCACACTTTTCTTTTAAAAAACAAAGGATTAGTTGACAAATATTGGTTATGGAGCATGAATATGAGAAAGATGGCTACCAAACATATGGATATATTTTCAAAATTCAAGGTATGTACTATTTTATTATATTACTAGCCTTAGAATAATTAAAATAATAAAAAAAGGAAAAACGCCTTTTTACGCCTAGGCTTCGCCTAGGCGCGCCTAGGCTCCTAAGGCTTGAGGCTTGACCTCTACGCCTCGACCACGCCTCGCGCCTTTTAGAACCTTGATATATACATATACTGTAAATTTATAAATATTTATAAATATATCTTATGAATATAACATGTAAGTAATATATATAAAAATATATATTTATGTATATAATAAATATAAATAATATATATTTTATTTATACTAATAATATTCTATAATACATTACAAAATATTTTAATTTAAGATTAAAAAATAAAGAGGGGGGATAATATAAAATAAATGTATATATTTGGTCAGACCCGAATCCGAAGACCCGAACGGATCCGGGTCTGGATCCAATATTGTAGACCCGATGAAGATCCGATTACACGGATCTGGATGTCCTTAAAACCGACCCGGCTCCGACCCGTTGACAGGCCTACTTGAGGGTGCCCATCCTGCAATTTCTTCTTTATTTCTTCAACTTCTCCTCGTCTTCACCCAAATAAACCATAGAAAATTCCACCCAAGTCAAAAACCATGTGTATGAGAAGAAAAAGTGACCAGCAAGTGATTTGTATGAGTTCAAGGGCCGTTTGGGGTCGGTTTGGGGTGTCCGGTGACAGGTGGGTTGGGAAAGGGGTTGGGGTGGGTCGGTTGGCGAAAAAAAGGGGCGGAGGGGGTTCGCCAGGGTAGGGAAGGGGCTGGGGGTTGGTTGGCAGGTGGGTTATGGGTTGCCGAGGGGTTTCGGGGGGTGGGGGGGCTTGGATTAGGGTCGGGTTTGGGTTTTTTTTTTGTTGGGGCAGGAGGTAGGGTTTCGGGGGTAGAGTGGTGGGTTTTAGGGCTCCGATGGTTGCGGGGTAAGGCTGAGGCGGCGGGGCGGACGCTAGGGTTAGGGTTAGGGCAGGGGAAAACTAGGGTTTGTGGTTCTTTTGGGGTTGGGGCAGCCATGGGGTGGGAGGGTTAGGTTTTAGCCCTAGGTTGACAAAAAGTTGGGCTATTTGTTGTTGCAACTCCGCAATTTGTTGCTTCAACTCTCGATTCTCCTTTTCTTCTTGTTGTTTGGATTTTTTGGGAGCCATTGAAGGTAGTGTACGATTTGAAAAAAAAAAAAAAAATCACCAATGTAGAGCTTCACCCGCTTTGATACCAATTTGACGTAAACCACCCGTCAGAAGGCTCCTAAAATATCTAACACACACTTTAGAGAGAGAAGTACTCTTCTTCTATATTCAAAATCAAGGTCTACCTCAAATGAGGCTACAAGGGGTCTATTATAAGTGGGGAAGTAGAACACTAAACGGTTCTCTAACCAATGTGGGACTCTCACTTTACAAATAAGCCTAATACCCATTTGTGCTCGCCTATGCCCAAACTTACAAATAAACGACAAAACAAAATTAATAAAAAAAAAATAACAAAAAGGAAATAAAACTACTAATATGCCAAAAAATGACAAAAATGCCCTCGATTCACATATCATACAAACTCTCAATTTGACATACAATCTTAAGGTTGAAAACAAAGGTATTCACTAATGCATGTCAAAGAGGAGAGAGAGAGAGAGAGAGAGAGAAAGTCATTACCATGTTGGTGAACATCGGCCCCTGACCCAGTTGTACTTGTCCCATTTTCAGATGGTACAACAAGAGCCCTGCAAGTAGGACATGTGTGCTGTCGCTCTAACCATGACCGGAGGCAATGCACGTGGAAAAGATGCCCACAAATTAGCTTCTTAGCTGTAGTCATCTCCTCACGACATATAATACAGGTTGCGTCACTTCTGCAGAGCAAAAGCGACAATTCAGAATCACACATATATATATATATATATATATATATATATATATATATATATATATACGTATGAAAGGCTTGATAATGAAGAATGTGTACTCACGCATTGATCTCTTCAGGTGTAGCATCTGGAAAACGATCATTCATATTTGAAGTGATCTTCCGGTAACGAATGAAATCAGCAACCCGAACCTTAAAGTTGCGGAACGTTTCATAAAGCTCCCGAATCAAGTGCAGAGGCACACCATAGTTCCTGAAGAAATCAAAGCACCGATTTACAAATAGAACCACTGAAGCAAAACTTGAGAGAACGTAAAAATTATATCCTAAAATGAAATGAAACTACAGGTCGAATTTGTTAAATGAGGAGCAATTTCCTTCTTAATCTTCTTAAAGAAAAAATTCAGCCCAAAGCACGAGACTCCTGGGCTAAAAGGTATAGGCGATTTCATTTTTATATTCAGTTTAACAAGTAATGAAGGTGTAATATCATCATATAGTTTATCCGTCTCTTTTAAACTACAACGTGATAAGAGTATGCAACAAGAGGAAGTTAACCCCACAAGAAGGGTGCATATTTTCACATTTTTTTGTAGGAAGGGACTACATAAGAAAAACACTTCCGTTTTTCGCATGTTGCCTTGTAATTTTAAGGGTATAGGCATCACATAATTTTTTTTACTTCTTTTTTGAGAGGCCTCATTCAATAACTACCCATTATAGTAGGTACTGATATTGTGGGAAGTTCTAATTGCATATCAAAGAATCATAAAAATTCTATTAATACAAATTATAAATTCCTTATCCCAAACCAATAAACATCATCTATAAACACACAAGGGCATGCAAACATTTAAACAAGCCCAGATACACAAGTATATAATATTTGGTGGTACCTAGTGGGTGGGTGGGTGGGTGGGTGTATATGTTTATGCACAAAATTAACGGAGGACATATTCCTTACACGAAAATCACAAGGAAGAAGCACAGATACATAGACAAGTGCAGCAAGTCCCGAATAAGTTCCAAGTAGAAGGTGTACACGGCCTTTTTTTCCCACTGTCCTTCCATAAGCATGTCACTAACATAGAACACATATTTAACAAATGTTGACACTGTAGTTGTCGCCAGTATCATGTACCTGTAAAACATTGCTTTTATATATGAGTGCAATAAAAAGCAGGGGCCTGTAAATTACATCCAATTATACTCCTCAAGAATTTTGGAATATAAAACAAGAGTAAGCATCGTGGCAAATTGATCTCTCTCGGTGTGTATTTGTATTACATTCTTTTAACAGTGCTATCCGTGGCCAAAAAATAGTAGAATCGATAGGCAATTGAGAAGTAACAAATGTAAATTTGTCCAGATTATATAGTAAATACAAGAATACATACAATTGTCGAATAATATGAAACATCTCAGCTCTTTAGAATTTGGAAATTTCTTTTTTTGAGAAGAAACGAGAACACTACCACAATTGATTTACAACTCCCATCCAATCAAATAGAAAGGTACATCCTGAAAGTGATTTGACAATGAAGTCCACAAAGAAGCCAAAAATCTAATTATACCACATATAAATTCCACATTAAATATTTATGTTATTCCTCTCCATCAAAGCAGTCTAATTAGTAGCCAACATTTTGCAAGGAAGTCAAAATGCTAATTATACCCCATAGAAACTCCAAATTAAATTATTTATGACTATCCTCGCTATAGCTACAAACTTTTAATTTGGGCTGTCAATTTTTGGTCGGATTGTTTGTAGCAAGGGGGCTCTTGTTTGGAGTTGTTGATTAGAGTTAGGTTGACCATTAGTGTGGTTGCTCCTTTTGTAGCCTTTTGGGTTTTTTCTTTGTACTTTTTTTATATTTTTCTATGTAGACTACTGGTCCACTCCAATTGTACCATCTTTTTTGAGTTCTCTATATAAAAATGAATAAATAACCACATATCTCTTTTTCACCATGTTGGGACAAAACTTTGACAATAAAGAAAAAAGAACACTCATGAGTCAACATAACCAGAAGCCTTCTCTAATCGCTGATAGTTGAGACAACAAAAAAAGTATGTTGAACAAATCGTATAAGAGCTTTGTGACCTAAATGTTTCATTTCACCTCTTACACTCACCCTGCTATTCTCTCTCTATCTTATACAATTATACTAAATATAATTCTCCACTCTTTGATTTTTTCTGCATTAGGATTAGGAAAAGAAAATGAAAGAGAAAATGCCAGATTTGGAGACCTGAAACGCTAAAAGACCCTAAGATGGTAAGCAGGATTCAGATCGGAGTGGGGGAGAGATTCTGGTAACAATTCAAATGAGTTATGTATTTCAAAGCATATCAAGTCAAGTCACACTGTTAATTAAACCTAGAATAAACCAAGCAGTAATACTTCTTAATAGTTTAAAGCAATGTACTTTATGTAAAGAATCTTAAAAGGGAACACTGAATAAAGGGCATTACTCTGCTGAATGCACGGATGAAATGAATAAAGTAATACAAATAATCAAATTTTAAGGGAGGGGAAGAGAGAGAGAGAGAGAATATTGGTCTTTTGGGTCCCGATAGAGTTGAATATCACAGTCTGTGATACTCAACTCTATCATCATTTTGCTACATAATGTCACAGTCTGCTGAATGCACTAATGTGACTCACAGAGAATTACTTATCATCATATTGCTACATAACTGACACTACTAGTTATTTATCCCTTTTGGATTATAAAGTTTCTACAGATTTGTTTTTCAGGCACGATTGAGAGCAAAAATTCTAGTACTTTTTTTGTGTGTGGGAGTGGGGAGGGAGTTGTTTCATGGACTGTCAAGTAAACTTAAACGAACCTTAGTGTTGGAGAATAATATTTTTTTTTCATGTGTGCCCAGTCCCTTGGGTCGCCACCAAACCTCCCAAACCCCGTGGCTTCTGCAAGGTTTCCATTGCAGCTGATACCCATGTCACCCCGACCCCCAACCGTCCTCCCACCACAAGTGCGGTGGCTCCGCCCCTATACGGGTGGCTGCGAGCAGCACCAGCATTGTCCTCGCACAGCCACCTCCCGTGGTCGGCCACACCAAATCATCTCCCTCTAACCCTGGCCCAGCCACCTTTGAGATTCCTCATCACAGGTCGACCAGAATTCCAAGGGAACATAAACCCTCTCCAGCGTCCCTCTTGGCTGTCAAACTCCCAATCAAACTCCACAACAAAAATAAAAAAAATAAAAAAAAAAACATGGCCCTAGATGATGCTGAGGCAAAATACAAAACGAGATGGTGGAATAATATTGACAATTCCTTACAGAAATTGAAGAAAAAATCAAGCAGTGTGAGAACGAGAACGAGAACATTTACTGGTTCATTGAAGTGCAGGGGTAGAAGTACGGGCTTATATCAGCTGCTTGACTCAAAGAATGTCAACGATAAGTGAAATAGTGTCACGAGGAGGCTCTCTAATGACATGGAAGCATGTATGAGTTGTTGAGTGTGATTGCATAGCTCGCTTGGTAAAACTATGCAGCGCCATTATCGAAGACATTTATTTCTATGTCGAATTCCACCAGTTAGTGTGCAAGGAGCCCTACCAGTCCTGGGTCGGATTAGGCAGTTGTTGAAAAAGGTCGATTGGTGGAGTAAGTGGTTAGTGTTCAGTACTACCCGGGTGATTCTTTCCTTATTTTTTATGAGAATGGCTGGATAACTCGTACCAGATTTAGAGAGGTTAAGATCTTTGAGATTGAAAACTTTTTTTGAATATTTGAATAAGGCTTGGAACACTCGACTATTTAAGATCTCATCGATAGTGACGAGGAAAAATGGGTGATGCGAAACAAGTTCAAGAGTACGATGTCCTTTTCAACAAAGAAGATGATTTTCCTGGGGTGTTTTCTCCGGCGAGGTGGCTGCATCGGGTGTTTCATGGTCCAGCTTGCATGTTGATCCAATATGGAATGCTTTTGAATCCTAGGAAGTACAGATAAAGAGTATTGACTCTCTACCAGTGTTCCTACAGCCACCTAGGCGCTAAGCCCTGCTCCGCCACCTCGCCTAGACCTATATATATATAATAAAGGAGCATGGTTTTTGGCAAAATATTTTCACTTTTATGCATGATATTTTCTCCCTTTCAAGCCCATGCATGAAATGTCATGCTAAAGTGTTTTTTTTTTTTTTTTTTAGATAGTAAAAAGGGTTTTGTTTTTGTTTTTTTAAAAGGGAAATAATTATTTTTAAAGAGGAAAATAATTTTAAATAATTTAATTTATATAATTTAATTTATATTTTTTTAATTTATATTTTTAAAATATTTTTTTTATTTATATTTATATTTTTTGTTTTTTCTTTAATTTTTATTTTTTTATAACGGGGGCAAATTTATCGCCGTGCCCTCGGCACGGGCATCCACTAGTATTATATATATATGATACAATGGTGTTTTACTATTCACATCTTATCTTATCTTATCAAAGTAATCAAAGGGTCTACATTTTGCCACATCACCCACACACAAATAAAGGGTTGAGATTACTTTTCCTTGCACTCCCTATTTTACCCTTAAAAATTTTGATTGCCCCCTCTTTTAACACACTTTAATTTATTTTCCTTTTGTTCAAAATTCATAAAACAAGGGTAGAATAGTCCTCCCACCACTTTCTCCCTTACCCTCATTTGTCAAAATCCTAATAGTCTCTCATTTCACTCCCCCTCACTTTATTCTTACTCTCTCTCATTTCAGTCTCTCCTCTCTCCCCGAGAATCCTAGGGTTTCAAAGCTAACCGATGTTATTTATACATTGATTTGACTACTCAGACTTTGTGTTGAACCACTAAGTTTATGATAATAGTTGATTATTATTCTCCCACCGCCCTCTTTCCGCCTACCGCCTTTTAGAATAGTGCACATTTAAATTCTCGTGTTGACTTGCCTTTTTTTAACTGAAATGACATGTCTCTATTAATTTAGATCTTGTTAATTTATCTTCTTGTGATAGTTATATATAATCAATTCACGTCTTTCACTTCAAATACTTGCCACATCACGAATGAGCTGACATCCATTTATGAACGATGTGAAATGTTAATTGGAAAGTCCTTATACATTTTTAACAAGTATTACCTATTTCTTAATGTTAAAATGAAAATAGAAAAATAAGAATACCGCCTAGGCTCTAGAAGGTCCCTAGCCACCCTAGCACCTTTTAGAACACTGCTGCCTGCTGAATTTTAACTTCACGTTCAAGGACAGACTTTTCAAAGGAGGGGAGAGTGATGTGTGTCAAGGTGGGCCCCTCCCTAGGGCCGGCCAAATATACAGGAGGAATTATTAATATTTAATTTATTGTTGATTTTTAGTAGATATTTTAAAAATCTTATTAGATTAGGATATACATCATTGTTTCTTTGTTTGTCTTTGGTTCCTTCATCAGCTTATTGCTATAATTAGGACTTTAGGTAGTTTAGCCCAGAAATAACTAAATAAGTCCTTTGTTAAGAAAGAGTAAATTAGGAAAACAGGGCAAAATCCCCAACAGATGAGGCATTTGCCCCTCTCTTCTAATCAATTATGAATTTTATGAATGAAATGAAGGATTGAGAGAGACTTATTGTTTTCTGTGGGTGCAATTGTGTAATTATGTATATTTACTCGCTTCATCATATTTCATAATTACCGTTTCACTCACTATAGTAAATTGAGCTTCCGCTACGGAGTCTCCTACGTTCTACACTATCTTGGTTTCAACTCAAGACCAAACCCCAAAAAATCATAAATATTGTCAACCACTTCCTGATAGCCTTACTAGTAAAGTCTCGCTAATATTCTAATTGTAAACCATATTTACACTCTGCAAGTAGATTACTAATGCTAGTCACATAATTAAATACCGCATCAACTTCCTTTTACAAGCACTATGGAGAAGAAAATAATCAATGTAAAGATGATATAACCATGAGTAAGCTTATTTCCAAACAAACTCAAAATAACAAAATATAAAAAGTCATAAGCACGAACCAACTTACTCGAATGCAAAGAAGAGAGAGACTGACGCCTGCCGCGTTTGTATCAAATACTTTGCAGCACTGTACAGAAACAGACTATCTAGGAGAAAGAGGAACCCCATGAACGAAACTATTCGGATGTGAGACAACATGGGAACAGATGGGGTTGTTTCGATGTATTCAACCCTCTTTTGAGCCAACCAATGCAAAGCCTTGATTAGTAAAAGAGCAGTAACCATCGCAAGAAATGTGACTGAAAAGTCCTGCCGGAATATGGTGATCGCGAAAAGTATTTCCATCAGTTCCCGCCATGATTGCTCATTCAGTCTCTCAACCTCGGCTTCTCGAAGAGAACCCAGGAAAACTCTTTTTGTTAGTTGCCACATAATGCACATGATGACCAGACCCATATTTAGGAGAAGCACCAGACTGACCTTTGAGGTCGATAAATGAACCATTGCTGGGTAGAACTGCTCTCTACTACTAAAGGCGTGATAAATAATAGCTAGTGTAGCAACAAAACTGAGACCCGCATACGTTTGAAGCCTCATCATTTTGCTCTAATCCCTGTTGTTACAAAACACCACACAATCAATCAACTCCATTGACAAAATAAAGGATCACTCAAATACCATGCAACCAAATTCAATCACGTTTTTAATTAATAGCTAATGGAACAACCAAGCTAATGGAACAACCAAACTAAGGCCAACATACGTTTGAAACCTCATTATTTTCTGTACTTCCTTGTCACAAATTACCATACAATCAATTAACTCCATTGAGAAAATAAAGTTCCACTCAATAACATGAATCCAAATGCCATTAAGATGGAACTCTCAAAAATGTATATAATGATTCCAAGTAATAGCTAGAGTAGCAACCAAACTAAGTCATGTGTTTGCAGCCTCATCCTTTTGCTCCTATGAAGCCGCACAACCGGACCCGACAAGTCTCGATACGCAGACACGATGTGTTTAGAAAATGAAAGACGGTAACACGTAGACTATCATTCATGTGTTTTGACTTTTGTACATAAAATTAAACAAAGAAAATTAACATTGCTCAAAAATTTCAAAAATATTATACTAAATTAAAAATAAGAAAATAAGAAAATAAATAAAAATAAAAATAAATAAATAAATAAAAAACATTTCAACCACCAAAATTTCATATTCAGCCCGTTCTTTTGAAGGTAATTTTATTATAGTCCCAAAAACGAGTTTGAGCATGTCCTAGCACGTCCCAATGTGCCTAAAGATGTCAAAAATATAAGAAAATTTAACCCTAGGTACGTCTCTTAGCGTTAGAGAGTGTTGGTATCCAACACGTCGTGTCGGTTCTTAGTTTTGCTCTCGGCCCTGTTCTTACAAAACACCATACAATCAATCAACTCCATTGACAAAAATAAGTGTCACTCGTATGACAAAACCAAGTTCAATTCAGATGGAACTCTCAAGTCTGTAAATCACATTCCGGAGCCCTCACATGAAGGGTGGTTTGGTGTGTGATCCTCATGGTGTTATATAGTATATACATAAATGCATGACAAAATTATTGCCTTCAATAGTTATATTTATATAATCTCTCATACTAGAATAGAACCCTATTACATTGATGTATTCTAAACTCAGTCCAAAATTAATACGCGAGCTTTCCTTTTTGGTTTGTCCCAAATTAATAATCATGTTTCTAAAAATAGTATATAAAACAAGATGCAGGGAATGCCAACACCCTAGCGAATTGCGTATTAGTACCAACGTTCCAAGTACATTTGTATTCCAATACACTAAAATTAGCAATCCGAGATCTATTTTCATATTTCTTCCCACAGATTTCTTCTCACAAGAGAAAATTACAAATTTATTGAATTTATTAGGCAATACAATCTTAATGACAAATATATTAGGGGATTTCAAGAGAATTTTGAAAAGCCTGGGATATATTTATTTGGCGTTCACATAAATAATTCTCATATACAAAAGCCAAAAGGTGAATAAAGAACATGTATGTCTTGAAAAAATTAGAAATACATTTACTATTAACGTTTCTATAATTATAGAATATCTTTTTTATCATAAAGTATCAATGACTAGTGCTTAGGAAGAGTCTTAACTCATTTATACCAAATGATATCTGCAAAAGCCTACCCCACCCTCGCCATACTATATTTTAGAGCATACCGCATACCGCATACCGCATACCGCATACCGCGTTCCCGTACATGTTCCACGTACGGAACAGTCCGCGTTCCGAACAAGAACAATGATCAAATCCATCTTGCATTACCGTTCCAAATTTTGGTACAAAAACTTGCACAAGAATAACTTTGGAATGTAAAAGGTTTTCTTATATTGTTTGACTTTCAAATGACGACTAAAAGGAATATTATTTTCCACTATATAAAAGTGCCATGTTGTCATATTAAAACCCATATCCTCAACCCCAATCACAAATCCCAAAAAGGTGTTTAACCGCGCGCCAACACTAAATTTCCAAAAAGAGTTGGACCGCGCGCTGACAAATACTCTAAATTAGTAACAAATCCCAGAAAGTGTTTGAACATGCGCTAACACTGAATTCCCAAAAAGGTGTTTCACCGCTCGCTAATGCTAAATTCCCAAAAAGTGTTGAATCGCACTTAACAAACACTCTAAATAAGTAACAAATTCCAAAAAGTGCTATTGCGCTGACACTAAATTCCCAAAAAGGAGTTCGACCAAGCGCCAACACTAAATTCACAAAAAAGTGTTGGACCGCGCGCTAACAAATAATCTATATTAGTAACAAATCCCAAAAAGTGTTCGACCCCACGCTAACACTAAATTCCCAAAAAAGTGTTGGACCGTGCGCTAACACATACTTTAAATTAGTAACAAATCCCAAAAAGTGTTTGACCGCGCATCAACACTAAATTCCCAAAAAATGTTTGACCGTGCGCTAATGCTAAATTCCCAAAACGTGTTGGATCGCGCACTAACACTAAAGTCCCCAAAATTACTAACAAATACTCTAAACTAGTTACAAATCCCAAAAATTGTTTGACCGTGCGCGAACACTAAATTATTAAAAAATGTTGGATCCGGCGCTAACTCTAAACTCCTAATAAGTGTTGGACCACGCACTAACAAATATTCTAAATTAGTAACAAATCACAAAAAGCGTTTGACCGTGCGCTAACAAACTCTCTAAATTAGTAACAAATCCCAAAAAGTGCGCGCTAACACTAAATTCTCAAAAAGTGTTTCACTATGCGCTAACACTAAAATCCCAAAACGTGTTGAACCATGCACTAAGATATACTCTAATTAGTAATAAATCCCAAAAAGTGTTTAACCGCGCACTAACACTAAATTCCCAAAAAAGTGTTTTACAATGCGCCAACACTAAATTCCCAAAAAGTGTTGGACCGCTCACTATCAAATACCCAAAATTAGTAATAAAACCCAAAAAGTGTTTGACCGCGCTTAACACTAAATTCTCAAAAAATGTTGGAACTAGCGCTAACACTAAATTCCCAAAAAGTGTTGCAAATTTCCAAAATTTGTTGGACAGCACGCTAACAAATACTCTAAATTAGTTACAAATCCCAAAAATTGTTTGATCGTGCATTCGCACTATATTCCCAAAAAATGTCGGGTCGGGCGTTCAACCACACACTAACAAATACTCTAAATTAGTAACAAAACCTAAGAAGTGTTCGATCGCGCGCTAACAAACACTCTAAATGAGTAACATATTCTATATCCTTAAAAATGTCTGACCACGCGCTAACACTAAATTCCCAAAAAAGGCGTTTGACCGCGCGCTAACAAATACCCTAAATAAATAATAAATCCCAAAAAGTGTTTGACCACGCACTATCACTAAATTCCCCAAAAAAATGTTTCGTCGCGCGCTAACACTTAATTCCCAAAAAAGTGTTTGAAAACGCTAACAAACACTCAAAATTAGTAACAAATCCCAAAAAGTGTTTAACCGCGCGCTAACACTAAATTCGAAAGAGGTGTTTGACCACGCGCTAACCGTAATTCCAAAAAAATGTTGTACCGCGAGCTAACAAATACTCTAAATTAGTAACAAATCCCAAAAAGTATTAACCGCACGCTCACATAAATTCCCAAGAAGATGTTTAACTACGCGTTAAACCTAATTCCCAAAAAGTGTTCTATCAATCGCTAACAAATTTTCTAAATTTGTAACAAATCCGAAAACGTGTTTAACCGCATGCTAGCAATAAATTCCCAAGAAGGTGTTTGACCACGCGCTAACCCTAATTCCCAAAAAGTGTCGGACCGTGCCCTAACAAATCCTCATAATTAGCAACAAATGCCAAAGAGTGTTGAACCGCACGCTAACAATAAATTCCCATGAAGGTGTTTGACCACGCGGCTAATTCCCAAAAAATGTTGCACCGCTCACTAACAAATCCTCTGAATTAGTAACAAATCCCAAAAAGTGTTTAACCGCACATCAACACTATATTAACAAATACTGTATAACCGAGCACTAACACTAAATTCCCAAAAAGTATTGAACCAGGCGCTAACAAATACTCTAAGTTAGTAACAAATCCCAAAAAGTGCTTAACGTGCGCTGACAATAAATTCCCAAGAACGTTTTTGACCTCGCGCTAACCCTAATTCCCAAAAAGTGTTGTACCGCACGCTATCAAATCCTTTAAAATAGTAACAAATCCCAAAAAGTGTTTTAACCACACGCTAACAATAAATTCCCAAGAAGGTGTTTGACCACGCGTTGGCCTAATTCCAAAAAAGTGTTTGACTGCATGTTAACATTAAATTCCCAAAAAGTTTATAACCGAGCATTAACGCTAAATTCTCAAAAAGTATTGGACCGCGCGCTAACAAATACCCTTAATTAATAACAAAACCCTAAAAGTGTTTAACCGCGCGATAACAATAAATTCCCAAGAAGGTGTTTGACCACGCTCTAACCCTAATTCCAAAATGTGTTACCACACGCTAACATTAAATTCCCAAAAAGTGTATAACCGCACACTAACGCTATATTCCCAAAAAGTATTGGACTGCACGCTAACAAATCTCTATATTAGTAACAAATCCCAAAAAGTGTTTAACCGCACGCTAACATTAAATTTCCAAAGAGGTGTTTCACCACACGCTAACCCTAATTCCCAAAAAGTGTTGTACCGTGCGCTAAATACTCTAAATTAGTAACAAATCCCAAAAAGTGTTTGACCGCACGCTAACATTAAATTTCCAAAAATGTGTATAACCGCACAGTAATGCTAAATTCCCAAAAAGTATTGAACCGCGCGCTAACAAATACTCTTAATTAGTAACAAATCCCAAAAGCTGTTTAATCGCACGCTAACAATAAATTCCCAAGAAGGTGTATAACAACGCGCTAGCCCTAACAAATCCTTTAAAATAATAACAAATCCCAAAAAGTGTTTACCCGCACGCTAACAATAATATCCCAAGAAGGTGTTTGACCACATGTTAACCCTAAATCTCAAAAAGTGTTGTACCGCACGCTAACAAATCCCAAAAAATATTTAACAGCACGCTAACAATAAATTTCCAAGAAGGTGTTTGACCACGAGCTAGCCCTAATTCCCAAAAAGTGTTTGACTGCACGCTAACATTAAATTCCCAAAAAGTTTATAACCAAGCATTAACGCTAAATTCTCAAAAAGTATTGGACCGTGCGCTAACAAATACTCTTAATTAATAACAAATCCCAAAAAGTGTTTAACCGCGCAATAACAATAAATTCCCAAGAAGGTGTTTAATTCCCAAAAAGTGTTTGACAGCACGCTAACATTAAATTCCAAAAAGTGCATAACCGCGCACTAAAGCTAAATTCCCGAAAAGTATCAAACCGCGCGCTAACAATAAATTCCCAATAACGGGTTTGACCACGCGCTAACCCTAATTCCCAAAAAGTGTTTGACTGCAAGCTAACATTAAATTCCCAAAAAGTTTATAACCAAGCATTAACGCTAAATTCTCAAAAAGTATTGGACCGCGCGCTAACAAATACTCTTAATTAATAACAAATCCCAAAAAGTGTTTAACCGCGCAATAACAATAAATTCCCAAGAAGGTGTTTAATTCCCAAAAAGTGTTTGACAGCACGCTAACATTAAATTCCAAAAAGTGCATAACCGCGCACTAAAGCTAAATTCCCGAAAAGTATCAAACCGCGCGCTAACAATAAATTCCCAATAACGGGTTTGACCCCGCGCTAACCCTAATTCCCAAAAAGTATTGTACCGCGCGCTAACAAACCATCTAAATTAGTAACAAATCCCAAAAAGTATTTCACCGCGCGTCAACACTAAATTCCCAAATAATGTCGATCCGCCCGCTAAAAAACACTCTAAATTACTCAACCACCATTCTTCAACTCAACTCCTAAATGTTTCCCCGTTAACCTGCATAAAATAATCCAAAACACATAATTTTTTGAACTTCTAATTGTAATAGCTAGGGCACAAAAAAATTAATTACAAGTATTCAACGAGATATACAATAAGATCGAAAAAAACATGAACAAGATGAAATTAGGATCAGATCGGATTATTAAAACTGAAAAGTCAACAATTTGAAGATAAAATCAAATGCGAATTATGAAACCCTAGGTTTTAAATAGAGTACCTGTTGAATCTTTGTTAATCGCCTTAACAGGTGAATAAGAGGAAGAAGACTATATCCTTAAATTATGAAATTTTTTAATGGTTAAAATGTAAATATATAAGTATATGTAAAATGTAGCATGCGCGTCATAAGTAGGATTTCAGCCAATGGATTTTGACCACGTGGTGTGGGTCCGACCCGGATTATGATGCAAGTTGTCGGAGAAAAAAAATGTGTTGAGTGAGGGTTGAAATATTTGAGTAAATGGCCTATTTTAGGTACGTAATAATTGGGTTCCTATGAGTAATTACCTCTTTTAGTTGATCGTTTGCTTTCGGGGTTGTTTGATTCGGAATGAAATATTTTTAAGCACGATGAAAAATAAAATGGATAAATATTTTTTTACATATATAAAGTTAAATTTTTGTTGGTGATATTATGAATAAATGCACACTCTATAATTATGAAACTTTAAACAAGAATAGAGAAGAAAGTTTAACTCTAAAGAAGTGAAAACGTAATTCATCATATTATTTTTCACCGCGTTAAAAAATATTTTACTCTGAACCAAACGGACCGTCAGAGTTAACCAGTTCGATTTCATATGACACACCAAGAATGAGAGAGAAATCTCTATAAGTCTTTTTTTAGCCGAATGGATTACTCTTGTGGTGTGCGCAAGTTGGCTCGGAAATTACCTTTCGTTACCCCCAAAAAAAAACTCTTTTAGTCTAATTTGGTAATGTGTACTTTTTATGGATCATTCGATGAAAAGTCTCTCAGTTAATTTTCAATTAACATTTAGTTTAAATATTTTTATTGTGTTTTAAAAAGTCCTTAGTCATAAAAATTGTGAGTGGAGAAAAAATCACAATGGAGAAATCTACGTGAACAATCACAGTGATAGGACGTAAAAGATCACAACCTAGTGATATACGTGCTTTGGCAACTTACATACGTCCACGAAGAGATTATTGTTCTTATTAAGTGTATCTCAAAGTCACAAGTTACAATCCCCTTGCCCCGGGTCAGGGTGTACAATTTGTTGATGTTTATTTATAAAATTTGAGTTATACAAGGAACCCAAGGTAATATGGGGATAGGTCAATTAATACCTGAATATCTCATCTGAGATTGTTAATATGTGATTTGACCATATCTGTAAGTGTTATAATGTATCTCAAATACTCAAGGGTTAACTGATTCATGATTTGGGTCGGGCAGCGTGTTGATCCTTCTGGGCTGGTCGGTTACTCTCACAAATTATATTAAATGGGATCCTACAATTGATCCTAAAATCTTTGGGCTAGTAATTTTGGGCCAACGAATTTTAAATAGGCCAAAGCCTAAAACCTAAGGTGATACTCAAAACCGGCATGGCATACTTGTGATTTTATGAGAGCTAAAGGTTGCGATGGTCATCTTGAAGAAGTCAATGCGTTAAAATCTTCCTAGGGAAGCGTGGCTCATCATTTGAGATTTTTGAAATCAGTTCAAGTGGAAACTCAACCATGAGTTCATTGATCCTAATCGTCCTTGCACATACTTCGTCTCTTAACTTCATTTCTTATTTTATGCTTCAAAATCAGAGTTGTTCTTCTTCTCCAAAGCTTCGTTAATTCTTGTAAGTTTAGTTTTTCCTTCTCTAAGCTTTTTCTTTGGAACTTATTTCATAGTTGTCATTATGGTTTTTATTCCCTGTTTAATCACGGTGATGTTGGATAATAAATCAGTAGAAGAATTTAGGCGCCAAAACCATATTCCTGGTTGGGTAGTTAACGACAGTGTCCCTCTTCCACGGGATGTCCGTGATATTGAGGGGGGGCACTGGATTCACACCCTCTTAATAACCCAGGGAGGTTTAACATTTCCCCCAAACGAGTTGTTTCTTAAGTTTTTTAGCTACTTTGAAATTGTGCCCGCTCAATGTGCCCCAAATGTTTGGAAGATAGTCAATGAAGTCCATAGAATAAACACCATCTATGGAACAAAATTAGTGCTCATCGAGCTATGCTACTACTATGTGTGGTCGCGAACCAAAGAAGGTTTGTTGTATTTGAATACCAGAAAGGTGGAGTGAGTATTAGTTGTAAATCTTTCGGAGTCCCATAAGGATTATTGGGAAGTGTAAGGACATATTTTATAAATGTCTGGGGTAGAATCTAGGAATTTTTCAAGTGTCCTATATCACAATTCAAGTATGTCTGATACTGTTACATTTGGCACGTCTCCATGATCATCCACAGCGGCCTTGATCCGAACTCATGCATCCATCATCTTCGTACGTGCATCATGTGTCAAGCAACGTACACTTCAAAAGTTTTCACTACTCCACGTACTTATGGTAAAAATAATCTTAATTGGAGAGTTTATCTGTTTGCATAAATAGTTGGGAATATTTCTTTAAATAAATTTTCGAAGTCTGGAAGATGATAAACACGCTAAATCTTTTTAAGGAGGTTTTCTAAGACACGTCACTGATGTCGTTCGAACGACATCGTATCTCGTTCGAACGAGATGCCATCTCGCTCGAACGACGCACCGCCTCAACTTAGTTATTTAAACGGTGTTCGTGCTACACGTTTTCCTAAGTCTGCATATCTCCTTTTTTTCAAAACAATACTTGTTTCCAGACTTCATATTTTCAAGGTTTTAATACCTTTTTTATTCACAAATAATTTCCAATTCTTTATGTGAATCCTCTAAACCCCAAGGATGACTATACTACTCATCTGGAGTACTCTTGTGGAGAAGACGAAGCTTTTCCATTGCTGACCTTCTGGAGCTCTTGCGGGAACTCTAGCCAACGACATCGAAACCGGCGCATGAGGGTATTTCGTATGTCACTACTTGTATTTTTATTGTAATCCGTGTAAACCGTTCTTTACAAATTATAGTGAAAATAAGATGGTTTTGCCCATTTGGGGGATTTTTTCTCAACCGTGATTATCTTGCATGCTTAGATTATTTCTTTATTCTATCACGTTTGTTTGCAAGAGTTAAGACTTGTTGGGATTAAAATTGAAATTTAATTAAATAAGTTTGACATTGATTGCTGGCGTACTCTCAAATTGGTATCAGAGCCATTTACAGAAACTTACCATGTAATTTTTTCGCAAAATTTTTCTGGATATCAATTTTGTTTGAAAATTGATTTTTGAAAAAGCGCAATTTCAATGGATAACTTATATAATTGAGTCCCAATTTTTTACGGGTCAAATTATGCCTATTGAAAAGCACGCATGAAATCTCACCTAAAGGCTATTGATGAACATGTCTGGGTTGTATGTGAAAGAGGGTGGACTCCTCCCACTGTCACTGTAGATAACGTAACTGCTCTAAAATCTGTGACTGCATGGATTGAGGATGAATTTAAATGGAGTACATATAACTCACGTGGGCTTAGTGCCATTTTTGAAAACGTCACCCCTGACGAGTTTCAACGCATCATGATGTGTACCATGTCCAAAGAGGCATGGGATGTTTTGCAACTTTCCCATGAAGGCACAAATGCAGTGAAATAATCTAAATTTCAAAACTTAACTACACAGTTTGAAACTATCTCCATGCATGAAAATGAGTGTTTCGATGAATTTTATGCATGCTTATCTAATATCGTGAACACTAGTTTTAATTTAGGAGAACACATTCTTGATGCGAGGGTAGTTAAGAAAATTTTGAGATCACTGCCTAAAAGATTTATCCCCAAAGTCACTGTGTTAAATTCATTAGGTAATTTGAATACGCTAAAATTAGAGGAGTTAGTTGGAGACCTACAGACATATGAAATTGACATGTTCCCAAACACGATAAAATCAAAAGATAAAGGGGTAGCACTTAAAGCCCGGGCCAGAAAGAGTGAGGGGTCAAAGAGAGGTGAGTCGTCTAAGAAAAAAGATAAAGAGATGTCTGATTCTGATTATGATTTTGACTTAGATAATTTGGTCCTTTTTGCTAAAAACTTTAAGAAATTTCTCAAATTAAAGAAAAATAGAAATTTTAAAGATAAAAAGAATTTTGAGAAAAATAAATCTGAAAAGAAACTTGATAAAGATAAAAAGGACACCTCTAAGAAAGGAAGTGAGAGATATTTTGAGTGCGGCGGTAGAGGTCACAGGGGGTTTGAGTGTGCAACTAGGTTGAAACGTTAAGAACAATCCAAATTTGCGTTAAACACCACCCTTAGTAACGATAGCAAGATTGAGTCGGTGGACTCTGGAGACGAGTCATCGCATAAATGTAACTTTACTGCATTCATGGCTAGTCATGTGAGTACTGACAGTGCTCCTCACGACGATGAGGATGCAAGCTCACAAGGACACCTCGATAGTGATAGCAGTGTGAGCGAGGGGGAGGAAGAAGCAAGTGAGAGCGAGCATGATCTCCGGCGTGCGTACGCTGATTTATATGTTGATACTTTCAAAACCAAAAAGCGTTAGCTCTTAGGATAGCAACTCTAGAGAAGGAATTAGGAGAGATGAGAGAGAGAAAGAGATAGACCTCCGTATCCACTGCGTCGAGAGATAGAGAGACCGTCTGTGTTGAGAGAGAAAAAGGTTTTGGAGAGAGAGAAAGTATTTTTGTGGAAGAAAAAAGGGGATTTGACTAAGCAAGTGGTTGATCTGACGAGTGAGCTCCATTCCTCCCTGGACATTCGAAAGAAATTAGAAGTCCTTGTAACCCAACTCACTCAGGACCTTAAGATAGCCCGGGAAGTCAAGGTAAGAATTGAGGACCAATCTGCTAAGATGGAAAAGATTATCCTTGCCCCTGCTTTGGGTTTAGGTGAGAGGCCGGGAATAGGTTTTGATGGCGCTTTCGCGTCCCATACGACATTAGAACCAGTTCCCGAGTTTATTAAAAATCCTTATGGCCACCCACATAAAAACCAGAAGAGAGTTCGGCCAAGAAAAGCAAACCGAAGTCGGCCTAAGTCTACATATTTTTGTACTTACTACAAAAGAAAGGGCCACCTTCGTGAGTTTTTCTATAGTTTGGGTCGGACACAACGTACTTTTTCTCCGCCACATACCACTACTGATTTTGAGAGTCTTAGAGAGTGAGTTAAGTTTCTAGTCGCCACATCTCAGAGTATAGTGGAAGAGTTCCAACGAATTTCTATGCCATCAGTGGACACTTATAAATCCCGACTAGAGTTAACAATGACAAGGGCAAACATAAGGTTACCACAACTTGGGTGCCTAAACATAACGCAAAAGCCCTTGTTGTTCATGTTGCTCTTAAAGCACATAATTCCCTACAGTGTTACTTCGATAGTGGGTGCTCTAGGCACATGACTCGTGACGTCTCTCTGTTTACCTCCCTCAAGGATCATAAGGAAGGTAAAGTCACTTTTGGAGATGGGAGCAAGTCTAGCATAGTAGGACGAGGTATAGTAGAGTTACCACGATTTCCTAATATAGAGAATGTGTTGTACGTTAAGGGATTGAAGGCAAATTTACTCAACATTAGCCAGTTGTGTGACGCTGACTTTGCAGTAAAGTTTGGCCAGAATAAATGCCATGTCTATGATCAAACCGGTAAACTTCTATTGAAAGGGGTGAGGACTAAAGACAATTGTTATGGGATAATGCCTGAGTCTTCATTTGTCTGCAATAGCGCCACAATCACTACTATGAATTTGTGGCACCCACGTCTAGGTCATGTGAACTTTCGAGATTTGGAAAAGTTAGTCAAAAAGGACCCAGTACGTGGCTTACCGTCTATTGGAAAGCTAACTTTCGCAATTTGTGGACCCTGCCAGTTAGGAAAGCAAATTCATAGACCCCATCGAAAGTTAAATTCCATTACCACATCTCGCATCCTTGAGTTGATACATATGGATCTTATGGGTCCTACTCGTACTGAGAGTTTAGGTGTTAAGAGGTACATTCTCGTGATGGTAGATGATTTCTCACACTACTCAATTGTAGGCTTTCTGCGATAGAAATTTGATGTTGTGGATTTTCTTACGACCAAGTGTCGTGTCCTGTAAAATTAGCACGATGTCACTATCAATAGAATACGTAGTGATAATGGCACTGAGTTTAAAGAAGCAAAAGTAAATATTTTTTGTGATAGCCTCGGAATCAAACACGAGTTTTTGGCCGTTAAGACTCCTCAGCAAAATGGGATTATTGAGAGGAAGAATCGGACGATTCAGGAGATGGCTAGATCTTTGCTTTTGGGTCGTAAAATTACAAGAAGATTTTGGGCAGAGGCGATGTCTACCGCATGCCATACGATGAATAGGGTATATCTTCGTCCACACACACTTATGACACCCTATGAATTATGGACTGGAAAGAAGCCCAACCTTTCATATTTTTGTATCTTTGGGAGTAAATGTTATATCCTACGGGATAGAGAGTAATTAGGAAAGTTCGACTCCCGGAGCGATGAGGGGATATTTTGAGGTTATTCATCATCTAGTAGACTCTAAAGGTATGGAGTCAATAAACTTCACTGTGCAAGATGACGAACCATTGGCGTTTATTGATTTTAACCTTTTGGGTGAGGGTGACGCACTTACTGATGATCCCGTTGTGCCTACCGTACCTAGAGTGGATCCCATTCCTGATTTAGGGGACACTCCTGCTTGGGTTCGTAAGAGTCATGATCCTTCTACTATATTACGAGATCCTACCCTTAGGGTCAAGACTCGTGCTCAGCTAGAGAACGTTGTTAGCCATGTTTGATATACGTCCAAAGTTGAGCCCAAGAACTATAAGGAATCACTCAAAGGTGAACATTGAATATGTGTTATGTAGGATGAGTTGCTTCAGTTTAGAAATAATAATGTCTAGGAACTGGTCCCCCGACCTAGTGAGACAAATGTGATAGATACTAAGTGGATCTTCAAGAATAAGGTGGATGAAACTGGTACCATTATCCAAAATAAGGCTAGGTTGCTCGCTCAAGGCTACACACAGATTGAGGGTGTAGAATTTGATGAGACATTCTCTCCTGTTGTGAGGCTTGAGTCCGTCCGCTTACTACTCGCCATCGCATGTCATCTGGGCTTCAAGTTATATGAGATGGATGTCAATAGTGCTTTTCTGAATGGCATTCTATATGAGGAGGTTTATGTGGAACAACCAAAAGGGTTTGAAGACCCTAAACACCCTGATCATGTCTACTATCTGAGGAAAGCCTTGTATGGTTTGAAGAAAGCACCCCATATTTGGTACGAGATGCTTATTTCTTATCTCTTAGCCCGTGGCTTTAAGAGAGGGGGAGTTAAAATGATGTTGTTCGTCATGAGAGATGACGGTGCTGTTTTAGTTGCCCAGGTCTATGTGGACGACATAATCTTTGGATCCACGTGCTCCCAACATGCTCAGCACTTTGAGGAGGAGATAAAGAGTGAGTTTGAGATGAGCATGGATGGTGAGCTTACTTTCTTCCTTGATCTCCAGGTTGGTCAGCTAGAGGATGGGATGTTCGTCTCCCAATCCAAGTATGCTAGAGACCTTGTGAAGAAATTTGGTCTAGACTTCGCTAAGAATGCACGTACACCGATGAGTACCTCAACTAAGCTTAGCAAGGACACTCCAGGCAAGGACGTAGAGCAAACCTTGTATCGGAGTATGATAGGTAGTCTTCTTTACTTGACTGTCAGTCGTCCCAACATAGCCTTTAGTATTGGAGTCTGTGCGCGATATCAGGCATCCCTGAAAGAGTCACACTTACTCGCTCTTAAACGTATTATCAAATATGTGAGTGGGACTCTCTCACTTGGCATTTGGTATTCCTTTGATACCAGTGACCGTTTATTTGTCTATTCAAATGCCTATTGGGCCGAGGATGCAGATGGATGTAGGAGCACTTCTGGTGGGTGTTTCTTCTTTGGTTCTGCTCTTGTCTCTTGGTTGAGCAAGAAGCAAAACTCCATCTCTTTGTCCACTTCGGAGGCTGAGTACATAGCCACCGGGAGTTCTTGCACGCAAGATGTTGGAGGATTATGGGATATCACAGGACACCGTAACTATTTCCTCTAATAACACGAGCGCGATACACATATCTCGTAATCCAGTCCAGCATTCGTGCACAAAACACATTAGGATACGCGAGCACTTTATCCGTGAGCTTGTAGAGGAAAATGTTGTACCCTTGAGTTTTGTATCTACTGACCTCCAGTTAGACGATATCTTCACGAAGCCTTTAGATACCCTTAGATTCGAGAGTCTTAGGAAGTCTTTAGGAATTTGCACAGTTGACTGAGGGGTGGTCACGAGGTCTCGAGTATGATACATTTTTCCTTAATCATATCATTTGATTCCTATATCTAGATTGTATCATTTGTATATTTATTTATTTGTTTATTTATTTATTTTTTTAAATTGAAAAATCAAAAAAGATTTTATTTTTTTTAATTTTAGAAAAAGCCAAAAATATTTTCTTTTGATAAATTTTTTTTGAAAAACACAAAAAAAATTTGTATTTTGTTTACATCGTTTATGGATGAACATTTAAGATAACCATAGTCACAACTCCATTCCATATTCTTCGTGACTGTTTGATAGTGATTTGAGATGCTACATCATTTCATCCATGTGCTTTACATTGAGTGAAGTCTTTGAGATGTGATTAGTGATATCTTCTACATGTTTGGCTCCTTATTTCCTTTATTGAACACATGCACAGTATTATTTGAGTATTGTACTTGTCTGTCTCATATTGGCTTGAGTGTTTTCATCTCAATTATGTCTATACAATGACGAAAATGCGACAAAACTTGACAAGATAGTAGTGCATGTAAAAACCGTTTACCATGAGGAATTAATTGCAACAAAATATGTTGAGTGAATCACGAGAAAGGGATACGAGAGTTTAAAAAATAACTCGTCGAGAAAGTCACCGTTTGAAAAAGAGCCCGAAAAAATTAAATGGTAATAAAAAGAAAAATATGTCAAATCAAATGGGCCAATAGGTTTTAGTTTCATCGCCTCAAAAGAAAAATATAATGTATAGTTATTTATGAGGGAGTTTGGATGGAAGTAAATGAAAAATGGGTTTGCACGCCCTTGAAAGTCATGAAAAAGCGTTTCATACGCTTTGGACGTTATTGGTGTGGAAATCACTTTTAGCTTTGATTTGCTGATTTGATTGAGTCAATTTATTTTAATTCCACAATTTTTATACCTAAGGAAGATGTTGAGTTCATTCATTAGAAATATCCGACATTCATCGTGCGTATATGTTATGGTTGTATGTATTGATTTTCCTGTTGAATTTGTTCTCATCCCTACATTTCCTCTATCATTGACTTGATTGTTTTGGTGTTTTTTCATGGTGTGATTTTGTTTGCTTTAAAAAATTTTGAAAAATTCAAAAAGAGAAAGTTTGTTACCTTGTGACATTCTCCATGTGCATTGCGTATGTTCTTTATATCTGTCTATTTGGGGACATCATAAAAAGGGGGAGAACGAATTATGGGGGAGAATTGCTTGTTTGTTTTATAATGATTTGCTTGCTCATAATTGATATTTATTTTTGCTTATCATTATATTCATAATTGATATTTTTTTCTGCATATCATTATATTTCAAATTGTTGCGCGTGGGTATCTGTCCCTTGTCTCATATATGTAGATATCAAATTCAAGAATCATTTTTTTTTGCACACCCTGATGATGACAAAGAAGTTGGAAGAGTTGAATATTTGAAGATGATCGAATTTGTGAAGACATGCATTTAGTATTTCCAGTTTTCGAGTTTAATGGAAATATTAGATTGTATGTCAGTTTGGTATTTTTGGGCAGCGTAATTCGGATATTTTTTATGTATGTACCGGCATAGACATAGGGGGAGATTTGTATGGACATATTTTATAAAAATCCGGGATAGAATCTAGGAATTTTTCAAGTGCCCTAGATCACAATTTAAGTATGTCTGATATCGCTACACTCGGCACGTCTCCATGATCATCCACGACGGCCTTGATCCGAATTCATGCATCCATCATCCTCGTACGTGCATCATGTGTTAAGCAGCGTACACTTCAAAAGTTCCCACTACTCCACATACTTATGGTAAAAATAATTTTAATTGGAGAGTTTATTTGTTTGCATGAATAGTTGGGAATATTTCTTTAAATAAATTTTCGAAGTTTGGAAGATGATAAACATGCTAAATCTTTTTAAGGAGGTTTTCTAAGACACGTCACTGATGTCGTTCGAACGACATCGTATCTCGTTCGAACGAGATGCCATCTCGCTCGAACGACGCACCGCCTCAACTTGACTATTTAAACAGTGTTCGTGCTACACGTTTTTCTAAGTCTACATGCCTCCGTTTTTGTAAAATAGTACCTGCTTCCAGACTTCCTATTTTTAAGGTTTTAATACCTTTTTAATTCACAAATAATTCCCAATTCTTTATGTGAATCCTCTAAACCCCAAGGAAGATTATATTACTCATCTGGAGTACTCTTGTGGAGAAGATGAAGATTTTCCATTGCTGACCTTATGGAGCTCTTGCGGGAACTCTAGCCGATGACATCGAAACCGACGCCTGAGGATATTTCATATGTCACTACTTATATTTTCATTGTAATCCGTGTAAACCATTATTTACAAATTATAGTGAAAATAAGATGGTTTTTCCCCTGTGGGAAATTTTTTCTCAACCGTGATTGTTTTGCATGCTTAGATTATTTCTTTATTCTATCACGTTTGTTTGCAAGAGTTAAGACTTGTTGGGATTAAAATTGGAATTTAATTAAATAAGTTTGACATTGATTGCTGGCGCATTCTCAGGAACATGATTTTATTGCTAAGAACTGGCAGCGCCCTTCTGCTTCTGAGGGAGAAAGATACTGTGATTTTTTATTTTGGAGAGGCCGAAATAGGTCGCTTCTTATTTTCTTTTTGTTCTTATTTGTTGACTTCTTGTTCTTTTATCCCTAGTCTTTTGGTTGATATTCTCCCTCCCTTGTTTTTGCAGCTCTTGCCAAAAAGCAGGAAACTGATACTAGTGAAATTGCACTAACAAAAAAAGTACTTTTTTACTACGGAACCTTTTGAGACGGTTAAAATTTGGGTCTCTAAAAATAACCTTTTAAGACGGCAAAAATTAAGTGTCTTAAAAATTACTCTTTTTAAGACAACTTTTATTCCCCGTCTCAATAGGTATTATCTAAAGAGACAACAAATTAGTAGCCGTCTCAAAGGATAAACTTGATGAGACGACACAAAATATTTGGGTTCCCGCTTGTGAGAATTTCACTTCCCGCCTCACGCACCAGCCCTTGTAAGCCAAAAGAAAATAAACGAAAGTAAAGAAGACATAAAAATAAACCTATCCGTTTTCTCTTTTCACCTATCGCACGCTCACTGCTCTGCCATAGCCTCGCCGCTCTGATCGTGTATCATCGCCTCACGCACCAGAGGTCACCGTTTTCTCTTGTCACCGGTCTTAGGGTAAGTCGTTTATGGTTTCTTATATATTTTTTATTACTCGAGTTACATATAGATTCTTGTTGGGTGCAACTTCGGATTATTTTTGTTCATTTGTAGTGGTGATAGGGGTTGAGGGTGAGCCAACTGAAAACCCTAATTGTCAATTGGTTGTTGTAGTATATTTTAAGATTAATTTATGAAAGTATTTGTGTTCTTATTTGTCTGAATTTTAATGAGAATTATTGATATGTTTATTTGTATTAATTATTTCATGACATTTGCAAGTAGTTCATGCCATTAATTTCATTTACTATTCAATTATGATTTTATTTTGTGATATATGTGATGGATCCAAATTAATTCAAACATGCATCACCTTTGAAAAAATCACCAATGTTAACCAATATCATATTTTGGGGGGTTACATTCAATACCATACCAAATGCTAAATCTTTAACATGTAAATCACTAAGGTTGTGTTAGATTATAAAGTTGGAAAATGGTTGAGAAATAATTCATTTTTATTAGAGGTAGAAAAATGTGTGGAAAAGATAAGAGTGATTTGGTCTTACTTTTGAAGTTTTCCATAGAAATCAAATCTTTGGGTGGTAGGTGAGAATTTTTTTCGTGAAGATTGATAAAAATATGGAACACTTTTCCTATTTATAAGTAGTGTTTTAATAGATAGCATATGAAATCAAGCACCTCAAAAGTAAAAAATGAGCTAAAATGAGTATTTTCGTGGAAAACAATTCAATGCCAGTCAAACGGATCCTAAGTTGGGTCACAAGCTCCAACTTATGAGGTGGTACCCGAAAGCAAGCATCAGTTTAAATTCTAGTTTACACAAAAAATTAGTACACAAAAAAAGTTATGTCACGACCTTTAAAGAATCTAAAAGGATGAACTTGATTTTTCATTCTCTCTTTGCCTCATTTATTCTCTAATTACATATCTTTTATCAGAAAATGTTTATAACATTGAAGGAGTACGAGAGGCAGAGGTTGAAGAACATAGAAGAGAATATATCAAAATTGAAAGAATTGGGAGTCCATAAATTGTATTCAACAATGCGGGATTGGTTGACAATGATGAAGTGTATGTGCCATACAAAGGAGCAGATGAACGTAGTGATTCGAATGGGGATGAAAATGGGTATGTTGGTTGAGCTTTTTTACGTATAAATGTTTAATGATGTAGATGTTAAAATGTTGATTGTGTGACTTTTTAATTGCGTTAGATGATGTCATTTCTTAAGATTTGATGCATTAGTACTCAAATGTTGATTGCGTAACATGCTTTTTTTCTTGACTTTTTATGTTGATTGTGTGAATTTTTAATGATGTAAATATTAAAATTAATGCGTTGAATTTTTTAAACTTATGCATCAAATTGTTGAGAATCATATGTTTTTTCATTATTAGGTATTATGGATAAGAGTTGGATTAATTTACGTAATCGGTGTTCAAAAGAGTTCATTGATGGGATTGAAGGATTTCTTAACTATGCATACGAAAACAAGAACATTGAGACCATAGAAATCTATTACCCGTGTAAGAGATGCACAAATCGAGTATACCACACTCGACAGATGGTGAGAAATCACCTTGAGATGCATGGTTTTGACAATACTTATAAAGTTTGGATTTTCTACGGAGAGACTTTTGGTGGTGTAGGAAGCAATATGAATTCTTTATGGGATGATATGCTAGTTGATGATATACCTGTTGAATTAAATGCTCGAGATAACATGGTTACAATGGTTCAAGATGGAAAGGGTATTCCTCACGCATGTGACAATATGAGTAATGATGAGGAACGCAGAAGCGAAGATGTATTCGAATCAGACGAAAATGTTCCAGAGTATTCTAGACTTATGAAAGAGTCGGAATGAGATTTGTATGAAAATTGTCCAGAGGGGGTTACGAAATTGTCATTTGTTGTTGAACTCTTGCACATGAAGCAACTTAATGGATGGACAAATCATTCTTTTATTATGTTGTTGGGTTTTTCGAGGAGGGTGTTTTTGAGTGCTAGAATTCCCAAGTCTTACTACCAAGACAACAAGCTAATGAAGGACTTAGGATTCAAGTACGAGACGTGGGATTCGTGCCCAAACAACTGTATGCTATTTCGAAATCAAGCTGAGAATTAAGAAAAGTGTGACATACGTGGATCTTCTTGATATAAAGATGATGATTCAAGTGTGGGTGTCCAAGGCCAGATGGTAGCCTTAAAAAAGTAAGATATTTCCCTTTGAAACCTAGATTACAGAAATTATTTTGGTCATCCCATTCAGCTCCTATAATGAAATGGCGTGTCGAGGAACGGATCGACGACGGTGTTTTGAGGCATCCAGTAGACTCACGTGCTTGGAAAACATTTGATGAGCAAAACTCATCTTTTGTAAGAGACAGTCGCAATATTAGACTTGCATTAACTTCTGATGGATTTAATCCGTTTGGTAATATGAGCATGAAGTACAGTACATGGCCTGTTATCCTCGTTATTTATAATTTACCTCCGTGGTTGTGCATGAAACAACCTAATTTGATATTGTTTATGCTTATAGATGGACCAAATGGACCCGGAGATAAATATGATGTATTTTTACAACCATTGATTGATGAGTTGATTGAGCTATGGAATGATGTTGTACGCACTTACGATGCATTTAGTAAAGAGTTCTTTCAGTTGCATGGATCATTGATGTGAATTACTAATGATTTTCCTGCATATGCCATGTTAGCAGAATGGAGCACAAAAGGTACATTTGCTTGTCCTTACTGTAATAAGGACCATCAGACACTGAGATTAAAGCATGGTCAGAAGTTATGTTATTGGGGCCATCGACGATTCTTAAACCCTCGCCATAGGTTTTGTAGGCAGAAGACACTATTAAATGGGAGGGTAGAATTACGATAAGCCCCATTATAACTTTTGAACTTGCAAGTGTTGTAACAGTTGAATGATCTTGACATTGAAACTGAATATAAGATGGAAGATGTATTTAAAAGGAGGGAAAGAGAGGCACTGGAAAACAAAACAAAGAAAGTGTTGAAACCTATAATGGGCTGGAAGAAGAAAATTATGTTTTTTGATTTGCCGTACTGGAAGGATTATCTTATTCGCCACAATCTCGATGTCATGCATATTGAGAAAAACGTGTGTGATAATGTCCTATTTACATTGTTGGGTACTAAAGGTAAGATAAAGGACAATTTAAAGTCTCGAAAAGACCTCAAAGAATTGAATATTAGACATGAGCTACATCCTCAACCACGGGGGTCAAATTTACAGTACATTGCCCCAACGGAGTTCACGATGAGTAACAAGGAGAAAGGAAATTTTTTTGAAAGTGTTACGGGATGTTAAAACTCCCGATGGTTACTTATCGAACATTTCACGGTGTGTGAACATGCAAGAAAGAAATATTTCAGGATTAAAGAGCCATGATAATCACATTTTATTGTAAAAATTACTTCCTATAGCAGCGCGAAAGGTATTTCCAAAACATATTTTTAAAGCCTTAATTGAATTAAGCAATTGCTTTGTGATATTGTGCTCAAATGCAATTACCGCAACCGATTTGGAAATTTTTGAATACCAGATGGCTCTTACACTTTGTAGCCTTGAGAAGATATTCCCGCCGAATTTTTTTTATGTGATGGAACACTTGCCTATACATTTGCCCAATGAACTCCTAATTGTTGGTTGTGTCCTTTACCATTTGATGTATCCAATTGAAAGGTATCTCCACACCTTAAAGCTCTACGTTGGTAATTGAGCTCATCTACAGGCCTCGATCGCCAACTTTGTTCTTTTAGAGGAATGCATAACTTTTTGCTCGCGGTACATTGGTGTGGAAAACAAGTCTAACAAACTGTCTAGAAATGATGATAAGGGGGATATGAATGGTCGTACACTAGGGAAAAAGTTTCATTTGAACTCGATCAAGTAATGTATACGCAAGCTCATCGGTATGTTCTTACCAACACTGAGTTGGACACCATTCATTCAGTAAGTTTCATTATACCTATTTGGATTTTGTAAAAACTTTTCTTATAGTTTTGTATGAAATAAATATATGACTGCGCTCGTATTTTGTAGGAAACATCTCATAGAGCTTTCATCAATTCACCCTCTATATTTACATAAGCATCATGTTAATCGTCTTCACAACGACGAGTTCCACATATGGTTTAAGGATCATGTAAGTAAAAGCATCATAATAAATACTTGAATTATAAATAAGTATTATATTTGTTTATTGACATTTATTTTAAAATACTATAGGTGAGTAAAATGGCAGCCAATGGCGTTGAACTATCCAATGAATTCAAATTTTTGTCTTTAGGTCTCCTCAAATATGCAGTTAGATTCAAATCTTATATTATTTGCGATTTTCGATTTCGAACAAAGAAAGTTGATATGCGAAGAAAAAATCAAAATAGAGATGTTCTTATAAAAGCCGAACAAATGAGTTATTCAAGTCGAAAAGATAAAAACCCTACTGCAGGTGATATTATATACTATGGGGAGCTGATAGACAGCATTGAAGTTCAATATATTAATGGCATGAAGTTTGTGTTATTCAAGTGTGATTGGGTTAAAAATCGCATGGGCACAAAGGTAAATGAGTTCAACTTCATGCTAGTGAACTTCAAGCATTTGAAATATAAGGATGGTCGAGAGAGCGATGAACCTTTCATATTTCCATTTTAAGCATAACAAGTATTTTATGTGTAGGATCTTGTAGAATAAGTTGGCATATTGTTGTTCACATGACACCAAGAGATCGATTTGATAGGTACACGACGACCGAAGAATAATTATTGGTCAATGGAGATGAGCCATTTAACATGCAAAATTTGGATGAAGATGAAACTGTAAGGTGGGTGAAGCAAGGAGAAAATGGATTAATTATTTACACAAGTGTCCTTGAGGATAATGAATATGAAGATGAGGATGAAGATGAAATTAGGAGGGGAAATTCTTGAGGGGAATATAATCCTAAATTAGCTACCTTTTGTTTTTGAGTTTTTTCATGTAAGAGATTTGAGCAGTGTGAAGACCATTATTATGCATGTTGTCCATTTATTTAAATTTTAAAACTTGATGTTATCTTATGCATTATATTTTCAGTATGTATTTGTCCCATATTCTTGCCTAAGAAACCAGCACAAAGCTCTTATACCAAACTAATACCGAATAATGAAGGAGAAAGAGATAACACAAGTGTAAACTCATATTACACACTCAAACTCTAAGGAATCCACCAAAGAGAATGAGAAACACTCGTCCCTGATTGGAATCCACCAACATATTATATCCACTTCTTAAATAAAAGTCTATGTATACTCTCAAATCAAGTTGTCTTTGCTTCATACATTATCATCCCTTATATAAGTGATATTAAATAGCACATTTAATAAACTAAAAGTCAGAAACTAAAAGTTGAAAACTTTGGAACTCAAAACTAAACTGCCTTAAATTTTAACATCACTTTAAATCCATGTTATTCTCTGTGTACATTGAATTAGAAGGTGAACCCTATACCACATGAAGGTCTGGAAGTCTTCTTTCCAATGAGCTTTAAATCACGTCATTTGGACTTCTGGGGAGGGAGATATGACCTTTTTACTAAAGGGTGTTTTTGTTGATAACATAATTCAAAAATAAATTATTGAGTTTCATTAAGACCAATTAATGAACCATGAAACTTCTATGTATTTACAGGAATATTGGAGGTTGATCCGGAATCTGTAACCTAACCTTCCCCGAGTGACTTTTATCGAGTTTTCCCAACAACTTGAATTCGGATCCCTATAACCTTCCCCAAGTGCTTCTTATTTAGGCAATAATCCTATGTTTTTCTTATATGGGCAATTGACGTTTGAAGTATGGGCAACAATGGTTGAGCTCTGACACTATTCTGGAGTGGAATGTTAAGAGAAAAGAATTGCAGCAGGGACATGGTGATTGTTGAGTGCATTAAATATGACAAACTACTGTGAGTGAATGGGGTTGGTAGAATAGTCAGTGGCCTTTCCATCAACCCTCCAATCTGATCGAAAAGGCTTTACATGGTTATTTGCATGATTTCATGAGCCCTGGGGTGGGGGTATGGAGTGTTGAGGATATTGCGACCATACATATGAGAACTCATCCCCTGTTGTGGTCCTGATTCATTGGGTAGATTTTGTCTTGAAGGAGGATTCGATAAACAACTATAACAAACTTTTCGACATATGAACCTTGCATAAGGGACTAAGAATCGCTTAATGACCTTCTTGGATTTATACAAGTATTGTATAAATCTAATTTATTATAGCTTAATGACCTTATCTTGAAGGGGCCTATACTTTTATTTAGGGAAATGGTAAGTATTAATTTTAGACTTCCCAACATCATTAAATTTAGAATGTCAAGTGTCTATTTCTTAAGTTCTACGTGTCTGTTATTTTATAGCTTTGAGACTTATATATATATGGTTAAAACTCGTGTTGGAACGGGATAACATCATAATTCGGACTTAGGTGACGAGTAACATTTTTGTTTTAATAAAAGAGCCTCTTCCTTTAAATAATTGTTTTTAGTTTCATCAATGTCATTTCTTTTTCTTTTTTAGCCAAAGAGAGCATATATTATAATAACAAAATAAGGAATTGTTAGTTTTATCAATGTCATTTCTTTTTTTCTGTTTTTAGATATAAGGCATCTATTATAACAACAAAATGGGGGTAAAACTTTCCCTAATGGCTCACAATTAAAAGAAGTGAAAGCTATATAGATCTCATAACTATGCAAATTTGCAATAGCTCGGACCTTTGCTTTGCAGTTCTGAGATTATCATAACTAATGTCGTACCAATTACGCTATAGTGTTCACTTTTTATGCAATATCTGGATGATTTTTAGTTTCTGGTTTTTATAAAATTTGTAATAATCTCAAATGTTCTACTTTTTATCTCTATTCTCTTTCATTTCTATTTTCATCACTAATAATCAACTTCACAACATAACCACTAGTTTCCACGTTTAGGCTCTTTCTTTAAATAATAAATAGTTATGCTTTAGAATTATAAACTAATTGCATTATTCAGCTGGAAACATGCAATTATGAGATATCCTAAAATAACACTAATCATTCCTCAAGGGTCTGAGTCATCATATACATATAGTCTAGCAACAGAGACTAATTGTACATATTGACTATTGAGAACCATTTGTAGCCGTATGCACTATAAATTTGCAATTTCACATCATTTTGGATATGCACAATGGGCAATTTGGCGTGGAATCTCATTTCTAAAAAAGTTCTATCAACCTGAGTAGTGGTAAAAGAGGAAGATTGTTCATATTGTAATAGTACAAGTCGTCGAAGTTCACAAAAATACCTTGTTCTCTTCGTGGGTATCAATGTCATTTCTTTTTTTCTGTTTTTAGATATAAGGCATCTTCGTGGGTATCAATGTCACAAAAATCCAGAGCTCACAG
Organism: Sambucus nigra; assembly: GCA_949130495.1. Taxonomy (NCBI): domain Eukaryota; kingdom Viridiplantae; phylum Streptophyta; class Magnoliopsida; order Dipsacales; family Adoxaceae; genus Sambucus; species Sambucus nigra. Next base: position 397,969,479 of record OX422224.1, read on the forward strand.
TGGACAGGCTAATTGAGGTCTAATGCATCAAATTGAAAGGAAAGGAGACATGTATAAGTTCTTTGTAACTGGATCAGTAAATTATATTGCTAAATATTCATGCCCAATTTATGTACCTAAGAATCACCCAATATGACAAGAACATAATTCTATTTTGTTGCTTTTTTGTAGTATTATTAGGATCTTTCTAGAGCACATTTTCCAAAGGTCGTGGATCGAAAAATGGGCAAGGTAGAAAATAATGGTGCTTTCATCCTTAGCGTAAATGTCCGTAAGCTTATCAACATGCCACACATCTTTTGGTATCATTTAAGGGAAATCAACATCCATCGTGTTCTTGTCCCGTATTTCTTCTCTATATCTTGTTTATTCTTTGAGGTTCTTACGTCTCCTTAGTTTGTGAATTTTTGACTTGCAAAAGTTTTGTTTCACTTTACCATCTTAGATGTGTGTACTCCTCTATTGAATTTATATTACTGGGCAATATTTCTTGGCTTTTTTATTATCTATCGTAGTATGATTGGTAAATCTTGTGAGGTTTCGAGCGATATTTTCTTATATTTGTTAAGAAGGTATGACTTCCATGAGTTACATAATTGTTTTAGTGGGCTGTACACCCCTTTGGTGCACTTCTAAAATACTAGTTAGAGAAAAGTACTTGAAATTATGTTTTAAGCTATTGTTGTTCATTTGAAGTAGTTCAAAAATGCCTTTCACAGAAAAAAAATGATAGTTCAAGTGTAAGCTTGGCCTGTTTAGATAGCAAATGGGCTTGATCCAGCTTGTTAGCTTAGAAATTCATAAAAACTTGGTTTGATTGGCATCGTTTTCTTTCAGTTATGTGTCTATACACATATTACTGTGCTTTGCAAGCCTCGTATTCCTTGATACGACCATGGGTCAGGTATGTGGTATAGGTACCTATCTTAAAATCCGTTCAGCACTGTTATCACTAAGTTAATTCAGCCAAAATTTAGTCAACTCAATTTTGAACCACAAATATGACATCAATCGTGTCAAGTAATTATTAGTTAGAAAATGCTGGCTTGAGACTATGGAAACAGTTATTCAGCCCCACTCATAACTCAACTATATTTAGTGACGTTGCCATATCATTTGATTCTTTCTTCTGGTGGTGATAAAATATTACAGAATGTGGATTTTGTAAACATAATTTCTAGTCCATTAATTCCTAAACATAGTTTCCATGCATCATTGTATACATCTATGGAAACATATACCATTCAACAATGTTAGGAAACTGAAACAACGTTAAGAATTTTGATAGGTTGATTGGAAAAAAAGTAAATACACTAAATATTTGCTTAAAAGCATATAGTTGGATTTTGTGTGTTTTTCTTAATATTAATTTCATGATTGGATCACAACACCGAGCTTTGATTGAATAATTCCTTGTATTACATCCTATGTATTCAATCTTTTAGTGGTGGAGTTGAGGTTTTGCCTCCATAAATAGGATGTTGGCGTGTATGATGTGGTGATAAGTTTATTGGTAAAACTGCAAATTGCCCAAATGATAGGAGCAATCAATCTCATCTCTTATATTTGAACTCGATATATGCCACTAGTTATGTTATTTGTAACTGAACAAAACTTCACAATGTTCTTGCCTATTTCACTATTTTTTTCCCCAACAGCTAACTGATAAGATGACTAGCAAGTTTGCAATTATACAACCACAATTCCAGAGATTTTGGCTCAAAACAGGGCCAACAGTTAACTGCGTTGTTTTTGGTGAGCGGTAGAATATATGACTCAAATTCTTAATAGTTTTTTGCATTATACATGCTGTGAGGATTTTGGCTCAAAACAGGGCAGATTTGAATCAGTCCACTGTTTGTGGTTTCATTTTCAAATCTGTCAAAAACAGTGGACTATATAAGTGGATTGGTCGGGTCACTATAATGGACTCCGTGGCTGATATAATGGACTGTTCTGATATATATACTTTATAACATTTCCCTTATGTTATAATGCGTTACCGTGTAACTATATAGTTCCATGGCAGATCTAACCACTTATAATGAACCCTCTACTTTATTATAATTGTTTATGCTCGTGTCTTATTACACCTATTATGTACACATGCATATCCATGACAAAAAAACATCGACGTCGATTGAATATGTGTGATCTCATTGCCGAGGAAAAACAACCACTCACAACCTTAGTGGAAGACGATTTAGAGAGGTATGGATTTTCATAGTGTTTCTTTTACGTCGATTGAATATGTGTGATCTTCATAATGTTTTTTCACGAAGAATTAACGTGATTGCTCCCTCTTTCAAATTTATTATTGCGTAATTCAATTGATTATCTATGTTATATGTACGTATACAGATCCATGGTAGGAAAGCGTTGACATCATTTGAATATGTGCGATATCATTGTCGAGGAAAGATCACTTGAGAAACCGCCATTTACAACACCAGTGGAAAACGATTTAGAGATGCGTATATTAATATCCCACCCGAGTGAGGTGTTGCAACCCCAACCAACGACCCTTGTGGCATCCCGGTCAGACACATCACAGCGTAACTCAAGGGTTCATGTTTCTTAATTTCAGAGCCCTTCATACCAACAAACGAGCCTGCAGGTATATCATATGTTAGCAATGCACTTTTTATATCACACTCGTTTAATATTATATTTCACACAGTAATAGTTTATCGAATATTTGTTTAGGTATAGAGAGTACCCCTACTAATGCAAAAAATATTAAAAAAGCTTCCAGGCCTTGGATTAAATGGAATAATAATAAAAAGAAGATACTAGAATGGAATGAGCTTTGTCAGCAAGTTTGTAGGCTTGAATGAAAATTGATGTCGCAATTAGGCTACTATGCTAGGAGTGGAAATTTGCTTCCATTGACAATATTATCTTGGACCGAGGCAAAAAGGACACTCTCGAGGGGATTTGAAATGAAGTGAAGGTAGTATATTAATTCAATTTGATTTATTTATTTCTTTATATATGAGTTTGTTAAATTTCTAACCAATTTGTTAATTCAATCTATTTTATTTATTTCATTACAAATTTTAAGGAAAACACAAATGCACTAGAAAGTTTTAAACCAATTTGCTTTGCAAGGATGGGAGTTGCTTGAGGCAATGGAAGTACAGATTAAAGATAGATCACTGTGAAAAGTTTCAAACCGATGAAGGGCGGTTGAAAAATATGCTCTTGAGTCGACAAAGTTCAATAGCATACTTTAGTGAAGTATTGTGGTCTAAAGAAGATAATTGTTTGACGACTCATTTAGTTTAAAATGAGTCTATTTACATCTAATTCATTAGTAACATCAAATTTATTAATTTCTCTAACTTTTTTATAGGATATAGTGAAGCAAAACTCCAAGAACCAAGAATGTGAATGTGCTTACTCAAGGACTGGGTGGAAGCCACATGCAAAAATTATCAAGGAGGTTAGAAATTTAGTATTATAAACACTTCTAATTTTTAGTTTAATAAATATTGATATATACATTATTTTTGTTAGAGGGTAGAGGCAGGAGAGCCTAGTGATGAAATTAACATGTGGCAAGCCACTCGGGCTTCGAATAATAAACCTTTCAATGTTGAATATGGGTCATCAGATAGAGCGGTATGTATATATGCTAACCGAAGCCATTCATTAATTTTTAATATATGTTTAATTGGTAGGCAATGCTCGAGAGACGACTGAATGGCCTACCAGAAGAGAAGCGAAATGATACAAAAGTGAGGAATGAGATTTTTAAGGATGTGGTAGGATAAGGAGGCCATGGTTATACATTATTAAAAAGGGTAGGTATTAGGCCAACATCTACACGAACAAGTTCCCCTCTTGCATTATTGGGGGATATTAATCAACTAAAGAAAGATGCTGAAGATCGAGAGAGTAGACATAGACAAGATGCTGAAGATCGAGAAGCTAGACATCGACACAAGCTCAAAGAATTAGAATTTCGCCATTAACATGCACTACTACGGATTAAAATTGATATAAGAAGTGAAATGCAGAGTTTGTTTCAGAGTATTATCCCTAATCATGCTTCCATTACCTCAACGACCCATACCGACTAGGTAATAGCACATCTTTATTTTATTTTTTTATTTTTATATATATATATATATATATATATGTGTGTGTGTGTGTGTGTGTGTGTGTGTGTGTGATGGAGTGTTAGGTAGGATATATGTTGTGGCTATACCGTTGTTAGTCGTTTACAATGTTGTGGCTATTTTTATCGTTGTTTTTGAGTTAATTTTTATGTTTAAACAGGTTGGTTTTCATGAATAAACAAAGGAGACTCTGTTGAATGTTTTTAGAAATATTAAGTGTCTAAAAGTAAATAATATGAAGATATACAAATTTGATAAGGTTTTTAAAAATTGTCATTAATAGGAACTACTTAAAAGGATTACTTCTTTGTTTACGGAAACTGACACTAAATAAATTTTATTGCAATTCGAAATATTTTATGGACAAGGCAAGACACGTTTTGATGGAGGTAGTATGTTTCAAGATTGCGAGTTTACTTTGCTTACATTATTTTATGTTAGGAATATATTGATTTTTATGTATATATTCTAATGGGACGAGTGAAATTTTGTAGAGATATTTAGTTTTGTGGGACAACGTTGAAATTATTTATTTTATCTTTGTATGAACTCTAATTTTAGTTGAATGGAAAACTGTGTGTTATATTTGTTGAAATGGGATGCCAAATATGTCATATATTATTTTTAAGAGGTTTTGTTTAAAAGTATATTCAGCATATTATGGAATTGATGGCATTTTAATTTTGGAACAAAAATGATTAAAGACGATTTTTCCCGTCTTAAAAGGATTTTATAAACGAGGACCTTTTGAGACGGTTAAGTTACCGTCTAAAAAAAACTCTTTTGAGATGACATACACCGTCTTTAAAAATATCTTTAAAAGACGGATTTTTTTGCCGTCTTAAAGGGATCCTATAACCAATGACCTTTTGAGACGGTGTATTTCCCATCTCAAAAAAACTTTTTAAAACGACTGTTGTCATCTCAAAAAGCTTTTAAAACGGGGGTCTAATATGATGCCCCTTTGCCGTCTCAAATGGTGTCACAAAAGGCTTTTGAGACGGCCAAAGGACTTTTTGAGACGGCTGAAGCGCCTTCTTAAAAAGTAGTTTTTTTTATAGTGTTGATACTGATGAGCTTGTGAAGGCTTGGAGCATTAAGGAAGAGTTAGCAGACGGTGAGCATCCAAGGTCAATGCCTTTCTGTTAGAGTACAAGAATATAAGCACTAGCTTCATTACTCGCCCTGCTGATAGGGTCATAACTTTAAAAGCTCCTAAGGTAGGCCCTTCTGATTCCAAAGTGATAAAGGATAAGGAAAAAAGTTTCGAAGAGGAGGAAGAAACAAAAGGAGAACGGGGAGGAGAAGAGGAAGAAGAAGAAGAAGAGGAAGATATATCCCCTTTTTTAAGAGGAGAAAGTTTAAGCTTCCTGATGATGATAATAATTTAGTCATCTTATCCGATCGGCTGAAGTCGTTGAAGGCATATGATACCAGGTCCCCTAGGTCTCGTAATTCTGATCTACTGGTCAAGGGGAAAGAAAAGGAGAAAGAGAAAGAGAAACGAAAGGAGATAGAAAAGAAAAAAATAAAGAAAGAGAAGGAAGAGGAGAAAAATAGATAAAAAAAGAGGAGGGAGGCCAAGAGAAGGTTGGTTCCCATCGCTGCTACTGAGGGGTTTAGTATGGGTGATGCCCCCCACCTTGACCCTGAATTGCTGAAGATGGTAATGCTCGCTGCTGACTATGAGCGCTCTTCGAGATCGGGGTCATCCCAGCTTGCTATAAAGACTTCTCAAGGGATGGCTCTGGTAAGACTTTATGCACAAACTATTTATTTTTCTCTTGTTTTCCTTTTCTTCATGCTAACCTTACGGTTTCGCTTTTCTTCCTGCAGTTATTATCTGATTTTATAACTCTTTTAGGCGACCATACTGATAAATTAAGGATGGAGCAGAAGTTGAAGGATGCTTTGAAGGTTGAGAAGGAAGCCTTCGCTGGAACTCGTTAGGCTTGGGAGCAGGTGAAAAGAAAGCTGTATAAATCTCTCATTGAACTCGAGGCATCCCATAAAGAATGTGACTATCGAAAAGGACGAGCTCGTCAAAGAAAATAAGAGACTGACAAGCAAGGTCACCAACCTAAGGGGTGATCTTGCTCAAGACGCCAGCTACCGTGAAGGATTTAACAAAGCCTATGATGATTCAGAGGGGTAACTCGCCTATGGTTGCAAGGTTGATGTATTACCCCGTATTTTTAATGATTTTAATTATGAGATTAATTGACTTAAAATGGAAAATTTATTTATAATTAATCCGAATTTAATTAAATAATTACTAGCGTGATAAGAGTTACTACTTATTGATGTGAGTTATGTTGAACATTACTTAGAGAGTAAAGTACTATATGATTATGAAAATATTAATGTTGTCGTGAGTGAAAAATACAATAATTATGGAATTTAAGTCGGGACGCGCGTATGAGTCATGTCGGGACTAAATTAGTAGATAAAAAGTAAAATAGTTATACGTCGCCCAAATGGTCAATTTTAGTGCGTCAACGTGTCCAGAAGGGTTGAAATAGTCATAAAATTCTACCCGGGGGTTTAGTTTGAGTTTCGGGATAGTTTTAGGCCAAATCGACACCCCGGAGGGGTATTTTTATCTTTTGAAATATTGAGGCAAAGTAATGGACGAAAATTGGAGAAATTATATATGTATGTACGTGGGAAAAGTTAGGTTTTAACTGTAGAGAAAAAGAGGGAGTCCAATAGGAAGAAGGGAAGTGGATTTCTAGGAGTTCCAAGACCAAAACCAACCATCTTTCACCAAAAATACCATCAACTTGTAGATTGGAAAGAGAGAAACGCCTCTATACCACTTTCATTCAATGATTCAGACCTTCCCAGTAAGGCAAGTGGTTATCTTGCTTTAATTGGTGCATATATTATACATAGTGTAGATTTGATGATATACACAAGATATGATGAAATCTGGGTTGAAATTGAATTGTTAATCAAGCTTTTGGGTAGGAAATTGAATGTAGATGAATTACTATATGTAGAGGTTATGAATCTGGGTTGATCCATGAAGAAAAACGAATTTAATTTTGGGTTTTTGATGGACAAAGTTATTGATGATGTGAAACTAGGGCTTTTGACATTTAATTAAATTTCTTCACCCATATATGAGAATTAATGAGGTTTGATAGTTAAAAGATATTAGGGATCATCTATATGTATGTAAAAATGGTTTTAGGACTATTATTTGTGAGTTGGGTAAAGTTTGATATTAATTGGGTGAGAAAAAATGGGTAAAAATGCATATTTTCCAAGGTTGAGAACAAACTGGGCAACAGTCATTCGAACGACCTGGGAAACTGGAAAGTCGTTCGAATGATAAATCTAACGAGAAATCCAGCGAAAATTCAGAACTTAGTTCATTCGAATTTCGTTCGATTGAGATTTCAGAATTTTAGAAATTTACTGGGCGAGCTAAAATTGGTGAAAATAATTCGAGAACTGTGAACGACCCAAGTTTATGTAGGGAAAACATAGTTCTTGAGCTAGTGATATGGGAATAGAAGTATATAAGGATAAGAGGGACTCCTTAGTGATATCCATTATAAGTGGTGCGATACGTTAGAAAGAATAGTCGTAATTGGGAGACATCGTGAACATTGAAAGAATGACAACTCGTGTAAATCTGAAATATAAAGGTGGTGTGATCCTATTAATTATATGGGTTGTGTGTACCTATTGTATGAATCCTTACGTGTATGACATACCTACCATACTTGCTATCACCGAAGGTCTTAGGAAAGGGATAAACTTATCTTGATGAGCCTTCGGGGGGATTTTAGATTGCTACCTCAGGACATAGGCTGGGAAAGACTTATCTGTGAGTTGATAAGTTTGCGGTCACGTGGGTGCGTAGGTATGTGCGTAGCTCATGGGGATGGGAACTATGTTCGCCTCCATTATGTGTGATATGTGTTGATGCGATTCCAGAGTGATTCGAAATTCGTAGTCCTTACGTGCATGATGTACCGAGACTAATACCAGAGTATTTGTGCACCGCATGTTTAGCCTTTTGGGGTGCCGAATTAGTATATATATATATACACACACACACACATTTGACATTGTTCTACTATGTTGCTTAGTAGATGAGAAAGGCTACAATATTTAATATTAATCAACAATGTGAGAACTTGAATGATTAATAAGTTATTTTAATCCTTATAAGCTGGCGTTATAATTTTAAGAATGTATTATTCAGATGTGATAATTGGGTACGCTGACTTAGGCATTTCAGTAAAGGACTTGGGCTAAGTTAGATAAATGGGATAGCATGACTAGGAGGGGTTAGGAGTCTACGCTAGGCGTGGACATTAGTTGAGAGGTGAGAATCTCAAGTGAGGGCACAAGAAACTAACATGGATATAATATTTACTATTTAATGCATTTTAAACACTTGCTGATTTTTAAACTGTTTTCAACTCGGGCTCTGGCCCGTTTATTGCAAATCTTTTCTCTTGTCAAACTATTTTAAGTTCCCATCCAGAGGGACACCAAGGATAGGAATTCGATTCATTTAACGAACTGTAGCTACTGTGGAAGTTACAGGACTTGGTAGTACACACCTCTATGATTCTGATTCCTGCTTATTGAGCTTCTCTATTTCAGTTAAGGCATGTTACCCCTTTTACTTATTCAGACAACCAGAGACTTATGGATCTATTTAGTTATTCCTTTCATATGTTGATTTACTTTGTTGGATTATTGTGTGGGGATTTAGGTTGGATATGTTTACTCCACTCTCATTTATTAAATTAGTCATTTTAATTCATACGAGATTTGTTTCGAATGGTGTATGGTTAGTAATTGGATAAATTTGGTTTTATGTTAATAAATGGATAAATTTTTTACATCAATCTTTTTAAAATATTAGGTGGTTAGCGTTAATAATAAAGTTTTTCGATAGTGATGCATATTCTGAGCCAACTGGATATTCTGAATTAATTTAATAAAGGACTGATAACCCGGTATTTAATTAGGAATGGTGTCACAGTTGGTATCAGAGCATCAGGTTCTAGAGTCTTTTAGGATTTGTACGACTTATTATGCTTTCAGCTTAGCGTTCTTTGATGTAGATCCCTATTATTTGGATTGTTGCATTCTTGATTATGTGTTTACGTCTTTTTCTATTTGAGATTTGATAACTGTGGACTTATAAATTCTTTCTCATTTCATATGCCTCCCAAATTTGAACCTAGGGCCAAAAATGCCCAACTCGAGCCTCAGCCAGCACCAACTTAGGGTACAGTAAATGCTGCTGAGGTCGCTGCCATTGTCACTTAGGTAGTTAATACAAAACTAGCTGTGGTCCAGCAGGCCCCACCATAGGCACATGTGGTTGCACCAAAACCAGCTCATGTATTCCCTTCCGTATGGGAGCGAGTTAATAATGCCTTCCAAAAGGCGCATTCTTCGGAGTTCGCTGGGGATTCTGATGTGGTTACAACTAGTCAGTAGAAGAAAGATATCCAGAAGCATTCGAGGATGTACGAGTGCACGGAGGTGTAGAAGCAAATATTAGATACCTTCTAGTTAGTAGGGGAAGCGTTACAGTGGTGGGAGTCCACTACTATGGCATAGGAGCGTGATGATATGACTATACAGGACTTCTGGGTGCAGTTTGACCGCAAGTATTTCCCTTCTTCCGTTCAGACGGAGATGAGGTGGAAACTACTGGACCTCACCGAGGAGGGAAAGACTGTAGCCGAGTATGAGGACGAGTTTACTATATTGGTAAACTTGGTACCGACTGAGGTGCCTACTGAAGAGAAGAAAATTCAGATGTTCATGGATGGTTTGACCTGGAGGATTCGACATCATATTCTGGGTAACCTCTATTTGCATTCTTATAATGATGTCCTTAATGCTGCTTTACTACACTGCCAGGATCACCGTTTCCATATTAAAGAAAATAAGCAGGCAGGTGAGTCCAATTAGCAGGGTAGGACAAGTGGAGGTAGTGCCGGTGGGGCACTAGCAGCTTAGAGTCAACAGAGGCAGAGTGAGCAGGTTTCCCATCAGGGGGATTTTGTTAAGAGATTCCGATCTGGGGGCTTTCGTCAGGGACAAGGTGGTTTTAAACATGGCCACCAATGTCATCATAGCCAACAGGGACAACAGGGCCACCTGGGATAACATCAGTTTCAGCAGGGCCAAGGGAGAGGTGGCAACGGCTAGCAGGGTCGAGGCCAACAAGGGTATAAAGGGGGAAATTTTGTTGGGAAGTGCTTTACTTATGGCAAGACTGGCCATAGATAATTTGAATGCCCCGATAAGGGGAAGTATCCTCAGCAGCAGGGTGCTCAACAGGAGACCTAGAGGCCAATTTTTCCAGTCGCTCTTCCAGTGCCAGCACTAGTCCCAACCTTGCATGCTATTCCAGCAGTTCTGGTTCAGCAGGGGCAATTATAATATGGGCGTGTCTACAATGTCCATCAGGACACAGTTCCACAGGCTCCACCCGCAGTTGAGGGTATGTTTTCTATTCAAGGGACTTTGGGGCAAATATTATTTAACACGGAGGCTTCATATAGTTTTATTGCCACTAGTTTTGCACGCGCCATTGGGTTATTAGACACAACGGAGAGCACAATCACTAGTGTAGATTCACCATTGGGCAATGGGTCATTGATGTTTTTTTATATATCGAGGAGTAGGCATAGAGATTGGGAGTTTGATCCTATCGGCCAATATGCTTATTTTAGATATGCACGAGTATGATGCTATGATTGGGATGGATTGGCTAGTCGAGTATAGAGCCGTGATTGATTGCTTTAGTAGGAGCATAGTTTTTGCCATCCCTGGTCAGGAAATGTTTTTAGTGGAATTGCCTCGCCCCGAGGGAGGATCGTCCACCCACTTGTTTTATATGGAGGAGGAGACCACTACGGGAATTATGATTCCCCTTGATTCTATTCTGGTTGTTCGTGAGTATGTTGATATGTTTCAAGATATACCAGGGCTACCGCCGAGTAGAGAGATAGAGTTTGTGATTGACTTAGCACCGGGCACTCAACCGATAGCTCGTGCACCTTACTGTACGGCCCCTGTGGAGATAAGGGAGCTAAGGGATTAGATTGAGAAGTTGTTGGGATAGGGTTTCATCCGTCAAAGTACCTCACCTTGGGGTGCCCCAGTTCTGTTTGTGAAGAAGAGGGATTGATCCTTATGACTGTGTGTCGATTATCGGGAGTTGAATAAAGTTATGATACGGAATAAGTATCCGTTGCCCAGAATCGATGACTTATTCGACCAGTTGAGGGGAGCATCTTTCTTTTGAAGATAAACTTGAGGTCAGGATACCATCAGTTGAGGATCAGAGAGCAGGATGTGTCTAAGACTGCATTTTTGATGAGGTATAGATCCTATGAGTTTCGGGTTATGCCATTCGAGCTAACTAACGCACCGACAATATTTATGGGCTTAATGAACCGAGTGTTCAGGGAGTTCTTAGATCAGTTTGTCACTGTCTTTATAAATGACATCTTGATTTATCCACAGACCATGGAGGAGCATGTTGATCACTTACGTAGGGTTTTGCAGACTTTACGGGAGAATGAGTTGTATGCCAAATTCGAGAAATGTGGATTCCGGATACGAGAGGTACATTTAATGGGCCACATCATATCAGATAGGGGAATATCGGTGGACCCTAGCAAGGTATCAACGGTGAGGGAGTGGGGACAACCCACGACACTGACGGAGGTGTATAGTTTCTTGGGGTTAATAGGATATTATAGGCAATTTATTCGAGGATTCTGTAAGATAGCGGGTCCGTTGACAAATTTGACTCGTAAAGGAGTGCCATTCTTCTTGGATGATGCCTGCCAATTGGCTTGCAATTACCTGAAGGACAAGCTAACCTCAGCACTAGTTATAGCACTGCCCATATCGGGAGTGAGTACTTAGTCTATACCAATGCGCCCCTACAGGGACTTGGGGGTGTACTTCAATAGGAAAATCAAGCTATAACTTATGCCTCCCGTAAGCTTAAGCCTCACGAGAGGAATTACCCCACCCTTGACTTAGAGCTAGAGGCAGTTATGTTTGCTCTTCATCTCTGGAGACACTATCTGTTGGGGGGGAAGTTTTGCCTATTCATAGATCACAAGTCACTACAGTATTTGTTCACTCAGAGGGAATTGAACATGCGTCAACATAGGTAGCTTGAATTTGTGAAGGACTACCAGTTCGATATCCATTACCACCTGGGAAAGCTAACATAGTAGCTGATGCTTTGAGTCGGAGGCCAGCAGGTGATGTGGCCGAGGTGTGGAAGGCGAAATGGAAGGAGTTGGGACACCAGGATGCACTGGCCCGATCATTTATGTTTGTCATGATCATTACACCCCAGATTGTAACGATAGTAATACAGGCCCAAGCAGCCGACACATTCTGTCAGGATCGGATTGTGCAGCTTCTAGCTGAGGGAGCTGAGTCTTATTCCGTGAGCTCTGATGGGGGTTTACGCTTTAATGGACGTTTGGTTGTTCTAGAGGGGGAGGACCTACGATATGGGGTGATGAAAGAGTCGCACGGTTCACGCTTTGCTGTACATCACCGAGTTCATTTCAAAATGTGCCACTGGTTAACTGGTAAAAGGGAGCATCAGAGACCGGGAGGGATCCTACAGCCGTTATAGATCCCTATGTGGAAATGGGAGAGCATTTCCATGGACTTAATCAGAGGGATTCCCACATCACAGAGGGGTCACGATTCTATAGGGGTGATTGTGGATTGGTTGACCAAGGTAGATAGTTTTCTGTCAGTTTTGACTGATTATACTACGAGGCAGTACACTCAGATCTTCATCACCGAGATAGTGAGACTCCATGGGGTACCCCTTGATATTGTGTCCGATCGAGATAAGATTTTTGTGTCCAAATTTTTGGAGAGTTACAAGAGCATGGGTACAGAGTTACATTTGAGTTCAGCATATCATCCACGGACGGATGGGCAGACAGAGCGGACAAATCAAATTTTATAGGATATGCTGCGGATGTGTATCCTTGATTTTGGCGGGAGTTCGGAGTAGTACCTTCCACTGGAGGAGTTTGCTTATAATAACTCCTACCAGTTTACTATTGGCATGGTTCCATTCGAGGCATTATACAGTAGGCCTTGTCATTCTCCAGCGTGTTGGCTAGAGATGGGGGACAACAAGCTACTTGGGCCATAGGTAATTTAGGATACTTCGTCCAGGATTGAGATGATTTGGAATCGTATTCGGGTTGCTCATGATAGATAAAAGAGTTACGTCGATGCCAAAAGGTTCTTCAGAGAGTTCAATGTGGGGGACCAGGTATTGCTATGAGTATCCCCTATGAAGGGGTAATGCGGTTTGGAAAGAAAGGGAAGTTGATGCCGAGGTACGTAGGGCCATTCCCTATTATTGAGGGGATTGGGCCAGTAGCTTACAGACTTGGGTTATCAGAGCACTTGCATAGGATTCATGACGTGTTCCATATTTCTTCGTCGAGGAGATATCTTCGGGATGACATGGCCCATACTCATATTGCTTTAGAGGAGATTGACCTACAGCCCAACAGTTCTTACGAGGAGGGGTCAGTTGCTATCTTAGACTGTAGCGAGAGGAAATTAAGGTTAAAGGTAGCGTCGTTAGTTCGTGTACAATGGCGGCATCATAATGTAGAGGAGTCTACCTCTAAGCGCGAGGATGAGATGCGCGATAAATATCCCGAGTTATTCTTACCAGGTGTACCTTTATTTTTTCGAATTTTGGGACGAAATTCCATTATTAGGGAAAAGTATGTAATGCCCCGTCTTTTCAATTATTTTAATTATGGGATTAATTGACTTAAAATGGGAAATTTATTATAATTAATTCGAATTTAATTAAATAATTACTAGCGTGATGGGAGTTGGTACTTATTGATGTGAGTTATGTTGAATATTACTTAGTGAGTAAAGTAACATATGATCATGAAAATATTAATGTCGTCGTGTGTGAAAAATATGACAATTATGGAATTTAAGTCGAGATGCGCGTGTGAGTCGTGTCGGGACTAAATTAGTAGATAAAAAGTAAAATAGTTATACGTCACCCAAATGGTCATTTCGAGTGCGTCAACGTATCCGTAAGGGTCTAAATAGTCAGAAAAGTCTATCCGAGGGTTTAGTTTGGGTTTCGGGATAGTTTTAGGCCAAACCGACACCCCAGAGGGGTATTTTTATCTTTTAAAATATTGAGGCAAAGTAATGAACGAAAAATGGAGAAATTATATCTGCATGTACGTGGGAAAATTTAGGTTTTATCTGTAGAGAAAAAGAGGGAGTCCAAGAGGAGGAAGGAGAAGGGGTTTCTAGGAGCTCCAAGATAAAAACCAACCATCTTTCCCCAAAAATACCATCAACTTGTAGATCAAAAAGAGAGGAACACCTCTATACAACTTTCATTCAATGATTCAGACCTTTCCAACAAGGCAAGTGCATATCTTGCTTTAATTAGTGCATATATTATACATGTTAGTGTAGATTTGATGATATACACATGATATGATGAAATCTGGGTTGAAATTGAATTGTTAATCAAGATTTTGGGTAGGAAATTGAATATAGATGAATTACTATATGTAGAGACTATGAATCTGGGTTGATACATGAAGAAAAACAAATTTAATTTTGGGTTTTGGATGGACAAAGTTATTGATAATGTGAAAGAAGGGTTTTGACATTTAATTAAATTTCTTCACCCATATATGAGAATTAATGAGGTTTGATGGTTAAAAGTTATTATGGATCATCTATATGTATGTAAAAATGGTTTTAGGACTATTATTTGTGAGTTAGGTGAGCAAAAATGGGTAAAAATGCAGATTTTCCAAGGTTGAGAACGAATTGGGCAACAGTCGTTCGAACGACCTGGGAATCTAGAAAGTTGTTCGAACAACCTCGTTCGAACGAAAAATTTAACGATAAATCCAACGAAAATTCAGAACTTAGTTCGTTCGAATCTCGTTTGAACGAACTCGCTTGAGCGAGATACTGTGCACTTCGAACGAGATTTCAAAATTTTAGAAATTTACGGGGCGAGCTAGAATTTGGTGAAAATAATTTGAGAACAATGAACGACTCAAGTTTATTTAGGGCAAACATAGTTCTTGAGCTAGTGATATGGGCATTGATGTATATAAGGATAATAGGGATTCGTTAGTGATATCCATTTTCTGCGGTGCGATACGTTAGAGAGAATAGTCGTAATGTGGTGTGACACTTATTCCAATGTTATAAAGGTAGAGATCAAGACTCAAGTCTTAAGAGTCTAGGCGCGCTTAGGCGAAGGCTGGGCGTAAAAAGGCATTTTTTTATTATATTAATTATTGTAAGGCGAATAATATAATAAAATAATACATACCTTGAATTTTGAAAATATATCCATATATTTGGTAACCATCTTTCTCATGTTCATGCTCTATAGTCAATATATAAAATGTATTTTGATTGTTTTGGACGAGATATTAGTCTGATTTGTAAAAAAAAAAGTCTTTAAATGGCGATATAATTTTACTAAGGCATCTTTGTTTTTAAAAAAATGCGTCTTAAATCCTTTACCAAGAATAAGGCCTAATAAGGCGTAGGCGATGCGTTTCTCTCAAGCCTCAAGCCTAGGTGTGCCTTTTAGAACACAACTTACTCTGAAGGGATCCCCGACAGGTCTGGGCAGATGGTTATGACCAAGGTTGGACTGATGCCACAACAAGGCTGAAGGAGGCAGATGACCTTGCTCTTACCCGAGGGTGGCTTAGTGCCCTTAGGGAATTGAAGACGCCTAAGGAGTTTAACCTGTGGTATAAATATCAAATTGATTGCCCGGCTTACTGCCACAATCCTTTTTCATGGGATGACTGGTGGATCCCAATTGATGCAATTCCTGCTCAACTTCTGGAATATTACTTACAAGATACATAGGAAGAATTTATGCCGCACCTAGATAATGGTCAAAAAGCACGTGGTACAGACTACCTTGCTCGCCATCCTGGGCCATCGTAGATCTTTTGTATGTTCTGGTTTTAATGTAAATGTAACCTTCTATTTAAGTTAATGAAAAAGTGTTATTTACTAATTTTTGATGTTTTAAGCCTGTGCTGACTAAATATGCATACTTTATAGACCAAGAAGTAGTGATTCACTGTATGATATTTGATCGACCACTTTGTGCCCTTTATTGCTTTTGGGGTTTTATCATGTTGAGCTCTTTAGCTGACAAAATGGTATTTAAAAGATAACATTATCCATATGTTACTTTGATTATTACCCAGTCCAACATGCCTTAGTAGTGTATTTTTATCTACTTTACCTTTTAGGTTGTGTAGTCACACTTCCTTAGACCTAAGTAAGATGATGGTGAGAATGTAACTGGCAATTGGGCCATTCGCAGGAGCAGGTTTTTGGCGACCAACCCGAGTTGGATTTTCTACCTAAGGATCCCTTGTAGGGATTTCATTATTGTCGAGGCAACCCATAAGGTCCCTTGAATATACAATAAAAACTTGAGGGATTTAGTAATTGAAGCGATTCTATTGACTTGTTATAATTGCTACGAACCCTACTCGACATGTTAAGCTCTCTGATTTGAAAACAAGTTGAACAACTTGCCGTAATCTCAGGATTTTAGCCATGCACGAAGGAGATATTGTTTGGAAAAAGGTGCGTATTAATGAGATGTTACCTATAAGAGTTAGGCTGCCAATATAAAATATAAAAGTGAAGGGGCTAATTTATCCTTTATTTATGAATATTGTCTCAGCAACATAAGTTTGAAAGTAGAACTTTGCTTAAACTAAATGTGCTAATAAAGATAAAGAAGATTTAAAAGTAAAACTTTTTGAGATTGGTTGTATTCCATGCTCTTGTTATCTCCTTACCTTCCAGCATTTCCTGGTGTTCCTTGAAGGTCGTCTTTGATCACCCTGAAGGGTCCTTCTCAGTTTGACCCTAGTTTACCATCTGATGGTTTTATGGCACTGCCGAGGACTTTCCTTAGGACGTAATCTCCTATCAGAAACTTCCTCCAACTGACTTTCTTATTATATCGCCTAGCTAGTTGCTGTTGATAAGAAGCTAACTTGATCATGGCCTCCTCTCTTCGCTTGTCTACTAAGTCAAGTTCAGTGCGTAATGCGTCATCATTAAGGCCTTGATCGACCAAAGTACTTCTTATGGTGGGGAGAACTGCCTCCAGTGGGATGATAGCCTCCATCCCATAGGCGAGGGTGTATGGTGTCTTCCTGATTGGTCGCCTCGGGGTGGTGTGATAAGCCCATAGAACGTGAGGGATCTCTTCCACCCAGACACTCTTGGCCCTTTCCAACTATTTCTTTAGTCCATCGAGCATGGTTTTGTTAGAAGCCTCTGCCTGTCCATTGATTTAGAGATATGCCACATAACTGAAGTGGTGCTTGATACCGTGTTCATCACAAAAGCCTTAAAAGAAACGACTTTTGAATTGCGTTCTATTATCGATAATGATAGTCTTTTGTATCACAATGTGTGTTATAATGTTCCTTCAGATGAACCAGGTCATGTCAGAGTCTCAAATGTTCACTAGTGGTTCTGCCTCTACCAATTTGTAAAGTAATATGTACCCACCAATAGATACTTTCGATTTTCAGATGCGGTAGGGAATGGTCCCACTATGTCCAGTCCCCATTGTGCCAACGACCATAGGCTTGTCGGTTATTTCAGGTCACTGGAGGGCTGGTGGATCATGGGAGGATGCTTCTGACATTTTTCACACTTACGAGCGTAAGTGCTTGCGTCCTTCTACATATATGTCTCCACTAACCCTCCTTTATTTCTCAGAAGGCCAGTGATCTTCCTCCTGCGTGACTCTTGCACATGCCTTCATGAAGTTCGCTAAGGACTTGCTCGGTATCTTGTGGGTGGACGCACTAGAGGTAGGGACTTGTAATTGACTTCTTATAGAGCTTTCCTTCTGGAGAGAGATAAAAATGAGCAGCCTTGACCCTTACTTGGTGTGCCGACCTCCTATCACCGGGCACTGTGTCACTCCTTAAGTAATTGATGATGGGATCCAACCAACTGGGGCCCTTTTCTCTGACGAGAACCTGCTCGGCTATGACGCTCTGGTCAATACTTGGTTGTGTGAGGAACTCTATCTGAATAGTTCTCTTTAGTTCGGAGTCAATTGCTGAACTTAAAGCTGTTAAGGCATCGGCATGGCTGTTCTGCCCCCCAGGGAACTGTTGAATTTTAACCTTCTCAAAACATGCTATGAGTTTTCTTACTACGACGAGGTAGGCCACCGTTCGATCATCCTTGGCGTTGAAGTCCCCGCTTACCTCCTTGGAGACCAGTTTGGAATTCCCAAATATGTGGAGGCACTTTGCCCCCAGTAATTTGGATTTTTGCAAATCGACAATCAATGATTCGTACTCAGCTTCATTGTAGGAGGCCTTAAATCCTAATCGGATTCCTTGATCAATCACAGTGTATTCGGGGTGATGTGGACAATCCCTACTCACGCCCCCTTGGAATTAAAGGCTCTATCAATGTATAGGTTGAGTACTTGGACTGTGCTTCCTGTGTTGTCGACTGCTCATTGTCCAGTTGGTCTATTGGCTGATTTTCTATAAACTCTACAATATAGTCTGCTAAGACCTGTCCCTTAATCGTTGTTCTGGACTGGAAGTGGATGTTAAATCTCCCAAGTTCTATCGATCACTTTGAGAGTCGTTCGGAGAGGTCGGCCTTCCGTAGAACAACTTTGAGGGGGTAAGAAGTGATTATGGTTATCGAATGGGCCTCAAAGTAATGCTTCAGCTTTCAGGAGGCAACTACCTGCGCATAGGCGAGCTTATCTAGAGCATAATATCCCGTATTTTAATGACTTTTAAAATGAGATAAATTAAAAGTTAATGGGTTAAATCAATGGGGATTAATTGGAATTATTTATGTGAAAATAATTGGAGTTAATTCGGATTGAATATTACTAGAATAAAGTAATATGTCATTGATATTAAATATTACTTAGTGATTAAAAGTAATATATGATTAATACTTTATAAAAATTATTGGAATTTATAAATACGATAATTACGGTAATTAAGTCGGAACGCGCGTGTGAGTCGTGTCGGGACTATAATTGAATGGAATGAAAAGTAAATTATTTTTATGTCATCCAAATGGTCGTTTTGAGTGCGCCAAAGTGTCCGAAGGGGTTTAAATAGTCAGAAAAGTCTGTTCGAGGGTTTGATTTGGGTCTCGGGTCAATTTGAAACCGAATAGACACCCCAAAGAGATATTTTGGTCATTTTACTTGGGAGATGAATAGTACTTACGAAATTTGGATATTTTTATATAAGTTAAGAGATATGTTAGCCAAAGGTTTATTCACCAAAACTGTGAGATACATCCAATGAGGAAAGGGAAAGATTTCTCTAGGAGAGGAAGGCTTGTTCTAAGAAAACCAAGGGACAAAGGCACCTTGCACCACCACCGCCGCCACCGGAGAGTGATCGAAAAAGAGAGGAACAACATAACATCTTCTTCTCCAAAGGTTCAGACCTACGAAATCAAAGGCAAGTGTTTTAACTCTTGCAATCTATAGCATGTATGTTGTCAATGGTAGATAGAAAAAGACTTTTTTTTTTAAGTTTTATAAATCAAAGATGAATTTTGATGATTTTGATTTAATCCTCGGAATGAAAACCATGTAGGATTAATCCCTTGTAGATATTAAGATTAACATCATGAAATTTGGGTTTATTTGATGAATAAATTTGGGGTTTATACGTGTTCTTGAGTAAAAATGGTAAATTGTTGATTTTTTGAATTAAAATGGGATTATCATGATTAATCGAAATTCCATGATGATTTTGATATGATTTGATGTTATAAATCATGTACATACTTGGGTATATCATTTGTGATGAATTATAAGGAGTTTGGGATTATTTGGTAGAGGTTTTGAGGATGAATTATATTACAACCCGTAGGTAGAAATACGTAGAAAAATAACGAACATTGTATGATAATTTTAGGACCGTTTTAAGCGGAAATTGGTAGTGTGCTCGAGAATTATTGTATAAAATCACGTTCTGCACAACTTTGTAGTTTTAAGTTTTTTCAAAATCAGAGCAAAAAAGCCTAAAATTGTAATTTTATATTTCTGGGCAAAATGTAACTTTATCGAGAAAAAGGATTATTGAAAATTAAAATATAATCCGGGATTGTTATAATGAGTCTGGGTTTTGGACCAAAAAGTATGGGTTGAAGGTAACTACTGGAATAATCAATTAAATCCTTTCGATTAACAAGAGATGTTAGGAGTAATGGGAAATGTGAATAAAATGTAAATTATTAGTTTATGGGATAAACTGAAAATATACTATGTGTGGGATTTGTATATGGGATGAGAGTATACCCATTTGTTGATATATATACATAGGTGGAGCGAATACCTATAATATAATTGAGGTTTAAAATACCATGATACATAGGATATTCGATATATAAGTATACTACGTATGAGACTTGTAATATGGGATGTGCTTATGCCCCATTGTTGATGTGTGTGTGTGTCTATATATATATATATATATATATATATATATATAGGTTGAGTGTATACCTATATGATGATTTATGTGTATGACATACCTAGCTACTTGCTATTGACGGGAGGTTTGTGCGTTGAAGACAGTCATATCCTGATGAGCCTTTGGGGGGATTTTTGACTTGTGGCTCAGAATATAGAACCTAGGTACGGGATATCTGTGATAATGATAGTGATGGCGGTCATATGGGTGCGTAGGTATATGCGTAGCCCATAGGCTTGGAACTATATTCGCCTCCAATATATGTGATTTGTGATGATGGTTCGAGTGAGTACCTGAACTAATGGTCATTTTTACAGTGACGAGATGTACCCGGACATGATAGCAGAGTATGCATGCACCGCAGCTAAGTTTCGGGGTGCAATGTTGTATATATATAATAGAGTGAATGTATATATATACTTATGATATTATCTACTGTGTGAATTAAGTAGACATGAATGATAATGAAATCTGAAATGAATTAAGTTGGTGAACACTTAATTATATTAAATTGAAAAAGTGATCATCCGTGTTAAAGAGAAATTGGATATATATGTATTACTTATATTGCGAGAGAAATACGTCGGAACAATATTGGGCTATGTTTATATGTTAGAATGAATAGAACTAGTTAGCATGGGAATAGTAACTAGTATGGTTTGAAGGTACGTTAGGCATGCACACTAGACGAGAGGTGAGAATCTCAAGAGAGAGTTCGAGAATCTAACATGTACGTAATAATTGCTTAATTGCATTTGTTAATCACTTCCTATTTTTAAAAATATTTTACCATCGGGCTCTGACCCGTTTTCTTGCATATTCTCGCCTCCCTTGTATCTTCTATATTAGATGTCAAGTTACAGGAACGCTAGGCATAGAGGGTTGGATACTTGACATACTATGGATGTTATGGAGTTGCAGATTTTGCTTAAATGCTTTCATTCTCTTGATTCATACATCCGTAGTAGTTAGTTCATGTAGGGCATATCTCCCCAAGGATTCTAGTTATTTTGATTCTATCTCAGACAGTGGTATTACTTATGTCAATTTTAATACATTCAGTTTATTTGGATTATTGTATTGATATATTTAAACCGGGGAGTATATTCCAGTTATATTTAATTCAGTTGTAATGTTACTTATTTATTATGCATTGTTGTGGAATGGATTATATGAGATTGTTTGTAATGGTAAAATGAGAGTGTATTAAATTAAAATTTGAAAGTTTTAACACCAACTTAATTGAGTATTAGGTGATTAACAAACAGAAAATGTCTTTCAACAGTGATGCTAAGAATGAACCGACTGTATACTCTGATTTAATTGGGTATATGATTGATCACCGAGTACTTAATTGAGTGGGGTGTTACATAATGGCAGGTATCGATGTTCTGCATCCAAAAGTGTCATGATGGTGTAGTAAAATGGATATTGGCTTCCTTCTTTTTCACATACCAGGGCGGAGCTTACTGCGTGGTCAGATACTGCGGGGTAAAGGAATAGAGGGTTGACGTCATTTGAAATTAATAAAATGGGTGGTTGGCTAAGGTATGATTTTATTTCTTCTAGATCTTGCGAGTTGTCATCATTCTATATGAGGCCTTTGTCCCTTTTTAGCAGCTGGAAGAATAGTTGGCAGCTTTTCCAAGACTTGGAGATAAAGGGATTAAGTGCCGTGAGTATGCCGATAAGCTTTTGAACGTCTCTTAACATCTGATAAGGTTGGACTCTTGTAATAGCGTCGATTTTATCCGAATTGGCCTCATTTCCCATTTTCTAATTAGGTAGCCCAAGAACTTTCCTGACTGAATGCCGAATGAACACTTACTTGCGTTATGCTTCATATGATATTTCCTGAGGATCTCAAATGTCTTGGCTAAGTTAGTGAGGTGTTCGCTTTTGTTCCTGCTTTTGACTATTATATCATCGATGTAAACCTCTATCGTGTATCCCATTTGTTTGCTGAACATCTTGGTGACCAACCTTTGATATGTTGCCCCTAAATTCTTCAAGCCAAATGGCAAAACCTTGTAATAGTACAACCCGATGGGGGTTATAAATGAGGTTTTCTCTTGGTCGGGTCCGTATAGAGGGATCTGGTGATAACTTGAATAGGTGTCCAGGAAGCTCATCCTTTCATGCGTTGTTGTAGCATCAACCAACTAGTCTATTTTGGGAAGTGGGAAGCTGTCTTTGGGGTAAGCCTTGTTAAGGTTTGCGAAGTCGATACAAAACCTCCAACTACCGTTGGTCTTTCACACTACTATTGGGTTAGATAACCATTTGGGAAACTGGACCAACCTAATGGATCCTGCATTCAGTAGCTTCCCCACTTCGTTTTCTATCGCTTTTGCCTTTTCGAGGGCTGTTCGGTGAGCTTTCTGGGTGATTGACTTGAAGGATGGATCAATATGAAGGCGGTGGTAGGCAACGTTGGGATCAATTCCTGGAAAATTACAAGGTTCCTAAGAAAAACGTACAGATTGATTTTGAGGAATGCAATTAACTTCTTCTTTTTTTATCGTTGAGCCTGGTTCCGACTAAGTTGTCGTTGGCTATAACTTCTTTCAAATTTTTAACGACCATGTTTACGGGGTGTACCCTGGTATCCTCCAGCCCTAGTCGGTCGTACCATAGTTGCTATTTAGAGGGTACATCTCCCTCCAGGGCTTCCTCCTGAGTGTCTTTTACCTCCTCCTTCTTTTCGTTCTTTGGGCGGATAGCTGTAATAAAGCACTTCGTGACTGTGGCCTAGTCGCCACGGATTTTGATGACGCTTCTATCAGTAACACACCTCAACTTCTGGTGGTATGTGGACGGTATTGCCTTTATGTCATGGAGCCAACCTCTGCCCAAAATGGTGTGATAAGGGGACTCAATGTCCATCACTAATATTTAATGAGGTTTGATACGTTTCATGCCCTGACTGGGAGAATTATTTTTCCCAACGGTATCGTGATCCTTTCTGTAAAGCCAACCAATGAAATAGTGGCCTCTTTGAGATCGACGATGTTCAACTTCAGTTTATGGAACAATTCCAGGTACATTACTTCCGACGAACTCCCATGATCCACAAGTATCTTATCAATGTCTTAATTGGATATTATGAGTGTGATCACGAGTGCGTCGTGATGCGGGGTTCTCAACCCGCTCAAATCTTCCTCGGTAAACATAATGTGCTTGGTATAGTCGACATCCTCTAGTCGTCAACATTTATCAGCCTGGGTTTTGACGAGGTCAATCTGAAAAGCTTCCATAATGACAATGACCTTCTTGAGTTCCATCCGAACGGTGATTCCTTGGATCTGCTTGAATTATGTTTCCCCATGGATGACAGTGAACTCATGCACTGTGTCCTCATCGAGGACGTTATCTGGCTTACAATTGCCAGTGGCTGCGACTTTGTCAACTTTTTCTCGATGTACTCATTGTGGTGCCCTGATGCTAACTCTTCTAGGTGTGACTTTAGAGCTTGCAATTATTGGTTCTATGGACTCCCTTCTCATGGAATGTGCATCTCAGCGCGTTATTTCTTTTAGTCGGACCACCACCCATCTTTTTAGTCCATTTAATAAATGGCTCGTCTTTAATTTTTCTCAGAATTTTGTAAATGGGTTCCTTAAAGACTTGTTAACAACTCGGAACACCTTGGAGGGGTCTGTGAGACCCCGCCTAATAAAATACCGGGTGATCAATCCTATACCAGATTAAAACAGGACTCTCATATGGTTCATTCTTAGCATCACTGTCGAAGACTAATTTAATTACTAATAACTTATTAGGCTAGTGTCAAATTTTATTTAACTAATCTTTTTAACCAAACCAACCAAGTAAAACATTCTCACAGTTAATATACAACAACTGAGATGAAATAAAATAATCGAACCTTCGGTTTAACATAATACAAGCAAATCGAATTGCCGTAATAAAAGGCGGTAAAAGAATAAATGAATACAGTTGGGCTATCGGCCCGAGTGTTTCTACAGTATCTCCTATCTAGCTTACAAGGATATTAATGTCTACAGTAAACCTGCTTGCATCTACAGCTGCTGCAACAAACGTCTGACTCGAAAAAATCATCATCCAGGTGTCCCTGTGTCTGGACACCTATATATATACATATATAGCAAGATAGGGGAAAAATAGAGAAACGGGTCAAGCATGAGTTTGAAAATATTTAGCAAGTGCATAAATGTCATATTTTAAAATATGAAATCTCTCGTATTTAAACTGGTATCACACTCTCATGAGATACACCTCACCCCTCTTCTAATAGTGCACACCTATCGCATATCTTTTAAAACAGCCTAATTAAGCTACTCTGCCTAACTAATCTATTTCACCCATCTTCTAAAAATCCTCATAAACACGAGTACTAAGGGCTAAACTTCTCCCCATTCCTAACACTGCGTTACGTTCGTGCGTGGGATGTCTCACGAAGAGAAATCCAAACAAGGAACCCCCTCGATACACTACTGCATGACAACGTTGATCGTCGAGATCCATTAGGCCCTCAGTACATAACAAATATTATAAAATCTCGTATATATATAGTTCTCACTAGAACCTATGATTCATATTCATATAAATCCGGATATAAATCTACCGGAAGAAGAATAACACCTTATTCATTCTTACTTTACACCATATAAAGTTATATGATATCTCATAATCATATACAAACCATATGCCATTCACAACAAGTATAATTATACCTATAATAATATCATAAATATAATAACCATCCCACCGAGTTATAACTCGAGTATCCAGTCTCAAAGTGCCCATCCACATCCGGGTTTGCTCAACTTAACCCTGGTACCAAGTCAGACTTTCTCATGATCATGCTATAAACACTAAATGGTGGAGGTGGTCGTATTCCCTCCTGAAAGTGTAATAAAAATAATATCGCACCCATATACGGGACGATATGACGTGGGGATATATTCTCCCTGCTCCGTAAGCCAGGGGATTCACCCACATCGTGCAACCTCCCTGGATAACACTAGAGATATAAACATACATAAATATATCGTTTGCATACCAATATATTCATAAACAAGTCGTATATATATACTGTAACAATACCCATATATATAATATATATATATATCATTCCTCAATATGCTCTGGCTATAATTGCTGAACTCTTATAGCTAGCCAATAACCCGAAGTTCCCATTCATAAAAATATAAAAGTATTCATGTACTTAAAATACTAAACCGATAAGTATTCTTCTTACATAAGATATAACTCGCACCTGAGTCAATTTTTAAGGATATACATATAATCCCGAATATACCAATTCGTAATAATTAGATAGCATACGCACTATGTATCTTAATTCCATAGGTATCGCATCATCTACAATAATAGTCGTCAATAGACATATCGGATAACCGCTCAATCATCTTTAGCCTATATCCTAAATTCCATCCTAGTCGCCCGCCGAAATACCACCCCGAGTGTTACTTCTCCCAAACACCCCTATTTTAATAAGTCCTGGATTTTACTTTAAACTAATCCAAGGTATACGCCTCACTCCAATAATAATTTAGAAGTCCCCGCGCTATTTTTAGGGCCCCCAAATGTCTAACTCCATAATTTATTTCCTCCAAACTACACATTAAGTGCCACACAATTTTGCACCCTCCTAGTCCTAATTAATTACCTTAAATGGCTAGGTATGAATTTCCCCTAGTTGGATATTTATTTCCTCAAATAAATAATTAATTTAGGAATTTATCCCATTTAAACTAAACAAGTCGAAATTGTAAAAAATCCTGAAGGGTCGATCGATCGACCCCTGGCTGTCGATCGATCGATCGATCAGATCAACTTCTTATCCGAGACTCTATTTCGGCCATTAACATACTTCCAAGCTTTTATCTTCTCTCCTATCATCATCCAACCTCAACCAACAATATATACACACATAAAAAGGTTTATAATCATCCTAGAACCAAAACCAACAATTTATTTCAATTAATTCCTAAGTTTCTCAAATTGGATATTATTCGAGTTTTACTCGTTCAAACTTCCGAAACCCTCATTTTGATTCATGAAAACCCAACCCAAAAATCTTTATAATTTATCACTACCAACTATAATATGAGATATTTTCTCAAAAGAGTAAAGCAAGTAAATACTTGCCTCGTGGATAAAATTCGATGACCTCGAGTCGAATCCCGTGGAGTTTGCCCCCGAATCCCCTTTCTTCCTTCCTCTCTTATCTTCTTCCTTTTCTCTCTTCCCTTTCTCTCTACTAGGGCTGAATTGTGAGAGAAATAAGGGTTTATAAAGCTTATCCCTTATTATACCCAAAATTGACTCGTATACTCAAATGCGAGTCCCTACTAGTCCAAAAATCCACGAAGCCTAAACGCTACCCTCGGATACTTAGTCTAACTATCTCGGCCGTTCCAAACACAACCGCGCACTCAAAATCTCCATCCGAGTCAATTAACTAAAATTCACTAATTAAACCCAACACATTCCAATATGCATGTTTTTCCAATAAAACATTATCCTTTGTCACTTTACCCAACTGCGACATGCAATTAAAATAATCCAACTCATTTACTTAGTCCTAAAAGTAAATGTAACACACATCGAAAATCATCTAACACTCATAAACTCCAAAAATGATTATTCACAGTAATTCCTCAAATTTCCAATTTACGTCCACTTATGTAATTTAAATATGTATAAAAGTACGGGGTATTACATACTTCCCCCCTTACAATAGAATTTTGTCCTCGAAATTCGGATACAACCTGTACCACCAAAGTCACTCCGTCCTAGTACACCGAAGTCAAATGGTACTACCCAATGGTACCCTACCGTATACCACCTCTCTCAAGTCTTATTTTCTATCGCACTAGCTTAACCATAAGCTTGACTAAATTTCTATACGCTGAAACACTACCTTGGTCGTAAGGTTAACTATAACGACGATACATTGCACCTAGTTCTTCTATAACCGCATATAAAGAAAACGAGCCTATAATCGTAGCTCTAACGTATCTATGTTATCGGAAAGGCGTCATTATAAGCGTCCATTCATCTATAACAGGACGTTAAATTTCCCGTAAAAGGAAACTGCACTAGCGCTTGACTACTCCCGTCAGTCTTCTCGCGTATCTTAGGTGTGCTAATTCTTGTCGCACCTACACAATTGGATTATTTCATAACTCTTACGACGTTTAAACCAACCCATAACTGCTCCAAAGCATATTCTTCAGCTTTATATCCTACGCCCTTTCTATTTCAAACGTATATAAAACTATCTTACTAAGGTGCCCATACACCTTATAACCCATGCCTATCTACCCAACCATTGTAAACTTCCGATATGTAACACTCTCTCTAAAAATAGGCCTCATTTCCTCAGCCCGGTACTAACACCTGGGTATTCCTGACCCGAATAATTCGAAATTCAATTCTTTCTATACCAGCCCCACTTTCCCTACTGGACTTTATCTCTTAGTAGTTCTAAGATCGGTGTGTTTTCCTACACGTAAAATGAGTACTATCCTAACTATATCCCTAGTGCCCAATATCTCTCTTAACTTCCAACATTTGCTCGGTTTCATGCGTGGGACGTCTCGCAAAACAAAATCCAAACGAGGAACCCTCCTGTTACACTACTTCCTCGCATCATCGGTTATCGAGATATAACGGCCTAAGGCTCACCAACGGGACATTCTAAATTCTACCTCGCTAACCTACTAATATATTTCTACCACTAGGTCCTTTCATCTTGACAAAATGGAAAGTCTAACTAATCGGGGTGCCTACTATCTGCAAAAGTGTTACGAACATCATACCCAAAACCTATTTCCTCTGAATTTGCCTTCTATTCAAGGCCTGGCTATAAGCCTCAAATCAATTTCCTTTAGCTTGCCTCACCAACATACTTGCGGTAAGAGAAACATTTCCAGCTATTTTCTACAGCACACCTACTTTTTATTAGTCTCTAATCATCACATGACTCTCAGTTAATTTCACCAAAACCAATATCCTTGTATACAATAATATCTCTCCACACCCAACATCGTTAAGGTTCGTGCGTGGAGTGTCTCGCAAGCGAAATCCAAACAAGGAACCCCTCCGATACACTATTACTTAACTTTATTAGCCGTGGAGGTCCGTTAGCTTCAAATATGCAACCGGGATAAATCCCATCCCACCTATCAACAAAATGTGGCCTGAACTCCTACTTCTTTTTAAACACAAAGCGCTTGTACTAATACTAAGTTCTTTGCGGGAACAACAACGAGCTTAAACTCATCGCTTAATGCTAAATCCTGCATACTTTAAATCATACCTACAAAGTCTCCACTCACTAAAATCATGAAAATGAAACATCTACTCATCGAGGTTCCATCTAAACATATAATAAAATAACGAGCTCAATCTGCATCCCGGTAAGATATCGCAAAAATAACCAGTTCCACCCTGGAACAGCGGGTACGATAGCCTCGCAATCATTAGCCTGTTATCGCTCTGACCAATCAAAAACATATTATGTATAACATATACAAAACGAGCAGCGCAAGCCTAAATATGAGATTAAAATACCAACACCCGTTTTCATAATGAATGAAGAAAATAGAACCCCGCTACTGTGAAACATATAGTTATACACTATATAATGTTACCGATACTACCAGTAAACTCAAATCACATACACGAATCTAGGGTTAACAAAATACTGTGATGCTATCTAGCCACATAAAATATACCTCCTTCTTCTGAGGTGAAACTCATAACAATAACTTTGCCAATTTCCCTGACTGCTCCAATTGGTTCTTGGACATAGTACACTTGCCTTAACTGAACTAAAATTACTTTAATCAATGCCCTATCTCAGCACCCTATTCTTGTCCTTTAATTTCTATTGGTCAAGGACTAACCGTGTGGTTCTATACTCCACCTCACCAGATTCCCCCTCGCTGGCCACCCTGACCATGTTAAATTATCAGTATCTCGGACACTAATAACCTCGATCCAGATAATCACTTTCATAGTTCCCTTAGCTCCTCCGATAAAAAAGGAAACATACTACCGGCCTCAACTGCCCTGTTTTAATGAATCCCTGGGCGGATGTCTACCTGTGGGGTTTCACGAACACAACTTCTCCATATGTGTTAGCAATAATTACTAGTGATCCTATCATTACACTAAAGGACTATTTCTTCATTGTACCTACCTTACTTCGGTACAAAGTTTCTTTAACTATATCACTCTTTATTCACTATCAGCCTCTGATCGATCCTCATGTGAATAATTGAGAAAGTGCATTCTCTTCATTCCTAATAAATCGACGAAATTTGCGATTAAAACTATCCGTAAGATCCCTCTATGAGCAAAACATCCCGCGCCCCCAAATATGGTGACCACCGTTCCCACCATTCAACATTGCTCCAATGAGTGAAAAAAAATTCCTCAAATTTTCACATCTGGTCTTTCCTAGACCCCTCTCTATGCCAAAGCTTCTGAGCCCTATACTTCCACTGCATAAAGCTACACTGCCTCCGCATGACTTAACTTCAACGTATTGTCCTTATCAAGGACCCTTTCAAACCTCTTTCCCAATTTACTTCACTGGGTAATTCAAGTTTAGCACCACTCTCTACTATAGCGGTACGTAGATAATTATAACTACTATACTTTAGTAGTCGTTGTAGCAATCCACAAAAATGCCACAAAGAGAGTGACCTCTGTTGCAGTCCTCATCCCCAGCTTCAACTTACAACTCTAACTAAGCCTTGCCTCCTGCTGCCCTAATCACGACCTTCCCTGGCCGGCCTTCGTCGATCAGCGCGTGAATCTCACCCAGCGTGCCAAATATTTACTATAATCTTACATAATAGCAAGAGAACGAAATCTCACAACAGGAATCAACAATCCTAATCATAAGGCTTTATATCAAATATAAAGCAATGCTGAAAGCGTAGTATGTCCGCACAGATTCATGAGGACACTATAACTTGATGCTTTGATACCATCTGTGACACCCCGCCTAATAAAATATTGGGTGATCAATCCTATACTATATTAAAACAGGAATCTCATATGGTTCATTCTTAGCATCACTGCCGAAAACCAATTTAATTACTAATAACTTATTATGTTGGCGTCAAATTTTATTTAACTAATCTTTTTAACAAAACCAACCAAGTAAAACATTCTCACATTTAATAAACAACAACTGAGATGAAATAAAATAACCGAACGCTCGGTTTAACATTATACAACCAAATCGAATTGCCGCACTAAAAGGCGGTAGAAGAATAAATGAATATAATTGGGCTATCGGCCAGAGTGTTTCTACAGTATCTCCTATCTAGATTACAAGGATATAAGTGTCTACAGTAAACCTTCTTGCATCCACAGTTGCTGTAGCATACGTCTGACTCGAAAAAATCATCATCCAAGCATCCCTGTGTCTGGATACCTATATATATACATATATAGCAAGAGAGGGGAAAAATAGAGAAATGGGTCAGAGCCCGAGTTTTGAAAATATTTAGCAAGTGCATAAATGCCATATTTTAAAATATGAAATCTCTCATATTTAAACTGGTATCGTACTCTCATGAGATACACCTCACCCCTATTTTAATAGTGCACACCTATCGCATACTTATTAAAACAACCTAGTTAATCTACCCTGCCTAACTAATCTATTTCACCCATCTTCTAAAAATCCTCATAAACCCGAGTACTAAGGGCTAAACTTCTCCCCATTACCAACACTGCCCTACGTTCATGCCTGGGGTGTCTCGCGAAGCAAAATCCAAATAAGAAAATCCCTCGATACACTACTACATGACAATGTTGATCGTCGAGATCCATTAAACCCTCAGTACATAACACATATTATAAAATCCCATATATATATAGTTCTCACTAGAACCTATGATTCATATTCATATAAATCCGGATATAAATCTACCGGAAGGATAATAACACCTTATTCATTCTTACTTTACACCATATAAAGTTATATGATATCTTATAATCATATACAAACCATATGCCATTCGCAACAAGTATAAGTATACTTGTAATAATATAATAAGTATAATAACCATCCCACCGAGTTATAACTCGAGGATGCAGTCTCAAAGTGCCCATCCACATCCGGGTTTGCTCAACTTAACCCTGGTACCAAGTCAGACTTTCTCATGATCATGGTAGAAATACTAAACGGTGGAGGGGGTCATATTCCCTCCTGAAAGTGGAATAAAAATAATATCGCACCCATATACGGGACAATATGACTAGGGATATACTATCCCTGCTCCCTAAGCCAGGGGATTCACCCACATCGTGCAACCTCCCTGGATAACACTAGAGATATAAACATACATAAATATATCGTTTGCATACCAATATATTCATAAACAAGTCGTATATATATACTGTAACAAAACCCGTATATATATATATATATATATATATATATATATAATTCCTCAATATGCTCTGGCTATAATTGCCGAACTCATATAGTTATCCACGAATGTTCCCATTCATAAAAATATATAAGTATTCATGTACTTAAAATACTAAACCGATAAGTATTCTTCTTACTTAAGATATAACTCGCACCTGAGTCAATTTTTAAAGATATACATATAATCCCGAATATACCAATTTGTAATAATTAGATAGCATACGCACTACATATCTTAATTCCATAGGTATCGCATCACCGATAATAATAGTCGTCAGTAGAGATATCAGATAACCGCTCAATCATCTTTAGCCTATATCCTAAATTCCATCCTAGTCACCTCGTAGGATTTACTCAACCATAATCGACATATAAGTACATTTTCTACGCGCTCAATTATATATATATAATCACCCGCCGAAATACCCCCCCAAGTGTTACTCCTCCCAAATACTCCTATTTTAATAAGTCCTAGATTTTACTTTAAACTAACCCAAGGTATACGCCTCACTCCAATAATAATTTAGAAGTCCCCGCACTATTTTTAGGAACCCCAAATGTCTAACTCCACAATTTATTTTCCTCAAAACTACACATTAAGTGCCACACAATTTTGTACCCTCCTAGTACTAATTAATTCCCTTAAATGGCTAGGTATGAATTTTACGTAGTTGGATATTTATTTCCTCAAATAAATAAGCTAGAAATAATTAATTTAGGAATTTATCCCATTTAAACTAAACAAGCCGAAACTGTCAAAAATCCTGAAGGGTCGATCAATCGACCCCTGGCTGTTGATCGATCGATCGATCATATCAGCTTCTTCTCCGAGACATTGTTTCGGCCATTAACATACCTCCCAGCTTTTATATTCTCTCCTATCATCATCCAACCTTAACCACTAATATACACACACATAAAAAGGGTTCTAATCATCCTAGAACCAATAACCAACAATTTATTTCAATTACTTCCTAAGTTTCTCAAATTGGATATCATTCGAGTTTTACTCGTTCAAACTTTCGAAACTCCAGTTTTGATTCATGAAAACCCAACCCAAAAATCTTTATTGTTTATCACTACCAACTATAATATGAGATATATGCTCAAAAGAGTAAAGCAAGTAAACACTTACCTCGTGGATAAAATCCGATGACCTCGAGTCGAATCCCGCGGAGTTTGGCCCGATATTCCCTTTCTTCGTTCCTCTCTTCTCTTCTTCCTTTTCTATCTTTCCTTTCTCTCCCCTAGGGCTGAATTGTGAGAGAAATAAGGGCTATAAGGGTTTATAAAGCTCATCCCTTATTATACCCAAAATTTACTCGTATACTCAAATGCGAGTCCCTACAAGTCCAAAAATCCTCGAAGCCTAAACGCTACTCTCGGATACTCTATTCTAACTATCTCGACCATTCCGAACCTAGCTGTACACTCGAAATCTCCATCCAAGTCACTTAATTAAAATTCATTAATTAAACCCAACACATTTCGATACACGTGTTTTCCCAATAAAACATTATCTTTTGTCGCTTTGCCCAACTGCGACATGCAATTAAAATAATCCAACTCATTTACTTAGTCCTAAAAGTAAATGTAACACACGTCAAAAATCATCTAACATTCATAAACTCCAAAAATTATTATTCACAGTAATTCCTCAAATTTCCAAATTACGCCCACTTATGTAATTTAAATATTTATAAAAGTACGGGGTATTGCAGGGTCGACCTTGTTTCCATTCTTGCCGCCATTCTTATCCTCATTCTTATTTCCCTTATTTTGAGTCTCAGTTTTCTTTGTTCCATTGTTCACTTTTACCCGACCATTGTCCCCTGCATTAGAATGAACCACATCTTCTATCTTGGTGTACTTCTCAATTCGGGCCATAAGATTGTCGATGGTGTTGGCCTATTTCTTAGTAAGGGACTGGTGCAGCAAAGAGGTGGTCGACAGGACAATTTTGAAGGATGCTACGACAACCTGATTTGGGCAATCCTCTATCTCATTGAAAACTTCCCAATATCTTTTGGCCTACTCTCGGAGGTTCTCCTGTTAGTTATTAAATGTACCGTGAAAGCCTCCACCAGGGCAATGAAGTTTCTGATAGACCTGTGAGGCAGCCTTTCAAACCAGTTATGTGCTATATCCTGTAGGCTAAAAGGTAAAATCCAACACATGAGTGAGTCGTTGTGGCTCCATAAGGTCTTCGCTTATCGATATTGCCTGATATGGTCTATGGGATCTGTTTTTCCATCGTAGACCTTGAACCTAAGAACAATGATCTTCTTCAGAGGCTCCTCATCCTCAATTTCCCTTGAAAAAGGGGACTTCATCTGGGTGTCGAGTTCTCTCCTAGTTAGCTCTCTGATGGATCAGGCTCCGTGGTGGGCTGGATGTTGGTCCATTTCCCTGTGGATCAGAATCCTTATGTCTTCGTTTTGTCAGTCATTACTCCTGTGGTGCCTTTTTAGATGGTTACGATCTGATCGCTACACTCTGACCTGACAGGTTCAGTTCTCTCCTGGTCACATCTAGAGCTCCTCCCTCGGTTGCGAGTGTTGCTCGCTTGAGGACTAGGAATTCTATTACGACTTTTTTTAGTAGCCCTTTGGAGATCTCTCTCAATTCATTTGAGTTGCCTTTGTAGGCGAGCGGTTTATTCTAGTTGGAGGCGTGTAACCTCCTCTTATTCGTGAAGCCTGGCTTCATAAGTGTCGACAAACTTAGAGATCTGCATAGACCTAAGTGGCCCCTGACTTTTTTCCAAAGGTTACCTATCTTGGCGGAACTTGGGGTTTGTATGCTGACGAATTTTAGACCCGATCCTGGGAGGAACTGGGTCTCTTTGGACATCGTCAACTTGGAGGATATTACTGTTGTGGTGAGATAAAACGTGTGTTCGGTTAGTGAACGTTTTCATAGGAATAAAAATCTATTTCTACAAACGGTGCCAATTGTGAGTGCAGAAATATCACAATGGAGAAATCCACGAGAACAATCACACTGACAAAAAGTAAAAGATCATAATATAATAATGTATGTGGTTCGACAACTTGCCTACGCCCATGAAAATTTTACTGTTCTTATTAAGTGTCTCTCAAAGTCACAAGTTACAATCCCCTTGCCCCGGGTTAGGGTGTACAAATTAGAGGTGTTTATTCACAGAATTTGATTTGTATAAGGAACCCAAGGTAACACGGGGATAGTTTAAGGAATACCTTAATATCTCTTCAGAGATTGTTGGTATGTGATTTGACCATATTCTTAAGTGTTTTAATGTATCTCAAATACTCAAGGGTTAAGTAATTCATGATTTGGGTCGGGCAACGTGTTGATCTTTTTAAGCTGTCCGTCTACTCTCACAAATTATATTACATGGGCTCCTACATAAATTACTCCCAGACACTTTTTTTTCTCTTGTCCTAACATTTTCGAAAATTTTGTTAAAAAAATAAACAAGAGACTTTTTGAAAAATAAAAAAACTGAGCTGGAGTAAGTGCAAGATGTACTTTGCTCGTAGGGACTAAACATTAATTGTCATTGTCTTTTTTTATTTATCTTTCATCTTCACAAATTGTATGTTGTGTAGAACTTTCAGTTTCTCGACTTACCCCCCTCAACTTTGAAAATGACTATAAGTAACTTGTTAAAACTGTCATACTTAACTTTTTAGATGGAAAAGTGATCATGTGCCTGACACACGAGGGCACCTGAGGTCATTTTTGTGGATAAGTTAATGGGTAAAACTCAAAATCGTATATCCATCTCCCCGAGTAAAAATACATGTACCCTTATTTTGTACCCCCATTTTGTAACCTATAATAAGACAAGACAATAAGAGGTTGTACTTTATGACCTCTCAGAACCCACAACAATGAGGTATAAGATTTTAATGCAAAGGGTATGAAAAAGGGTACAAAATGGGGGTACATATAGTTATATTTCTATCTCCCTCACTATCTTTCTCTGCTCACTCTCCCACCCTCACCAACCCCTCCCTCACCACCTCCCAGCACCCCTGGAAACTTTGCGCCACCTCTGGTCACAACCACTTGCTCCACCTCCAGCCACAACCTTCGGCTGAAAAAAATAGCCTTTTTCTCTTCTTTTTTTCTCTCTAGATTTATTCTTCGCTCTTTCAATCTCTTTATTTTCTCTCTTCTCTCTCGGTTTTAGGTTCAGGTGGATTTTCAATGGAGGGGCGTTTACCGTGGATGTGGGTTCAGAATGGATGGTCAGGGTGGGGGTTGGGCAGTAGTGGGTTTAAGGGTGTTGGTGGATTTTTTTTAGATTTGGCAGTTGGGTTTTAGGGTGTGGGTGTATTGTTTGAGATTTGGGTGTGGGGTTGAGATTTGCTATAGAGTTTTTGAGATTTAGTTGTGGCAGTTGTGATGGTTTGAGATTTGTCTATGGATTTTTTTTATTTTTTTTGTTTTTACTTATCTCTTTATTTTCTTTATAACCTCACCCACGTTTCACACACACATATGGAGAATCATCATCAACAGCGCTAAAGTAGAAAACCCCCAAGGTTTGCCAAAACCTATGTCTGATTAGAGGCGTGGGCATTATTCAAGGTCAACAATGTGCCACAAGAGGGGTTTATGGGGATTTTCTTAAGGTATGGTGTAGGGAATTATTTTTTTTCAAGATATTAGGGTCATTGATGTATCATCATCGTGATATATGAAAAT
Organism: Sambucus nigra; assembly: GCA_949130495.1. Classification (NCBI taxonomy): domain Eukaryota; kingdom Viridiplantae; phylum Streptophyta; class Magnoliopsida; order Dipsacales; family Adoxaceae; genus Sambucus; species Sambucus nigra. Next base: position 398,006,363 of record OX422224.1, read on the forward strand.
TTTCCTTGATTTATAGCTTTATGAACGTGTTTTCATTAACTTCACAATCATAGTCACATATATTGTATCTATTTGGATATCTTTATATTAATCTAAAACGCACTACAATAGTTAAGGCTTCTGATCGTTGAGGTTGTCCACGTGGCATTTTACTTTCAATTCATTTATCATCCATGTTAATTTATCTCTCCTCTTTCTTCAATGACCACTAAAACAACTTACCTCCCTTTAGCCCTTAGATTATCCCAAAAAATTCGTTCTCTTCCCATCCCTCCCCCTCTCTATCATATTAAACATCAACCCCCTTCTTTATTTGTCCTGACCTTTCATCTATTCTTCCAATTATCTTCTTCTATTTCATCTCTCTTCATATATCTCATATTACGATCTTATAAAAATTATGAAGGTGTGAAGCCACCTAAGTCGGTGTAGTAGCCTTAGTGGCAGTTTCAGTTGTACGCTAATTTGGTAAGAGCATAAAATTTGCATAATTTCAGAGATTGCGTGTATGTTAATGTAAAGTTTGGCAACTAATAATAGAAATACGATGAGTTGTTTAATAAACGAGACTATATTTTTGTTTTACATAACCAAACTAAGATCTTGATTCCCATTTTTATTACATTTTTCAATTGGGTTTTAAATTTATTTAGAATTCTATATATTCTGTTTTTTATCCCATCCTAAATTTCGTCAATTAATAACAAATTGATAACCCTTTTGATGGTAGGCTTGGTATGAAGCAAGACAAAGTTCACTTTATCTTGAATCTGTCTCAATATTGATAAGTCTTCAACAGTGTTGGATGGATCTGTGTAAGGCAACTAAAAAATTTACTTTAGTTGTTATATGAGTAAAAGTTTTTGATGTTATCTTATCATGAGTTGTGATTCTCGGAGAATTTCTTTTTTCTATTTGATAACACTAAATAAAGCATAATTATAATAGTCTAGATCGCGCATCGCGCGAGATTACAACTAGTATAGATCAAATTCAATATAGGATGCAAATTGCAATATGATGGGTTTAATAAGATGGTACTAAGTAGTGCATATATACATACATTACTGCTCTTGTATGGACTGTTCTGCATTTTAATAGTGCGGACCGAACATGTGTCGCTTGGCAGTGAGCCAGAAAAGAGAGAGAGAGAGCCTATAATTTAGCAGATAATTTTTGGGCTCATCGCCAGGCGATACATGTCCATTTAAAATGCGGGACAGTCTGCACAAGAGCATTATTATATATATATATTATGGGCTCACCGTCAGGTGACACATATCCAGTTCGTAATATTAAAATGATGTACGGTTCGCACAAGAACAATACTATATATATATATATATATATATATATATATATATATATATATATATATATATATATTGTGTGCGTGTGCGTGTGTGTGTGTGAAGTATAAACAGAGCGTGAGTTCAAAGTGAAGATCATGTCATTGAGTCCTCATTATTACATATGTTATCATTATCAACATATTTTTGACACTGCCTAATTAAAATATATGTCTATGCATATATTTATATAGACACATACCATTTATGATTTATATCTTATGAAAGTAATTTTTGTAGTGTACTATAAATTGTTAATTAGGAGTTTCAATGGTGAATCCTAGTGGTTTTCATTATGCAACACTGAAATTGGGTATATCTTACTTAAAAATTATGTTGTTCATGTGATCTAATGTAAAAATATAAAAATGAAAGCTATACATAGAACCATGTCACGTGTCTACATCTATTACTATTATAAAATGCTTTATTAGGATTTTAAGTCTCCTATATATTCAAGTTGTCCACGTGACAATTACTATCGAATTATCCCAACCCAAACCATCAACCTCATAAAAACAACCTCCAAAATAAAAAATTGCTCGCCCCTCCATCTTCAAGCTTCATTTACTCACATTTCAGACCCGACTCTTCTCCTCCACCTTCTCACCTTCCACACCTTGTATCTTCTCATACAATGCATCCATCTATATTAATTCCTCTTTCATCACAAACGACCATCGTCACTATTTTTCCCTATAAAATTAAATTAAAATTTTCTTCATTAACCCTTCAATCGACATTGTCTTTCACAAATGTGAGAATTTGTGATTCTTTTTTGTTGAGTTTAATTAATGTTACTGGTCCATTTTTGAAGTTTAACAAACATATTATAATGACTTCCTCATACCTTTTTTATAATACAAATTTTGTTTTGGCTAAAAAAATCTTTAACTGTAGTTGTTTGCGAAAGGCCTGAACAGGTATGTTTATTTGCAAAATTGCCTCTAAAGATTTTTTTATCATCGATGTATTCTGTTTATGTATAAGTATATGTAGTTGTAGATTTATACGAGATTATTGGGATAAGTTGAAATATTAGTAATTTTCACTTCTTATTGAAGCATGACATATGCTTGACAAAATGTCTAAATAAAAATCATGTCCCCTACATCACATTTATATGTTTATTTTCCAATTTTATTATTATATAAGACAATGTAAATTATATAGAATTGAAATAAAATAATGTCTTATTAATTTCCCTTTTCATCGTATCAAGTTGCCTATTTGTATTCAATCTAATACCATCACAAGGTTTGCGATTGGGCCTTTGGCATTTGATGATGTTTTGAGAGTTGTTTTTTTCCTTTTTATGATTATACGTTGTGTTCGTGAAATAAGCATAAACTGCTTGAAGCGATTAACTTTTTAATTATTATTTACTTTTCATTTGTAAATTTAATCATGCTTTAATCCATCGTACGTGGAAAGTATATCCATAATGCATTTCTTTTAAAAAATACACGCACAAACAAATGCAAAAAAAAGGGAAGAAAGGATTTATTGCATTGCTACAAGAAAATGAGTGCCCTAAATTTAACATCGAAAGATATGAGATTTCAATGCCCTATAATATACTTTTGTCTTTTGACTACGTCACTCTGTTTAGTTTTTCTTGTGCAAAGTATATTTTGTAATAATTCCATTTGTTCCTGTTACAAAAAGTATTTGGTTTTGTGTTTCTTTGAAATTAACATATAAAACGAATCTTTGTTTAGTTTGATCTGTGTACCCTTAGGTTCACAACTCCTTAAACATCGTTGTGCTTAAGTACTGAATTTCATAACTAATTTAGTCATTGCGTTCAGCATTACTTATACATCAATGTTTAATAATTCCACTGTTAGATGTTTGTTATGTCCATAATAACAGCTATGGAGGAGGTTTAAAGTATGTCCATGATATCAGTTTTGATAGATATCCATCTTCAATTGATTTTCATGTCAATTGATTTTTACAAAACTATTAACAATTGATTTATCCGTATGATTCATATTTGTTTAAAGTTTGTTCCTTTCTCTACTCCATTCATATTAAAAAACAACAAGATTTTGAATATCTTTTTTAGATGTCAATTAAGTTCACTATTAACTATTGTCTAAAGGTAAATAAAGTAGTCATAAAGCACCTATTGTCTTATGACTAATTGTATTTGTGGTGACAATTAAGTTCAACACAAATTAATAAGAAAAGGAAATCACCAAAATAAATAAAGAATGTAAAGAATGCCAATCACACGACACAATATTTATGTGGTTTAGCAAGAATGCCTACGTCCACGGTGGTGCTCTCGATATTATTTCTCTATACTTCGGGGAGTGTTTTACATGAAAAATAATACATGCCTTTTTCCCCAGGCTTAGGGTTTGTTATATACATGTTTGTTTTCGGGGAGTGGGGGTGTTGGACTCCCCCATGTCACTCTATAGCCCCTAGAATAGCTGTATATGAGATTTTAGGAATTTGACTGAGTCGTAACTGAATTGGTTGTGATGCGAGGCTCTCAGACTTTGGGCCATTTTTATTGGGCTACTCGTCTTGGGCCAGAATGAGAAATCGAGGTACCCACAATTTCTCCTAAAGTTGTTGGGCCACAATTCGGGCTCAATAATTTTAAATAATTTGTCATAATGGCATTTTTATAAATTGTGCAACATCTTCCAAGATTGAAGTGCCTCTTCTGAACTGATTTAGGCGGCAACCCGCTTCATTTCCTGTGCGCTATGATTAGAAACGTTTACAAATCCTTTGGAGGAGTATTTTCTTGTTGTCGCTTCAAGTTTTTCCATATTTTTGACCTTCTCCAGGCTCCCGTTGTTGCGCTCTTCATTCTATGGTCTTCGTCTTCCAATTCCACTGTTCTTTATTATCTTTGCTTGTGACTTTGCATCATCCCAAACTAAGTTTTCACTTCATTAGTTCCTCTTTCCCTTTCTCTTTGCTTTTTCTATTGACACTTCTTCGTATCTGTAATTAGGGTCTACGAATGGCGAAAATAGGCAATAGAGCAGTACCCGGATTTAGAAAGTTTTATAACATTCCAGATTGGGTAGATATTGAGTGTCCCCTATCCCTCGTAATGTTAGAGAGATTGAGGGTGCTCACTGGATTAACGTTATGTTATTGTCTCAAGGGGGGATTAATTTCCCCCCAAGCAATTTATTTTTGCATTTCTTTGGCTATTTTAATATTGTCCCTGCACAGTGTTCGCCAAACGTCTAGAAGATTGTTAATGGTGTCCATAGAATAAATCAGCTCTATGGCACCAATCTAGGGCTTACTGAGATCTATTTTTGTTATTCTTTCTCGCAAATAAGTTCTGGTCTTCTTTACCTCAAGACCAGGAGTCCTGATAGGGTATTGGTAGTAAATTTACCTGATTCCCATAAGGATTACTTGCAAGAGGGTTTTCTTGCTAGAAATTGGCAGTTTCCTCCCCATATTGAGGGGTCGAGGTCTGACAGGTTCATGGTTCCCTTTTATGGCGAGGAGTTCATGGGTAGGATTAGTTCTTGCTTTGCTCATCAATCCTCTGTTAATGTATGATTTCTCTGACATTCTTCTCTTTTTTTAGCAAGGACAAAGAACTTGGAACCTGCTCTCAGCGAGGTTCGATCTGCTGAGTTGGTCAAAGCCTAGAATATTATGTAACTCTTGGCTGACGGTAAACATCATCGATTAGCAGTTTTTCTCTTGGAGTACAAGAACGTTGTGTCCATCGACAGTGTTCCTGAGCGCGACATCACTGAAGAAGTTGCTACAGATCCTATCCAATTGGATGAGGAAGAGAGTAGTTCTGGTGAGGATAGCGAAGGTGATAACAGGGGTGGTGCTGAAGGTGGTTCCAGTGAAAAGAGCACTGGTGGTGAAGGTTCTTCCAGCTCGAAAGAAGTTTGAGAAGCTCAAGAGTCTTCCAGTGAATCGAGCAGTTCCAGCGAAGAGGATATGGCTCCTCCCAGGAAGAATCTGATTCAGGATGATGATGATCATGATGATGTGCTTCTCTCCCACCGATCAAAGAAACAAAAATCTGGCGGCAGAGAGATTGCAGCTGGTTCTCAATCTATTGCTCATGAGCAGGAGAAAAAGAAGAAAGAGGAAGAACAGTTGAGAGAGAGGGAGAGAAAGAAGGAAGAGAGGAAGAAGGTAGAGGAGAGAAAGAGAATAGAGGAGAGGAGAAGAGCTGAGAAGGAGAGGAAGGAGAAAGAAGAGGAGAGAGGAGATGAGGACGAAGGCAGGCCAAGCACTGGTGCCTGTGTCTGCCTTACCCGAGGGAGCCTTTGTCGCCATCTCTCCTCAATTGGCCCCTGTGCTGCTCGAGAGAGCAATCCTACTTACTGATCATCAGAAGGCAATGGGGACGGACCACTTATCTCTGCAGGTGAGTCAGAGGCTAGCCTTGGTAAGTCAGTCTTTCGCTCTTTTATGCTTGAAATATTCTGTTCAATGCTTCTCTTTCTTAATATTTTCTCTTTTTTTGCAGTTCGTGACTGACTTTGCCATCCTTTATCGCACCCGCGATGAGCTGGTAAAGAGGAATGTTGATTTAGAGAAGCAGAATGCTGAGCTGAAGGGGAGGAGTGTCGAGATGGAGGCCAGTTTGAAGACTGTAAATGATGCTCAACAGTCTTCCACTCTCTCCCTTACTGAAGCCAATCGGGTAAAGGAGGCAGTGATCAAGGAGCTCAATGAGCTGCGGTAGTCCTATGACTTGGTCTGTACGAGCAGGTTAGCTGTGGTGGAGGAGAACAAGGTGCTGGCAGAGAAGATGAAGATGGTGGAAGAGAGCTCGTACAATACCGGGTGGGCTGCTGCGTACGAGGATGCTGAGGTTCAGATAGGCTAATCAGTCGACTGAACTTCAAGAAGGGCTGGAACAAGGCTCTTCTGGCTGCTGGAGTGGACATCGACTCTCCACTATTTGACGAGTATGATCCAGGCCGGAAGCTTGCTATGGATGAGGCACCTACCCCGACCATCGACGGTGGTGTCCCTGCTTCTTAGACTGTTCCTGCTAGCACCCCTTCTGAGGGATATGTTCCTGCTAGTGCCCCTTCTGGGGAAGGTGTTTCTACTGCGGTAGACAAGGGAAAGTAACCAATGACCTCAGAGACAATTGAGGTTGCTAGCTATCTTGTTCTGAGGATTTCTTTTATATTTTTGCTTTGTTTGTATTGCTCTTTTGATTATCGATGTATTTGGACCGCTCTATTTTAATAAAATGAAAACATTTTCCTTTCTGCATACTGATTATCCTGTTCTTTAATGGTTTTTATGACTTGTAGTTGATTGATGTAGATGAGTATATACCTGCCACCTCTCAATTAGGAAGGATCCTTGGCCCTAATTCGAGTAATAGTGTTCGACAAGCCTTTATAAGGATTTGCAAGTCTCTTAGGTCGAGGAATAAGAGCTTTAAAAACCAGTCTGAGCTCGTTGCCAAACTTAAGGATAGACTTCAGGAAATGGAAGAGGTTGGTGCCTCTGTTCAAGAAGAGGTGAACCTTTTGAGGGCTAAACTTCAGGATGCCTTCGAGATTAATCAAGTCGGAGAATTTCTTCAGCAGGAGAATAAAACTCCGAGGAGGGAGGTGTCGCGACTCAGGGAGCATGTGCCAAGCGTCGCACCTCGAGTTTTGCGAGGTTCCTCTTCGTTGGCTGGTTCGCGAGCTGGCACAAGGTCGAGCGCCATCCCTCAAGTTTTGTGAGGTTCCACTTCATCGATCGGTCCACGAGCTGGTACAGATGCAGGGGGTTCAGCTAGAGAGATGGACAAGCTTTGAGAAGAGGTTCGTCGAGTATACGTGATTGCTGCTGGGCTTGAAGGAGATGTTATGCGGCTGAGACATCTGTTCAAGAAAGGACCTCAGTGAGTGTGGGCTGAGGGTTATGAACAGGGTTGGACAGATGCTCCGACGAGGTTGGCAGAGTTTGAAGAGATATCCTTTATTAAGGGATGGTTGAGTGCCCTCAGGGAGCTGCAGGTCCCCAGGAACTCAGTGCTCTGGTATCATCATGAGATCTTTCCTTTAACTTTGAGGCCTAATCCTTTCAGGAGGGATGACTAGTGGGTCCCTATAGATGCTATCTCCAGGAAGCTATTGGATCCAGATGCGAATAAAGTTGAGGAAGAAGTAGCTCTTCATCCAGACGACGGCAGAAGATCACAAGTGGCTGATTATCTTACTCAGAGGCCTAATCCTCATTAAGATTTTCTTAATTCAATGTAACTTTTTGTAAATGTAATGAAGTAATAAAATATTTATGTTTTGTGCATTTTGCCGACTAAACATGTGTTGTGTATTTTTTACTTCATTAATTTTTTGTTTGATTATCTTGGACTCTTCGTAGCCGATTAGATTTGATGTGGGTAGAGTTATTTTGTCGTGTGAGTATCCTCCCAGTCCAGTATGCTTATGAGATACCATTCTTCCCCACTTTACCTTTTAGGTCGTGTCGTCACACTCCCTTAGGTCTAAGCGTGGCAATGGCGAGGACACACCTGGTGTTGGATGTTTTATCCGATCATATTTTCTGAGCCAAACATTGTTTGGTGACTAATTCTATTTGGCCGAACTGCCTAAGGGTCCCCTGTAGGGCTTCATATATTGCCAGGGGCAATGCTAAAAGGTTATTCGTGTTTCATAACGAAAACCAGAGGAGGGTGACTCCCTACTTTTATTTATCGAGCAATGTGCCTGTCGCTTGGAAAATGTGTGCAAGTTATAAAGTCCACAAAATAAAATTAACACTTCATAGAATGCAACTGTCGAACAATCTTTTATTAAAAATAATAAAAACTGAGTTGCTAATTCCAATAATGTGATAAAAGATAAATGAAAAAATTAGAAATATAATTTTTTTAGATTGGTTGCGTTCCAAGCTCGGGGTATCTCTTTGCCCTCCAGCGTTTCTAAGTGATAGGCTCCATGTACATCGTCTCTTGTCACTTTGAATGGTCCCTCCCAGTTTGGTCCTAGCTTACCATCGAATGGTTTTACTGCGCTGCCAAGGACTTTCCTTAGGACGTAGTCTCCAACCTGGAATGCCCTTGGATTTACCTTCTTGTTATAGTGCCTTGCGAGTTGTTACTGATAGCTCGCTAGTCTCACTAGGGCTAGCTCTCTGCGTTTGTCGGCTAGGTCAAGTTCAGCGAGTAATGCTGCATCATTCTGGCTCTGGTCGACCAGGGTGGACTTCATGGTTGAGAGACCAACTTCTAAAGGGATGATTGATTCCATTCCATATGTTAGTGCGAATGGGGTTTCACCAGTTGCTTGTCGCAGGGTAGTGCAGTAGGCTCATAGGATATGTGGCAGCTCGCTCAACCATGCGCCTTTGGCTCACTCTAATCGTTTCTTCAATCCATCGATCACTGTTTTATTGGAAGCTTCAGCTTGGCCGTTGCTTTGGGGGTAGGCTACCGAACTAAAATGGTGCCTGATCCCGTAGTCGTTGCAAAAATTCTGAAAGGGGCCGCTCTCGAACTATGTTCTGTTGTTAGTGATGATGGTTCTTGGGATCCCAAAGCGGGTAATTATGTTCTTCCATATGAATCTCATCATATCTGCATCTCTGATGTTTGCCAGCGGCTCTACCTCAATCCATTTGGTGAAGTAGTCTGTCGCGACTAACAAATACTTGCGATTATCGGCAGTGGTAGGAAGAGGGCCCACGATGTCCATTCCCCATTGGGCAAAAGGCCAAGGACTGGTAAGTGATCTTAGGTCGCTGGGAGGTTGGTGGACCATAGGGGCATGTAGCGGACATTTTTCGCACTTGCGAGCATATACTCCAGAATCTCTCTGCGTGTATGGCCGCCAGTAGCCTTCCTTCATTGCTCGGAAAGCTAGCGATCTCCCTCTAATATGGCTTTCGCAGATTCCTTTGTGAAGCTCATGCAACACTTTCTCGACGTCCTTTGGCTGAACACATTAGAGGTAAGGGTCGGTGAATGATCTCTTATATAGCTTGCCCTCAGGAGATAAGTGAAAGTGGGCAGCTTTGACTCTCATCTGATGAAATGCCTTCTTATCGTCTGGTAGCACACCATCCTTTAAATAGTCCCTTAGGGGGTCCATCCAACTGGGTACTGATTCAATCTGGAGAATATGGCCCATGTCTGGAAGCTCTTTGCTCTGGTTGATGCTCGGTTGGGCGAGGAAATCTATAGGGATCGTTCTCTTTAAGTCGGAGTCGATTGTTGAACTCAAGGCTGCTAGGGCGTCAGCATGACTATTTTGTCCTCTAGGATACTGTTGGACACTGACTTCCTCAAAGTTGGACATCAAATTTTTTCTTAAGGCGAGGTAGGCTGCCATTCCTTCATCCCTCGCGTTGAAGTCCCCACTTATCTGATTGGAGACCCATTGTGAGTCACCGAACACCTATAGCTATTTTTCACCCAACACGTGTGCCTTCTACAGGCCTGCTATCAAAGCCTCGTATTCTGCCTCGTTGTTGGAGGCTTCAGATCCAAGTCTGATCCCCTGTTAGAGAATTTTATCTTTTGGGGTAACGAGCACAATGCCTACCCTTTCCCCTTTTGAGTTGGAGGCTCCATCAATAAATAGCCGCCAGACACTCTAGTTAAGTGATCTTCCCTCTGATCTATGGACTGAGGTTGGTCACAAGGCTATTCGCCTGTGAACTCCGTGATGAAGTCAGTGAGGACCTGCCATTTGATTGCATTCTTTGGTTAAAATTGGATGTCAAATCGTCTGAGCTCGACTGACCATTTTGACAGTCTGCCAGAGAGATCTGCTTTTCGCAGTACTGTTTTAAGGGGGTGTGACGTGAGGACGATGATAGAACAAGCTTCAAAGTAGTGCTTTAGTTTTCTCGAGGCTACCACTAATGCAAAGGTGAGCTTCTCCAGTGGTAGGTATTGCTGCTCGGCGTCCAATAGGGTCTTGCTCGCATAGTAGACTGGGTGATGGATTCCTATTTTTTCATATACCAGTGTAGAACTGACAGCGTGGCTAGAAACAACAAGGTATAGGTACAGGGAATCGTTCTCTTGAGGTATCACGAGCAAGGGTGGTGTGCTGAGATAAGATTTGAGCTCTTCCAATGCTTTCGAGCAATCTTGATTCCACCCCACTGTTTTTCTTTTTTTTTAATAGCTGGAAGAATGACTGGCACTTTTCGGATGACTTCGAGATAAATCGATTCAAGGCGGCGAGCATACTTGTGATTTTCTGTACATCTCTCATCGTGCGGGGAGGCTGTACCTTACTGATCGCATCAATCTGGTCCGAGTTGGCTTCAATGTCTCTATTGCTAACCAAGTACCCAAGAAATTTTCCTGAGTGGACACCGAAGGAACATTTGCTCGCGTTGAGTTTCATTCGGTATTTTCTTAGGATTTCGAAGGTTTTTGATAGGTCTGAGAGGTTGTCTTCTTTGTGCCTGCTCTTGACGAGCATATCATCGATGTAGACTTCCACGTTATCTCCCATTTGGTCTTTAAACATCTTAGTGACCAGCCGCTGGTAGGTGGCCCCAATATTTTTAAGCCCAAAGGGCATAACTTTGTAACAGTATAACCCGATGATGGTAATGAACGCTGTCTTGTCTTGGTCTGGTGTATACAGAGGAATCTGATGATACCCTGAGTATGGGTCCAGGAAACTCATTCTTTTATGAGCTGCTGTGGCATCCACCAACTGGTCTATTTTCGAGAGAGGGAAACTGTCCTTAGGGCACGCCCTGTTAAGGTGAGTGAAGTCAATGCAAACTTTTCATTTCCCGTTGCTTTTCGGAACCACTACTGGGTTGGACAACAATTTAGGGAATTGAACTTCCCGTATGGATCCTGCATTCAGCAGCTTCTCTATTTCCTTTTCTACATCCTTTACCTTCTCGGGCGCAGTTCACCGTGCCTTTTGAGCGATAGGCCTGAAAGTGGGGTCGACGTGAAACCGATGACAAACCATACTGGGGTCAATCTTAGGCAGCTCGTATGGTTCCCACGTAAAAACATTTATATTATTCCTCAATAGTACAGTCAATTCCTTCTTCTCTCGATCTGTGAGAGAAGCTCCGATCAAGAACATCTGGTCTTTTTTACTACCACCGACTGCGATTTCCTCTAGGTTCTCAATGACCCGCTCAAAGGGGAGGAGCCTGGTTTCCTCCACTCCGGGTCTTCCATACTTTAGTTGCTATTTTGAAGGTATCAACCCTTCCTGTTCCTCAGGCTTCTTTTTGGCCTTCTCGGCCTTCTTCTTTAGTTTTGGGCGGATGGCTACTATAAATCACATTCTTGCCATCGCTTGGTCTCTGTGGATCTCCATTACTCCTCGCTCAGTCACGTATTTGAGTTCCTAATGGTAGGTTGAGAAACGACCTTCATTGCATGTAGCCATCCTCTATCGATGATAGCTTGATAAGGCGAGTCAATGTCGACTACCAGAAATTCGATCATTTTGGAGACACCTCCGACCCTTACTGGCAGTACGATCTTTCCCAACGGGATAGTTACTTTCCCAACGAAGTTAGTTAGAGGGACAGTGGCTTCCTTCAAATCGGCAACGCTTAACTTTAATTTCCTGAACAGGTCAAGATACATTACCTCGGATGAGCTTCCCTGGTCGATGAGTAACTTGTCGACGTCGTAGTTCGCTATCCAGAGTGTAATGATCAGGCCGTTATGACGCGGGGTTCTTACTCCCACTAAGTCTTCATCCGTGAATATGATATGCTTACTATAGTCGACGTCATCTGCTTGCTGACGCTTTCCTGATTATTTTTTCGCTGGATCGATTTAAAAAGCTTGCAATAATGCTGTAAGATTTTTCACTTCCATCCGAGTTGAGTTTCCCTGAATCTGCTTTAGATCAGATGCCCCATGAATCACTGCGAGCTCATGGCCAACATCGTCCTCGAGCACGTTGTCGGGCATTGTGTCTCCCTAGGCAGTAACTTTCTCTGCCTTCTTTTCCACAAACTCGTTCAAGTGCCCAGTCTGGACTAACTCTTCTAGGTGAGACTTAAGAGCCTTGCAATGCTCAGTCTTATGTCCTCCCTCCTTATGGAAAGCGCATCTTAGCGCGTTGTTTCTTTTTTAGGGATATCCTCCCATCTTTCTGGGCCACTTAACAAATGGCTCATCCTTGATCTTTGCTAGGATCTTGTAAATTAGTTATTTGAAGACAGCGTTTACTACTTGAAATAATTTTGAAACATCATTCTTGTTTCCATTTTTGGATCCACCCTTGCCCCCATTCTTTCCTCCTTTCTTCTGGTTTTCGGCCTTGTTGTTGCCCTTGGCAGCGATCTTAGCTGGACCATTCTCCCCTGTACTGAGGCGGGTCACATCCTCAACTTTGGCCTACTTATCGATGCAAGCCGTTAGGTCATCGATGGTTGTGGCCTCCTTCTTAGTCAGGGACTGGTGCAAGAGGCAAGAGCTGGGTAGGACAATCTTGAAAGAGGCCACTGCTACCTGCTCCAAGCAGTCCTCGACCTAGTTAAATAACACCCAGTAACTTTTTACATAGTCTCGAAAGCTTTCCTGAGGTGTCTTCTTCAATGTTAGCAAGGCATCCATCCTCTTTGAATGATAGTTGCTAGTGATAAACTGAGCTGTGAAGAGATCTGCCAGGGACTCAAAGCTCTTGATGGATCTGTGAGGGAGTCTTTCGAACCAATTTTAGGCCACATCATGCAAACTCGAGGGAAAGATCCGGCACATTAGTGCATCCTTGTGGTTCCAGAGAGTCATGGCCTGCCTGTACTACCTAACGTGATCGATAGGGTCAGTCTTTCCATCATAGATCTTGAATTTCAGAATCATGAACTTCTTGGGGGATTCTTCTTCTTCTATCTCCCTTGAGAAAGGGGATTTCATCTGGGTCTGAGAGCTTGCTGGGCTAGCTCTCTGGTCGATCTGGCACCCCCATGTGCTGGGTGCTGGTCCATTTCTCTTCGAACCAAATTCCGTATGTCATCATTTTTTTGAGCCGAGCTCCTACAACGGGGAGTTGGTCACTGATGCTCGAGTGAGTCATCATCTGACGAGTGTTCCTTGATCATTTGGGATCCGCGTCTAGGGCTCCTTCCTTGGCTGTGAGACTTGCTTGCCTGAGGGCTAGGAGTGCGATATTGACGTCGCCTGGTGCTACAATGGAGCTATTTTTCCATCCTTTACAATCTCCTTTTGAGGAGAGCATTTTCAACTTCTTGCTTGCTAGTGGCCTCTCTTTGCTCCTGGAGCCTTGCCACATAGGCATCGATCAACCTGGAGATTTGCGTGGACCTAGCAGATCTCTGACTTTACTCTGAGGCTTGCCGCTCGGGGAGAGCCCTTTGATCTGAACGTCGAACTTCATATCTGATCCTGTGAGGGGCAGGCCGCTCTTGGATATCCCCTGCTTGAGGGGCATTGCTACTGTGACCGGACATTCCAAATTATTTGTTGGTGAGGGCTTTCTAAAAGAAAGACAAACGTTTACCACAGACGGCGCCAATTGTAGTGACAATTAAGTTCAACACAAATTAATAAGAAAAGGCAATCACCAAAATAAACAAAGAATGTAAAGAACGCCAATCACACGACACAATATTTACGTGGTTCAGGAAGAATGCGTACGTCCACGGTGGTGCTCTCGATATTATTTTTCTATACTCCGGGGAGTGTTTTACAGGAAAAATAATACATGCCTTTTTCCCCAGGCTTAAGGTTTGTTATATACATGTTTGTTTTCGGGGAGTGGGGGTGTTGGACTCCCCCACGTCACTCCATAGCCCTTAGAATATCTGCATATGAGATTTTAGGAATTTGACTGAGTCATAACTGAATTGGTTGGGATGCGAGGCTCTCAGACTTTGGGCCGTTTTTATTGGGCTACTAATCTTGGGCCAGAATGAGAAATTGATGTACCCACAGTATTAATCTTTTTGGATCTAATCAATTCTTTTCCTCTACTCACTTTTCTCTACAAATCTCATGCCTATCGTGGATATTCATTTTCAATATACCATTTAGTAATCAATTGTGGTTTTGAAAATAAACAGTTTTGGTATATATATATTTTTATCTCAATCATGTTTAAGGCCTAATTACCTTGTTCTAAATTTTGTTTTAAATTTTTGTGTATGGATCATATTTATGATTTTTGGTTTAACTAAATGTATGACGATTTAGTACAAAGTTTCCTTCAATCTGAATACGGATTGAGGTGTGTGCGAATGTTATTGGGGTCAGCAATCGAATTCTCAAGAACAAGGCCTGCAACACCTTCACAATTACGAATTAACCCCAGCACCAAGCGATCATTGACCTGCATTAATAGATAAATCCTTTCACATAATAGTTATTAGAAATTATCATCAACTACTAAGATGGAAATACACAAATTAAATTCACTAAAGATTCATTTCAAAAGCCCTAAACTTTTTCCTTTTCAAAATCAGAATAACAAGGGATCTCATTTCATCGATCACACACACAATAATAAAATGCATTTTCATAACACAACTTCACATCTATATGTATTCCTAATCGTTCACATTTTTAAAAACTAAACATGATTACTAACTTAAAAAAAAATTGAGATCACACCCTATATTGCAATGTGCATTCAGTTTTGTTGAGTATTTATTCTATATGTACAATGCTTAATTGAAGCACTGTTGTAACACCCCAAGACTTTTGAGACTGAGAAATTAAATTTATGAGAAAATAAAATTTAATTAAATTGGAGAATTTTAAAATTTGGGAATTGAGGCCCAAAAATAGAGAATATTTTAAAGTATTTCGGATGATGATTTTGAGTGTACCATCGATCCCAGAAGGGTCGAGATAGTCAAAATGACTGTCATTGAGTTTTATTTCGGTTCCGGTTTATTTTTAAGTCAGTTGGCTCGAATTGGAGTAAACGAGTCATTTAAATTGTGTATTAACACTTAAATTGGGTTTATTGTTTCAAAAGGATTAGTGGCTTACGAATGAAACCATTTCTCATTTGAGAGAAAGAGAGAAAAAGCCCTAGAGGTAGAAAGAAGAAGGAAAGAAGAAGAAAGGAAGAGAGAGAGGAAGAAAAGCTTGGGATTTTCGGCCCAAAGCGACATCGAGGACGATCCAACCTCTACAAATCTGAGGCAAGTGTTTAATCTTGCTAAATAGCTATTTGTGTATTTTATTTCATAATTTGTGGGTTAAAGAAATGGATTTTTGGGTATTAACATCAAAACCTAGATTTTTAGGTTTAATCTTGAAATCAATGTTTAAAGATGGATTTAATGGATTTGAAATGGTTGGGAGCAACTTTGGGTTGATTAATGGGCTTAAAATCATGATTGGATGAAAGTTTGAGGATTAGAATGAAAGTTTTAGGGTATTAATTTCGTGGGTTTGTTGAGAAAGGGAAATCGGCCAGAATATCTGGTATGGACGGCCGACCGCGGTCTGGGGACCGGTCGACCGCGCCTTAAGGGAAAAGCCTAATGCATTTCTTCGTAGGTAAAATTAGGACCCGCGGTCGACCGGGGGTCTGGGACCGGTCGACCGGTCCCCTGTTTTTAGCCCAAAGTTTGGAGTTCTTTCTTCCCCTTTTTCTTTTGGAGTTTATTCTTAGGGGCCTCCTTAATGAGTTGTTTTATGAGGTTTTTCTAGGATGATTTCTACCCCTTTTTGGTTGGGTTTATTAATTTTAGGTTTTCTCTTATGAAGTAAGAGATAATTTGGAGACTTATACGGGGTCTCTCACTTAGTATATGATAGTGGGGACTTCTTGGAATAATTGGAGAAGAATATATCCATGTATGTTGTGAAATCCTAGGCCAACATTGATGTCGAATCCTTATAAGGATAGGATATTATTAAGATACAATTTGGGGCCAAATGGAAAAGAGTGGTCGCATACTCTCAAAGAGTGAGGGGTCTCATGTCCTTAGAAATGTTTAGATTAAGGAACAATTGATAACTCAATAAGAGTAAGGGTTCTTGAGATTTATTTGAACCATAGGTGAAATTGGGAACGTTTGGGATTGTACTATCGACTAGAATAAGCGGTAGCATAAATTCTAGTTAGGATAGTTTACATGTAATTGTGGGGATATGACCATTGAGATTCCAATACTTGAGACGAGGTTGGAATAATTTGAGGTTTTAGATTATTAAATCATGTATGTGCCTATGGTTAAATAGTACTAAAGGAAATTATGTACTTTCACATTTAGAGGTGAAAAGCGTAGTGATGGATTCCTACACAAACTTTTGGGTGATAACCTTAATGTGGTATATATAAGTATATATATATACATATGATGTTTGGGAGACTATTCATCATAGGAAAAATGATTGAATATGTTTCAAGTGAGAAATTGTATTCACCCATCGAGGTAAATTAAATAAGTTGCTGGAGACGGCTTGTATATTGAGGATTATGTATACTTATAGGCGAGTTACATCTCGTATGCCTATGAACGAGAATTAGTTTGTATACATATATAAAGATATGTGAATATAGGTTTATATATCTATATAGATATGAAAATATGGATATATTTATGTTGTGGACATATGTGGTATGGATACTTAAACCGTATATGATGGTTTAATGTTTAATCATATGATTGGATCATATGGATGTATATATATTGTGCATGTGAATGGTATATATACTTATTTGGTTAAGCATACCCCGCTCATGCTATCATTGGAAAGTTGCGCGCGTAGAGGGTGAGCATCCTGGCTAGAAAAGCAGGGTGTGGATATTCCCCAGGTCATAGTCGTCCTGTGTGTTATTATATGATATATATATATTTTTTTTTTTGGGATGAGACGTGGTGGGTATGTTTCGTCTCATTGTCGGTTAGGAGCTATGACCGCTTCCCGGGACGTCGTGTGCGTGAGTTTACCACGAGATGGGTGTCGTTTAGTCCCACCATGGTGGCCCCAATATTGCTACGTGAGCCGGGCACTGGGAAGATGATAGCATTGATGCAGTTTATCGGCGCTATATATAGCCGGGTATTTATTTGTGCATGGCCTTTGTACATCATAAATGGTATGTATGCATGGTCATGGGATTGGATTATGGTGTGTATATATATATGGTTAGAATGAAATGCCTATATATATATATATATTTATATATCCTATAGATGAAAGGATATGGAAACTTTGTGGAGTACATATTGGATGATTATAATGTACTAGATTGATGGGGGTTGATGTATCGCATTTAAGGAATACTTCGGTTACATCATCCCAAGGATATTATTGGAGATTTTTAGTTATTTCCATATTGTAGTTTAAAATTTAGTAGTAGTAGTAGTAGTAGTATTATATGGTATGTATGGCATTATGGATCTCTAGGATCGACATTGTCAAGGAGTAGTGTAACGGGGTGGTTCCTTGTTTGGATTTCGCCTTGCGAGACACCCCACGCATGAAACGCAGTGCAGTGTTGAAATTGGAGAAAAGTTCTGCCAATTATGGTATGTACGGCATTATGGATCTTTATGATCGACATTGTCAAAGAGTAGTGTAACGGGGCGGTTCCTTGTTTGGATTTCGCTTTGCGAGACACCCCACGCATGAAATGTAGTACATTGTTGAGAGTAGAGAGAAGTTTTGTCGATATTTATGTGTGGCATAATGGATCTCCAGGATCGACGTTGACATGGGGTAGTGTAACGGGGTGGTTACTTGTTTGGATTTCGCTTTGCGAGACACCCCACGCACGAAACGCAGCGCAGCGTTAAAATTGGAGGGAAGTTGTGTCAATAATAATTTTGCATGATTATTAATCAGAAATTTAAATCATATGTTTCAACTCAAATGCATATTGGGTAACTTATTAAATTTATAAATGGTTAAATTATAAACCGGAATCCATTAAGCCTAACATGGCATACATGTTTATAAACAAATATAAATGGGTTTAGAAAGGAGTGGATTCTTGGGTTAAGTTAGGAAGGAAATTCTCGTGGGTATAGGCTAGGCCTATGATAAGTTAGGTTGTCCTAATAAATGTGGGTAATTTAACTAATAAAAATTGAGGACGCGAATAGGTGCGCGCCTTTAGATGAGAGGTGAGTTGGGGCTCCACGAGAGTGCGATCCCATTTTAATTATGACATAAGCGCACCGATATTTATTATGCACGATTAACACACTTGCTAAATATTTTCACAACTCGGGCTCTGACCCGTTTAGTTTCCTCTCCTGCCTGTATATATATATATATATATTATTACAGGTGTCCTACCGCATGGATGCCGGATGACTTTCTATCCAGAGTCTTGGGAGCCGTGACAGGTGCGGACTGTTGCGGGATGTATCTGGTAGTCGCCTCCTACTTTCAAAATTCTAGGTAGGATTTATGTTGTACATCGGGTTTGTACCCAAAGGATATTTATATACATGTTTATATTTATTCTATTCCAGTTATTGTATTGGCTGTGACCCGACAGCTTATTCGGGTCTACTTGTTGTAGTATATTCTGTGGTAGTTATTTATTTCATTTTTCTTTTAGCATTTCATTTATCTAGTTCTTTCATGTATCTTTCTTTCTTTTATGAGTAGTGTTAGTTGGTTATCTGTTGCACATTTTATTTAATTTTAATGTCTCGCCTATATGATATCGGGTAGTTATTCCTATATTATATAGTACCGACAGTGGATGTTGAGACCGGACCATCTGAAACTCTTGATTTAATATAGTATAGGGCTGGCCACCCGTTATTATTTTAGGCGGGGTGTTACAGATGGTATCAGAGCATCAGGTTCTAGAGTCCTTAGGATCTGTGCGAGTTTTCTGTATTCTTCTATTAACGTTCTTGACATAAAGCCCTACAAATAGGACTGTTGTGTTCACTGCGTTGTTTTCTTTTGTGAAGTACATTCACTTGATTGGCATTCTGATAACAGTTGCTCTCGTTTCGTTTCAGACTTCGCCTAGATTTTGTCGTCTAGGAAAGGATAGGATTAGAAGTACAATACCCATAGTATATTTTGGGTACGCTTTAATCGGGGGTATTTGTTTTCCCCGATTCCGGAGGAAATATTGAGGAGATTTCTAGTAGTGGTGTGAGGTGATTTATCGACAGTTGAGTAAGAAGGGAAAAATTTACTCAAATGGTGAACCTTGGACTTAGTAAAGTAAGTCTGAGGAGAGATTAGTGTAGTCCTTGGGAGGTTTAGGTTGAGAAACCTGTCAGCCTTCGTTAGGAAACCTGGTGTTGGTGACTCTTACCGAGGTGAGGAAGGTGTAGTTGTCCCAATATCAGGAGTATTGCCTTCTGGGAAGAGGGAGATAATTTGGAGACTCGGTTTCGTTAAGTAGGACTGGGGGAGTTTTCGGTGGTCATAATAGCGTTCTGTCCTTCAAAATGGTTAGGAAGGATTTTGAGGAGGATGTTTCTCTTGTGGAGAAATAAGTTTAGGAAGAACGATGGTCCTATAAGGAGTAGAGGACTTTAAATAGGGATTCAAGGATAAAGTAAAACCTTGGGGGTTATGGAAGTATAAGGTAGAATACCTTTCTTTGGGTTTAAGTTACGCTTTGTGCGATATTGGGAACGTCGCTTGTGAGGTGTGATGAGTATCTAGCCGCTATACCGCTAGGGTGTATGGAATTTTCCTAGAGGAGGAAGTGAGCAAGTGTGGCCTTTGTATGGCATCTTTGGAGATGATACACCTTTTCGTAACGAAATAGTAGGGAAGTTTTAGAATCCCAATGAGGGAAGAATTTATTTTTATATAAAAGTATTGATGTGATGTATAGGAATGGTAACTAAGAGGTTTAGAGTTAGTAAACTCGTTGTTGAGCGGATAATTTAGCTCATAGTTGTGCTAGTTTTGAGAACTAGGTAGTGGTTAGAAGTTTGGTATTTATTGAGACCTTGTGTTTTGAACATAAGGCATTTGTTTGGCGTGTCGAAAGACGCGGATTATATTTATTTATATTGTATTGTTGTATAGGCCCTCGGGCAATATCCAAAATATGAAAATCTTTTTTTTATAAAACCTTAACCCTGGTTCAACTAATCTCAATTCCCGAACTAGCTACACAGTAGTGTATTGGGAGGGTTCCTTGTTTGGATTTCGCTCGCGAGACCTCCCCCGCACGAAGGTAGCTAGTGTCACGAATTGAGGAGAGTTCAACCATTGGGAATTTTTGAACTTATATATATTTAGTATGTTGTTATAGATAATAATGTCGAGGGTTTTGCTACAATTGGAGGCTAATGGAGCCTGATTAAAATTTTACGAGTGGAAGGCTCGGGTACGGGGTGTATGGGCGCCCTGGGTAGTTTGTTTACTTTAAAAATCTATATGGTCCGACGTGAGAACTAGAAAGGATCGGCATAGTGATCCTGAGAGTTGATGTAAGGATAGATGATATTGAGGTCCTAGGCACATCTAAAATTTCGCGGACGAAATTTTTGTAAGGGGGGAAGATTGTAACACCCCAAGACTTTTGAGACTGAGAAATTAAATTTTTGGGAAAATAAAATTTAATTAAATTGGAGAATTTTAAAATTTGGGAATTGAGGCCCAAAAATAGAGAATATTTTAAAGTATTCCGGATGATGATTTTGAGTGTACCATCGATCCCGGAAGGGTCGAGATAGTCAAAATGACTGTCATTGAGTTTTATTTCGGTTCTGGTTTATTTTTAAGTCAGTTGGCTCGAATTGGAGTAAACGAGTCATTTAAATTGTGTATTAACACTTAAATTGGATTTATTGTTTTAAAAGGATTAGTGGCTTACGGATGAAGTCATTTCTCATTTGAGAGAAAGGGAGAAAAAGCCCTAGAGGGAGAAAGAAGAAGGAAAGAAGAAGAAAGGAAGAGAGAGAGAGAGTAAGAAAAGCTTTGAATTTTCCAATATTCATATTATGTAATGCTCGCAATACTGATGTATATCACATATATATGATAGTCATCTTTGTCGTTTACTTTTCCATTTATAGACATCTAAATCTAGTGGAACTTGAGGAATTATGAGACTATTACATTGTGTAATCCTCCAAAGACTGATATGCGTTATATATATATATAATATTTGTCCTAAAATTTTCCATTTATTAAGATCTAAATCCAATGGAAATTGAGGAATTATGAGTTTATTATCGATGGTAATGCATGATTATGAGCCTGATTATGGACTGAAAGGGATTACGTTAAATTTTGTTTGAATTATATTTTGTAAGTTTCATTTTTAACTTTCACGTTAACAATTCTGTTTGGTATGGTTCATTTCCAAATAATGTTTTTGGTGCCTTATGTTACCTTTTTGATATACCACATATCACTTGCATCGTGTCGTGTCCAGTCTCGTATTAGGCATCGAGATGCACTATACCTAACTAGCTACTTTATACAACCTAGGTAAAACAAACAGCCATATAGTTTTACTTTAACCTTATATGATAATATTTGAGCATCCCTCCCTATTACGAGAACTGTTAAAGGTAATGTCAGAGTAAAAAATACTCTGACTACAATGAGTCAGATCAAGGAATAAAGATACTAGAAGATTAAGGCAATACAGCAATCCCACAAATGATTTACAAGTGGAAGCTTATGAATGAGAGGGATGCTAAAGATTAAAAGGAAAAATGAAAATAAAAACCAAATAGAACAATGAATCATGTTTTACCATTATTAATGTGAGGTACTTCTAGCGATGAAAAATAAGCAGAGCATATATAGTATAGGGTTGACCTAACATTGGTCGTATCTCATTCGCTTTACCATTGGGAACCACATCGCGATCGGTGGAATGATTAAAAGTGTGAATTACATAGGAGTCGGAGTATGCAAAGTGCATATATAGAGGAGAGTTGAGGTTATAAATGTTGACGAGATGATCTGTGCGGTTATAAAAAACTAACCTCCTTGTGTTTAAAACGTTATTCATTATTTCTGTAACTTTTCTAAATAGGTCCATGAAGGCAAGGATCGCAAATTTAAGGAAATAGAGCAGGTGAAATCAAAGAACACGCGTGGGAGGTGTGAAAGGGGATAAAAAGGACGAAAAATTACGAAAAGTTACAAAAATATTGATACGACCAAGATGTGGGTTACAAAAACCTTCCCTAAAAAACACTCTAATCGAGGAGATAAAAACTCAAAGACTCAATTTTTTGATAAAATTAATCCTACAGCTAAGCATGCTTTCACGATTTAATTTGAAATAAAACATAAAAAAATGTGACTATTACCATATTTCTATGCCGCCCCTCCCTATTTTCACAATAATTATGCTCTTCTTTTTATATTTATGTTGGTAATGTTTAAAATTAAATGTTTTAAGATACTAAGCATTTCATTCCCTTTTTTTTATGTATTCCTCAAATATTCTACGGATTTAGATAGATACATTTTCTTTTTACACATAAAATTCAACATCTATCATTTTAACTTAATTTTACCAATTTCTAATGACAATACACAGGCTTCAAAATGAACAAAGATCATTCTTCCTCGCAACAAATGCAACATGAGGTGAATCTTTCTGTTTAACAATTTAGCAGACTAGAGAACCATTAAAGTTATTTTGGCGCTACGTTCAAACTCACCCAATGAAGTATTCAATAACAATTAAATGTTGAACACCTCCCTCTGATTCATCTATAACCATCTAAAATTTGCAGGTTTTATACACCCTTTGCAAAGCCACAATCACAGGCATAGATGAACACGTGGGCTAGTTTTATGCATCATGCAACCAATGCAATAAGAAACTGAAACAAAATAAAACCATTTTCTTTTGTGAAATATGCAATACTGATGAACTACCCCCTTCACCACGGCATGGAATTTCCAAAAATTTAAATTCGTAATTTTATAATTCTTTTACTTTATAACAAACTATAATCCATCAAACATAGGTACAAAATTCAAATCAGCGTTAAGGACAACACAACTTGCACAATATTTGTGCTTTTCAATAAAGAGGCTGAATCTTTAATCTAAGTCCCAGTTTTAGAGGTTGCCAACATAAAAAAATGGCGTTAACATAAGATTCTCTTAAAAAATAAATGCTTAGTACAATACCATTCGCTCAATTTACTTTATTCCCTTCGTGAAGTTACATTATTATTTTATCCAGTTAACCGAAGATCCAATTCCAGTGGCCATCAATAGAATCATCGGTGCCTCACACATCTTCCGACAGAAGCTCAATAATTACAACTTAATCCGTGGATATGAAAATTACACGGTCTCCAACACTTTGCTCGAAGCAATTTCGGGAGAGACATCTAGCAATGAACTCACGAAACAAAAAGTAATACATAATTATCATACGAATTTTACAAATATATTTACTTATATATACAATTCTCATTTCATATAATTTAAATACAAGGCGAGGGGACACATCAATTTCTGTCCCGACACTATCATTTTGAACGACGATCAAAGCAATAGTTAAGGAATTCCAACATTAACTCAACTTTATCCTTCACAAAACTAAATCCTCGCTACCATTGACATTGAAACTGAAATCAATTCAAAAAGGAAGCGAGTCGTTAGGTAATGAAAAAATAACATACAACAATCTTATTGAATAATATTTCAAAAGCATATTTTTATTTTTTATTAACATATGTTTCTTATTACTTTTTTGCAGGAACATGAATGAAAGAAAAAAAAAAGATGCATTAGATAACTGATGAATTGAAGTCTTTTGTTGCGAGAATAAACATCTAAATATTTATTTTTTGGTGGATATGTTGAACAATAATATTATGTGTTTTAATTTCTTTTATGTGTTTTGCTGATTACACATACTCTAACTTTTTTCAATATCGAATAATTTCGTTTATCATTTATTCATGTTTACCATTTCTAATTTGATTTTACAAAAGCTAACGTATAACCCGCGCATCACGCGGGTTTCCAACTAGTTAATTAATATAACAATATAAAAATAAAGGCTCCACATAAAATCATGCCATGTGTCTACATCAATTAACTTATAATGTATTGAATCACCCATATGTAACTATTTATGTTTGCTATTACTGTTGATGTAAAAAATTAGATCACTCTAATTATTCAATCACAGATAAATAAATGAGACAAAGAATTTTAAAGTGGTTCAGCATTATATGAATGGCCTACGTCCACTGTTATGTTATTGCTGAGTGTTTGGAAATTCTCGATTACAAGTTCTATCAAGAAATTCCGGTCCCCTTGAATGAGGGTGATACAAAGTATTTATAGCCCTTAGGCTGTACATGAAAGGGTGATACATTAAATGATATACATATGAAAGGGTAACTCATTTAATGCTCTTCAAGCGTGTGCGTTAAGATGATAAGCATTCAATGAATAGTTGAACTGTTGATTATCTGGCAATCAATGTTGTGGTCGAGATGCAGCTTGAACCGCCTTAGTTGCTCATCGCCCGAGAGTTCCTCGGAGCGCTGGAGTTCCTCGGAGGACAAGAGTTCCTCGGAGGGAGTATGTTGGTCGGGGAAATGATCTTCCTCGTTGCTATTGTGCCACGTAGATTGACACGTGTCTTCTTATTATTCGTCCACATCAGCATAATAATTTTGGTATCAACAGAAGCCCCCAATGTTTCATATTTCGAACTTTGAGGAGTATGGAACATTCTTTCTCGGTATATGGCAATATTAAATGACCTTCTTGGGTTTTAGGAGCCTTTTCTTCGTATTTGAATTTCTTTCCAAATTCGCAGAATCCGCCTTTTTTGCATTTTTATAAGCGCTTCGATCTTCGTGCACTTTTTGTCCTTTTAGCCGCCGATAGCGTACTAGTTTCCTTTTTGTAATCATTTCTTTCGCCGTTTCCCATGGCAAAGTATTTAAGCTTCAGAGGCAATCCCATCGTCTTCTACCTTTTCAATTTCTGCTTTTGAGTTTTCTATAGCCTTTCTCTCTCCTGTGCGTTCATCCTTTTCTTCGTTTGTTTGTCAACAGATCTCCTTTTTCCTGTAAGATTTTCTTCCTTCTTCTTCATTTCTCTTTATTCACCATGGTTTATATTATCGAATCTCTTGAGAAATTCCGTTCTGACTTTTCTATTCCTTCTTGGGTAACTTTGGAGAGTCTTTCTGAACCTTCAACTTATTTTAATTTGGCTGAGGGACATTGGTTCCCTAGCCTCTTTATTGCTGAATGTGGATTTTCTTTTCCACCAAACCCTTTGTGTTTAGAGTTCTGTCAGTATTTCAATGTTGTCCCTGCAAAAATAGCCCCCAACACATGGAGAATAGTTAATGGGGTGTATAGGTTAAATCAAACTCATGGAACTCGTATAGGAATTCCTGAGATTATGTACTGTTACAGATGGGCTGTTTTAGACAACGTTTTTTATTTAAAAACTAGGTTTTGGAATAGGGCCTTAGTAGTCAACCTCCCTGATGCGAACAAGGATTATTTTGAACATGGGGTAGTCATAAAAAATTGGCAACATACCCCTTTAGTTGGAGATGCAGTATATAAGGGTCCCATATGTCCCCCATATGGCAATGGGATAGGTTATTTTCATCTTATTTTATTTTTGAAATTACAATTTCATTGTGTTTGACAAAATATATGACTGATATTTCACAATGTGTTTGTTTGCAGTTGACAGTAAGAGAAAAACTCCAAAAGAATCAGAAGTTAATATAAAGCATTTGAAACATATCTGGAATTTGCATCGAAGAGTTGCAGACGAGCACATCAGGTCTGCTTCATATTTGTTGCAGTACATGAGCTACACATCATCCTTTACTGCTCGTCCTGTGGTCAGCATTAGTGAGCCATTGCCAGCTTCTGAGGAATCTTCACCAGAATCGCACATTCCTCTAAGTCAGAAGATGGGCAAAAGAAGAGTTCCTGCTATCTTCGAGGAGACTTCCTCTGCTAGAGATGGAAAGAGAAACAAGGTTGATGTCCCAAAGGGTACAAAGAAAGTGGATACTACTCCTTCTGTTGCTGCTCAGAAGGCTGCCGAGAAGCCTCCAGTGGCTCCGAGCAAGAGAAATACTTCTGTGGAAGTGGTCACCATTTCCCCCACCAAAGGTTCTTTGGCTGAAACTGCTAAAGTACCACTGAGGAGATTGAAGAAATCCTCCTCGGTAAGTTTTTCTGAAACCATTCCCCAGCTCCAAGCTAGTGGAGCTGGAGTTCCAACCATTATTCCTCCGAGTTCTGCGATGAGCTCGGTAAAGACTTAGACTATTCCTGAAGTCCAAGGAATTGAAGAAAACATGTCTAGGGATATGCTGACATCCCTAGCTACTCATCACATTGCTTCAGTAAGTTTCTCATATCCTGAATTTTTCTTTCTTCCAGTCAATATATGTATCTCGGCACTGACTTATCATTACCTTCTTTTTCAGCTGGTGAGTTGCTTTAACACCATAGTGAAGAAAGATGAAGCGCTCAAGGCTTCAAGCTCCTCGTCCGGAGTAGAGGATGATTTCCAGGGTTTAGCCCAATCTCTGAAGGAATCCCGTCAACAATACGACGAGGATAGGGGTGAATGGGAAAAGAAGTTGACTGCGTCTGAGGCAGAGAAGGTACAGTTGGGCAATAAAGTGAAGGATTTGGAGAGAGAGAATAAAAAATATGCCGAGAAGCTCACAAGCTTTAGGGAGCTTGAGAATAAGTTGAAATCAGTCGAGGAAGAGCTGACCCTTCTGCGAGAAGTAAATCGCCAGAAGGAGGAGGTGGAGGCCAAATTGAAAGCCACCGAGGATCTTCTATCCGAGAAGCTCTCCTCGGAGAAAATGAAGAGAAAAGCGGCTGTGAAGAAATCCTTTCGAACTGGTTGGGACAAAGGATGGGATAGGGGGGTAGCGGCAATGATGACCCAGGTCAAGTATGGAAGTTTGAAATACTTCCGAGATGGTTGGGTTGCTACCGTGCAGGAACTGAAGGTGAGCGAGGATTCTGAACTATTTCAATAACATCTCCCTGGTCCTCCTCCAGCTATTGAAGATGAAGAAGAGGATGAAGCTGCATCCGAGGAGTCTTCAGTGATAGTGGGTGATCAAGTCCTTGCTCCACAACCCAATCAGACAGCCACCGAGGAGATTTCTTCCTTGCCTGCTCCTCCTGAACAAGTCCCGACTTCTGCCAGCCAAATCGTTGTTCCCACCGAGCAACCAAGCTCCTCGTCCCAGCCTCCCGAGAAAGTCTTGGGAGACAAGGAAAAGGTGTGAAGTTGTTCGGTATTCTCTTTTATTTTCCTTTTACTTGTACTTTGTATTCTGAACGATGTACTCTTTTTGATGATGTAATAAAATCACATCTTTTTGTTCTTCTACATTGTTGATGCTCTGTCTTCTTCTTTTATTAACTCTTGCCATCTCTTCTTTATTAGTTTATGACTAGAATATAATTGCTGTCTGCCAATGATACAAAACTGATGCAGCAATGCCATGAATATTTTAAAGCTGGCCATACTGACCTGAGTGCATCAGAAATTGCTGATATCCTTGGTCATGATGCTTCAGACCAAGCAGTGGAGGCATATCAATACTTGAAATGTCTTCTTGATCGTGCTGTAGCCAACAATGTGGCTTATTATGACATGATCGAGGAGCTTCAATATACTTTAGAAGATCTTCAGACTCAGTACAAGGAATCAAATGCCTTGTTACATGAGGGGTATGAAAAGAAGTATCAACAGTTTTCTGTCGAGAAGGGCTACGACAAACTCCTTACTGGGTATGATGTCAGGGAGAGGACCCTAAAGGGAGAAGTTGAAGCTTGTAGACAAATTGCTGAACTGCTGGAGCAAGAGAATAATAATTTGCAGAAAGAGCTAGCACAATATAAGTCTGCAGCCTCTTCTTCAACAGCGGTAATCCCAGTGACTGATGAGGGATTTTCTTTCTTAGAGGTTGAGAATGCCAAATTAAGGCAAGAGTTGGATATCCTGAGAAGGTCTGGTACTTCTACTTCTACTCGGGGACGAGGAAGAGGTTCTCGTGGGCAAGGAAGAGTTGCCTAGGATGTTGTCGAGGAACGAAGTACTCCACCTGCTCGGGGTCGATCAAGAACTCCTCGTAGTATTGAAGAAGCTCGTACTCTATCAACATTGGAAACTCAAGCGTACCAATTGAATGCAAAAGATCGGGCTTTGTCTGAAATATCCAAGAAAATCCAAACTCTGGAGGATCAACTTGCATCGACAAAATCTGCTCTGGATAATAGAGATGCTCTTGCTAGAAACTTTCATGAGAAGCTTGAAAAGTTGACATTTCAATTTAATAAACAACCCAGGGAGTTCTGGATGGCTGGATACAATGAAGCGTTATTTCACTTAGATGATCGTATCCAGAATGCCAATAACGAGGGTTACAAGCAAGGTTGGCTGAATGCCTTGGGCGTGCTGAAGCTCGAACAGGGGCACTACCTGTGGGATTATTATGATCCCGGGGTTCTTGACTTGCCAGTGCCACCGTATAACTTGGACATGGAATGGATCCCAGCTCGTGCCATTCCTCGGAGCTTAATTGCAAAATACCTTGGCGACTATAATCTTCACTCTCAGATCGAAGTATCTCGTCCCGAGCATCTATTGGATACTCCTTCAGTAATGAATGTCAGAATGCTCCGAGATGTTAACTTCATTAATTCTCCTCTTTGCCTGGAAGATCCTCCTGCTGGCGAGGAGCCTGTTTCAAAAGCTAAGGGAAAGAAACCAATAGAGTAGGGATCTTAATGTAATAGTTAGTACACATGTAATTTGTAATTCATTTTGAATTTTAATGAAAGACTTTCATTTTCTGTTTACAAATCTGTATTGCTATTGTCTTGTGCTTGTTAAACACTATTGTATGGTTCATCGACCAATTTAGTAATAAAAATTACAAGTATTCGTAATGTTGCTCGATCACTTAATAATAACGTAATGAGTATATAAATGTTAAAAATTCTTCCAACCAACCAAGGTTGTTAAATTGTGCTCGTCGACCAATTATAGTTAGTGAGAGTTTTTATTCCCGACCAGCTATACTTGGTAAATTTTTGTCTTTTTCATAAAATGTGCCCGACCAACCAAGGTCGATGATTTTTCCTCGTCGACCAGCTACAGTTAGTGGGTTTTTACCCCCGACCAACTATACTTGGTTCGGTTTGGAATATTTGTTCTTCGAGGAACTTTTATGTAATAAACTTACTTCCCGACCAACATAAGTTGGCATTTGAGAGCTTATCTTGTTTCTTAACCAACTGAGATTGGCCTTTCGTCGATCATCTTTTGTTCTCGCCCTTTTACCAACCGGAGTTGGTCGTGGGTCTGAACTATCATGTCCACTAGCTCTTTTACCAACCTGAGGTGGTCACACTAGTGTACGCCTCCTAACCAAAGGAGTATAGTTTGTTCTCGCCCTTTTACCAACCGGAGTTGATCGTGGGTTTGAACTATCATGCCCACTAGCTCTTTTACCAACCTGAGTTGGTCACACTAGTGTACGCCTCCTAACCAAAGGAGTATAGTTTGTTCTCGCCCTTTTACCAACCGGAGTTGATCGTGGGTTTGAACTATCATGCCCACTAGCTCTTTTACCAACCTGAGTTGGTCACACTAGTGTACGCCTCCTAACCAAAGGAGTATAGTTTGTTCTCGCCCTTTTACCAACCGGAGTTGATCGTGGGCTTGAACTATCGTCTTCTTTTTACTACCGAGCAGCGTAGTGTTAAACACACTAGTATTCCCCGAAAAACTTTCAATAAAAGGAGAGAAGATTGTGAAATATCATCGTTTTATTCATATTGATGGGACTGCTTTACATTTTACATCACTGATAATACTTGCGTAGGTGTTCAACATTCCATGCATTCTTACATTCCTCTCCTTCTAGAGTTACTATTCGGTAAGTTCCTGGTCGGACAACTGCAGTAACTCGGTAAGGTCCATGCCAGTTTTCTTCCAACTTATTGTGCTTCTGAATGACCTTCTTTAGCACGTAATCTCCTTCTTTTAAGTCGCATTTTTTCACTCTCTTGTTGTAGAACAGGGCTGTTCGCTGTTGATAAGCAGCATTCCTAATGGCTGCCTCTTCTCTAACTTCCTCGAGCATGTCCAAATCTAATCTCCTCATCAAGTCGCTGACTGGGGAATTGAAATTTATCACTCTGTGTGTTGGAAGACCCAACTCGGCAGGTATGACAGCCTCACTTCCAAATGCCAGCATATATAGTGATTCTCCAGTTGCTGCTCGGGGAGTTGTTCGGTAAGCCCACAATACTGACTATAGCTCATTAATCCAATTAGCTTTAGCCTCACTTAGCCTCTTCTTCAAACCATTTAGTATTGTTCTGTTCGTCACTTCAGTCTGCCCATTGCTTTGAGGATGGCCTGGTGCTGAATGAACCTTCAAAATGTTTGGCTGATGACAATAGGCGGCAAAGTCCTCGTTATCAAATTGTGTTCCATGGTCTGTGATGAAGGCATGAGGGAGACCATATCGGCAGATTATATTCTTCCAAACGAACTGGTATACCTTCTCGTACGTCATATCAATAAGTGGCTCAGCTTCTACCCACTTAGTAAAATAATCCACTGCCACGACGAGGTACTTGAATCTTCCTCGGGTCGTTGGTAGTGGTCCAACCAGATCAATTCCCCACATGGAAAATGGCCAAGGGGAAGTTATGGGTGTCAACAATGCTTATGGAGTACGTCGGATGGAAGAAAAACGTTGGCATTTATCATATTTCTTAGCATAGGCTATACAATCAGCCCTCATCGTTGGCCAGTAGTATCCTTGCATCATCACCCTTTGCAAAAGTGTCCGACCTGCTACGTGGGCTCCACATGACCCTTCATGGATTTCTTCAATCAATTCCTTCACCTCGGAGGGATGTACACATCTATGCAAACCCACCATAATTCCTCGTCTATACAAAACACCATTAGTTAGTACATACCGAGCAGCTTTAAACTTCAATTTCTTTGCAGTGAGCTTATCCTCTGGCAATTCTCCCTCTTTAATATATGCCCTGATGGGATCCATCCAAGATGGTCCTAAATCAAGGGTTATAACATTCATCGTTAAGTCTTCATCTATGCTCCGAGCTTCTAATACTTCAATTGGTATTGTTCTTCGCAGCTCGGTACGAGTAGCTGATGCTAGTCGGGCCAATGCGTCTGCTTGTGCATTTTCCAGTCTTGGTATTCGGATCAACTGAATGGCATCAAATTCTGACAATAATTCCATCACCTTTGCATGATACCTGACCATTTATTCTCCTTTAACAGCATATATTCCTATTATCTGATTCACAATTAATTGAGAATCACTGAATACCATCACTTGTTGCGCTTCCATAATCTTTGCTAAATTAAGACCTGCTATCATCGCCTCATATTCAGCCTCATTATTGGAAGCTTTGAATTGGAATCGCAGGGCGTATTCCACGTCGATCTCGTCTAGAGTGCTCAGAACTATTCCAGCGCCACATCCTGCAGTGCAAGATGATCCATCTACATATAACCTCCATATAGGTAACTCGTCTTCAAATTTCTTTTCTGACAAAGTTCCTCGGTGAAATATCTTCTGTTTCCTTTCATCCTCCCCTGGTATTTTTCGCTCTTCGTCGACTATCTCTTCTTGCCCTTTTACCAACCGGAGTTGGTCTGGGTTTTAGTTTGATGATCTTTCTACATCCACAAGCCCTTTTACCAACCGGAGTTGATCTGGACTTATGTCTGTTGATCCTGTAACATCCACAGGTTGGTCAGCGAGCAACTTTTGTTCCTCGGGGGTATCAGGATATGTAAATTCTACTATAAAGTCTGCTACAACCTGCCCTTTTAATGATGATCTGGGTTCATACACAATATCATATTCACCGAGTTCTATTGCCCAATACATCAGTCTCCCTGATTTTTCTGTCTTATGAAGTGCTTGTCTCAATGGCATGTAGGTATACATGACGATGGTATGGGCCTGGAAATAAGGCCTCATTCTTCTACTTGCTTCAATTAATGCCAATGCTAATTTTTCCAGCTTTGGGTACCTGATCTCTGCACCTCGGAAAGCCTTACTTGTGTAATAAATTGGCTTCTGGACTCCATTCTCCAATCTGATCAATGCCGAGCTGACTGCATTCTCTGATACTGCCAGGTACAAGTACAACTTTTCTCCCATTACTGGTCTGGAAAACAGTGGAGGTGCTCCCAAATATTTCTTCAAGTCTTGAAAAGCTTTTTCACATTCATCATTCCACTCGAAAGTTTTTCGAAGTGTTTTGAAGAATGGGAGGCATCTATCATTTGCTCGGGATACAAATCTGTTGAGCGCTGCAACTCGTCCTGTAAGACTCTGCACTTCTTTCTTCGTCGTTGAAGATCGCAACCCTAAAAGAGATTTGATCTTTGCTGGATTTGCCTCAATGCCTCGCTGATTGACGATGTACCCGAGGAACATTCCTTCTCGTACTCCAAAGGTTCACTTCGTCGGGTTGAGCTTCATTTGGTATTTATCCAGTTGATCAAAGGTCTGACCTAAGTCAACTAGATGCTCAGCAGCTTTCTTGCTCTTTGTCAGCATATCGTCGACATAGACTTCCATATTGCAACTGATTTGTTCGGCAAAAACCTTGTTCATCAGCCGCTGATATGTCGCTCCTGCATTTTTCAAACCAAAAGGCATAACATTATAACAATAAGTTCCCCTAGGGGTAATAAAAGAAGTGCTTTCCCTGTCTTCAGGTTTCATTTTGATCTGGTTGTAACCAGAGTAAGCTTCCATGAAGCTGAGCAACTCGTGTCCCAAGGTAGCATCCACTAGGTGGTCAATTCTGGGCAATGGGAAGTGATCCTTTGGGCAGGCCTTGTTGAGATCAGTGAAATCAACACACATTCTCCATTTATTGTTTTTCTTCTTTACCATCACCACATTTGCTAACCAGTCTGGATATTTCACATCTTCAATGAATTGGGCTTTCTGGAGCTTCTCGACCTCCTCTTGTATGGCTTGATTCTTCTCGGGACTAAACAATCTTCTTCTCTGCTTTACAGGCTTGATCTCCTTATTCGCATTGAGTTCATGGCATAAGAAGTTTGGATCTATTCCTGGCATGTCTTCATGACTCCATGCAAAAGTTTTCTTTCTCTTTATCAAAAAAGTTATCAACTCCTGTTTTATTGATACATCCAACGATGAACCTATCTGGGTTACTCGTTCAGGGTGCTCGTCGTCCAGAATAACATTTTCTGTAGATTCCACTACCTGTCCTTTTACAAGTTGGGATTCATCTCTGGGATCAAGTGTTTCAATTTTTGTACCTTCCTCCACCTGGTAGGTAGTAGTCTTTTTCCTTGATTCTTCAAGATCCTCTTGCTCGGCAGACGAATAATAACATTCCCGAGCTACTTTCTGATCACCTTTCACAACTCCTACTCCGAAATTTGTTGGGAATTTTAAACATTGATGTACTGTAGATGGAACTTCTTCGAACTTCTTCAAACCAACTCTTCCCATGATGATGTTGTAAGCTGACTGCACATTCTTATCCATCACAAAGAAGCGTATTCTTTCTGTTCGACAAGCAGGCCAAGTTCCAATGAATATATCCAACTTGATCGTCCCAAGTGGAAAAACTTTCTCGCCAGCAAAACCCAATAGAGGTCTGTGATAAGGTTCCAATTGAGATAATTTCAAATTTAAACTGTCAAAGCATGAATAGTATATGATGTTTGCCGAACTACCATTATCTACCAGCACCCTTGAAATCACTATTTCTTTCATCCTCATTTTGATCACCAAAGGGTCGTCGTGAGGGTAAAGAACACCTGCCAGGTCGTTTTTTGAAAAGCCAATGACCAGCTTCTCTTTGTTTACCTTCCTCGGGCGATCCTCTTCAGCCAAATTTATTCGCAGACTATATGAGCAAGCTTGAGCCTCTCCAAGGTAAGCCTTTCTTTCTGCAGTAAGGTCTCCTCCTCCTGCATCTCCTCCTGTAATAACATTACAATCAAATGATCCAAAACGTATGGAAAATACCTCTCTTTCTGGCTGCCTTGGTTTTTTGGGAAGATCGGGGTCATCCTCTGGATCATCTTCATGATCCCTTTTCTTCTTCTCCTCTGCTCGACGAGGTGATCTAGACCTTTCTCTAGTTCGATCATTATTTCTTCTTTCGCCTCCCCGATCAACGTACTTTGCTAGTTTCCCCCTTCCGATGAGTGTTTCAATCTCGTTCTGTAGAGCTATGCAATTTTTTATCATATGGCCGTGATCCTTATGGAACTCGCAATATTTATCCATGTTCCTCAGGTAAGGGTCTGACCTCAGTTTCTTTGGCCACTTTACCTCCTCGTTGTTCTTGATTTCTTCCAAGACATGATGAATACCCATTTTCAAAGGAGTATAATTGTCGTATTTCTTCAGGACTTCCCATGATGATTTATTATTTCTGGAACGTTTGTCACCGCCATTGCCCTTATGCTCTTTATTTTTAGACTTGTCGACGTCCACCTTGGTGTCTTTATCTATATTCTTCTTTGCATCCATAGCTTCCTCGGCATTCATGATTTTGGCCGCTTTTGCCATCAACTCTGACATAGTTTTAGGTGGATCTTTCGCCAAGGTGTAATACAATTTATTAGGCAACAATCCACTCATCAAGGCGGTGATTGCCGTCTTTTCCTCATAATCTATGACTTCCAGTTTCTCGTTATTGAAACGAGTTATGTAATCTCTAGTGCTCTCACCTGATTTTTGTCTAACACTTAACAAGCGTGCTACTCTTTTTACTGGCTTTGCTCCAAAACAGAAATTGTCGATGAACAACTCGGCCAACTGAAAGAAAGTTGAAATCTTACCCCGAGGAAGATTGTTGTACCATATCTGGGCAGATCCAGTAAGAGTTCCTAAGAATGCTCTGCTTCTCATCTCGTCGGGGACGGCATAGATGTCGGCAGCAGCTTGATATTGCTCTATGTGTAGAACATGATCTGTCTTTACATCATATTTGGGGGTCACCACAGGTGCTTTAAACTTTGACGGGGTAGGAAAATCCACAATGGCCTGAACAAAAGGTGTCCCTTTAACAAAAGTTTGTTGTAGGGGATTCTTCGCCTTAGCCATTTCTCCCAATCTATCCTCCAACCGCTGAATGAAACCTTTTCACGCGTCATTTCCCTCCTCGGGCTTGTTAGTTCGAGCAATTGATTGCTCTGAAGTGGCTTCCTGAGATCTATCTTGACAAGCAACTGGTCGTGATTGTGCTGATCCTTCTCTTAGATCTGATGGTCGTCGAAAACTCCTCGACATGGTCTTAGGTGGACTCCTATTCCTCCTAGGGCCTAATCGACTGAAAGGAGACACCCTACTCAGTCTTTCCAAGGCACTGGGTCTTTCTGGGGAGAGAGTGATACGTTGATCAGTATCTGTAGCCCTTATTGACGAAGTTCGCCCAGGTTGATAAGGGAAATCATCGGATTCCTCATTACGATATGACTCAGTACGTCTGGATCGTGAAGAAAGTAAATAAGTTTGCCTCTGACCACTTCGCTGTCCTGAACGTGTAGGTGCACCGCCATGAAGGGTCTGTATGAGTTGTCGCATTGTTTCTTGCATGGCGGTTTGTCCTTGATCCAGATTCGTCATAATCCCAGCCAGATCTGGAGGTGCAGAAGGATTTGGAGAATTTCCAGCATTTCTAGCGTTTCGATTGCTGGATTCCGAGTTATCTGCCATTGATGATGAATGATTTTTGGTGAAAAACGATAATAACAATCGTTCCCACAGACGGCGCCAATCTGTTGATGTAAAAAATTAGATCACTCTAATTATTCAATCACAGATAAATAAATGAGACAAAGAATTTTAAAGTGGTTCAGCCTTATATGAATGGCCTACGTCCACTGTTATGTTATTGCTGAGTGTTTGGAAATTCTCGATTACAAGTTCTATCAAGAAATTCCGGTCCCCTTGAATGAGGGTGATACAAAGTATTTATATCCCTTAGTCTGTACATGAAAGGGTGATACATTAAATGATATACATATGAAAGGGTAACTCATTTAATGCTTTTCAAGCGTGTGCGTCAAGATGATAAGCATTCAATGAATAGTTGAACTGTTGATTATCTGGCAATCAATGCTGTGGTCGAGATGCAGCTCGAACCGCCCTAGTTGCTCATCGTCCGAGAGTTCCTCGGAGCGCTGGAGTTCCTCGGAGGACAAGAGTTCCTCGGAGGGAGTATGTTGGTCGGGGAAATGATCTTACTGGTTGCTATTGTGCCACGTAGATTGACACGTGTCTTCTTATTATTCGTCCACATCAGCATAATAATTTTGGTATCAACAATTACTTTACTTTGACTTTTACTATTTCAGCAGTAGACTTTTGATCTCATTTACTCTAACTCTTCGTACCATCTTTTATTTATTATATTTACTGAAAAATGTTTTAATTTCTTTTTGTATAAAAACTTTTGATTTCTTCTTATTTTTTCTTAATATGTTTTATCTACCGTGGTTATTAATGTTTTGTCTTCCTAAATCTTTACTCCCCACTCTTTATATCCTTTAATAAGACCAAATCACTATCTCACTATATACTAAAATATTTACAGTAGTGTCTCTCCATTTTTTTATTCTAGATTTATAAGTCTAATGATATTCTAATAAATTTCTTCGACTTCAGTTATGGATGGTTTATATGTTTAAGTATATATCTTAGTATCTTGGTTAGTTTTTGAAAATTACTTCTTATCCCTCAACCATATATGAATTCTCAACCATACGAGAGGTTGATGCACCATATGTCATCGACCTAATTTATCCACATTTTATAACTATCAATGAATCTTTCAATGTAAAGCTACAGTCACCTCTAGAATCACGATTTTATAGCAAGCCTCACACAACAAAGATAGATGTCGTAAAAAAATAGGGGTATTTATGGGGTTCCACAAATTTATGGCAAAGACAATCAAGAAGGTGTCAAAAAAGTTTTGTGCATATAAGAATAAGATGAGGAGGAAGGTGGGATAAATGAGGTGAAACTTAAGGGTTATTGCAATATGAAAATCATTAGGCATGAGAACTTTGCTCTAACTTAAGTTATATAGTGGCAAATAATCATATTAGTAGAGACAAACAATAAAAACAAAGTAGGCCATGAACAAACGCACTACTATCTAACACACGTGTTGATCTTTTTTTCCGTATCATTCACCTTTTGGTATGGAGTTATAATTGTTTTGCTTATTCCATTATTGTCTAATATACAAGGTATTTATTTATACACGATTGGAAAAAATGTGATTGAATGTGTTGTTTCTCAATAGAAATCCTTAGCATTGGGACTATAACTAAGATACCACATTTTGAATTAGTTTTATAATTATAATTTTAAAATTCTTTTGAGAAGTGATTCATAACTTTTAAAATCTTAAGTCAAAATTCTTTTTGACCTTGAAAGAATATTATTTATATTATTGATATATATATGTCTTGAATTGAAATTTTTGTTACTGGAATTTGGAAAATAACATCATGTTTTAATATGTAAAGCAGACCACTCAATTACATAGTTCAGTGTCTGATGTGGGTTCTTGAAATACAATTAGTATTCAATAAGGCATAACCCCTTATCCAGACGATGATTAGTGTGCACAGAACTATCACAACCAATAATATATGCAAACCTGCGATAAATGGTCTTTAATATTAAAAGATTATATTAAACAGGGTTCTTACAAAATAAATGCTCTGGGAATATATTAAATGAAAGGGACCCCGGGACCCCACAAACAACTTGGTTAGAGGGAGAAGGAACAATAGCCTTAGCTAAATAAAAGCAAGACAGTAACCTCAAAGTAAAATAAATGCCAAGAGGAGTGTATTAATGGAGGTAAAGGAATACTCGCTCAATGATGGACTCACAATAAACTCTCTTGTCTAGAGAAAACTTGGCAGCAATTTTAGTTATCAAAATTGTGGTCGTTTAGAGAGATAAAACTGGAAGTATTTATATGAGGACAAGGTCAATCGAGTGACCTTACTCTTATTAAATGCACCCGATTGTATTTAGTGATAATAGTACCACGCAATAAATGCCAAACATAGTGCATTAAATGCATAAGATAAGATATTTGGGTGAGAACACTATTTAGGCCATCAAAAGTATCTTGGCATTAATTGGAATGTGATAGGTGACACAAAGGTTTATCCTATGATGGATAATAGGATAATAAGTTGGTTGTCCTAGTAATAAACCCACTTAAGTGTTACTTTCCTCGATGTCCTAAAATTTCAGGAATCATGACGTCCCGAAAGCCAGTGAACAGTGACATGTATGGGATGAACTGTCCAATCAACCAAGTGTGGTATCTCAGACGATGGTTTATCGAGTGACCTGAAACTATTAGTGAGGAACTAAAAACTAACTTTGGAAAACTGTTTAGGTTAAGGTCCCTAGAGGGAGATCCCTCAAGAAATAGTATTTTGAGCATCTATTTAACTGTACTTGTTCGACCAAAGGTTTTGCCCAAGTGTCCTAAAGGGTTTGATAATGCATTCCCAACGTTGCCTTATTCCCAATCCTTGAAACCAAATCCCTACAAAGTTTCCAAAATGAGGTTGTTTGACAAATCATGCGAGCTCCTCCATGGCCTACCAGATATGGTCCTTCGAAAGTATCGATCAACATCACAAATATTAGAAAACAAACTCAAATATTTTACCAAGGGAAATTAGTACAAATAAAATTTAATCTTTATTAAAATTAAGCTATCTTTATCTCTTGATTGAGCTTGATCTTTGTGTGAGGTCATTCGAGCGACCTCAGTCTTTGTGAATGACCTTCTTTCGAACAATCTTCTTTGTGGGAGGTCTTTTAAGTGACCTCATTTTTTACTTAATCCTCCATGTGTGTTAGGTTAGTTTGTTAATCAAACTTGAGCTTATACCTCCCCCTACATTTGTCCTTTTATAGAGATATTTTTTTACATGTGAAAAAATATATATACAAAATACAGTCATCCTTCTTCGAATAACTTCTAAGCAGGGGTTATTTTGAACAAATAAACAAATAACTATGGAAGAAATAATTATATATGTAGAAGTGTGCGTGAGGGACCATACAACTTTTTCTGTTCGAGTAAGCTTATGCTCGGGAAACCTGTATGCTTTGTGATGGAGCTTTCTTAGAAATAACATATCATGCTTGTGTGTAAAAACCTATTAATTTATTGGAGAAAATAATGGTTTTCCAAAATTCCCCCAAAACTATTTATTTCCCCAATGAATTGTGTTTCTCACAATGTCATTTGAATCTCCCAACTATAGACACCACATTCTAGGACCCCCTAAGACTCTCCTTAGACGCCTCGCACTCCCCCTTTCCGTCGCAAACCTAGGTCGCGCTTCGAGTACCGATCTAGAGGCCATCGAGCGCCCCCGGGCCCCATTTAACTCCTGTCAACTCTTTCGTCAGAGCAAAAAATCTTTGAATCTTTGAAGGTCTCCGAATACCCTTTCTAACGGTATGCCCCGTGATTGATTTAGATCAACAGTTTGTGCGCTACGATAGTTTTTCCAGAAAAGTCTGCACAGGACTGCCAATTGGCAGGTCCTGAACCCTGCCTATCGGCACAGTATCAAGGGTGACCTGTGTGACACCCCGTCTAATTAAATACCGGATAGCTACTCCTTTATTCAAATTAATACAAAATGTCAAGTTTGTTCAGTTCATAGCATCACTGTTGAAAACATTTTAAGTCATTACTAGCCGCCTAATATTTAAAAAGTGAGTTGTCCAATTTTTATTAAATTAAATTAACATGCATCAAATGAATTATTAACTAAAGATATCACAATCACATTTCAGTCACAATGTAAAATGCTGGAACAAAATTGAGTCTGGAGTAACACTCCCCTGATCAATCCAAATACTGACTAAAACCAAATACAAAGTCTGAATAATTAATTAATTAAAATCCGAAACTGAAATGGAACTAGGTATGATAAATCTGTCTCTAAAGACAAAGGGGAGACATGCCCTACAGATGAATAAATCTGAAGTGGAATCAATGTAGGAAGTGGAGGTGTCTACTATCGAGGTCCTGTAACTTCCACAACAGCTACAACACGTCAATGGAATGGAACTCCTAAGCTTGGCATCCCTGTGGCTGGGCACCTAAAAGGTTTTTACAAAAAAAAATAGATTTGAAAGCAAACGGGTCAGAGCCCGATGTGAAAACAGTTTAAAATATAGCAAGTGTTTAATAACATTAAACAGTGAATATAAAATACATGTTAGTTGCGTGCACTCACATGAGTTCCTCACCTCTCAACTAATTGTGCACATCTAACGTATCCGTAACCCGTCTTAGTTATGCCGCTAACTAACTAGTTTAAATCACGACCTGACCTTACGTTATAATATGAGTCAAAACAAGACATTCTAATATAACCTGTGCGTGTCATTCTTTTTATTTCTCAGATTTCCTTACAATAATTATTATGTGAAATTTCCATTTTAACTCTACTAAAATGTCACAAGTATTCACACTTACACTAGAATAAAGATTCCATTTCAATTACAAGTATATTAGTCTCATCATAAATATACAATTAGGGCACCCCTAGGCTATGTTGTGGTGCACACATACTCTGCTATCGAATCCCGGTCCATCACGTACATAAGGGCCACGTGTTCCGAATCTCTCAGGAACCGTCTCAATAAGCAAAAATCACACATAATGGAGGCGAACATAGTTCACATACCCATGGGTCACGCACATACCTACGCTCCCATGGTCAGCTAACTTATTAACTCACAAATA
This sequence comes from Sambucus nigra, assembly GCA_949130495.1. Taxonomy (NCBI): domain Eukaryota; kingdom Viridiplantae; phylum Streptophyta; class Magnoliopsida; order Dipsacales; family Adoxaceae; genus Sambucus; species Sambucus nigra. The sequence goes on from OX422224.1 coordinate 398,047,459, forward strand.
AGTCAGCCCTATGTCCTTAAGGTACCAATCTAAATCCCCCCGTAGGCACACAAGGATTAGATGGACCAGTTCGAAAGCCGACCTCCCGTGATAGAAAGTATGGTAGGTATGTTATACACATAAGTTCATATACTAAGCAATCACACCAATTAGATATCTTAAAATATTAAATAAGGTATATTCTACATTCCTATATTGTTATTTCAATTTTTACATTTTTAAGTCTCCGAATAATATATAATACAGACCGCCGACACATCTCACGTCGCAGTTTCAAGTACCTAAAGCCTAACCCACAAAGGTTACCAAGTCTCCTATTATTCCCATGTTTAAATACACTATTCTTAAGGTCCTCATTTCTTCCATTTACCTTATGTTATCCAACTATCTAGAACTTACTCATCGATTCTCAATCTCAAATAGTATCACACTTGTCGAGCCTTATTAAGTTTAATATAATTCCCAATTTGACTTCTAATTATAATTCGAGTCTCACAAATATGCCTACTGGTCTTCCTTGAATCTAAGAGTATTCACAAAGTCCCCACCAAAAATTCCCTAGGGTCAAAATATTTTAAAATCCCACAAAGGAAAAATATAACTGATTCTGGGAAGGTCGATCGATCGACCTGGGAGTGTCGATCGATTGATGGGGTCGATCAATCAAACGCACCAGATAGGCTACGGCCTGTTTCGTTTTTCAATCCAAAATTCATCCCAAAACTCCATTACAAGGTATAAAAATCTAAACTAACGTTATAGGCTCATCATATAACCAAAATACATCATTGTTAACGTTCCAAAACCTTTTAATCATCAATTATTAGCATTATATGGATCAAAACTTCAATAAAAACCCTAGTTTTCTATTTTCTTCAAGAACATTGATAAATCTCCTCTTTAATTCATTTTTAAATCATCGAAAATTATATTTGGGGTACTGAATTCGTTCAGAACAGATCTACATATTATTCCCAACCAAAGTTTAGAGTTTTACATTAAATTCATTAGGTTTTTCATCAAATCTTTCAAGGCAATCATGAATTTCTACACTAAACATGGAGGAAATATTCATTGAACTAATGCAACCAAAATACTTGACTTATATTTGTTCTTCTGATTTTGTTGTTGGTGATTAAAGACTGAATCTCTCCTCTTTCCGATCACAAATCCTTCCCATTTGGTGGTGGTGGGTGGTGGTTTGTTTTGGAACTCCTTGAAACCTCTCTCTAACTCCCGTAGCCCACTTCTATTATTTTTGGCTGATAATGGCCTTAGTGACCTCTCTAATAATATATAATTAACCTCCAAAATTCGTGGGTCTTAACTCCAATATTTTTTAAAATTACCAAAATACCCTTCTGGGTTGCCGGTTTGGCCTAAAAATGCCCCGGGACCCAAACTAAACCCCCGGCTAGTGTTTGTTGACTATCTCGACCCCTCCGGACACGTTGGCGCACTTAAAATGACCATACGGTTGATAAAAATATAATTTACTTTTTAAATCTAATTAAATTGATTTCTGACACGATTGACACGCGCCTCAACTTAATTTTCCCAATTGTCGTATTTAACTCTTGACAATTTTGATATTTTCAATACTCATATATTACCATATATAACCAGTAATATTCGATATTATCATCATAATCATATACCAACTCGCGTCTCGTTAGTATTTAAATCCGGATTAATATCCAATTAATTCTCATTTAATTAATTAATCCATTAAATAAAAATCAATAAAATTACGGGGTATTACAACCTGCAGATAGGCATCCCATGGGGTAGGCCAGTCGACATCCCCCTTTTCCCCTATAAATAGGGGCCATGACCTCATTCCCAAGACACAAATAACCCATCAGCATAAGTGATCTCAACAACATTCTCTTGAAGTCAACGAAGTTCCATATGAGAAGTTAGATTTAAGCCAAAATACCCATCCTTTTCACACCAAATTTGGCAAATATCCTTGTCTCTCATCAACATCCATCAAGATTCAAAAGGAGTTCATCCAAGATCTAAGCTCAAGCTCCAAGGAAGGTTCAATTCCTTCTCCCCCTCTTTTAATCTCTTGTTTTTGCACAAGTTACATTAGATTCATAATCTAATTTTACTTTAGTTCATACATATTAACATCTATGCCTTTATTAGTATATTGCACATACTTTCTTTTTCATAAAAAACCAAAAACAAATAAAAGAGGGCTACACCCGTAAATTCCAAACGGAATTATCAACCACACTTTTTCAAAACCAAAAATACATTTTCTGCACGCACGCACCTAATAAAATTCCGTTCGAATCTGTGGGATAACCCCCATCCCTATTCTACATTCGAACTACGTGGACTTTGAAGTAGGTGTCTCGGATTAAAATCCGAGACTCGAGTCCCATTTTTCGATCTTCCAATTTCTCTTATTTTCTAGATTTCTCAAAATCCCTCATTTTCATAATTATCATTCATATACATATAGCATACTTGTTCGCATCTCATCCCACATGTATTATCTTTTTCCAATAATGATCAATATAGCAATGAACCCTCATATTTTATCTTCTACATTTATTATTATTTTGGGAATATTCCTGCGGATGACCTCACCCTATATTTTCCATGGTATGGGTCGAATGATTCCAATATCCATTATATAAACACATACACACACTTCACGGGGATAAAGGAAAATATTAACATTTGCCCATGAGAGACCGAACGGGGGGATGGGTACCTAACACCTTTCCATTTCGTATTTTAGCCCCCTGACCTCCGATCTATTGGTTTTGTATCCATCAGTTCGTCCTTGATGCCGCTCTCTTGGAGTAGCAACATATTATTTTGCCTGTTTTGAGCAAAATAGGCTGGCGACTCTATCTCTTTTACATTCACCCCACACCGACAAAGGTCGAAGCCCCCTTTTCAAAGAGAAGGGTGCGAGACCGCGACGCAGTTCTTCCTCGGGTTATCTTCCTTCCTTCCCCTCGAAACGAACGCTGCGGTGACCGGGATGGCCACAGTGCTGACTCTGCTAGGGACTAGTTACAAGAGGGCTAGACTCTATATATATGGGTGTTTTATTTTCTTGTATATTCACCTATTTGCATGTTCCCCTTTATTATTCATGTGTACTTCATGCTTATGTTACTATTCACACACTTGTAGAAGACTCTCCATGTACACTTCACACCACGTGCACCTAAGATAAATTATATCCACATGTTGCACACATCACTTAGAAATCCATGCTTAGGTATCACCAACACACACCTACGCTTGTATATATCCATGCTCACTTATCACACACTTTGTAGATAGTTACACATCACTCACACATCCCTTATCCATGCTTGGTATAGCTTTACTATTGGTACTTGTACTTTGCTCCCTGTTTGGCATGATCAAGAAAAATATACTCTCTCTATAAGATACTAATAAGATAATCATGCATCATTCACACGACATCACCAAAGAGCACTGTTATTGACCAAATTTTGTCCCATAACTGGAGAGTCACTTCGTGATGGGCGCTAGTCCGACAGGGCGCAGTTAGCATAAGCGATATGACTCTCACCTTCCATTGGCCAAGTAATTTCAACGTATATCGAACGATTCTCCCGCAACGTATCTCTTGACCGAAGTCATGACGGGAGGTATATCGCAGGGAACTCATTCACATACGTCGAGTATATCGAATTCTCTCTCACGCATACCGTCCCCATGAGGTATATAGTGAGGCAGTTCACGTACACTCAGGTATATCAAATGGTTTATCCACATGTACCGATTGGCCCCTAAAGCAAGTCGTATATCGTGAAAGTCACCCCAAAGGGGGGAACCCTTTCCAACTCACCCAACCAAACTGCATACCCGCATATAGGTGTCAAGCCTAGGACACACATGTTAGATCGCAGGTTTCGACCCGAAACTCTACCGAAATTTCGGGTCGGCTTATTGGCTAAATTTTTGTGTAATTTTTAAATGGGACCCTGACCATGAGCCTGGTTACAAGTCCAACCATAGCTTTACATATGTTGCAAAACCAATTTTTCCAGTCTTGGGTCCCGTCTGGTATTTCATTTTGCATTTAGACTAACTTCACATAGGTGAGAACCGAATAAACATAATAATCATGCTGAGACCCGACTCTAGTCTTTTCCTCTCTCTTTTTCCAAAAAGTGTCCAAAAATATTTTTCATCTTTTATCAAAAACTACTAAAAACATTTTCGTCTTCATCTTCTCTAAAAAAATCAAAAAATATTTTCCTCCTTTTCTAAAAAAATAACAAAATTCCCTTATTCTCTTTCGAAAAAAATTCCAATTTTTCACATACCCTTAACCTAGCTCCCTATTGTCTTCGGTCTTCAGTCGAACCACCCCTAAGTTCTGTCAATCCCCTTACTTCCTCCGAGTCCGAGACTCACCCGCCTTCCATGGAGAACACGGATCAAGTGCCGAATGTACAGCCAAATTTTTTGACGGTTCTAGATCAACTCACTACCAAAATTGATAACCTTCAAATCGAGGTTCATGAGATGCAAAGAAACTGGGTCCCTATATTCGAAGATCTTTATTTTCCCTCGTGCCACGGGTCTGCCTGCACCCGAGCCTATCTGGGTTCCAGAAGAATACCATCATGCTCCACGTGTTTCTCCTGCTAATGGGCCGCCACCGGCCCAGCTTCCTATGCCAAACCTTGCTCAGACCGGGGCTAATTTACTTGGGACTGTTGATCCGAAAGAGGAAGAGCTGAACAAGGTCAAGGAAGACCTCAAGATGTTAACTAAGAAATTCGACCAGGTTAAAATCTTTGGGAACTACATGGACTATACCCATATGTCTCCCTATCCTAAAGCCAGGCTACCAGAAAAATTTAAGATGCCCAATATCGAGAAGTTTGGAGGCAGTGGATGTAATACCCCGTATTTTTATGCTATATTAATTTGGGGATTTATTAAATTTAATGTGAGTGATTTATTTAATAAAAATCCGGAAATTAATTATGTTATAATTATTAACGTGACGAGAGTTAGTAATTATGAGAAATTTGTTGAATATTACTAATGAGCAAAGTAATATATTATATTGGTTATATTAAATGTCATGAGTGAGTTAAATGACAATTTCAGAAATTTAAGTCGGAACGTGCTCGTGTCGCGTCGGGGCTAAATTTTGATAAATAAAAAGTGAATATTTTATAAGTTACCCGTATGGTCGTTTTGAGCGCGCCAACGCGTCCGGAAGGGTCGAGATAGTCAGAAAAGTGTACCCGGGGGTTTAGTTTGGGTCTCGGGGTGTTTTTAGGCCTAATTGGTACCCCGGGAGGGCGTTTTGGACATTTCACCTTTTTGGGTAATTAAACCCACGAAAATACCAAGGGTTATATCAGATAACTGGATTGTCATCTAGGTTTAGAAACTCTAAACACAAGTGACGGCCATAGGAGAGGGAAGAAGAAAGCTCCAAGGCAATCCAAGGCCCCAAAAGTCATCCGTTTGCACCACAACCACCACCACCGCGTAGATCGCGCAACGGGCTACGCAATCACACCAAAAACATCTGCAAATCAGAACGTCAAAAATCCCAGGCAAGTGTTTATCTTGCTATTTTCGTTGGTGCAATTTCCATATTAGTTTAGGAATGATTAGGGATGAAATATGTGGAAGAAAACCCAATTTGTGATAGGAATATCCATGTAGTATTGGTTTATATGATGATTCTGGAAACCTTGCCATATAGAGGACTTTAACCACAAAATTTTGATGATATTAAGAAGGAAATTCTGGAGAAAAATTTGTTAGAAATCTGTTTAAGAAAATTCTAGGGTTCTTGATAATTAGATATAAATTTTGGGTTGAAAATCCATGTTTAAATGATGAATATGTACATGCCTTACGTTAGAAACATCTGGTATATTGTTATAATGTTAGTAGTAGAATTCTTGGGACGTTTGGGGTTGGAAAACATGGATTTGGATGAAGAAAATTGGTAGAACCCGTAACTGCAATTCTGCAGATATCAAAACACCTGCTTGATCGATCGATCGAGCATAGAGCTTCGATCGATCGAAGGTTCGATCGATCGAGTCCCAGACCTCGATCGATCGACCACTCCTGACAGACTCCTATTTCCCTTGTTTAATTAGTTAAATTAAATTTATCGTGAAATAATTCTTGGGTATTCTTAATAAAATGTTTTGGGAGATAGGAAAGACCAGTAGGACATATGAATAAGTGTTGGGAACTTTATTTTAAGACGAGAAGTTTACTTTTGGGGTAATTATATAATGAACGATGAAACTACGTATTTCAATTGAGAGATTACGGTAAATAGCTACGATAGTGAATAGAGTTATACCTACTGAATTTTCTACTTGGAAGGATAGAGTCCACGAGTGTCACGTAATAAGTGAGAAAACCCTTCGAGTTAAGGTTAGAGATGAAACCTTATACGTAATACTAATAATGTGAAATTAAGGATAAATGTTATAATTATGGGTGACGAGAGGAACCTACATTAATATGATAAAAGTGGTATATTTATATGATTGTGTGTACATATATTATATACATGTGAAAATCATGCCCACGCTACTTGCTATCCCTGAGGTTACCGCGCTGGGACAGTCTTATCTCGATGGGATCTTTATGGGGGATATTGACTTGTACCCTAGAAGATAGATGTCCTTGGTACAGGCTATCGACGTGATAGTTCAGACGGTCCTAAGAGACGCATACATGTGCCATCCTCTTAGAGACGTGGAATCTATTCTTCGCCTCAATTTTGTTTGTGTATGAGTTAATACAATTCGAGAGTGATTCCGATTGTATTCCCCTTAATATGAGTGATATGGGGTTTTGGATAGTAGAGTATGCCCGCACCATAGTTTATTTGGGGTGCTGTTATAATATATATACATTATACGAGTAGTTAATATATATATATGAAATTCTAAAATTTGGAACTACCTACTGTGAATTGATAAGTAGGACATGGTTGATGACTCAAATAGTAAATACTTGTTTTGTGAAAGTATAATATGACACTGGGAAACTTTATAAATTAATAAAGCTAAAACGAGAGTGGTGTTGCTAATTGGAAGTATTCTTTTTAAACAATGATATTGTTCGGTTTTGAAATTCTATGAGTAAGTAAGATAAGCTAAATTTTTGGGAAGGTTAGTATGATAAAATGATAAGATAAACCGTTGGGAAGGTTAGTACGATAGGCGTGCACATTAGAAGAGAGGTGAGAATTTCTCAAGAGAGTGTCGCTCTAATATGTTGTTGCATTGGCCTGTATCAATTTAAATACTTGCTAAACGTATTTTAAATCAAACACACTTTCGGGCTCTGACCCGTTTCTCTCTCTCTCTCTCTTGTATATATATGTATGTATTACAGGTGCCCAGCCACATGGGCGTCTTGCTTAGGATCTCTTGGAAGGAACGCGCTGCAGCTTAGGTGGGAGTTGCAGGTCTCTTGATTAGATGACTTCGTTCATTCGGATCCACTCTTAGTACTTTCATTTAGTTGAGCATGTGTAGCTCTTTCCATTATTCCGTTGTTATTGGACATTTGTATTTCAGTTATTTCCAGTATTGTACTATGGGTTTTATTCAGTTTGATTGTGTTACTTTATATTTCGCATGTTGACATTCGATTGACGAATGTTTTAAATTAATTGGACTATGTTGCAGATATTTAATGTGGTGTGATTCATACTTATTGAATGTTGTTAATAAAATAAATGATTTTCTTTAAATAAAATTTGGAGAGTATGTTTAAATATGGTTTTGACACTTAGCTTAATTATTTAGGGTGTTAAATTAGAAAGTTTATTTTTACGACAGTGATGCTAAGAATGAACCAAACTGTTCACCTTGATTTAATTTAATAAAGGAGTGATCGCCCGGTATTTAATTAGGCGGGGTGTCACAGGTGGTATCAGAGCATCAGGTTCTAGTGTCCTTTAGGATTTGTGCGGCCAATTATGCTTTCAGCGTTGCTTTCTTTGATATAGAGCCCTAAATACTAGGAATGTTGTATTCATCTCTATACATTGGGAATTCGTGCTTCTGCAATTTGTTTATTTGAATGATGAACTCATCCAAATTTACTTAAATTTTCAGATGGATCATCAAGAATAACTAGCTAAGACGGTTAAGGGAGTCAACGAGCAAGATCGACTCACACCTCAGGTATCCCCATGGAGAATATCAACCGCCGAGTTAGCAGGTATCGTGGCACAAGCAGTTACCACTGCAGTTCTACAATACCAAGAACGCAGCCTACAACGTAAAGGAGGCAAAAGATCTAGAGAGGTTAACCAAATGCATGTGACTAACGTTGAGAATTGTGCGAAGGCACCGAATCTGCGATAACAAAACAATCAAGATCGATTCAGTTCCAGAAGTAACGAGATTTATGTACAGGGACAAAAGTGTCAGGGCTAACGAAGTCAGGTTCGGAATGAAATCACCAAGAGGTGTTTCGGTTGTGGAATGGACAATCACAAACGTAAATCTTGTCCGAATCAGACTGGGGATAAACTACAATCTGACCAGCGAAGAATTTCGAAACTCTGCTATAAATGTGTACAACCGGGTCACAAGTGGATGGATTGTCCTCGCCCTGACATAGTTTTTCCACAGATATCCCCTCAAGGCCAGCAAGACCAGGGAAAAAGCGAGACTAGTCAATACCGTAAGGAAGGGAAGCAGTTTCGAGGGAGGTGCTTCCAATGTGGAAGGAATGGCCATAGGCGTCAGGATTGTCCAGAGAAGGATAGGGCCCCACAACATGAATGTGCTAACAATGAACCCCAGAAGCCAGCTCCACCACCCTTTCCAACAGCCTCAGTTCAGCAGAGAAAGATACAGGGCGGACGTGTCTATAACTTCCCACAGGCAGTAGCTCCGCAGGCACCAACCGCGATTGAGGGTATGTTCTTCTATCCATGTTACTATGAGTCGAGTTTTGTTTGATACTGGGGCAACGCACTATTTGATAGTTACCTATTTTGTGAAAGCCTTAGGGTTATTAGCCACAACAAAGAACACTGTGACATATGTAGATTCACCACTGGGGAGTGGGTCGCTTATTTCCTTTATATGCCGGGGAGTGGGGGTAGAGATTGGTAGCTTAGTATTACCTACAGACATGTTAGTTTTAGACATGCACGAGCATGATGTGATTATTGGTATGGATTGGCTCGCAGCTTATAGAGCCATGATTGATTGCTTCAGTGGGAGCATTGTTTTTGCCATTCCGGGGCAAGAGATGTTTGTAGTGGCGATGCCTCGCCCAGAGGGAGGCTCGACCGCTCATTTGTATTACATAGAGGAGGATACCTCTAAGGAGGTTGTGATTCCCTTAGATTCGTTCCCATTTGTCAGGGAGTATTCTGATGTGTTTCAGGAAATACCAGGCCTACCCCCCAGTCGAGAGATAGACTTTGTCATAGATTTATTGCCAGATACGAGACCTATAGCACGCGCACCGTACCGTATGGCTTCGGCAGAGATGTGAGAGCTACGAGATCAGATAGAGCAGCTGTTAGGTCAGGGCTTCATTCGTAGGAGTACCTCACCTTGGGGCGCTCCAGTTTTGTTTGTGAAGAAGAGAGACGGTTCACTGAGATTGTGTGTGGACTACAGGGAGCTGAACAAGGTCACGATACGGAATAAATATCCGTTACCTCGAAACGATGATCTGTACGACCAGCTGAGGGGAGCAACTTTCTTTTCAAAGATAGATCTGAGGTCGGGGTACCATCAGCTACGTATTAGGGAGCAGGATGTTTCGAAGACTGCTTTCTTGACGAGATATGGGTCTTATGAGTTCTGGGTGATGCCGTTCGGACTCGCAAATGCTCCAGCCATTTTCATGGACTTGATGAACCGAGTATTCAGAGAGTTCTTGGATCAGTTAGTCATCGTTTTCATAGATGACATTTTGATATATTCACACTCCGAGGAGGAGCATGCCGAGCACTTGAGGCAGGTTCTTCAGACTCTACGAGAGCATCAGTTGTATGCTAAGTACGAGAAGTGCGGATTCTGGTTGCGAGAGGTACAGTTCTTGGGGCATGTTGTTTCTGAGCAGGGGATAGCAGTTGACCCGAGTAAAGTATCAGCGGTGAGGGAGTGGGGACAGCCCACGACACCGACGGAAGGGCGTAGTTTCCTGGGGTTAGCTGGTTACTACAGGAGATTCATTCGAGGATTCTCCAAAATAGCGGGTCCATTGACCAATCTGACTCGCAAGGGAGTACCATATGTTTGGGGTGATGCTTGTCAGTTGGCTTTTGACGAGCTGAAAGATAAGCTCACTTCAGTGCCAGTCCTTGCGTTACCGAAGCCGGGTATGGAGTACCTGGTTTACACCGACGCGTCCTTACGGGGACTTGGGGGAGTACTTCAGTAGGAAGAGAAGGCTATAGCTTTTGCCTCCCGCAAGCTTAAGCTGCATGAGAAAAAAATTACCCCACCCATGACCTGGAGTTAGCAGCGGTCGTCTTTGCATTGAGGATATGGAGGCACTATTTGTTGGGAGAGAAATTCCGTTTGTTCACAGACCATAAGTCGTTGCAGTACCTGTTCACTCAGCAAGAGCTGAATATGCGTCAGCGCAGATGGCTAGAGTTTGTGAAGGACTACCAGTTCGATATACAGTATCATCCGGGAAAGGCCAACGTAGTTGCTGATACGTTGAGTCGTAGACCGGTAGACGAAGTAGCAGACGTCTGGAAAGCAAAGTGGAAGAAGTTGGGTCACCAGGACGCAGTAGCACGTTCTTTCATATCCGTGATGTCTGTCACACCCGAGATTGTTACGAGGGTGATACAAGCACAGACCACAGACCCGTTTTGCCAGGAGCAGATTGTGCGACTTCTAGCCGAGGGTGCTGAGTCCTATTCTGTTAGTTCTGATGGAGGTTTGCGGTTTAATGGGAGATTGGTGGTTCCAGAAGGAGCAGAATTACGACATGCAGTGATGACTCATTCTCATGGGTCCCGATTTGCAGTACATCCGGGAGGCGATAAGATGTACCAGGATATGAGGAGACAATACTGGTGGAGTGGGATGAAGAAGGACATTGCTGAGTTCGTGTCCAATTGTTCTACCTGCCAGCTGGTGAAGGTGGACCATCAGAAACCGTCAGGATTGCTTCAGCCATTGGAAGTACCCGCGTGGAAGTGGGAGAGTATTTCCATGGATTTTATTACAGGGTTGCCTACATCACAGCGGGGCCACGATTCTATCTGGGTGATTGTAGACCGTTTGACCAAGGTGGCTCATTTTCTGCAGGTGCGGACAGATTACACCACGGGTCAGTATGCTCAGTTGCTATTCGCTGAGATTGTCAGATTACACGGGGTGCCCCTGAATATTGTGTCAGATAGAGACAAGATTTTCGTGTCACGTTTTTGGGAAAGCTTTCAGGAGGCTATGGGTACTGAGTTGAGGCTGAGTTCAGCTTACCACCCACAGACAGATGGACAGACAGAGCGTACTAATCAGATGTTAGAGGATATGCTACGCATGTGTGTTCTTGATTTTGGAGGAGGTTGGGAGCCACATCTTCCACTGGTAGAGTTTGACTATAATAACTCTTATCAGTTCACGATTAGCATGGCTCCATTTGAAGCTTTGTATGGTAGGCCTTGTCGTTCCCCAACTTGTTGGCTCGAAGTGGAGGATAACAAGTTGCTAGGACAAGAGGTGATTCAGGAGACCTCCGCGAGGATTGAGATGATCAGGAGTCGCATTCGGGTAGGCCAGGACAGGCAAAAGAGCTACGCCGGTGCGAAATGATTCTTCCGGCAGTTTAGTGTGGGGGACCAAGTGTTATTGCGTGTATCTCCTATGAAGGGAGTGATGAGGTTCAGGAAGAAGGGGAAGTTGGATCCGAGGTACGTGGGACCATTTCCCATCATCGAGAGGATTGGGCCGGTTGCATACAGGTTGAGACTGCCAGAACATTTACATCGCATCCACGATGTATATCACATCTCGTCGTTGAGACGATACCTTCGGGATGATATGGCCCATACTCACATTGCGATAGATGAGATCGACTTACAACCTGATAGCTCTTACAAGGAGAGACCGGTGACTATCCTAGACTATAGTGAGAGGAGATTGAGGTCGAAGATAGTTCCACTTGTGCGGGTCCAGTGGGAGCATCATAATGTGGAGGAATCCACTTGGGAGCGCGAGGCAGATATACGCGAGAGATATCCAGAGTTGTTTTTACCAGGTATGCCTTATTTTCCGAATTTTGGGATGAAATTCCGTTATTAGGGGGGAAGTATGTAATACCCCGTATTTTTATGCTATATTAATTTGGGAATTTATTAAATTTAATGTGAGTGATTTATTTAATAAAAATTCGGAAATTAATTATGTTATAATTATTAACGTGACGAGAGTTAGTAATTATGAGAAATTTGTTGAATATTACTAATGAGCAAAGTAATATATTATATTGGTTATATTGAATGTCATGAGTGAGTTAAATGACAATTTCGGAAATTTAAGTCGGAACGTGCTCGTGTCGCGTCGGGGCTAAATTTTGATAAATAAAAAGTGAATATTTTATAAGTTGCTCGTATGGTCGTTTTGAGTGTGCCAACGCGTCCGGAAGGGTCGAGATAGTCAGAAAAGTGTACCCGGGGGTTTAGTTTGGGCCTCGGGGCGTTTTTAGGCCTAATTGGTACCCCGGGAGGGCGTTTTGGACATTTCACCTTTTTGGGTAATTAAACCCACGAAAATACCAAGGGTTATATCAGATATCTTGATTGTCATCTAGGTTTAGAAACTCTAAACACAAGTGACGGCCATAGGAGAGGGAAGAAGAAAGCTCCAAGGCAATCCAAGGCCCCAAAAGTCATCCGTTTGCACCACAACCACCACCACCGCGTAGATCGCGCAACGGGCTACGCAACCACACCAAAAACATCTGCAAATCAGAACGTCAAAAATCCCAGGCAAGTGTTTATCTTGCTATTTTCGTTGGTGCAATTTCCATATTAGTTTAGGAATGATTAGGGATGAAATATGTGGAAGAAAACCCAATTTGTGTTAGGAAAATCCATGTAGTATTGGTTTATATGATGATTCTGGAAACCTTGCCATATAGAGGACTTTAACCACGAAATTTTGATGATATTAAGAAGGAAATTCTGGAGAAAAATTTGTTAGAAATCTGTTTAAGAAAATTCTAGGGTTCTTGATAATTAGATATAAATTTTGGGTTGAAAATCCATGTTTAAATGATGAATATGTACATGCCTTACGTTAGAAACATCTGGTATATTGTTATAATGTTAGTAGTAGAATTCTTGGGACGTTTGGGGTTGGAAAACATGGATTTGGATGAAGAAAATTGGTAGAACCCGTAACTGCAATTCTGCAGAAATCAAAACACCTGCTTGATCGATCGATCGAGCATAGAGCTTCGATCGATCGAAGGTTCGATCGATCGAGTCCCAGACCTCGATCGATCGACCCCTCCTGACAAACTCCTATTCCCTTGTTTAATTAGTTAAATTAAATTTATCGTGAAATAATTCTTGGGTATTCTTAATAAAATGTTTTGGGAGATAGGAAAGACCAGTAGGACATATGAATTAGTGTTGGGAACTTTATTTTAAGACGAGAAGTTTACTTTTGGGGTAATTATATAATGAACGATGAAACTACGTATTTCAATTGAGAGATTACTGCAAATAGCTACGATAGTGAATAGAGTTATACCTACTGAATTTTCTACTTGGAAGGATAGAGTCCACGAGTGTCACGTAATAAGTGAGAAAACCCTTCGAGTTAAGGTTAGAGATGAAACCTTATACGTAATACTAATAATGTGAAATTAAGGATAAATGTTATAATTATGGGTGACGAGAGGAACCTACATTAATATGATAAAAGTGGTATATTTATATGATTGTGTGTACATATATTATATACATGTGAAAATCATGCCCACGCTACTTGCTATCCCTGAGGTTACCGCGCTGGGACAGTCTTATCTCGATGGGATCTTTATGGGGGATATTGACTTGTACCCTAGAAGATAGATGTCCTTGGTACAGGCTATCGACGTGATAGTTCAGATGGTCCTAAGAGACGCAGACATGTGCCATCCTCTTAGAGACTTGGAATCTATTCTTCGCCTCAATTTTGTTTGTGTATGAGTTAATACAATTCGAGAGTGATTCCGATTGTATTCCCCTTAATATGAGTGATATGGGGTTTTGGATAGTAGAGTATGCCCGCACCATAGTTTATTTGGGGTGCTGTTATAATATATATACATTATACGAGTAGTTAATATATATATATGAAATTCTGAAATTCGGAACTACCTACTGTGAATTGATAAGTAGGACATGGTTGATGACTCAAATAGTAAATACTTGTTTTGTGAAAGTATAATATGACACTGGAAAACTTTATAAATTAATAAAGCTAAAACGAGAGTGGTGTTGCTAATTGGAAGTATTCTTTTTAAACAATGATATTGTTCGGTTTTGAAATTCTATGAGTAAGTAAGATAAGCTAAATTTTTGGGAAGGTTAGTATGATAAAATGATAAGATAAACCGTTGGGAAGGTTAGTACGATAGGCGTGCACATTAGAAGAGAGGTGAGAATTTCTCAAGAGAGTGTCGCTCTAATATGTTGTTGCATTGGCCTGTATCAATTTAAATACTTGCTAAACGTATTTTAAATCAAACACACTTTCGGGCTCTGACCCGTTTCTCTCTCTCTCTCTCTCTCTCTCTCTTGTATATATATGTATGTATTACAGGTGCCCAGCCACATGGCGTCTTGCTTAGGATCTCTTGGAAGGAATGCGCTGCAGCTTAGGTGGGAGTTGCAGGTCTCTTGATTAGACGACTTCGTTCATTCGGATCCACTCTTAGTACTTTCATTTAGTTGAGCATGTGTAGCTCTTTCCATTATTCCGTTGTTATTGGACATTTGTATTTCAGTTATTTCCAGTATTGTACTATGGGTTTTATTCAGTTTGATTGTGTTACTTTATATTTCGCATGTTGACATTCGATTGACGAATGTTTTAAATTAATTGGACTATGTTGAAGATATTTAATGTGGTGTGATTCATACTTATTGAATGTTGTTAATAAAATAAATGATTTTCTTTAAATAAAATTTGGAGAGTATGTTGAAATATGGTTTTGACACTTAGCTTAATTATTTAGGGTGTTAAATTGGAAAGTTTATTTTTACGACAGTGATGCTAAGAATGAACCAAACTGTTCACCTTGATTTAATTTAATAAAGGAGTGATCGCCCGGTATTTAATTAGGCGGGGTGTCACAGTGGACCCCCCCCAATCATTCATCTCCGTATCTATCACCGAGCCATGACTCTTCTAGAGACTTTTGAAGAAATAAGGGCTCAGATGTTCCATTAGAATTTGAAAGATAACATCCTCCGTTGGTTCCTATCCCTTAAAGAATTCAGAATTCGCAGTTGGGAGGACGTTGCCCATGAGTTCATGTCACAGTACAAGTACAACGAGGAGCTAGAGGTTACCCACCATGACTTAGAGTTACTTGAATAGAATCCTGGGGAATCAGTCAGCAACTTCATAGCAAGATGGAGAGAAAAAGCAGCTACTATGACCAATCGGCCTTCCAAAGAAGAACAAGTCAACATTGTGAAGAATAACTTTCTACCTCATGTCCAAGCAACCATGGGAGGACAATATTACCCTCACTTCCGAGCCCTTCGAGAAGTGGGAGTAAAAATCAAAGAAAGTCTTGCCAAGACAAATGTTGAACCGAAGAAAATATCTGGACAGTTTGCTCCTAGAAAGTTTGAAAAGCCTTCTAGTACCCCAGCCTCTACTATCAACAACGTCTCTCAGCTTGTTGCTTCGTAGGAACCAGAAAGTTGCCCATACCCAATCCGAAAGGAATATACCGAGCTTCACGCTCCTCTCTCCAAAGTCTACCAGGCTCTCTTGAACCGAAACCTGATCAAACCACTATACCATTATCCGTTACCAAATTCACTTCTGAAAAACTTCAAACCCGATAGCCATTGTGACTTCCACCAAATTACTGGCCATACCACCGACCGATGTTTCCATCTCCAAAACACAATCCAAAGCCTCATTGATTGGGGTATCATCGCCCCACCAGCTAATCCTAAATCAAACACTACCCATAACCCACTCCCGTATCATACAAAGGCCATATTCCTAGAAGAAGACTCAGAACTCGACCTATCTACCCAAATCATGCCAAATAAATCACCAGTCATACCCATATACTCTCCTAAACCTCTCCAAACATGCCTATATTTACTCTTACACCCTACCAGCCTTGCCGATCAAACCTTATCACTCCTTACCAGAGCCTGCATCGCTATCCCTACCCGTTCTGGAGGTAAAGATATGGAATTATCATAAGTGCTGAACTAACTCCTAGAGTTGGAGTTGAAATTGCCTTCCCAGATGACCATCGACTGTTAGAGATTCAGTGGGTTGTTTTTAGAAGCTCGAAAATGGGCTCGAGAGTCAGACAGCTGGGCAATGTCAGCCGACGAAGTCAGTCTAGATAACCTGGTCCAGATCATGGCAAATTTATTTTAACAGACTGGTGATATTTGTAGCATATTCGAGCTACTCGATGCTTTGAAATTATAAGGGCACCTGGTCCCTTCAGTCCTGCATTTCCCTGTCAAATGGGAAGAATTATACGAAGAAGCCATAGAAGTTGTAGAGAGTATTGACTTTGCATGGGAAAACAATGTCGTTGCCACCGAATGGGGAGATAATTTTAAAGATTTAGATGAAGAACCAGATTTAGGAAAGACTAGTTGATAGCCAACCTATGCGGAGTGATATTATTCGAGGAGCTGCTAGGAGAGATCAACCAGGTAGTTCAGAAACTCGATATCGATGAAAAAATAGGGTTTATATTTTTCCCTTCTTTCGTGAACCACGTGACCAGGTCGGGGAGACATTACTAGAATCCAAACTTACAACCATCAGCAAGCGATAAAGGGAAAGGTTTTGAGAATCTCCCTATGCCAGAAATCACTCTTGAAGAAATTAAGATCCTTGATCAACTGAAGAAGACCCAAGATAACATCACCCTATAGGGAGTTTTCATGTCTTTCTAACTGCATCGAAATGCCCTAATCAAGCTACTCACAGGACCCACAGTTCCTCCCTCAACCGTACCAGAAGAAGGAGTGAACCTAGTTGGATCCCGACCTCTACTCGAATGCTCTACTTCTTTAAAGAGGAAATACCTAAGATTGGTCCCAATCACAATCATGCTCTCAATATCTCTATTGAAGTTATGGGAAAAACTATCTCCCTCTCTCTTGTCGATAACGGATCAACCCTGAATATGTGCCCACTACGAACCCTCAACTGTCTGGGATTGGAAGTAAGCTACCTTGATCCAACCTCTGCTGCCGTACATGCCTATGACAACACCCACCGAGAAGTAAGGGAATCTATTAAACTTGCAATAAGGGTTGGCCCTATAAATCCTATTATTGAATTCCAAGTCATCGACATCCCAACCTATTTCAATATGCTTCTCGGACGATCGTAACTCCATTGTATCAAAGGGGTGTCTTCTTCCCTTCATGAGAAATTGAAGTTCTTTGCCAATGGATAGGTTATCACTATCTTGGGAGACAGTGACAACACCGAGAATGATAGCACCCATAATCCGAAACTTGAGATACAACACGGGGTGAACGATATGCTACTACGAGCTTCTAGGTCGAACCACTCCTACTCCCAGTAGGGGACGACTTTAAGGACAGGGTTTGTCCAGAATATGATCCTCATGGAAACGTTAATATAACCCAAATGTTCGAGAATATGCATTTCATGCCCGGACTGGGGTTAGGGCAAAGACAACAATGGATAACTGAACCTATTGTGTTGAAGGAGGCCTTTCCTCCCTATGGCTTGGGCTATGAACCATCAGAAGAAGAACTCAGATTGATCCACCCAGCCTCGACTTAAGAAAAAGTTAAAATGCGCCAGAACTATCTCGAGAGATTCCCTAAATGGAAGATTCATTAGAGAGGGTGAAGATTTCCCCTTCTGCGGCTTCCTTAAACCTTGGTATGACCCTGTAGATAAGAAGATGAAACCAGGTATGGAGATCTTTTTTCAAAACAGATACCCAGGGGCTTAGAGTTCCCAATACTGTGTGCAACCACTCATTAAGGAGACCATATCTGATACCAGGAATTCTGAGGACAGCGACTCCGAGGATTCTTTCAACTTACAGATACTAGGGCTGGCACTCTGCATGATCCACCTAGGGACTACATCATCCAATCAATCCTACCTCATCAAAGATGATGATACACCACTTCTCAACTGGCATGCTGCACCTGTGCTACCTGCTGATATTCAACCTAACCCTAATGTTTATCCCCTTTCCCCTTTAGTTATTTCCTCTCACTCTGATGTAATCAAGACCTCCTTTGATGAGGTTCTCAATGCTTTTTTTCCTATCAATGAAATAAACGAAGATTTTGAGTATCTTATTGTGCCTTATATTAATTATCTTGATTCTAATCAAACTCTTGATGATGATAACTTTGCAAATGAATAATTCTTAACTTATCTAAATAAGGTTAATAACAAATAACATAGCCACGTTCAAGTTAATGAAGATGAAACTGTTATTATTAATCTCGATTCTAGTAGCCACATGCGCGAGATTAGGATAGGGGCTACCCTTAATGAGCATAAGCACACATAACTTAAAGAGGTAATGAAGGAATTCGTGGATGTCTTCGCATGGTCCTACGATGATATGCCCGATATTGACCCTGAGATAGCACAACATGAGATTCCAACTCTCCCGGAATATAAACCAGTCAAACAGAAGCTGTAAAAGATTCGCATAGAATGGTCACTCAAGGTAAAAAAAGAAGTAGTCAAGCAACTGAATCTGGGATTCATTCGTGTAATTTAATATCCTACATGGCTAGCCAATATCGTACCCGTATAAAAATCTGGAGGGAAGGTTCTCATGTGTGTCGACTACTAAGACTTGAACAAGGCCTCTTCGAAGGATGATTACCCGCTACCCAACATCGATATGATTGTGGATAACACTCTCAGTCACACTCTCAAGTCATTCGTTGATGTTTTTTTTGGATATAACCAGGTCAAGATGCACCCTGATCATCAAGAGAAAACCGCATTCACCCCCCTTGAGGGAACCTTTTACTACACTGTCATGCCTTTTGGTCTTAAAAATGCAGGGACTACCTATCAAAGGGCTGCCACAACCATTCTGCATGATCTGATACACAAGGAAGTCGAGGTCTGTGTAAATGACATGATTATTAAATTCAAGACTAGAGAAGTTCATGCTCCCGCTCTCCGAAAATTCTTTGAACGACTATGACAACACCAAATGCGGCTTAACCCATAGCAATGTGTCTTCAGCGTTATTAAAGAAAAAATCTTGGGATTCATGGTCAGTGAGAAAGGGATAAAAGTTGATCCTTCTAAGATAAAAGCCATACTTAAGATGCCACCTCCCCGAAAGGAGAAAGTAGTTTGAGGATTCCTTGGGAAATTATAGTACATCAGTCGATTCATCAGCCAATTGACTTCCATCTGTGAACCCATCTTCAAACTCCTTCGAAAACACCTCTGAAAGGATTCAACCAAAGTCTAGAATGTAGCTTGGCAAGAAACCTTCGACTAAATAAAGCAATACCTAACCCGACCTCCGGTGCTCATGACACCATAACCTGGTCTTCCCTTACTCCTATACCTAACCATGACCGATACTGCGGTAGGGGCTTTGCTAGCCCAATACCTTGAAGAAACTCGCAAAGAGAAAGCCATCTATTATGCCAGTCGAAAATTAGCTGATTACGAGGTCAACTACACCGCTTTGGAAAAAGCATGTGTCGCTCTTATCTGGGTTACCCAAAAGTTATGACACTATATGCTCTCCTTCCCCATCAGACTCGTATCCCAAATGGATCCCATCAAGTACCTACTCGAGAAGCCCACCCTGTCCAGCTGAATGGCCTATTGTTTAATGCTCCTAGCTGAGTTTGATGTCACCTATGTCACACATAAAGCCATGAAATGAAGAGACATCTCTGACTACCTTGCTGACTACCCTATGGAATAAGACGATATCTGGATTTTTGAATTCCCATACGAGAATATCCTTTTCTCCTACCAAGAAGATCTTCGATGGAAAATGTTCTTTGATGGCGCTACCAACAAAAAAAGATATGGCATTGAGATCCTCCTAATTTCCCCTGATGACTCCCACACTCCCATTACCATCAAATTGGATTTTCCCTACACCAACAACATGACTGAATACGAGGCATGCACAGTAGGCCTCAAAGTTTCCCTCAAGAAAGGAATTCACTACCTCGATATCTACGGGGATTCTACCCTCATCATTGATCAAGTACTGAGGAAGTGGAAAGTCAAGGATGAGAAACTCTTACCCTTCCATGCCCACCTTGAAGAACTAGCTTCCCAATTCCAAGAAATCACCTTCCACTACCTGCCCTGAGCAAAGAATAACCTGAATAACGCCTTTGACACCTTAGTCTCCATGATTGACTTACCCGAAGGAATAACCATGGCCCCCTTCCTTGTCTAGAAACAAGACAAACCAACCCACTGCTACCACATTGAGCTCTGTACGGAGCAAGAACCCGAAATAGCCGACTGCTGGTACTATAACATTTGACACCTCCTCAAACACGGTAGGTATCCCCAAGGAGCCGACAAAAAGGAACGAGCAACTCTCCACAGACTGGCGGCCCAGTACACTATATGCGATAAAGCACTATTTAAGAGAAACTTTGATATAATCCATCTACACTGTATCGCAAGGGCTGACATTGAAGAAATAATGCAGAAAATCCACAACAGGGAATGCGAACCCCACTAGATTGGACATATGCTCGCCAAAAAGATCATTTGGTAGGGGTACTACTGGAATACCATGGTACAGGATTACACAACCTAAGTTCGAAGATGTCTCAAATGCTCACAGTTCTCCAACCTATAACATCTACCTCCACAAGGATTGTACAACATGACTTCTCCATGGCCGTTCTCCACATGGGGCATCGACATCATTGGGAAAGTTACATAAAAGGAATCCAATGGGCATGAGTTCATCCTAGTCACTATTGACTACTTCACCAAATGGGTCAAAGCCGAGTCATACACGGTTCTGAATGCCAAGAAAGTGTCTAAATTCATTATAAAAAACATCATCTGCCGGTATGGGATCCCACACGAGATGGTATCAGACAATGGGTTATATTTTGAGGCAGAGGTTATAGAAGTGGTCGATGAGTATGGGATTTAAATACAAAAATCCTCTCCATACCGACCTCAAACCAATAGAGCAGTCAAAGCAGCCAATAAGAATCTCAAATCCATCATCAACAAGATGATCGAGAGTTATCGTGGTTGGGACGATAGGATCCCTTACGCCCTATAGGGCTACTGCACTTCAGTACGAACCTCTACTGGGGCTACCCCTTACTCTCTAGTCTACGGTATGAAAACAGTCCTACCCGTGGAGCTGATAATACCCTCGCTGCGTGTCATGCTTGAAAGTAAGGTCAGTGAAGAAGACTAGTGCCAAAGTTGTCTTAACGAGATGTCCCTCTTAGACGAAAGGAGATTGAAAGCTCTCTATCATATACAAGGGTACCATCACCCTATAACGCGATCCTTCAATAAGAGAGTCAAGGACCGCGGTGTTCGAGAAGGGGACTTAGCCCTCAAAGAAATAGTAGAGACCATTTGGGACCCCAGAGGGAAATTTAATCCCAATTGGAGTAACCCTTACATTATGAAGAAGATTCTATCGGGCAGCGCCACTGTGCTCACCGACCTCGACGGAGAAGAAATGGCGCGTCCAGTCAGCCTGGACCATCTCAAAAAATTCTACCCTTAGTCCGAAATATCGACGCGCTACGACTCTTCTCATCTCCCTTTTATTCTAAAAAAAACTCTCTTTTCCCCCCTACCCAGAACTACGTGGGCCTGATCCTCTAAAGAACATTTTCAAAAAATGAATTTCAAAATTTTTCAAAACCCTCAGAGGTACGTAGGTAGCTCATTCACTTTACATGAGCGCGACCCCCTTCTTTCCATAAAATGCTATTCTTTTCTAAACCCCGAGAATGACAATTCATTTTTACATATACATGAACAAAAGGATTATGTACGACTTAACGGTTAGTATAGATAATTCAAAATGCAAAAAGTCATCGAGAGGCACAAATAGATGATAAAAAACTTATTTATTTTATTATCTGAAATTTTCGTACGATTACATCGGCATAAGGAGTCAAACTACATCCTAGACAACACCACACCTACTAAAACCCCCCAGATAATATCGAGCCCCACTACTCCTAAAAATTATCCCCCAATTATTCCCACATAGCACAAAACCACACCTATTACCAGAAGTTTCATAAATGCCCTACCATCAGCTGCCAAAGGAACCAACACCGTTATCACCTGCATCCTGGACTCCCCAAACCTCTCCCCCCTGAATGGAGTATCGCAGATGCTCCATAGAGCAATAAGACTGGACTATTTTGGGGAAGACCACAACGCCTCCTTCCACGGTGTCAGATATGGCAAAACCACCTCTGACCAGTCTCCACAGCTAGCATTTTGGCCACTACCTTCTTTCACAACCACTTCATGTAGTCCCGGGAGACACGCCAGACTCGCTTAGTAGACTGAGAAGGACGGGTCGATGGACGACGATTCTCCCACAGAGAACCAAGCCGCATGCGTATACACTATGTCAGGTCATCCACTGGAAAGAAGTTCAGTGTCCACGGTGGCACAATTTGCTGCCAACCTTATTAGCGCAGCAGCCTACAGGGAGAGTAGAAATAGGTCTGCGTGAGGCGTACTAATCGGACATATTGGTACTCTCCGAGTTCCAGAATGGGCAGCATCTCCCCCACCAAGGAACATACCAACTTAAGACTCGAGCCCCGTGCTCTACAAACCAGTTCCCCCAACTCTCAATGTCCAGGCCTATGCTAACAAAATATCACGAGAAGAAATTTGGCACTGACGGTATGGGATACTCAGGTGGGACCGCCATACGAAACCTTTTTGATAGCCACATAAACATCATCACAGGTCCACCCCTCAGAAAGTCAGAATGACCCTCCCACCGGGCATCCAGGCTATTCAGGGTCTCCGCCAAAATCACCGCCGCAGGATTATGATGGTATGACATCCAAGAAATAATAGCCGACAGTTGGGGGTCCACCAGCGTCTCCCCAGTCACCAACAAAACTTTTGAAACAATGCCTAGGATGACGGTCTCAACATATCCAGCATTATCCACTTCCTGCGAATGCACGGACTGTAACACTATCGAAAGGGAAATCATTCCCCTCGTAACCAATGGCCTGGCTGCCGAAGGCGAAATATGAAGAAGTCCAACCAATAATTACCTGGGAGAATGGGAAAACTCAGGCAGAGCTGCAGTAACGCAGGGATTTATCCCCAGTATGGCAGAAAATTCTTCGTAGGTAGGACACATCTCATCCAACCTGAATCGAAAGACATGATCCTCAGGATACCAAAACTCGATAGCCGCCATCAGCATGTTCCACTCAATAGTCCGGTTACGCCACAAAGAGACCCGCCTCATGTGAAAGGCGTCATAATCAACATTGTAAGAACACATGGCTTCTAAGGCTTCGAGGTAATTGGTAAACTCAATGCTACCAGGGAGAGCCGTCTTGCAAAACCAAGGGATAATAAGAAAGTAAGAATGTGAAAAAGGGAGAAAGTGAAAGTGTGAGGAGGAAAGCCCCGTCCACACCCCCTTTTATACTTGTAAACTCTCAAGCAAAAATAAGGAACCCTGCAGAAATCGGAGTAAAACTTACCCCACCAAGTACCAAGTAATTGAAGAAAGTGCAATCAAAGTCTTGGATTGATTGGAATTGACTAACATGCCAGTAGGCAAGATAGGGGTCATGCTGATC
This sequence comes from Sambucus nigra, assembly GCA_949130495.1. Classification (NCBI taxonomy): domain Eukaryota; kingdom Viridiplantae; phylum Streptophyta; class Magnoliopsida; order Dipsacales; family Adoxaceae; genus Sambucus; species Sambucus nigra. Next base: position 398,071,517 of record OX422224.1, read on the forward strand.
GAAAACCCCCTATTTTGGGAAAATCCCCTTTTTCCTCGTTTGCCAAAATAAAAAAAACAACAAAAATAATTTTATATTAAGGAATTCCAAATTCCCTTTATACTTATGCTTTTACTAATCTCATTTTAATAAACTCATTCTCAAATCAATCTTTGAAATTCTTTTTATGGTCTCAGCAGCAAAGTAAAAAGAGCATTTGCATTAATCACTAAACAAGAAAAAATAAGAAAAATTTTCTTCTTCATTTGCATATATTTTTGCTGTATTACATTGATAATTTTGCAGGAAAAGCAAAAGCAAAAAAGCAGAAAAAAATAACGTGACTCAGCCGAATCCAATCTCTTTCTCTCTCTCTCTCTCTTCTCTTTCTTTACTCTCTCTATAGGATACCCCATCCCTATGACGTTCCCTCTTCCCCCATACAGCGAGACGAAGTGCTCTCACTTCCAGAGTTCGACCCTTCCCCAAACGAGGCAATCAACACCAAACAAGAAGGCACCGGAACTGCCTCATGAATATGAGCGATCGCCGAAGATATCTAGTCCTTGATGTCCTTCATCCAGGTGGTCGAAACACTGATATGCTACGAGAAAGAATGGAAAAGATCATATCTGTCAAGCATGAGAAAAAAGAAAGTAATCAAGGAAATAAAAAAAGACATATTGCAGGTCGAAGGAACTCCTCCGTCAGACCCAACTCCTATGGGTCCATCACATGTGGATAATGTTGTGGACGCACAGATCCCCTATCAACTCATCGAAGGTTGTAACTAGGGGAATTCAGTTGCACAAAAGAGGGCCCTGACATTATCGTTACTGCTGCTGATGTAGCCGCACTGCCTGCGCTATGAGAGGACCCCATATCTCGACTCGAGCCCAACCTAGGGAGAGGAATCACATCATAAATTCTAGGGGGCATCAGTTAACTCGAGATAGAGTCCAGATAATCGTACATCACTGCTATATCAGTGTACAGGGAGTATGGCTTTACCATCACCTCAACCACCCAAGCATCATCAGATATCTCCCGCACGTGCCTCATAAACATAGGAGGCCTCGCCAGTGGCACCACAACTTTATCCTCTATAATCTGGCGGACTAACCTCTCCCTAAGATACTAGTAGTATCCGAACTCATGCGCCAGCAGGCGCCGCATTTGAGCTTGTCCACCCGTCAACCCAGTGTGCTGAATGGCCATTCCCAAGGACAAAAGGGCACCTAAAAATCCCCAGTAAAAGCGAAGGATTATTATTCATAAAAGATCATAAATGGAAATGGAACAGTCTCAACGATAAATGAAGGCTTACTCGCTCACTCGTCAGGCCATTCCAAACCTGTCGCACTGCCTTCAGAGAAAGGTTCTTCTTCAACTGTCAGTTGGACCTCTGCCATCGAAACATCTGGAAGAAGTCCCCCCATAGAGTCATCCTTCAAAGAAATCAGTTGGGTGTTCAACCCAATCAAATCATAGAACCACGTATTCAAAAAACACTCCAAATTTTCCACCAACTACAAAATCCTCGGATCATTCGCTATTCCCCAACGGAACCTAAAATCTAATCATCATCCCCTGTGGAGTCCCCAAATTTCTCGAAGGAAAGTACATCTCTCTTAGGTCAGAACTGACCTCGGTTCTAGATCGTCACCTCAATTAGGTCAGAATTGACCTCGATCCTCGGTCATCACCTCTTTTAGGTCAGAATTAACCTCGATCTTGGATCGTCACCGTAGTTTGATCAGAATTGACCTCGGTCCTCAATCGTCACCTTTTTTAGGTCAGAATTGACTTCGGTCTTAGATCGTCACGTTAGTTAGGTCAGAATTGACCTCGGTCCTCGATCATCACCTCTTTTAGGTAAGAATTGACCTCGATCTTGGTGATTGACAGGGTTTTGCAGCGACGCGAGAGTCATCTATGCGCCGATCATTTTATGTTCGGCTCAACACTCTATACAAAAACCTAACTATGACTATACTCTTTTAAGGGAGTATAGCGGTTAGTCCAGGTATCGAATCCACAAAGACAAGTTGCTAGAATTTAAATGGTTTATTACTTCTAAATAAAAGTGTAAAAGATATTTTTTTGTAACTAAAAAGAAATAAAAGATAAACTAGGCATGAGTGTATTGAAACTAGATTAACAAAGCGAGTAAAACTATAGGTTGCGTCGAATATCCCTCACCCGAGTTAATTAGTATAAAATGATCACATGGGTCGACGAGTTATTACAAACGCGTCTCATTTCGACAGTTAATTGAACTAAGGGTTGTCACTCCCCTAAATTCACATAAAAGCCAAATACGATTTTGGCGTCAACAAATACCCCGAAAATTACGCGGGAAAGGTCGTAAGCACAGAATATACATGATATGACCCGTCAAATATCCTAGGCGCAATGACTAGGACAATGCACCCGAAATAAATCCGTAAACACCATCACCAAAACAAAACAATACGTCAACCCGAGTAAGTTCCATTCAAACACGACCCAAACTAAATTAGCTAGAAAGCATGACAAAAAACGCGATAAAGAAAGGCGGTAAATAAACGCGATAAATCTACACTAGAAAGAAAGTAAAGAAAGCAAGTAAACCTAATTATCAAAGCATGCAATTATAATCAATCAAAGCAAGAATTAAAGGAATACAACTATATTAAATGTAGAGGATGATGAATAATCAACTTATAAGCCCAAATGGGTGTCAAACCAAGAGGAATTGAAGAAGAAATCTCCAAAAACCCTCAAACCCTAAGCTATTCTAACCTAAAAATGAATTATATATGATATTTACACAAAAATGGGTATATATAGTAAGTGGATTAAAATTAGAAAAGAAAAAGGAAAAGAAAAGAAAAGGAAAAGATCAGCAAATATCTGGTATACGCGGTCGACCGGTCGTGGGGGCGCGGTCGATCGCGCCATTAATTTGAGGCACACTGTCTCCTTTCCACGGAAAAATGCAAAACCGCGATTGATCGGGCCTTGAACCGCAATCGACCAGGAATCCATTTTTGGCAGCTCTTTTGTCCATGAAGAGGGGAGAAAAGGTAGCAAACGAAAACGACCATAACTTCACCGTCCGGGCTCAGAATCGCGCACTGTTTGCGGCCACACGAAGCTTGTTCAACGAACTACGCATTTTTAGAAATTCCATGAGCTGAAGATGAAATGTCAATTGACTAAAATGCCCTTAAAGTAGCGTCTGACGATGGAACTTCTCCGAAATGCAACGGATCCTCACTTTTAGCGTTCCAATACCTACAAAAGCACAATTAACCCCTGCAAAATATGTATATATCCAAATCCAAGGTTGTCTGGTTAATGAGCATAGATATAGGCATTAAGGACCGTAAAAGCGCTAGAATGCATAAAGACAACGAGGGGAAATATGAAATATTCGATACGAATCACACCCCCTAACTTAAACATTGCTAGTCCCTAGTAATAAAATAAATAAAACCACTCCACCGAAGGCAGCACATGACGTATATATGCATCGAAATATAAATGCCACTTTCGTAGGGAGCACGATTGCATTTAGCGTATGCAATAAATCGTTAAACCCCTAAGTTACCCTAGTGGACGAGTGTTGTCTCGTGAGGGTTTTCAGGGATGATACCCACAAACATCACATGGTTTCCTCAAAATATGCCCAAACCAACATGTGACAAGAGCAATAATAACGAAAAGGATTTCATACGCATTATTAGCACATTGAACGAATTCAACTGAAAGTCCAAATCATTAACATATGCACCTCATAGAATTGAAACCTTAAAATATGGGAGGGGAGCAAGCACATGCAAAAGTGTGATTTGGAAAAAACTTATATAAATCGGATATTAAATAAAGCGAGCATATATTCAATCCTTACGGGCATTACACTCATCAAGTAAATTCACTTGAAACATGGAGGTAACACACGGAACATGCGGGCATAAAGAGTAAATGTAAATGGGAACTAGGCCGCACACATGTCACAAATGAAGAACGCTATATATAAAATGGAAAATTGTAATCTCAGTGAAAGATACCGCTCATTAAAGGATGCGAAATCTATTTTCACAGATTATCAAAACTTTTATGACTTTTTAAATTAAATGCACTCTAAGATCACATAGGACTTTATAGGGTTGTAATGTAGGTTTGGGGCTAAGGTTATAAAAGGAAGGATATATGTATGTACGGATTCAAAGTGTTCGGAGATGAAAACTCGGGATAATGGGAAAATGCGAGCAATTTCAAAAATTGGAAAATAACTTCCAAACAAGCATTGGATAAAACAATTGGAGAGCAATCAAATCTTATTGAACTATATACAATATATACAACTTTCTCTTTCTTTTTCTTTTCTTCTTTTTTCTCATGTTTTCTTTTGCTTTTTGCTTTTTGCTTTCTCTTTTTCATCTCTTTTTTCATATCTCTTTTCTTTACTTTTCTCACCCTCATATGCCTAAATTTCAACCGTAACACAACAACAACATTCAATCCCAAGTAACATTCCAAACAAAGGTACGAAAGGTGAATATATGGGCTAAAACTCCAATTCAGAGTTGGCTATGGGAATTTTGGGTTATGAAACTAAAGGCTATTATTTAGGCTCAAAGGGGTTAACGAGGGGAAACATATATGGTGAGGTCAAGGATAATATGGGTGATATACAAAGATTGCCTATGATCATTTCCTAAAGTTTACGCAATTCTCGAGTCAGAACAAACTTTGAAAATCATGATCAAGTAATGCATTTCAAGATATGAACTCAATTAATGAACGATAAATGAAAGAATAGAGAGATTATCAACGAATTCAACGTTTTCAAAGAGGAAAGAATAGTGTATACAGTCACAAACGACGAAAGGTAAAAAGCTTACTCGGTGTAAATACATACAATGCAACAAAAGATTACCGAGTTATAAAAATCTTAAACCAAATCAATAGAACAATAAAAGTGCATGTGCTCATGGGATTAAAGTTTAATTCATGAAGTTATTCATAATATCAATAATCGAGGACTAAAGTCTAGTAACTTCTAAAATCGAGAACATGCATCATTGGGTTGTCAATTGGATTGGACAATTATTGAAATTTATCATTGGAAACAAAAGCAAAATGCCCAAAAAAGAAGAAAAAAGAAAGAAAAATCTTTTTGAAAAATTTGAATTTTCTAAGAAAAGCAGAAAAGCAGACTTATAAACTAACATGTGAGCAAAAACATGGACACTACCAATGAATGGATAGAATATCCCACACCCCCTAACTTAAAACCTGACATTGTCCTCAATGTTAATTAAGAACCAAGTTTAAGAAGGAAAATAACAATATTACCCAAAATGGAGCGATCTCCGAAAAGTGCGAGTCCGATGATTCTACTAAACAAGTTAGTAACAAGCATAGAAAAACAAATAAAAAAAGTTAACTAATTACACTAGACTAAAATAAAAAGAAAGAAAGAATAAAAGGCTAACTATATACAACCTACTATTTAGGTTTCACACTAACTACACACTAGAAGTCTAAATAGCAGAGGGTCCACCGCAAAAATGATTTGACTTTGGAGGATAACCAGTGTACCCTCACTTTCAAGCATGCCTTCCGAAAAATATGGATTCTGTTTTAACAACGGAAGGTATGTGTAAGGCGAAAGAAATGAACCATCGTCAATTAAAAGTTTTGGAGGGACGATGGGGTATTTGGATTGAATGGGTGACAAAAACATGTGGGGACTGAGAAAAGCTGAATATCCTCCCAAAGATTTAGCAAGCGGAATGGGAGGTGGTGCACACGAGGGCAAAGATGCCTTCATGGAAAGCAACTCGAGCAAGTACTGCTCGTCGGTGAAAGGGTTGAACGTTTTTAAGTTCGGTACCGATTCATCGGATACTTGTGATGATGTGATAACATAGAATGAAAATGGGGAGGAAAGAAATTCAAACTCAAGAGACGAGTTATCATCGCTCAAAGTTGGAATTTCAAAGGAGATAGGATCATTTTCAATGAAACTTTCTTCTTTGGGATCCAAAGAAGAAATCATCTCATTGCAAATGGATACTACATCCATTTCATCCTCGCTTTCATTCTCTATTAAACCATGGGCCAAGTCAAGAATGGTTTGTTCCAAAGTAGGCATAAAATCCTCATTTGGTTCAAAACATTCCTCGACTTCAAAAGTTTTGGAAGAAAAATCATTGTCGGATTCGAATAATAAATCCAAGTCTTGCTCCCACAAACGATTTTCTTCCCAATAACGTTCTTCATACCTCTCGTTCTCAAGCAAAAGCCAAACCTCGTCGAAATTCAGAGGCCGAGGTGCAGATGCTTGAAAATGAGGAGTTTGAAAATCATTATCGGCACTAAAGTTAAACTCATTTAAAGGCCCAAAATCATTATCATCCTCATCAAAATACACTCACTCCAAAGCTTGACTTTTGTAATACTCGCCCAAAGTCATTTTAGATGTTGCAATTTTTTGGGATTCTAAGTATTGATCAAAAGTCAAAGGTTTGCTAGAATTTTGAGAATTATCATAATGATTACCGAAAGAATTGGAATAAGACATATTTACCCCCAAAAATGGCTCGAAGTGGAGAATTCCACAAAGTAGATGCGCGCACAAGAAATTCAAGCCTTTCTAAAGGCTTAAATGTAGTAGTCGTGTAAAAAGGTTAGCCAAAAAATACAAATAGAAAGAAAATATTACGAAATACTAAATCAAATAAAGTCTCAAACAAACTAGTCCCCGGCAACGGCGCCATTTTAATTACGCATGAAAGGTGTGTTCGTGTAACGACACAATCGATATTTTCGTTTCCCCGTGATAATACAAAAAAACCTAAGTTACGACTACACTTGCGATACAATTATAGCGGTAAGTCGGGTATCGAAAATCCACAGAGACGAGTTGCTAGAATTTATATGATTTAATACTTCAGAAATAAAAGTGTAAAAGATAAGTATGAACAAAAAGGAAAAGATGCAAAAAAGGGAAATGATTAATCTAGGCGAGTGTATTGAAACTAGATTAACAAAGTGAGTAAAATTATAGGTTGCGTCGAATATCCCTCACCCGAGTTAATTAGTATAAAATGGTCACATGGGTCGATGAGTTATTACAAATGCGTCTCGTTTTGACGGTTAATTGAACTAAGGGTTGTCACGCCCCTAAATCAACATAAAAGCCTAATACGATTTTGGCGTCAACAAATACCTCGAAAATTACGCATGAAAGGTCGTAAGCATGGAACATACATGATATGCCCCGTCAAATATCGTAGGCATAATGACTAGGACAACGCACCCGAAATAGACCCGTAAACACCATCACCAAAGCAAAGCAACACATCAGCCCGAGTGAGTTCCATTCAAACACAACCTAGACTAAATTAGCTAGAAAGCATGATAAAAAACGCGATAAATAAACGCGATAAATCTACACTAGAAAGCAAGTAAAACTAATTATCAAAGCATGTAATTCTAATTAATAAAAGCGAGAATTAAAGGTATACAACTATATTAAATGGAGAGGATGATGAATAGTCAACTTACAAGCCCAAATGGGTATCAAACCAAGAAGAATTGAAGAAGAACTCTCCAAAACCCCTGAAACCCTAAGCTATTATAACCTAAAAATGAATTATATCTGATATTTACACAAAAATGGGTATATATAGTAAGTGGATTAAAATTAGAAAAGAAAAGGGAAAAGAAAAGAAAAGGAAAAGATCAACAAATATCTGGTATACGCGGTCGACCGGTCGTGGGGGCGCGATCGATCGCGCCATTAATTTGAGGCACACTATCTCCTTTCCATGGAAAAATGCAAAATCGCGGTTGATCGGGCCTTGAACCGCGATCGACCGGGACTCTGTTTTTGGCAGATCTTTGGTCCATGAAGAGGGGGAAAAGATAGCAAACGAAAACGACCATAACTTCACTGTCCGGACTTGGAATCGCGCACCGTTTACGACCACACGATGCTTGTTCAACGAACTATGCATCCGTGGAAATTACATGAGCCGAAGATGAAATATAAATTGACTAAAATGCCCTTGAAGTAGAGTTCGATGACGAAACTTCTCCGAAATGCAACGAATCCTCACTTTTAGCATTCCAATACCTACAAAAGCACAATTAACCCCTGCAAAACATGTCTATATCCAAATCCAAGGTTGTCTGGTTAATGAGCATAAATATAGGAATTAAGGATCGTAAAAGTACTAGAATGCAAAAAGATAACGGGCGAAAATATGCAATATTCGATACGAATCACACCCCTTAACTTAAAAATTGCTAGTCCCTAGTAATGAAACAAACAAAACCAGTCCACAGAAGGCAGCACAAGATGTATATATGCATTGAAATATAAATGCCACTTTCGTAGGGAGAACGATTTTATTTAGCGTATGCAATAAGCAGTTAAACCCCTAGGTTACCCTAGTGGACGAGTGTCGTCTCGTGAGGATTTTCAGGGATGATACCCACAAACATCACATGGTTTCCTCAAAATATGCCCAAACCAACATGTGACAAGCCCAATAATAACGAAAAGGATTTCATACGCATTATTAGCACATTGAACGAATTCAAATGAAAGTCCTAATCATTAACATATGCACCTCATAGAATTGAAACCTTAAAATATGGGAGGGAAGCGAGCACATGCAAAGTGTGATTTAGCAAAAACTTATATAAATCGAATACTAAATAAAGCGAGCATATATTCAATCCTCACGGGAATTATACTCATCAAGTGAATTCACTCGAAACAGGGAGGTAACACACGGAACATGCGGGCATAAAGAGTAAATGTAAATGGAAACTAGGCCGCACACATGTCACAAATGAAGAACTCTATATATAAAATGAAAAATTGTAATCTCAATGAAAGATACCGCCCATTAAAGGAGGCAAAATATATTTTCACATATTATCAAAACTATAATGACTATTACGCGTGAAAGGTGTGTTCGTATAAGGACACAATCGTTATTTTCGTTTCACCGTGATAATACAAACAAACCTAAGTTACGACTACACTTGTGATACAAGTATAGCGATAAGTCGGGTATCGAAAATCCACAGAGACGAGTTACTAGAATTTATAGGATTTAATACTTCATAAATAAAAGTGTAAACGATAAGTATGAACAAAAAGGAAAAGATGCAAAAAGGGAAATGATTGATCTAGGCGAGTGTATTGAAACTAGATTAACAAAGTGAGTAAAACTATAGGTTGCATCGAATATCCCTCACCCGAGTTAATTAGTATAAAATGATCACATGGGTCGACGAGTTATTACAAATGCGTCTCGTTTCGACAGTTAATTGAACCAATGGTTGTCACGCCCCTAAATAAGCATAAAAGCCTAATACGATTTTGGCGTCAATAAATACCCCGAAATTTATGCACGAAAGGTCGTAAGCACGGAACATACATGATATGCCCCGTCAAATCTCCTAGGTGCAATGACTAGGACAACGCACCCGAAATTGACCCGTAAACACCATCACCAAAGCAAAGCAACACGTAAACCCGAGTAAGTTCCATTAAAACACAACCTAAACTAAATTAGCTAGAAAGAATGACAAAAAACGTGATAAAGAAACGCGATAAATAAATGGGATAAATCTACACTAGAAAGCAAGTAAAGAAAGCAAGTAAACCTAATTATCAAAGCATGTAATTCTAATTAATCAAAGCAAGAATTAAAGGAATACGACTATATTAAATGGAGAGGATGATGAATAGTCAACTTACAAGCCCAAATAGGTGTCAAACCAAGAAGAATTGAGAAGAACTCTCCAAAAACCCTCAAACCCTAAGCTATTATAACCTAAAAATGAATTATATATGATATTTACACAAAAATGGGTATATATAGTAAGTGGATTAAAATTAGAAAAAAAGGGAAAAGAAAAGAAAAGGAAAAGATCAACAAATATCTGGTATATGCGATCGACGGGTCGAGGGGGCGCGGTCGACCGCGCCTTCAATTTGAGGCACATTGTCTCCTTTCCACGGAAAAATGCAAAACCGCGGTCGATCGGGCCCTAAACCGTGGTCCATCGACACTCTGTTTTTGGCAGCTCTTTGGTCCATGAAGAGGGGGAAAAGATAGCAAACGGAAACGACCATAACTTCACCGTACGGACTCAGAATCACCCACCATTTACGGCCACGCGAAGCTTATTCAACAAACTACGTATCCGTGGAAATTCCATGAGCTGAAGATGAAATGTGAATTAACTAAAATGCCCTTGAAGTATCATCCGACGACGAAACTTCTCTGAAATGCAACGGATCCTCATTTTTAGCATTTCAATACCTACAAAAACACAATTAATCCCTGCAAAACATGTATATATCCAAATTCAAGGTTGTATGGTTAATGAGCATAAATATAGGCATTAAGGACCATAAAAGCGCTAGAATGCATAAATATAACGGGCGGAAATATGCAATATTCTATACCCTTTCCAACGGTATACCCCGTGCACGATTTGGATCAACGGTTTGTGCGCTACGATTGTTTTTCCAAAAAATCCCACACGAAACTGCTAATTGGCAGGTCCTGAACCTTGCCTATCGGCACAGTGTCAAGGGTGACCTATCAATAGGCACCCCCTAGGGTAGGCCGATCGGCACCCCCCTTTTCCCCTATAAATAGGGGCCATGACCTCATTCCCAAGACACAAATAACCCATCAGCATCAGTGATCTCAGTAGCATTCTCTCGTAGTCGGTGAAGTTCCATATGATAAGTTTCATTCAAGTTTAAATACCCATCCTTTTCACGCCTAGTTTGGCAAATATCCTTCTGTCTCATCAACATCTATCAACATTCAAAAGGAGTTCATTCAAGATCTAAGCTCAAGCTCTAAGGAAGGTCCAATTCCTTCTCCCCCTCTTTTAATCTCTTCTTTTTGTATAAGTTACATTAGATTCGTAATCTAATTTCACTTTAGTTCATACATATTAACATCTACACTTTTATTAATGTATTGCACATATTTGTTTTTTCATAAAAAACCCAAAACTAGATAAAAGAGGGTTACACCCATAAATTCCAAATGGAATTATCCACCACACTTTTTCAAAACCAAAAATATATTTTCTGCATTGCACACACCTAATAAAATTTAATTCGAATCTATGGGATAAACCCCACCCCTATTCTACATTCAAACTACGTGGATTTTGATGCCTTTATAGGCTACGTAGGCGTCTCGGATAAAAATCTGAGACTCGAGTCCCATTTTTCGATCTTCTAATTTCTCTTATTTTCTAAATTTCTCAAAATTCCTCATTTTCATAATTATCATACATATACATATAGCATGCTTGTTCGCGTCTCATCCCACATGTATTATCGTTTCCTAATAACAATCAATATCGCGATGAGCGCTCATTTTTTATCTTCTATATTTATTATTATTTTGGGAATATTCCTGCAGATGACCTCACCCTTTCTTTTTCGTGATATGGGTCGAACGATTACAATCTCCATTATATAAACACATACACACACTTCACGGAGATAAAGGAAAATATTAACATTTTACCATGAGAGACCAAAAGGGCGGGATGGGTGCCTAACACCTTCCCATTCCGTAACTTAGCCCTCGGACCTCCGATCTATTAGTTTCGTATGCATCAGTTTGTCCTTGATGCCGCTCTCTTGGAGTAGCAACATATTCTTTTGCCCGTTTTGATTAAAATAGGCTGGCGACTCTATCTCTTTACATTCACCCCACACCGACGATAATCGAGACCCCCTTTACGAAGAGAAGGGTGCGAGACGGCGATGCAGTTATTCCTCGGGGGATCCTCCTCCTTCCCCTTGAACAAACGTTGCGCCGACCAGGATGGCCATACCAAAATTAATCATCATTGTGGCATCGCTTCATATTAATTATAGTCAATGTACATCCCCCCGGCTTTACATGTGGCTAGTTGGGGTATGCGCGTGTGTTCCACAAGAGGTACCTCATGCATCACTAATCCAGAGTAATCATTAATCTTCCTATACTCGCGTGGAAACACGCACATGCATCCCAATGATCGACATTTCCAGTCCACATTTTGTCCCTTGTAAAAAGGTTTCCCCAAGCCTTGTAAGCTTTTCACCTTTTCAGTTTTTTACTAACTCTGCCTTTTCAAAGAGAGGGAGAGAGATAGATGTTCTTACTATCTTTATTCCCATAAATATCTTTCTTCTTCTCCAAGTTATCCTTTTCCATCAATGGCATTGTCAAAAAAATCCTTCAACTAGGAGTGTTTCTCCTTGCACCCATGCTTGTCAGATCCAATGGGCAAGATACCTTTGTGCCCCCTATTTTGGGTACCTTGACCATTTTTGGTCTGTTGCCTACCATTTTCCAAATTGTATCACTTCCAGAGATGAAGTCAACTTCCTAATGGCAGAAAGTGATCTTGTGAAGGACTAATATGCATACCCAGTGTTAGCATCATTCGCTTTAGAATTTAGAGGGGAGATTTCCCACATTCAACTGTGGAGTTTGAGCCCACTGGGGGCTCCTGCGACGGTTTGGGGGCCTCTACTGAACATATCCATGGCAAATATGTAGCAATACTGGTTATGGTGGGTCTCTCGTCAACTATTTTGGTTTGGTAATCATGCCCTATCCGAAAATAACAACACTCTGCGAATGCCAATTTCTCGTTGGGGCCAAAAAACCCACACTTTCGTGATAGAGTGGGGGATTTTACCATCACGTTGGAGGATGTATGTGAGTTATTGGGTTTGGAGGCAGCTGGTTTTGAGACCTATTTAGAGGAAGCTGTAACAGACGAGGAGTCAGTTGCTTATTCGGAGTTGGAATCCGTCATCAAGAAATGTATGGTTTCTTACAACAAATGCACTTTCTTAGAGATCATTCAATATTTCTACTACATGAAGGATATTGCAAGCGCTAAGGCTAGAGAGGTCGCAAATAATAATCCTAAGGGAAAATAACTGGCTGAAATGCCTCTCATTGGGAATGGTTTTGAGATGGAGATTGAGTTGGGAGGCTATGTATGGGTTGCCCTCTTGAACATTTTCTTACTTGGGATATCCCGTGACTGCCAACAAAGGGATCCAATCAACATGGTTGTTCGAATGTCTTTTGGGGTGAAGGTTTTCCTAACATCCATATCTCTAGGTTCTATATACACTTGTCTCGATCGTGTTCAATTTGGCTCAGCTCGAAGTATTGACAGGTTTGACGTTTCAAACTACACAAACCATATCCTCCTTATTGCCTTTCTTTATGCTCGATTTCCATACTATGCCCCAGCTCCATGCTCCCAACATCTCACACTATCAAGGTTCCTTGTATCCTTGCTTGGAATCATAAATCGTCAAAAAATCCATTCCATACCATTATTGATAATGTGAAGACCTTCAAATTTCAGCCTTTTATAGGTACTGGTCAATTTTTTTCTAACTTTTTCTTTGAAGAAAGCTCTCGGCCCATTGAGCCCATTGATGAGGCCTTTGTAAGGAACTTCCCCTCATCCAACATACTTCTCGTTCTTATCCCCTCATATCTTCCCTCTCACATCAATGGGCTTTTCACTATTCCATATACTCACCCATCGGGTCTTGTAGTTTGGCTATGACCAGTGGGTGCCCCTCATGAGCCACATCACCCATGAGAAGCCATCTAATTCTTCTTTAGCTTGTGGTAATTGTCTCACAAAAATGGTTGTGAATTTGTCCTCCCAGTACCCGGGCGTAATTCCAAATAGGAGGGCCTAAAGGAGGAGATCTTCTACTTACCTGAACATTTTCTAACTAAACCAGTTGGGGAGGTTCCAGAAAACTATCATTCACCAACTAATTTATCCATTAGCTGAGAGATTTGTCCTAACTGAGTTGGGTTTGAGGATATGTTCTACTGCTACCTCCAAGTTCCCCCTAAGCACATCAAATGACACTAGGGGTGCACAGTGGAATTGAAAATTCGACAAACCGAACCAAACCAATGGTATTGGTTTGGTTCGGTTCGGTTTTTTAGACTAATGGTTAGGTGCCAGTTTAGAAAAAAATGATATTTCGGTTGAGTTCCCTATTCTATAAAAAAAACCAATTCGATCCGAACCGAACCCGACACTGGACCCAAAAATGGGGACCGAACCGATTTATACTTACATATAAATATATAAATATATAAACTAAGTATAATACTAAAATCTCTAAATCCTTTGGGCCGTTTCATTCCTCCTCCCATATATATACTAACTTTCTCTCACTCTTTTAACTATTTCAGTTGCTCCTCTCTCGCACGGCCAAATATTTCTCTACTCTCTCTCTCCCACATCCATACTCAAATCAAAGAAACAAAACAAAGTATTTCTATGCTCTCTCTCTCTCCCACGGCCATACTCCCTGCAATATGTGCAAATATTTCATTTTTGGAGCTCAGATCGAAGCAAAATGAGATTGGAGCTCAAATATGTCATTTTTCATTCTTTTCTTTTTCTTTTTCGAATAAGTGGATTGCTAATATTATGAACCCTTTAAAATCCATATAACTTTTAAAATTTAGCATCATTTCCTTCTTTTCAATTCATTCCTCAATTTTTTCTCATCGGATGCATATTTTATATTTTAAAATCTATTTGTTGTTGGGATTTGTTATGTTTTTTAGGTAGATGTTTGAATATACTAATGTGGGTTCTGTATTTTATGTATGGATTGGTCTATTTATTAAATACATTTTATAATGTTAGCTTGATCCATCTAGAAATGAAAAGAAGGAAATGATGTATCCACGAGATAGCTGAATATATGTATATTGACTGAGTATAATTATTATATTTTCGTGCCATTTTTCTGTTTTTTATTTGGTACTCTAAACTCATTTGTTTTCATCATTTTTCTGTTTTTTATTTGGTACTCTAAACTATATCAATGATATTTTTTAATGTTGAAAAGAGATGGTTCAGTATTAAAATATTATAAATGATTAGGGACCCATTTGAAAACTATATTTGAATAATATGATAGACTATTATGGAATAACAATTGTTGTTTTTACATTTAAAAACTATTTTTGAAAGTTAATTGAATATTTTATTTTAAAAAGTGATTAAACTCGAGAATCGATCCGAACCAACCTAAATACCCTCGATTTGATTTGGTTCGGTTCCAAAATAAATCGGTTCCGGTTTCAATTCCAAAATCTTAGAATCGAACCACTCCGATTTTGGTTCTGGTTTAGTAATGAAACTGAACCAACACGAATTATGTGCACCATTAAATGACACCTTACCGAAGGAGCTCCATCTTTTGGCTCCAATGGAGGAAGTAGCGTTGAAGAAAAATAAGGGTGTCTCATCCTCATAGCTGTTCGAGGCAACTGAGGATGCCCTAGGATCCTCTAAATGTGTAGTTCAGGAGGACTCCCCAAGGTCTGGGGCAGTTGTGAAGGCAAAGAGGAAGTTACCTAAAAGAAGGGTGTTTCCCTTATATCCATTGAGGTTTCTTATCCATCTCAAGGAATTAACTATGTTATTGCAAATAAAGTGTGTAAATTTCTTAATTATTTGATGAAACATTGGGACCAACACTCAACAGATGATAGAACTCGTCTTAAGACCTAAATGTTTACTCAAGGAATACCCTTTTTCCCCACCGCTGGAGGTAGCAATAAGAAAATGAGCAGATAAACTGCTAGGGCATCCAACCCTATTAGCGAGGCAGCTGAGGAAAAAGATGAGGAGGAATAGGAGGAGGAAAAGGATGAAGATCCTTTACTTAGGTATCGCTCATGCGAATTGAGGAGAATGTACTCTAACGAGAAGCTTGTCTCCCCTCCTGTTGACTACACCATATTGGAAGACTTTACCACTGACCATGAGGTATTATTTGCCCTTACTTTGCTTTTTATTATTATTTATTTCTTTCATCTTCTTACACTTTTTTGTGGGACACAGATTGATGAGTATGTTAATACTCTTACTGCTGAGCAAGATTAGGTGCATGATGAATAGTTAGAGGAGGTTCTCCCTAAGCAGAACAACTCTTTACTACCTTTGAACCAACTCCTTTTCAATCTCTCAAGACCCCAGAAGCACCCACAATTGCCATAAGCAATCCAAAAGTAATGGTGAATTCCCCCCACATGGCAGGCGGTGATTTTTATGCAAGTGCGTCCATGAGTACTAGTTATACTCCTGATTCTTCTTTCTTGCGCAACCAGGCAACACTGCATGAAGAAAGAGAATAAACCATTTAAGTGGAGACCAGGTAGCCCCCACCCCCTGAGTCAACCCCTGTGGTGAGTTAACTGCATGCACTTAGAATTTATATCATGTTTTAACTCTTCCACCTAATTCCTCCTTTGCTTTCTTTGTAAATGTAGGTTGTTCCCACTAAAGAGGAGGTTGTAAACACTTGCAGGGTCCTTGTACTTGTTCTAACATACCCCACCGTCAACGATTAAGTACTTGTGAATTTATTTGGACCCTCTATTCTTGAGGGTGGTGTGGTTGTTGAGGTGGAAGGGTAGAGAAAGCTGAGAGTGGTGAGGTAGATGAGAACGTTACTGTCGTTGTTGGGATGGAGAAACCTGCTACAGTGATCAAGGAGGCAGTTGCTCCTGTTGCTAAGCCAGCCAATGTTATGACAGTCCTTCAAGAGGAGGTACAATTCCATTTTTCTCAACTCCTAACTGACCCTGAATACTTGCTCGAGCGATCTCAAAGGTCCTTGAAGTAAACCAAAACTTTAATAATCGTAAAGACCAAGTGTGCCCAGGCTACCTGTTCTAGCAACTTTTCAAAGAAAATCAAGTAACTTGTGATTTTTATAAACCAACTTATAGTTTGAAAATGTGCTAGACCGCCACCCCTCAAGTGCATTAGGACTTTAAGCATGATCAGAATCAGGGACTTTAAGCGTGCCCAATGTATTTAATCGAGTAACCGTAAAGGTCCTTTAAGTGCATTGGAACTTGAGTGTGCCCAATAAATTGTTACTTTAAGCATGCCTAATAAACTAGGACTTTAGGCGTGCCTAGTAAACTAAGACTTTAATCGCCCAATAATTCAGGGTCTTTAAGGGTGTCTAGTAAATTAGGACTTTAATCCCCCCAAATCAGGGTCTTTAAGCGGGCCTAGTAAACTAGGAATTTAATACCACGTAAATCAGTGTCTTTAAGCATGCCTAGTAAACTGAGACTTTAATCCCCCCATAATTCAAGGTCTTTAAGCGTGCCTAGTAAACTATGACTTTTGAATAACTGTTATACCAACATTTTTTTCATTTTTTTCTAAATTGTATTCTTTTATCCTTCTTTCAGGTTGAGGTCGAGCAACCTACTATAGTGGAGGAGTCTGCTCAAGATATCAAACAATTCCCCAGAAGGGTGTTCACGAGGAGGCTATCATTGAGGAAGCTTATCGAGCTGCTACACCCATATTACAAGAGAAAGATAGAGCCTCTAACACAATTCTTCCCTCAACGAGCAACAGTGTTTTTAGCAAATATCCTCCTGAGGCTGCTCATACTGAGCTTATGAGGTTGGATATTAGATATTTCCCCCCACATATTAATAACTCTCCACCGTCAGTTGCTTGAGCGGTTTCTAGACCATCATCCCTCAAATTTTAATTCTCGTTGCTTCCAACCCATACATGTATTGATGGCATGCAAATTACTTGAGTTTGCCACCGTCTTGAGCAAGGTCTTGAGTACCCCCATTGAAATCACTAATTATTCGAAGGTCAAATAATTAATGGGTAAGATCAACGTGCTCATGAACAATGGGTTCCCTTGTCCTGATTGATCGACCTCCTTAAGGCATTCAAGAAGGCTGACTTATCTGGTTTCTATACAAAACTTCAAGCCACTAATCGTTCATAGTCTTCTATTGCTGAAGAGATGGCAATTCTAAGTTCATAAATCATCAAAGTTGAAGAATAGGTTGCGGCTGCCCAAGAAGCCTTAGTCAATGCTGAGGTAGAGTTGGAAAACTGTAACAGAAGATGGATCGACATGACAAGGATATGATAGACTTGGCCAACGACTAGACCTCTCTAGAGTCCATCTTACCCCACTATCACCATAGATTAATAGAGTCCTCCAATTTGTGATTTATCATAGATGATCAAAGTGACTAGTAGGCTTTTCTTCTGTATTACTTTCTTCTTTCCTCCTTCTTTTGTAACTTGAGGTAGTAGTTCCTCCCCCTTTTGTACTTGATCTTTAAATGAAATGAATGAAATTATTTTCTCAAATTTCCCTTATATGTTTATAACATTTGTGTTCATGAGAAAAAAGTACACTTTGATTATTTCACCATACAACATCTTTGTATTAGAAATAAGTTCATATATTTGGTAAGTTATGAGAACAGCCTCTCGAACAACTTTAAGATTTGCAAAAATAAATAAGGACAAAGAAAGGAAGACTAAGGATAACTGAACATATGATTTTAAACATGATAATTTTTATCCACTTATTATTAAGCTTGAAGGTTATATCATCTTAAATTTTTGAGATCTTACAATAACCCGAGTCTTGTACCTTTCGAACAACATATGGCCTTTCCCAGTTAGCTTCAAATTGAGATAGTGAGATACCTCGAATGTGCCTTGTGCAAGCCTTCATGACTAAATCTCCTTCTTTGAATTTTCTTAGCCTCACCATTTGATTATAGGACCTAGATAGCTATTTTCTATACATCTCGAAGTGCCTCCTCACATTATCCATATACTCTTCTAGTTTCTAGAGTTATACATGTCTACTTTGAGGGAGAATTTCACTTAGCAAGTTGTATAGGGTAAAAGTCATTTCTAACTCAACTGGAAGGATTGCTTCAGTTCCAAGTACCAAGAGAAAATGAGTATAACATGTAGTTTTTTTGTTATTTTGTAAGCCCATAGAACCTCTGGTATCTTGTCATCCCAAGTCCCCAAAAAATCCTCCAGCGTCTTCGCTAGAATATTTACCAAGGTCTTATTGGTAGCTTCTGCTTCCCCGTTACACTTTGGATATGCCACCGTTTATTTATGATGGAAAATGGAGTACTTTTGGTGAGCAGCTTTACCTCACTATTCACAAAGAGAGTGCCATTATCTGACAGGAAGACCTTTGGGATTCCAAACCAACAAATGATATACTCATTTATGAAATGAGCAACCACCCTCGTTGTGGCTTTCTTCAATAGTATGGTCTCTTCTCACTTGGTGTAACATTCAGTGGCAAAAAGAATCCAGATTTTGCCTTTATAGGAGGGATTAATTATCTCCACCAGATTAAATGCCCATGTGTGGAATGTGATAAGAGTAGAAAGAGAGTTTAAGTCCACTGAAGGAGTGTCAATCATATTCCCATGAAGTTGGCATGCCTTGCATTTAGGAACAAACTCCGCATAATTCTTCTCCATAATTATCCAGAAGTACCCCAAGGTCATGAGTTGATCATAGAGTTTTTCCCCTCCCATATAACCTTGCTTATGATCTTGTTTCAAAACCCCCTCTGCTTCTTCCTACCTGATACACCTCAATGGTCTATTGGGAAAACCCCTTCTATAAAGTTGACCATCTTGAGTGTAGTAAGTGGATAGTCTCCTTTTAAGCCTTGTAGTATCATCTTTGTCTGCTGAAATGACCCCATGTACTAGCATGTGAATGTATGGCTGCCTCCAATCAGATGGTTTTTTGAGGAAGTTGCACTCAGTAGCTTGGTAGTATAATTAGAACTTGCTACAACTCTTTTGTGCCATCGCATCATCTTGCCTCATCGTGGCCAAAAATAACCTACTCTTTGGATCCTCCGGTACAAAGGAATTTTTATGGTCTCATAATTATCATCACGAACTTCCTTTAATCTCCTTTAAGCCTTTTCAGGGTCCACATATCTTGATAACTATCCCCCTTTATTTTTGTAGTATAAGTTGCCTACAGTGGCAAAATGTTGTGCTAGATCAACCAAACTTAGTGGTCCTTCCCATGAATCAAGTTGTTTTCTAATATTTCCCCTCCACTCATTGTTGTTATTTGTGGGTAACATCTCAATTATGGTCGAGGGATGTGTCCTCTTAGTGATCGAATTACCGTAGGATCCTATTCAATGGCATTTTTTGGGTAATTATTTCATAGGCACCAGCATGTCTGTTCATTTTTTGGGGGTTTCACCTCATGGCACTGGTTGAACAACCTCTAGATGATTGTTTTATGAGGTGCCAAACTAATGTTCTTTAGAGCAAACTTTCCATTTACTTGCTTTACTACCAAGTTGGAATCTCCTTTTATTGTAAGTATCTGGATTCCCCTATTTAGAGCTACCAACAGCCCCAACACTAGAGCCTCATACTCTACATCATTATTTGAGCAACTGAAGTCCAACTTTAAGAACAGTCAAACTTCTTCTCCCCCTTTGCTCAGGATCACTCCTTATCCTCCTTTATTTGCAGCCTAAGAACCATCAAATTCCATACTCCATCCTTTCAAGTTGGCTTTCAGGTAATTGTCTCTAAGATCTCGGTTGAAAGTTCTTCGTGTGGTGGCTCGAAGGTCCCAGATGGGAATATGGCTAATAAATATTCATAGGATTGGCTTTTAATGGCCTGAGGTACCATGAACTTAAGATCATACTCTTAAAGTATTAGAAACCATATGACTGCCCTACCAATTAGTACATTTATAGCAAGCAAAAAATTTATCAGATCACACCTAGTTACAATGTGAACCGTAAAAGATAACATATAGTTCCTAAGCTTTTGTGCAATAAATAGAAGGGATAAATAATTCCTATCAATACTAGCCTCCCTGGCCTCAATCTCATGTAAGATACGATTTAAAAAATAACCAGGATTCTCTACATGATCTACCTCCCGAGCTAACGATCCTCCAATTGATCTTTCAGTAAATGTAAGGTGGAGTTGTAAAGGGATACCGGCCTTTGGGGGGATCATTGTCTGAGGAGATGTGATGATCAACTTCAACTTATCCAGATCCCCTTGATGTGGTAATTCACATACAAACTTTGTTTCCTTCCGCAGTAGCTCCATTAATGGGTGAGTAACCTTTGCAAGCTCGGGCACAAACCTTCTCAAGTAAGAGACCTTCCTCAAAAAGCACTTCAACTCTTTCGCAGATTTAGGTCATGGCATGTTTAGGATGGCCTTCTTCTTGCCAAGATCCATCTGCACACCCTGTCTATTCACCATAAACCCCAAGAACTTCATACTTGTCACCTCGAAAGTGCATTTGAGAGGGTTCATCTTTAACTTGTATTTTTTTCATCTTGTGAATATCTTCCTCAAATCTACTAAGTGAGCATACTCCTTTTTTAACTTTATCACCTGATCATCAGAATAGAGTTCCATAATCTCATGAAAGAGATCATGGAATATAGCCATCATCATCCTTTGGTAGGTAGCACTTGCATTCTTTAGTCTAAAAGGCATAATTATGTACATGAAGTTACCTAGTGGTATGCGAAAGGCAGGTTTCAAAGTATTTCATAAATCCATTTTTATCTGGTTGTACCCCACATAGTCTTCCATAAAACTAGATATCTCATGTCCCGCTATTGCATCTATCAAGCTGTGAATATAAGGCTATGGGAATTCATCTTTTGGACAAGCCTGACTCAAGTCCCTAAATTCCACACAAATCCTAATTTGAATTTTTATCTTTCTTTCTTGTTGGTATAATGTTATATAACTAAATATGATGTTAAATGGGAACAATGAAGCCAGCAGCGAGCAGCCTTTGGGATTCCTCCTTTATCTTCAGATCTGGTTTTACTTTATACGTTCGAGTAATATGCTTCACTGGGATGGCTAAGGGAATCACATTCAACTTGTGACAGCTCATCTCCTTATTAACCCCAGGCATATTGGTGTACTTCCAGGCGAAGAAATCCTTAAACACATACAACAGTTCAACCAGACCTTCCTTTGATGTACAATCAAGATCTTTTGAGATAAAAATTAGCCTTGATCATTACCTTCCTCTGCTAAATCTATTTGCTTCAGCTCCTGTAATTGTGGCATTGGCCTATCTTTCATACACTCAGGTTCCTCCTCAATTTCCTCCACGAACTCCTGGATGTTAAAGTTATCAATTAATAAACATTTACCCTAGTTATCCACCAAAAAACACTTATAGATCGGATCAGCCTCATCATCCAGGCTTTCACCTGACCGCTCACACCTACATAGTTTGTAAATATTATTACCATTGGGTAACACCACCCTTTTACACTAGCGAGAATTCTCCTAGCGGTGGGATCTCTTGCGGCTATTTTCTTTTATTTCTCTCACTGAGAATCTGCTAAGTACACTTTGTTTCTAGACTTGGTGCTCAATGGGGTCAATACGAAGTGTCATCCGATCACGTAGTTACCTGGATAGACTATGAGGCCGTACTGCCTCTCGAACGATCTCCTCTTCATTATAGGAAACCACCAGACGGGCTAGTGCATGCACCCTTTCCCTAGAAGTAAGGATTCTAGTGCCTCCAGTATATCTTGTGAACATCGTAGCTTCTTCAGCCAACTTTGTGTAAAAAGATGTATCCACCAAATGTGATTCTTCTCTCACAAATGGCTTCCCGGATGCTCTAATAACTACCTCCTTGCCCCTCGATATTTGCCTTGGAACATTGATGATATGTGAAAGGTACCAACTCGTGTTTATGCATCCACACCCTTCCTACCAGCATCTGATATGATGGCTCACAATCCATTATGTGGAACTTAATAGGGAAAGTGATGTTCCCCAGTGTAATCCCTACATTAACATACCCAATGGATGTGAAGGAGTTAGTTGTCATACCCCGAGATTAACAAAGGATTTTGCACTATCCTTGTTTTAGTAATATTACAGGCATAAAAAGATTCGATGGGCATGATGTTTATGGAATATTCTCCATCCAACAAAACGTGGTCAAAATTGCACCGATTCACATTTATTGTAACATAAAGTGGCCTGTTGTGGATATCTGATTATATATCTGCCTCTGAGAACGTCACTTCTGAGAGGAATCTTCTCACTAGCTTGAACAATAGTCCTTTCCACCTCAGGTTTGGAGCTATGTTTTTCTTAGAAATTTATAAGATTGCTTGGTTAACCTCCAATCGGGTGTCTTCTAGCAACCCCGCTTGGTAAAATAAATAAACAAACTTCTATGATTGTGCAATTGCGGCTTATTCCACCAAGGATCAACTTGATCCTCTTCCAACTCACAAACTTCTTCTACATCTCTATAAGCAGACTCATCGTATGCTATTATGACATTCACTATCCCTAAGGATCAAGCCTCCATCTTCCTGTTTAGGTCATTAATTGGGCTCCATTCATCCTCCAATGTTAGTAGGGACATCTCAAAAAAGCATTCTTACAGGGACTCCTCAAATTCTTCTTCGAGGAGCCATTTCTCCCTCAACAACTATTCTACTTCATCATCAAAATCACTTTCTTATTTCCCTATGTATAGGTAAAGGTTTCTCATTCACATTAATCTGAGGCAGCTGGATGTCCTCCTTATTGACATGCAAATGGATGAATCTCCTCAACGAGAATGATTGATTAGTTGGATGGCCAAGCTTATTGCGCACCTATCAAAACTTTGGCTTATCCCTATCTCCGTTGGCAGTGATGGGCCTATAAACCTTATCACAGACCATGTGAGCGAAACTGTCCAGAGCTTGCTCCAACGTGAAAGGTAACTTAGAGGGGGTATCTTTATTGTCAAACCTTCTCTTATTACCTCTATCTCTTCCTCTTTACTTTCCTCCTCCTTGTCTTCTATCTCCATCATTTACATAGTTTACCCTTGGGGTTACTCTCCTCCCTGAGCTAATATATGGTCTCAATAACAAACCTGACAAGGTTGGTGGGGGTGGTAGAGGTTTTACCACCAAGGTCATGTTCCTCACAGACTTTAAAAATATTGCAAACTTGCCTTATTTTGTTTCGTTTATCAAATGGCATATGTACTCAGGCAATAATACCTCTACGTAGACATATAAAATCTTGCTTTCTCATATTTCTTTTCTCACATTTAGAGAGCGCTCGTGGAACCTTTTAATGTAAGACACAACATCCTCGTCGGGCTTTTATTTCTCTCTCTCCAACTGCATGAGTGTGAAATCATCTTCTGCCAAGAAGAATTTCTGTACAAACAGTACATGAAGATCCTCCCAGGTGGCCACATTACCTGGTCCCATGTGTGAGTATCACGTATAAGCCTTCCCAATCAGAAATTTTAGGAACTCTCTCAACCTCAGCCCTTTGTCATTACAGTGGAACCTAAGGTTCTTGACAAACATTTTTACATATGCTCCCTGGGATTCCCTCATTTCCTGTGTACTTATCAAAGATTGGGAGAATGTACCCTAATAGTTTGGGCTCATTATTGTACTCCTTCGGGTATGGGGTACAAAAATCATCGTATATTGAGGAGCCCTCTCCTCCAGCCTTGGAAGCTGCCATTATCTTTAGCAAATTTTTCTTTACTCCTTCCATTCTAGGTGGAGGAGGACTAGACTGCACAGGAGCCACCACATTAGGTGTAGATAGTGCGACTAGCGCACGTTGCCTCCCGAATAAGTACGAGAGAGCGCGATTGGCTCAATAATAGTACTGTTAGTGGCTCCAACAACAAATGGAGCAACATTTGGTAATGTCAATGTTGGAGTGACATTGTTGATTGTAGCTGAAGTAACTCCCCCAAGACAATAGGAGCTATTAATACTGTGGATGGTGTTATAAAAGAATTGGGTCCTCCCGTGACCCTCAACACTGCTTGAGCACCTGAAGTTTGGGTAAAATCAACAAAAAGGCTCACTAAATCAGCCATTTGAGCCGGGACTATACCGACCGCCATACCAGCCATACTAGCCACACCAGTCGCAAAAGAACTAGGGTCTGCTTGTGCCACTCTTGCCCTTTTTGGGAAAATAGTGAGATCTGCTACTTCCTCTCATTGCAAAGCATCAAAGTCTATATTTTTGGCCATGTTATCATTTTCCATCTTTCAAAAGAGAATTCCTCCCCAACAGAATTGTCAAATGTGAGATATAGGTTCTTGAAATGCAATTAGTATTCAATGAGGCATAATTCCTTATCCAGATGATGATTAATGTGCACAGAACAATCATAACCAATGATAAATCCAAACCCACAATAAATAACCTTTAATACCAAAAGTTTTATTAAATAGGGTTCTTACAACATAAATGCTCTGGGAATATATTAAATGAAAGGGACCCTATAAATAACTTGGTTGGATGGAGAAGGAACAAGAGCCCTTAGCACAATAAAGGCAAGGCAGTATCCTCAAAGTATAATAAATTCTAAGATGAGTGTATTAATGGGGGTAAAGGAAGAATCGCTAAATGATGAACTCACAATAAACTGTCTTATCTAGAGAAAACTTGGCAGCAATTCTGGTTATCAAAATTGCATTCCTTTGGAAAGATACAATTGGAAATATTTATATAAGAGCAAGGTCACTCGAATGACCTTGCTCGCATTAAATTCACCTGACCATATTTAATGCTAACAGTAATATGCAATAAATATCAAAGATAGTGCATTAACTATGTAAGATATGATATTTGGGTGGGAACACTATTTAAGCCATCAAAAGTGTCGTGACATTAATTGGAATGTGATAGGTAACATAAAGGTTTATCCTATGACGACTGAAAGAATAGTAAGGTGGCTATCCTAACAATAAACCCACTTGAGTGCTACTTTCCTTTCGCTTCTAAAATGTTAGGAATCATGATGTCACGAAGATAGTGAGCGGTGACATGTATGAGATGAACTGTCTAATCAACCAAGTGTGGTTTCTTAGACGATGGTTGCTCGTGTGATCTGAAACTATTTATGAAGAACTAAAAGCTAAATTTTGACAAATGTTTAGGTTGAGGTCCCTCAAGGGAGGTCCCTCAAGAGATGTTGAGCATTTATTTAATCGTTCTTTTTCGAACAAAGGTTTTGCCCAAGTGTGCTAAAGGGATTGGTATTGCTTTCCCATCTTTGCCTTGTTCCCAATACTCCATACCAAATCCCTGCAAGGTTCATTAAATAAGGTTGTTCGATAGAGCATGTGAGCTCTCCCATTCCCTGCCAGACTTGGTCCTTCGAAGGTACCGATTAACCTCACAAATATTACAAAATAAACTTAAATATTTTACCAAGGGAAATGAGTATAAATGCATCGTAATCTTCATTACAAATGAGTTACGTTCATCTCTTGATTGAGCTTGATGTTCCTGGGAGGTCATTCGAGCGACCTCACTCTTTACGAATGACCTTCTTTCGAATAATCTTCTTTGTGGGAGGTCCTTCAAGTGACCTCATTCTTTACTTGATCCTCCACATGTGTAAGGTTAGTTTGCTAATCAGCCTTGAGCTTGTCATCTAACACACGCGTTGATCTTTTTTTTGTATCATTAGTTTTGCTTATTCCATTATTTTTTATTATATAAGGTATTTTATTTATACATGATTGGGAAAAACTGGATTGAATGTGTTGTTTCTTAATAGAATTCATTAGCAGTGGGACTATAACTAATACCACATTTTGAATTAGTTTTATAATTGTAGTTTTAAAATTCTTTTGAGAAGTGATTCACAACTTTCGAAATATTAAGTCAAAATTCTTTTTTACCGTAAAAGAATATTATTTATATTATTGATATATTTATGGCTTGAATTAAAATTTTTGTTTGTGGAATTTGGAAAATAACATCATGTTTTAATATGTAAAGTAGGCCACTCAGTTATGTAGTACGAATAAGTATTTTGTAAAATCATACAAAATTACAATCATAATATCACGGATAAGTCATTATTTTTCAACCTATCTTTGAAGACATTGTGATTAGTCATCCTCAACATTAATAACCGTCTTAAATATAGAACCACGATAAGTTATCCTAAATGATACAATATGGATGGGCACTGTAAAATAGAATAAACACAATTCTCTATTTAATTAGAGACAAATTTACAGATTTTACTTCGAGAGCACTCGTAATTTAAGAAACTCTCTATAAGTGGTATAACTCACATGTATACATTTACTTTTTTGGTAATTATTTGATGACAGTTGAATTGTTCTATGTATTCCTATAAAAATTTAACTTAAATATCCTCATTTTATGTCCTGGGGACCTAACGTACTTAACAAAATATTGAAAAGAATTATGTTATTCAATCTTCTGCAGATTTCTCTAAAACAAGATTTTTTTTCTCTTAATATTTTTTAAGCTACTATTTTTTTAGTTTATCTTATTATTATTGGTTTGCTTAAACAAAATGTTTCTCGGGGTGATAATATCAAAGAGAAATTATATTTTTATAACTATAAAAGGATAAATTACTATAATTTTCAAAACTCGAAAGAAAATTTAAAAAATTCTCGTGCATTGCACAGGTTGCACACTAGCACCCATATTTTGTGGTATTTATTTATTATTAATTATGAGAATAATTATTACTTGTTAGACATGGTAATAATAAATGCATAATTTATGTGATAACTAAAGTTTGCATATTATGTTATTTTATAACCCCATATTATATAATAATTAACTAGCAGTATTAATTATATGAGAATTGTTATATGCAATTACTCATAAAATAATCAAGTTGTATATTTTATTTTACGTTGTGAGGTATTTCCATTTGGAGAAGATTTTAGGGTGGTACGAAAGTCCAAGTATGTATTTTTAGTACTTGGGATTGGGCTACAGGGTTAGGTATTCCTCTGGACTAAGTTTTGCGCAAGTTTGGGTAGTGTTTTAGGCTCGTATAGGACCCAAAATTAGGATTTTTAAGGAAGTGCGGGATTAGGGGTATGTAAATAATATTAACCCTCATTAATTAATTACTTTACACAAAAAACATAAGCCATAGCAACTTAAGAGTTTGGGGAGAGCTTAAGGAGGGTTTTGAAAATGCTTAAGAGACCACAAGAGAGGAAAGCATTCACTTCATAATCACGCAACAAATATTTTGCTTTATCATAATATAATATATAATTGGTGTATTTTTTATTGTTATTTAATATATTTAGAACTAGAAATATGCTTAGGATTTTAATTTGCTGATTTAATCATGTTTATATTGGGTTAGTGCGGGTTTGTTTTATAGACTATTATAGGGTGTGAACTCTGATTTTGTTAGAGTTTATGCTGAAAATCCATTTTAATCTTTGTTAGTATATGATTATGATATTATAACACATTTACGTGTATGAATAATCTTTATATGGTGATCATATTTTTCCGTGAAAGAGATATAACAAATTGTGGAATTAAATTTGTTAATTAAACTTTAATTTAATTGTGTAAAAGTTATGATTTTTATGAATCGTTCTTGCTAGATTATTAACCTATGTTGTGAGGAATTATATTCGAAATCCGTTGGTTTAATAAAAAGATTATATGGATTAAAAATGAATCTTCGAGGGCCATTAATAGGAGAAACTTGAATTGAATTGAAAACAAAAAAGTTACAAGGATGTTGGGAAAATGGAGGAACTCGCGCCATAGTGGGGTTAGGCCCTCTATAACGCCCTTTAGAGGACGCTATAACGGGTTCCCCCAATAACTATGGTGGTGGGGAGAGGTGCGGGGGCATCGTTGTTGAATTTGTTTTATTTTATTATCCTCCTTTGCTTAGTTCTTTGGTTGTTATATATATATATATATATATATATATATATATATATATATATATATATATATATATATATATATATGTGTGTGTGTGTGTGTGTGTGTGTGTGTTGGGGGGGGGGGTGAACTGTGTATATATGTGAATATATCGTATTGGGATCATAGGGAATCTACTGGTTGTAGTGTGGTTTTAAATGAATTTGGGATCGGGTATCACGCTCCAAGCTGACATACTTGGTTGTGCGGAGGTCAATGTTATTGATCATGTAGTAAGTTAGTCACCGTTTCAGGACGTGGAAGAATGGATGACTTGGTCCATAAAACGATTTGGTATCTGACTAGACAATAATGTGAATGTTTGGTAATCCCTCATTCTTTTATGTGTGTGTGTGTGTTTTAAATCCATTAGGTACAGGAATCCTACAAGTTTATCGATAGAGGCACGAGAAGTTCCCCAAAGGTTGATTCATTTGCGTGGTTGTATAAAACTTATAAATATATGGTATAATCCAATGACGGACATTATATTTAAAAGATACAATGTCACATTATTGTCTTATATTATGAGATCGATTGTATGTTGCTATTTGGGTGACATGAGTGGGAATGGAACTAGGGAAAATTCTTCCCATATGTAGTTTGTTAAATCCCAATATAGTTAAAAGTGTATAAGATAGTTTATTTATTAGTCAAGTAGTTGAGACTTGTAGTTCAAGTATGCCTTGGGTTGGGAGACCCATGTAGTTATTTCACTTCTGATCAGGGTGAGGTATATTTTTCATGTGAGTGTTGATGGGTTGATATGATTACGTAAATAAGTCACATAATTATTACTGTATCGATATAGTAAGACATTTCTTACAAATTTTTAGGATTAAAATATTGTATATAAAAAATCGAGTCAGACTTGCCACTTCCTCATTTTCAGTAGTTTCCATTTTCGAGATTATGTTGTTATTTCATTCAATCATTTCAGTTTTAGACTATTGTGATTTAGAGATTGTACAGACCATGTTAGATCCACTTTATTTATTTAATTTGATATTATTTGTAGGATTTGAGATGATGTTGTTTATTTATTATGATTGTGGAGACATTTGACTATTTTATTATTTATTATTTTATATCATCGCCTATTGTTCATTCTTTAATTTATTTAAAATCAATTATTAATATTGTTTTGATATTGAGAATGATATATATTATTTCAATTAACCTTATCTTTAGTGTTGAAGCGTGGCCACCCGGTATGTGGAAAATAGGGGGTGTTACAGTTGGTTTAGAGCATTTCGTGTTCTATTATCTTATGTTCTAAAGGATTTACGTTATGTATTCCATTGCGCTCTTTGATTTAATAGAGCCTTATATATAGGGTTCACTGTATTCTTATCTTTGAATCATTAGCTAATACGAATTCCTGGTTTACTTTCAGCTAGCAAACACATGAGGCAGGAGAGTACGATTAGGTTCTAACCAGGCTACCAACTGGGATGCTTAACCATAATAGAAACATTTACCTCTAGTAGCAACCATAGTGGATGTGGCTTCTATTACTGCTTAGGCAGTCACCCCTGGAGTGTCCGTTACATTATGATACTTTCAGCAACCCTCAACCATAATCACAGGTGGTAATGCCAGCTCAACTACAAGTTTTTAATTGGGAGAGGGCACGTAGGGCCTTTGCTAAAGGTAAATCACCAGAGTTCGCAAGGACCACTGATATTCTAGTGGCGCATCGATGGAGGAAGGATTTCCAGGGTCACTTGAGGATGATTGGGTGCACAAACGTACAAATGCACATGATTGAGAACTTTAAGCTGGTGGGTGAGTCATTACAATGGTGGGATTCTATCACCATAGCGGATGAGATAAGCACCATGACTATTTATGAGTTCGGGAGATGGTTCAACCGCATGTATTTTTCTCCAATCGTTAGGGGTTCGAAAAAAAAGGAGTCCTTGAGTCTGATATAGAGGAGTCGTAATGTTTTAGAGTTATTTTAGCTGGTTTGGTTGGTTTATTTATGTGTGAGCATGACAAGCAATGTTGTAGTCTTGACAACCAATTGATTATCATAGCCTGCAATAAGCAAGATATTGTGTACTGTTAGATTCTTCAATTAAGAATACATACTAGTGAGTGTCGAATAAGTTTGTAAACTAAATAAACTAGGACTAAAGTAAAAGTAGGAACACAAAAGTTAAAGATTTGAAATGATTAAAACCACGAAGTAAAATTATTTAACGCTAAAATAGTTTGGAATTAAAATAAGTAAAATAGTTTACATTAAGGAAAGTAAAGCAATTTAAACTAAAGAATGTAAAGAGGTATTAAAATTAAAGCAAAGGAAATTCACATTAAATTGAAAGAGAGTTACAACAAGTCTACCTCATAAAACTATGAAACAAAAATCTTACGCATGCTAAAAAAGTATAAAGAAAATAAAAGAAAAAGAAAAGATTTTTTTTTAAATAACTAAGAGCGTTTTTTGGGCTGGAGTGTCACAATTCTTCTCATCCACGATTTTACAGGTGTAAGCGGTACGGTTTGGTCGGTAAATAGTAGATACCAATACCAGAACCAAACTCTAGATGGTAAAACCAAACCAAATAGGTACACCAAAATCAATACCAATACCAAACCAACCGGTATTTCGATTTTCGGTAATTTCGATTTTTTCTAGTTTCGATAAATTTGGTTTCATTTTGGTTTTTATCGGTAAATATTGAAATTACAAGTCGGTTTTATACATTCGGTAAATTTGGTAAAAGTGTCAATCTTTTGAAGCCACCCAAAACCATCACTAAAAATATTCTTAAAAGCCTCTAAAACAACCCTAAAAATAGTTCAAAAAACTCCCAAAATACGCCTTAAGGCCACCCAAATATAGAACTAAAAATAACCTTATAGATAGCACTAAAAGCTTCAAAAGATGCCCTGAAAAGCACAAAAAAACCCCCAAAAGTATTAAAATGACTTAAAAAATCCCCATATAAAGCTAAAAATTGCCTTAAATAGATACTGTAGTATACCTCTATGTCGCTCCATCCGGAGGTAGCTAAAAGCCCACAAATATTGCCTTTCAAAACCATTATTTTGATTGAATGTATGAGTCCTTACACCTAAAAATTTTAAAAAAAATTATCATCACTAGAGGCACACATAAGTATTAAACTTGCATATTTTTATTTTTAAATAAAATATAAATAAGTAATATAAACTTGTCAAATTACATGTTCATTTTTTTATTTATGCCCAAATAGTTATGTAATTTTCTTATGCCCAAACAGTTATAAAATTACTTATGCCCAAATAAGAATGTATATGTATTCACTGCCCCAAATGAAGGTCAACCAAATTGGGTATAAAATCGTCATACATCACTATTCCAGATTAGAATTTTTTTAGGTTATTTTTTTTTCATTTGGGATCATTGAAATAAGTACAAAAATGTCAAATGATATAATAAATAATATATATAAAAGCAAATTTTAAAATAACATGGTGAGAGATGGAGAGAACTAAAGCAGCAAACTTCCAACCATCTTCTGGGTTTTGTATCCTGAAAGGAGCAACGACCGAGAACATGGAGCAGAGAGCAATCGGGTGTTGTGTGTGTGTGTGTGTTGTGTACTATTGAGACTTGATGAGAGAAAGAGATGTTACCTCTAAGAGAGAGAGATACAGTGATATGCCGCTGCTTTGAAAAAAGGAACAATTAGGGTTTTAATTTTTTTGGTTAGTTTTATACTTGAAAAATGAATGGTGGAGATGAGTTTAAAATGAAGGTTGTTGATTTATTTAAAAAAAATATTTTTGTATTGGCTATTATTTTTGGTTTTTAAGTTGGTAATTAGTATGGTAAATTTGGTACTATAAATCGGTATGGTAATTTAAGTAAATCGGTTTTTTAAATATTAAAACCAAAACCAACTGACTTTTTTACCGTAATTTCGATTTTGGTAAGATCAGTTTTTGATATTTTAATATATTAAACCTAAATCATTTTTTCGGACCAAAATGGTATGGTACGGTTAAAACTCGTACCGCTTCCACCCCTACACGAGTTGCTTATTTATGGAGTCATTTGTCATTAAAATATGTAAGGAAAAATTTTCAATTGAGTCAATTTGTACGTGTTGGCTTAATTCTGGACAAAAATGTTTGAGTCATAGGATAGAAGTTTTATTTGTGACTTTTCAACCCTATGACATTTTTGTTGAAGAAGTAGCGGCCAAGTCGAAGAGATCACATCCTATGTCATCTTTAATGCCATATTTCGTCATCAACCTTCCAAGGATCTCTTAGGTATGAATGCTTATATTATGTTTGGCCTTGTAAATTTATTATTGGGTGTTAATATTTTTGTTAAGATATTTTAAAATGACTTTATTTTTTTCAATAAAAATAGTTTGATTTTTCCCTGATAGTTAGAACGACTTTCCCAGGTCATTCAAACGAGATTTGTGGTCGTTCGAACGAAACATCTAATAAAGTTATTTTTGGCTTGCGCTGATTTCTCGTTAGAAGTTTTATTCTTATCTCATTCGAAGGAGGTGGTGATATTGTTCGAATGAGGATGGTTTTATTTGAACATGGTTAAAAATGCTGTTTTCTCTTGCCAATTTTCTCAGAACCTCTCACTACTTTTTCACAACCATTTATTTAGTGCGAGAGTTTAGTTTTTACACATACTTTTCCAACATCTAAGAGAGAAGAAAAACCTCGAGAAAAGTTTGAGAAATATTTTTCTATGATTCATGGTTTAATCCTTCAAACAAAGAACAAGTTTACACCCAACTATTTTTATGATATAAGGTTCCACATGATATATGTTTGAGATCAAGTGTTGGAATCGAGTTCATCATTCTCTGCATCATTGAGATTATTTCTTACATAGGATTCCATATTCGTTGGTGTATATGCGGTGGACTCCATATGTTTGACGATAGCAGTGCCCCATCGGTGAACTCCGAGACAGAGGTGGACTCCTGCACTGTCACTAGGCAGAAGTTAAAAGAACGAAGAACATCAAGGCTTGCGAGGGCATCAAGTCACTGAGTAAGTCTTTTGTCCTCTCTTTATAGTAAATCCGTACTTAGTGAACTTGTGGCTGGGGCATCTGAGGTTATTCCCATTGCGGGTTTTCCTCATATATCGCAGCATTGTGGTTGTGGATTTTATCTTGCAAATTCTCATCTAGATGTATACTTAGGTTTAACAAGATGAAATTGGTTTAATCACTAAAATGGTGTAATTAGTGCTTAAGTAATTTGGGCTGCGTAATTTTACTCTAATTCAATTTGGAATTAGTTTGGTGTGTGTAAATTTGAACTGAATTGAAGTTGAGTTAAAGAAGAGAAAATTTATATTTGAAGAAAGTTAAAATGTAAAAATATCGGGAACCATCATCTTATTAAGTGATTTCAAGTGGTATCAGAGCGGTGCATTAAATTATCGTGTTAGATCCTTGTAGGTTTGAATATGGAAACTTTGTTATTTTTGAAATATCCTATTTTTGATGATTCTAATTACCCATATTGGAAAGAGTTTATGAGATCGGCACTTAAGTCGTTAGATGAGCGGGTTTACCTATAGATCGTTAAAGGGTGGTCCCCACCGACGTGTTTAGTAGGAGAAGTTCGAGTTCCTAAACTCGTAGAAAGATGGAATGAGGATGAGATTAAGCTAGAAAATTTTAATTCTCGTGGTTTAAATGCTCTTTTTTAGTTCGGTCACACTGCATGATTTTTGTTAGATTATAACATATGAACGTCTAAAGAGGCTTGGGACACATTCCAACTCACCCATGAAGGTACTAGTGCTGTTAAGGCTTCCAAAATTTAAAACCTCGTCACTCAGTTTGAAACCATTAAGATGTTAGAAAATGTTTCTTTTGATGAGTTATATGATAGATTTTCTAATATTGTGAATTCATCTTTTAACTTAGAGGAGAAGATACCCGACAATCATGTCATAAAGAATATTTTGAGGTCATTACCCGATAGGTTTAATCCAAAAGTGACCATTTTGAATTCTTTAGGCACTTTGAACTGTATGAAACTTGAAGAGCTCTTGGATGGCTTACAAACCTATGAACTTGACATCTTTACCTTTTAGGATGTGAAGAAGAAGGATAAGGGCATAACTTTGAAAGTCCGAAAGGAGAAAACTCATGTTTCAGATGATGAGTCGGACATCGACACGGATGACATGGCTGTATTTGCTAAGAAGTTTAGAAAATTTATTAAGTTTAATAAAGAGAAGTTTGAAAATAATTATAAGAAATTTGATAACTCTAAGCATAATAAAGTCGAGAAACCCCCTAAAAATTGTAATAATGATCTTAAGAGGGACAAGTCAAATAGATGTTTTGGTTGTGAGGGTTATGGACATAGGGCAGTCTAGTGTATCAATAAACTAAGTAAGTAGGCTGAAAACCCTATTAAATACAATGCCACCCTTAGTGATGGTGAACCGTAAGAGGGACCCGATTCCCCATTGAACGCAACTTCACCGCGTTCATGGCTAGTCATGTGAGCATTGATGATGAATCTTCCCATAAAGATATTTTTTTCATGACACTTTTGAGGCCATTATCTTTGGATCCTCAGTGTTTGATGGTAAAGAGAGTTAGAATTAAGAAGAAGAGGATGAGAGTGAACTCCAAGATGCCTTCCGTGAGTTGTATGCGAAATCTTTGAAATTGAAAAAGGAAAACTTGAAGTTAGAAGCTAGGATGAGAGAACGTGCCATTGGAAATAATGAGAGTGTTTTAATTGAATATCTTAGGGCATGTGAGAGGACTCTTCGAGAGAAGTTAGAGTATATTGAAGGTGAGAGAGATAGTCTTTTAGGTTTAATGGAGTCTATGAAGAAAGAGCATATTGGGTTTGAAGAGACTAGGAATTTACTTGAGTCTAGGATAGTGGATATTGAAGAGAGATTGAGAGAATTGAATCGGGTCAAGTTTGATTTGGGATATAGGTCAGAAAAGTTGGATAAAAGTTTAGGCACCGTCCAAATCAAAGACGACAAGTGTGGTATTGGCTTCGATACTCAAAATGCTTCCGCTAATAAAGCCAAAATCATGATTTTAAGAGAATCAATAAGGGATACTGTCTAAGGATATTTTCCATCACAATTAGTATGTCGTATACCGCTAAAAGTTGGTCGAAGATATTGGGAAGCTATCATCTACAATCGACGATCAGAATTTCAAGTCTACTTCAACAATCATGCCCAACAAGGAGGATTTGGTAAATTGTGTTTTTGTTTCATTTACAATTTACAGAAAAAATGTTGGGATATTTTTATGAAAAATAAAATATTTTTAAATTTATGAAAAATGATTTTTGAAATGATTTTAAATGATTTTTAATTTTTCTTTAGCTTTTCTCATAATATTTTGGATAAACTTTGCTGATCTCATAAACAGTCTTAGGTTTGAGGTTTCCAAGTTTTTTAAAAGACTGAAGCAGCAAGTGACACGTGTGCGATGTCGTTCAAACCACATCGTATCTCGTTCGAACGAGATCAGTTATCGCTCGAACGACGTCGTGTCCCGTTCGAACGAGCTGTTTAAGTTTGGCACTCCATCGCCTTAAGTGTTTTATAAATAGAGTGTCAGACGTATTGATTTTGTGTGGAGAAAACACTGGTTTTAAGAGAATACGTTTTTAAGTGTTTTTGGTTTATTCTCCATCACTTTAAGGGTTCAAAATTTTGCTTTTACAATTCACAAATCCTAGTGCTTTTGTGTGAGTTATTTCTTGGAACCCAAAACATAGTTTTGCTGGGTCTTTTGTTGATTCAACCTTTGGAAGGTGATCTCTACAACCGAAAAGATGCGTGCTATTGTGGAGGGAGACTCTACGAAGTTTTATGACTACGTGCCATTGAGGATCTTCTGCGTGTTGATTCTTTGTTGAAGACTGCGTGTTGGGGCTGCGTGTCCTTGTGGTGTTGTTGCGGGTAAACCACTGCTGATTTCTAGATCGGTACTTTGAAAATTTGCTGAAGGCACCGTGTATTACACTTGTGGGCGATTATCAAGTGGTTTGTAATTCAAAGGTCTTGTAAATTATTTCAAAGTTCTAGAAATATAAAAGGTTTTGCCATGCGGGGATTTTTCCTGAAGTTTGTGCCTATTTGATCTGCTTTGACACGTAGTTGCATGTTCTAGGGATGAACTAAAATTTGGTTTAAAATTGTATTTGATATGATTTGGACTCTAATTGTTTAAAATATTGAAAATTATTTGAAACCACCCCTAGGAAAATATTTTTGGGCTAACATGCTGTTATATGTAAAAATTATACTCCCACTTGGACCAGTAATAAATGCACACCTGTCATCCAACGTAGCTGACCAGCCTACTTGATCGGCTCCAGAGACACTTAATCAGTTGGAAGTTCAACCAATTGGAACATCAACAGTTACTCGAATGGATACCATCTGGCTATGAATTCTAAGAGTTTTACTTGTTGTATACAGATATAGATGCCTGGTAATATAAAGACGTTCAATCTTGTATACAAATGTAGACACCTGGGAATATAAAGACATTCCATCTTTAGGGTGTTGCACCCCTATAAATGCAAACTAATTCCTTAGCTCAAGGGATAACTCAAATCACTCATATGCACACCATACTGAACTATTGTAGACCTTACTAAATAACAACAACAGTGGACGTAGGCTATTTTACAGCTGAACCACTCTAAAATCTTTGTCTCTTGTGTGTGTGATTTGAGTCACTTCTCTTATTTTTATCTGTGACTATAAAATTGGAGTTAATCCTTTTTTGGACATCAATAGATTGACGCCATCTGTGGGAACGTTTGTATGTCATCGTTCTTTGCCAAATCTATATTTTTTAGTTATGTCGAAGGATTACAAAAGATGAATGAAAATCCCAAAAGTAGTAATGCTGCTAGATGAAATGTCCCTCCTATCTTAATAGATCTAAATGGAATTCTGATCAATCTTGTTAAGGGGTAAGAATCGATGCAAGAAACTATAAGGCAAATGGCTCAATCATTACAAGCCAGGCCTAATGCTCCATCCAGGTATACTACTGATCCATCTCACAGATGAGAAAAACCACCCCCACCTCTACGAAATAATCAAAACAGTTATTCTAGGTCTTCACGTGATAGGTCTTATCGCCTAGGGGCCAGTTCATCAATCAGATCTACGGATTACTATGATGGACTCTCTCTCACCCCTGAACGTCCAAACATCCTGGAAAGGTTAAGTAGGACTTCAGCTTTTGATCGCTTGGAATCATGAGCAAATAAAGGTCATCACAGAGAACCATCCAGATCACGAGAGCATCATGCCAAGAACCTTAATGGATCAATTAGGTCTATAACAAGCGCTCGAGTATCTCTGCATGCCAAGAAGATTACACAGGAAGAAAGCTCAGAACAAATGCATGGTAGAGATGATAGATCTTCTTTCAATAGATCTAATACATAATTTTTTTCATGGAAAGGGTCAATCTAACGATTAGAAGATTGGATAGGGGAAATAGCCAAAGCAAAGAATCCATTGCAACGAAATTTTATCAAGGGTCTCCTTTCATCCAGATAATTATTAATTTCCCTACCCCGTCTAAGTTTAAGACACCAGCGGTCACCCCCAAATAATATGGTAAGACTGACCCAATTTTACACATTGAGCAATATCAGGCTACAACTGATATATACTCTGTTCCTGATAAAATGAGACGTGGGGATTTTCTAAGCATCATTACTGGCTCGACCCAGATATGGTACAATAACTTGCCTCGAGGACAAATCTTCACCTTTAATCAACTCGTTGATCTATTAATTAGTAATTTTTACTTTGGCGCTAAGCCAGTTAAAAGGGTAGCTCATCTTCTAAGTGGTCGACGACGAGTAAGGGAAACCACCAGGGAATACATCACTCATTTCAATAATGAAAATATATAATTGGTTGATTATGAGGAAAAGACAAACATCACAACCTTTATTAGTGGGCTAGTTCTAGAGAAATTGTATTATGCACTAGTAAAAGATCCCCCTAAAACCACGACAGAGCTCATAAAAGGATGGAAAAATTATGAATGCCGAGGAAGCTATGGTTGCTAAACAAACCTCGACAACCAAGCTGGCAAAAAAGAAGGAGCAGAAGCACAAAAAGGAAGAGATACCCAAAAAATATGAATCTTATACTCCAATTACAGTTGGTATCCATTATGTCCTAGAGGAGATTAGAAATAACAAAGGATTGAAATGGCCTGGGAAGCTGAGAGCACCACTCAACAGGGGAGACAAATCCAAATATTATAAATTTTATAGAGATCATGGGCACACAACTAATAATTGCATTGCATTGAAGAATGAGATTGAATACCTCATTTGCTAAGGAAAACTAAACAAGTTTATTGATCGGCATGAAGGCCGACTCCCTCTGCAAGCCTAGAGATGACAAGAAGCGAGGTCACGAGGATGATTACGAAGATGATACCGATCAACCGAAGAAACCTAAATAACCAAAAATTGAGGTAGCTATGACAAGTTTTGGTTATTTTGATTGTCATTTCACCGCAGGTGGGGACGCTAGAGGAAGAGATGAGGTCGCTGGGAGGAAAGCCTACCTGAATGGAGCTCAAACGCGCTCCTACATACGATGAATCAAATTTAATGATGATGATGGTCGGCCTAGGAAGGTGAATAAAGATAAACTTGTCATTGGTTTCTCCAAAAATGACCTATCCGGAGTATTATATCCCCATAACGGCCCTCTGGTCATTAAATTTAGAATCTAAGGAGCCATAATTGCCAGATTTTTAATTGATAATGGAATTTCTATAGATATCATGTTCTATAATTACTTTAAAAGTTTAGGATTGAAGACAAGTCAATTGGAACCGTACCATAAACCTCTCATTGGTTTCTCGGGGGAAAATTCTATTCCTTAAGAATTGTCAAGTTAGAGGTGTTATTCGACATTTGGCCAGTAAGTCAAACAGAGAAGATACATTTCTTCATGCTGGATAAAAATGTCCAGCCAACCTACAATGTGATTCTTTTTAGAGTAGGTTTGAAGAAATTTAAAGTTGTGCCATCCACTGTCCACTAATGTCTGAAGTTCCCTACCTACTTCGAAGTTGATGTAGTAAAGGGTGATCAAAAAGTGTCCCGAGAATGCTATTATACTTCAGTCGAGCGGGAAGAGTTGACCGATCTAAAGAAAAAAACCACCACCTACCAAGTTGACACCTCGAATGAAACATAAGTTGACACCTTGGATCCCTGGGATGAAATAGAACCAGTCAAAGGGCAAGTAATGGAAATTACTGAGAGCATAATCCTTAATAATGAAATGCCAGAAAGGACTACTCAAATTGGCTCCACATTATTATCCCTAAAACATGAATTGATTATATTCCTTAGGGAACAAAAAAGCGTATTTTATTGGTGTCATGAAGATATACCCGGGATTGTTCCTAATTTCCTCTGTCATGAGCTTAATATCAGTAAGGGTGACAAGCCGATCAAATAGAAGCGTAAGGTGTTTAGTCTTGAAAAGAACATGGCTATCCAGGAGGAGGTAGAGAAATTATAAAAATCCCAGTTCATTGAAGATGTCAAGTATCCATAGTGGTTGACAAACGTGGCAGTGGTAAAAAAGAAAAATGATAAATGGTGTATGTATGTAGACTACATTGATCTAAATAAGGCCTGCCCGGAGGACCATTTTCCTTTACCTATAATTGATCAACTAGTGGATGCCTCTACAGGACATAAATTATTGAGTTTTATGGATGCTTATTCTAGTTACAACCAGATAAAAATGAAGCCGAAAGATAGAGAGAGCAATTATTTTATTACCAACCGAGGTACTTACTGCTACAACTTTATTCCCTTCGGGCTTAAAAATGCTGGAGCAATATACCAAATATTGGTAAATAAAGTGTTCGAAGACTAAATTGGGAAGAACATGGAGGTATATGTGGATGAAATGCTCACCAAAAGCAAAAAATCTTAAAATCACATCAAAGACCTTAGTAAAACGTTTGACCAACTTGAAAAGCACCAGACGAAACTCAACCCGACCAAATGCGTATTTTAAACACAAGAAGGAATGTTCCTTGGTTTTATAGTGAACCAGAGAGGAATAGAAACTAACCCTGTTAAAATCAAAGCTCTGATTGCGATGCAGTCTCCAACCTACAGAAAAGATGTTCAAAAACTTACTAAAAGAGTGGCTGCCCTTAACCGGTTTGTTTCTCGAGCAATAGACAAATGCTTACCATTATTTAAGGTACTTACAAAGTCCTTTGAGTGGAACGAGGAATGTGAAAAAGCATTTTAGGAGTTGAAGAAGTATTTAGAATCTCCACCATTACCGTCCCGACTAATTTTGGGTAATAAGTTATATTTGTGTTTAGCTATTTCTAAATTTATAGTGAGCTGGACATTAACCAACTAAAAAATGGAGTCCAAAAACCAATATACTACACCAGCAAGGCATTTAGAGGGGCAGAGATCAGGTATCCACGTCTGGAAAAATTGCCTTAGCTCTTATTGAAGCCTCAATATGAATGAAGCCTAACTTTCAAGAACATATTATAATTATATACACTGATTTACCTCTTTGGCAAGCACTTCACAAACCAAAAAAATTAGGCAGGTTAATGTGTTGGCAGTTGAACTTGGAGAATATGTTATCATTTATAAGCTAGTATCATTGTTGAAGGGGCAAGATATAACATATTTCATTAAGGAATTTATATATTCAGAGGTCATTAACCAATCAAATTTGCCTATTGAGCAGACTTCTTTGAAAGAGAAACAAGCTAGGGTTGTTGCCGATCAACTTGAATCGTCCATTGTTCAAGAAATGGCCCAAAAATATGCAGAAGAGATCAAGAAGATATTTCGACAAGGAGTTCTATCTACAGAAAGCTTTGACAAAGATATTTCATTATGGAAACTATACGTGGATGGGCCTTCATGTGCAGCAGGGCAGTGGAGCTAGTATTATACTTAACACTCTTGATAACATTGATGTAGAATATGCGAGTACAAGGCATTAATCACAATCCTTGAGTTAGCCTTATCGTTATGATTTTCAATTAATCATTGACCAAGTGCTTCAGATATATGAAGTCAAGGGAGATTTAATGGTCAGATACTTGGATAAAATAATGGATGTGATCTCCAAATTTCCAACAATACAGATGGTTAGAATATCAATAATAGAGAATGCTCAAGTAGACGCACTTATCGGTTGGCCTCAGCGACCAGGATAGAGCACAAGAGAAGCATTCCAGTGGAAATCCTGGCATCCAGGGGCATAGAGGAGGATGTTATGATTATTTTCATTACTCTAGATTTAGGACGATCATGGATGGACCCAATCAAAGATTACATTGAAAAATAGGTCCTACCAACGGATCTAAAAGATGCGAGGAAACTCAGATACACAGCAACTGGGTATGTGTTTGAGAGAGGAGTACTATACCAAAGGGGACATACTATTTCCTTAATATGGTATGTCCATCCCCTAGAAGTAACTGAGTTAATCAAGGAGGTGTATGAAGTATCTTATGGGGCTCATTCAACTGGTCAGTTGCTAGTCCGACGAATTGCCATGAAAGGGTATTATTAGCTTATTATGAAAGCATATTATGGAACCTTCTCTAGAAATTATGATAAGTGCTAGAGGTTTTCAGCTATTCACAGAAGACTGGGGCTTTCCTTAATACCAATTACTTCCCCTTGGCCTTTTTCCATTTGAGGAATTGATTTGGTCGGCCCATTGTCGACCATCAAAGGTAGGTTCAAATACTTGGTGGTAGTTGTAGATTATTTCACGAAATGGGTGGAAGCACAACCATTAATAGAGATGCCTTATGAGAAGGTATTTCAATTTATATAAAAACACATCATAAGCAGGTATGGCATGTCTTATGTCGTTATTACTGACCATGGTACCAAGTTTGATAACGATGAATTTGAAGAATATTGCGTTCAATCTAAGATTTAAAAACTTCACTCTGCGCCTAGATATCCACATTGCAATAGTCAAATAGAAGTAACGAATAAAACCTTGCTTGATAGATTGAAAAACATACTTGATTCCTCCAAGGGCAATTGGATAAATGAATTGCATCCTATTATTTGGGCATATAGAACAACGTCGAGAACAACCACCGAAAAAACACCTTATATATTTTCTTTTAGGACAGTGGCCATGGTACCAGCCGAGATAAGCTTACCAACTCATAGAGTGTTGAACTTTGATTCCCTAAAAAGTGATCTCATGAGGTGGTTGGACTTAGATCTGGTGGAAGAAGTCAGAGAAGAAGCTGCCCTCAAAGATATTGTTTATTAACAATGAACTGCCTATTTTATAACTGGAGTGGACAAACTTGAATGAAGGGGATTATGTCATCAAGAAAGTCATTTAGAAAGGAAATAAGTTGGAATCAAACTGGCATGGTCCTCATCGCATTTCGATAGTCATTCGACCAGGAACTTTTTGATTGGAAACTCTTAATGGGGAGGAATTTAAGAACCTTTGGAACGCCGACCACCTTCGAAAATACTATCAATAAAAATCTTGATTTCAATTCAATTATACTTTTATTTTTTGATTTTTTTCAATTATGGTGATATACATCCCCAACAAAAATAGAAAGGAACACAATCTTCAAATTTTCATTTCTCTTGGTCTTCAGCCCTTGTCGACCAAAAGATAACAAATACTTAATCAGGTTGAACTTATAAAATTCGATGGACCAACAACTTGAACATATGGTAATTCCCCATATTTATGAGGATATATGATTTAAATAAATTGGTGATTTAGGATTTAATTAAATTAGTGATTTGGAGTTTATTTAATTCGAAGAATTTATCAAATTCGAGTAATTAGAATTTAAATTAATTCGGTCTATTTAAAATTCACGCGTGCTATATTTTGAGAAGGAAATAAGATAATTTTATAAAGTGTCTCGGATGATGACTTAGAGGTCGCGGTTGATTTCGAAAGGGTCGAAACAGTTTAAATAGTATACTCGGGGCTATAGTTTGGGTCTCGGGGTGATTTTAAACCAAACCGTCACCGTTTAAGGGCATTTTGGTCATTTGAAAAGTTAGGGTTAGAGGAACTTCGAACATTGTAAGTTTATGTTTGCCCATTAGAGTAAGGGTTGGGGTTAACACAAAGCTTCAGGAAGAAAGGCCATAGGAGAGGAAGAGGAGAAGAAAGCCAAAGATTCTTACACTAATTTCCA
The DNA here is from genome assembly GCA_949130495.1 of Sambucus nigra. Taxonomy (NCBI): domain Eukaryota; kingdom Viridiplantae; phylum Streptophyta; class Magnoliopsida; order Dipsacales; family Adoxaceae; genus Sambucus; species Sambucus nigra. The sequence goes on from OX422224.1 coordinate 398,115,448, forward strand.
TCCCGAACGTGACGGAATCGAGATCGAAACGAGGGGAAAACAACCAAAGCGTCATACAAAGAATATTAGACCTTCTGGACCAAAGGCAAGGGTATATCTTGCTTATTTTTGAAGAGTTATAATACCCAGGTAGTGTAGGGTCTTATATTTTATGATTTAAATTGAATCTTGAGGTTTTGATGGTTTAAACACATGTTTTGGGATAGGATTTGCATGTAGTGATATTACTTAATATTGGTAACTTGAAATCAAAGGATTATGGAGGAATTATATGAATGAAATTTGGGTTATTGATTAAAAGGGATAAAGAAAATGATAAACTAGGGCTTTATGTATTTTTGGAGGATTATCGGTTCTTGGATTGAAATCGTGATGAATTAATGTTTAATTTTTATTGGAAATCATCCCTATACACATATATAATGTTTAGTTATGTTGGCTTGAAGTTTGGTGAAGTTTCATGGAGATTTGAGAAAGATATTAGAGGGAAAATCGTAAAAATGAAAAGGAAGAAGAAAATCTATTACAGGCGAATCGATTCGGCTCCTTGGATAGGGTGTGTGTATGTTACCCGCGTAATTTTTGGGGTATTTTCAATATAAAGAGGAAAAATAAAGTTTTTGATAAAATTATTTTTATTGCTCAAATATGTTGGTTATTATTTTTAAAGGCGAGAATTTCAAACGGTTTCGAAATCGGAGTTAAAACGGATTTTAAAATGATTTTTAAATGTTTTTAACTCTTGGAGTTGTTTTGACTTCCAACTCTTCATTTCTTTGCCTTATTTAAAGGAGTCTTTTGGATTCCAACTCTTAATTTCTTTGCATTATAAAAGAAAGTCGTGGGCAAGCCTTTTAACCTACTTTTGGCACAAATTTTGGCAGCAAATATATTTTATATTCCTCTTCTTTTTATATACACATTGGCCCTTGAGATTTATGAGTTCCAACCTTAGATTATAGGTGTTCTTGGGGCTATTTTGTTGGAGGTTCTTGGAGGAGCTTTCGTAGATCTTTTGTGTTGATCTTGAGGACGTGATCATTGGTTTCTCATCATGGTTTGAGGTATGGGGTTTTACACAATATGCTCCTTAAATCTCGCGAGTGTCATTCTCTTTGAATTCTTGTTTAATTGAACTCATATTTGAATTGATAAATTCATTGAAATCTGGAAAATAATTGTTGAAATTATTTTGATTCATGTGGTATCATTATATTGTTATTGAGCACGTTGTCATGAGATTTTAATATGGCACAGATGTTGTGAACCCGCCAAAATACCTATTCCAGGCTATGACTTGATAAATCATATGCGAATGGGGTGAGGCCTGGTTACCCATTGATGTGTTGTTGAAAAATTATAATGATGAAATGCTATTGAGATTTGCATTTTGATTTGAATATTCGTACTCGTGTTGTTACGTTTTATTCGTTGCTAATCCATATTTGTTGAGCATAATTCCTGTCATATTGTGTACTTCCCCATATTTTCTTTAGTTGGCAGGTTAGCATGGATTTGAGCGCTATGAATCAATTGGGATTATTTTAGCAAGGATTATTTGGGAAGAATTTTTAATACAATTTGGAAGATTTGTATTAATTATTTCATTGATGTATAGAGCATTTTTATTCGAGTTAGATAGTTGTAATTTTAATTCGAGAGACTTGTTGTAATTGAAGAGATTGAGATTAGTGGATTTATATTATTGTGGGTTTATTTAGATGCTCTATACCTTGTCACTTGAGGATTTAGATTTATTTCATCCCATTAGCGCTCCGTTCGCTCTCCCCGGGCGGGCGGGGTATTACAGTGTATAGCTATTATGTGTTTGCTTATGTATGAATATACCTATGCTTACTGCTATCACGAAGGTTCCATGCAGAGGACGATCCCACCTTGATGATTCCAGTGAGGTCTGAATTCGTGCCCCAGAACATAGAACTTAGGGAAGCTCACTATATGCGTGTATTAGTGGAACTGGCAGGTCATTTGGGTACGTTAGGTATGTGCGTATCCCAAAGACTTAGAACTATGTTCGCCTCCAATATGTGTTGATTTGATTTATGGTTCGAGGGTGACATTTGAACCGATAGTCATTGATTTGGTATGAGAGGTACATAGACTTGATAGCAGAGTACACAAGTGTGCATCACGGTGGCCAGTCTAGTAGATTCTTGATTATATATATATATATATATATATATATATATATATATATATATATATATATATACACACACACATGGTTGAATTTCTTACTGCTGTGTGATAGTAGGGATACTAGATAGTGTATATCTAAAATAATGTTTTATCTATTTATGCGTGATAGTAGGGAGACTGAATAGTGTATATCTAAATAAGGCTAAATCTACTAATGTGCAAATAGTTGGAAAGATAGATAAGGTATATCTAGAATTAAAATTTAAGTAAAGAAACTTAATGAAAATATTTTAACGATAACATATGTGAAATGTTAACTTGGATTTAATAATAACATACGGGAGATGTTAATTATTAATTAGAATGATAGAGTAGTATATGGGCGATACTGACAAGTTAAGAAGATTAACTAAAGACTTAGTAACAATGAAGGGTATATTCTGGCATACTGTAGGGGGGGTACGGGAGATCTAAACCCGTTAGTGGTTTGTTATTGATGGGATTTAGTCGGACTGGGTAGCATAGCTAGGTAGGAGATATTAGGCGTGAACATTATTTGAGAGGTGAGGAACTCAAGGGAGTGTACGTTGAACTAACACATGCAATCAATAACTATTTTTAAACTTGTGATAAATACTTGCTAAATTTTTTCAAACAGTTTTACTTGGGCTTTGACCCGTATGCAAAAAAAATTCAAAAACCTTTTAGGTGTCTAGGCACAATAACACCAAGCTTGATGATCTGTTCTAGGGATGCGTAACTGCAACACTTGTGGATGCTTACAGGATTTAGATTTAGTACTTTGGTTACTTCATTCCTAGAGTAGGATTCAGTTCATTTATTTCATTTGGGTATATCGCCCCTTTAGTTATTTCTTTTATTCAGTTTTATAAGACATTGTATTTGTGGATGCAGTTTGATTTCATTAGACGTTAGTTGGACTTTTGTATTGGGAACCGAAGGTTTATTCGGTATTATTTTATTTCAGTAATTTATCGGCGATTGATTCAGATTATTATTATTGCATGGATGGTTTGGTTATTGTAATTACTTTCGCGTATTGTTGTTGCTGTTTAATAAAAAGATAAAATTAGGCATCAAATTTTTGAATATTAGGTGGTTAGTAAACTTTTAAAATGTTTTCGATAGTGATGCTAAGAATGAAACAGATGAGATTATTATTTTATTTTTATAAAGTATTGATCACACGGTATTTAAATAGGCGAGGTGTCACAAATGGTACCAGAGCATTAGGTTTTAGTGTTCTTAGGATCCGTGCGTCTTTTCACGTTTCAGCTAAGCGCTTTTTGATATAGAGCCCTACATTGCATATTTACGTTCTTTTGTCAATTACTTTGTATTTGATGGTGAACTTATACATATTTCAAATCTCATTTCAGATGCCGCCTAAGAGAGGATGTCATGCTAAAGAAGTAGCGAGAAATAAGGTGAGAGAGGCTCAGCAAGAGCCAGTGGCACCGCCACCGCAATGAATGGTGACGACCTCATAGGTGGACGAAATCGTAGCACAGGCAGTTAATACGGCGATGACTGCAATAGCACGACCCTTTTTATAGAATCAGCCACAGCCGTTAGTGGCACCTAAGGTTCAGGCCCACTCGAAGTCGTTCGAGTGGCAAAGAGCGAGGGAGGCATTTCAAAAGGGCCACCAACCGAAATTTCAGGGTAATTCAGATGTAGTAGTGGACAGTCAGTGGAAGAAGGACATGCAACACCACCTGCATATGATTGAGTGCAATGACACTTACAAATAGTTCTTAGCAACATTCAAGCTAGTAGGCGCAGCTTTGCAGTGATGGGAGTCTGTAACCACCGCAGAGGAAAGAGATGTGATGAGCATTGGAAAGTTCTGGGTGTAGTTTAATCGTAAGTATTTTTCGTCCGCTATTTAGAGAAAGATGCAGTGGTTGTCTCAATAAGATAGAACCGTGGAAGAATATGAGGAAGAGTTCACTCGATTAGGAAATTTTGTGAAAGATGAGGTAAACACTGAAGAGAAGAGGATACGTAAGTTTATGAATGGACTTGCTTGGAAGATTCGACAACACTTCTTGGTAATTTGGCGTTAGAGACATACACAGAGGTTGTCAATGCAGCACTGCTTTATTCCAATATCAGCGCTTGCACATGAAGTATAGAAAAATAGTCAGTGGATCCAGCGAGACTGGAAGGTATGATGGGAGCAATGCCAGTGGGGCACAACAGCAGCAGGAGTGGGATTTTCAACAGGGGAACGACAAAGAGATTTATGTTTGGGATTTATCGACCCGAGAGTGTTGGGTTCAGGCATGGTCAGTAAGGCCCCCAATAGCAGCAGCAGCATTTCGTTCCTCAGGGCTTCCGGGGCTAAGGGAATGGCGGGGGAGGTCAGCAAGGACGTGGTCAGTGGTCGGGAAGATTTGATGGGAAATGTTTCATTTGTGGAGAGATAGGCCATAGGAAGAGAGATTTCCCAAAGCGGGGCAGGGGGCAACAACAGGACGAGGTCCTGGATGTATAACCATTGCAACAGGTCATGGGTCAGTTCGAAAACGAGGATTACATTCAGGAACCCATCGACCAGGAGATGCAACTAGAACTTTGAGGTAAATTGTCTTTATTATCCTATCAGTATGGGGTAGATTTTCAATGACCTGGGGACGTCACGAAGTAATATTATAATCACTAAAATTTTCCAGTGAGTTGGATTTAGTGGGTGTGTTCGTCGTAACAGCCTTATTATGTATATATATAATTACTTACCGTGGGGTAGCCAGACTGTTTGGTGTAACCTACGAGAGAGTGAGTGTGTGCACTAAGAGGATGTTAATATTTCGTATTATTCTACTGTTTTCAAGAATTATGAGAATAGAGTAGACTACTTTTCGAGTTTGACTGATTAGCGGTAGTTTGAGCAATTGTAAAGTGTCATAGTAGGAATTTGTGTTTGTTGTTCCAGGGTATGATTTATTTTTTCCAGGCATCACCTGGAAGAGGGTCTAGCCTATATATACATGTTATAATGTGTTGCATGATAGACTTAAAAGAATATGTTTCTATGGTTATATTTATCATGGTGAGGAGGAACGTTTACTGATGTGATTCAGGGTAGATTGACTTATTATCGAGCGCAGAGATATAGCTCATGATTTATTCGCGCTACAAAACTAGTGATAGTAAGAGCGTCGTGATGTATGTTTTCTTTTGTAACATGGGAATGAACGAGTATACTTTTATACCAAGAGACTGATATTTAGGGGTACGTGCTATGAACTGAGGGCCTAACGGATCTCGAAGATCGACCATGTTAGGTAATAGTGTATCGGGGGGTTCCTTGTTTGTATTTCACTTTGCGAGACATCACACGCATGAAACTTAGCGCAACGTTGGAAGTGGGGAGATGTTCGGTCATTAGGACAAATGTTTAGTACCTTGGTTATTATTCATATATGTAGTTATAACTACGAGTTGATAACTATATTATTATTTAAGTCTAGTGGAGTCGGGTCACGTTGGTACAGTTATACACGAATATAAGGTGTATGAGAACCCTGTGTAGTTGAATTCCTTTTAATATTATCCGTGATTAGGATAAGTAGAAATATATGTAGTGATCTTAAGAGTATAAGATTAAGGTAGTGTAAAAAGCTTGGAATGGGAGTCTTATCCGAATTTCAGGGATGAAATTCCTTTGTAAGGGGGAAGTATGTAATACCCTGCATTTATGAGGATATAGGATTTAATTAAATTGGTGATTTAGGATTTAATTAAATTGGAGATTTGGAGTTTATTTAATTCAAAGAATTTATTTAATTTGAGTAAAATTCACGCGTGTCGTATTTTAAGGAGGAAATAAGATAATTATATAAAATGACTCGGATGATGATTTAGAGGTCACAATTGATTTCGAAAGGGTCGAAATAGTATATCCGGGGGTATAGTTTAGGTCCCGGGGCGATTGTAGACCAAACTGACACTGTTTAAGGGTATTTCTATCATTTGAGAAGTTAGGGTTAGAGGAACTCCGAAAATTGTAAGTTTATATCTGCCCATTAGAGTGAGGGGCTAGGGTTAACACAAAGCTTAAGGAATAAAGACCATTGGAGATGAAGAGGAGAAGAAAGCCAAAGATTCCTACACCAATTTCCATCCCGAACGTGACGAAATCGAGATCAGAACGAGGGGAGAACATCCATATCGCCATACAAATGAAATTAGATCTACTGGACCAAAGGCAAGTGTCTGTCTTGCTTGTTTTTGAAGAGTTATAATAACCATGTAGTGTAGGGTCTTATATTTGATGATTTAAATTGAATATTGAGGTTCTGATGTTTTAAACACATGTTTTGGGGTAGGATTTGCATGTAGTGATATTCGTTAATGTTGGTAACATGAAATTCGAGGATTATGGACTTATCGTATGAATGAAATTTGGGTTCTTGATTAAAAGAGATGAAAAAAATGATAAACTAGGGTTTTATGTATTTTTAGAAAATAATCGATTCTTGGATTTAATTTTCGTTTGAAATCATCCCTATACACCGATATAATGATTAGTTTTGTTGATTTGAAGTTTGGTGAAGTTTAATAGAGATTTGAGAAAGATATTAGAGGGAAAAATCGTAAAAACTTCAAAAAAAAAAAGAAGACCTCCTACATGCAAATCGATTTTTCCTTGGTCCGAATCGATTTGGCTGCCCAGATTTTCACAGTTTTGCCTTTTTTATGATATTTCCTCTTGGGATGAATTATGGGGAACTTGGGGTTTAATTTCATAATTAATTATAGACTTATGGGAGGTCAGTAAGTATATGGTTAATACTTGTTAGATCTTAATGTGTAATATTGGAATTTTAAATCGACGGGAGTAAATCGAGTGAGTTACAAATCGAGAATTTGTAATTAGGCTTCGGAAAGAGTAGACCACGACCCAAGGATATAACCAGTAGGGTATGAGTGTAGTATCTACTGAATTTACTTAAGGGGTAACTATGGGTCCTTCGGATAGAGAATAATACTCGGGAATATACGATAGTGAGTATATATTGTGAATTAATAATACGGTAAGTATTTGAGGGATAAATTCTACGTACGAATTATATTTATAGGTTGAGTGAAAACCTATATGGATTATTATTATAGGTTGTGTGTATGCCTATATTGAATATACATATGGATAGGGTGTGTGTATACTTATTATGTGCTTGCTTATGTATGAACATACCTATGCTGCCTGTTATCATGGAGGTTTCGTGCAGAGGGAGATCCCACCTTGACGATTCCAGTGAGGTCTGGATTAGTTCCCCAGAACATAGAACTTAGGGCAACTCACTATGTGTGTGTATTAGTGGGACTGGCAGGTCATTTGGGTACGTTAGGTATGCGCGTAGCACAAAGGCTTAGAACTATGTTCGTCTCCAATATGTATTGATTTGATTTATGGTTCGAGGGTGACATCCAAATCGATAGTCCTTAATTTGATACGGGATGTACATGGACTTGATAGCAGAGTACGCAAGTGTGCATCACGGTGGTCAGTCCGACAGATGCTAGATTATATATATATATATATATATATATATATATATATATATGTGTGTGTGTGTGTGTGTGTGTGTGTGTGTGTGTGTGCGCGCGCGTGTGTGTGTGTGTGTGTGTGTGTGTGTGTGTGTAGAGAGAGAGAGAAAGAGAGAGAGAGTGTGACATATAAATACACATGGGTGAATATCTTTCTGCTTTGTGATAGTAGGGAGACTAGATAGTGTATATCTAAACAAGGCTAAATCTACAAATGTGTAAATAGTAGGAAAGATAAATAACGTATATCTAAAATTAAAATTTAAGTAGAAAAACTTAATGAAAATGTTTGAATGATAACATATGTGAAATGTTAACTTGGATTTAATAATAACATAAATTATTAATTAGAATGATAGAGTACTAGATGGGCGATACAGACAAGTTAAAGAGAAACTTAACTAAAGACTTAGTAACAATGAAGGGTATATTATGGCGTATTGTATGGGAGGTACGGGGGAGATAAACCCATTAGTGGTTTAATAGTTATTGATGGGACTTAGTCGGGCTGAGTAGCATAGCTAGGTAGGAGACGTTAGGCGTGCACATTAGTTGAGGGGTGATGAACTCAAGGGAGTGTAAATTGAACTAATATGTGTAATCAATATCTGTTTTTAATCTTGTGATAAATACTTGATAAATATTTTCAAAAGGTTTTACTTGGGCTCTGACCCGTAAGTAAAATATTATCAAATCCTTTTAGGTGTTCAGCCACATGAACGCCAAGCTTGATGATCTGTTCCAGGGATGCGTAGCTGTAGAATTTGTGGATGCTTGCAGGATTTGGGTTTAGTCTCTTTAGTTACCTCATTCCTAGAGTAGGATTCAGTTAAGTTATTTCATTTCGGCATGTCGCCCCTTCAGTTATTTCTTTTATTCAGTTTTCTCAAACTTTGTATTTGTGGACTCAGTTTGATTTCATTAGACGTTAGTTAAATTTTGCATTGGGAACCGATGGTTTATTCGGTTTTATTTTATTTCGGTTATTTATTTGGCGATTGATTTAGATTATTATTGCTGTATAGATGTCTTGGTTATTGTAGTTACTTTCTCATGTCGTTGTTGTTTAATTAAAAAGATAAAATTTGGCATCGGCTTTTTGAATATTAGCTGCTTAGTAAACTTTTAAAATATTTTCGACAGTGATGCTAAGAATGAACCAGATGAGATTGTTGTTTTATTTTTTATAAAGGATTGATCACCTGGTATTTAAATAGGCAGGGTGTCACACTTATCAAATTCAAGATGCACCAACAACTTAACCAACATTAGTGTTTCCTGATTAAGTTAAACACAAGAATACATATATACATTCCTCAAACACTTAATTGCCAATTATCATTACTTCATGTATGACTTCGTCTCGGAAAAGTCACAAATAAGAGTCCTATAAAACTTCATGTATAAACACAAGAAGCATTACCCGACTAAGTTGAAACACATGAATACATATATACATTCCTAAGACACTATAGGAATATATATATATATACATTCCTATACACTGATAACTAATGTCAACACTTAGTTTAAGACTTCTTGAAGCTTTACTTAAGTGCATTAGTAGAATCTAAGGCTCTACAATCTTAGTTCAAGTATTACTTGTTAAACAAGCAAATTACATAGTCGGCCAACCGATTAACTATTGATAAGCTTAAAACAAGTATTAAATTAAATGCATAAACAGAACATGTATTTAAGACAAAGTTTTTTTTATTTGCAAATAACAAGGTGTTACAATTAAAGTTGAACAACTACAAAAAGAAAAATTATTTTGCTGGACGTTTCCTTTGGGACTTGTCTATCCCAATTGGAGGATAATCAAGGGTATATTGAGAGTTTATATAGTTAAAATCTCTTAACATTTGCCTATTACTGTTGCTCGGCCTATTGATTAAATGAGGAGGGCAAATAATCTCAAGCTCATCATGAAGGCCATAATCTCCTAAGCATTTGGTTATCAAACATTGGGGAATTGAATTTGGAGGAATCCACTTGGTATCTAATTTAAATGGAGGCTTGTCACAATCCAAGAAACTTGGGTCATTCTAATGCCACAGGTCACTGTTTTGATCAAACTTTAATAAAATCAGCAAGTTGGTCCATCCCCGTTTATAGCCTTCATGATTTCTCTGTCCAAGATGATCATCCATATGAGCCAAAGCTTTATTATAACCCTCCATCCAAACTTCCCTGGGCTATTTGTGGAATTGGAAGGTCAACCTCTCCACCTGGTTTTGAAGTTTCTTAAGGACACTATCTTTGGCAGCCAGTTGAGCAACTTGGTCAACAATAGTAGTATCTTTGGCTTTCACCTGGGTAGATAGGTCGACAATGGAAATATTCTTTACTTTCAACTGGGTAACTTGGTCGGTAAGAGTTTTCTTGATTCTTTATTTATCAATCGTTGGTTGGGTAATCATCTTCTGCCTAGAAGTTTGCCCAGGTTTGGTTTTTACTGTAGTGCTTCTAGTTTCTTTAACAATCTTGTATTTTTAGTCTCCAAAAAGGAAGCACCTTTATCGGACCACATGTAGATGATTTCCTTAACTATCAAGTTCACCCCTCAAGGAATTATTTTCATTCTCCAGCGTAGCATTAATTGCTCGACTAATCTCCATATCCTGCTTTAAAGAAAGTTCCTTCTTATTCAAAGCAGGAGTGATGTCTTGTAATTTTTTGTCAAAACCCCATCCTTCACTCAAAGCCTTATACTTGGACTCATAGTCGGCATGGAGTAGGGATTTGGACTGTTGGTGGTCTTCTTACAGTTGTTCAATCATCTTATTGTATATGCAACATTATTAGCAACAACCCTGTCGAACAAATAATGGAGATGGGTTTATATTTTGAATTAGTCGAATACATCAGGTCCTAGCAGCTCGGCTAAATCTTCCTAAAAAATGAGTACTGACCATCTTCTAGAAGGTTCCTAGTTCACCTAAGTAGGTCGGACTCGATAGAAATTATAGCCTTTTTCCTATAATCAAATTAGAAGATATATATATATATATATATATATATATATATATATATATATATATATATATATATATATATATGGGGTGGGGTTGTGGGGGGAAGGCAATTCAATAGGGTCAAATAAAGCAGGAAATAGAACTTCATGAAAATATTGACAACCAAGCAAAGAGAAATAAGTACAGTCAACAGAATGCCTTAAACCAAAAGGATATCTTTTATTTGATAAATAAATGTGTTACAAAGGGATGCTCCTATTATAAGACATAAAGGAAGAGTCCAACAAATTACAAGAGTAAAGAAAACTAGACTTTATCTTTATCTTTATCTTGGGGATTAAGTTGGCCTGGAGGTAGGTCAAATTGGATAATTGGTACCAAGACAGACTCAACAGGGGCCACATAAGAGTCCCTTGAGCCTTCTTCATAATCAAACTCCTCCTCCAAGTTTGGACGAGTGCCTGAGTTATGCCTCTAAAATAACTATGAGTTTCAACTGTGCTGACTTCCTTGAGTGCCTTCGACCATCCATCCTTGAAAGACTTCTTTTTAAGGTACTCACTTTATGCAGAGGGAAGCAACAGTGTTTTTTCCTAGCCCTTATCAAAGGAGGTTTCACTTATTTTCTTACTATTGGACTTCTCTGCAACAAGATCAGCAATCAGACCTACTACCTTCTCCTTGACAACTTTAAGAAGGGTTTTACTCCCTAACATGCTATCCTCAGATACCTTTAAACTAGCCTTAGGAGTCTTAACTTGCTTCTCGACAGAGGTTATTTTTCCTTCAACCAAATCTGCCCTTTCGTTGGCCTTCCTCAACTCTTCTTCCCAAGATTTTTTCTTTGTCTCCAAAGTTTATCGAGAAGTAAAATCTTCATTGGCCTTCCTCTCCATTAGTTGGTTAAAATACACTAAAAATTGTTAAAGGGACAAATATTAAATAAGAAGAAAAGAAATAAGACAGAAAAGACAAGTAATGAAGGGAAAAGGGTTACCAAAGTCAAATTCTGGCAAGATCTTTATGTCAATCTTGATCAGGGTATGGGAACGGTAGCTGCCTTATTATCTGGAAGAGTCCCTGCATTTATTGAACCTCTGGTCAAACCAGAATTGACAGCCACAGAGGATGAACCGGCAACCTTCAAATCAGTTTGAATTTTCTTAACCAACTCTTGTTGATTGGCAACAGTTTTTTGGGCCTATTTTTTTAGCAAACCTTTTTTCAACCTCTTATATTGAGGTGAAATAGATTCAATTTCCTCAGTACCAATAACTCAAGGCATCTTCTCAACAACCTTAGACTCCTTCTCGATCCTCTTGTACTTTTGGGCATCAGTAGCTTTGATGGTCTTATATGTGGCCTTCTTAATGGTAGGAGATAAGGGCCCATTCATCAAATTAGAGATCTTTATCTTACCCATAACATCTAATGGGGAGGTAGGGCTAACAAAAAAGTCCAAGGATTAAAAAGAAGAGGAAGTCCCAAAATCCTTCTCAACTCCAGCAGACTCTTCGGATGAAGAAGTGGGAATTGGTTCTTCCTCCAAATTCATAAGGCCTGAAGATACTATAATAGTGGGTAGGGAAATGAATGAAGTAACAAAACTGTAATTCAGCAAATATGAGGCTGCTCTTGGGTGTTCTTCACCAATTCTCAGATGAATGCTCCACAAAAATTCAAGATCGTTAAGTCTAATATCCCTCTCCTTGGGACACTTTTTCTTACTCTTCACTACATAAAAATAAAAAAAGAAGGTTAGTTAACATATCATCAAACAGGTAACCAGCAGAAAAAGGAAAAAAATTCTATAACCTATGCCTTGCCCTTCTTGGGGATACCTGGGTCCATTATACTCCTCTCTATTTTGAAGAGGAACATGTTGCCAATTCTTGACCGCTACACCATAGTCAAAGTAGTCCTTATTAAAATCTGGTAAATTGTATACTATTTCCCTATTGGAAAATTACTTCTTCAAATAGTAAGTATTATCACTGGTAGTGCCCCATTTATAGCAGAACATTAACTCAGGAATACCAATATGAGTTCCATGGATTTGGTTAAGCCTATGAATCCCATTCACTATTCTTCATATATTGGGGGCTATTTTAGCAGGGGCAATATCAAAGTGTTGAAAAAACTCAAGGAAAAAGCGACTGGGGGAAAAAGTAATGCCACACTCAGCTATAAATAAAGATGGGATCTAATGACCTTCGACCAATGACAAAATGTCAACTGGAGGAATGGCCATCTCTAAATCTACCCAATCAAGGATTCCTCTTTCCCTCCTAAATTCTTCTAAAGAATCACCATGAACAATGTAAACCATGTTTAAAGTAGAGACATAAATCAAAGAAGAGGGAATAAGGCTTACAGAGAAAACGTTTGTAGAAGCAAGAACGGTGAAAATGGGGGTATATGGAAAGATTGGAAACACAGAGAAATTCAAAGTTTGAAAGATTGGTGGTACAACAATCGAAAAAAGATTCATTTTTTTATTGTCCGCCTCGAAAAAGGTGAAAACAATGATTGACTGTACAAATAATTGACATTTTGAAGGCTGCACAGCTCCAAAGGCGGGAAAGTGCCAATATTCCCTTTGGCGGTTCGCTAAATTTTGGATTATTTATAAAAATGCCATCCTCAAGCAATGCTATTGGAAATTTTACAAGTAGAGGAAGTTGAATGCCGACTAAACACTAAAACAATATGCCGAGCAACTTCGTGGACTAAATACTCCATACTTTTATACAAGCATTAAGCATGGAGCATTTTGGGCTTTTTTTATATGTAAAAATTATGCCCCCACGTGGACGAATGAAAAATGACACCTATCATCCAATGTGGCCGACCAACCTACTTGATCGGCTTCAGAGACACTTAATCATCTAGAAGTCCGACCAACCGGAACATTAGCAGTTACTCAGATGGGATACTAGCCGACTGTGAATTCCAAGAGTTTTACTTATTTTATATAGATGGAAGCATCTGGGAATATAAATACATTTCGTATTTGGTGTTTTGCACCCCTATAAATACAAACTAATCCCTTAGCTCAAGGGACAACCCAAATCACTCATATGAACATCATATCGAACTATTATACACCCTACTAAATTACAACAAAAGTGGACGTAGGCTATTTTATAGTTGAACCACTCTAAAATCTTTGTCTCTTGTGTGTATGATTTGAGTCACTTCTCTTATTTTTATCTGTGATTATATAATTGGAGTTAATCCATTTTAAGACATCAATAGATGCTAAAAAATGTCAACCCTTTGGTAATACTTCTCACCGTTCTTTCACTTTCACACATTATGGTAGGAAGGGTCACCTTAGGAGGTTTTGTTTCAATCTTATAAATGGTCCTAGGAAGTCTAAGCATAGAGTAACCAAGGTCACTAAAATTCGATAGCGTCATGCTACATCTATGTGGGTTAGGAGATCCGATTTAGAGGCTTTACATGATAGACTTTATGATTCTCATTTGCTTGTACATGACACTTCCCATACTAGATCTAAAGGTTGACCGTGTTATCGTTGTTTACATACACTAGTTGTACTTCATAATATATTCTTGCTAGTTGTATATTGGTTAGTCATATTCTAGTTTATGCTTCGTCATGTATGTTTTGCTAGAATCATGACAAATGTATCTTTTGTATTTTGTTTTTGCATTTATTGTGTCATTTTAAAAAATATAAAGAGATTTTGTTTGTTTTAATTTTTTTAGAATTTGAAAACTCAATTTTTTTTTATTTTAGTTTTATACATTTTATGTGGCATATTCTTGTGTTTGAATCCTATATCACTTTCGATATACATGTGGCTAGAAATTTTGGTTATGAATTTCAATTCTTAAATAGTTCTTTATTATGCTTGCATGGTGTAGTTTGTCTTTGATTTTCTTAATGGATTCTCGCTCTATATGCCTCTTCAAACACATGCACGAACTTTTTTGAAAACTTTACGTGTATATTTTAGCTTTGTGAGATGTTTTCCCATTAATTTTATCATCTACATATTTTGTGACTGTGGGGGATTTGTGCATGTAAGAACTGTTACCCGTAAGATTTATTTGAATAGTATATGAAAGAAAAGAGAGTGCACGAGAAAGGTAAGGAGCAAATCTCCTTAGCGGAAAAACCACCGTTGGCAAGAGCCTATTGAAGATATTAAAGGCAATAAAAATAGAAAAAATGCCAAAGGCCAACATAATTTAGTTTGTTTTATCTTTCACAAGAAATAACTTTAAAAGAATAGAGAAAAGAAAATATGTAATTTTTTTTATCTTTTGAGGGTGTTTAGTTGAAGATCAACGGGTTTGCACAATGAATCCTAGTTATGCTTATTATGTCACAACTCTATTGATTTGTAGAATCACCAAAATTCTAGGCTTGTGCACGTTGTACTTATTTTTTTCTTCGAGTTCACTTTATCTTGTCACATGAATCTAAATCTAAGTTGATAAAGTTTTGCAATCAACTAGAACTCCTTAAACATTTTTAAGTGATTGGGTCATAATTCTTTTGTCACTAGTTCATACCCATTGACCCCATTTACAGCATTTGGTTTAGACACATTTATTCCATATAGGTGTGGAAAGCTTATTATGTTTGGTGTCTTGTCTGGTCTGTATATATATATATATATGTGTGTGTGTGTGTGCGCGCGCGCGCGCGCGCGTGCTTGCGCTTATGGTTCATCGATATTTTTTTGCATATTTATATATATGGTATCATTTGTTTTGAGTCTTTGCCTATACATTTAGTCCTTGTATGCTATGTGTTGATATCAATGGCTATCTTGTTGCGATACTCATTGGTATCCCATGTTCATTTTAGTTCATATCATTTTGCTATCACATCATAGTTGGAATCAATTTCTCTCTAAGTGAATTAGTTGTTCTTGTGTTGTTAAGTTGCTTTATTGTTCTTGTATCTCTATACACCAATGCATAACATTTTTAGTTTTTTCCTTTATGCTTAGCCCTTGTCTCATTTAGGGGGATAATTTATTTATATTAAGGAAAAGCAATTATTTTAGGCACTTTAATCCTTATTTAATCCTAGATAAAAAATGGGGAGAAATGGTCTTTTCATTTGAGGAGATATAACTTAGGGGGAGACTTCCTTTCTTAGGTATTCATTATTAGACAAAAGGGGAGGATTTAATTATGCAATATATTTTGCTATTTTGTTATATTCCCTATGGATTTTATGGTGTGCTTAAGTGTGCAGGTTTTCATCCACGCGACATAGTTTTTAATGCAAAGCTTCTCAGAATACGTGTTGGTCAAGCGTCTGTAATTTTTTTTCTTTTGGGTTGGGATTGAGTCTTTTAGATGAGCTTGAAGGACCATAGGAATTTATTTTTGGCTTTGTCCCAAAATAGTAAAAAAGGGGAGATTTATAAGGACAAATTTCCAATTGAGTCAAATTGAATGTGTTGGCTTAAATCCGAACAAAACTATTTGAGTCATAGGATAGAAGTTGTATTTGTGCTTTTCTAGCCTATGACATTTTTGTTAAAGAATTAGCGGCCAAGTTAAAGAGATCACATCCTATGCCGTCTTCCGTGCCATGTTTCGTTATCAACAATCCAAGGATCTCTCAAGTATGAATGCTTATATTATATTAGGCCTTAGAAATTTATTATTGGGTGTTAATATATTTGTTAAGCCATCTTGAAATTACTTAATATTTGTTCAAGAAAAATAGTTTGACTTTTCCCAGGTCATTAGAACGACTTTCCTACGTCGTTCGAACGAGATTTGTGGTCGTTCAAATGAGACGTCTAACGAAATTTTTTTTGTCTTGTGATGATTTCTCGCTAGAAGTTTCGTCCTTATCTCGTTCGAACGAGGATGGATTTCGTTCAAACGATCGGAGCAGTTTTTGGTCAAAAATGCAGTTTTCTCATAACCTCCCACTATTTTTTCCCAAGCATTTATGTAGTGACGAATTTCAATTTTTATACCGACTTTTCCAACATCTAAGAAGAAAGAAAAACCTAAAGAAAAGTTCAAGAATTTTTTGTCTAATTCTCATCGTTTAATCCTTTAAACAAAGCACAAGTTTACACCTAACTATTTTTATATTCCAAGCTTCTATAAGATATATGTTTGTGATCAAGTGCCGACACTGGGTTCGTCATTATATACATCATTGAGATTGTTTCTTGCAGAGGATTCCATGTTCATTGGTGTACATAAGGTGGACTCCGCATATTAAATGGTAGCAGTGCCCCATCGGTGGACTTCAAGACGTATGTGGACTCCTGCTTTGTCACTAGGCAGAGGCTGACGGAACGAAGAGTGTCAAGGCTTGCGAGGGTGTCGAGTCCTTGAGTAAGTCTTCTGTAGTTTCCTTGTAGTAAATTCGTACTTAGTGGACTTGTGGCTGGGTCGTTCGAGGTTTTTCCCGTTGTGGATTTTCTTCGTATATCGCGGCGTTGTGGTTGTGTTTTTTATCTTGCAAATTCTCACCTAGATGCATGCATAGGTTTAACAAGATAAAATTGGTTTAATCACGAATATGGTGTAATTGGTGCTTAATTAATTCGGTTTATGTAAGTTTACCCTAATTCAATTTGGAATTATTTGGTGTGTGTAAATTTGAAGTGCTTCAAAGTACTATCATAACTGCCAGGTTGTTACCCATTAAATATTCTCGCTTAGGTGCACTTATGCCCCCCAAAACAGTTATAGAAGTGGTTACTCCGTGCACACGGTTTTGACAAGTGTTAATCCACTTGTATATCTATTTGTATGATTCTAGCCTCTTGCATTTCTCATATATAATGATCGACTTACACTCCCACGTGGCACTACTCAATAGTTGATAATTATGTGGTGTAAACATACCCGTTTCACGAATTATTTTTTGAGAAAAAATAATTATTGGACTGTTAATATCCTCGCACCAGCACCAAATCCCCAGGTTTAACCATCATTATAGTTATGTCGTTACTGCATAAATACACATTTTGGCAACGAAGTGACTTCCATTATTAATCCCTTCGTCTCTCATTTTCTCCTTTGAGATTTTGTCTTTTTTAATTCCATCTCTTTTGTTATAACACAAATGGCTTCCAATAGAGACGATAATGTTGGTCCCAAAAGTACCCGAGAGTTTTGATAATCGTCCTCTCCAAAACTAGTTGATAATAGTGCTACTCCTGACCCTTAGGTTACAGAGGTTGCCACCTTAAACGAGTTTTGTAACGATGAGTAAGTTAACCCTGGTGGCACCAGGGATGCTGATGGTGTTATTGAGTGCAGTCCATCTCCATATTCGATCGTTCCTTCTCCACCTATATTGGGTGGATTTTATGTTGTTACCGAGGGTTCAAAACTCCCTTTAAAATACTCATATGTGCTTTATTTAGATTATGATGGTCTATAGGAGTTTAGGCTCATTGATGGTTATGCTGACCAAATCCTCCCATTTTTTTCTTTTAATAAGGAAGTTGTTGATAGAGAACTTATTGTTGAGGCTAGGGAGCCTCAAATTGAAGATGGATAGACCTTTTATGAGGCTATAAGTGTTGGGGCCTATGACGAGTATGTGGTTGAGGTTAAAGAAGCCAAACCCAATAATAAAACTCTTATTGAGTCTAATAACTATGGCCATCATCCCACTTTGGTTAATAATGGATGTTTTTACCTCCACCTCTTCCACTTGCATGTGAACCATTGAATCAACATGATCTTGACAAAACGGGCCTTGGCTAAGACCACACTTTCATTCTTCCCCATTTTCCACTTGAGTATCACACACAAGTGACCTACCCCACTTTCACTTATCATTCTAGGGGAGCTTATGCTTGGTCGAAGGCAGAACAACCCTATTGTAATACCCCATGCTTTCAATATTAATTAATTTTTGTGTGTTCAATATTATTAATTTAATTGAGGGAAATTAAATTGGATTTTGATAAATATTAATTAGTGAGATAAATGATTAATATTTACTATTTATTATAATAATAATAATAATAATAATAATAATAATAATAATAATAATAATAATAATAATATAGATACGTGATTTATTATATGTCGCGTATGAGTGAAAGTAACGGTTTATTACTCTAGTTCGTGTATTACTCTAGATATATGATTTATTATATGTCGCGTATGAGTGAAAACGATGGTTTGTTACTCTAGGTCGATAGAATGTTACATCGGTGGATCTGTATAATTTATGGGCGACACGTGCAGTACACGCGTGTCGGACCTGATTAATGAGATGCTAACATATTTGGAGTTGGGTGACTCGAATGATCTTTTGAGTGCACCATTGATTCGGGTAGGGTCGAAATAGTCCAGAATAGGTACTCGGATGTTATGATTAGTGTTCAGAGACTTTTTGGATATAACAGGACCCGTATAAGGGTAAGAGGGTATTTTTTTCACTTAGGGTTAGGTGGAAAAGCGGAATTAGGATAATTAAGGGAGTATTTAAGAGGTTACGAAGGTGGATGGAAGAAAACCTTTGATATTCTGCACAAAAGAGATTAAGAGAGAGTCCAAGAGAAGAGAAAATAAGAAAGAAGAGAAAGGACTTGGAGAAGAGGAGGAAAAGCTATCTCCGGATTTAACCCATCATCAAACATGTAGAAAACGTCGAATCTTAAGTCACCAGGGCAAGTAGTTACTTGCTTCAAGTTGCAAATTATGTGTAGTTAAGTACTTTCATGATTAGAGATAGAAATCTGAGAATTAAAGTATTGAAGATTGAAGCTTTGCTTGATTAATGTAGAGATTTAAATGATAAGGGATCACTGATTTTAAATTGATTATTAATTGATATTAATCACATTAGAATTTTGAAATTAGTTCTGGAATTTAAATGATGAGCATGTGGAACTTGGATGGGAAGGTTGAATTCTTGAAAATTTATTTTGGCAAAATTCTGAATTGAATTAAATTAATGTTTGATTTGTAATCCTAGGTGTTTGATATAGGATTCATGGTTAGAGATATGTTTAAACTCTTCTGGAACATTAATATAAGGATATATGAGGTCTATTTGAGGGTTTGGATGAGAAAAAATCGAGGAAGAATATGAAGGTAACCCAACAAACCGAAATGGTTCGCTGGGGGAGCGAACCGATTTTCTTAACCGAATCGATTCGATCTGCTAATAAACCATTTCGGTTGGATAGCTTGCTCAATTTTTGTCCGTGTGTTATTTTGACACATTAGGGCTTGATGAATGATCGTAGGGGATTCCGGGGTACTGTGGGATTACTGGAGAAGGCTTTTCAGGGTTTGGTACGTGTGATAAACCAACTATATATGGTTTTGAGTGAGGAGAACTAAGGATTCAAGTGAGTGTATATTTAAATATTAATCGAGAAGTTGGTTTGATGTTCGGGATTGGGTGAACCGTGCGCTGTGGGATATGCTTACGAGTTCGGTACTTTATATATACATATTAGAGTGACATGTATATAAATATATGTGTGTATGCTACTTTTTCATTTATTAAACATACCTACTCAGGAGTGCTAATGTAGGAGGTTGTGTATAGTGGGCAGTCCACCCCAATGTTGACCAACATATGTCAGATTAATTCCCCAGGTCATAGGACTATTTCATGATTATGATCAATGTGTGAGGATTGGTATTAGTTTGGAGACCATGTGGGTTGCGATGTGGTATGGGTGTGGCACCCGGATGTATGTTTATGATCACCTCTGTTGTATGTATTTTAATTTGGGATCGGTGGTGAGATTTCAACCTGGTGGCTCAGTGTGATGCGTGGTGCCTGGAACTTGATAGCACACGACAGATGTATCCGCGAGGTCCTGGTTCTGGGGATACAGTTATACGTATATAACAAGCGATATATATGTATGTTTATACGATATACTATATACATCTATCTATAACACGAGCGTAGCTATGTTATATTTATTCCATGAATATTTATCTTTAGCAGTTGTGTCATTGCAATATTGTTTATGAATGTATACCTAGTGAAGATATTCATACTTCGTTAATAGAGAGTATTAGCGGGGTTCGGTTTTGGATAGCAAATACGTGTCCTAGTTAGAGAGGGTAATTTAATTAGGATAATAAAATGAACACGTTGCGTGTGCACGGTTAATTATGAAAGTAAGACACTGCTGTTTTAATCGATTTAAAACAATTATTTACTTAAAAAAATTTTTATGCTTTTTGGGATTTTACCCACAGGCAATTTTTTTTCCTTATTTTCCTTTTTCTACCCCAGGTGTGTAGCATCCGCAGCAGCAGTCAAGATCACAGGGATGAATCCATTCTTTCCATTATAGTAGTTGTCGACGTTACATCATTATTTAGACACCTCAGCTTGTTCTATAGAGATAGGCTAATTCCATTTCAATTTTTAATTTGGGCGTGTTGCCCGTAGATGGAAAGGCTTTTATATTACTGTCAGATATTTATTCGATACTCTATTATTATTCAGTTATTTTGTAGGATGTTATTACTTGGCGACTGATGGTTTATTCGGTTCACTCTTATTTATTTATGCATGGTGACTAATTCATTAATTTTAGTTGTATGGTTTTATTTCATATTATATCATATTGTTTGTTGCGATAATGATACTGAGAATGTAACCATACTAAGATTCCTATTATATTTTAGTACAAGATTGGCCACCCGGTATGAGTATAGGCGAGTTATCACAGTTGGTATCAGAGCATCAGGTTCTAGTGTCCTTATGATCTATGTGGACTTATTACATTATTAGCACTGTGTTTCTTTGATGTAGAGTCCTATATTTAGTAATATTTTTTCATATTGCGCATTTTTGTTCTTCTGCCATTATTTATGATTGAAGTGAATATTATACAATTTCGGATTGGTTTCAGATGCCAAACAACAAGAAGGTAGACCAGCACGTGCTGTTATAAGGGTTACAGAAGAGGAAGTTCATCCGGAGTCGTAGGCCACCCAGGGGATGGTGACCGCAGTAAACGTCACCATTATTGTCGCATAGGAGATTAATGCCACAATGATCACCCTAGCATAACATTTTACCTAGGCACAACCAGAGAAGCCAGTGGCACCAGCAGTTCAGGATCGCTTAGTGCCATCGATTTGGGAGAGAGTCAGAGAGGCCCTCTATAAGGGCTATCTGCCAGAGTTCTAGTGGAGCGCGGATGCGGTGGCAGCTAGCTAATGGAAAAATACATCCAGAGGAATTTGTGCATGGTTAATTTAAGCGACACTCAAAAACATATACTGGTTACATAAAATCTAGTAGGGGCAACACTTCGGGGGTGGGGGTCGATTACCATAACATAGGAGAGAGATACAGCGAGGATCTAAGAGTTATAGGAGCGGTTTGATTGCAAGTTCTTTCTATCACCGGTTCAGATAGAGATGAGGAGGATGTTACTAGATCTTTTGCAGGATGGCCAAACTATGGCAGAGCATAAGGAAGAGTTCTCGTGCCTGGTGAATGTTTTTTCAGATGAGGTGAAACTAAGGAGAAGAGGGACCTCAAGTTTACTGATAGACTTACTTTGATGTAAACTACATGTGAGTGACCTAAAATAAGCTATTTATAGGTGGGTTATTACTTTCTAATCAAGTAATAGCCTAAAATGACTAAAATGGACAATTATTAAAAAAAAATAGATAGATAATTAGTTCCAAACATGCTTGGAGACAAATTAAAAAGTTAAAAATAAAATAAAATAAAAGAAATACTAATACCAAATATTAAAAATGATAATTAAACCCTAATATGTTGCCATTCCCATCATTCTCCTTGGCTTCAAAAAAGTTCGTCCTCGAACTTGAAATGTAAATGGTCAACATAGTGAGGCGGCATTCCAAGAATTTTTCAATTTGATATGGGAGATGCCCTCATACGTGACTTGCATACCTACTTTCAAGAAACCCAAGAAATGTAGCCAAGAAATGTAAGGGTTTGGTTTTCTTGATTTTCTTGATATTCTTTCGTTGTCGAGGGAGGCAGGTAGAGGGTTGTGGTTGTATTCCGGGTAGGACAGCAGTGTTGGGGCTGCCTAGGGTAGAATAAGGTCGGGTTAGGGATTTCTTGGGGTCGTTTTGGCAGGGATATGGGGTGAAATTGGATCAGATAGTATTCTGGCCGGAGGCAGGTCTGTCGTGGTTCTTTTTAAAGGCAGAACAGTGGGGGTTATGCCCAGAAACAGGGTTGTTTGGTTGGTCGGAAAAAGGGGTTAAAATGTTTCTTGGATTAGAGTTTTCAATGAGTTTTTTAGGGTTTTGCAACTTGAAAACAAATTGAATGAGGGTTTTCATTTATTCTTCTATTCTATCCACTTTTCATGCAATTGTTGATTGCTTTCATTCAATTCTTGATGACTTTTTCTTAACTCTTCGTTAATCTTATCTTGAATTCGCGTCATCCTCTTCGGGGCCATTAGGAATGTATTGCACGATTTAATATTCTACACATCGATACACACTAACACCAATGTTTGGAGCGACACCCACGTTGAACCAATTTTGACGTAAACTACATGTCAGTAACCTAAAAATCAAGACAATATGATTTCTAGAGAGAGAAATAAAGGATTTATTGTATTTTAAGACTTGAAGCTATCTTCAAATGAAGACTACAATGTTATTTATAGGTGGGTTATTACTTGTTAATCAAGTAATAGCCTAAAATGACTAAAAATGACAATTATTAAAAAAAGAATACCTAATTAGTCCTAGACATGCTTGGACACCAATTAAAAGACTAAAAAGAAAATAAAAGAACTAAAAAAAAGACTAATACAAAATATTAAAAATAACAACTAAACCCTAATATGACGCCATTCCCATCACACTTGGATAATTCGCCAGTAGTTACTGGGGAACTGTAACAACCTGTGCATTCTAGTGTTGGCCGCCACCAAAACACGTTGGACATTACTAGATTAAATATCATTCTTAGCATGTGACATATATATGAGACATAATAAAAAATTTCACAAGATAATAATCAAATTGATTTAGTAATTATAACCATTCATGCAATATTAAAATCCATCACCATGCTAATCTCCAACATAAATCCAAACCATATAAGTATAAACCCAAATTAAATGATCCAACTATAAATAACTAACAGAAACCATAAATAACTTTGGAACCGATTGGCCTACCAACTCTATAAATAAAAGTCTCATAATAAAAGCGACGAAATGGAAAGTAAATCTAAACTTCTAAAGCAGATAAAATAAATCGCCGACTACATCAGCTTTAGTAGTTTATCTAAACTACTAAAATAAATCTAAACTACTAAAGCAGATAAAAGATCTCCAATACATCCTATGCAGCTACTCCCACAACTATACCTGAAATGTTAGTCAACGCAATGACTCAGAGCCCACAGCATTAATACTAGCTACTCCTCCCAATTAGTGTCCATAAATCTAGAAAATAACATTATACATGATAAACATCGTAATAGAGTATTTTAAATTAAGCGAGATATATTCACACGCGATTAAAAATAAAGTATTACTATCTATTTACATACTAAGCCACCCCAATATTTAAGTCCAAATTATTTCATTTAAATCATTTAATTAAACTTTAGCTCTTATTCTTACTTAATTTAATTATCCAATTAGTTTTATTCGTACGACACCATTATGGCCAATCGACCCCTTAGCGGTCCTGCACACACTCTTGGCGCGCTTAAAGTTTGACACATCACACCCATTCCCCTCACTATATCCAGTAAACCCGATTTCTGTTGGCGCTGCACATACTCGTTAGGTGTCATACATGATACGTTACTATAACCACTCAGCCTGTATTATGTCAGCCCCGTACATACTCGTGACGCCAACACACACCCACGTCGCTATAGTTAGTTGGCTCATATTCTGTTAGCCCTGCACATACTCGCGTCGCAAATTTATTTTTAATATCCGTTTATTATCTTAGGCATTAATTCTCGATTTCTCATTATTTTCTATTAACCCACCCTTTATTCTAGTATAAATCCTCAAATCACCCTTAGTCCCATACCTAGAGGTCTCCAAAATGTAATTATATCCTAACCTATCATTTAGGATGAATGCCTACTAAAATCACCACCTAGCCTCGTACATATGCTAACGATCCAACGGAAACCACATACAATTCAGCTCCACCCCGAATTATCCATCCATAAAAATCTACACTAACTAAACCTATAAAGTGTTACCAACAACTAAGGCCTACCTACTAGTCCCATACCTAGTAAGCAACCTAAAATAAGGTGAGAGCACTAACTACCCCAATAATTTCGTCGTCCCCCTGGTGTCTTTTTTAATAACATAACGAATCACAAATGGCCTATTTTCAACTTATCACAACAATTCTTTAAATTCATTGAAATATCACTATTTATCCAAATTATATCTATTTAATTATAACGTTAATCAAACAATTCGCTTTCTCATCAATTTATAAAATATTTATTCACCTGCATATTTGTGGGAGCAATACCACAATAAATCTCTAATATAAATATGCACATAATCCCTACAATTTATTCTACATGCGAACGCCATAAATTCAAACGGAACCCCGACCTCTAATCTGAGCAT
The DNA here is from genome assembly GCA_949130495.1 of Sambucus nigra. Lineage (NCBI taxonomy): Eukaryota > Viridiplantae > Streptophyta > Magnoliopsida > Dipsacales > Adoxaceae > Sambucus > Sambucus nigra. Next base: position 398,140,747 of record OX422224.1, read on the forward strand.
ACAAAGGGTTTTGAGTCTGAATTCATATTAAAAAATTTAATAAAAATAGTCCCAAATTTAGTTTCACTTTCCCTAATTAGCCTTTCTAATTTATTTTAGAAAAACAATGATTATTAGTGTTTAGGCAACATTTAAAACGCATAATACTAAAGGGTAACAATATAAGTATTCATGCCTATAAATAAGTCTTTTGAACAATCTAATTGCATGGTTGCGTTCCTCTCGAGAAAAAAATAAAGACGCATTCTTGGATGATCTTGAGAAAACTTGATTTAGATCTTCAAAACTTAGGTTGAAAGTTGTGTTCAATGGGATTTAGGTAGATAAAAGAGAATGAAATTATGGGAGGCTACTAATTTTTGAGAAGGCTAAAATGTGTTTTAAAAATCCTAAACCCATAACTTTATGTTTATATACCAAAAAGAATTCGAGTCCTAATCAAACACAAACACTAAAAAAAACATTACAAACGATTGGACTGTTGGATTTGGATTAAATTTTAATATATTGTAGCTGAAGGCGAAACGAAGCTACACAAAAAATTCAGCTCGATTGGACGGTCGGATATTTTTTTTCTCCTTAGGTCAGATCCTCCCCCGATTTTTATACAAAAAGTTATAATTTCCAAATTTTAATCCCGATTTATATTCTACTTAAAATCTTATTTTTATATATAAATACCAACCTTTTTACATACCAAAATTAAATAGATTCCAAAAATTATTCTTTTCAAAATTTTTAATTTAACAAAGATTTTTACGGCTAAAAAATCACGGGATGTTACAAGAACTCAGTGTTGCAGACTTACATTGAGATCGTTAATGCCACGTTACTTCACTGTTAGGATCATTGCTTCCATCTAAGGGGAGCGAAGGGAACCAGAGAGTCTAGCCACTAGGACAAGACTAGGGTAGCAATGCCAGTAGGGCGTTATCACATCAGAAGAAGTAACACGAGCGGGGTTTACAGCAGGGGGATTTTGCTAAGAGATTCCAGTCGGGTAATGGCAGTTTTAAGTTGGGCCAGTAGCATACCCCTCAGGGCTAATAAGGCCCGCGGAACCAGATAAGGGGCCAATAGGGTTGGGGTTATCAGGGCAGTAAGACTAGGGACAGGGTTAACCTCGTCAGGATCAGCAAGGTTAGAGGGAGGTAAAATTTAATGAGAGGTGTTTCGTATGTAAGGAGCAGGGCCACATTCGACATGCATGCCCGAGCAGGGCTTGGTGTCAAGAGAAGGATGCCCAGCTAGGGCAACAGTTTCAACAGCTTCCGTCTCCACCGATAGTTCTAGCGTTGCCTCCTTTACAGAGGTAAGGGCAGGGGCAAAGGTAGTTTGGATATGTGTATCGCATCCGAACAGCAGTGTTACAGCTAGCGCCGCTAGTAATTGAGGGAATTTTTTATGGGCATGTGGGGCGGGTTTTAATTGACATGGGAGTGTCTCACTTATTTTTTAGCACTAGATTCGCATGTGCGACGGGTTTAGTGGACTTAGCCTCAGACATTATTATGACCGTAGATTCACCGTTAGGTGGTGGTACTCTCATTCATTCCATCTGCAAGGGGTGGATGTGAACATGGGGAGGTTGTGCTTAGTAGCAGATCTACTCGTGTTAAAATTGGACGACTATGATGGTATTTTGGGTATAGACTGGTTGGTGATGTATAGAGTGATGGTGGACTCTTACAGTAGGACTATCGTATTCGCTATTCCCGGGCAGGACATGTTCCTTGTGGTGATGCCTCGTCCGGAGGGAGGGTCGAGCACACACTTATATTATATTGAGGAGGATACTTCTGAGGGTATACTTATATCGTTAGATTCAATCCCCATTGTTAGGGATTATTCCGATGTGTTTCGAGATATATTGGGATTATTACCGAGTCAAAAGATTGAGTCTGTGATAGACTTAGCACCGAAACTACGCCGATAGTGTGAGCACCGTATCGCATGGATACTTTAGAGATGAAAGAGTTAATAGATCATATTCAATAGTTATTAGGGCAAGATTTTATCCATAGGATTACTTTACCTTGGGGTGCCCCAATTTTGTTTATGAAGAAGAAGAAGGATAGGTCATTGAGATTGGGTATCGGCTACCGGGAGTCAACAAAGTCACGATCCTAAACAACTGTTCATTGTTGCTTATTGATGACTTGTTCGACTAGCTGAGAGGAGAAACTTACTTCTCTAAGATTGATTTGAGGTAGGGGTAACATCATTTACGTATCAGGGAGAAAGATATCCTTAAGATCGCATTTTTTATGAGATACGAGTCTTATGAGTTCAAGAATATGTCGCTCTGGCTAACTAATACACCTGCGATTTTTATGGACCTAATAAACATGATTTTCAAGGATTTATTGGATTCCTTTGTTATTATTTTCAGAGATGCCATCTTAATGTATTCTCGGACAAAGAGCGAGCATACAGAGCATTTTCATATCATTCTTCAGACCTTGCAGGACCACTAATTATATGACCAATTTGACAAATGTGGATTCTTGTTACGAGAGGTGTAGTTATTGGGTCACATTATCTCCGATAGTGATATTTATGTAGATTCGAGTAAGGTGTCAGCGGTGAGGGAGTGGGTCCAGCCCACGACACCGACAAAGGTGCACATTTTTTAGGGTTAACAGCGTAATACCATCGGTTCATCGGAGGTTTTTCAAAAATTACGGGCCCTTTAACGAATTTGACTCGTAAAGGAGTGCCTTTTGTATGGTATGACCATTATCAGTTAGCTTTCGATGAACTAAAGGACAAGTTGACTTCAGCGCTGATACTCGCATTGTCTAGGGGAGAGTGAAGTACTTTGTTTTTTCCGATGCATCCTTACAGGGACATGTGAGAGTTATACAGAAGGAGGAGCAGGCCATAGCTTATGCACCTCACAATCTTTAGCCTAATGAGAAGAAATATGCCACTCTCGACTTGGAGTTAGAAAGAGATGTTTTTGCGATGAAGATTTGGAGGCACTTTATACTAAAGAAGAAGTTTTGATTATTCAGGGACAACGAATTACTTCATTATCTTTTCATGCAGAATGAGCTGAATATGAGGTAGCGTCGGTGGCTCGAGTTTGTGAAGGATTATTTGTTTAACATCCAATATCATATTGATAAGGCTAATATAGTGGCGCATGTGTTGAGTCGAATACTGGTCGGGCAGTTGGCAATAGTGTGGAAGGTAACCTAGGTTAAGCTTTGTTAGAAGGATGAGGTAGTCAGGACATATAGTGATGATCGTTACAACCAAATCTTTTTAATGGTTGTGAACGCACATATAGGGGATCCATCAAGTCACAAAAGGATTCAATAGTTATTAGAGAGTGGAGAGGAGTCTTACTTGGTCAGTTCTAAGGGTGGCTTATGCTTCATTGGGAGGTTGATTGTCCCAAGCAATGAGGACTTGCGGCACACAATTATGGAGGGGGCGCACGGATAATGATTTTTGGTACATCTCGGAGGGGATAATATGTACTAGTGTATAAAGAGCATTATTGGTGGGCCAGTATGAAGCGTAACATAATAGAGTTTGTCTCTAGGTGCACCACTTGTCAGATGGTGAAGGTTGATCATTAGAGGCTAACTAGAGTTCTATAGCCGTTGGAGATTCTGGTGTGGAAATGGGAGAGTATTTTGATGGACTTCATCACAGGGTTACTAACATCGCAGAGGCGTCACGATTCATATGGGTTATTATAAATCGATTTACCAAGGTAACCCATTTCTTTTCGGTTCAGATGGATTATACGATGAGACAGAATATATAGCAGCGATAGTGAGATTTCACGGGGTGCCTCTCAATATTGTTTCAGATCGAGATAATATCTTTGTGTCCCACTTATGACAGGTTTTCAGGAGACGATAGGGATAGAGTTGTGATAAGGCATGAATTATAACCCACAAACCAATAGGCAGACGAAGAGAGTGAATCAGATGTTGAAGAATATGTTGAGGATGAGTATTCTAAACTTCAAGAGTAGTTAGGAGTAGTATTTGTTAGTGGTGGAATTTTCAAATAATAGCTCGTACTACTTCACTACTGACATGGAACTGTTTGAGGCTTTATATGGAAGACCTTGTCATTGCCCTCTTATTTGTTAGAGGTGGGGGATAACAAGCTTCTCGGATCGGGTTTGATTCAGGAGATGTCAGTGAATTTCGAGTTGATCAGGAGTCATATTTGGGTAGCTCGGGATAGGCAAAAGTGTTATGCCGATGTGGATTAAAGATTTTTTGAGTTTGATGTTGGTGATCAGGTGTTCCTGCGAGTATCTCCCATGAAGTGAGTGATGAGGTCCAAGAATAAGGGGAAGCTATCCCCGAAGAATATGGGGTCTACTCCCATTATTGAGAGGGTAGGACCAGTTGCGTATAGACTCGCCTTATTGGATCATTTGCAGCAGATTCATGACTTTTTCCATGTGTCGTCGTTGAGGAGGTATCTTAGGTATGACGTGGCATACCGATATATATCATTAGAGGATATTGACTTGCAACCGGATATTCATATGAGGAGAGACCTGTTGCTATTTTGGGTCATAGTGAGTAAAAGCTTCGGTCAAAGGTGGTACCGTTAGTGCATGTATAGTTGGGACACCACAATATTGTTGAATCGACATGGGAGAGTAAGGATGACATGTGGAAAAGTATCCAAAGCTCTTTGTGGCAGGTAAGTCCGAATTTTATTATTAATTAAGTAATACCCGTACTTTTATTATTAATTAAGTTTCTTATCCTTAATATTATTAATTTAACTTGGGTAAATTAAATTGGATTTTGGGAAATATTAATTAACGAGATAAAGGATTAATATTTATTATTGCTATTATTATTATTATTATTATTATTATTATTATTATTATTATTATTATTATTATAAGTGAAAGCGATGGTTTATTACTATAGGTCGATAGATAGTTATATTGGCGGATCGGTATAATTTATGGACAACGCGTACGGTGCACATGTGTCGGGTCCTGTTAGTGAGATGTGATCATATTTGGAGTTAAATGACTCGAATGACCTCTTCGAGTGCTCCAGTAATCCGAGAAAGGTTGAAATAGTCCTGCATTGGTGCCCGGATGTTATGATTGGGGTTCGGGGAGTTTTTAGACATAACAGGACCCGTGTAAGGGTAGGAAGGTCTTTTAACACTTAGGGTTAAGTGAAAAATAGGATTAGGGTAATTAAGGGAGTATTTAAGAGGTTGGGAAGGTGGATGGCAACTCACCTTTGATATTTGCATAATACGAATTGAGAGAGAGTCCAAGAGAAGAGAAAAGAGGAAGAAATAAGAGAAAGGGCTTGGAGAAGAGGAAGAAAAGGTATCTCCGGATTCAACCCATCATCAAACATGTAGAGAACGTCGGATCTTAATCCACAAGGCAAGTAGTTACTTGCTTTAAGTTGCGAATTATGTGTAGTTAATTACTTTCATGATTAGAGTTAGAAATATGAGAATTAAAGTATTGAAGATTAAATATTTGGTTGATTAATGTAGAGATTTAAATGATAATGGATCATTGATTTTAAATTGATTATTAATTTCGATTAATCACATGAGAATTTTGAAATTAATTCTAAAATTTAAATGATGAGCATGTAGAACTTGGATGGGAAGGTAGAATTCTTAAAAATCAATTTGGAATTTTTTTTGAGATGTGTTAAATTGATATTTAATTTGTAATCCTAGGTGTTTGATCCATGATTCAAGGTTAAAGATATGTTTAAATGGTTCTCGAACATTAGTACAATGTTATATGACGTCTATTTATGGTTTGGGGTGGTTTGTGACCTCCATTAGAGGATTTAGATGAGAAAAACCTGAGGAATAAGATGACAGGTGTGGACATCCCGATCTAAGCTTGGGCGGCTCGGAGAGGTCTTGCTTCCCGCTCAGGGACGCTTCGGTCATCGTCGGTGTGGGGTAAATGTAACGAAATAGAGTCGCCAGTCTATTTTGCTCAAAACAGACAAAAGAACATGTCGTCCTCTCAAGAAGACGGCATCAAAGACAAATTGATGCATACAAAACCAATAGTTCGGAGGGTTCAGGGGCTAAGTTTCGGAATGGGAAGGTGTTAGGCACCCATCCCGCCCCTTCGGTCTCTAATGGGCTTGTGTTATTATTTTTCTTTATTTCTCCGTGAAATGTGTGCGCGTGTATATATAATGGAGATAAGAATCACTCAACTCATATCATAGAAAAGATAGAGTGAAACCTTCCAGAGGAATGTACCCAAAGATTATATATATATATATATATATATATATATATATATATATATATATATATATATATATATATATATATATATATATATGATTTATGCGCTTATCACGATATTGACCACTATGGAGAAATGACAATATATGTCGGATGAAGCGCTAACAAAGAATTACGAAGATATAATAATGCAAGAATATGATAAAATATAGGAATAGAGATTTTATGAAAATTGAAAAATCAAAAGTTGGACTCGAGTCTCGGGTTTTAATACGAAATGCATACGTAGCCTATAAAGGCATTAAAGTCCACATAGTTCGCATGCGACATGAGGTTGGGGTTTTATCCCATAGATTCGAACGGGATTTTATTATAAAAATGTGTGTGGAAAAATGAGTTTTAGTTTTGGAAAAGTGTGAAAGATGAATTCATTCATAATTTATGGGTATAGACCTATTTTTGTTGATTTTAGGTTTTTGCAGAAAATAAAGTATGTGCAATATACTAGTAAAAATGTAGAGATTAATATGTATAAATTAAGGTAAGAACTAGATTATGAATCTAATATAACTAATGTGAAAACAAGAAATTTAAAGAGATAAGGGAAGGATTTTGACCTTCTTTGAAGAATGAGAGCTTGCCCTTGATTTTGGATGAACTCCCTTGATGCTTGCTATGAATATTGAATGAGATCTTGCCAAATTGGGCATGAAAGGGACTGGAATGTGAACTTGGATAAAATTTCACATAAGTGAAATTCATTGATTGAGAGGATGTTGCTGAGATCAGTGATGCTTATAGATCTGAGCTGTTGGTGTGCTTTGGAGTGAGGTCATTCCCTCATTTTATAGGGTTATAGGGTTACCGATCGGCATAGCTCTGGTCCTTCCGATCGACAGGTGACCCTAGGCACACTGCCGATAGGCAGGGTCTGGGATTTACCAATTGGTAGTCTCGTGTAGATTTTCTTGGAAAAACATCGTAGAATGTAATCTGTTGATCCGAATCATGCACGGGTCATACCGTTAGAAAGGAAATTCAGATACCTTCAAGAGTCCTCTAGACAATTCCCAGGTCTGAGAGTTGACTTTGGGTCAAATGTAACTCAAAAGTGAGCGTCAGTCCTTTGGATGGGAGAATGTCGGACGAACATTCGTGTGAGTGGTAAGTCAGAATCGTGAATGGGGTGGACCGTTGGAAAGGTTAATATAAGTACTTAGAATTCCAAAGAGTTTCACTCGGTTCGAATAGTTGGCCTAGGTCAATCGGGTCCCGAAAGCACTCGATGACCTATCAAAGTAAAACGGGTCATTTGTCCGTACCATACATCAAAATCGCGCAAGGGGAAGACCGTTGGAAAGGTATTAAGTGCCCTTAAAAGATTCACTCAGTCTCAGTTGAGACGAAGAGTTTGACTTTGGTCAAACGGAGTCCGAGAGCTCCCTGTGGCCTCTAGATTAGATTTTAGGGGAAAACGGATCGTTCGTCCGATCGGTTATGTCGTTTAGTGCATGGGGTGAACCATTGGAAAGGGGTTTCAGTGCCCTTCAAATATTCAAACAACTTTCGCTCTGACGATGAAGTTGATTAGGGTCAAACGGGGCCTGGGAGCGCTCGATGGCCTCTAGATCGCTACTCGAAATATGACCTAGGGTTTGTGGTGAATTGGGGAGGGGCTAGGGACCTGAGAAGAGACTTGGGGGGTCCTAGAATGTGGTGTCTGTAATAGTCAACCCTACAAACAAAACAGTTTTACTGGGGGGGCAAACCGATTTGCTCGATCGAATCGGTTCGGTCTGCTAGTGAACCAATTTGGTTTGATGGAGTCGGATAGCATATGAGGAATGTATCCTTTAGGTCCAAGATTTGGGGATATGATTATACATATATAGCGAGAGATATATATGTATGTTTATACAATATGATGTATGTATCTATCTGTAACACGAGTGTATCTATGTTATGTTTATTTCGTGAAAATTTATCTTTTGCAGGTGTGTCGCTACAATATTATTTGTGAACGTATACCTAGTGAAGGTATTCATACTTATCTAATAAAGAGTATTAGTGGGGCTTTGTCTTAGATAGAAGTTATGTGTCCTAGTTAGACCGGGTAATTTAATTGGGATAATAAAAATGAACATGTTAGGTGCGCACTGTAGTTGAGAGGTGAGGTTATATCTCAAGTGACTGAGGCCGATTAAATATGAAAGTAATACACTAATTTTTTGATTAATTCAAAATAATTAATTACTTGCAAAATATTTTCTACTTTTCAGGCTTTGATCCGCGGGTAATTATTTTTCTTTTTATACCCCTGGTGTGCAGCAGCAGTAGCTGGGACTACAAGGATAGATATATTTTTGTCGTGTAGTAGCTATGGACGCTACATCATTATTTTGACGCCTCAGCTTGTTCTATCTAGATAGGATAATTTCATTTCAGTTTTCAATTTGGACGTATTGCCCTTATATGGATCGGATTTTATATTATTATCAGATATTTATTCAGTACTCTGTTATTATTATTCAATTATTTTAGATGGATGTTATTACTTGGTGATCGATTATTTATTCAGTTTACTCTTATTTATTTATGCATGGTGACTTATTCATTCATTTTAGTTGTATGGTTTTATTTCGTATTACAATATATTATTTGTTGCGACAGTGATGCTGAGAATGAAACCATACTGAGATTCCTATTTTATTTTAGTCGAGGATTGGCCATTTGGTATTAGAATAGGCGGGTTGTCACACTTATTTTCCTGTTGATTACTCCATAAGTGTGTACTTGAACCTTTTGAATGCATTGCATTATGCTACTTACACTGTCTCTCGATATGGTGTCAATGATTCCAGTTACCTTTATCACACTTTTGTTCGGCCCATGCTCTATGTTATCATTAATGGCCCCCATATCTCCTATGTTTTAGTCAGGGTTAGATTTGATTTAGATGTTTTCAAAGCTTTGGTGACTAAGTCCACCTTCTCTTGTACCCCTCTCTTTGGCATGGTTGTCTACCCGTGCATGTTGTCTGGGGATTTAATTTGTGATCTAGAAAAGCATGCTTAAGATGGCTTGGACATTGGTCACTTTTTGTTGCATTATCCTTCCACTCCTGATGTAGGAAAAGCTCTGTAATCTCTTCATACTTTGTCCATTCTGCCCCCTTATGTTTTATTAAAAGGCCAAGCTCAAAATAACTTCTCTTCGACCTGTATGGTCATTCAAAAATTTGAATATTCTCCTCCTACTCCCAATGCCCAAATTTCCTTTTTCTTTAACTCCTATCCTTTTTTATTAAGAGGGTAAGACAACTTCTTGATAGGTTTGATGATTATGATGCTTGGATGACAACCCATGATGATATTTTCACTATAACTAGTGGGATTTTGAAGGACTCGAGAAAGCTTAAGAATGTTTATTTGATTGACCAAGGTGATCGAGAAGATTTGGGTCTCGAGTTTTTTTACCGGAGGGGACTGTCCTCGGAGCCAGGGAGTGTAAGGGCTAAGCTCAAGAGGCAATTCAGATCTTTCAACATCATGAGGCATTTCTTTTGAACGAGTCTGAAAACAAAGCCTATTTGGACTTGGAGGAGAAACATGTTGTTAATTTATGTAACACATTCAACAAATTTGTAACTTATGCATTTCCTCATTATTATTCAATCCAAAGAAACTTGTGTTTTTTTCCCAATTTTATAATCCCCATATTCTAGAATTAATGGAAAAAAATTACTTGTGCTTTGAATGATTATTGTCTGTGTCTTTTCCATTGTGTTATGCATTTCATCACTCCTTATGACATATTTCTTCATTTATTTTGCTTGATAGTTAAATTTAATAAGACCAAAATGATGACTTTTGGCACATTGTTTGCACAAACTATCTGATGAATATCTCATGATGTGGCCAATTTTGGCATATTACACGCACTTATATATTTTATGCACTTTTAGACCTAAAAATGTTTTTATTCCGGTCTATTATGCATGTTTGCTAGTGGTACTGAACCTACCAAGTCTAATTTCTCAAGTGAAAGTTTCCAAATGACATCGTTTTGTCTTACATTGGAATAATTAAATCCCATGAATAGATAACTTTTGTAATTATCCTAAAGCAATATAGTTGGCTACCTTGAAATTCTCATCATTTATTTTATATTATTAGGGCACTGGCAAGCCAAAAATTCAATCACGAGGGTTTCTAGTAGATTAAATTGACAAATTCTCTTTATGGTCTCTCATTTTCCCAATAAATTCCCCTTTTGGTGGGAAAATCCTTAACGACACGTGTTGCTTTTTACTTTGTACTTTATTTTCATTTTAAACGGTCCTTGTGAGCTATCTAAACTAGTATTTAGATCTTCTCACTTTTTACCAATTTCCTTATCTCTCCAAACCCCTATTAACTACTTGCTCCATTTTTCTCCTTTTCCTCAATTGCTCTATCAATAATGTCTTTAAGCTCATAAACCTCGTTTATTTATTCCAAATTTTAAGAGATCATTGATGAGATCATAGCATATTATTCTATCATAGTTGAGGATAATGTTTGTCCTATTCAACTGCCATATGGCGCTTGTCATTTCACCCTAGGCCCTTTTTCGGAGTGAACTTCCCCTGAACATTTCCATTTATCACCCCAGGTTTGGGGATAACCCATCCTTATTTAAGACTCTGATTTCACCAAAGCACCCCCAGTCTTTAAATTCAGGGTTAGCCTAGAAATTTAATGGTGATGACTGATCGCACTGGGTAAAGCATGTTCACAAAGAGAATACAAGTTCAATGGGGAATATTAGTATTTTTATGTGGTTAAGCTTAGCTTGAAAGACATTAAATATGATCCTTTCATCATATATCCAGTGCTATTCATTTTTGGAACTCAATATTTAATTATTTTGAATTTAACCTTATAATGGCCTGGCCCACAATATTGGATGTTTTCTAACCATTAGGCTTCAAATCCATTGGGGAATATGTTCCTCCTCAAATGTCGAAGAATGAAAATGCCCTTCTACCTTAATTGACTTTTACGAAGAAACAAAGGGAAATAAATGGCGTTGTGACGATTAAGAATACTATCTCTTCCTCCCTCTTTGGATATCAAGGCATGTATTCTGTGTCAAATGTGAGTGTGTAAAGCTAGAGTATTCTTTCTTGGAAATAATTTTAGTTTAGGGAAGAAAAGTGGATTTAGCCCTTTACCTCTTGGGTTCCCTTTATAAGAGATACTCTCAGCTCCAATATAACCCTTTTAATTCAAATCAACGTAAGCCATCATGGGTTCTCCAAATGTGACTCCATGCCTATTTTCCTAAAATTGGCCATCTCGATAAGAATTAAGGTTTTAGTCATCTCAATGCCTTTTACCATGCCAAACTTGACAATAGGAGCTTCGAAGCTATCTCGAACATATTTTGAGGCCTATAGCCTTTTCAGCCTAGACTCCTCCTCTAACCTTTGTTAAAATCTACCCATACCCCTTTATGGATTATTTCAATTTTGAATAATCTCCCCCCATTTGAGGAAAAAAAACTCCTGCGGGGGAAGTTTTTTTTTCCCTATGGATCTATTTTGTGGAACTTCCCCCTCCCCCCCCCCCCCCCCCAAAGCCTATGTTATTAAATCTCATGGTGAAATTTATTTGCATGCTCAATTTGGAAGATAATTTGGCATGCAGTAAGCCTATGTTCATCCTCAATCCTTAAGAAAGAGAAATCTATTCCCACCGCTCGCGTGGGGTCACGAACTCCAAAGAATATAAAATGGTCGTCGTTAGCAATGTGGATTGTGTTGAATGCGTAGAGATCAGACTTCCCATTATATTTTACTCAAAATAAACAAAATAAAATATTCATCTCTAAAGATATGACATAAAGAGACTACTAGATCATGCCAATCCAAATTAGATGTGGGCTCAGAGACTATGTTACGGAATGTGAAGGTGTTAGGTACCCATTTCGCTATTTCGGTCTCTCTTTGGAAACAAAATGCCTTCTTTCTCTTAAAGTTTAGCAACATGTGTATAATGTGTTATGTCTGCAAAGTGTGTGAAGTAAAATTGTTTGTATAAGAATGTGAGTATGTGAGGAGTGAAATCATAGTGTCAAAAAGATAGGAATGAATCATTATAAGGAATAAAACTAAAATAAAATGTATTAAGATAACTAGAAAGTGTGTGATGCACAAAATCATGGCATCACTATTGGAAAATGAGTACACATGTCACGAGTCCACTAAAAGGAGGATGAATATAAGAAAAGTTTACCATGAAAGCAAAACAAGTGAAAACTACTAAAATGTGAAAGATGCACCGAATCGTGATGTCACTATATAAAAGTGAGTATGCATGTCAACGGGATCGCTAAAAGATGTAGATAAATTTACAATATAAACAAAATAAGTAAAATGACTAAAATATGAGCGATACACCAGATATATGACGTCACTATGATCGCTAAGATGTAATAAAAATAAGAAAACTAACTATAGATGTAATATGTACTAACATATGGGTGGAATAAGGACATGTGAACGTAACTGTATAAGAGAACATATAATTGGGACTCGAATCCAAAAAATTATTTCGTGATGCCTACGTAGCCGAAAACAACATCAAAGTCCACATAGTACGTGGTGGAAATAAAGTGGGGTCTAACCCATAATTCGAAATTAGAGTTTCTCCTTTTGTTTATGAAAAAAAGCGAAAATGTGGTGAAAATGTGAAAAAAGTGAGAAAATTTTAATTTGGGATTGATGGGGTAAACCTTATTTTTTGGGTTTTCTAATTTATAAAAATAACATTAGGACTATCTATAAAAAAAAAAGTGGGATTAATGATGAGGGAAAATCAGAATTAGCTAATAATGTGCTAAAAATAACACAAAGTGTGTAATATGGAAACAAATTGTCAAAGTGAAATGAACAGGGTTTTGACATTCAAAGTAACTTGAATTCTATTTTTTTTATAGTTTTGTAATATGTTTTTCTTGGTGTGGGAAGTGGTGGTGGAGTTGTGGGAACTGGTGAGGTAATGGGTAGTGTAAGAGAATGTAAATGATTTTTTTTTAAATGAGGGAACGAAAGTTGATGCACTGATTACGAGGTTGAATATCTCTAGTAATGAGGTAAGTGTTTCCTTAAATTAGAAACCCTAAAAGGATAAATGACCAAGTTTCACCCAGGGGGTGCCGTCGTGCTAACCATTATATGGTTTGCCCTGTCTATCGATAAGGTGGCCAAACTTGTTGGCCAAGTAAAGCCCTACCTACCTATTAGCAGTTGAGGTGGCTTGCCGATTGGCAAGCTAAATTTAGGTTTTTTGGTAAGACACTCGTAAAATGAGAACCGCAAGTCTGATTTGCGCACAAAAGGGACCGTTGGAAATAATATTAACAAATCTATGAAAGTGTGTTGAGAAAATTTGGATCCCAGAGTTGATTAATTAAACGGGTCTCAAAGAGCGTGAGGATGTTTTCTATTTAAGGTTTAGAGGAGGAATCGGGGGTCCAGGTTTTGAAGGGACTTTATTTTGACCCTGTGAAGTAGTGAAGGGCATTACAATTGGGTGTAAACCGATCCCCTCGATGGGTGAGGTTAGTATAACTGAAGGTCGTTAAAAGCTAAACACTCGATGGAGGTCTAATTCTAAGAGTCTAGGGAGTGTGTGTGATCAATATGGGGATCACGGTCGATTTGGAGGGTCAAGGTTCATTATGCCAACTTAAGGAGTGTATGTGACCAATACGGGAACTGCAGCCAATTCTGAGGGGCAAGGTAAATTTTGCGAATATAAGAAGTGTAAGTAACCAATATGGGGATCTCCTTGATTCGCAGGGCCAAGGTCAATTATGAGAACTTAAATAGAGTATGCGACCAATAAGGGGATCACGATCGATTTTTAGGGCCACGGTCAAATAAAAAGACCTAAGGAATGTGTGTGACCAATATGGAGGTCGCGAACGATTCTAAGGTCCGAGATCAATTCGGAGGACCTAACGAGTTCATACGACCAATTTAGGGGGTCGAGGAAATTTTTTAGGGATACGGTCAATTATGAGGACCTAAAGAGTATATGGGACCAATTTAGGCAGTTGTGGTTAATTCAGAGGGCCAAGGTCAAAATTCTAAGGATCTCAAGAGTGTATGCGAACAATTCAGGGGGCACAGTCATTTCTATGGGACAAGGTCAATTATGAGGAATCAAAGAGTATATGCGGCCAATTAAGGGGATTACGACCGATTCTGAGGACCAAAGTCAATTATAAGGACCTAAAGAGGGAATGAATCATTTAACGGGACCGCAGTCAGTTATGAGGTCCAAGGTCAATTTCGATGACCTAAAGAGTGCATGGAACCAATTAAGGGGGTCGCGACCGATTCAGAGGGAAAAGGTCAATTCTTAGGACCAAAAAAGTGTGTGATGGCTTGGAGAGGATATGTGATGATGTGAGAATTTTCATGAAAGTTGAGGAGTTTTCTAACAGTTTTGTAGTTTTTTATGATTTTTTAATGCCCATATATTTTTTAATTTTGATGATTTTTATGAAAAGTGTGTAATATTTTTTTTAGTTTTTACGGTTTATGGAATTTTCTGTAATTTTTATGATTTTTTGAAGAATTTTGGAGTTATTTTGGAATTTTTAGAACAGAAATTTGGAGGGGTGACTTCCAACAGGGGGTTACGTGTAGCAGTCGGCAAGTGGCACAGAGTCTAATCAATTTTGCGAGTTTCCAAGGGGGGTAATCAATTAGCAGGCATGGGGGGTGTCAAACGATATACCCCTTACCCTTATATAAATAGGGTGATGGAAACCCTAATTCCTCACCTCAATTTTGAAATACTCTCACTCTCTCTCGCTCTAGAAAAAAGGTGTTCCGAGTGCTTTTATGAGTTTTTTCTAAAAAATTAAGAATATTGGTCGATGATTGGGCAAACATCGAGTCCCCCCCCCCCCCCCCCGACGCGAGAATTCATATGGGAGTGGACAATGTATATCGAGGTGCCAAGGTGGCAGCGAACGAGGGAGTTTTGTTGAGGGAGCCCGAGACACATCGTTCGGCTAAGGTGAGGAGCCCTGATGGCTCTGTAAGTGTCATTCTTGCTCATTTATTTATTTATTTTTGTTTCTCTACTTGTTTTTGTTTTGTTTTGAATTAAATTGACTTTGTTAATTCATTTTTTGTCTAAACTTCTTATGAGGAACTTATTTGGTGTAATTTTTTTTGCAAATGGGAATTTTTTTACGAAATATTCGTCCTCGATGGACGATCGGGGTAAATGTGGTTTGAGATATTTTAGCCGAGGAGTTGAATAGTTTAGTGGATATTGCGGGGTTTGGTTATTTAGCAATGATGCTTGGTGAGACTTCCCAATCAACGATGGTATTATGTGCTCACGAGGAGATATTTTGGGATACCCCCCACACTTTACATCTAGGTGTAGACGAGATGATTGTGGCATTGATAGATGTTCACCTAATCTTGGGTAGGGATGGCAATTTAACCTGAACCATAGGAGCCCCGTCTCGCCCCGACCCTAATGGGGAGGGTTTTAAAACCCGATTAATGAATTAGGAGCGGGTATGGGTTTTGAAAAAAAAAATCCGTTTATTAAATGGGGCGGGTTAGGAGTTCATGTAAATAAAACCACCCCGCCCTCCCCGTTTAACTTATACTTATATAAATACCCTTTATATGTATGTTAATGGGAGTTAAACCACACACACACACATATACTAAAAAAACCTTTATATATATATATATATATATATATATATATATTAATTTTTTTAAAAGATCTATATGGAAATATGGAATGACAATTGGGAGACTGCCTCACATATTGGAATACGAACCATTGTAGACGTATAAGACTGTAATGTAATATTTTTGCGCCGCCCACCTCGTTTATTAAATGGGGCGGGTTAGGATTTTGAAAACCCGCCCCGTTGCCATCCCTAATCTTGGGGTTTCCATGAGAGGGGACATTTGTGAATTGATTCATTTGTTTGACTAAAGTTGCGATCAAGGTCACATTGGGGCCTATAGCCCAAGTAGGCACAACAGAGTCTTTAAAGGTGTTCCTGATAAAGCAAAACTTACAAAAGAGGGCGTTTAATGTGACAGGTGTCCAGTAGTTGAGACAAACGACTTGACTCTTCATTCTTCTCTTGTTGGGGAGTTCGTTGGTGGCGAAGTCAGTGATGATTACCACCTCTGGTTCATTCCCTATCTTTAGGATATCTCGCAAATTAATTGCTATGATTGAGGGAGTCTGACATTGGCGACATTGTACGCCTCTCTTGTTGCTTTCAGGCAATGTTGTCGGTCGACTTTTAAGAAAACCACTTATCTCTTTGAGGTATTTTATTATTATTTTATGCTTCCAATTTTATCACTGCATTCTTTTGATTCTTCATGTTTCTATATATATATATATATATATGTGTGTGTGTGTGTGTGTGTGTGTGTGTGTGTGTGTGTGTGTGCGTGTGTGTGTGTGTGTGTGTGTGTGAAATTACTCTAGTGCCCTAGGGTTTATATGAATTGCAAACATAAATAATTTTTAAATTTTTAACTTTATCTTTTCACTAATTAAACCACTGTTCTGACTAAATAGTTTTGGGATCCATGGTGATAGGGAATCTAGACTTCCTAGGGCCTTTTCTAAGATAATAGCAAAGCTAACTAAGGTGACCTTTCCTACTACAATGAGAGCAAGTGTAAACACGCGTAATTTTACACTTGGGTTAACCTTTTCTAACGTCCTTGGTAAATGTTGACACTCCCAGACACATAGTCTTGGCTTTTTCAGCAGAAGTATTTGTATCATCATAGGCAATACCAATGCGACTTGAGTTTCTTAAATTATTTTCTAACCTAAAAATCCTACACTTAAGCAAAAACTTAGACTCTTCAACCATTAGGGACTCCATCATATTTTCAACAATTCTTAGAAGATTATCTCACCCCCCCCCCCCCCCCCTCAATGTAAGCAAACTCATCCTTTAGAGTCTTCTCACTGACCATAGATCATCCATTAGTTTTTATCATTTGCCTCGAAGACACGTTCTTTCAAGTCTCTCCGTTCTTAGAGTCTTTTAACGCAATCTCTAAAATAAGGACTCTGGTCTCACTCTCATTCTTGGACACTTCTAAATTTTCAAAATCGCGATTCATGTCCTTGAACTTTTTACGAATGATATCTCTTTGATTTTGAGTAGTTCACAAAAAATCAATTTCATCTTTTAAGCACAAATTTTATTTTTCAAGAAATTTAACTTTTTTTGCAAACTTCAAATTCAAACAAGTTAAACTTTTCAACATGACTATGAAGCATTAAACTCCTCTCGAATATCAAAATCATTGTCATCACTAAACACATTGGGTAACTAATCACCATGATGACCCATTAATATAAACAAATAAACAATAAGAGAGAGAAAACCAAACAACCCTGAAATAACACTAAACATGGATGAACACGGGAACATAGTTTAATCCTCTATGATACCGATTTGAAAGTGACCTAGCGCTCTAGGGTTTATATCGACTATAAACAAAAACTAATTATTATTTTTTCAATTTTATTTTTTCACCAATTAAACCACAAAGTTGACTAAAGAGTTAACCAATTTTATTCTTGACTTAAGTATGCATCTAGGTGATATAAGCCTGAGTAAAATAACAAACCACAATATGATGACGTACAAGAAAAATCCATAACGGGAAAGACCTTGGACGACCTAACCACACAAGTGCATTGAGTATAGGTCTATTTAGAAGAATAACTTAGACTTATTCAATGACTCAATGCGCTTAAACCTTGGCGCGCTTCCTTGTTCCTCGTTACCTTATTCGCATCCATTATTGGACGCCTACCAACAGCCAACACAATGCACGTGCTTTACCATGTCTCGATATCCCACTAATCTTACTTGTGTCGTGACTAGCACAGTCTCCACCGCACAAAGCACTCTCATATATGAAGAGAAAACCAACTTGGTTGAGCTCACAAGAGATCTCAAACCAACATATGTATGTGAAACTTGGATCTCAAACGTTGGGTGTAAAGCAGGGTTTGGCAGGGATAATATTTGTTGTTAGAAATTATTTTTACAAATATCACTTAATAAAAACTAGTGTTCTAGAAGGCGCGCCTAGTCTTGAGGCTTGGGCGAAACGCCCCGCCTTAAGCTTGTTACGTCTTATTCTTGGTAAAAGGCTTAAGGTGCACTTTTTTTTAAAAACAAAAACGCTTTAGTGAAACGATATTTCCTTTTAAATATTTTTTTAAAAAAACAGGAGCAATGTCTCATTCAAAACAATCAAAAGACAAATGGTATCCCAAAGCTCTTTGCCTCTCGTAAAAAAAACGTGTGTTTTTTTCTTAGTATTTAAAAAAAATAGTACTTTAGTTTGCATATATTCAGACATATTTTCAGGTATGTACCATTTTAGTATTTTTTTTTAATAGTCTTGTTATAGTTAAAAATGTTAAAATATATTAAAAAAGGGCATAAACGCCTTTTTACGCCTAAGGCCTGCCTAGGCTTTTAAGGCTTACGGCTTGGCCTCCGCGCCTCAGTCACGCCCCGCGTTTTTTAGAACCCTGATAAAAACTATTGCCAACACTCCTATTTATAGAAATATATGATAAATGGGGCGACACAAAATCGAGACAACTCGTTCCCAAAATATATAGGGTTATTCAAATGAAAACAACATTATCGTTTGAACGGAATACTTCTCGTTCGAACATAGATCGAACGAGCTTAGAAAGAAAATCCTCTGTAAAACAGAAGTAACTCGTTTGATCCTCATTTAATATTCATTTGAAAAAACCACACATCTCGTTTGAACCAAAGAAATAACTCGTTCTAAGGATCAATCGGAAATCATTGGAACGACTGGAGTAAACTTGTTCCAATGACTTTAACAAAAAAACCAAATTTTCTCTTTAAAATTATTCTTGTGAGAAATGGCCTTAAACATTTTAAAAACTAACACCTAATCGTGTTTAGGGATCAAACACAAATATACATCCATACCTTATTGAGATTCCTTAGATCTTGAAGACGAAACTCGATGGTGCTCGATATTGCTTTAACTTGGCCGTTACAGTCTTTGACCATACATCATAGGCTTGAAGTACAAATAACTCAAACACTAACCTATGACTCGAAAAAGATTTGTCCAAACGGAATAAAGCCAATATACATATAAATTGACTCAATCAGAAATTTTCCCTTACAAATCTCCCTCTCTGCCTATTCCTGGACAAAACTCAAAAATAAAAACCTAATGGTCCATCAATCTCATTAAGACTCAATCTCAACCCTTAAAGAAAAAATATAAATGCTTTACGAATACAAACTTAAGTAGCTTTGATCTTGTGAAACTTTATCGCATCGTTGTTAAACCTACACACTTAACACACCTTCAAATGCAAAGATAATATAACAATTTATACCGCATATGAAAGCAAAACTCCCCCTTTATTAGAATTCTCTCCCTTAGGCTAAACTTCTCCACCCTTTTTGTTAGGGAATAAAAAAAGGTAAAGTGCACACTTATTACCCTAAATATAAAACATGTGAGCATAAAAGGAAACAAACAATATCATGCGATGATGTGAAGTGAAACATCCAATGACAAAACAAACTAGCAACACAAGCACAAATAATCCACATAATGAACACATGATACTAATGCACACAATGAAAAAAAATACACCAACATGATCATATATGATGTGCCAATATGATATAACAATGAAGCGTATGACAAATATGGATTAAATGCAACACAGAGACTTAAAACAAAAACATATCATGTGTGTGTGTATATATATAAGTATAAACATTATAAAAGACAAAAAACACATAATCTTTCCACACTCGTATGTCATCAACGTGTCTAAACCAAATATGGTATAGAGTGAATGGGCGTGAACTTGAAAACAAAAAAAAATTGTCACAACCACTCAAGATATGTTCAATGAGTTCTTTTTTACTGCATTAAATTATCAAACTTCGATTTAACCTCGAGTGACAAATAATGAACTCATAAATGGACAACATACACAATTCACACTAGTCTAGAAATCTTAATGATTCTCAAATCAATAGAGTCAAATATTTAGGTTGAGTAGGACTCATTGTGCAAACCGAATGATCTTCAACTTTAAACAAATTTTTTTTTCTCTTTTTGAAGATTTCAGATTTGAAGTATCAATTTCTAAACACGGTCGTGGTAATTCTTTTTTTTTCATCTCTTTTCTTTTAGGCTCTTGTTAATGGTGGCCTTTCGCGCAAAGTATATTTCTCCCTTCGTAGACCTTTTTCATTTCACCCTCACATTTTTCAAACTAAAAGAAAACTCTTGGGCAATTGTTCTTATATGCACAAATAACCCCAACAAATAGTTATTATATGACCATATTCATAGGAGAACACCTTACTTAGCTCATGAAATATAGGTAGTCATATTCCAAAAGAGCTCTTGCAAGTGTGTGCGAAGGCATATGCAAAGTGAATCCATTAAGCAAATCAAGTTTGAATAACTACGTCGAAGTATGAGTAAGAGCAATCCTAATCATTGTAAACAATAATCAAATGTACTAGCCACATGGAATACATGGAATGAATGGAATTCAAACACACCAATATGCCACACAAAATGTGTAAAACCAAAATACATATACAGACCAAAAACTTTTTAAGTTTAAAAAAAAATCAAAACGACTCAAAAGATAAACAACATTTTTCGTATTTTTCTCATACAGACCTGAATAATGAAAAATCAAAATACAAAATACTCAAACATCATACAAATAGCAATAAAATATAACATGAAGAACAAAAACTAGTGTATGAAAACATGCAAATACAGTCAACCATAAGATACAAAGTGAGATGAATCGTGTGCAGGCATGCAATAATCAAGGAGTCTAGTATTCAATGCCTCCAAAACCAATTTCCTAACCTAAATAGATGAAAGCTTAATGCCATCGATTTTGGAAACCATAATGACACGAGATATAGACTACCTAGGACCTTTTTTAAGATCATAACAAATCTCCCCATGGTTACATTTCCTACCATAATGCAAGCATGTGTAAACACGAGGAATTTTACTGTTGGGTTAAACTTTTCTAATGTCCTTAGTATTGTTTGACACTCTCAAACACATGCTCTTGGCTTTAATAGCGAAAGTATTCGTATCATCATAGCCAATACCAGTGAGACTTGAGTCTCTTATCTATATTATAACTTCAAAATCTTAGACTCAATCAAAAACTTAAACTCTTCAACTATTAGGGACTCCTTCTTCATATTTCCAATGATTCATAGAAGGTTATCTTTCTCTACCTCAATGTAAGTGAACTTATCTTTAAGAGTATTCTCAAGTTCCCTTAAATCATCCATCAATATATCATTAACCTCTACAACATGTTCTATCACCCTAGTCTAGCCATTCTTAGAGTCCTTTAACTCACTCTCTCAAGCACAGACTCTAGTCTCACTCTTGTATTTAAAAACTTCTAAATTATGGAAATCACATTTCACGTCCTTGAGCTTTTCATGAAGAAATTATCTTCGCGTTTGAACAGCTCACAAAAAATCAATTTCATCTTTTAAGAACAAATTATATTTTTCAAGAAATTTAACTCTTTTTGCAAACTTCAAATTCAAACGAGTTAACTTTTCAGCACAACTGCAAAACTTAATAAACTCCTCTCGAATATCAAAGTTATCGTCATAACTAAACACATCAGATAACTTATCACTATGAGGACCCATTGAGAGAAACAAATAACCTTAAAAAGCACTAAACAGTGATCAACGTGATAACATAGTGTAAACCTCTATGATACTAATATGAAAGTTCTCTAATGGTCTAGGATTTATAGGGATTACAAGCAAATAACAATTTCTAATTTTTAATTTTATCTTTGCCCCAACTAAATCAAAGTGTTGATATTTTACCAATTTTAATATTGACCTAAGCATGCATCTAATTGATATAAGCAAGAGTAAAATCGCAAACCACAACACGAAGATGTACGAGAAAAATGAGGCTACACAAAAATCGAGACAACTCATTAGAACGAAATACATAGGGTCGTTTGAATGAAAATAACATTCTCGTTTGAATGGAATAATTCTCTTTCGAATAAAACTACTAAATTTGTTCAAATATAGATCAAACGAGCTTAGATAAAAAAAATACTTTGTTAAACAGAAGAAACTTGTTTGATCCTCTCTTGATATTCATTTGAATGAAAACATACATCTCGTTTGAACTAAAGAAATAACTCGTTATAATGGCCAATAAAAATCATTAAAAAGACTAGAGTAAACTCGTTCGAACGAATTTACAAAAAAACTTTTTCTTTAAAATTTTCCTTACAAAAAATTGGCCAAAAACATTTTAAAAACTAACATCCAAGTGTATCCATAGATCAAGCATAAATATGCATTCATACCTCCTTGATCTCCCTTGGATATTAAAGATGAAACTCGACGGTACTCGATGTCGCTTTAACTTGGCCATTAAGGTTTTCAATCACACATCATAGACTTGAAGAACAAACAAGTCAATTCCTAACTTATGACTTAAATAAGTTTTGTCCAAACGGAATAATGCCAATATACATACAAATTAACTCGATTGAAAATATACCCTTATAATATATATATATATATATATATATATATATATATATATATATATATATATATATATATATATATATATACGTGGTGAATAGGCACAATACCGCATTGATGCCATTGGTGGCAGACGAGGCCGACATGTGGCCCATGATGAAATGGTGGAAGAAGGGAAATAGGTCCTTAAATAATCTCTAGACTCATAGGAACGTGATAGTTGTGTTGAACTCTCTGACAAGTGGCCGTGTTAGATTTTATTTTTATTATTTTTGATTTTTTATCTCCTAATTTTTATTTTATTTCGGATTTATATGTTAATGATGGAATTTATTTTGACAGGTGTTGTTTTATCCTTGGATTCGGTCCTCAGGGGATATGGAGGTCATCGACTTCCATGACCATGTGCGAAAGTTATTGTCGCATGAGTTTGGAAACAGTTGGTTCCTAGGAGAGAAGGTGGTACAATAGATAATGGAGGGAAAGGTGGTGGTTCCTTCAGTGAACCCTCCATTTTATATACGAGATCGATGAAAGATGATGAAAGGGGATCTGGCGACGTCAAGGGAGCATTACTCCATGTATACGAACACAATGGTATCACTCGATTATTTGGACTTCATGACCAGTTGGTTGATGCCGACATCGATCTATGATGCGGTTGGAGCTCCACCTCCATCGATAGAGGTGGGAGGTGGTGGCGTGCCAGGGTCTTTGGCTCAAGCATTAGGAAGCGACGCGAAGGCTGTGGACATTCCTCTACTTCAGGAGTAGAAATTGCCTTCGTACAATATATAGATAGGAAAGGGTCGGTCAGTTGAGATTCCTTACCGACCTCATGTGATGTTAGAGGCTCTTCGTCACATGCCTGCAACGGACTTCCAATTTTGGGTAAAGCTTGTTTCTTTCTCAAGTTAATTTTTATACTTGATTTCTGTACTTTCATTTACTACTGACTTAATCTCTCTTTTCTTTGTTTGTAGACTATCTCTATGCGTACCTCTTGGCTACACGATGTTCACGGTTAAATGACTTATGCGATTGAGAATATTCGAATAATGGCTCGATCCTGTGCTACTCCTCCTCCAAAAGATGATGATCCTGCGCCTTTTTTGAGCTTTGTAAGTGGGGACTCTACCTCCCTCCTTCATGAGAAGCGTCATCACAGAGATCATTGGGGTTGTTAGAAGTGTTAGGTTAAGTTTTTATGAGAAAGTTCGGGTTACTCCCCGGTAATTTTGCTTCTTTTTATTATTTTCTATTTTTTGGATTTGTGTGTGTGTGTGTGTGTATACAGTTCTTTCACTTTTATCTTAATTTAGTGATTTATTCTATGTTCACTTAAATTTATCACTGAGGGTTTTGTTTAAGAAAAGCAAGAAAATGTATTTTTTTTAATTTGTGAATATGTTTTTTGATGTTTGAATAGAGAAGTGTCTGGGAGATTTTGTTGCAAAAAGTTAATTTTAAAAGTGGATTATTTTGAAAATGTGGAAGAAAAAATATAAAAAAAGGATTTTTTCCAAAATAGGGGTTGTCGACCGGCTAACCCCTTGGAAGACCTGTCAACAGGTCGTGTCGGTTCGTGTACGGATCGGGTTAATAGGTCAAAACATCCTTAACCCATACAAGACCTGTTAAGACTAATGGGTCTAATGATAATACCCAAACACAGTCCGTTAATATTAACGGGTAAATGACCCGAACCGTTAGCACCCTTTAATATTAACGAATCAGTTTAGGTCTAAACGGGTAACGGATTAGGTTACCCTATAGTACCCGTTAGTCTTCAATAGTTTAAAAATAATGGGTTTTAATACTTATTCTTATTGGGTATAGGTTGGGTGACCCAACAATGCTGGTTAGTTTTAAAGGATTTATAATTAATGGGTTTTAATGGTTTTTCTTATTGGGTATAGGTTGGGAGACCCTATAGTACCCGTTAATGTTAACGTGTATTAACAGGTAGAAATGGGTAAAAGCGGGTACAAGTAAATTTCCAAACCCAAACCATTAGTATTAACGGGTCTACCATGTTAACTAGTTAATGACCCAAACCCAATAAAGATAAGTCCATTAACTCATAATTTCATGTCAGGTTGTGCCATGTTAATGGGTTATCGTATTTTTTGACACGTCTGCCCCTTGGCTTGCCATCTAGAATGTCACTACATGTATATTACTTTTCACCCTTTAGTACTATCTTGCTGCTTTTTTAGTCCTTTGATTCTTGCATTAATACTTATGACCCAACAATTTACATCATTGTGTGGAGGATTTTTGGTACAAAGGGGGTTTGAGATAAGCATTTTAAATCACCCCACAATTTTTTCCTTTTTTTACATATAAATCCATTCTTTATAATGGCCATTCCCATGACAAAAAGGTTTGTTGCTTATATCGACGGTTTGGAAGCCATGAGCTTATATAGTATTGATTACGTGGCTTTCAACTTGCGCGTGGCCACTTTGTGGCGTAACAATTCAATAAATTAGTGTTTGTTGGAAGCAGCTCTTCAATTTCGGTCTCCTAAGGATCATATGTTCCTCTTTGGACGGGATAAAGTGTGTCCAACGTATGAGGAATTTTTGCCATGCATTCAGCCTCAAATGTCGTCTGACATGCCTGAGTTTTCCCATTATCATCGGGCCTTTTTGTCCGAGTTACTACACAAATCTGTGAATGAGTCCCTACCATTAGTGCGCGGGGGGTCCATTTGTCTTCCCACAGTGCTTGGATTTGTGAGTCAAATGGATTTCATGGACAATGGATTTGCTGGTGCGATGGCATTCGGCGTTACCGTGAAAAATGTTTTAGTGGCGGGAGGTATGACTTCGGACACTCGAGTAACTACTGTTGTACTATGGATGCGCTATCAGTGTAACCCTATGACTATCCCAGGGGAAGCACTGAATGATATTGATTATTGGAAACAAAATACCTCTATATTTTTTATGAGGTAGTCATGTGATGTTGTTCATATGGTTAGCGGAGAGACTTCTCCTGGATACGCTTCTCGAGTTCCATATGATCGGTATCCCAGACTTCTTTCTCCAATCATGTATGGACTTCGACTCATTCGGGAATGAATTGACTGAGTGGCTATTGGTAAGTGGAATCGGTCGTCTCAGTTGGTCTGTATTATAGTGGGGTAAATTAGAACCTGTTTTGTAATTAGATGATTACCGCTATGCCCGACTTATAGGGCTACGCCTGACCTCTTTCCATCTCTCTTTGATACTTTTATGCAAGGTAGGTTCGTAATAAATTATCCCTCCTAGCATAAATAAGTTTTTTTCACGCGAAAGATTTGACTAAATATTTGAGGCTGTCTGTGGGGAGTTTATGGCAGCATCGTATGCCTTTTTATCATCCTACCTAGTCTGTGGAGGAAGATTTGGTAATATCGGGGGATTATATAAAATGGCTATGGCATGATTTGGTCTTAAAGATTTGTGTTGAGGAATTTGGGTAAAGGTGGCTTATGGTTACAGAGGTTGTTGAAGGGGGTGTCGTAGTCTCGTCGAAGCTTTTCAAGGTGTACCGTAAAATTGAGCATTAACGGGTGAGTACTTAGAATGGGTATTATTGAGGTCCCCTCAAAAGATGATGTTGGATACGATAATGGTAATGATGAAGCGGAACCATCTGGTAGTTGAAGGATCTCTTTGTGAAGCTTTCCGGAAGAATAGTTGGTTTAATTATTAGTTTCTGGTAGGTTGATGTAACTTTGTGAAATGTTTATGTATTTTGTTTATGTTTGGGTAAGGTTATGGGTGGTTTTGGCTATTTGGTAAGTATAAGTATTTGAAGTGTTTAGAATTCCCATCGTTGATGGTTTATGTAAAAGTTATTTTTGAAATAATAGTGTTAAAATAAATGTTGATTTTATAATATCTTATTGTGTCTTGGAAGAAATACTTATGTTTTAACTTATATATATTAATCGCTAAGGCATGCATAATTATTTTATCTAATTAAATGATGTAAATTGTTTTCCCTCTTGATGGGAGAAAGGAAAAACATTTTGTGAAAGAGAAAGGATTGGACCAAAAAGTTACTTTTTGGGCTGCCTATGAACCTCTATGGGGATGAAAAATGTTTGTAGTGTTTTGAAAATACCTTTGAGAAGATCAGGTCCTACGTAGTTCTTGTGCAGATGAATATAATATGTTTTTAAGAATAAAATGGAGATGAGAATTGCGTTGCATGATGAGAGTTGGATTACAGATATAAATTCTTGAGATGGTATAAGTTAACTGGGCATCCCATCTTTTCTCCATCAAGATCAGTGAGCATAGGGGCAGCACCTGATAGTAGTTTCTTCATAAGATATGGCCCAGTCCAATTGGGCTGGAATTTCCCTCTTAGGTCCCAGATAGGTTCCATAATTTCTTTTAGAGTAAGTTTGACTTTTCGCACATTGCGGTCTTTAACTTTCTTCTTGAATGATCTGCAATGAAACGATAATACCTTTATATGTGGTATAAAGATTTTAACCTATTTTCATCCAATAGCGCTAGCTCGTCGTAACGGCTTACTGCCAATCAACTTCTCCAACTTGACTTTTGAGCATAATCCATAGGGAAGGTATTTCTAGTTCGATAGGTAGGACTATATCCATATCTTATACTAAGGAGCAGGGGTAAGCCCGTAGGGCATTCTTACATACATATGGTGTCCCCACATGGCATAAGGGATCCAATCGGCCCAATCTCCATAACTTTCTGTCATCTTATAGATTATGGATTTGAGACTCCCATTGGCAGTTTTTGGGGTCCGTAGGGTGATGATTTGTATTTCTAAATTCCATACTCTTTAACCACATTTGTAATCTTGAGTTATAATTTAAGGCCATTATGAGACACGAGATCGTCACGGACTTTGTAGCGATATATGATATTCTTTCTTATGAACCTGGTTACTTTATTTTCATTTACATTGTGTATGACTAATGATATACCAAGTATAGCCCCGTCCCAAGACTAAGACCTCGCTAACTCATCCAGCACTGGGATTTATGACTCGACCGTGGTTCCAACCTGAGCAGACTCGTCTTCGGATAATGCCTCCTTACATGGTACCTCAACCTTGTCTAGGAAGGCTAATCATCATGCCCAACATCAATGACCTTATGATTTAATATCCTTATCCTCGACCTTCACCTGGATGACGAGGGCAGGGAGAGACAGCTCAATAGAACAGGTGTCATTCCATTAGTGGACCCCATCTTGATAACTCAGCCTCGGCCTAGCCTGGATGGCTGATAGCTAGACGGCTGGCAAGGCCTGTGGATTGGGTAACGCATAAGAGAGTGCGTGTGGAATGCGGATCCCACGTGAACCAAACCATTATAACAACATCACCCTCACACGTGAAGGAATATTTCATCATCATGACCTACATGTGACAGTGACAGATAGCTCAACCTCATTAGCTAAGATAATTCCACACATGTTTATTACATGCTTGGGGGTACATTACACCCCCAAGCACTATATATACTTGTCTTCTACATCTTTGTAAAGGACCTAAATTCGAAACCATATCCAAACTCTGCTAAAATTAAAGTGTAGATAGAGAAAGGTGAGTGGCTTGTATCACAAGGCCATTAGAGCCATTTCATAGTGAAATTCGCTCACATACACAAAGTGGAGTAGGCCTAAATAAACTTAACCACTTATATTTTTATCTTTCTTCTCTTTGCCATATCTCATTTTGCATTTATATACATGTTCATACTCCATTGTTATACTAGACTGAGCTCATATATTTACATCGACTTGGTGGTACCATATTTGACACCATCAATCTGGCGTCATTTATGGGAACGAAGTGTATTTTCTTCCTCCTCCTTACTTATCTTGAATTTACCAAATTCTCTGGTGGTAATCCAGCTCCACTTAGGTGGACCTATATCACCATTGAAAGAGTTCATGTTGAGCCTCTCAAGTTTTTCTCCAGCTTTTAAGATCTTCCCCTACACCGGAGTTATAACCTCTAAATTGCCTCCAACCATTAGTTCAAGCTCTAGCCAAGACCCACCTCAGTCAGAAATGGCTGAGGTGGCAACGATGTTGCCCTTATTGGCAGCCAGTTAGCAAAAGATCCAAGAGAAACTTGTCGTATCTATTCAGAACGTCCTGACAAGACCCACCGGTACCGTAGATGAGATGATAACTTCGACCGCCAGAGAAGGCCTCCTGGATCCTACAGCGAGAGGACCACCCCAAGCTTTGCATAAAGATCTCCCTCCTTAATAAATACGTAGAGACGTGGCCAACCCTAGGCATTTACGCCTAGGAAGGTGAGGTCAAGAATACGAGGATGACCAGTATGATGAGTAGGACGATAGGGGATGTTAGGAGCCATAACATATTTTTGGAGACACTGTACAACCACTTCATCCTAGTAGAGAATACAGCCGAAGGCCGTGCCGATACTATCAACCACATGCATCAGCTTTGGATAGGCTAGGCAGAGGATTAGCCCTTGATAGTTTGGTCCCAGGAGGTGATTTGATAAATCGTCTCTCCAGAATTTGAAGTATTACTGGTTCAGGAGGAACGATAGGTGTGACGACCATAGACCGTCACGAGGCCAAGAGGAGGAACAGTGCGAGGTCAACAGTTGATAAAGAAGGACTAGCAGGGAACCCTAAGTTCACCCGACTGAGAGAGAAGGGTTTGGAGACAATGTTGTTCCAAGTAATATAGAGACATCAGCTGCAGCCAACAGGCCTTGAAATGTTTCCATAAAATGGTCGGAAGACAAGATTGTGAATATACTGAAGAGTCGAGACCCCTTGCAGAGGGGCTACACTGAAGTCTCCCCCGTTGTTACAAAGATTGTAAGTTATCTAACCCTGGCTAAGTTCAAGCCGTCGGTAGTTACACCAAAATACAATGGGAGCACTAACCCCATCCATCATGTTTAGATGTATCAATATGCAGGTGATATCTACTCGATCTAGAACGAGATGAGATGTCTGGCCTTCTCCAAAATACTTACAGGTGCTGCTCATGTGTGGTTTACCTCTCTCCCAAAAAATTTTGCTTCGGAGTGAAGCCTAGGAAGAAGACGACGCACTTGTTGTATGTTAAGCAGGGAAAAAATAAGACCTTAAGGGAGCACATAGCCCGCTTTCACACTAAGAAATTAAAAGTTGAAGACTATGAAGAGAATATTTCTATGACCGCCCTAATGGGAGGATTGCAAAAAGAGAATCTCCTTTGAAAGTTAGCCGAGGATCTTCTAAAAACCATGGTTGAACTCCTAGTTATGGTTAGGAAGGTCATGAATATGAAGGAGATAATGGCTACCAATGAAGACGATGAGAAGGGAGCAAGTAGTGGAAGTAAGTTTCAGATGTCAAAAGGCAAAGACGACAAGACGAGGTCGGAGGATGACTAGTTTGCTGACTATACCCCTTTGACTGCCATACCAAAAATGATTCAGAATGAGACCAAGAATGATAGGTCCTTGAGATGGATGGAGAAGCTGAAAGCCCCTCCTCACAAGAGGGATAAAAGTAAATGGTTTAAATTCCACTAAGATCATGGTCATACCACTGATAGATTCTTCATACTGAAAGATGAAATAGAAAAGATATTGAAGCAAGGTAAACTGAGAAACTACGTGGATAAGAGGGGTGGCCGAGACGACACCTAGAAGATAAGAAACGATGGGTGTAAACTTTATGATCCAGTGAATAAGGATGACGATGCATCAGATGATGAGGAGGAGGTCGGCCCTGACCTCCCACTATAGAAAATTGATCCTAAGGGTCGGGTACATTGTATTTCTCATGATGTGAAAATAATATGTGGTGGTTTGGTCAGTGGTGGTAAAGAAATATCCGACCGTAAAGATCATGTAGCAGAAGTCAAAGCTCTCCCCAAGTCGGAGGTAGTCAACTCTGCTACTGTTAATTTAAGGTCGAGTAAGAGAAAGAAAGCAGATATAAATACATTGGTGATCGTGAAGCACCTTATACTTTTGACTCACTTGAGTCTGTATTGTATAAGTGTTCATCTAGTTTGGAAATTGTGATAAAATTGTGTCTATCCTAGAAACCAAAGAACCTCAGAATTTGAATTGCTATTTTATTCCTCTTGATTGATTGATCTAGATACCTTTACCAACATTTACACACACATTAGAATTGCATTCATACTTTTACAATTGCATATAAGTGTGTGTATATATGTTAAGTGTGTTTAAATCCCTAATTTTGATTTTTAATATTTTTTGGGAATTTTATAAACTTTTAAAATAAGTTTTTTTTTAATTAAAATTTTGTTTTAAAAAGTTTTGGGGTCTTTCTGCAATTATGGATTGTTAGTTATATTGGCTGAAAGTTCCCTTGGGTAGAATTCGAAAGCGGCAGAGACTTCAAGGTGCATTTGTAATTATTTTTGGACGCGCGTTTGTTAACCTCTTTTTGCCCAACATCTGTTCCATCCTTATTGGTTGGATTTGTGTTTTCTCAAAGAGAGTAAACCAGCGAATGTTAACAGCCCTTGGATCGTTTTAATCAATGATCTGCATGCGCTCTTACATAATCCATGTGAACCTTACTTGAGGCAATCAGGAGAGTTATAACTACCGCGTACCTTTAACCCTTGGATCAAAGTCAATAAACCTTGACTCAATCTAAGCCATTGATTTTAAACTAAAGTCTCGAATCTTCTTAGCCCCCTATATAAGGAGACCTTCCCTCAGCCATCCAAGACTTTTGCCATTTCGTCCTTTCCAGAGAGAGAAAGAGAGTAGAGAGAGAAGAGAAAAAAAAAGAGTTAGAAACCCTAACCCTAACCCTAAATCGTCCAACATCTTTGTCAAACCCTAACCTCTTTTCAAAACCAGTTTATACCAAACACAATCTTGAGTGTTTGAGAGTTTGAGAGTTAGTTTGATTTATTGGTTGATGATGTAACCTCTTTGTTCTTAGATCTTGTGTCCAACTTAAGCATTTCACTTAGATTTAAGTTTCTGCTTCATAGAAATATTAGATCTGAGCATTTTATGTTACATTTCACTTAGATCTGCATATTTTGTTTCTCATCTTGAGAAATCTATTGTTGATTATTTTATGTAAATATTTTTAACTTCGAAATCAACAATAACATTTTTTGTTTCTAGTTTGTGTAAAACAAAACCTTCGACCTAGTTGGAATCGCACTTGGTGATTTTCAATCTCAAAAATATTTTCAAAACCTGAGATTGATTAAGATCTTGATACGTCTTCCGAGCAAGATAGTCGTGGATTCTGGGATATAATAAAGGTCAAATAAGGCTAAGTTTTATAACGAATAAAGAAATAGAAAATCACAAGCATATAGATCTTATATGTAATTTATTAGGACAGTTTGTATAAAATAAGGGGGTGTGTGTGTGCATGCATGTGTTAGAAAGCACCTCCACAAACACTATCACCCTACCACACTAAAAGTGTTGGTAATAAGATCTCAAGAACAAGA
The DNA here is from genome assembly GCA_949130495.1 of Sambucus nigra. NCBI lineage: Eukaryota > Viridiplantae > Streptophyta > Magnoliopsida > Dipsacales > Adoxaceae > Sambucus > Sambucus nigra. The sequence continues at coordinate 398,173,155 of OX422224.1, forward strand.
GTCGATGTAAATAACTTGAACAAATTGGAAGTTAGCAAACTGGGAGAACAACATCAACAATCAGAATTGCAGAGAAGTTATAAGGACACGAGTGGGCACATTTCTAAACTTGTATAGGTCTGAGTTGTGTGCATGTTTATTATATAGTTTGTAACTGTTATAATTTATTTTAGTGGAATTTTTGGTTACTCCGTAGAGGGAGTCGTGGATGTTTTCTCAGTTGGGTGAGGTTTTACCACGTAAAAAATTCTTGTTCTTAATCTTTCTACATCTCCTCATCTAATTCTTGGTTGTGCTGAGTTTAAAGTTTTTTAAACTGATTTATTAAACCTGTTAACAAATCTTGAACAGATCTCGTACATATTTTTGTTAAATACATCTTGTGATTAATTAGATTTGGTTTTTAAGAAAAGAGTTTCTTCAAAAAATTGTTCGGAGTTACTTGAATAGTTTAATTTTATATTAAACGGCTTTAGTAATAGATTTTCAATTGGTATCAGAGCTTTGTAAACTTCTTTTAAAAGATCCTGTGTTTCTGAAATTGTTTTCTTAAAATCAAGCATAGGCGAGAAAAATGAAAGATTTGGTAACTTGACCAGTCCTCCTATCTTTGATGGAACCAATTTTGCTTACTATAAAGTAAGGATAATTGTTATCATTCAAGGGACTTTGGGAGATGATGTCTGCGACATTGTTGAAAATGGATACATTTTTCCTACTAAACCAGCCACTGAAGGAAGTAATGAGAGGGTTAAGAAAGTATTAAGTGAGTTCACACAAGAAGAGAAACAAGTTTCTCGCAACAATAACAAAGGAAAAAATGCTATATTTATGTCCATAAATGAACATGAGTTCAAAAGAATCTCATCTTGTACCACTTCTAAGGAAGCTTGGGACACTTTGGTTACTGCTCATGAAGGTGACATTAGAGTTAAGGATGTTAAAACACAAATGCTCATTCAACAGTATAACTCTTTAATCATGTCTGAATCTGAGTCATTTGATGACTTCTATATGAACTTGACAGATATTGTGACCAAACTGCATACTGATGGGATAACATATGACAGACATGAAATTGTATCTAACATTCTGAGATCATTACCACAAAAATTTGACAACAAAAGATATGCTATTGAGGAAACGTGTAACATAAATCTCACTCCTGAATTACTCAGTAGTAAATTAAGAACTATGGAAATGGAATTAGAATTTAAGAAACAATTGACCCAGTCCCATAGGAAACAGACTAGTTCCAATCTAAGCTTTTCTTCTAAGTTGATTAAGCTTGAGTTTAACATTCCCAATGATGACTCTGATGAGGAATGAGATATAAAGAGTTTGGACAATTAGATTGCCTTAATGTCAAAATAGTTTACGAAAATTATTAAGTTTAGAAACAACATGGCAAACAAACAAGGCAAGTCCAATTATCTAACTCACTCTAATCATAAACCTCATGAGAAAAGTCAAGACAAACATCACAAGGACTTTCACTCTAGACCTAACAGAGGCCTTAAGAAGACTGAGTGCTTTAGATGTGGAAAACTAGGACACATTGCACAAGATTATAGAGTTAACTTGAACACTCAAAATAAACACACTAGGGCCAACATTTGTAAGACATGGGATGATTCAAGTGACTCTGAAAATGAGGAACCTGAGTCATCTGATGTTTTTGATCCTTGCATGTCTTTCTTTGCCAAGATTATCTATAATGATGAGATGCATGTGCTTGTTAGTGAGGATGAATCTAGTAATTCCACTTCTGTTGTTGTGAATCATGTTGTTACTGGTTTAGATGCTTTAATTACTGAGAACATTGCTATTTCTACCACGGGGTGTGTGAGTCAAAGGAAAGCGATAATGACGATGCCAATGAGTGTGTGAGTTCAAGAAATGAAGTCTTAGGGGTCACTTCACACACTACACTTAGTGACTCGGACAATGAAGATCTCCCTCATACTCACACACTTTATGCGAAAACCCTCAAGAAAATCACTAGATTATAGAAGATTGTGAAATATCTCACTAAGAAGCTAGAAGATCTAAGCCTGGTGGTCAAACTTAATGCTGAAGAGTATACTACCCAATGTCTTACTCATGAAAGTGAAATCAAAATGTTTGATCAAAAACTAAAAAATTTGACTGAAACAAATGAAACTCTGGAGAAAAAATACGAAGGGACATTGTTAGAATTGGAACTAACTAAAGAAAAGACAGCAACTGTTTTCAAAAAATTTATAAAATTTAAAAATAACTCAAACTATTTTGATGGATTTGTTGCTAAATCAAAAACCAATTCTGATGATCGAACTGGAATAGGGTTTTGCCCCAATTTGAAGACACAAATAAAATTTTTTGAACCTATCAAGTTTGTGTCAGGGGGTAAAAGACCTATTGAAACCTGCCCAGACTTTCATTCTCTAAAAATTGAGTTTGACTCAAAACATCAAAATTTTGATATTGGGGAATCAAGTTACTCTAAACATGAAAGTTCACCTAAGGCTATATATGTTTGTCCCTCCATTAGGAAGAGTGAATCTATATTCAAAACTGTTATATCTAGGAATAGGGTTCAATCTCAAAATTCCTTAAAGCCGATGTTTAGAGATTTTCCTAAGGAGACTCCTACCTTGAGCAACCTTTATTGCTCCTATTGCGATATATACGGCCATTCTTTTGATGGATGTTATGCTAGAAGACTAGTTAAACATGTCTATAATCCTCCTATTTATCAAAACTTTAACTATTCTAGGAGAAGCCGCAACAATTATGTTCTACCTACACAACCAGATAAAAACTCTAATTATAGGAAGAGAAAGACCAAACCTAAAAGAAAATTCCCTAGAAGGATTCCTAAACACTTTCCTAAGCCAAATGATCATGTGTTTCATAAAATTCAAAATCATGCGCAAAATATTTTTCAACAAAAATCGAATGCCCGAAAATTTTATCAATTGAGAGCAAATAAGCGCAAAATGAAAACAAGAGCAATTTGAGTTAGAAAAGATGATCTATTACCCCAGATGAAGTGTAACATTGTTATTACTGCTTTAAAAGCCGAACACACATCTTCTGGTTGGTATTTAGACTCTGGATGTTCTAAACACATGACTGGGGATGATACAAAACTCTTAAACAAAACCAGCTTTGCTGGAGGAAAAGTTATTTTTGGTGATGGAGTATCATCTCAGATCATAGGTAAAGGAACTCTCCAGGAAGAAGGACTTCCTATTCTTGAAAATGTTTTTCTAGTTAAAGGTCTTAAGGCCAATCTACTTAGTATCTCACAATTTTGTGACTCAGATCATACTGTTACCTTTTCAAAGAACAATTGCAAAATTTTAAATGAAAAGGGTGAATGCATAATTACAGGATTTAGGACTCCTGACAATTGTTATACTGTCATGAATAATTCTGAAATCTGCATTGTTACCAGAATGGATGACAATGAGATATGGCATAACAGGATGGGTCACATAAATTACGATAATCTTAGTAGATTGACTTCTCAAGAAATAATTAGAGGAGTTCCAAAAATCAAATCCATTTCTAATATTGTCAGTGGTTCCTGTCAGGAAGGAAAAATTGTTAAGGCACCTCATAAGAAAGTCAAAGATATCCTTACCTCTAACCCCTTATAACTCATTCATATGGACCTAATGGGTCCCTCCCAAACTGTTAGTCTATGTGGACATAGTTACATTCTTGTTATGGTTGATGACTTAACTAGATTTACATGGGTAGCCTTCTTAACACAAAAGTTTGACACTTTTCAAACTTTCTTAAAAATACTTATTCGGATTGAAAATGAGAAGGACACTCAAGTAAATAGAATTCGTAGTGATAGAGGTGGAGAGTTCAAAGACACTGGTATAATAGAGTACTGTGACTATAATGGTTACAAACATGAGTTTAGTGCTCCTAAGAATCCTCAACAAAATGGTATCGTTGAGAGAAAGAATCGCACTCTTCAAGCGATGGCACGTGTTATTTTACATGCCAAAAATTTGCCGAAATATTTTTGGGTAGAACTATTCGTACTGCATGTCACATTATCAATAGGGTCTATCTTAGAAAGAATTATAAACAAACTCCTTACGAGCTTTGGTATAAGATAAAGCCCAATCTTAAGTACCTTAGAACCTTTGGTAGTACTTGTTATGTATGCAAAGATAGAGAACACTTGTCCAAATTTGAGAGCCGGGGAGATAAAGATATTTTTCTAGGATACTCGCCTAACAGTAGAGCCTACCGTGTTTATAATCTTCAGACTAAAACCATGATGGAATCCATAAATGTAATTGTAAGTGACACTACTGTAGAGAGTAAGACTGGTGAATCAACTATTGTGGAAGAGCCTACAAATGTTTTAGAAAATGACTCTCTAGAAATAGATGACTCATTACCAATTGAGATACCTGAAGTACCTAACTGGGTTTCTAAACACCATCCCATAAATAATGTTGTTGGTAATCCTAGTGAGCATGTGCGTACAAGATCTCAATTAAGAAATTATGCTCATTATGCATGTTTTGTTTCCCTAGTGGAACCAAAGAATGTAAATGAGGCATTGAATGACTCTCACTGGATTTCTTCTATGCAGGAAGAACTTCTTCAATTTGTCATTCATGATGTTTGGTATCTTGTACCTAGGCCTACTCACAAAAATATTATTGGCAATCGTTGGATATTTAAAAATAAATCTGATGAAAGTGGGATAATCATTAGAAACAAAGCGAGATTAGTTGCTCAATGATCTTCTCAAGTTAAAGGAATATATTTTAATGAAACTTTTGCTCCTGTTACTCGTTTAGAATCTGTTCGACTTCTCTTTGCCATAGCTTGTCACTTGCATTTTACACCTTACCAAATGGATGTCAAATCTGCATTCCTTAACGGAATATTGACTGAGGAGACCTATGTAGAACAACCAAAAGGGTTTATTGACCCTCAATATCCAAATCATGTATTTCGTCTTAAAAAGGCTTTGTATGGCCTTAAACAAGCGCCTAGAGCCTGGTATGAGCTTCTTTCCAGCTTCCTCTTAGATAAAGGTTTTAAAAGAGGTGGAAATGATCAAACTTTATTTGTCAAACATTTTGGCAAACACATCATTATAGCTCAAGTTTATGTTGATGATATTATCTTTGGATCAATTTCTCCCTCAGAAGTAAAATATTTTTCTGAAATTATGCATAAAGAATTTCAAATGTCTCTTATGGGGGAGCTGCAATTTTTCTTAGGTCTTCAAGTCAAATAAAATTCAGAAGGATTATTTGTCTCGCAATCTAATTACTCTTTAGAGATAGTAAAAAAATTCGGCCTTGAGAGTGCTAAAGATGCTAAAACTCCCATGAGTATTACGGTAAAACTATCTAAAGATGAAACTGGAAAATCTATAGATCCAACTCTATATCGTAGTATGATAGGAACCTTGTTATACCTTACTGCCTCGCGTCATGATATAATGTATGTTGTGTGTGTATGTGCTCGTTATCAAAATAACCCTAAAGAGAGCCATCTATCTTCTGTTAAAAGAATTATTCAATATGTAAAAGGCACTCTGAACCTAGGACTTTGGTACACTAGTGATACATCTAGCACTATAATTGGATACACTGATGCTGACTGGGCTGGGTGTTCTGATGATAGTAAAAGTACATCAGGTGCATATTATTATATACGTAATAATTTGGTGGGATGGAGTAGTAAGAAATAAAACTGCACATCACTCTCAACAGTTGAATCTGAATACATAGCTGCTGGAAGCTGCTATGCTCAATTACTTTGGCTTACACAAATGCTAAGTGATTATGGTATTCAAGAAAACCAATTGCATATCTATTGTGATAATCAAAGCGCGATCAATATCTCTAAAAATCATGTTCAACACTCGCAAACAAAACACATAAAAATAAGACATCATTTTATACGCGAATTGGTTGATACTAAGGAATTAGAAATCAATTATCTTCCTACTGATTTGCAACTCGCATATATGTTTACCAAACCTTTAAATTACAATCGATTTATTTCTTTGCGTAAATCAATAGGTATGGTGTGTGCTGATTAAACTCTTTGGTCTCTATACATTTTTTTTCCCTTTGTCTATTTGAGACAAAATGGGGGAGAAATTCGAGTCTAATAAATCTTTTTACATATTCTAAACAGCTTGATCTTAGTGATTCATTGTAGGATTCTGTATAGTTATTCTCAACAGTTGTAATAGGGTATTCAATTGTAAATAGTTGAGTTATGTACTTTTGATTTCTAAGAAATGGGTAGATAGAATTCTTATAGGAATAGGTTTTCCTTATTTCTTGTTGCCCTACGAGTCCTAGATGACTCAAAGGAGATTTTATCTCATATTTCCAAAGGGGAAGATTTAAGCACCTTATACTTTTGACTCACTTGAGTCTGTATTGTATAAGTGTTCATCTAGTTTGGAAATTGTGACAAAATTGTGTCTATCCTAGAAAGCAAAGAACCTCAGAATTTGATTTGCTATTTTATTCCTCTTGATTGATTGATCTAGATACCTTTACCAACATTCACACACATTAGAATTGCATTCATACTTTTCATATTGCATATAAGTGTGTGTATATAAGTTAAGTATGTTTAAATCCCTAAAATTGATTTTTAATATTTTTTGGGAATTTTATAAACTTTTAAAATAAGTTTTTTTTAAATTAAAATTTTTTTAAAAAAAGTTTTGGGGTCTTTCTGCAATTATGGATTGTTAGTTATATTGGCTAAAAGTTCCCTTGGGTAGAATTTGAAATCGATAGAGACTTTAGGGTGCATTTGTAATTATTTTTTGCCGCGCGTTTGTTAACCTCTTTTTGCCCAACATCTGTTACATCCTTATTGGTTGGATTTGTGTTTTCTCAATGAGAGTAAACCAGCGAATGTTAACAGCCCTTGGATCGTTTTAATCAATTATCTGCATGCGCTCTTACATAATCCATGTGAACCTTACTTGAGGCAATCAGGAGAGTTATAACTACAGCGTACCTTTAACCCTTGGATCAATCTAAGCCATTGATTTTAAACTAAAGTCTCGAATCTTCTCAGCCCCCTATATAAGGAGCCCTTCTCTCAGCCATCCAAGACTTTTGCCATTTTGTCCTTTCCAGAGAGAGAAAGAGAGTAGAGAGAGAAGAGAAAAAAAAGAGTTAGAAACCCTAATCCTAACCCTAAATCGTCCAACATCTTTTTCAAACCCTAACCTCTTTTCAAAACCAGTTTATACCAAACACAATCTTGAGGGTTTGAGAGTTGGTTTGATTTGTTGGTTGATGCTGTAACCTCTTCGTTCTTAGATCTTGTGTCCAACTTAAGCATTTCACCTAGATCTAAGTTTCTGCTTCATAGAAATATTAGATCTGAGCATTTTAGGTTACATTTCACTTAGATCTGCATATTTTGTTTCTCGTCTTGAGAAATCTATTGTTGATTATTTTCTGTAAATGTTTTTAACTTCGAAATCAACAATAACATTTTTTGTTTCTAGTTTGTGTAAAACAAAACCTTCGACCTAGTTGGAATCGCACTTGGTGATTTTCAATCTCAAAAATATTTTCAAAACCTGAGATTGATTAAGATCTTGATACGTCTTCCGAGCAAGATAGCCGTGGATTCTGGGATATAATAAAGGTCAAATAAGGCTAAGTTTTATAACAAAGAGAGAAATAGAAAATCACAAGCATATAGATCTTTTATGTAATTTGTTAGGACATTTTGTATGAAATAAGTGTGTGTGTGTGTGTGCATGCATGTGTTAGAAAGAACCTCCAAAAACACTATCACCCTACCACACTAAAAGTGTTGGTAATAAGATCTCAAGAACAAGAGTCGACGTAAAGAACTTGAACAAATTGGAAGTTAGAAAACTGGGAGAACAACATCAACAATCACAACTGCAGAGAAGTTATAAGGACACCAGTGGGTACATTCCTAAACTTGTATAGGTCTGAGTTGTGTGCATGTTTGTTATATAGTTTGTAACTGTTATAATTTGTTTTAGTGGAATTTTTGGTTACTCCGTAGAGGGGGTCGTGGATGTTTCCTCAGTTGGGTGAGGTTTTACCACTTAAAAAATCCTTGTTCTTAATATTTCTACATCTCCTCATCTAATTCTTGGTTGTTCTGAGTTTAAAGTTTTTTAAACTGATTTATTAAACCTGTTAACAAATCTTGAATAGATCTCGTACATATTTTTGTTAAACACATCTTTTGATTAATTAGATTTGGTTTTTAAGAAAAGAGTTTCTTCAAAAAATTCTTCGGATTTACTTAAATAGTTTAATTTTATATTAGATAATGGACTTTAAGGGTATATTAACTCCACATAATGACCCTTTGGTGATCACTACTAGAGTACACGGGTATGATGTCCCTACGATATTGATCGATGGCGGTTGTTCGGCCGACGTAATGTTCTGGGATTATTCCACTGGCCTGGGATTAAGCAAGAAGAGGCTTATCCCATATCATCGACCACTAAATAGCTTTAGTGGAGAGAAATTACATGCCTTGGGGATTTAGAAGATGAAGGTCAGCATGGCGGGAACTTGAACGAGATGCCTCACGAAGAATATCAATTTATTTGTGATGGACGAGAGCATCTATTCAGCCTACAACATAATCATTGGGCGAGTAACCCTATAGGAATTTGAGGTCATTCCCTCAATAGTTCACCAATTGATAAAATTCCCAACTTCTTATGGAGTAGGGGAAGTTCAAGGTGACCAGGTTGAGGTACGCTAATGCTACATAAATTTGGCCGAGGAGAGAGAGATGTATAACAGGGTCACCACTACTTACAACATAGACACTTCTAACCCCAAAGGAGAGACAAAGTTGAAAAGGGGCGAAGTTATCGATAGGGTAAAATCCATTATCCTCAACGAGAACGATCCAAAAAAAACTATCCAAGTTAGAAAGGTCATAAAGAGATAGATCAAAGATGAATTGATTAAGTTACCGAGGAAGAGACGGATCATTTTTACTTGGAGTCACGAAGATATGTCGAGAATTGATTTAGAGGTCCTCTGCCACAAATTAAACGTGGCCAATGGAGCTAGGCCAGTCAGGAAAAAGTTGAGGGTCTACTTCAGAGAGAAGTATGAAGTTATCAAAGATGAAGTGAGGAAGTTAGACAAAGCCGACTTCATTAGAGAGGTTATCTACACATAATGGTTAGCAAACATTGTCATTGTGTCGAAGCCCAATGACAAATGGACAATGTGTGTTGATTTCACAGACCTGAACAAGTCATGTCCCAAAGACAACTTCCCTCTCCCGAGAATTGATCAAATGGTTGATACTACGGCTGGGCACGAACTGATGAGTTTTGTGGATGCCATTTCAGGCTACAATTAGATATTTATGGACCCAGCCGACGCCGAGAAGACCTCATTCATCATGGATAAAGGTACATACTGCTACAAAAATTAGGGGAAAGATCATTTTATTGATACGGGAAATTGATATTGAACTGAGTACAATTGATTACATAACTGGTAATATTTTCTAAGATGTTCAGCATGCCAATAACAGCTGAAATACGATAGGGCCCATGCCAATTTGCCTCAAGTTTATTATTTTTCTGGAGAACCTTCTTCAGCATATAATCCCCCTCCTTTAAATTGGTCCACTTCATCCTTTTATTATAAAACCAAGTTGTTCGTTGTTGGTAGGCTTCATTTCTCACAGCAGCATCTTCTCGGACTTCTTTAAGCATATCCAAATTCAACCTTTGCATTAGATCACTCACAGGAGAGTTAAAATTTAAAACTCTATGGGACGAAAGATCCAACTCAGTAGGTATGACTGCTTCAGTCCCAAATGATAACATGTATGGGGATTCTCTAGTTGTAGTCCTCGGAGTTGTTCGGTACACCCATAAAATAGAGTGTAGCTCGTTAATCCAGTTTTCCATTGCATCATTAAGCCTTTTCTTCAACCCATTTAGCAGAGTTTTATTTGTAACTTTAGTTTTCCCATTACTCTGAGGGTGACCTAGAGTAGAGTGTAATTTTTGGATGTTGGACTGAGCATAATAAGCTGCGAATTCTTTGTTGTCAAACTGCGTTCCATGGTCGGTGATGGAGGCATAAGGCAGTCCATATCTGCAAATGATGTTCTTTCAAATGAATTGGTAGACCTTTTCATAAGGCATGTCTATCAATGGCTCTGCCTTAACCCACTTTGTAAAGTAGTCCACTGCAACAACCAAGTAGTTGAATCTTCCTCGTGTGGTCGACCATGGCCTTACCAAATCTATTCCCCACATGATAAATGACCAAAGTGAAGTGATTAGGGTGAGAGCAGCCTGAGGAGTCTTTTGAATGCTGGAATGCCTTTGTCACTTCTCACATATTTTAGCAAAACCTGCACAATCCGCTCGCATCATTGGCCCGTAGTATCCTTTCGCACTTATTCGCTGCAGAAGTGTTCTTCCTGCTATGTGAGCTCCACAAGATCCTTCATGTACTTCTTGAATTAGGTCTGGAGCCTTTACTGGATGAATGCAATGCTGCAAATTGATTATCAATCCTCTCCTATACAAAACTCCTTTATCTAGCACAAATCTAACAGCTTTATACTTCAACTTTTGGGCTTCAACCATATCTGCTGGCAAGGTTCCTTCTTCAATATATGCTCTAATGGGATCCATCCAAGATGGCCCTATATCTACAATGATAAAATTGATCATCAAATCCTCATTTATACTCCTATTGGCCAAAATCTCAATAGGAATAGTTCATCTGAGTTTAACTCTGGTAGCTGAAGTTAGCCGAGCAAGAGCATCTGCTCGGGCATTTTCCACTCTTGAAATTCTCTTCATCCGAATAACTGGTAATTTTGCTATTACTTTCATTGCTTTGGACAGGTATCTGGTTGTCAATTCGTCTTCAGCCCCATACAAGCTCAATATTTGATTAACTACCAATTGGGAATCACTATGTGCCACAACTTGCTCGGCATTCAGTGATTGGGCTAAACTTAAGCCCACAATGAGAGCTTCATATTCTACTTCGTTATTTGAGGCTTGGATTTGAATCGCAGGTCATATTCAATATCAATGTTATCAGAAGTGTTAAGTATGATACCTGCTCTACTGCCTGTTGCACAAGATGACCCATCAACGTATAGGATCCATATTAGGAGATCATAGTCAAACGCTTGATCTGTTAAAATCCTATAGTGGAATATCTTTCTCCTTGCTTCCTCACACTTCTTAGACATCTCTTGTGTTCACGAAGAGGAATTTGGTAGGTCGACAACGGCCTCTTATGATAAAAGTTTCTCTGGATCTTGACTCTTAACAACTTATTTTCTCCTGATCCTTGTTCGGCCTGCTGATTTTGTTGCTCGGGAATCTTTAGATAAGTGAATTTAGCTATGAAATCTGCTATTGCCTAGCCATTTTGATAAGACCTTGGTTCATAGATAATATCATACTCCCTCAATTCCACTGCCCAATATATTAATCTTCCAGACTTCTCTGGCTTGTGTAAAGCCTTCCTTAGTGGCATATCAGTGTATACTACTATCGTATGGGCTTAAAAATAGGGCTTCGTGCATCTAGATGCTTTAATTAGAGCCAGTGACAACTTTTTTAAACGAGGTTACCTGACTTTCTCTCTTCAAAAATCTTTGTTAGTGTAGCAAACAGGTTTTGAACTCCTTTCTCCTCTCTGATCAAAATAGAGCTCACGATTGATTCAGAAACAACTAAGTATATGTACAATTTCCCCCTCATAATTGGTCACAAAAGCAGTGGAGGTGACCCCAAATACTTCTTCAACTGCAGAAAAGCTTTCTCACATTCTTCGTTCCTTTCAAAACTCTTTCTGAGTACTTTAAAAAATGGTAGGAACCTATCTGTAGCTCGGGACACAAAACTGTTCAGAGCTGCTACTCGCCCGATTAGCCTTTGCACATCCTTTTTTCTAGTCAGGGACTACATCTCAAGTAATGCCTTAATCTTGTTCGAGTTTGCTTCAATTCCCCATTGATTTATTATATACTCGAGGAACATTCCTTCTTGTACTCCAAAGATACATTTGGTCGAGTTTAATCTCATTTGGGGCTTTTTAAGTTGATTAAAAGTCTGGATGAGTTCGGCAATATGGTGAGACGCTTTTTTGCTCTTTGTAAGCATATCAGCCACGTATACTTCCACATTTTTGCCTATTTGCTCCTCAAAGATCTTATTCACCATCCTTTGATACGTAGCACCTGTATTTTTCAAACCAAGAGGCATAACATTATAGCAGTAAGTTCTTCGGGGAGTAATGAAAGAAGTACTCTCCATATCTTCAGGCTTCATTTTGATCTGATTATAACCAGAATTAACATCCATAAAACTGAGCAACTCATGTCCTAAGGTATCATCCACAAGCTGATTTATTTGGGGTAAAGGAAAGTGATCCTTTGGGCATGCTTTGTTAAGATCCGTGAAGTATACGCATATTCTCCGCTTGTTATTTTTCTTCTTGACCATCACTATATTGGCCAACCAATATGGATATTTCACCTCGTCAATAAAGGCTACTTTCTGAAGTTTTTCAACTTCCTCCTGTATGACTTGATTCTTCTCGGGGCTGAACACTCTTCGCCTTTACTTAACTGGATTGATTTCTTTATTAACATTGAGCTCATGGCGAAGGAATCTAGGATCAATTCCTGGCATATCTTCATAAATCCAAGCGAATACATGTTTTCTCTGTCTGAGGAAGCTCATTGATTCCTATTTAAGAACAGGATCCAGCGTTGTTCCCACTTGAGTAGTGCACTCTAGTTTGTCATCATCTAACACAATGCTTTATGTTACCTATACAATATGACCCTTTACTATCTTTATCTCCTCCCTTGGATCTAAGGTTTCAACCTCAGATTCTTCATTAGGTTCAGAGGTATCCACTTGGTACGTGGTGACTTTTCTCTTTGTTTCTTCCAGCTCTTCCTGCTCAGCAAATGAGTAATAGTATTCTCGAGCTACTTTTTTATCACCTTTCACAACTCTTACACCAAAATTGGTTGGGAATTTCAAGCATTTATGAACAATATAGGGTACTACCTCAAACTTCTTTAGTCCAACTCTTCCCATATATATATTGTAGGCTGAATGGACATTTTTATCCATTATAAAAAAATAGATTTTCTCTGTTCGGCTGGCTGGCCATGTACCAATCATTACTTTCATCTTAATAGTCCCCAAAGGGAAGACTTTCTCACCTGCAAAACCTATTAATGGTCGATTATAGGGCTCTAACTGGATGAGCTTAAAGTTCAAGCTGCTGAAATAAGGATAGAACATGATATCTGCCGAGCTACCATTATCTACTAATACTTTAGAGACAATAATATCTTCCTTTTTTATTTTAATTACCAGAGGATCGTCATGGGGGTACAGTACTCATGATAAATCATTTTTAGAGAAGCCTATTAGTAGCTTGTCTTTATTAACCTTCCTTAGTCTGTCTTTCTCGGTAAGATAAATCATATGTATGTACGAGCAAGCTTGAGCCTCATTGAGGTAAGATTTTCACTCTGCTGTAAGATATCCTCCTCCTATATCTCCACCTGTAATCATTTGGCAATCAAAAGCACCAAAACTGAGTGTGAATACCTCGCGTTCAGGTTGACATGGATTTTTGGGCAAGCCGGGATCATCATCCTAGTCATCTTTATGTGCCCTTTTCTTCTCCACTCTAGGTCTGCATAGGGATTTTGATCTGTGCCGAGCTCCCTCATTATTCTACCAATTAACAAACTGATTAAATTTTCCTCTTTGAATGAGAGTTTCAATTTAATTTTAAAAGGCAATGCAACGATTCGTCTTGTGACCATAGTCTCTATAGAACTCACAGTACTTAGTTTTGTCCCTCCTAATAGGGGAACTCCTCAACTTATCAGGCTAACGCACATCTTTGTTATCTTTGATCTCTTTCAAGACATGATGAATGCCCATGGTTAATGGAGTGTAGTTGTGATACTTCTTGAGATTTTTTGTGATCCCTTTTTGTTTTGACTCCTTATGCTCCTTGGAATCTTTGTGATCCTTCTTATCATTTTTGCCCTCAACTTCTACTTCTGAGCTCCTCTTGGCTACCATTGCTTCCTCGGCATTCATGATTTTGGCTGTTTTGGCCATTAATTCTTCCATGGTCTTTGGGGGATCTTTGGCAAGTGTATAATAGAGCTTCTCAGGGATAAATCCACTCATAAGGGCTGTTATAGAAGTTTTCTCCTCATAATCCACAACCTCCAACTTCTCATTATTGAAACGAGTGATATAGTCCCTGGTCCTCTCTCCTTCCTTTTGTCGTACACTAAGAAACTGTGCCACCCTTTTTACAGGCTTGGCCCTAAAATAAAAGTTGTTAATAAATATCTCGGACAACTAGTTTGAAGGTGAAGATCTGTCCCCAAGGAAAGCTATTGTACCAGATTTGGGCAGACCCAATAATTGTTCCAAAGAATGCATTGCACCCTATTTTGTAGGGAACCGCGTAAATATCAGTTGCTACTTGTTATTGTTCTATACGGAGGACTAGATTAGTTTTCCCATGGTATTCAGGTGTAACGGCTGGAGCTTTGAACTTTGCTAGAGTGGGGAAATCTTCAATTACTTGCATAACGGGAGATCCTTTTACAAAGCTTCTTTGTAGTATATTTTTTGCCTTAGCCATTTCTCCTAGACTATCCTCCAATCTCTGAATAGAGCATTATTACTAGCATCAAAGATATGCGTTGCTATTCTGTTATTCGCTTAACTCTCATCTTGGTATTATTTCTTGGCCCGAGCAGTACGTCGAGCATCTGATCTAGACTGGGCAGAGCCTTTCCTTCGATCAGATGATCGTCGAGTGTTTTGTGACATTGCCTTAGGAACATTTATGTTCCCCCTGGGTCCCAAACGATCAAATGGAGAAGAACGTCTTAGCCTTTCTAGAGAGTAAGACTGGGTATTGAAAGATTCTGACGTCCTGGACAGTGAATTTGATCCTGGACTATAGGATGTGTCCCCTGTAGTTCTTGACTGACTTCGCCTGCCACCTCTTGGGGGGTGGCATATTTCCACGGGCAGGCTGGGAAGGTGCTCCTGCTTGAAGAGTTTGTGCAAGTTACCTGATAGTGTCCTGCATAGCCTCTTGGCCTTTTGCAAGACTGACCATAATTCCAGTTAATTCATTTACTATTGGTGGGGTAAAAGGGACGGGCGAATGACATCGTTCTTGAGACTTGACTCGGGAAGATCAACCATTTAGGTGTTTGAATGAATGAGAATGATTAGAAATGTGTTCCCACAGACGGCGTCAATTTGTTGATGCAAAAAACTAGACTGACCTAATTAATTGATCACAGATAAAAATGAATAAAAGAGACAAAGAATTTTTAAAGTGGTTCGGCTAAAAGAAAAGCCTACATTCACTGTTGTGTATTGATTTAAGCTTGTTCAATTGTCTCTTGTCTCGTTTTTCTCATGTTCCTAGGGTGTAGAGTTTACAATGTATTTATAGCCCTTTTGAGGGTGTACAAGAGTTGGAATATTAAAGGATGTAATGCCTTTAGAACATGGGCATTTACATCTGTATAATGTTAATAATGTTTACAAAGATTGACGATGTGTTGTCATTATTAGTCGGTCTTCCTGGTGTTGGTCGGTCTTCTTTAACCTGTTGGTTGGCATTCTTTCAGTTGGTCGGTAACTTGCCCTTGCTGACTTGGATTAATGCCCAGATGGATGGCACGTGTTCCTATATGATTGTTTCACGTAGCAAGATAATTGTTTATATCAACAGTTGGGTTATTTACGTCATCGATATTACCGAAGGCATAACATTCAACTTGTGGTAACTTACCTCTTGATCAAGTCCTGACATCTCTTTGTATTTCTAAGAAAAAATTTCTGTATACTCTCGAGTAAGCTTAATCATCCCCCGCTTCCTCTTCGCATCTAGGTCTTTCTAAATGAAGAATAGTCTTTGATCTTATCCACCCTTAATTTGCTATAACTCCTGGACTCATGGCTTTGGGTGATCGGTCATGTACTCTGGTTCATCTACGATCTTCTAAACTAATTGATAAATGTTGAAATTATTAATGAAAAGACATTACCCTTGATTATCCTCCATAAAAGACTCATATTTCGGATCAGTTACCTCTATGGCTTCTTCGACTTCCCGCCCGCACCTTCAGAGGGAACATACCACCCATTTATCCTCCAATTTCACTTTTTCACACTGGCGTTTAGGCGATACAATTGACTTCATCTTTCTGTCTCTCTCAGCTTCCTCTATCTTTGTTCCAGAGAACCTCCTCGGGATAATATATCATTTCACCTCGTGTTCCATCGAATCAATCCTTAGCCTCACTCTATCTCTCAGTTGTTTAGAAAATATTTGAGGTTTAAGAATGACATTGTGGGCCTTCTCAGCCCTTTGGTCAGCATCTACCATCTCTTAATCTGGATTATTTACAGGTCTCGAGCTTTATCTGATCCTTAGAACTCTAACTCCCTCCATACATCATATTAAAATGCGCGTGTCCTTAGATAGCCCGATGTAAAATGCATCATCCACTAAGTGTACCTCTTCTTTCGAAAAAGGTTTCTTAATTACCCGAATTACTATCTTAGTCCCCTTCACGTTCATTTTGGCCCACTGATGGTACGTCAAAGGGACTAAACCGTGGTTGATCATCGGCACTCTTTCTTTCAACAGATGGTACAAAGTGGCATTCGTAATCACAAGGAACATAATATGTGATGTGATATTCCCCATTATAATCCCAATGTAGGAGGGTATTGAGACTGGGGTCTATGAATAACTGGAAAGGGTGAGGCGTGACCCACTCCAATGGACGCTGCCTGCAAGGTCTTCAAGGTCTCCTAGTGCAACTTCTGAAGAAAAATTCTCCTTATGGTAACAATGGAACTCAAGCTTCAACTCACTCCCTGCAAGAAGATGAACTTTCACAGCAAAAATAGTAATTTTCTCAATGGAAACACCTGAGAGTGATGATTGTCAGTGGGGAGTGAAGGAACAAGGCACTCAGCACTAAGAGAATGAGCAGGGAGAGAATACTTAGGTAGGTCTGGTGATATTTTGGCAGAGTAACAGTGTAATTTCTATTGTCTTCTTTCTTGACCTTGCCCAGAGGTCTATTTATACTGGGGCGTTAGGGGTGAGTGGCATTTTTGGGCGCCAAAATTGAGAGAGTTGGTGGGGAACAATGTCTGATGTGTACCATTTGTCCCTACCTGTGGCAGCCTGCATGTCCCCTCTACAGGCGCCACCTGGCGCCGACCAAAAGTCAAAAAGCACATATGTCCCCTAATGGAGACAAAATATCAGATTTGGTAATTATCTTTTGAAACGGTAACTTGTGGTGCAATTTTGCAAATCTTGAGAGAGGAGACCTTAAGGACTCCTTTCCTCTAAAAAATGTTATTTTTCTTGAGAGGGACCTTGAGAACCCCCTCTTATGGAAAAGTCATTTTCTTGTAAAGAGTTTATTTCTTGTGAGTAGCCAGCTCTTTGGCTGCTCATTTCACTTATGATCAAGTGTGAAGTGTGTGTAGTCTTGAGTGACTTCTGGGTCTTCCTACCAGTATTATCTCAATCCTATAGCGCTAATTGGTTGAGCTTGCTCAACATATCTTGTCCCTCAGCCGCCAAGCCAAAACTCCCAGGAGGTCCCAACGCGCCTGTTCGAGCCCTGCTTGCTCGACTAGGCAACTTGTACAAGAAAGTAAAGTGTTAGTGTTGTTGTTTATTTAGAGACTGATATTTCATGATGAGGAGTTTCTCGTTATAGCTACTCCCTCAATATGAGTTTCTGCCGAAACCCTTGTAGCGGCACTTCTCGAATAACATTTCTGCAGTGACCCTCGCAGTGGCGCTGAGCCTTGCAGTGACGCTGACTCTCTCGACTGTCATTACTGCAGTGACCCTTGCAGCGGCGCTGACCCTTGCAGTGGTACTTCTTAATTTTGGATTTCTGTGGTGACCATCACGGACACCTCTCGAATGTTATTGCTGTAGTGACCCTTGCTGTAGTGGCGCTGATGCTTGAAGCGGCGCTGACCCTCGCAGCGGCGCTGACCCTCGCAGCGGCGCAGACACTTGCAGCGGCGCTGACCCTTGCAGCGACGCTGACACTTACAGAGGCGCTGGTACTTGAAGCGGTGCCGACCCTTGCAGCGGCGCGGACACTTGCAACGGCGCTGACCCTTGCAGCGGCGCCGACACTTGAAGCGGTGCCGGCCCTTGCAGCGGCGCAGACACTTGCAGCGGCGCTGACCCTTGCAGCGGCGCAGACACTTGCAGCGGCGCAGACACTTACAGAGGTGCTGGCACTTGAAGCGACATCGACCCTTGCAGCGGCGCGGACACTTACAGCGGCACTGACCCTTGCAGCGACGCTGACACTTGAAGCGGCGCCGACCCTTGTAGCGGCGCTGACCCTTGCAGCGGCGCTAATATTTGAAATGACGTTGACCCTTGCAGCGGCGCAGACACTTGCAGCGGCGCTAACACTTGCAGCGGTGCTGACACTTGCAGTGGCACTAGCACTTGAAGCGGCGCCAAGCCTTGCAGCGGCGCGAACACTTACAGTGGCGCTGACCCTTGCAGAGGCGCTGACACTTGAAGCGGTGCCGACTCTTGCAGCGGCGCGGACACTTGCAGCGGCGCTGACACTTGCAGCGGCGCCGACACTTGCAGCGGCGCTGACACTTGCAGCGGCGCTGACACTTGAAGCGGCGATGACCCTTGCAGCGGCGTTGACACTTGCAGCGGCGCTGACCCTTGCAGCGACGCAGACACTTGCAGCGGCGCTGGCACTTGAAGCGACACGGACACTTGCAGCGGCGCGGACACTTGCAACGGCGCTGACCCTTGCAGCGATGCCGACACTTGAAGCGGTGCCGACCCTTACAGCGGCGCGGACACTTGCAACGGCGCTGGCACTTAAAGCGGTTGCAGCGGCGTAGACACTTGCAGCGGCGCTGGCACTTGAAGCGGCGCTGACACTTGCAGCGACGCTGGCACTTGAAGCGGCGCCGACCCTTGTAGCGGCGCGGATACTTGCGACGGCTCTGACCCTTGTAGCGGCGCCGATACTTGAAGCGGTGCCGGCCCTTGCAGCGGCGCTGACCCTTGCAGCGGCATTGGCACTTGAAGCGGCGCTGACACTTGCAGCGGCTCTGGCACTTGAAGTGGCGCTGACACTTGCAGTGGCGCTGAACCTTGCAATGGCTTTTGGACTTCTGGGTGACCCTCGCGGGCACCTCTCGGATGTCATTAATAAAAGAAGCATTTTTATTTTATTTGCTTTTTTTTATTGATAGACACCCATCTATACCCAACATTAGCATACCCAATGGATTTTGAAGTATGGTTATCATAACTGAAAATAACAAATGGTATTTCTATTAACCTTGCCTCTGAAATATTAGCCTCATAAAAGAAACTAATAGGCATGATATTGATTGAGGCACCTCCACCCATCAAAGCTCTAGCAAAAATTTATACCGTCCACACTTATCATAACATACAACGATCAGTTGTGTTGGAATCTTACTACTTGAAAAACGTATGATGCGGTGTGATACCGATTTAAAATTAATTCGCAAATATCCAATTTGGCACACTTAATTTAATTAGAGTCTACTTTTAAATCAAATAAATTCAGCCCCTAAACATGCATCTAAATCAACCCATCAAATATAAAGCATGCGACATAGTAAATATGCTGAGACACAGATATCAGGAAAAATCCCCGCAGGGCAAAACCTTTTATTTCATTATAATAAGTCAATCGCAACTTACACGGATTACAATGAAATATAGTGACACACGAATACCTGCAGGCGTCGATCGGTGTCATCAACAATGAATCCACACGCAGCGAACCCACATGGATCGCAATCCAATTAGCAAAGGAAGAACCGCAGCACTCCTTAATGACACGCAGCCATAAAACTTCGTAGAGACTCCCTCAGCAATGACACGCAGCCCTCGGTTGCAGAGATCTCCCCACAAAGATGAACAAAAGCAAAAAAGGTGTTCTTCACTACACCAAAACACGCCATTAGTAACACAATTTTACCGTTACTAAAAATATTAGTAACGCAATTTTTCCGTTAGAAAAAAAGGCGTGGGGCACGAAGCTAGTAACGGTAAAATTCTGTTACTAATAGTAACGGTAAAATTCTGTTACTAATAGTAACGGTAAATTTCAGAATTAATAACGGTAAATTCTGTTACTAATAGTAACGGTAAAATTCTGAATTCGTAACGAAAACATTCTGTTACTAATAGTAACGGTAAAATTCAGAATTAGTAACGCTAAAGTTGTGTTACTAATAGTAACAAAAAATTCAAAATTACTAATTGAAAATTTATGTTACTAATAGTCACGGTAAATTTAAAATTAGTAACGGTAAATTTATGTTACTAATAGTAACGGTAAAATTATGTTACTAATCTTAGTACATATTTAAAAAAATATATTTTTCAGGATCCAATATCCTGAATTTAAAATCGGGAACACTAATTAAATCCTAAGAACATATACAAATATAGTGACCTAATCATATTTCAATCTAATCAATTCAAAAATAAACACAGACAATTTAAATTTTTTGGAGAGTTTCCTTTGTTATAAAACTGCCCACCTTATTTAAGAAAGAAAAAATACTCGAACAATAATACTAAAAATCCGTCCTAGACATGATATAAACAAATGCCAACTCAATTCATGAAAATAACACCAATACTTAATTCAATAATATTTATTACATAACACAAATAATTGTAAACAATATAAAAAAAAAATTGAACAGAGCTTCCTTTATTTATAGGACTATCCACCCTGTTTAAGAAATTAAAAAATAACACAACAATATTCAACATATGACGCTTATAAGATTAGAGTCAAGATATCCTGCATTGCTCATTGCCTTGTATGCATGTCCCGCGGTCCCAGCACTGTCACCTTTTTTATCAAAAAATATTTTCTCCCAATTTTTGAATCGCCGAAACCTAAAATAAGGGAGCAAAGATAAATCAAAACATACATTAGGACTTCAATAGTAATTTAAACACAAACTTAATAAAGAAATCAAATCAGTACCGTGATTTCGTAATCATAACTATTGGTAAACACAAACTCAATAAAAGAATCAAATTAAGTTGTGTAGTTACTTCTAATTAGTTGTATAACTTAAACTTGGTTGTTAAACAAATTCAGTTGTGCAGTTACTTCTAATCAGTTGTGCAGCACGATCTATGCACCCCCAAATCATTGGGACAATTTTGTTGAGTTGAGTTGAGTTGAGTACACTTAAACTCGTCATTACTAGCCTTCTATAAAAAGTCCCTAATGCACTTGTCTGAAGTCTTATTGATATAAAATGCAATTGGAAGAATGGATAAAATTGATAGGCAGACATTTGGACATATGATATTTCATGACAATTTTTAGTGGCTACAATTTCTTATTGAGGTAACGCAAGCACTAGGAAAATTTCATGTGTATGAGTAAACAAAAAAAAGAAGATGTACCTGCATGAAATCGAGAGATGGTGGGGTGCTCAACGAAAAAATCACATAGATCTACTCGTCCAAACATGTAAGCCCCCTTGTTGTGTCTATATGATAAAGAAATCAATACAAGAAAAACATGAAAAATAAGAATAGCATAGATTGATATCGACTTTGATCTGGATATGAAATCAACTTTAAAATCCGTTAATTGGTTAATTCATTTATTAAATGGAGAGGTATAGATTGATATCGATCCAGTGATCTAATTCAATCTCATTCGATTGTAAAGAATATCTGAATATGTTTGTACTATGTAGTCACCTTAGAAAGAAATACATTGAGCATTTATTTGCAACAGTGTGCATTTGCAACTTTTCCATAGTTTTGAGGTTATTTGCAACACTAGGCAAGTATTTTCATTTCCCCTAGTTTTAATAATGCACTGTGGCATATAAGCCATTTAGGCAAGTAATCTGACACATAAGGGGATATTTGTAATTGTCTCATGCTTTGGGGTCATTAGCGACGCTAGGGTAGTACTTGCAATCAAAGTGATAGTTTAAGATATGTTTTTTCATTTGACCCTACCGTTAATACAATATAGGTTGGCATGTAAGCCATAAAAACAAGTAGTGAGTCAAATAAAATTCATACCAATCACTTGGCTAAAGAAACACGGGGAAATGAGTGCATCCAGTTTCTCGAATTTGACCATCAGGACGTATGAGATTATTCGATCCTCTGTGCTCTGTAGCTTCAGATGCATAAGAAGTAACATTGCCTCTTGAAATTAAAGACAGTAACCCATACTTACTTTGATAAAGTGTTTCATGTCAACAAAACATGGGATTTCACAACATTTTTATCGTAACATGTCAAGCTAAAATCACATCAATATTGTAAAATTCATACTCAAAAAAATACCTTGATGCTTATCCAAATACACTGGCATTTGTCTGGTTCTCATCATTCCAGAAATTGGATGTACACTCTGCCTAATTAAGTAAAAGCAAAATCTGGACTCAATACTAGATACATAAGCAAAACAGAGGAAACATGGACACCAAATACAGGCAGACAAATACTTCAGAAATATAGGACAACTGAAAACTTCATCATTTTCTTTGCAACCCTGGAGGCAGATTTTTGTTACTGATGTGCTTTGTTGATGCTTATCATTGTGGCAAATCTGCTGGAGGCAGCTCTATTGTCTGCAATTCTCCAACACCATTCTCAACCACGAAATCCATAGCCAAGCCCCAGGTCAGATGGGAATCTATGTGATAATGCATCAGCAAAACACCTGTTGTGATCAGGTAAGCAAGTTAAAACCAGTGATATGATGAATCAATAAGCAATGAAGAGCAATTTTACACTTGACTATTTGGGAACAGGACTTGGGTTTTGATATGACGTCAATGTACTGGGCGGTGAGGACTTGCACGCACTGACTAATACAAGCACACCACTTCCAAGGTTGTAAACATGTTGCATCCAGGCTTGGTGTGGGAACCAGATCCAGCCTTGGAGGATCCATATTATGCTTACCGGATCATTTTTTATCCCTTTGGTTTTCTTCATTTGTCTGGTGCTCATCATTCGAGAAACTGGTCTGTAAAGGGGAATCAATGCACGGACAAGGAACAACTTGTGCTCTTCCTTTAGAGGCAAGGTACACCCATTGATTATACTGCCTAAGATCTCAAGAAACTCCGCAATCCATTTGTGCTTCTCCGTCGAGAAAATAAAATGATAGTGCTTCTCCATCATGCCTCTCCGTTTTTCATTAGACTAACATCAAAGAAGCAAGTCAACATTAAGCCATACTTTTCATATTAAGCATGAAGAAGAACATAAATGAAAATGATACTAGGTAGGCCCAACAGTGCTGGTAATTTTCTTAAAATGTATTTATAAATGAAAATGATATTATTTTGTTCGAATGTGTTGGAAGTTTTCTAAAAGGGAAACATACATATGACGTTGCGACGACACTATTTTAATAAAAGATGGACAATCCATTGTGTTATTAGGAAAATAGACTATTTTAGTAGTTAATTCTATTGTAGATTCAACCCATGTGACAACACATATATATATCCTGTCTGGCCACTATTATGCGCCTACAATTCAGTTCTTTCACAACAAATAAGAATTAGATGTGTTAGTTGTGGGACCTGCATATTATTTCAAGTCTAAGCAGTGTAGTGAGAACTATGCTTCTAATCTTCCTCTTATTGATAGTGGTATGAAAAAATTCTTCATAGACATTTGAATTAAAAATTATCTCTACACTGCTTTTACGCGTGTGTAGGTAAGAAGTTTTTAGATAATTAACTTTTTAACTATCTAACATAAGCCACATTGGCCTAAAGAACAACTATGGAAGTCCACGTAGTTGATCTATTAACATAGTTGTCTAATTGAGGTAGCTATAATAATAAATATTATATATCTTTTCGGGACCACCGCCTTTGTCAGTGAGTCAGACTTGATTCCCTTGGAATCACCTATAAAATCAATGAACGAACACAACAGAACACTCTCCTCCGTCAACCATTAATCTGTGTAAACTAACTCCAAAGCATTCCCTTTGCATTAGACACTTCACATATTGCAAGTTCATTGTTCTTAAAGTGTTCCTTATATTTATTGCTAATCATTTGAAGTCAGATCTTCCTCGTATCTATTCCTCTCTCCACACACTCGGATGTTTGTCTTCTCATATCCAATGTCCTTCATATCCAATCGCCCATGTCCTAGATATACACACCTGTGTTGGTTTAAGTATGTGTTGGTTAAATTGCGAAAGAAAATGCACCTGTGTTGGAATAATCTAAATGAAGGAATACAACACACCTGAGGGGTGAGGCGACTTGAGGACCATTTCAAGTAGTCCACTCTTAAAACTCACCATAATAATCTCGGTACAATCCACTCTCCATACTTGACTTATATAGAGAATACAAAAAAACAAAATTAGATAACTATAAATATTGAATGACTTCATTTTCAACCTCATAACTTACCTAAATACTCTATTCAAAGATTAATTATTCAAAGTCCTACAGTGAAGAGAAGATATGCCTAGCTTATATTTTGAAATATCATTTTGACTACACATATCTTCTATGGTACCCTACACCCAATCAATTGGTCACTACATCCTTTAAACTCAACTTTATCTATAATATCAAAGCTTTTTAACAGAAGATGTTCTTTGATTTTCATGAAAATTACAAAGAACTATATGGGTAATATTTATCCATATATAAGTTCTTTGATACTAATGGACCGTGTGCGCCTAAATCACCGCTATAGTATAACAATAATAAGCATGAACACTAACCCACAAAAAAAATCATATTTATAATGGAACATGGATTCACAATAGAAAAACAACATACAACTGTTATACTTAGTGACTAGATACATACTAGATATCCTATCAAAAATAAATAATGAAAACTACTGAACAATACCTCCTAAGTTGTGTGTGTTGTCTTCAAATAGGTAACAATTTCAATCGTGAACCTGCAAGTTCATACATTAAATTTCAATAAATTCCTAAATAAATTTCAATAAATGAGAAGAAAAACTAACATAAAGGTTAAAATATTCATACAAATAACTGCATGTCAGATCGAAAGTTAAAATAAGAAACAAACTCTAGGTTGAACAGGTGTATATGCAAATCATGTATACATACAGACATATATATGTGTGTGTGTGTGTGTGTGTGTGTGTGTGTGTATATATATATATATATATATATATATATATATATATATATATATATATAGAGAGAGAGAGAGAGAGAGAGAGAGAACAAACCTAGTAATGGTATGAACCCTAGCGATGTGATGCGATTTACATGTATGAACCCTAGGTCGCGATTTAGAGAAGAACCCTAGCGATGCGATGCGATTTGCAGGTATGAACGATAGGTCGCGATTCTCAGGTATGAACCCTAGGCCGCGATTTGCAAGTTTGGGAATGATGAACCCTAGGTTGCGTTTCGCTAGTTTTGGAGAGAGTCGGGGCATATTTCTTGGGTAGGGAAAAATTAACCTATTTTTTAAGAAAGATAATTACTTTTAAATGATTGAATTAATATTACTAACACTTATCTCAAATTAGTAACGGTAATTTAGGGTAAGAAATAGTAATGGTATAATACTGTTAGTAATACCAAAAATAGTCTGTTACTAAATGAGTGTTTTGGTGTAGTGCTTGGGTTCCAGATTCACAAAAGTTTATGAGAATTTTGTGTGAATCAAAACATGAGTATTAGGACTAAAAAATATGAAGACTTGAGAAGATAAAACTCTCAAAAACGTCTTAGCAAGTCTTAGAAAATAACTCCCCCGAAGTTGGCTTTTATAAGGAAATCAAAAGGAGTTTTAAAATTCTGGAACTCTATCCAGCGTCAGGTACCCCAAGCCGGTTCGGGTGTACTATGAAACGGTTCGCCCCCGAACCGGTTTGGCTTTCGGTTCGCAAAAAATTACTGGAATGGGGCTTAAAATACATAGCATTCTCCAAAGGTTTTTCTCCATTTTCAAAGGGTCATAACTTCTTCATCGTAGCTCGAATTGATGTGTCGTTTCTTCTAGTATCTTCGTGGTGATGAGCTCTTTAACTTTCCAGATGACCATTCTTCCGAATGATGGTTGTAAAATTACTAAAATTCCCTTGAACTTCCATATATAGCCTTCTTTCACTGTTTTGACTTCTCTTGCGTACCGCTTGCATAAAGTCCCTAAAATCATGGAACGTGATGTCGTTGAGGCAGATGTGGGAAAATGATGGAGATAATGAATGCTTGATTCCCAAAATTTGGATAGAGGTCGTCATGTGTGATCGTGAGGTGACGTGCCAAATGTAGCGGCGTACGACATACACAAATGAACATGTTGGACATGAGAAAAATGTCCTTACACTAGTCTATCAGCATAAGGGTAAGTTACATCTCCAAAATAAACTTCTTCACCAGTCTTTCCATTGGGACCTTCCATCTCAACGAATGGATAACATTTTTATTATCGATATCTAATATCGCGTGATTAATCTCCATCCAGCTCTCTTAAGGCATCCCCACTTGTTCGAAGAACCATGAAAACTTGGAGGATTTCGACACAGCTTGATACTCCAAGCTAAGGTCAACCATAAAACCTTATGTGTTATATACTTCTTCCAAGTCTATAGTGCTCAGTTCATCATAATCAATAACTACATTTGACACCCCCACCGTGCAACTTTTCAATGTCAACTCAAACTCTTTCATCTCTCTTGTAAGGTTCCTCATATGATCCTCAGCTACCCCGTCATAGGCCACCACCATGTTTGCCCCACACACTACCCACAAATTGTTATTATTGTTTCCTTGAGGTATTTGTAGCTTTCTAACTGTCATATGCTTATTTATAATCCTTCTTAACGTAAATCATGTGTTGGTTGGGTGGAAAACACACCACTTTATATGACAAGTATTTAGGATCATCTTGAACGTCTGTTCCCGATTCATATTAGGGATCATTCTTAGGTGTGGAAACTATCCCATCGCGAAGCATTGGGTTATCCAAGGTTCCAAAAAATACGGGGCGTGATCGAGGCATGGAGGCCAAGCCTTAAGCCTTAGAAGCCTAGGCGGGTCTTAGGCGTAACAAGGTGCGAAAAGGCATTTAGGCCTTCTTAATATATTTTAATATTTTTTAACCATAACAAGGCTATAAAAATACTAAAATTGTACATATCATAAAAATATGTCTGAATATATGCAAATTAAAATACTATTTGATTATTTTAGATGAAATAATGGTACAATTTGTAAAAAAATTCTTTAAAAAGCGATGTCGTTTTACTAAAGCATTATTGTTTTTAGAAAAAAATGTGCCTTAAGGGTTTTACCAAGAATAAGGTGTAAAAATCATAAGGCGGGGCATTTCTCCCAAGCCTCAAGCCTAGGCGGATTTTTTAGAACAGTGGTTATAACAATTAATGGCTTCTTCGATGGTGCAAGGGAATAATGGATAGTTTTCTCTATCTCTCTCAAACTTCCTCTTGTTATCTTTCTCCTACCATGTTCCAATTTCATCGATCCCAACTGCATAACCCACCCATTGAACCTGGCCTCTTTTAGACCAGTTTGTAATTTGAAAACTATATTTGTCAGGAATAGGCTTGGGAGAAAAAACAAAGAAATGTTTCGTGTTGACTTCAAGAAAGCTGGAAATGTGCACTTACGCGTCTCATTTATCAAGTGAGAAATATACTCAGGGAGTAATCCTTCTGCACAAAGTTAAATCAGTTTTGACTTCTTGGCCTCCTCTCGCAAGTCAAGAGATCATTTTATAAATGTTTATATATATGCAACCACGTCCTCCCCAGTTCATTGTCTCTCACATGCAAGTTGGTCAGAGTGAACTCATCCTCCATTAGAAAGAGCTTATAGACAAATAAAACATGCATGTCCTCCCATGTATCCACACTCTTTGGGGATAAGTAGGAGTACCACATGTAAGCTTTATCCGTAAAGGATTTAAAAAACTCCCTTAGACGTAGCTTTTTTTTATTATAATGAGTACCTGAGTGCCCCATAAACCTCTTGATAGGTTCCTTCAGATCTCCCCCCCCCCCCCCCCCCCTCTTACCGGTGTACTTTTTAAAAATGGGGGGAATATAATCCTCGGGATATGGCTCATCGTTAAGATCATTAGGATAAGGCGTGTGAAAGTCATCATAAATAGAGGCAGTCTCCCTAGCAGTTTGTAAGGAAGTGCCATCATCTTCAATATCTCCTCCTTTATCACCTCAATGGTTAAAAAGGGTGGGGAAGTTGCCCCCACCACTACAATTGTTGGTTGAGCAACCACAAGTGTAATATTTGCAGCAACAGGGGCTCCAATGATAGATGTAACGAAAAAAATAAGGTTGTAAGTCGAAAGACCAACGGGTCTGGTCAAAGAGATATGGTTTACAATTGAAGCAACTGCAGAAGGTTCCATTAAAGTACGAATGGGTTGGGGTCCACCCTTGCTCCAAATGTCATCAAGGTGATTGACATCTGTAAAAATTCCATAAATTTCCCCATGAAATGATCCATCTGAGCGAGCCCTATCATAGTGCTAGAAGAACTCGCATCACCGTGGTAGCTTTCGTAATAGTTGTAGTTGGAAGAACCTCCACTTGAGGGACCCCATCCCTAAGAATCTCACTTTCCCTTTCTTCTTGTTCATCTCTTCACTGGATCTCGTCAAAGCTAATAACACAATTAACATTATCCCGAGCCATTGTTAAAATAATACCTCCCCAGCTGAGTCACTAAATGTAATAAAGTAGTTCTCTTAGAGCTAGGGTGCTTAAATGTAAACTAAGGCATAACCTCTATTATTGGCGATAACTTAATAGTAAAACTTCTACTAGAAATGAACAAATAAACTTAGTTTGAATAAGACAAACTCTTTAGTATAAACTCACAAACTCTCGTGTGTAACTCATTGATAAGAAGTTAATATGACTTGTTTAGAACAATAATTGAACTCTTAAATAACTGGTTAGAGGGTGAGAGAAGCAAGCAGTCTAGATACATCTCAAGTAGGTAGCTCAAACACCACGGTACGAAGGAATAAGGGTCAAAGTTTAATAAATGCTTATGTTCTTGGTAAAAATCTTGGACAAATGTATTAATGGTGAAGGATAAAATCTTTGGTTCTTCCAATAACTCTCTTAGAAAATTCTATCTCTCTCTATAATATCTTATGTGTGATTTGTGATCCCTCTTCTTAAAGGATGTTTGGAGATATATAGTCTATCAAGTATACTCGAGTAGTCTTAAGGGGCATTAAATGCTAAGTTAGACCATTGTGCCTCCACATCACTCGCATCGAATTCAAATGTGTGTCACCACGATTCCAAGTCACTGGTATTAAATGCAAAGTTGCGCCACGATGCTTCCCTGTCACTAACATTATATGATGGGAAAAGTCTCAAGTGACTAGCAATGCGTTAGGCGACTTCCCACATGTGGTAGCTTACCAAACCATCTGTCAATCCAAAAACCACCACATTTACTCAAGTTTGGATTGGATATGAGATAGGTCACGCATGATGTCACTAGGATATTTGTGGAAAAATGATTGTTACTTTGAACAAAGGCTGCTTCTGCCAAATCTAGTGGACACATGAACTCATGGTTGTTAGGATGATGCTCTCTGGATGGGCTGGTGTTTTACTTGGTGTATCTAAAGAGTCTATGTCATACATTAACGTTTCCTTACTTCTCAATACTCCAAACCAATTCCCTTGTAGGTTCCCAAAGTGAGGTTGTTCAATTGAGCATGAAAGCTCTCCCAAGTCTTGCCAGGGTTGGCCCCTCACGGATACCGAGTAACCTAACCAAATATTACAATATATCTCATAAATACACATAACATAAGTTAAAGCAAAATAAAAAGTTTTTTCGAATGGCTCCCATAGAAAGTATTCCTATGTGCCTCCTTCTATTGTTTGGACTGAATTGTTAAGTTTCATATGTGCTTTCCTTAGTTTCCTCTGTGCTTGCTCCTGCTTCATCTGTGATTTATTTATCTTCCTCCGTGCTTGCTCCAGCTTCCTCTGTGGTTTCTCTTGCTAGCTTATGAGCAGGCATTCTTTACTCTACACACTCCTTTGTAATGTCATCAATCTTTGTTCGAATCTTTCTCTAGTTTATCATCTAGTTTCTTTATGAAGGGGACTATTTCGAATCACATGTTTAGCTTTATGCCCCCTACAGATGTAAACAGATAAGAAAACACATAAATGGGACTCAAATCCCCAAAATAAATTTTGGGTGCCTATATAGCTGAAAATGGCACCAAAGTCCACGTAGTTCGTGGGGGATATAAGGTCGGGTCAAACCCATAATCCAAAATTAGAGTTTCTCTTTTGTTTTATAAAAATGATGTAAATGTGGGGAAAAAAGGTAGAAACCTTTAATTTGGAATTTATAATAATATCTTTTGGACTGTATATAATAAAATTGTGGGATTAGTGATGAGGGAATAAAGAACTGAATAAGAATGTGACTTGATTGCTATTTTCTTAGAGTTTTGTAATTTGATTTTTAAGTGTAAGAAGTGGTTCTTGAGAGGTGGAAAGTTGTAAGGTAATAGGTGGTGTAAGAGAATGTAAAAGGAAGTTTGGGAAATGAGGGAATGAAAATTTTTGCACTGATTACAAGGCTAAAGATCCCCAATAGTGAAGTCAGGGTTTCCTTAAATAGGAAACCCTAAAAGGTTAAAATGACCAAGTTGCCCCTAGGCGATTCCATCTAGCACATGGGTTGCCCTTCCTACTAGTAGGGTGGCCAACTTGCTAGCCAAGTAAGCCTATTTCGATGATAGCAGGCGAGGTGTCTTATCGATATAGAGGCTAAATTTGTTTTATTTTTTGGTAAAATGAACATAAAATACAAATCGTAAGTCCGATTCGAGCATAACTAAGATTGTGGGAAAGATAATTCAGAGCACTGTGAAAGTGTGTTGAGATACTCTCGATTTCTAGAGTTGAACAAAGTTAAATAGGTCTTGGAGAGCATGCAAATGTTTTTCGGTTAGGGTTTGAATGAGGACTGACGGTATGAGACTTTAAGGGACTTTGTTTGGACCATGTGGGGGAGTGATGGGTATTAGAATAGGGTGTATACACAATAAATTCCTATTCCTAGGAGAGTAGTGTCAACCCCTTCTCATTTACCAAATCTGCCAACGTTCCTGGGGAAGTTATTTTCGCAGGAGTTGCAAGTTATACTAAGGTTCAGAGTGATTTTAACATAATTGGAGTAGAATTCGATGCTGAGTGGCTGAAGCTTTTGAAAAATGGTGGTCACTGCATGCTGCATAATACTTACCTCCAACATGCCAAGCCAATGTTCCTAGTATGCCCTATTCTTTTAATAAGAATCTTTTTTTATTTTTAAACTCAGTCTTTGATTTCTTTTGGCTTTTTACTCAACCATTTTGTATTTTAGGTGTCCATTATCCTATTTTTGATGTCTCTTATCGAAAGAGAAAACTTGTGTTTGTTTAAAATGAGGAAAATGAAGAAGAAAATGGGATATCTCATGTTCAATAATCGAAGAAATAATCTTCTTATGAGACTATAGCTAGTATTTCATCAACTATTTGTGAGCCTGCTGAACCTCCCCTAAAGGTCATGTTTAAGGTTCCTATGAAGAAGAAAATGAAGTCCATAGATAGTAAACCTTATTGCAAGGTTATGCTAGTAGGTATACCAATGTTTCACCTTTTATAATTTTTCTTATGGTTTGGTAGTGTAACACCAGCATTTTCAATTTCAAGTTATCTTCTTCCTTTTGAATATTTAGCTGCAAATTCTGTTGGGGTGAGGGGTCCTTTACCAATTGAATATTCTTTAATTCTTTATATCCTCCATTTGAATCCCCATATCTTATTCTAGTTAGTACACCTACTCAGGAGTCAAGCTCAACTTCAAATCCAAAACTTGTGGTGGATTCATCTCCAAATAATATTAATTTTCCTTCTCCCACTCCTACCCCCATGGAAAAGGTTGTTTGCACTCTAATTCATCTGGAAAAAGAGAAAGATAAATAGATTAGTCCCATTTAAACTACTCTAAATTCTTCTGAGACTGTTTTAGATCCATAGGTCGCTCATTCGCAGGGAGTTTCTTCGGTAGTTGATGTCACACCCCAAACCCAATATCCATACTAATCATTTGTTATTATAATAATTGGATCATAATCTCAAGCCCATTGAAAATTTAATTCATTTATCAATATTCTTCTGCATAATGAACATAATACTGTTCTTGTACCATAACGAAGTCAACATCAGAGTCATAATTAGAGATTATACAATACTATGACTAACTATGATCAACTCAATCCATACTAAATCAATATATACAATGTGTGAGTATATTAAAATCTTCAGTGTGACAATAATAAAATCTCCATACTTAAACCTCAGCTCTTCTAACGGTGCAACTCTCAAAGTTACCGGTCATATGTTATCCTATTTGGCAGCGTACAAACCTGAAAAAGTTAAAATATAAACCGTAAGCATTAAGCTTAGTGAGGTACTCCTTCCCTGCAACAGAATAACAATTCTATATCGAATATGTGGATATAAAATCCGAACAATCCTGCCCATTGGCAATAACAAATCATGGATCATAAGATCCAAATAATTCTGCCCATTGTCAATAACAAATCCTGGAACATAAGTTCCAACAAATCATTGGATCTTTGTCCAATTCCAATCCTGGATATTTGAATATCCAAACAAATCCTGGATATTTTAATATCCAAACAAATCCTGAATACCGAAGTATTCAAACCAATCCTGGATCATGAGACCCAAACAAATCCTGGATATTTTAATATCCAAACAAATCCTGAATACCGAAGTATTCAAACAAATCCGCTCTTAGAGCTATATTCATATTTATATATGAAACAAATCGTAAGTACACTCACCTTGACAGTTTAACTGGCTTTTCCCTTGCCTTTATCCGGTACTTGTTCAATCAGCTCTTCTTCCCTTCCTATCATTCTTACAATATTAGTATCATCATAAGAATATTAATGGTTCAAAGAATAACTTCAATCATAACTCAATTCATAAGCATCATATTATTCAATTCAAATCATTCATTATAAATGAAATCCCATCCAGACTCAGGTTCTGATATCTAACCTATTCAAATTGCAGCCCAAAACTTCTTTAATTCTTATTGGTAATCCAATCTTTATCATATCATGTTTCCAAAACAAAAGACGGCACATCATTCTAAGTTTCCTTGAGCAAGATATGCCTATTTCTTTTCCACATAGCAAATCTGCCCTATAGGCTCTTTTATCGTTCATTCAACTTCTAGGAATTTCCATACTTTTTCTACATCATAAATTTATATGATATTCAACCCAACATCAGTAAACATATTTAACAATACAAGATTAAAATTTCATAATTTTCAGAGTTCATTTTCTATGTCAAGCAAAACATCGAACACATGGTAGGCATACTTTCACCCTTAGGGCAGATTTCATACCCGAACTTCAAACTCTCACCAAGGACTAATTTATTGGTATTTTCCCATGATTTTCGGATATGTCATAAATATGTAAGTCCAGGTTAATCTCCAATTGGAATCAATCAATTCCAGTAAGTATTGAGAAATATATGGAAGTTTTAATAAACAAGGTTCCTAAACGAAACAATCTCAAGGGTTTACACATTCAAGTTTACTTAAACATGCATCTATCCATAAGTACATATCAAGAAATGGAATTTCAGTAAACAAATGATTATTTCAATCATTTAAATAAGTAATACAAAAAAACTAAACAAGATTTATGGATGGAAATACCTTAGGGGCTTTTACGTAATTTTTCTATGAATTTTTCTTCAATTTCTCTTCACACTTTCTTCCTAAACTTCAAAACTCTCTTTCCTTAGGTTAAAACTCTTCCATGGCTGAAATATGCTGAAGGAAGAGCTTAATTAAAGGGTTTTAAGTCGGCATAAGGCCACCCCCTCTTGGTCCAATCAAAATATAACATGTGGCATTACATAAAACAAAATTTCATTTAAGGCTAAATGACTACTTTACCCCCTGTTCGTAAAAGGACAATATATTCCCACTCGGATGTCCGTTCGATGAACCGTTTCTTTTGTTATAAACCTAACTCATATATATACAAATACCTAGTTTACACCTCAAGTTCATTGTTATGTCATAAAGGTCAAAACTAGCCTTAAACATGAACATTCCTATCAAACCCTCAAAATTTTGTATTTGTAACTAATCCGACATTGCATGATTTTTGAAGGTAGGATTAGACTAAACATAGTAATTTAACATCATATATGTTAATAACACACTAATCATATCACATAAGCTAAGCATGATTTAAGCATAATTAATCGTAATTATATTCGAGCTGTCACAATTCTCCCCCTGTTAGGAAATTTCGTCCTCGAAATTGACATACCTTGGTTGTCCGAATCAAACAAATACGGATAATGCATTTTCATGCTATCCTCACTCTCCCACGTAGCTTCTTCCATGGAATTCCTTCTCCACACAACTTTCACAAGTGGGATCACCTTTGATCTCAATATTTGTTCTTTCCTATCGACGATAGCAAGCGGTTCTTCCACATAGCTCAAATCTTCCTTCAACTGAATAGGTTGTTCCACCAATACATGTGAAGGGTCCGCTACATACTTTCTCAACATAGAAACATGGAAAACATCATGTAATCGAGCTAACTCCTGTGGTAACGCTAACTTATAGGCAACCATCCCGACTTTCTCAAGAATTTCATAAGGTCCAATGTAGCGTGGACTTAATTTCCCTTTCTTTCCAAACCTCATAACTCCTTTCCATGGAGATATCCGAAGAAACACATAATCCCCTTTCTGGAATTCCAAATCTTTTCGTCGTTGATCCGCATAACTTTTTTGTCTGCTCTGAGCTGTTCTCATTCTATCTTGAATAATCTTCACTTTTTCAGTGCTGATTTCAATCAATTCTGGACCCTCTATCTTCCTTTCACCAACTTCACCCCAACATATCGGTGTACGACATCGTCTACCGTACAATGCTTCATATGGAGCCATACCAATAGTAGACTGAAAACTATTGTTATATGCAAATTCTATCAAAGGCAAATATTCATCCCAATTACCTTTGAAATCAAGCACACAAGCTCTAAGCATATCTTCCAAAATCTGTATTGTCCTTTCAGACTGCCCATCTGTCTGGGGATGAAAAGCCGTACTAAACTTCAAGTTAGTACCCATAGCATACTGCAAGCTATTCCAAAATCTAGATGTAAAAGTAGGGTCCCTATCTGAAACAATAGATACCGGTGCTCCATGCAATCGAATAATTTCATTAACATACAATCTAGCATACCTATCAACTGTATACGTAGTCTTGACTGCTAGAAAGTGAGCGGACTTCGTCAATCTATCCACCACTACCCAAATCGAATCTGACCCCTTCTGAGATCGAGGAAGCCCAACCACAAAATCCATCGTTACATGATCCCATTTCCATTCCGGTATCGACAATGGCTGAAGCAGACTAGAAGGTTTCTGATGCTCCACTTTCACTTGCTGACATATAAGGCACCTAGCAACAAAATCAGCTATTTCCTTTTACATATTATTCCACCAATAATGCTCCTTTAAATCCCTATACATTTTAGTACTACCAGGATGCATAGTATAAATGGAATTATTAGACTCATCTAAAATTTCCTCTTTCAATCGACACACATTAGGCACGCACAATCGCTGCTTATACAATAAAGTGCCATCATTCACAATACAAAAATCTTCAGACTTACCATCTCGGACATCTTGTCATTTCTTCTCAAGGAAAGGATCTTGACTTTGCAAATCACGAATACGGGTAGCTAATAAAGGCCTCACGCTTACATGAGCAAAGAATCTATCCCCATCTACTAGCTGCAATTCTACTCCCATCAATCTCAACTCCATAATATGAGCAACTCTAGCACATCGAATACAAGATAACCTGCCCGAAGCCTTTCTACTCAGAGCATCTGCAACTACATTTGCCTTCCCTGGGTGATAGTGAATTGTACAATCATAGTCTTTAATTAACTCCATCCATCGCCTTTGCCTCAAATTCAACTCCTTTTGAGTAAATAAATACTTAAGGCTTTGATGGTCAGTAAAAATTTCACATACCTCACCATATAGATAATGACGCCATAATTTCAAAGCAAACACAATAGCAACAAGTTCCAAATCATGTGTAGGATAATTACGTTCATGTGTACGCAACTGCCTAGAAGCATAAGCAATAACTCTACCATGCTGCATAAAAACACAACCCAACCCCTGGTGTGAAGCATCGGTATAAACAACAAAACCATCTCCAGCGTGCGGAATAGTAAGAACAGGTGCAGTTACCAACCTCTTTTTCAATTCATCAAAACTATTTTCGCAATCAGAATTCCATTCAAACTTAACATCTTTTCGGGTTAGTTTAGTCATCGGCAAGACAATCGAAGAAAATCCCTTAATAAACCTTCTATAATACCCAGTTAAACCCAGAAAACTCCTCACCTCAGTCACATTATTGGGCCTCTCCCATTTTACAATAGCCTCTACCTTCTTGGGATCAACACATATACCATCTCCAGAAATAACATGGCCTAAAAATACAACTTTTGAAAGCCAAGATTCACATTTGCTAAACTTAGCATACAATTGCTTATCTTTCAACACATTCAAAATAGTTCTGAGATGCTTTTCATGTTCAACCATATCACGTGAATAAATCAGAATATCATCAATAAAAACTATCACGAACGAATCAACAAAAGGATGGAGTACCCGGTTCATAAGATCCATAAATACAGCTGGAGCATTAGTCACCCCAAAAGGCATCACCAGGAATTCAAAATGACCATACCGAGTACGAAAAGCAGTTTTAGAAATATCACTCTCCTTGACCCTCAACTGATGATAACCCGATCGTAAGTCTATTTTTGAAAACACTTTAGCACCCTGTAACTGATCAAACAAATCATCTATACGAGGTAAAGGGTATTTGTTCTTAATTGTAGCTTTATTCAGTTGCCTATAATCAATACACAAACGCATGGTACCATCTTTCTTCTTCACAAATAAAACTGGCGCACCCCATGGAGATACACTAGGCTGTATGAACCCCCTATCAAGTAAATCTTGCAACTGAATCTTGAGTTCTTTCAACTCAGCAGGTGCCATTCTATATGGTGCCATAGAAATAGGGGTTGTCCCCGGTGCTAATTCGATACTAAATTCAACTTCTCTTTCTGGAGGTAACCCTGGAAACTCACTAGGAAACACTTCTGGAAAATCCTGTACAATAGGAACATCGACTAATTGTAAAGATCCCTTCCTAGTGTCAAGAACATATGCAATAAAACCCTCACAACCCTTACTCAATAATTTCCTCGTCTGAATAGCTGAAATGATGCAACTGGGAACAATTTTCCTTTCCCCCACAAATTTAAATTCAGGCTCACCAGGCATATTAAAAACAACTTCCTTACAGAAACAATCCATAGATGCATGATATTTAGATAACCAATCCATTCCCAGAATTATATCAAAATCAGAAATATCCAATGGAAGTAGATCTATAACTGTATCTCTAGCCCCCACAGTCAAAACAAAATCACGAAAAGCATATTCAGCTACAACCATTTCCCCCATAGGCATATAAATACCCAACCCCACATCTAAACGAGTACATGGTCTATTCAGGTATACAGCAAAAGTATAGGACACAAAAGAATGCGTCGAACCAGGATCAATCAAAACATAAGCACTTCTATCAGTAACAGAAAGTGTACCTGTCACCACATCTGGAGTAATCTGAGCTTCTTTCATTGTAAAAACTCATCCACCTGGCCTGGAACTACTAGCTTGTCCTCTGCCCATACTTTTCACTGCAGTGCCCGGAGATAACATTCTGCTTGCTACTTCACTATGTGC
The DNA here is from genome assembly GCA_949130495.1 of Sambucus nigra. Classification (NCBI taxonomy): domain Eukaryota; kingdom Viridiplantae; phylum Streptophyta; class Magnoliopsida; order Dipsacales; family Adoxaceae; genus Sambucus; species Sambucus nigra. The sequence goes on from OX422224.1 coordinate 398,211,286, forward strand.
TGCTGGAGTCTCTGCCAATTGCGGATAATTCTTCTTAATATGCCCCACTTGATGACAATGGTAGCATTCCAATCCCTTAAGCTTAGGACACTCAGATTTATAATGCCCTTCCTCTTTACAAAAGAAACATGTAACAACTCTTGTCGGTGCCTCACCCTTTCCTGACCTCCTAACCAGACTAGAAGATTCTCCACCCCTAGTATCTCTGCCAAATCTCCCCTGACCTCTACCACTATCTCCACTACCTCTCTGAAATTTATGAGGTTCCATCTTAACACTTCCACCCTCACCTCCCTTAGAGTGAGATGCGTCGAATCTACTCCTCTTAAAACTCTCTCTACTCGCCACCCCTTGGTTCATTTGTCTTTCTGCTATCGTGGCTTTGTTTACCAGAGAAGCATAATCTTCTAACTCATAAGTGGCCACTCTATTTTGAATAGGCCAAATCAGTCCATCTTGAAACTTACTACATTTATCTTCTTCCTCCTGCACATACTTAGTAGCAAATCTAGACAAAGCAGTAAATTTAGCATCATACTCCCTCACAGACATGTTCCCTTGGGTTAAATTTATAAACTCCCTCAGCTTCTCCCTCCTATAGACCTTAGGGAAATACTTAACATACAAAGCTTTAATAAATTCAGCCCAAGTAATAACATCAGTACCTTCCATCCTGGGCACCAAATGGTTGTTGGCTTCCCACCAGTATTTGGCCTCTCCTTTGAGCTTAAACACAGCTAGATTCACTTTCTGGTTATCTGGAACCTTCATAACTGCAAATATAGTTTCTAGATCCCTGACCCACATCTCAGCTTCTGTAGGTTCAACAGACCCTGAATATTCTGGAGGATTCAACTTCAAAAACTTCTCATGCATGGAATCTTTCATTTCCTTCCTTGCCTCTTTCTCAATCCTGGCCACAGTCTTTGATTCTAGATATCTAGCCTGTTGTTCTGCCATTTATGCCATATTTCTTTCTTGTTGCTCTGCCATCCTCATCATTGCCTGTGCCATTATTTGCATCTCTGTAGGCTGCTCTTGATCTCTAGCCCTTCCAGCAACACTTTGCTCTACTTCAGTATTCTCTGCACGAGAAGCCACTCCCTTTTCTCTATGTTGTCCATTCCCAGGTTCCATATGGAATTATCAGTAATACAACAAAGTTCTAACAACCAATATAAACAGTTTATACTACTAAACTATTGGTTAGTACATAAACAATTCATAAATATCAAATCAACTCAATACTGCCATCTAACCGTCACACACGTCCAGAATTAATAACCACGCTCTGATACCACTAATTGTCACACCCCAAACCCAATATCCATACTAATCATTTGTTATTATAATAATTGGATCATAATCTCAAGCCCATTGAAAATTTAATTCATTTATCAATATTCTTCTGCATAATGAACATAATACTGTTCTTGTACCATAACGAAGTCAACATCAGAGTCATAATTAGAGATTATACAATACTATGACTAACTATGATCAACTCAATCCATACTAAATCAATATATACAATGTGTGAGTATATTAAAATCTTCAGTGTGACAATAATAAAATCTCCATACTTAAACCTCAGCTCTTCTAACGGCGCAACTCTCAAAGTTACCGGTCATATGTTATCCTATTTGGCAGCGTACAAACCTGAAAAAGTTAAAATATAAACCGTAAGCATTAAGCTTAGTGAGGTACTCCTTCCCTGCAACAGAATAACAATTCTATATCGAATATGTGGATATAAAATCCGAACAATCCTGCCCATTGGCAATAACAAATCATGGATTATAAGATCCAAATAATTCTGCCCATTGTCAATAACAAATCCTGGAACATAAGTTCCAACAAATCATTGGATCTTTGTCCAATTCCAATCCTGGATATTTGAATATCCAAACAAATCCTGGATATTTTAATATCCAAACAAATCCGGAATATCGAAGTATTCAAACCAATCCTGGATCATGAGACCCAAACAAATCCTGGATATTTTAATATCCAAACAAATCCTGAATACCGAAGTATTCAAACAAATCCGCTCTTAGAGCTATATTCATATTTATATATGAAACAAATCGTAAGTACACTCACCTTGACAGTTTAACTGGCTTTTCCCTTGCCTTTATCCGGTACTTGTTCAATCAGCTCTTCTTCCCTTCCTATCATTCTTACAATATTAGTATCATCATAAGAATATTAATGGTTCAAAGAATAACTTCAATCATAACTCAATTCATAAGCATCATATTATTCAATTCAAATCATTCATTATAAATGAAATCCCATCCAGACTCAGGTTCTGATATCTAACCTATTCAAATTGCAGCCCAAAACTTCTTTAATTCTTATTGGTAATCCAATCTTTATCATATCATGTTTCCAAAACAAAAGACGGCACATCATTCTAAGTTTCCTTGAGCAAGATATGCCTATTTCTTTTCCACGTAGCAAATCTGCCCTATAGGCTCTTTTATCGTTCATTCAACTTCTAGGAATTTCCATACTTTTTCTACATCATAAATTTATATGATATTCAACCCAACATCAGTAAACATATTTAACAATACAAGATTAAAATTTCATAATTTTCAGAGTTCATTTTCTATGTCAAGCAAAACATCGAACACATGGTAGGCATACTTTCACCCTTAGGGCAGATTTCATACCCGAACTTCAAACTCTCACCAAGGACTAATTTATTGGTATTTTCCCATGATTTTCGGATATGTCATAAATATGTAAGTCCAGGTTAATCTCCAATTGGAATCAATCAATTCCAGTAAGTATTGAGAAATATATGGAAGTTTTAATAAACAAGGTTCCTAAACGAAACAATCTCAAGGGTTTACACATTCAAGTTTACTTAAACATGCATCTATCCATAAGTACATATCAAGAAATGGAATTTCAGTAAACAAATGATTATTTCAATCATTTAAATAAGTAATACAAAAAAACTAAACAAGATTTATGGATGGAAATACCTTAGGGGCTTTTACGTAATTTTTCTATGAATTTTTCTTCAATTTCTCTTCACACTTTCTTCCTAAACTTCAAAACTCTCTTTCCTTAGGTTAAAACTCTTCCATGGCTGAAATATGCTGAAGGAAGAGCTTAATTAAAGGGTTTTAAGTCGGCATAAGGCCACCCCCTCTTGGTCCAATCAAAATATAACATGTGGCATTACATAAAACAAAATTTCATTTAAGGCTAAATGACTACTTTACCCCCTGTTCGTAAAAGGACAATATATTCCCACTCGGATGTCCGTTCGATGAACCGTTTCTTTTGTTATAAACCTAACTCATATATATACAAATACCTAGTTTACACCTCAAGTTCATTGTTATGTCATAAAGGTCAAAACTAGCCTTAAACATGAACATTCCTATCAAACCCTCAAAATTTTGTATTTGTAACTAATCCGACATTGCATGATTTTTGAAGGTAGGATTAGACTAAACATAGTAATTTAACATCATATATGTTAATAACACACTAATCATATCACATAAGCTAAGCATGATTTAAGCATAATTAATCGTAATTATATTCGAGCTGTCACAGTTGAGGTCATACCACCAGATGTGTAGATTCCTAAGTTGATGTATCTAAAGGAAACTGATGCCTTTTAAGGGGAACTCCAACATGTTATGTCTCAAGCCTTCATTCAGACACAAGTTGAATCCTCTTCAAGTGTGTAATAATAATTTCAAATTCTCCTTGAAACTCAGTAAACTCCCTCTTATTGACACTTATAAACTTTCCAAGCTTTGAATTTTCTTCGAATCTATATTTGGGTGCCATTTGAAACTCTAACTTACTTTACCTTCCTCATTTGGCTGAAGATAAATTTCTCTAAATTTCTCCACTTGGGAATGTTGGAGCAAACATCGCACAAGAGTTAATGACTAAAGTATCTTCTCTCTCAGTTTACCTTAAGATGGTGACTCAAGTTTACCTAGAAAAAAATAATATGTCTGGCGATTGAGCCGAGTACTCTTAATCAAAGGTTGAGGCATATGTGGCATACATGATATGAAGACCATTAAAGACAAAAGGGTTGCTCTTTTTATCAAAGAAGATGAACTTAATTAGAAACTGGATAAAGTTATTGTTGAGTTGGAGGCAAACTCTCAAGAAGAGGCTAACTTTCAATCCCAGCTGAAACAATTGGTCGGGGAGATTATAACCAAATTTGAGGAGATACTAATTGAAATAAACATCAAGAAAATAATGTATCAAGGCTATTGGACCAATTTTAGGTCTTTTGTACCTAAACATTTCTTCATTGCATATGTGCAAGTCTAGTTTAGTATGTTTTGTGCCTTTATTGCCTTGCTTCCCATATGGTTGGTTAATATGCCTTTTAATAATTTAGATTTTATTTTACTCATATATATATGTGGCCATTCATGTCCCATAAATGGTATGACCCAGCTTTGAATGCTCTATATATTTGGAAAGACCCTACCCACTTTTGGGACCATTTTTCATAGGATGGATCTTTTGATCCTAAAGGCAATATGGTCTACCATATCAAATATCCTTCATTAAAGGTCCCCATTTTCACTTTTATTATATTTGTCAACTATTTCTTCATTTGGACCAATATGTTATTTAAGATTTTGCATCCATATTATCCAATTCCATATGTATAACTATGTTATAGTCTTCTACAGTTAGTTCATTTGGAGAAACCACTTTTAATGAATTTAAAGTCATTTCAACAGGTAGGATGGCATCATGGCTATACGTTAAGGCATATGGGGTCCCCCAAGTGCTTGACCTTTTAAATTCTAATAAGCCCACAACACTTCTGACAATTGTGCCAATCTTTTAGATTCTTCTCAATAACCTTGCTTAGAGTATTTTTAATCACTTTATTTTTGCCTTTTGCTTAACCATTTCATTGAGCATAATAGGGTGTTGCCTTAGTAAAAGTTATTCCTAACCTTGAAGTAAATTCCAACACCATTTATGACTAAAAAATGCTCGCATTATGTGAGGTTATAGTTTATAGAATCCCAAACCTATACACAGTGTCCTCAATAAGTCTAGTAATTAATTTTGGGTAAGTGACTTTACAGCCTTAGATTCTAACAACTTGGTAAAGTAATATATTAAGAATAAAAATTGTGCAGCTTTGAAGATGGAAGATATATTTTACCAATGATATCAGTTGCGCATCCTCTAAATGGCTAAGGTTTCACTAGATATTGCATATCCGTAACATGCACATTCTTTAAAGGACAATATTTTTGGCACTTTCGGCCTACATTGTCAAAAGTCCATATAATCCTTTAAAATGGAGGGGCAATAGAAACCATGTCTCCTTAATAACCATCCCATTTTGGGACCATATTGATGATCCCCACATATGCCTTCATGAACTTGGCCAATGGCTGTCAAGACATCCTCTTTGCTTAGACACTCTAGGATCATTCCATCAGCACCTCTTTTGAATAATTTTCCAGCATACATAACATAACTGGTTGTTCTCAACCTGATAACCCAATTAGCTTTGGTATTTGCATCAATCAAATATTCAACTAATTGTTTTCTTCAATCCTCGTAAATGTCTATGTTACCAATTTCAACCAAAAGCCATCTGTTTGGATGTAACGACAACATTTTAGCAATGGAACTCAACTCTAATTTAGCTTTGAAGTTATCATCGGGTTCAAAATCTGAGGCCTTTTGGGCCATCTTATTGGGCTTCTCATTTAAAGACCTGGTAGTATAATATAATGTGACTTCGTCAAATTTTACGATAAATTCAAAGCTATATGGTTATGGATAGTCAAACCATCATTGATAATTAAGAGTCCCCATAAACTTCAATTACACAAACATAGCAACTTCAAACGATCTCTAAGTCCATTATGACCACTTCATATTCCACTTGATTTTAAGAAAATGAGTTTTCTTCTAATATGTATCCATGTTTAGTTTAAATACGTTAAGGGATTCAATAATTACTCCTATTCCTGACCATGTTTCAATATATGAACCATCCAACCACAATTTCCATGGACTTAAGGATATGTATCCTATCGCATATACACTTTTTGACTCACTTCACATATATGATCTCCCCAAAACTCAGACATTGATTAGTCTTTTATATCTCTTTAAAGCATATAATGTAGGTAAAACTCATACAAAGCTAACACCCATTTTCCCATCCCCTTTAGCAAAATTGGTCTTATTAAAATGTAATTAGTCAAAATAAACTTTGATATAACATACACCTTCCTAGGCAACAAGTAATATCTTGACTTCACAGCTACAAAATACAAAGTTAAACATAGTTATTCCATTACTAAGTATTTACCTTGACATTCATTCAAGAATCTATTCCGATAGTACACTTTGTGTTTCTCATAATCTTGTGCTAATAGAACTTCAATAGATGTGTTAACAACATCAATGTAAATCTTCAATGGCCTATCATCTTTTGGAGGTTCCAAAATAGGTGGCTTAGCCAAATACTTCTTGAGTGTCTGGAAAGCTGTCTTATGATCTTCCTTCCAAACTTACTCTTCCTTTCAATCTAGCTCTTCTTGATCCTTTAGCTTTAAGAAAGGATAAAATACTTTGATTTTCCCTATAACATTAGATATAAACCTACAAAGGAATTTAACTTTTTCCCAATCCTTTGTAATTCTTTTTTATTTTGGGGGGCCATGCTTTCAATTATTGCATTGGACTTGCTTTTATCGATAATCCCAATTCGATGCACTAGATATCCTAGGAAATTCCCTGCAGAAACTCCAAAGGCCCATTTTAAAGGATTTATTTTTAGTTTACACTGTCTCATTCTTTCAAATGACTTTTATAGGTTTGTTATATAATATGTTATTATTTTTTCTTTGACAATTATTTCATCAATATAACATCCAAAAAGGTGTTAGACGTATCATGGAAAATGGCATTCATTCTCTTTTAATAAGTGGGCCTTACATTCATCAATCCAAATGGAATTTTTATCCATTCTAAGGTCCCCAGATTGTCAGGGCACCTAAAATTAGTCTTATGCACATCTTCTTCAACTATGCATATTTGGTTATAACTTGAGTGACCATCCATCATAGATATGATAGCATGGCCAGGAATTATATCAACCAATAAGTCTGCTACTGGCATTGGATTTTAATTATTTAGAGTGGTTGTTTTTAAGTTTTTAAAGTCAATGCATACTCTTAGTTTACCATTCTTCTTAATGACTAATACTATATTAAAAGGCCATTCAACATACCTGGCGATTCGAATAAACCCAACCTTCAACATCCATTTAATTTTTATTTTTTTTTGCTATGACCTTCGGGGTCATTTGATGTGGTAACTTCTTCACAAGCCTATAAACTTTTTTATCGGCAATCCTGTTTAAATCAGGTAGCTCATCATACTCCCAAGAACAACAGTCTTTGTACTAATGTAAAAGTCCTACCACCAATTGTTGTTCTTATTTTCTTAAGTTGACACTAATGTATGTTACCCTCTTGTTTTGTTTGGTCCCTAACTTTATTTCCATCAAAAGGATCTGGTTCATAGATCGTGAGTTCTTTGTACTCCACTAGCGAACTTGCTAAATCACCGTTGTCTTGAGGTTTTTCTTCCTCTTTATCTTCTTCAAATACATAGTCGACCCAATTAATGGTCCTTTCTTTATTGATTCTTGTATTGATCTCTAAATCTCTAAATTTATACAACATTATGGACAATTTTTCGCTAGCCTTTTCTAGGTCAAAAGGTGTTCCACCTATTAATAAACTATTTTAAAAAATTTAGTTGTTCTTATTAGACCAAAATATATTTGTTCTTAAGAATTGTATGAAACTTATCCTTCAGATGCTTCAGGAATTAATGTCTCCACTTTGACAGGTCCCACGGTCTCTTAGTAGGGTTCAACTTCAACACAATTGGAGCTAGTGTGGAATGGAAACGAATTTTTTTCCACCTCTTCCATGTTTTTATCCTTTTTCATCAATAGTATTTTATGGTTCATAAAAGATGGAATACTTTTTTTAGAATGGATCAAGTCTGTAACTTCCCGACCCGAATTTATGGGTTACCCGTGGTCAACCCAGATGGACTCGAGCGTTAGGTATGAAGTGAAATGAAATAACCTACATAATGTTGCTAGTCCAATTTTATTTAATTAACATTTCACTTATTTAGCATGCAATTTCCATTTAAATCAAGCTACATGAGGGACCGTGGGAAACGTCTTCGAAATCCAAGCATATAGTGCTACTGACGTAAAATAAAATGAATACTTACCTGTATAACTCTCTCAAAATATGGAACCACACCCAACCTACCATAACAAAGACGAGAGAATGATTCGAATGCCTAGTGAGAAAATACAATAATGTAGTATAGAATCGAACAACGGAAAAGGGACTTTAACACGTTTTATCTACTTGCCCATGCAACTACCTTATATATATACATATATACACTTAAATGCATGAAACCATTTTTATTTCAAAAACGTTGCTTACCGCGATTAATTCACCTTAATCTTGTAAAAGAAAAGCCCTTTTACTTGATTTGACATTTATTTCTTTATTTAACACACCCGGTTAAATACTTTCAACATTAAATTTTATTTAAGGAAAAGCATTTTTGTTACTGAAATTACCCCTTTATTCATACAAATTTACGTTAGTACATTCGTTAAAAATCACCTTTCAATGCATGCAAGCACCTTGTTAGAAAATACTTATTTTTCTTTGAAAATCTTTCATGAACACACTCTTGTGTTAATTATGGTTTAAACCTTTTTTGGTTGCTTAACTACCCATTTAATCACTTTATGTTACTTAATGAATATTATATGTTATCCTATGCGATGGCCAATGATTTTGGGTCTTTCACCCTAGGGCTACGGGAAGTCCATAATTGTCCCGGTGTCATCCGAGTCTATATTAATGTGTTTTAACATTTTATAAATGTCAACATTATTCCACTTATTTTTACCGAACGAAACTAAAACTGACTTTTCACCCTAACTTGTGTTACACTTTAAAATAATCATATATAGTCCTTTTATACCCTTACATTGAATTTATTCCAAAATCAAGTTTATTTAGGACCATTTGTGTAACACCCTTTTATAACATGTTTATTTCATAAAAATGTTCCACTTTACATAAAATTACCAATTTAGTCATTTGTTTTCAAACTTGTCTTTCCTCCATTTTCATAAGTGTTATTCCCCTAAGCATCATTAAGTTACCCACACTAACTTCTTAAGTGTTTTTAACTCATTAACACTTATCTAAAACTTTGAAGTAACATTCTTCTCAAGTTGGAAACATATTTATTTCATCATTTTCGTTCTCTAAGAAATCATTGGACATTTAAAGACTATTTTATAAGAAAACACCATTTTCCTTTATTAATTCATGTAGCCTCAAAATCATACACTTATCACCTTCCCAACACCTTTTTCACACACTTTAAGAGCATAAATTTCTAATTTCTTTACTTCATGTTTAAACCCAATAAATCCTTATTAAACTTATTTATATGTTCGTCATCAAAATACTACCAGTTTATATGCATGAGAAGATAGATTTTAGGTCCAAAAACTCCTATTAAATAACATATGATTTATTCTAGAAATTACATATACAAATATATTTTTTCAAGGCAAAAGATATTTTTGTTTCTTCAAAACCTGATTAAATGTCTATTTATATAAAAATCCCAATTTTTCACAAGAAAATCTTTAGGCATTTTCCCATTGAAAATTTTCAGCAAACAAATATTACTTCAAACATTTCATTCCATAAAATGTTTTAGTGTCAAGATTTTTTGAAATGCAACATTTTTCTTAAAACCCTTGAAATCCCATTTATGAACCATTTAAACAAAACCCTAAGATATCATCTTCTTAACTCATATATGGATTATATTCTAATAATTCTAGCTATATGACCACTATTATGCAAAATTGAGTCTTAAACTAATAGTAGAGTTTCCCGCCTCAAATGGAGCTCCAAAAATAGTTGGATGAGTGATGGAAACCCCTCACTTCCTAAGGTGGCCTCAAGGAGGTTGCTAAGTTCCACAAGCATGCTCCATGAAATCTCCAAAAAAAATCCCCTCCAAAACTCCATAAAGTTCTACTTCTTCTTCTTTAAAACCCCGGATAATAAATCCAAAAATTAGTAGCTTAGCTTAACCATGGAGTGAATGGGTACATACTAATGTGTGGAGGTGGTGGAAAGGTGTGTCTATGGGGGGAAATGGTTGGGGAAGATGATGGGTCTTTACATGTAGAGAGAAGGGGGGGGGGGGAAATACTGAAAATGGTAGGGGAAACCCACCCCACTCTCTCCTCTTCTAACCCACAAACAACCCCCCAATAAAACCATATAAAAACTCATCCTAACATTAAAATCCTAATTTTGGTCACCAGGACTCATCAGGATTCGACACGTCATTGATCGAAGGGCACAAGGGTATTCCGATTTAAAAGATTTTTGGGCAAGTCGTTCGAACGAGAATGGGACCTCGTTAGAACGAGATCTCAATATCATTCGATCTCCCATGGAATGAACTTATAACGAGGTTGGAATCTTATGCAGGGACATCTCGTTTGATCCTCGTTAGAACCCAACTTTGAACGACGTTAGAATTTTATTTGAATCAATAATTATCTCGTTCGAATGAGAATGGTCCCTCGTTCAAAGCAACTTAATTTCGTTCGAACCACTGATTCTTCCTACATATTCAGTTTCTCCTCATAGCTTTCAATAATTACCACCAAGGCTCAAAGAATAACCAAATGTAGATAAAAGTCAATATATTAATAATCCAAATCTCAAGGGTTCTATATGATTACCGTTTACACTGGAAAAATAATAAAATATTAGGCGTGGGTATTACAAAGTCTCTACCATGAAAAGCATTAAAACTTCGTTTATTAGCGATGAAGAAAAATGGAGTTTTAGAATTTTTTATGCCTACTTAAATATCTACTATTAGTACACCTTTGGTTGATTTTTTACACTTGGCCAAACTAGAGATGATTATTTGTGTCTGAACCAATTTAGAATTTTATTGATTTATTTTATAAAGAAAGGAGTAGGGAATTATATTAATGATTGCGCCATTATCTACTAATATTCTATTTGTTAACACTTCATTCACTCAATCCTTTATAAATAAAGGCTCGATGTGATTGGTCATATATTTAGTAGGCTCTTCGAACCCATATCTAAGATTTAAAGCAGGAAGAGACAAATTAAAGTCATCTATCTTGGATGCATCATCTTCATCCATCTTTATGTCTGGGATCTCTAGCCCTTTACCTACTTCAAACTTTTGTATGGGGATAACATCCATATTAATTGGCACCATTATGGCAAGGATCCGAAATGGATGAATTATTGTTGACTAGGTCCTTGAACTAGTCATGTTGCATCCAAAACCATCATTTTTTTTATTTTCTTCATTATAAGAGACATACTTCGATATGTTGCCTTCATCGACAATCATATCCTTCTCCAATTATTTAATCTTCTCCACCAACATGTTAGAAGAAGATCGATTCCTTTATTTCTTCCTATAAGGAATCTTGAATTTGGCTTCAAAGATGAGGATGTGATGTCCTCTTATCCATTTGCACATAAAATCTCTGAGGCCTCGTGCTAGACACTACACACCTTTGAGTTCTTTTTTACTAGTTGCAAGAGCCGACAATTTATAGTTCTCTCATATATTATTTGAGTGGATGTACCAAGTGTCACGTTCCAGGAGCTACCTATTGAGATTTTACAACTTTTGGCCTCTTTAGAATCTAGTTGAATTATTAGGAGACATTGGTTCCTTTATCCACGAGCCAGTCCAGCACCCCCTCACCATATGAAGCATTTTGGAAATCCTCATGGGATCCAATGATCCATGTACTAGCAGGATTGTGCTTCAATGAAACTTAAATTGGTATACTGGAAATTCCTTAGTGTCTTTATGCCTCTTTGAGGATGATAAGGGCTAGGTAAATTGCCATGTTTTCCCTCGAAAAAGTTTCTTGGAATTCCTCTTGATTTGGTATATTCTAAGATTTGGAAGTATACCCACCATATCCATATCCTCAAACTGTTGTTATCGCATTCCTTTTGAATCTATAATTTAATACATTTCAGTATATTGGTCCCCGCACCTAATACACAAATGCTTCAAAATCTTCCTATTTGGGTTAATAATTACATCAGGCTTCGAAACCTTATAATCTGCTTTAGTTTTCATTTTGAATTCAATACGGACCTTGTTTCTTAGTAACTGTATGGACTGCATGTTGGCTCTCATTTCTGTAATACTCCGTATTTTTATGCTATATTAATTTGGGGATTTATTAAATTTAATGTGAGTTACTAATTTAATATAAATCCGGAAATTAATCACTTTATAATTATTAACGTGATGTGAGTTAGTAATTATGGGAAACTTGTTGTTGAATATTACTAATGAGTAAAGTAATATAATATTGGTTATATTAAATGTCAAGAGTGAATAAAATGACAATTTGGGAAATTTGAGTCGGGACGCGCCCGTGTCGCGTCAGGACTAAATATTGATTAATAAAAGTGAATAAATTATAAGTTGCTCGTATGGTCATTTTGAGTGTGCCAAAGTGTCCGGAAGGGTCGAGATAGTCAGAAAATTATACCCGGGGGTTTAGTTTGGGTCTCTGGACATTTTTAGGCCTATTTAACACCCCGGGAGGGAATTTTGGACATTTTGCATTTTTGGGTAATTAAACCCACGAAAATTATTAGGCTATATCAGCCATTTGGAATAGTCCTTTAGGGTTAGCAGACTCAAAAATTTAGAACAGCCATAGGAGAGGGAAGGAGAAAGCTTTCCAAGCAATCCAAGGCCCAAAATCCATCTGGTTGCACCGCCACCACCACCAACGCGTAGATCGCGCGACGGGGAATGCAACCACACCAAATTTGTCATCAAGTCAGAACTTTGAAATTTACAGGCAAGTATTTATCTTGCTTATTTTCTTTAATGCATCGTTCATGTTAGTCTAGGGTGATTAGGATGAGTTTGGTAGAAGAGAATCCATGTTGGAGATAGGAAAATCGCATGTAGTAATGATTTGAATGATAATCTGGAAACCCCTTCACATGTAGAGGCTTAACCAAGAAGTTATGATGAATTAGGAGTAGAAATTTATGGAAAAAGACTGATTAGAACCATGTTTAAGAAATTCTAGGGTTCTTGAGATTTATATGAGTATTGGCCTATTAATCTATGGTTATTGATGGAAAATTGCATGCTTTACGTTGAAGATGTATAATATGGGTGTATACTGATTGTAGTACAAATTTTAGGGAGTTTGGGTGTGAAAAATCTGGATTTGATTGAGGTTAGATTATGAAACCCGTAACTGTTAATCAACAGAATTCGTATACCTGTTTGATCGATCGAGCCCCTGCCATCGATCGATCGACCCCTTCTGGCAGACTCACATTTCCCCTTTGTAAATAGTTAAATTCAAATTAAATGAGTAAAAGTATTTGTACATCCTTATTAAAATAATTTGGAAGGTAAAGGAGACCAATAGGACTTATTAATAATTATGAGACCTTTAAGGTAAGACGAGATGTACATTTTTGGGATATTTACATATAAGGGACGATGAAATTATGCATTAAAGGGAGAGACGCGTAAAAATAGTTACGTTGGAAATTAGATGAGTACCTACTGAAATTCTACACTTGGGAGGATAGAGTCCATGAGTGTTACGTAGTGAGTTGGATTAATCCCTCAAATTAAAGTAAGAGACGAACCATTATAAGTGATGACTAAATAATGAGAAATAAGGATAAATGTTATAATTATGGGTTATGAGATGAACCTAAATTTGATAAGGTAAAAGTAGTATATTTATATGACTGTGTTTATGCATATACTACATACATGTGAAAATCATGCCCGCGCTACTTGATATCCCTGAGGTTACCGCGCTAGGACAGTCTTATCTCGATGGGACCTTTATGGGGGGATATTGACTCGTACCCTAGAAGATAGATATCCTTGGTAGAGGCAATCTGATCGATGGTCAGACGTTCCTAAGAGACGTGAGGGTATGTACTGACCTCTTAGAGACTTGGAATCTATTCTTCGCCTCAATATTGTTTGTGTATGTATTAATACAGTTCGAGAATGATTTCGAACTTGTATTTCCCTTAGTACGAGTGATACGGGGATTGGATAGCAGAGTATGCCCGCACCATAATTTTTATGTGGGGTGTTGATAGAATATATATATTATGCGAGTATTTAATATATATATATATATGAATTTCTGAAATTTAGAATTTCCTATTGTGTTTATGGTAAGTAAGAGATGAGGAATGATTTCAATTGAGAAATACCTGTTTCGAAAGTATAGTATATTTCTGGAAAACTTTATTAATAAATAAAGTAAAAAATGAGAGCTTTGTCACTAAATGAAATTTACTTCTTAAACAGTTGAATTGTTTAGTTTAAACCTTATGAGTAACCTAAGATAAGATGAGTTAAACCATTGGGAAGGTTAGTGCGATAGGTGTGCACATTATAAGAGAGGTGAGAATTTCTCAAGAGAGTGTCGCACTAATATGTTGTTGCATTGGCCTGTAAACATTTTAAATACTTGCTAAACAACTTTTAAATCATTTACACTATCGGGCTCTGACCCGTCTCTATTTCTCCTCTCTCTTGTATATATATGTATATATTACAGGTGCTCAGCCACAGGGGCGTCTTGCTTAAGATCCTTTGGAAGGAACGTGCTGCAGCTTAAGTGGGAGTTGCATCCCACTTGCTTAGACGACCTCATTCATTTGATTCCACTCTTAGCACTATTTATTTCAGTTGGGATCGTGTCTCCCTTTCCATTTTTCAGTTGATTTATTGGATATTGTAATCCATTTATTTCTAGTACTTGCACTTTGGGATTTATCATTACCAGGATGTTTTCATTTAAAGTATTAAATGTTGGATTCAACTAGTTGAATGTTTGATTATTTAGATTGTATGTTCCAGGATAGTTGTGGTGTGACTATTAAATTGTGAATTATGCAAAGTTTTAAATGTTGGTTTATATAAAATAAAATTTGGAAAGTAAAGTCTAAAATGGTTTTGACACTTAGCTTAATTATTTAGGGTGTTTAAATTGAAAAAGTATTTTCGAAAGTGATGCTAAGAATGAACCAACTGTTCACCATGATTTTAATTTAATAAAGGAGTGATAGCCCTGTATTTAATTAGGCGGGGTGTCACAGGTGGTATCAGAGCATCAGGTTCTAGTGTCCTTAGGATCTGTACGGCTTATTTCGCTTTCAGCTTAGCATTTTTGTTATAGAGCCCTATGTTAGGATTGTTGTACTCTTACTTTTACGATTATGTCTTCAGCTATTTAAGATTTGATAATAACTTTAGACTAATAAATTTCTTCACGTTTCAGATGCCTCCGAGACGTGCACCAAAGGATAGGCGTGCCCAAGCCGAGCAGCCAGCAGCTCCGGCTCAGGGTACAATGAATGCTAATGAGGTAGCCACTATTGTTGCTCAGACGATGAATGCCGCGCTAGCGGTGGTATAGCAGGCTCCACCCTAGATTCAGGAAATGGCGCCAGTACCTGCACAGGTTCCATCTGCATGGGAGCGGGTTAGGGATGCCTTTCAGAAGGCGCATCCCCCTGAGTTCTCGGGTAGTTCAGATATTGTCATCGTCAGTCAGTGGAAGAAAGATATCCAATGGCATCTTCGTATGTATGAGTGAAAAGACGTGCAGAAATAGTTATTGTCTTCCTTCAAGTTAGTGGGGGCCGTTTTGCAGTGGTGGGAATCCACCACCACATTGGAGGAGAGGGATACGATCCCGATTCAGTCGTTCTGGGAGCGGTTTGACGGCAAGTACTTTCCACCCGTCGTGCAGACTGAGATGAGGCGGAAGTTACTAAACTTGAAGCAGGAAAATTCTACCATTGCTGAGTATGAGGAGGAGTTCACGAGACTTCTCACCATAGTGCCAGATGAGGCACCTACTGAGGGTAAGAAGATAATGATGTTTGTGGACGGGTTAGCTTAGAGGATCCGTCAACATCTTATAGGGAATTTTTCTCTGAGTACCTTTACAGATGTACTCAATGCTGCCTTACTACATTGCCAGGATCACCGCTTCCATCTGTAGGGAAGTAAGCGAGCAGGAGAGTCCGGCCAGCAGGGCAGGACAGGGGGTAGTGGCGCTAGTGGAGCACCGACATCCCAGGGACATACTCGTCAGCATGAGCAGAGTTCCCATCAGGGGGACCCTACTAAGCGCTTCTGATCAGGTGATTCCAGGCAGGGATTTGGGGGTTATAGGCAGGGCCAGCCTAATCAGCAGGGCCAACAAGGCCAACATCGACAGCAGCAGGGTCAGCAGCAGGGCCAACAGCGTTTTCATCAGGGCCAGTGGCGGGGTGGTAACGGCCAGCAAGGCCGTGGTCAGCAAGGTCAGAGGGGAGGAAATTTCAAAGGCCGATGTTTCGGGTGTGGCAAGAATAGCCATAGGCGCTAGGATTGTCCAGAGGGAGAGAGGGCCCTACAGCAGCAGGGTGCCCGTAATGAGCCACAGAGGCCACTTTTTCCAGCCGCCCTCCCAGCACCAGCCGAGGTACTAGCCCTACCAGCCATCCCAGCAGTTCCAGTGCAGTAGGGGAAGTTACAGTATGGACGTGTCTATAACTTCCACCAGGTAGCAGCTCCACAGGCACCACCCGCGATTGAGGGTATGTTTCCTATCCATGGTACTATGGGCCGAGTTTTATTTGATACTGGGGTGACGCACTGTTTTATAGCTACTCATTTTAGGAAGGCCTTAGGGTTATTAGCCACAGCAGAGAGCACTGTGACGTGTGTAGACTCACCATTGGGGAGTGGATCACTCATTTTATTTATATGCCGGGGTGTGGGGTAGAGATTGGTAGCTTGGTATTACCTGCAGATATGTTAGTCTTAGATATGCATTAGCATGACGTTATTATCGGTATGGATCGGCTTGCTGCTTACAGGGCCATGATAGATTGTTTTGGTGGGAGTATTTATTTTGCCATTCCGGGGCAAGAGATGTTTGTAGTGGCGATGCCTAGCCCAGAGGGAGGCTCGACCGCTCATTTGTATTACATAGAGGAGGATACCTCCAAGTAGGTTGTGATTCCCTTAGACTTGATCCTAGTTGTTCGTGAGTATTTCGATGTATTTCAGGAGATACCAGGCCTACCCCCCAGTCGAGAGATAGACTTTGTCATAGATTTATTACCGGATACTAGACTTATAGCACGCACTCCATACTGTATGGCTCCGGCAGAGATGCGAGAGTTACGAGATTAGATAAAGCAGCAATTAGGTCAGGGCTTCATTCGTAGGAGTACCTCACCTTGGGGCACTCCAGTCTTGTTTGTGAAGAAGAGAGATGGTTCACTGAGGCTATGTGTGGACTACTGGGAGTTGAACAAGGTCACGATATGGAATAAGTGTCCGTTGCCTCGAATCGATGATCTGTTCGACCAGCTGAGGGGAGCAACTTTATTTTCGAAGATAGATCTGAGGTCGGGGTACCATCAGCTATGTATTAGGGAGCAGGATGTTTCAAAGACTGCATTCTTGACGAGATATGGGTCCTATGAGTTCAGAGTGATGCCATTTGGCCTCACAAATGCTCCAGCCGTGTTCATGGACTTAATGAATCGAGTGTTCAGAGAGTTCTTGGATCAGTTCGTCATTGTCTTCATAGATGACATTCTAATATATTCACACTCCGAGGAGGTGCATGCCGAGCACTTGAGGTAGGTTCTTCAGAATCTACGAGAGCATCAGTTGTATGCTAAGTACGAGAAGTGCGGATTCTGGTTACGAGAAGTACAGTTCTTGGGGCATGTTATTTCTGAGCAGGGGATAGCAGTTGACCCGAGTAAAGTGTCAGCGGTAAGGGAGTGGGGACAGCCCACGACACCGACGGAAGTGCGTAGTTTCTTGGGGTTAGCCGGATACTACAGGAGATTCATTCGGGGATTCTCTAAAATAGCGGGTCCATTGACGAACCTGACTCGCAAGGGGGTACCATATGTTTGGGATGATGCTTGTCAATTGGCTTTTGACGAGCTGAAAGACAAACTTACTTCAGCACCGGTCCTTGCTTTACCGAAGTCGGGTGTGGAGTACCTGGTTTACACCGATGCCTCTTTACGGGGACTTGGGGGAGTACTTCAGTAGGAGGAGAAGGCTATAGCTTTTGCCTCCCGCAAGCTTAAGACTCATGAGAAGAATTACCCCACCCACGACCTGGATTTAGCAGCGGTCATTTTTGCATTGAGGATATGGAGGCACTATTATTGGGGGAGAAATTTCGCTTGTTCACAGACCACAAGTCACTACAGTATCTGTTCACTCAGTGAGAGCTGAATATGCGTCAGCGCAGGTGGTTAGAGTTTGTGAAGGACTATCAGTTCGACATACAGTACCATCCGGGGAAAGCCAACGTAGTTGCTGATGTGTTGAGCCGTAGATCGATAGACGATGTAGCGGGCATTTAGAAAGAAAAGTGGAAGGAGTTGAGTCACCAGGATGCAGTAGCTCATTTTTTCATATCTGTTATGACAGTGACACTCGAGATTGTTACGAGGGTGATACAGGCACAGGCCGCAGACCCGTTTTGCCAGGAGCAGATTGTACGACTCTTAGCTGAGGGTGTTGAGTCCTATTCTGTTAGTTCTGATGGGGGTTTGAGGTTTAATGGGAGATAGGTGGTTCCAGAAGGAGCAAACTTATGTCATGCCGTGATGACCCAGTCTCACGGGTCTCGATTTACAGTACATCCTGGAGGAGATAAGATGTACCAGTATATGAGGCGGCAGTACTGGTGGAGTGGGATGAAGAAGGACATTTCTGAGTTCGTGTCCAAGTGTTCTACCTGCCAGCTGGTAAAGATGGACCATCAGAAACCGTCAGGGTTGCTTCAGCCATTGGAAATACTCGCGTGGAAGTGGGAGAGTATTTCCATGGATTTTATTACAGGGTTGCCTACATCACAGCGGGGCCACGACTCTATCTGGGTGATTGTAGACCGTTTGACCAAGGTGGCTCATTTTCTGTCGGTGCGGACAGACTATACCACGGGTCAGTATACTCAGTTGTTCATTGCTGAGATTATCAGGTTACATGGGCTGCCCCTGAATATCGTTTCAGATAGAGACAAGATTTTTGTGTCGCGTTTCTGGGAGAGCTTTCAGGAGGATATGGGTACTGAGTTGAGACTGAGTCAAGCTTATCACCCACAGACAGATGGACAGATAGAGCGTACTAATCAGATGTTGGAGGATATGCTGCGCATGTGTGCTCTTGATTTTGGAGGAGGTTGGGAGCCACATCTTCCACTGGTAGAGTTCGCTTATAATAACTCTTATTAGTTCACGATTGGCATGGCTCCATTCGAGGCTTTGTATGGCAGGCCTTGTCGTTCCCTAACTTGTTGGCTTGAGGTGGGGGATAACAAGTTGCTAGGACCAGAGGTAATTCAGGAAACCTCCGCAAGGATTGAGATGATCAGGAGTCGCATTCGAGTAGCCCAGGACAGGCAGAAAAGCCACGCCGATGCGAAACGATTCTTCCGGGAGTTTAATGTGGGGGACCAAGTGTTACTACGTGTATCTCCTATGAAAGGAGTGATGAGGTTCGGGAAGAAAGGGAAATTGGCCCCGAGGTACGTGGGACCATTTCCCATTATCGAGAGGATTGGGCCGGTAGCATACAGATTGGGACTACCAGAGCATTTGCATCGCATCCATGATCTATTCCATATCTCGTCGTTGAGACGATACCTTCGGGATGATATGTCCCATACTCACATCGCGATAGATGAGATAGACTTACAGCCTGACAGCTCTTACGAGGAGAGACCAATGGCTATCCTAGACCATAGCGAGAGGAGATTGAGGTCGAAGGTAGTTCCACTTGTACGGGTCCAGTGAGAACATCATAATGTGGAGGAATCCACTTGGGAGCGGGAGGCAGATATGCGCGAGAGGCACCCAGATTTATTCTTACCAGGTACGCCTTATTTTTCGAATTTCGGGACGAAATTCCGTTATTAGGGGGGAAGTATGTAATACCCCGTATTTTTATGCTATATTAATTTGGAGATTTATTAAATTTAATGTGAGTTACTAATTTAATATAAATCCAGAAATTAATCACTTTATAATTATTAACGTGATGTGAGTTAGTAATTGTGGGAAACTTGTTGAATATTACTAATGAGTAAAGTAATATAATATTGGTTCTATTAAATGTCAAGAGTGAATAAAATGACAATTTTAGAAATTTGAGTCGGGACGCGCCCGTGTCGCGTCAGGACTAAATATTGATTAATAAAAGTGAATAAATTATAAGTTGCTCGTATGGTCATTTTGAGTGTGCCAAAGTGTTCAGAAGGGTCGAGATAGTCAGAAAATTATACCCAGGGGTTTAGTTTGGGTCTCGGGACATTTTTAGGCCTATTTAACACCCCGAGAGGGCATTTTGGACATTTTACATTTTTGGGTAATTAAACCCACGAAAATTATTAGGCTATATCAGCCATTTGGAATAGTCCTTTAGGGTTAGCAGACTCAAAACTTTAGAACGGCCATAGGAGAGGGAAGGAGAAAGCTTTCCAAGCAATCCAAGGCCCAAAATCCATCTGGTTGCACCGCCACCACCACCAACGCGTAGATCGGGCGACGGGGAACGCAACCACACCAAATTCGTCATCAAATCAGAACTTTGAAATTTCCAGGCAAGTATTTATCTTGCTTATTTTTGTTAATGCATCGTTCATGTTAGTCTAGGGTGATTAGGATGAGTTTGGTAGAAGAGAATCCATGTTGGAGATAGGAAAATCGCATGTAGTAATGATTTGAATGATAATCTGGAAACCCCTTCACATGTAGAGGCTTAACCACGAAGTTATGATGAATTAGGAGTAGAAATTTATGGAAAAAGACTGATTAGAACCATGTTTAATGAATTCTAGGGTTCTTGAGATTTATATGAGTTTTGGCCTATTAATCTATGGTTATTGATGGAAAATTGCATGTTTACGTTGAAGATGTATAATATGGGTGTATACTGATTGTAGTACGAATTTTAGGGAGTTTGGGTGTGAAAAATCTGAATTTGATTGAGGTTAGATTATGAAACCTGTAACTGTTAATCTGCCGAATTCGTATACCTGTTTGATCGATCGATCGAACCAGGAGTGTCGATCGATCGACGCTTCGATCGATCGAGCCCCTGTCATCGATCGATCGACCCCTTCTGGAAGACTCACATTTCCCCTTTGTAAATAGTTAAATTCAAATTAAATGAGTAAAAGTATTTGGACATCCTTATTAAAATAATTTGGAAGGTAAAGGAGACCATTAGGACTTATTACTAATTATGAAACCTTTAAGGTAAGACGAGATGTACATTTTTGGGATATTTACATATAAGGGACGATGAAATTATGCATTAAAGGGAGAGACGCGTAAAAATAGTTACGTTGGAAATTAGATGAGTACCTACTGAAATTCTACACTTGGGAGGATAGAGTCCATGAGTGTTACGTAGTGAGTTGGATTAATCCCTCAAATTAAAGTAAGAGACGAACCATTATAAGTGATGACTAAATAATGAGAAATAAGGATAAATGTTATAATTATGGGTTATGAGATGAACCTAAATTTGATATGGTAAAAGTAGTATATTTATATGACTGTGTTTATGCATATACTATATACGTGTGAAAATCATGCCCGCGCTACTTGTTATCACTAAGGTTACCGCGCTGGGACAGTCTTATCTCGATGGGACCTTTATGGGGGGATATTGACTCGTACCTTAGAAGATAGATATTCTTAGTACAGGCTATCTGATCGATGGTCAGACGGTCCTAAGAGACGTGAGGGTATGTACTGACCTCTTAGAGACTTGGAATCTATTCTTCGCCTCAATATTGTTTGTGTATGTATTAATACAGTTCGAGAGTGATTCCGAACTTGTATTTCCCTTAGTATGAGTGATACGAGGATTGGATAGCAGAGTATGACCGCACCATAATTTTTATGTGGGGTGCTGATAGAATATATATATTATGCGAGTATTTAATATATATATGATTTTCTGAAATTTAGAATTTCCTACTGTGTTTATGGTAAGTAAGAGATGAGGAATGATTTCAATTGAGAAATACCTGTTTCGAAAGTATAGTATATTTCTGGAAAACTTTATTAATAAATAAAGTAAAAAATGAGAGCTTTGTCACTAAATGAAATTTAGTTCTTAAACAGTTGAATTGTTTAGTTTAAACCTTACGAGTAACCTAAGATAAGATGAGTTAAACCGTTGGGAAGGTTAGTGCGATAGGTGTGCACATTATAAGAGAGGTGAGAATTTCTCAAGAGAGTGTCGCACTAATTTGTTGTTGCATTGGCCTGTAAACATTTTAAATACTTGTTAAACAAATTTTAAATCATTTACACTATCGGGCTCTGACCCGTCTCTATTTCTCCTCTCTCTCTTGTATATATATGTATATATTACAGGTGCTCAGCCACAGGGGCGTCTTGCATAGGATCCTTTGGAAGGAACGTGCTGCAGCTTAAGTGGGAGTTGCAGGCCTCTTGCTTAGACGACCTCATTCATTTGATTCCACTCTTAGCACTATTTATTTCAGTTGGGCTCGTGTCGCCCTTTCCATTTTTCAGTTGATTTATTGGATATTGTAATCCATTTATTTCTAGTACTTGCACTTTGGGATTTATCATTACCAGGATGTTTTCATTTAAAGTATTAAATGTTGGATTCAACTCGTTGAATGTTTGATTATTTGGATTGTATGTTACCGGATAGTTGTGGTGTGACTATTAAATTGTGAATTATGCAAAGTTTTAAATGTTGGTTTATATAAAATAAAATTTGGAAAGTAAAGTTTAAAATGGTTTTGACACTTAGCTTAATTATTTAGGGTGTTTAAATTGGAAAAGTATATTCGACAGTGATGCTAAGAATGAACCAACTGTTCACCTTGATTTTAATTTAATAAAGGAGTGATCGCCCGGTATTTAATTAAGCGGGGTGTCACAATTTCCTTGATGTTGAAAAATGGCTCTTCATCAATCCCCGTATTATTTTTTTTATTTTCAAGGAAATTTGACCTTACCTTTCCTAATTAACTCTTAAACCTTGTCACAAAATATTGAACAAAAATTAGTTGAGTGAGGGTAGACATTATGTCAATTGCAATATTTTCCTCTTTAATTTCATTTGTACTTGACATCTTCGCATTTTCAGGCATTTTTATCATTTCGACTTTCAAAAGATAATAAAAACTCTCTTAAACCTTAGATATGTCAAATAAATATTTATTAATCATTCCTTTTGACTTTTATGCATATAACTCGGATGTCGTATTTTTTTGAACTAAAGGCTCACATACTGTGGACTTAGTCAAAATTATTTTCAGTAGCATCTATTTATAGATTTGGGTCTTTGTAATATATTTGGGAAGAATTATTATTTATTTCATGTTCTTAATCTAGCAAAACTTCATATCTAAAAAATTCGGTAGTCATTTTCACCAAGTCCCTTAATTCTAGTTGAGTTTGTCCACCTAGGATATGACTTCCTATACATAAGAGTCTGCACCCCTTGAGCCACTAGTCTACATATTTTATATATAATATATACGATATCATTTTTATAAACTCCCCCAAGTAGTTTCTTATTTTTCTAAGCAACTGCTTGGTTCGCCATTGTTATTGGTTGTACCAATGGAGGTGGGACCTGTAAAGGCATATTCGTTGTGTTGAGAAAGGAGTTAGTTGAGGTGCTTGAGGCATCTAGTTGTCACATATTTAGAAGGGTTCACTAATGAACCTCCTATTATGTCCCAACCCCCGAGTTCATATTCAAACATTGGATTGGTAATTATTCCATAGTTCGAAGATCTAGGAAGGCCTAAAGTAAGACCATTAAAGTATGGTTTATTCCTATTCATGTACGAGACAAATATTATTCCCATTGGACTATTATATCTCATCCGTTGGTAACTTATAGGTACTATCATACCCTTTAGTGGGTTATTCATACTGAAACTAACAATATGAGTATAGTTTCCCATTCTTAGGATTGTTCCAAAGTTAGTTTCACAATTATTGGGCCTAAAATATATACGGTGAAAAGTTATGGATTGTGTGGTCATATTTCCACCAGTTTATGGTGTAAAACCTTGACCATTGGTTGTAGTAACAATAGGAGGAGATAACCTACTGATTACTGTTGTAGTTATTGTACTAATACTATACATGATATTACCAAGATGGTCAAAACCAAGTTTAACCGATGCATTAGTTAATCTTAGGTGCTTGAAGATTCACCTACATTAGGAATTATGCTTAGATTTTCGGCCCTCAAAGTCTTTATTACATCAAATTCTTGGTTTTGGGGGCCTGACTTCATATCTTGGATGGTTTCAATAACTATTTACATTATGGTGGCGGTATGTTGGCTCGTTGAGGCTTATAACCATTTTCATCTCCCTCGTTGCTCATTCGTGTTCTAGCCATGATAAACACTTTTATACAACATTATTGTCCCACCGGGCATGCCGACAATATCTTTTGTTGGTTAGGTTATTTTGTGTATTTTAGTTATGCACGAGTGTGTTGGGTAAGTTTGTGGTCTTACCAACCAGTTGATTATCTTATGCTGCGATAATCAAACAATTATGCACCTTTTGATGCTTCAATTAAGAAGACTTTCTAGAGAATGCCAAATAAGTTTGCAAACTAAATAAACTATAACTAAAGGAGAAGTAAAAACACATGCGGTTAAAGATAAAAAAAAAGGAGAATCAAAGTGATTAAAACAGTGAAGTAAAGTGATTTAGTGTTAAAGTAGTTCCGAATTAAAACAAGTAAAATTGTGTGAAAGTAAAATAATTTAAATAAGGAGTGTAAAGAGAGATTACAATTAAAGCAAAGTAACTTCACATTAAACTAAAAGAGGGTTATAATAATTCTACCTTACAAAACTATTTTGAAAAAAAATTCTAAGCTATGCTGGAAAAACTCTAAAGATAAGAAAATAAAAAAACGTTTAAATGAGCAAAAGCAGTTTTTTGACTGGATAGTTTATGACACCACGCGCATTTTGGGAAGCGAGGTGGCCAGTCACTGCCTCCAAACTACGTCGGGTGTTACTAAATAAGTTATCATTCTCAGCATGTGATAGATATATGAGACATTTAAAAAAATTCCACAAAATATAATCAAATTGATCCAATAAATATAACCATTCATGTAAATTAAAATCCATAAACATGCTATCTCCAAAATAAATCCAACTCCAAATAAATATAAAACCCAAATAAAATAATCTAACTATATACATATGATAGAAATCGTAAACAACTGTGGAACCGATTGGCACACTAAATCCATAAATAAAAGTCTCATAATATAAGTGACGGAATGGAAAGTAGATTTAAACTACTAAAGAAACTAAAATAAATATCCAAATGCATCTCTAAAAGTATCTCCAATCACTCCTATGCAACTACTTCAATGCTATACCTGAAATATTAGTCAACGCACCGGGTTAGAACCCACCCCATGAATATTAGCTACTGCTCCCAATTAGGATCCGTAAACCCAGACAATATCCTTATACATGATAAACATCACAATAGAGTATTTTAATTTAAACGAGATATATTAAAATGCGAGTAGAAATAAAATACCAATATCTATCCACATACTAAGCCACCCCAATGTTCAAGTCCAAATTATTAAATTTTGACCATTTAATTTAAACCTTAGCTCTTATTCTTACTAAATTTAATTATCCAATTATTTATTTTCGTCCGACACCACTATGGCCAGTCGACCCCTTATTGGTCCTGCACACACTCTTGACGCGCTTACGTTACAACACAACACACCCATTCCCCTCATTATAGCCAGTCAACCCAATAGCTGTCAGCTTTGCACATACTCATGAGGTTCCATGTTGGACACGTCATTATAGCCAGTCGGCCCGTATTCTGTCAGTCCCGTGCATGCTCGTGATGCCAACATACACCCACGTCGCTATAGCCAGTTGACTCGTATTCTGTCAGCCCTGCACATATTCGCAATCTAAATTTCATTTTAATACACGTTCTAAGTCTTAGGCATTAATCATCAATTATCTCCAGTTCGTATTATTTTCTATTAGCCCCACCCTTTAATCAAGCATAAATTCTCAAAACCACCCCAAGTCCCATTTCTAGAGGTCCCCAAAGCACAAATATATCCCAACCTATCATTTAGGAATAATACCTACCGAAATCACTACCTAGCCTCAATCCTAGGCTAATGATCCAATAAAAACAACGTAAATTTAGCCCCACCACGGAGTCGTCCCTCCTTTAAAATCTACACTAACAATTCCCATACATAGAAAGCTTTACCAACAACTAATGCCTACCTGCTAGTCCCTTACCTAGTAAGCAACCTAAAGTAAGGTGAGAATAATAACCACCCCAATAATCCCGTTGTCCCCGCGATGTCAATTATTAATACAATTAACGTATCATATATGACATATTTTTAACTTATCACAATAATTCTTTAAATTAATAGCAAGATCATTATTTATCCAAATTATATCCATTTAAGTATAACATTAATCAAACAATTCGTTTTCTCATCAATTTATAGAATATTCACATGCATATTTTTGGGAGCAATACAACAATAAATCTCTACTTTAAAAGACGCACATAATTAACGTGATTACACATGTTGAAATAATTTTATAACATCCCTACAATTAATTCCACATGTGAACGTCATAAATTCTAACGGAATCCCAACCTCTAACATAAGCATGCAAAGGTTTTGAGTCCTAATTCATATTAAAGATTTGAATAAAAATAATCTCGAATTTAGTTTCACTTTCCCCTAATTAGTCTATTTAATTTATTTTAAGAAAAATAATGATCATTAGTATTTAGGCAACATTTAAAACGCACAATGCTAAAGGATAACAATAAACATATTCATACCTGTGAAAATAGTTTGAAGAATCTGATTTTATAGTTGTGTTCCTCTCGAGAAAACAATGAAAACACGCTATTGGACGATCTTGAGAAATCTTGATTAAGATCTTTAAATCTTGATTTGAAAATTGAGTTTAAAGGGTTTAGGTTTGGAAGAAAAGATATGATGAAAATTATGGGAGGTGCGTGCTTTTGGAGAAGGCCAAAGTGTGTTATAAAAACCTCTAAACCCGTCACTTTGTGTTTATATACCAAAAAGAATTTGAGTCTTATTCAAATACAAACACTAAAAAAAATTATGGATGATTAAACCGTCGAAATTGGCTAAAATTTTGATATGTTGTAGCTGACGGTAAGATGAACCTGCTGTAAAAAATTCATCTTAATCGGACGATCAAATTTTTTTTCTCCTTAGGCTAGATCCCCCCCCCCCCCCCCCCCCCTCGATTTTTATATAAAAAGTTAAAATTTCTAAATTTTAAATCCCGATTCAAATTCCATTTAAAACCTTATTTTTATATATAAAAACCAACATTTTTACATACCAAAATGAAATAGATTCCAAAAAATTATTTTTTCGATTTTTTTAACAAAGATTTCTACGGCTCAAAAAACCACGGGGGGTTACATATTTCCCCACTAGCCCAAGAATTTCGTCTTCGAAATTCGACGATGCGTAAATGCGCAAAATAAAATAATTCTCACATATGCCTACCCATAGAATGCAATAATTGGGCACCCGTACACCCAATCCAAAATGCAACTACCCCGCCAACAAACATATAATATATATCAACTATATATATAAGCGTATTTATGAAAATAATGCGTACCGTGCTACGCCACTAGCCGCGCCTTGGCTCCTGTTGAGCCTGTCCTACTTGAGGCTCTCGAGTCGGGAGTAGATAACACCTACCCATTGCGGGGGCCACTGGCACTCCCTGCGTGGTGTTGTCAGTGCTGGACGCCCTTAACCCTGTGCTCCCTAACCCTGCTAGCCCTGCTCTTTTGGACAGCTAGAAGCTCGGTGTCCTACCTCCTCACAATTAAAACATGTACCTCTAAAATGCCCATATTGCCTATTTGGCGCTCACTCATCCTTCTGTCATTGCCCCTATCCCCGAGGGTTCTGTGAAACACCGTTCCATTCCTAAAAGGCCTTCTGCTCCTGTCCTACTCGTTGTCTCTTCCATGAATGATCATTGCGACCCTTGTTCTCCCCTACTTGACCATTTGGCTCATATCTCTTTCCCAACTTCTTTTGGTAGTTCACTTTATCTTGCCACAACAACAGTGCAATGTTCACCACATTAGTGTGAGTAGTGTATGCCAAATTCCCCAATACTATTTTCTTAATAGACCATGATAGACCCTTAGTGAAACACTCCATCTTTTTTGCCTCAGTATTCACCTCCTCCGGTACAAACATGGATAGATTGGTGAACTCCTGCTCATACTTCAGCAACCAATTTTGAACCCTGCTCTAAGTCTAAAAACTCTCTCTTCTTCGCGAACCTAATCGAATATGTAAAATATTTGTCATTAAACTTCATCAGAAAGTCTCCATAATTCAGGCGATCTTTATCCTCAGATGTGGTGACACTTTTCCACCACTATAACGCATCCCTGTCATCTTGAACGTAGCCAACATCTACTTTTACACATCTGTAAAATCTACCATCCTCAAGTGTCTCTCCATGTCTCTCCTACATTGGTGAGAAACTATTGGGTTAGATCCCCCTACAAAGGTGGGAAAATTTCCCTTATGGAAACTGGCTCTCACTCTGTCCCAAACTGAAGTGGGTGTACCCTCCTGCTGCGCCTCTAAAGTCACCCAGCTTTGTCTCCTGATCTCAATACCGGTAGCGATGGCCTCACAGACTATCTCTGCTAACTCCTCGACTCTAAAATAGACTGGCCCTGCCTCTCCTGAACTACAGGATGGAAATCAAACCCTATTTCCTATCTTCATATCTCCTATTGTTCACCATCTGAAAAGACATGAACAAACAACAATCAGACTCGGAATAACTAAGAATACAAATCATCAAAAGGAATTAAATATAGGCAATGCAAAAGCTAAAACAGACTCACAACCTACGAGACCTAATTCGGTTACCATAAGATGGGTGTTACTTAATAATGTTACATTAATGATTACGTATTTGAGATTGTGTTCTCATACTATTTAATATAGTTGATGCGAATCACATACGAGTTTGGTTGGGCTTCGTACACCGAATAATATAGGACGACCAGCGAGGGCCGAAGCCATGGAGTATTCTGGGAATAGTGACCGCAATAGAAGTCACCATGATTATTGTTCAGGAAGATGACGTTGGGATAATCACTAGGGCATAGTAGTTTTCCCAAGCACCGTCGTAGAAGATAATGGTGCAAACTCATACTCACTCAGCGTAGTTGATAAAGGGGAGGGTCAAAGGGACTCTTTCAAAAAGCCATCCGCAAGAGTTCGGGGAAGAAATGAAGTTGATGGGTCAATGGAAGGAGATAATCTAAAGGTAAATTGTGTAGGGTGGAGTGCAATGACACTCAGGATTAAATTTTGTGCAAATTTTTTTTGCTCATAGGAGCAGCGTTATAGGGATATGAGTCAATCACCACAACCATGGAGAGATACCATGAATAACGAGGAATTTGGGGTTTTTTTGACCATGAACCCTCTCATCAATTGTTTAAACAGAGAGACAAAGGGAATTTTAGTGCTTAACTCAGAAGGGTTGGACAGTGGTCGGACATGAAGGAGAGTTGACTTATTTAGCAAACTTCGTACTCGACGAGATGGGTACAGAGAACAAAAAGGGTCCGTAGGTTGATAATGGACTCGTTGGTAGAGTACATAAGCGAGGATGGGAAAAGACCAACTAAGATGACTAGTGTCGTTATCGTCAATGTCGTACGTTTGGAATGTTAATACCAATACTTCCATATGAAGTGAGCTAAGAGAGTTGGAGAATCTAACCAGAAGGGCAAGACTAGATTTAGCGGTGCTAGTGAGGCACCACGGGAGTATACCCATAAGGGGACCCATCTAAATGGTTCAGGTAAATGGAATTCCTATCAAGTGACAGTGGGTTCAGTCAGGGACGCCAGGGCCAGCAGTGTGTTCCACAGGGCCAGCAGAGTCAGGGAACTACGGGGGTAGCAATCGGGGCTAAGACTACCAGGTACAACAAGAAAAGGAAAATCCCAGCACGGTTAGTGGGGCCAGAGATAGGGGTGGCACAGAGAGGTGTCCTATGTGTGGAAAGTAGGGCCACCTGCATTGAACTTGTCCGTAAGGAGTTAAAGGGATAAGAGCGAGGTGCCCAACAAGGGAAAAAATTATGGAATTTTTTTATTTGATTGGGATGAGAGTGTTATGTCCAGGAACCATTTGAACCGATAGTGTTATTGGCAATTGAAAGTACGAGTTTTATCCAAGAGTGGATAGGGTATATTTTATGTGACATGAGCGAGTCACAATAGATAGTTAGTATCAGATTCGCTCATGAAACGGGTTTAGTAGAAGTGTCGTTAATAATACTATAGTTTGTACATAGTTACTGTTGAATAGAGGGGTTCTCTTTGATTCCATCTGTAGGGGAGAGGGGGTAGACACTGAGAGGATATATTTTAGTGGGTTAGCTTATTTCGAGAGATGATATTCGAGTGTGATGTTATCTGATAACAAGTTTTTTAAGTATGGTCATTGTCTTCAAAAACCCAGTCTCAAAATTCCCTTGAATTACCTACAAAATATAATAAACAACTCGTATTGTGGTAAGTACGGGTATCAATCCGACTTTAAAGGTGAAACAAATAGCATGAATGCTTGCAATTCAAATTTTTATTAAAACTGTTTTTTATATACTTTTATTTTTATTTTTAAAACAACTTCAAAGGAGAATGAATTAATTAATGCTAAAATCAAATCTGATTAAGTAAACTAAAAATAATAAGTAACCAGGAGTGATAAATGTGAGATGATTCAAGAGATGGAATTACACTGCGTGTTTAGAAATTTTTAATTTATTGAATTGAAATATCTCGAGATAATATTAGATTCACAATCTAACTCTCGTTACAATTATAAATTGAATAATATATTTTTCAGAAAACTAGTTTAAAAATGTCACACTATAAAAAACTAAGATTTATACTCTTTTTAATAAATTACTCGCTAAGACCAATTTAATAAAAATTGTATGAATCCTCGAACTTTAGCACCGAATTAATATTCAAAATTTAGGAGAAACCTATCTCTAGTTCGATTCCAAAATCAAATATTAAAACTAAATTAATTTACTATCTCTCGATACGTAAATTAATTTGTGATAATTAAAAATTAATTCTCCTAAAAATATGACAATCAATTCAATTAATTAATTAAATTAACATCCTACGCATTTCATCTCACCCCACCCCTTGAACGTGGTGTTTAGCCTAACATTCTCACATTAGAATATAAACAACAATCAAGAAAAATAGAGACATAAAATTTAATCAAGAGATAGACCACAATACCCAAGTCTCCTTATCGAATTGCAATCTTTCAATGCATCCAATTCGTCTCAGTTCTTCACAATATCCTCACTTGATTACAAAAATAAAAATAAAAATTAAACCTAAAAACTATTCTAAAGATAAATTTTTTATTTTTCTAAACTATACAAAGTGACACCGCAAATAATAGAGTGTATTATCTCTCTTTATTACCTCGATGAGAGTCTTTTTCTATATGAGCTCCCCTTCTTTCTTTATAGTGCCCGATTCTGATTTGGAGAGGAGATATTTGTGGGATTTGATTTGGTTAAATTTAAAAGGCATGTGGGTTTTTAAGTCCTTCTACTCAGACACAGTTTTGCGACATAGTGACGTGTTGCTAGTGCGGATCCACATCCATAAGGGAATAGCCAATACTGGTGCGACACGCCTAAAATTTTAGGGGGGTGTCCATCCCATTTCTTTGGCTTGGCAGGTGCCCCTATTTAGGTGGATCTGGTTCAAGGTATGGGGTAAGTGGGGTAATGGGTTTGTATTGCTAAATAGTAGGTTGGATTGATGGTCAAGTTGGACCAGCTGTGGAGATAAGGGTCGAATGGTGTTTTCGGGTATGGAGGTTGTTGAATATGGGTTCGAGCTCACGGGTTTAAAATTGGGTTTTGGATATGTGGGTCAAAGTTTGGTTTTGGTTTAAACTGGATAGCAGGTGGGTTGTCGGGTTTAACCGAATTTAGAGGCTGCCGGAGTTGGTAGTTTGTGGTTCTACCGGCGGTTCAAGGTAGTCGGGGCTTACTGGGTTCGAAGTTTTGTTGGTGTTTGGCTCGGGTGGAAGGAGTGGGGGAATTCGGGGCATGGGATTTTCCCGGTTTTGGTCGAGTTAAGGTTTCAGCAGGATTAGGAGAAAGAGAGAGGTGACAGGTAGGAGAGAGGTATGGGGGGTATGATGGTAGGGTGGGTGTTTATTTGATTTGCACCTAAAAAAAATTACCTAAATATTTAAGACTCAACAAAAAAGATATTAAATTAATAAAAATAAAAATAAAATCTATTAAAAATAAAAATTAAATTCCTAACCTATTAATAAAATACACAAATAAAATAAAACAAAATAATAATAATAAAACCAAACTAACTAAAAAAAACTAAAAACTAAAATTAAGATAAAAATAAATAACTGAAAACTGAATAAAACATATACACCTACTGTACAAAAAAATATTAAAAAAAAACACTCAACGCAAGCTAAGAGGCCATAATATTTACAACTAAATGTACGAAAATAAAATATAAAAATCCTAAAAATTATATACGACTCAAATAAATTCTAAAAAAGATAATAAAAATACAAATTCAACACACACGAGGCTCGGTTTGCTCTTAGGTTTGGTACGGGATTGGGATTAGGGCGTCAGAACTCATATGGGCCAGCTCAAAAAGGAACTTCTGACTTTGCGATTGCTTTGATTTTCTTCATTGAACACTTTTGACCGCTACTTTGTTGCAATTACATCGATTTAGCATAATTTGATACTGCGATCGCCGATTGACCTTCATATAGATAAATACGAATAAAAGGCCAATTTAATTGAAAGCGAGCGACTTAAATGCACGTATTTGGGACATAAATTAAACACTTTTGAGTGCTTATCATTATCCTGGGTATGGACTGGTTAGCGATGGTTGAGTGATGGTAGGCTCTTACAGCAAGGTTATCGTGTTCACTGTTCCAGAGCAAGATGCGTTATTTTTGCATTGTCTAACCTAAAAGAGGGATGAGCTCGCCATTATATTATTTTATGAAGTAGACTTTAGAGGGTACATTCGTCTTGTTATATTAGATCCCGATGTGTAGGGACTTTACTAATGTGATTCAGGATATATCGGGTTGCCGTCGTGTAAAGATATTGAGCTCGTCATTATTTTAGTGTTAATGACTTAGTGATAGTGTGAGCGCAGTATTATGGAACTCCTTTAGAGACGTGGGAGTTGATGTTTAGACTTATACATTTGGGGGATAGGATTTTGAGTGTCCTAGTTATACGTTTTGGGCCTACGGAGCTCAATAACCGACAATGTTAGGGGATAATGTATCAGGGGAGTTCCTTATTTGAGTTTCGTTTGCAGGACGTTCTACACATGAACCATGATAACCGTTGAGAGTGGGGAAACATTGTTAGATACTAGAGCATTAATGTTGAATGTTAATCACTGAACGTGTAGAGAAAACACTATGATCCGAGAATTTTTATATTAATATATGGTCGGTGGAGCCGGTAAGTGTTGTATAGAAAGCACTGGGGAACCTTTACACCAGTAATTCACAACTAGGGCAGTCCCAGGGAGAAATAAGTCAAGATTGGTAGGGAAATTGAGCATGACCTTACTATATGGCCACGTCGGGAGTGCGAGGTTGAGCGTGAAACAAGTATGCTATGTATGAGACGATAATGATGATTGTGCTGGAGTCCACGGATAAAGTGTGTATGGGCGACCTGGTTAGTTTGATTTTTCAGAATAGTCTAGGATAAAGGAATGTGAAAAATAAATGTATTGAATGTATGCCTATGGGGCCGTTGGTAACATAAGTGGAATGGTATGATGGACTGAAATCCATTTGAGACAAAGGAGATAGTCCGACTACGTGTATATCAGAGAGAACTATCATAACTGTGGTGAGTTGAAAGACGGTGGAGAGACATGGAACATTGAGCATGGTAATTGATGTTAAGTGAAGTTGTCTCTAGATGCACCATTCATGGATAGAAAAGGTTGGTCTGAGGTTATCAACCTAGAATTTTGTGATATATTAATGGTTTTAGTGACATGTTGGATACGTAAATTGATAAAATTCATATGTGGGTTATCAAAATCACTGAGAGGCTAGGATTTCATTCAAATTTTGTGGAATGAATTGAACAAACTGGATTTTTTTTTTTCATTTGGGGTGAGTCATACTATCGAGCAATATGCCTTACAATTTCATTGGAGAGAAGAAATGCACTAGCACAAGGTGCCACCTAATATTATTGTGAATCAGGAGGATACCCTTGAATCCCACCTCTTATAGGAAGTGTCGGGAGATGTTGAGGACGGAGTTACGCTTTGATCTAGATGTGTCACCCATGGGTTGATGGGTAGGCGGGAGGTGACTAGGATGTTGGAGAATGCGATAAGTACGTGTTCGAGATTTTTGAGTAATTGGGAGTATTAATTACAACTAGCAGAGCTACATGTGATGACTCGTAGAAGAATATTATTTATAAAGCGTCTTCTGAGGTTTCATATGAAGATCTTTTCATTCAGCCTTCGATTGGTTAAAAGTGGGGAATAACAAGCTTCCCGAACCCGAAATGATTCATGGTACATCGGTAAGGATTGAGTTAATTTACGTTATTTTTATGCAGTTCAGGAACGTAGTGAGAGTTACGTCACCGTGAATCAAAGTTCTGAAGTCTGACATGAGTGGTCAGGAATTATTCCAGATATCTACCATGAAGGGAGTCGCGTGCTTGACAATAAGGAAATTGGCACCTATAAAAATGGAGCCTTTTCTAACATAGAAATAGTATAGCCAGTAGAGTCCCCTTGTCTTTTAAGGCATTATATGGATGACCTTATCGTTCATCCGTTTGCTGGTTAAAGGTGGGAGACAACAGGTTGTTAGGGCCAGAGATGCGTTAGGACACTACTGCCAAAATTGGGCTGATTTGAGGGCGCATCCATATAGCTCAGGACAGGCAGAAGAGTTATGCCGATGCAGACAGGAGGTACATAGAGCTATAGGTTGGTGACCAATTTTTGGTAAGGGTGTCTCCTATGAAGGGAAGCTATCGCCGAGGTATGCGGGACCTTTTTATGATTATTGAGAGGGTGAAACCAGTTGCGTATAAGCTAGGCTTACCAGAGCATTACAATGAATTCATGACGTGTTCCACGTGTCATCATTGAAGAGGTACCGGAGGAGCGAGAGGACTTTTTGGCGTGTTCCATTAAAAAGATAAACTTACAGCCACATATCTCGTACAGGGAGAGACTGATGGCAATACTTAATTGTAGGGAGTGTAAGTTGCAATCTAAGGTGGTTTCTTTGGTTCTAGTCCAGTGGGGGCAGCACAATGTTGACGAGTTAACGGGGGAGAAGGAGGATGACATGCGTGAGTAGTAACCAAAGTTATTCACCAGAGATATGTCCTAATTTCGAGAGTGAATTTTCTTTGTAAGGGGGGAAGTATGTAACACCCCGTATTTTTTAGTATTTAAAAATTTAATTAATTTAGTTATTTTAAATTACACGTGTGATGAAATTTAATTGAATTAAATATTATATGTTTATTAAAATATTAATTGGGAGAGATAAAGATTAATATTTATGGAATAAAATTACTAAGTGAGTAGTAAATAATTATTTTACATCATAGCGAGTGATAGTTTAAGATGTGGGTTCTTGGAATACGGTTAATAGCAAGTGAGGCGTAACTCCTTCTCAAGATCGGGATCAACACCGTGCAGTAGAAAATATTGACAACGAACACAGGTGAATAAGAGACAAAGGGATTCAATATTTAGACTTATATTAAATGATATGTTGGCACAATAAATACACAACATGCATAACGAATAGATGGGACCATCATGTAGCGTGGTCGGAGGGAGAAAGAGTAAGCACTTTAGGCATAATAAAGATAAAGCAGGAACCTCAAGCTCGACTGTAGTGGCTCGAGCAACCATATGTGTTAACAAGGGTGACAAGAGGGTTGGTAATTGTATTCCCAACGTTGCCTTGCTCTCAATCCTCCAAACCATGTCCTTGCGAGGTTCCCAAGAGGAGGTTGCTCGATAGAGCATGTTAGCTCTCCCATGCCCCGACAGGTAATGTCCCTCGTGGGTACCAAAAAACCACACTCAACATAGATTTATAAGATAAAGTACATGATACACCCACAAATCTGAGTTTATGAACAATGAACATTAATACCAACTCAAAATTTATATTTCACAATAATTTCCCTCACACTCAACTCACTAAAAAATATTAAAAGAAAGAAACAGAAATAATTACAATGTTATGCCTAAAAATGAGCTCCAAAAAAATTGAGCTAAAAAAATGTGTTTCTCTCTCTAATGTTATTACCGTATTTCTGTCCGACTTTTTTTTCTCTCCTTCTCGGCTCCTTAAAATGAAAAGAAGGTCTTCTTGAAATAAAAAATCACATGGGAGCATATGGCAGTGGATTTTTTTACAGTGATTTGGTGTTGTTCGACAGAGCTGTCAGAGGGGTTGTGGGTTTGGACCGCTGGATTGAACACGAGTTAGAACCAGAGGGTATCGAGGTAGGTGTTTGGCTGGATTGGACGCGGTTTGGTTGCAGGGGATGTTTGCGTTTTAGGTTTTTGGGTTGCTGAGTTGCGATTCGAACTGGGTTTGGGTCGAGATAAGGTCGGGTTGCAGGTCTAAAGTGGGTTGTGAGGTTAGGTAATTGGGTTGACCACTGTCGGTTTCGGTTTCGAAAGTCGAAGCAGGTAGAGGCAAGGGGGTATGAGATAGTGGGTCGGTTAGGGGAGTGGATGGTGACGCCGGTGGTCAGAAGTCTCGCCAGAGTTGGGACTAATAAGGGTGCTGACCGGACTTTTGGGTTCGGATCTGCTTGGTTCCGACTGGGTTGAACCGGCCGGGTTTATAGAGGTTGGTGAAAGGGGATGATAGGGTCGCGGGTTTTGAGTAGGTGACGGTGTCAGGTTTGGATGAGATGTGAGAGATAAAGGTTTGGTAGGTGGTTTGGTTATGGTGGGTTTGTGGTGTAGAAATTCTTGTTAATGGAGGTTGGGTGTTTGCTATGGTGAGGAGAGAGATCGTGTGGGTGGAAGATGATGGAATGGGGTAGTTGGGTGTGTTGAGGTGAGGTGTATGGGGAAAAAAGGTGTAGATGTGTGATTTGTTTGGGTGGGGGAGTGTGTATGGTTGTTAGGGTGTGTGTGAGTTGTTTGGACCCTTAAAAAAAATAACTTTATAAGTAAAACTAAAAAAATTAAATCCTAACAAAATAAAAATAAAATTTAATAAAATTGAAACTAAAGTCCTAAAAAAAATCTAACAACACTGGAAAAAAAAATCCTTAAAAAAAAACTAATCCTAATAAAATAAAATAAAAACTAAAACTAAAATAAAACAACATTAAAAAAATACAATTAATTCCTGAAAATCCTAAAGTATAAAATCTAAAAATAAATAAAATTAAATCTATTAAAATTAAATTCCTATAAAATAAAATTCAATTAACAAAAATAAAAACTACAAATCAAATAATAATAAAGCCTAAAGTCCTAAAAATATAAAATCCAGAAAAACTAAAATGAAGACTAAAATTAAAAGCTAATAAGAATCAAAAATAAATATAAAATAAATTCTAGAAAATTCTAAATAAATTTAAAATAAATCCTAAAAATGAAAACAACTTAAAATAAAAAATCTAAAAAAATAATAATGGTTCAAACTCAACACAAACTGGCTCAGGTGAAGGGTTGGGCTAGGTTTAGGCTCGAGTTTGATACGGGACAAGGAAATTAGCTCCATATGATGTGCATTAGCTTCGAAATAAGCGTTTTGGACCCGCAAATGCAATCAAGCCTGCACAATAGATAATTACGCGCATAAGACCCAAATTATCAAGAATTTAGCAACTAAAATACGTCTATTCGGGGTATAAAATGTACACTTTTGGATGCTTATCACATCACCCCTAAGCAGAGCGTTGCTAGTCCTCGAGCAATAAGATAAAGATAAAAGGAAAGATAAGAAACCAAAAGTGTATCACTTTCGCGGGCACTTGCGATTGCGCTTAGCATGTGCAACAAGCCTTTAAACCTATAGGTAGCCCTACACGACGAGTTATGTCTCGTGAGGGTTTACATGGAATTTACCCACGAAATTCTTTATTTGAAAATTGGCAGTCTACCTCTTATTAGACATAGAATAATCGCACAATCCATAACAAGAGAAATATTTTGAGAAATACAAGCTAGAATGTAGAAAAGGTTAGCTAAGTAAATACACAAGGCATATCCTTCCTAGGACTCAACGTGTGTAGTATGAATCAGTCAAAACGGATCGAGTATTATAAGAGTAACTCCTAGATTGCCTTTTCGAAATCAATGCTTTAACTTCAAATCTCAATGGATATAACTCTCTCAAACGAACTCACGAGATATAGGTTAGTGTATATCTCTTGTGTGTGAGGATGTGAGTAAATGTAAGAAAGTTCAACATCTCACACACACATAAGAAAGAAGAAAAATAAAAATAAAAAAAACAAAAAAAATAAAGAAAGAGAAAAAAAGAAACAAAAAAAAGAAGAGAAAAAGAGAGTTTGTAGTTAGTTCTTTTGTAATAAAGACATTTGTTCTTCATGTATAGCACACTCTTCTCACACATTGCATCCATCTTTCACCCATCACATATCACGTCATATCACCATCCTACCTATCATATCCTTCTCATCCCATTTCATTTCCCCATACTCTCAATCACTGAAGACATTTAACATTTGGGAACACTCTTTTTCAAAAAGAAATTGATGGATGATAAATAAATGTAGTGGGGTATATGGATGAAGTGAATGGTAAATGGTAAGTATATGGATGAAAATTTAATGATCGAGACAAATTTTAAGACATGTGTTACTTACAACTAGAAAGCGATGTCGTTCTCAGCGATAAAGTCAAAAAATTTAATGAAAAATAATGAGATCATACAACGATTAAATGCGGACCCAAGAGAAATTGAATCAACTTATGACTCGGAGATTGCGTAAAACACTCTAAAAGGTGAAAGACACAAATCTCACAAGCTAAAGTCTCTACTAGTGATCCTTAAGGTTCTCTTGAGAATTGTAGTACTCTTTAACTCTAAATTGTAGTGACGTGATATGTGCACAAATTTTGTTGAGTCTATAAATTTATGGTGAAAAATGCCTTGTTGTGTATTACATAAGCTATTTAGAAAAAAAACAAATCATATAGCTTGATTCCTAGACTTAAAAACATGGATGATAGAAAATTCACATCAATGAGTGACATAAAAGAAAGTGCGCGAAAATTTTATAAATCAGGTTTAAGAAAACCAAAAATTTTCAAAAGAGGTACAATTTTGATAAATTTCCCACCCCCAAATAAAAAGGAACATCGTCCTCGATGTTAAGTAAAATGATTTTTAAAATTGAGAGCAAAAGGGTAGGAAAGAGATTACCACAATCAACCTCTAATGAAGTGGACAGATATAGCCAAAATGAAACCTGAATGAGTGATAAGATAAAAATATGTGTACAAGCCTATAAGCATGGAAAGCATAGGGTGATGTGAAACACCACCCCCAAACAGGATGAGACTCATACAAAAATAACGAGTTGCCTCTCGGTAGCTCTAAGTTTAATCTCTTCAGCCAGATCGAACTGTTCTCACCCTAAAGATAAGATCGATGAAAGTGCGAGGAGGCAGAAAAATGGGGTGATGAGAATCACCCCCCAAACGAGACTGAAGTGTCAGTCTTGTTGGATGAAAGCTAAAAGGGTCAATGCATTTGTATGGAAAATTGCATCACACGATGCAAAGCATCGGTGGACCAAGGGTGGGTAGGCAGAAGGGTAAAGGTGAGGGTGTAAAGGCACCTATCACGGGCCTTATTGAGCCGAAAAGTGAGGTCAACAAGGGACCTATATGCATGATGCTCAAGCTGGATGGGGAGGCGAAGGGGTGCGAAAATAGTAATGGGGTGGGGCTCATAGAAAGTGCATGACCATTTTATAAATGGATGATGAAAACGGTCACGCCGTGACACGCCAGGGAGCGGTCGATGGGAAAAATCAACACCACAAGAGAGTGGCGGGCATAGAGTAACAAGCTCGGTGTCACGGAAGTAAAGAGTAGCACCACAAATACTCTCGTGAATGGGGGATGTTAGTTTCAGGTGAGGATCTAAAAATGTAGATGAAAACTTGAAATGTGTAAAATCAAGATCCAAACCAGTAGGTGAGGTGGAAGGGGCAATGGGTGGGTCGGGTGGGATAAAAGGTAAATGAAGGTGATCCAAATTAAGTGTAGGGGACACACACTCATTGGGAGGAGTAAAGGAATACTCACAAAGGAGCGTGGTATCTAAAGATGGAGTGGTCAACTTCTCCACCTATGTGGCACCATCCGTAATGTGAAAGGGTCTAACGAGGCATTAAGATCCTAGATATATAAATCGACATCAATATCAGACTCAAAGTGAGCCAAACATCGCTGGAGAGGATCCATAGCAAGGGGGGTGGGAACCATCTCCGATTCAATATCGTTGCATTGGGGGGCACTCATAGCCAGAGCTAACCTATAAGTAATGGACGTCTCTAGGTAACACTCAATGGGTGAAACGGTTATAAACTCGGGCGTGTTTTTGGATTTAATGGGAATGCGAACCTTGAATGTGGGTTCTTTTGGATATGGTAGGGAAGGGTGAACCTCGGCGTTAGGTTATTTTATATTATTAGGGTATGGATCAGTCTCACTAGCGAAAGGTAAGTCAACACAATTGTCAACTTAGGGCTCGGACCATGAGGTGGTCGTAACTACGAGATTCTCGGGGTGATTGCGTTGGTCACACTCAAAATCAATGTGACAAGATGAGACATCATTATCCCACATGGGATTAACAATGGGAGAAGATAAGGGAATATTCGACTTCGTCACACACTCAAATTCATTTAAGCGTTGTTCGAGCCTTTGAATAGCTTGAGTTTGAATTTGAGTTGCTTGCTCTTGCTCGAGGATGAACTGTCGCAAGAGGCTTTTGAGAGCGGACGTGGATGATGGTGGGGAAGTGATGGTTGGTGGTGGGACAATGATGGATGGGTGAGGTGGACACAACACACTAGTATCATGATTAAACTTAGAATAATTATAGGAAGTATGGGGAGCGGGGCCAAGTTCATCATACACGAAAAGAGTGCTATCGTGATGGACAAATGGGTGATAATCATGTGGTGCGCAGTGATAGGACTGATCGGGATGTTCCGCACTAGGTTGACATGACGACTGTTGGAACGTGTGAAAAACCTCAACATGAGGTAGGCATTCGTATTGCGTGAGAGGGTGATCAATCTGCCACGAATAGCATGGTTGTTCACACAACTCGATATTAGATATGTCATAATAATAAGCTGGAGTGGGTTCCAAAACAGAATCAGATGGATACACATGTTCCATGGTGAGGTCAGATGGATAAGGAAGGTACGGGCATTCATGGGACATGTGATTGGAGTGGGAACAATAGGTGCACTGCGAATATGGAAAACGGCCAAAGTCGTTCCATAAAGGATTTTCTTCTGTAATGACGGGATGGATAGGGGAGAAAAAGGTTTCTCCAAAAAAAAATTTGCTTTTTCATTTTATTTCTTTTTGTGCAAAAGAAGGAGAATATTTTTGGGTTTTTGTTTTGAAAATAAGAAAAAGGTTGAAAAAAAATTTTTTGAATTTTTGAAAAGGGACAAAAGTGGACTCGATATGAAACACACACTGACGGAGCACGCAAAAATCGACTACTAAAGTATTAGAATCATACACATACAATCGAAGGAAAATCATAATTAACACGTAACCAATTTTTATCTTTAATTAAGTGATTGGATAGTCAAATTTCAATTACTCCGTGGGCGAGAAAAAACACGGAATCTTATTATAATACCCCGTGTTTTTAATGATTTAAATAATTATGTGATTAATTATTTTTCGTATAAATAATTATGTGATTAATTATTGTTGTTGGATGAATTAAATTAAAAATGCGAGAAATTAATTTTTATTAATCCGGATTGAAATAATTATTAACTAGCGTGACAAGGGTTAATACTTATTGTTGATAATTATTGAATATTACTGTGTGATATGTAATATGGAATTATGAAATTTGATAAATTGCCTAGAGTGAAATATACGGCAGTTTGGTAATATAAGTCTAACGCGCGTGTGAGTCGTGTCGAGACTAATTGATTGGGATAAAAAAGAGAAAATATTTTTTATTAACTTTTATGGTCATTTCGAGTGCGCCGTTGACTCCGGGAGGTTTGACATGTCAGAAAACACTAACCGAATATTCTATTTGAACTCCGAGAGATTTCAGGCCAAACCGGCACCCCGTTGGGGTAGTTTTGTAATTTGAATTTTTGGGGAGATTAAATGGACGACAATTAGAGTTTTATTATATCAGTTACGTGGGAGAAATTAGGTCTCACATTCACATAACTCAAGAGAGAGCCACAGAGAGTGAGGGAGAGCAAATCCTAAGGAGCCAAAGCTTTTAGGCATCATCTTCCACCACCGTGACCACCATCGTATAGATCGGAAGACGAGGAACACACCTATACAAACATCACCAAAGGATTCAGACCATCGATTTAAGGCAAGTGTTTATTACTTGCTTTCTTTTAGCAATAATCATACTCATGTTAGAATAGGTGAAATTAATCATGATTTACATGTTAACTGGGTGAAAATTTAAGGTTAAATGATGATTAAAGGTCGGGTTAATCAGTTGTTGATATTCCTTCATGTATGTGGAGGATTAATCACAAAATTGAATCATATATTGATGAACGAATCTGGGTTGATTAGGTTCTTTAATTGAAATTTTGGACACTAGGGTTCATGTAAATTAATTTGGGGATTTTATATAATTATGATGATTGATGACGAATTAATGATCCTAGGATGTTAGGAATGATTTATGACCTGTCATTTGTTGATTGGGATTGATGATGAGGTGTTGGGTGATGAACCTTAGAAGTTTTTAGGGTTGAAAATGATGAAAACGTAACTGTTGCAGAACAGGTCTAACGGAACGGAACCGGTTCCATTTATGGGGGATTCGGTTCCATTTGGTGAAAACGTAACTATTGCAGAACAGGCCTGATGTAACGGATTCAGTTCCATTTCTGGGGGATTCGGTTCCCTTTTTGGGGGATTCGGTTTGGTTCGTTTTCTGCAGATTTCTAGTGCTGGTGCAGAACCTTGGAGAACCTGGGAATTTTTCTTAGAGTCTAGTTTTGAGTTTACCGGTTTATTGGAGTGAGAAAAATTGCCAGATAGTAAACTTAAACAAGACAGATCTTCAGGAAAGTATGTGAGAATTAATACTTTACATATCTCGGTATAGAGAGAATGTACCTTGGAGATTATGAGAGAGATAGTAATATGAATATTTATACTATACGTAGCGATGAGAATGAAATATGTATGAGAAGTGTATGATTAGGTTGGGAATATGCCTATGAATCTTAATAGGATGTGTGTACGCCTATTATGTGATATTATTATTAAGAGCACTAATGGGTGATAACCCGGGGGTGTAAGAATCTTATTGTTAAGCGCACTAATGAGTGATAACTCGGGGATGCAGGAACTCTATTGTTAAGTGTACTAATGGGTGATAACCCGGGGGTACAAGAATATTATTGTTAGGTGTACGAATCGGTGATAACCCGGGGGTACACGAATATTATCGTTAGGTGCGCTAATGGGTGATAACCCGGGGGTGCAAAAATAATATTTATTAAGTGCACTGATTAAGCGTGAAAAGTGGCGCGTGTCAAACGCCGATCGTTGTTTTCTGTTCACCGCCTTAATACAAAAATCTAAATTTATGACTACACTAAAAAATGGAGTATAACGGCCAAGTCCGAGTATCGAAAATCTACAGAGACGAGTTGCTAGAATTTAATGGATTTAATACTTCTAAAATAAAAGTGTAAAAGATAATTGCTAACAAAATAAAAGATAAATAAAGGAAAAGGTTAATCTAGGCGTGAAAGTGTATTTAAACTAAATTAACAAATGAATAAAAACTATAGGTTGCGTCAAATATCCGTCACCCCGAGTTAATTAGTATAAAATGGTTACACGGGTTCACGGATTATTAAGATTGCATCATCAATTAAATAAATTAAGGGTTGTCACACCCCTAAATTAGCATAAAAGGCTAATAAGATTTTGACGTCAACAAATACCCCGAAAATTACGCACGCAAGGTCGTAAACACGGAGCATACATGATATACCCCGTTAAATCTCCTAGGCATAATAACTAGGACAACACACTCGAAATAAATACATAAACTCCATCACCAAAGCAAAGCAACACATCAACCCTAGGTGAGTTCAATCCGACACAACATAATTTAAATTAGCCCCTAAGAATAATTAAAAATATGAATTAAATTAACTAATTACCCAAA
Organism: Sambucus nigra; assembly: GCA_949130495.1. NCBI lineage: Eukaryota > Viridiplantae > Streptophyta > Magnoliopsida > Dipsacales > Adoxaceae > Sambucus > Sambucus nigra. The sequence continues at coordinate 398,256,183 of OX422224.1, forward strand.
GCACACTAATTAAATTAACACTAAAATTATCTAGGCAAGGAAATAAATAACTAAGCATGGAAATAAAAGGAACAAACTAAGAAATTATATCCACTTACATTAATGGGTGTCAAACCACAACAAAAATGGAGGAGAGGGGTGGTCTCCACAAAAATCCCCAATATTTCCAAACCCTAGAACTCTCCAAAAAAAACTAGTATTACAAGACATCTACAAAAATGAGACAAGTCTTCCTTTTATACTAAGTTGCAAAAAAATAAAGAAAATAACAGATAAAAGAAAAGAAAAGAAAAAGGTTTAAGTTGCAATTAAAATAAAAGAAAAATAAATAAAAAAAATTAAAGGAGAAGTAACAGGTATCGCACAAAACAGGGTACCGGTCGACCGGGGGTGGTGACCGATAGACCGCGAAAATGGGGGAGTCACACTGTCTAAACCCCACGGCAAAAATCCAATTCCCGGTCGACCAATAGTTGTCCGCCGGTAGATGTCAAAAATGCGCAAAGGCAAAAAAAACCATATATGGGTATAGCCGAGACTTGTAACAGAAATTGCCCAACTCCCATGGTAGCCCAAGTCGCCAAATTACAACAACGAACATGTGCCCAAACCGAGACCAAAATGAAAACTCCATATAAAAATGGCAAAACCCACCTCCAAGCTCCAAAACCTCCATAGCCATTAATGGCCAAAACCTAAGCTCCAAAAAATGGCCAAAGAGACCCATTTGCATGTGTGGTCCTAAATCAAGCTTCAATTTCGGACGAAAGGGTCGAATTTCGGACGAAACCAAAACCCGAGCAAAAACCCAAATCGCCATCCATTTACTGCAAAAAAAAACGTTTTAGGGACATAGATGGAATTATAGGATTTGTTATTAGAGAAGAAAAGGGATATGGATGTAATTAATAAAATTGTTAACGAATCTCTTATAATTCTTTTCGATTAAAGCTCCGTGTTTCCTTCGGTCGGACTTCGATTCTAGCACCGTTCGTGGACACGCGAAGCTTGGCCCAAGAAAGACAACTTCTGTGAAGACTTTGGGAAAAAATCCCAAAGTGTAAAATTACGAAAATGCCCCCGAACGTGCGAATCATGACGAAACTTTACCGGAACGCGCTTAAACTTCATACTAAGCACCGTAACACGTATAAAAGCTCAATAATACCTCAAATAACATGTTAGCATATAAAATGGAGGTTGTCTGGTTATAGAGCATAAATATAGCAATTACAGTACCCGAGAGGGCTAAAATGCCTAAGTTCGAGGGTAATTAAATGCATAATTCGATACGAATCACACCCCCTAACTTACACATTGCTACTCCCTACTAATGAAATTTAAAGCAAGAAGAACTATAAGAAAAACACAACATGTATATATGCATCAAAATATAAATGCCACTTCCGTAGGGAACACGATTGCATTTAGCATATGCAATAAGCCGTTAAACCCCTAGGTTACCCTAGTGGACGAGTGGCGTCTCGTGAGGGTTTTCAGGGATGAAGCCCACAAACATCATATGATTTCCTCAAAATATGCCCAACCCAACATGCGACAAGCCCAATAATGCGAAGAAGATTTCAACATGTTATTAGCATAATGAACGAATTCAAACAAAACTTCAAATCATTAACATTATAGAATGCACCCCATAGAATTGAAACCTTAAAATATGGGGAGGGAGCGAGCACATGCAAAGTGTGATTTGGTAAAAACATATATAAACTGGATAAAAATTAAAGCAAGCATATATTCAATCCTCACGGGCATTACACTCATCAAGTGATTTCACTCGAAACAGGGAGTTAACACACGGGACATGCGGGCATAAAGAGTAAATAAAAATGGAAATTAGACCACGCACATGTCATAAATGAAAAACGCTATATATAAAATAAAGAATGTAATCTCAATTAAAGATACCGCACATTAAAGGAGGTGAAATACATTTTCATAGATTATCAAAACTATTTAAACTTTTAAATTACATCTATTTAAGATCACATAGGACCTGTATAGGGTTGTAATGTAGGCTAGGCTAGGGTGCGAAACAAATGACATGTATCTACAGGTTCAAAGTGTTCGGAACGAAAAACTTGGAACAATGGAAAATAGTGTAGGCAATATCAAAATTTAGAAAATAAGTTCCAAACGAGCATTAGATATAACAATTGGAGAGTAATCAAAGCTTATTGAACTATATACACCATTTACAACTTTCTCTTTCTTTTCTTTTCTTCTTTTTCTCATGTTTTCTTTTCTTTTCTTTTGCTTTTTGCTTTCTCATTTTCATCTCTTTTTTCACATCTCTTTTGTTTACTTATCAAACTCACATATGCCTAAATTGCAACCGACACACATAACAACATCATTCAATCCCAAGTAACATTGCAAACAAAGGTATGTAAGGTAATATGTATGGTATATAACTCCAATTTGGAGTTGGTTATGGGATTTGAGGTGATGAAACGAAAGGCTAATATTTAGGCTCAAAGGGGTTGACGAGGGTAAACATATAAGGTGAGGTCAAGGTTAATATGGGTGATATAACAAATATGGCCTATGATCATTTCAAAAAGTTTACGCAATTCTCGAGTCAAAACAATAAATGAAAATCATGCTCAACTAACACATTTCAAGAATGAACTCAGTTAATGAACGATCAAATGAAAGAATAGTGAGATTAGCGACGAATTCAACGTTTTCAATGAGAAAAGAATAGTGTATACACTCACAAACGACGAAAGGTACAAAGCTTACTCGGTGTAAGTATATATAATGCAACAAAATATTACCGAGTTATTAAAATCTTAAACCAAATCAATAAAACAAGAAAAACGCATCTGCTTATGGGATTAAAGTTTAATTCATGAAGTTATTCATAATATCAATAATTAGGACTAAATTCTAATAAATTCTAAAATCGAGAACATGCATCATTGAGTTGTCAATTGGATCGGGCAATTATTGAAATTTATCATCGAAAACAAAGGCAAAATGCCCAATAAAGGAGAAAAAAAAAGAAAATATTTTTGAAATTTTTTAATTTTTCTAAGAAAAGCATACTAAGTTACTAACATGTGAGCAAAAATATAGACTAAACAAAGAAATGGATAGAATATCCCACACCCCTAACTTAAAACTTGGCATTGTCCTCAATGTGAATTAAGAACCAAGTTAAAGAGAGGAAAATAGCGATATTACCCAAAATTATAGTGATCCCCATAAGAACAAGTCCAAAGAATCTACAAAACAAGTTAGTACCGAGCATAGAAAAAATAAATAACAAAAAGTTAACTAATTACAAGATACTAAATTAAAAAGGAAAGAAAAAATAAAAAGAAAGAAAGAATAAAAAGCTAATTATATACAACCTACTATTTAGGCTTCACACTAACTATACACTAGAAGTCTAAATAGCTGAGGGTCCACCGCAAAAATGATTTGACTTTGGAGGATAACTATTGTACCCTCACATACAAGCATGCCTTCCAAAAAATATAGATTTCGTTTAAAAAACGAAAGGCATGTGTAAGGCGGAAGAAATGAACCATCGTCAATTAAAAGTTTTGGGGGGACGATGGGGGATTTGGATTGAACGGGTGACAAAAACATGTTGGGACCGAGAAAAACTGAATATCCTCCCAATGATTTTGAAATTGGAATGGGAGGTGGCGCACACAAAGGCAAAGATGTGATCATGGAGGGCGACTCGAGCAAGCACTCCTCATCGGCGAAAAGGTTTAAAACATTAAAGTTTGAAACCGAATCATCGGGTACTTGTGGCGGTGTGATAACAGAGAATGAAAATGGGGATGAAAGAAAATCAAACTCATGAGATGAATCATCATCGCATGAAGATTGAGTTTCGAAGGAAATAATATCATTTCCAATGAAATGTTCTTCTTTGGGGGGCAAAGAAGAAATAATTTCATTGCAAATAGATATTAGGTCATTTTTATCCTCACTTTCAATATCTATTATGCAATGGGCAAAGTCTAGAATGCTTTGTTCTAAAGTAGGCACAAATTCCTCATTTGGTTCAAAACATTCTTCGACTTCAAAAGTCTCGGAAGCAATATCGTCGTCGGATTCAAATAATAAATCAAATTCATGTTCCCAACAATGATTTTCTTCCAGATAATGATTTTCAATTTTCTCATTCTCATACATACGCAAACCCTCACCGAATGTCATAGGTCGAGGTGCGGATCCATGTAAATGGGAACTTTGAAAATTAACATCGGACTTAAATGAAAACTCATTGTTATAGGAATTTTGAAAACTATTGCAATTCGTTTCAAAATTCCTATTATAGGAATTTAAAAATAGGGTGCATCCTACTTTTATAGCAGTTTCTTGGGCTAGACTTGAGCCTCTGAACTATAAACTAAATACAGATGGTGCATGTGATCCTCTAGGCAGAATGGGCATGGGAGCTATATTGAGAAACTCTACTGGAGCTTTTATCTGGGCATATGCCAATTATAGAGATAATGGTTCTAATAATTTGGCAGAGGCAAGGGCAATCAAAGAGAGTTTGGAGCACAGTATTTCTCAAAGGTGGAAAATCTAGTAGTGGAATCTGATTCTAAACTTCTAGTAAGTTGCATAAATGATAAGCTCAAAATTCTACGTCGGATCAAAGAACTGGTTCTTCAAATTCAAGATTTAATCAAGAGCTTTGATATCAAAGTTATTCATTGTTTCAGAGAGTCCAACTCCACAGTAGATCTTCTATCTAAATATGGCTTGCAATCTCAAGTTAAATCAAAATTCTCTACAGTTCTAGACCTTCCTAGAAATATTAAAGGTGCAATTAGACTCGATAGGATTAGTTATCCTTATCTGAGAAAAATATCTAAATATGTATAGGCATTTTTAGTTCTCTATTGCTTTGTTAAGGCCATGGGAGAGGTTATTTCTCTCTTTATAAATAAAGTTATAGTTTCTTTAAAAAAAAAAGGCCCAAAATCATTATCATCATCATCAAAATTTCAATAACCCAAATTTTGACTTTCGTTATACTCGTCCAAAGCCATATTTGAATTTGTAATACTTTGGGATTCTAAGTATTGACCGAAAGTCATAGGTTTGCGAGAATTTGGAGAATTATAACAATGATTACCGAAAGAATTGGAATAAGACATGCTTACCCCAAAAATGTCTCGAAGTGGCGAATTCCATAAAGTAGGTGCGCGCAGGAAAAATTGGAGCGTTTCTAAGTGCTCAGATGTGAAAGTCCTGCAAAAAGGTTAGCAAATAATACAAATAGAAAGAAAATACTATGAAATACTAAATCAAATAAAGTCTAAAATAAACTCATCCCCGACAACGGCGCCATTTTGATTAAGCGTGAAAAGTGGCGCGTGTCAAATGCCGATCGTTGTTTTCTGTTCACCGCCTTAATACAAAAACCTAAACTTATGACTACACTAAAAAAGGGAGTATAACGGCCAAGTCCGAGTATCGAAAATCCACAGAGACGAGTTGTTAGAATTTAATGGATTTAATACTTCCAAAATAAAAGTGTAAAAGATAATTGCTAACAAAACAAAAGATAAATAAAGAAAAAGGTTAATCTGGGCGTGAAAGTGTATTTAAACTAAATTAACAAATGAATAAAAACTATAGGTTGCATCAAATATTCCTCACCCCGAGTTAATTAGTATAAAATGGTTACATGGGTTCACGGATTATTAAGATTGCATCTCGTTTCATCAATTAATTAAATTAAGGGTTGTCACACCCCTAAATTCGCATAAAAGACTAATAAGATTTTGGCGTCAATAAATACCCCAAAAATTACGCACGCAAGGTCGTAAACACGGAGCATACATGATATACCCCATTAAATCTCATAGGCGTAATAACTAAGACAACACACTCGAAATAAATATGTAAACTCCATCACCAAAGCAAAGCAACACATCAACCCTAGGTGAGTTCAATCTGACACAACCTAATTTAAATTAGCCCCAAAGCATAATTAAAAACATGAATTAAACTAACTAATTACCCAAAGCACACTAATTAAATTAACACAAAAATTATCTAGGCAAAGAAATAAATAACTAAGCATGGAAATAAAAGGAACAAAGCAAAAATAATATCCACTTACATTAATGGGTGTTAAACCACAACAAAAATGGAGGAGAATGGTGGTCTCCACAAAAATCCCCAATATTTCCAAACCCTAGAACTCTACAAAAAAAACTAGTATTACATGACATCTACAAAAATTAGACAAGTCTTCCTTTTATACTAAGTTGCAAAAAATAAAGAAAATAAAAGATAAAAGACAAGAAAAGAAAAAGGATAAGTTGCAATTAAAATAAAAGAAAAATAAATAGAAAAAAGGAAAGGAGAAGTAACAGGTATCGCACAAAACAGGGTACCGGTCGACCGGGGGTAGTGACCGGTCGACCGCGAAAATGGGGGAGTCACACTGTCTAAACCCCACGGCAAAAATCCAATTCCTGGTCGACCGCGAGTTGTCCGTCGATCGACCGGTAGATGTTAAAAATGGGCAAAGTCAAAAAAACCATATATGGATATAGCCGAGACCTGCAACAGAAATTGCCCAACTCCCTTGGTAGCCTAAGTTGCCAAATTCCAACTGCGAATATGTGCCCAAACCGAGACCAAAATGCAAACTCCATGTAAAAATGGCAAAACCCACCTCCAAGCTCCAAAACCTCCATAGCCATTAATGGCCAAAACCTAAGCTCCAAAAAATGGCCAAAGAGACCCATTTGCGTGTGTGGTCCCAAATCAAGCTTCAATTTCGGACGAAAGGGTCGAATTTCGGACGAAACCAAAACCCGAGCAAAATCCGAGCCAAAACCCAAATCGCCATCCATTTACTGCAAAAAAACGTTTTGGGGACATAGATGGAATTATAGGATTTGTTATTAAAGAAGAAAAGGGATATGGATGTAATTAATAAAATTGTTAATAAATCTCTTATAATTCTTTCCGATTGAAGCTCCGTGTTTCCTTCCTTCAGACTCCGATTCGAGCACCGTTCGCAGACACGTGAAGCTTGGCCCGAGGGCTATAACTTCCGTGAAGACTTCGGGCAAAAATTTCAAAGTGTAAAATTACGAAAATCCCTCTGAACGTGCGAATCGCGACGAAACTTTACAGGAACGCGCTCAAACTTCATACTAAGCACCATAACACCTATAAAAGCTCAATAATACCTCAAATAACATGTTATCATATAAAACGGAGGTTATCAGGTTATCGAGCATAATTATAGCAATTACGGTACTCGAGAGGACTAAAATGCCTAAGTTCGAGGGTAATTAAATGCATAATTCGATACGAATCACACCCCCTAACTTACGCATTGATAATCCCTAGTAATGAAATTTAAAGCAAGAAGAACTATAAGAAAAACACAACATGTATATTTGCATCAAAATATAAATGCCACTTTCGTAGGGAACACGATTGCATTTAGCATATGCAATAAGCTGTTAAACCCCTAGGTTACTCTAGTGGACGAGTGGCGTCTCGTGAGGGTTTTTAGGGATGAAACACACAAACATCATATGGTTTCCTCAAAATATGCCCAACCCAACATGCGACAAGCCCAACAATACGAACAAGATTTCAACATGTTATTAGCACAATGAACGAATTCAAACAAAAGTTCAAATCATTAACATTATAGAATGCACCTCATAGAATTGAAACCTTAAAATATGGAAAGGGAGCGAGCACATGCAAAGTGTGATTTGGTAAAAACTTATATAAACCGGATAAAAATTAAAGCAAGCATATATTCAATCCCCACGGGCATTACACTCATCAAGTGATTTCACTCGAAACAGGGAGTTAACACACGGGACATGCGGGCATAAAAAGTAAATGTAAATGGAAACTAGACCGCGCACATGTCATAAATGAAAAGCGCTATATATAAAATAAAAAATGTAATCTCAATGAAAGATACCGCACATTAAAGGAGGCGAAATGCATTTTCACAGATTATCAAAACTATTTAAACTTTTAAATTACATCTATTTAAGATCACATAGGACCTATATAGGGTTGTAATGTAGGCTAGGTTAGGGTGCGAAACGAATGACATGTATCTACGGGTTCAAAGTGTTCGAAATGAAAAACTTGGAATAATGGAAAATAGTGCGGGCAATATCAAAATTTAGAAAACAAGTTCCAAACGAGCATTAGATATAACAATTGGAGAGTAATCAAAGCTTATTGAACTATATATAACATTTACAACTTTCTCTTTCCTTTCTTTTCTTTTCTTCTTTTTCTCATGTTTTCTTTTATTTTCTTTTGCTTTTTGCATTCTCTTTTTCATCTTTTTTTCACATCTCTTTTCTTTACTTATAAAACTCGCATATGCCTAAAATTCAATCGACACACACAACAACATCATTCAATCCCAAGTAACATTGCAAATAAAGGTATGTAAGGTAATATGTATGGTATATAACTCCAATTTGGAGTTGGTTATGGGATTTGGGGTAATGAAATGAAAGGCTAATATTTAGGACCAAAGGGGATGACGAGGGTAAACATATAAGGTGAGGTCAATGATAATATGGGTGATATAACAAAGATGGCCTATGATCATTTCAAAAAGTTTACGCAATTCTCGAGTCAAAACAATAAATGAAAATCATGCTCAAGTAACACACTTCAAGAATGAACTCAATTAATGAACGATCAAATGAAAGAATAGTGAGATTAACGACGAATTCAACGTTTTCAATGAGAAAAGAATAGTGTATACACTCACAAATGACGAAAGGTACAAAGCTTACTCAGTGTAAGTATGTACAATGCAACAAAACAAGAAAAGCACATTTGCTCATGGGATTAAAGTTTAATTCATGAAATTATTCATAATATCAATAATTAGGACTAAATTCTAATAACTTCTAAAATCAAGAACATGCATCATTGAGTTGACAATTGGATCGGGCAATTATTTAAATTTATCATCGGAAACAAAGGCAAACTGCCCAATAAAGGAGAAAAAAAAAGAATTTTTTTTTGAAATTTTTTTATTTTTCTAAGAAAAGCATACTAAGTAACTAACATAGTATGCCTAATGGGATGATGAGACTATATATATGTGAAATTAGTAGACTTGGTAATAATAATAATCATTACAGTGCGCTATTTGGTCTTAACCTAAGGGTGCAGGATTAGTGTATATATATAGGGATGATGAGACTATATATATATATAAGAGTGTACTTGGGGAACTTTCTACTTTGTGAAGCTAGTAGATAAAGTGGAAATGAGAAATAAAATAATCTTAGTGGATAAAATATTAACCATTCGAGCGATGAATAATGAAACTTAGTATGTGAGATAAACTATCTGAATAGCGTATTGTATGGGTGATACGGGAATACTACCAGTGAGCGTAGTTAGTATTAGTATGGTTTCTGATCTGACCCGTTTCTTGTATCTTTTATCTCTTTTGCTATATATATATATATATATATATATATTATACCAGGTGCTCGGCCACAGGGGTACTAGAATTAGAGATTGGAGTGTCAGACGTGCTGCAGTGTTGTGGAAGCTGTAGGTCCTTGTAGTAGACGTATCTATCTTTTCCATTCAGTTTTGTTTAAACTTCTCATTTAGGGCATGTGTCGCTCACTTCTAGTCTTTTATCTGAGATATTGTATCCAGTTTACTTTATGGTTAGAGTTTTGAACTGGGAGGTTTTACCCAGTCTTATTTATTTCAGTACTTGATTCATGTTCAGTATTTATTATATTCCTATGTGTGGTGAATGGTTTATATTTTAAGAGTGAATGAAAATGGATTTTATTGGTTTTACTAAAATTGGAAATGTTTTGACACCTAGCTTAATTTTATATTACGTGATTAATATGTTAAAAAGTTTTTCGACAGTGATGCTAAGAATTAACCAACCGAACATTCTGTTTTAAATTGGTACAGGACTGATCACCCTATATTTAATTGGGCAGGGTGTCACAAGTGGTATTAGAGCATCAGGTTCTAATGTCCTTACGATCTGTGCGGCTTATTACGTTTCAGCGTAACGTTCTTTGATGTAAAGCCTTATTATAGGATTGTTGTGTTCCTTTACGTATGCGACTTACGTTCTCCTGCTATGAATCATAATGGAGGAAACTCATTATATAATTATTTAATTTTACTGTGTGATATGTAATATGGAATTATGAAATTTAATGAATTGCCTAGAGTGAAATATACGGCAGTTTGGTAATATAAATCTGACGCGCGTGTGAGTCGTTTCGAGACTAATCGATTGGGATAAAAATAGAAATTATTTTTTGTTAACTTGTATGGTCATTTCGAGTGCATCGTTGAGTCCGAGAGGTTTGAGATAGTCAGTAAACACTACCCATATATTTTATTTGAACTCCAAAAGATTTTAGGCCAAACCGGCACCCCGTAGGGGTAGTTTTGTAATTTGAATTTTTGGGGAGATTAAATGGATGGAAATTAGAGTTTTATTATATCAGTTACGTGGGAGAAATTAGGTCTCACATTCACATAACTTAAGAGAGAGTCATAGAGAGTGAGGGAGAGCAAATCCCAAGGAGCCAAAGCTTTTAGGCATCATCTTCCACCACCGTGACCACCATCGTATAGATCAGAAGACGAGGAACACACCTATACAAACATCACCAAAGGATTCAGACCTTAGATTTAAGGCAAGTGTTTTTTACTTGCTTTCTTTTAGCAATAATCATACTCATGTTAGAATAGGTGAAATTAATCATGATTTACATGTTAACTGGGTGAAAATTTGAGGTTAAATAATGATTAAAGGCCGGGTTAATTAGTTGTTGATATTCCTTCATGTATGTAAAGGATTAATCACAAAATTGAATCATATATTGATGAACTAATTTGGGTTGATTAGTTTCTTTAATTGAAATTTTGGAAACTAGGGTTCATGTGAATTAATTTGGGGATTTTATATAATTATGATGATTGATGACGAATTAATGATCCTAGGATAGTAGGAACGATTTATGACCTGTCATATGTTGATTGGGGTTGATGATGAGGTGTTGGGTGATGAACCTTAGAAGCTTTTAGGGTTAAAAATGATGAAAACGTAATTGTTGCAGAACAGGTGTGACGTAACGAAACCGGTTCCATTTATGGGGGTTTCGGTTCCATTTCTGGGGGATTCAATTCGGTTCATTTTCGGCAGATTTCCAGTTCCGCTGCAGAACCTTGGAGAACCTGGAAATTTTGCTTAGAGTCCAGTTTTGAGTTTACCGATTTATTGAGTGAGAAAAATTTCCAGATAGTAAACTTAAACAAGACAGAATTTCGGGGAAATATGTGAGAATTAATACTTTACTTATCTCGGTACAGAGAGAATATGCCTTGGAGATTAGGAGAGAGATGGTAATCTTAATATTTATACTATACGTAGCGATGATAATGAAATATGTATGAGAAGTGTATGATTAGGTTGGGAATATGCCTACGAATCTTAATAGGATGTGTGTATGCCTATTATGTGATACTATTATTATTAAGAGCGCTAATGGGTGATAACCCGGGGGGTGTAAGAATCTTATTGTTAAGCGCACTAATGAGTGATAACTCGGGGATGCAGGAACTCCATTGTTAAGTGTACTAATGGGTGATAACCCGGGGGTACAAGAATATTATTGTTAAGTGTACTAATGGGTGATAACCCAAGGTACAAGAATATTATTGTTAGGTGTGCCAATGGGTGATAACCTAGGGGTGTAAGAACATTATTGATTAAGTGTACTAATGGGTGATAACCCGGTGGTACAAGGATATTATTATTAGGTGCACTAACGGGTGATAACCCGGGGGTACAAGGATGATTATTGTTAGGCGCACTAATGGGTGATAACCCGGGGGTGATGGATTATTATTGATAGGTGCATTAATGGGTGCTAACTGGGGGATGCAGGATTTTCTTGATAGGTGCACTAATGGGTGGGTGCAGGATTAGTATATATATATATGTATAGGGATGATGTGACTATATATATATATATATATATATATATATATATATATATATATATATATATATGAACTTGTAAATTTTTCTACTGTGTGAAATTAGTAGACTTGGTAATAATAATAATCATTACAGTGTGCCAAGTGGTCTTAATCTAAGAGTGCAGGATTAGTGTATATATATAGGGATGATGAGACTATATATATGCAAGAGTGTACTTGGGTAACTTTCTACTTTGTGAAGCTAGTAGATAAAGTGTAAATGAGAAATAAAATAATCTTAGTGGATAAAAGATTAACCATTTGAGCGGTGAATAAAGAAACTTAGTATGTGAGATAAACTATCTGAATAGCGTATTGTATGGGCGATACGGGAATACTACTAGTGAGCATAGTTAGTATTAGTATGGGTTCTGACTAGTTAGACTGGGTGGTATAACTAGGGGGAGATTAGATGTACGTTAGGCGTGCACAATAGATGAGAGTTGAGAAACTCATGCAAGAGTTCGATAACTAACATGCATATAAGACTTGTTTGAAGAACCAGTTTTAAATACTTGCTAAATCATTTTTAAACCTCGGGCTCTGACCCGTTTCTTGTATCTTTTCTCTCTTTTGCTTTGTATATATATATATATATATATATATATATATATGTGTGTGTGTGTGTGTGTGTGTGTGTGTGTGTGTGTGTGTGTGTGTGTGTGTATTACTAGGTGCTCAGCCACAGGGTACCAGAATTAGAGATTGGAGTGTCAGACGTGCTGCAGCTGTTGTGAAAGTTGTAGGTCCTTGCAGTAGACGTATCTATCTTTTCCATTCAGTTTCATCTAGACTTCTCATTTAGGGCATGTGTCGCTCACCTCTAGTCTTTTATCCGAGATATTGTATTAAGTTTACTTTATGGTTTAGAGTTTTGAACTGGGAGGTTTTACCCAGTCTTATTTATGTCCGTACTTTATTCATGTTCAGTATTTATTATATTCCTATGTGTGGTGAATGGTTTATATTTTAAGACTGAATAAAAATGGATTTACTTGGCTTTACTAAAATTGGAAATGTTTTGACACCTAGCTTAATTTTATATTAGGTGATTATTATGTGAAAAAGTTTTTCGAAAGTAATGCTAAGAATGAGCCAACCGAACATTCTATTTTAAATTGGTATAGGACTGATCACCCTATATTTAATTGGGCGGGGTGTCACACTTATACGCCGCCTTAGGAAAATTGTGCTCCTACTTGGTTTGCTAGTTGATTGATTTTAATTAAGTGATGGCATGGGTTAACAAGCAAGTGGATTTAAGTGATTTAGTCGGGTGATGAAATTTCTTCTCGTTTTAATGATCGGGTCTAGGTCTTAAGCTCATTAATTCATCAAACCATCCAAAATAAATGCAATGCGATAATAAAAATTACATAGGAGCAATTAAGCACACAAGAATGGACTCGCTTGCATGAGATTCACAAGTGATAAATAAATGTACCTCCCACGGTTTTTACACACGTGGGGTGAAGACCGAGTTGAGTCGATCGGAGGAAATTTGCCTAACTTCAGTCATCCTCGAGAGTCCTACGGGCCTAAAGTAGAGAGGCTTCAAAATTCCACTCCAAGGGCAATATGTCTCTCTCTCTACCTTGTCCCGTTTCATTTTTCTCTTTTTTTTAATTAATTATTACAAATAATTGGTGTCCAAAGTACCACGAATAAATGTGCAAGACCACAATATCCTAATACAAACAATCTATAAAGAAAAATATATATACAAATGAACAAATGTACAAGTCTTCAAAACGCTCCTCAACTCGAAAAGTCGACAACGGCACTTCGTGAAAACTCAATCGCCAAAGTCTTAGCAAAGTCCAACGCTTAAAAAGCCGACAACGGCGCCATTTGATATTTTGCCTTTGTGTATATGTCGTTGTAGAGCAAAGACGGTCAATCAAAAATCCCTTTTGTAGCTACAAATACACTAAAATATGTATAACGACAAGTAAGGGGTCTGTTGATGTAAAAAATTAGATTATATCTAATTATTTAATCACAGATAAAATAAATGAGACAGAGAAGTTTGAAAGTGGTTCAGTCTTATAAGAATGACCTACGTCCATTGTTTCTGTTATTGATGATTGTTTGGGAATTCTCGATTACAAGTTTAATCAAGAAATTTTGGTCCCCTTACAATGAGGATTATACAATATATTTATAGCCCTAAGGCTGTAATGTGAAAGGGTAATGCATTAAATGCTGTACATGTGAAAGGGTAATACATTCAATGCCCCTTAGGTGTATACATATGAATGATAAGCTTTTAATGAACAGTTAAACTGTTGGTTATCCTGCTATTAATGCTTTGTTCGAGGTGCAGCTCGAACCGCCTAAGTTGCTCATACCGCCTAAGTTGCTCGGTACTCAAAAGTTGCTCGGTACTCAGAAGTTCCTCGTAGAGTTCTTGTTGGTCGGAGCATCTGAGTTCCTCGGGGAAGCAGTGTTCCTCGTTGTAGTATGGTTCCTCGGAGTGTCTGAGTTCCTCGGAAGTGTTTGTTGTTGCCACGTAGATTGCCACGTGTCTTCACTCAATTGAGCCATGTCAGCAGACTAAATTTAGTATCAACAGAAGCCCCCAATGTTTCATAGTTCGAAATTTGAGGAGTGTGGAACATTCTTTCTCGAAATATGGTGGTTTTAAATGGTCATCCTGAAATTTAGGAGTCCTTTCTTTTGTATTTATTTCTCCTTCCAAATTCGTAGAATCGATCTTTTTTGAATTTTTATAACCGCCTCGATCTCCGCGTACTTTTTGTCCTTCTAGCCGCCGGTAGCGTGATCGTTTCTTTTTGTAATCATTAACTTTACTGTTTCCCAAGATAAGGTATTTAAGCGTCACAGAAAATCCCATCGTCTTCTACTTTTTCAAATTTGTATGTTCGAGTTTTCTATTGTCTTACTCTCTTGTGCATTCATCCTTTTCATCGTTCGTTGTCAACAGATCCACTCTTTTTCTGTAAGATCTTCTTCCTTCTTCTTCATTTCCTTTATTCATCATGGTTTACCTTGTTAAATCTCTTGATAAGTTTCGTTCTGATTTTTCTATTCCTTCATGGGTTATTCTGGAGGAACTTTCTGAACCTTCCGATTATTTCCGTTTGGATGAGGGACATTGGTTCCCCAGTCTCTTTATTGCAGAATATGGCTTTTCTTTTCCGCCAAATCCTTTATGTCTGGAATTCTGTCAATATTTTGACGTTGTTCCTGCAAGAATAGCCCCCAATACATGGAGAATAGTTAATGGGGCTCATAGACTAAATTAAATTCATGGAACTCGCATAGGAATTCCAGAAATCATATTTTGTTATAGATGGGTTGTTGGTGATAACACTTTTTATTTAAAAACTAGATTTTTAAATAGGGCTTTAGTGGTCAATCTCCCGGATGCCAATAGGGACTATTTTGAGCACGGGGTTGTTATAAAAAATTGGCAACATGCTCCTTTATCTGGAGATGAAGTGTATCAGGGTCCCAGATGCCCTCCCTATGGCAATGGATAGGTTATTTTTATTTCATTTTATTTATTTTCAAAATTATGCTTCTTCTATGTTTGATAAAATGTGCCACTGATATTTTAATTTTGATCTATTTGCAGTTGACAGCAAAAAAAAATCCCCAAAAGAGGCAGACGTTAATATAAGGCATTTAAAACTTATCTGGAGTTTGTATCAAACTGTTGCCGACGAGCACATTAGGTCAGCTTCATATTTGCTGCAGTACAAGAGTTACACCTCCTCTTTCACTGCTCGTCCGGTGATAAGCGACGCAGAACCAATACCAGCCTCTACAAGTTCTTCGCCTGAATCACATATTCCTTTGAGTGAAAGGATGAAGAAAAGAAGACCTCCCACCCTTTTTTAGAAACCTGCCTCTGGTGCTGGAGAGGCAAAAAGAAGTAAACATGATGTCCCAAAAGGGACAAAGAAAATTGATGCAGCCCCTCCGTCTGCTCCTGTGAAGGTTGCCGAGTAGCCCCCAGTGGCCCCGAGCAAGACTGATGCTTCAAAAGAAGTGATTGTCATATCACCGACCAAGAGTTCCTCCTTGGTCGAAACTATTCCTATTCCCCCGAGGAAGCTGAAGAAGAGCTCCTCGGTCAATTTGGCTGAAACCATCTCTCAGCCCCCAACTACTGGAACTGGTGTTCCTACTTTTGTTCCCCCGAGCTCTGCCATGAGCTCGGTGAAGACTTGGATCATTCCCGAGATCCAAGGTATTGAAGAAAACCTTTCTCGGGACACGGTTACCACATTGGCAGCTCGCCACATTGCTTCTGTAAGTCCTATAGTCTCAAATTTTCATTCTTTACTTTTTGTATCTGTGCACTGACTTGTTTTCATTTTCTTTTCACAGTTGGTGAGCTGTTTTAACACAATTTTGAAGAAAGATGAAGTTATTAAAGCTTCAAGCTCCTCGTCTGGTGTAGAGGAAGTTTTGGTAGTCCTGGCGTAATCTCTGAAAGATTCTCGCCAGAAATATGATGATGATAAGGCAATCTGGGAGAAGAGGCTTGCTTTGACCGAGCAGGAGAAGGCTCAGTTTATTGAGGTCTCCAAGGGGTTGGAGAAAAAAGTGAATAATTTGGAGAAGAAGAATAAAGAGCTCGAAGAGAAGCTCAAAAATGCTGGGGAGCTTGAAAATAAACTCAAGGCTGCTGAGGAGGAGTTGGGTCAACTTCGGGAAGTGAGTCGGCAGAAGGAGGAGGTTTAGAATAAATTGAAAGCTGCTAATGACCTTCTTTTCGAGAAGCTTTCCTCGGAGAAGACAAAGAGGAAATTGGTTGTTAAGAAATCCTTCAGCGCCGGCTGGGATAAAGGGTGGAACAAAGGCTTGGCTGCCATGATGTCGCAGGTAGAATATGGTAGCCTCAAATACTTTAGAGATGGATGGGTCGCCGCTCTACAAGAAATGAAAGTTGATGAAACTTCTGAATTATTTCAGCGACACATCCCTGGCCCCCCTCCAACTCCTGAAGACGAAGAAAGGACGAAGTTGCCTCTGAGGAGTCTTCCATGGTGATGGGAGATCAAGTTTCTCATCCCCCAGCCATCCAGCCTACTAATGAGGAACTTCAGCAACTCGTTACTTCATCCGAGCAACTTTCGGCGCTCCCCGAGCAACTATCTGTTCCCTCCGAGCAACCTACCTCCTCGTCCCAGCCTCCCGAGAAAGTTTTGGGAGACAAGGAAAAGGTGTAGAGTTGTTCGGGTTTCTCTCTATTTTATTTTTCTTTGTCAAATGTAACTTCTGAACATGTAACTCTGAACCTTGTACTTCTGACCTTTGTAATGTAATAAAATTTGAACTTTTGCTTATGCATACTGTTGACTCTCTTCTTCATGCTATGTTTGTACTCTTATTGATTATTACTTTTTCTTCCTCTACTAGTTTCTGGCCAGGATGGAATTATTATCTGCTCACGATACAAAGCTATTGAGGCAATGCAATGAGTATTTTAAGGCTGGTCACATAGATCTGAGTGCAGCACAAATCATCGACATCCTCGGCCAAGATGCTTCGGAACAGGCAATTGAAGCCTACCAATACTTGAAGTGTCTGCTTGATCGTGCGGTGGCCAATAATGTAGCTTATTATGATATGATTGAGGATCTCCAAGGCGCTCTTGAAGACCTTCAACAACAATATAAGGAATCCACTGCCCTTTTGCACGAGGGGTACGAGAAGAAGTATCAGCAAATCATTGATGACAAGGGATATGATAAACGATTTATTGCTTACGATGTGAGGGAAAGAACTTTGAAAGCTGAGGTCGAAGAGCACAGACAGATAGCTGAGTTATTAGAGCAAAAAAATAATAATCTGCAAAAAGAGGTGTCTCAGTTGAAGTCTGCAGCTTCCACCTCAAATGCTTTGATCCCAGCGACTGACGAGGGATTCTCGTTCTTGGAGGTCAAAAATGCCAACCGGAGGGATGAGTTGGAAACCTTGAAAAGTTCTGGCCCTTCTACTTCTGCTCGTGGATGAGCAAGAGCTCCTCGGAGACGAGCAAGAGCTGCTCGAATTCCTGTCGAGGAACAGAGGACTCAATCTGCTTTAGAGAACCAGGCCTTCCAACTGATGGCGAAGAACCAGGCATTGGCTGAGATGTCTAAGAAGATCAGGGGTCTGGAAGAGCAGCTTTCTGCACAGAAATCTATCTTGGAGAATAAAGAACTCTTCATAAAAAATCTTCACGAGCAACTGGAAAGATTGATATATCAATTCCACAAGCAGCCCAGGGAGTTCTGGATGGCTGGTTACAACGAGGCTCTCTACCACTTGGATGATCGTATCCAAAATGCAAATAATGAGTGCTACAAATAGGGATGGTTTAATGACTTAGGTGTGCTACAACTGGAACAGGGTCATTACCTGTGGGATTACCATAATCCTGGGCTGCTCGACCTACCAGTGCCACCATTCAAGCTTGATATGAGTTGGATCCCTGCTCGGGCCATCCCTCGATGTCTGATTTCCAAAAACCTCGGCGATTACAATCTCCATTCCAATGTCAAGATATCTCGTCCCGAGCATCTACAAGATCGACCATCTGTGATGAATATCAGGATGCTAAAAGATCTTAACTTCATAAATTCTCCTCTTGCTTTAAATGATCCACCTGCTGGCGAGGAGCCTGTTTCAAAAGCAGAGGGGAAGAAACCAATAGAATAGGAATATTGATGTAATAAATTTGTATTTCATTCCTGATGTATTTTGTTTTACATTTAATGAAATAATTTTATTTGCAAATCATGACTGCTATTGCCTTGTAACACTTTACATCTGTGCATGTGTATCTGTTAAAAAGAAAACAATATTGTGTTATTTGTCGATCAACTTTTTGTCGAGTAGTTTGAATTTGTGGTAGTCATTTGGCAAAAATGATGTTTTGTTTCTAGACCAACTTAGTAATAATTTAAAAGTTACGAGTATCAAAAAAATTTCTCGATCACTTTCTCGTATTCATAAAATGTATCCGACCAACCAAGGTCGGTAAATTTTCCTTTTCGACCAACTACAGTTAGTGGATTTTTCCTCTACGAGCAACTTTGACACTTTTTGGAATAGTTTTACCTCCCGACCAACTTTAGTTGGCGTTTTTGAGAATATATTTACTTCCTGACCAACCTTAGTTGGCATTTTTAGGAATACTTTTACTTCCCGAGGAATACATTTACTTCCTAACCAACATAAGTTGGCATTTTTAGGAATACATTTCCTAACCAACATAAGTTGGCATTTTTAGGAATAGTTTTACTTCCCGTAGGAATACATTTACTTCCTAACCAACATAAGTTGGCATTTTTAGGAATACCTTTCCTAACCAACATAAGTTGGCATTTTTAGGAATAGTTTTACTTCCCGTAGGAATACATTTACTTCCTAACCAACATAAGTTGGCATTTTTAGGAATAGTTTTACTTCCCGAGGAATACATTTACTTCCTAACCAACATAAGTTGGCATTTTTAGAAATACATTTCCTAACCTACATAAGTTGGCATTTTTAGGAATAGTTTTACTTCCCGTAGGAATACATTTACTTCCTAACCAACATAAGTTGGCATTTTTAGGAATACTTTTACTTCCCGAGGAATACATTTACTTCCTAACCAACATAAGTTGGCATTTTTAGGAATACATTTCCTAACCAACATAAGTTGGCATTTTTAGGAATAGTTTTACTTCCCGTAGGAATACATTTACTTCCTAACCAACATAAGTTGGCATTTTTAGGAATACTTTTGAGTAGAGTAGTCCGAGTTTTGCTGAGTAGTGTGTAGCACTAGTATTCCACAAAAAAATTCCAATAAAAGGAAAGAACTGGGCAGAACATTGTAGCTTTATTCATACTGATGAAACTGCATTACATGAGAGTTTACATTACTGATAATATCTGCGCAGGTGTTCAGCATTCCATGCATTCTTAAACTCCTCTCCCTCTAAAGTTTCTATTTTGTATGTCCCTCGTCGAACAACTTCTTTAACTCGGTAGGGTCCATGCCAGTTTGCTTCCAGTTTGTTGTGCTTTTGAATCACCTTCTTTAGCACATAATCTCCTTCTTTCAAGTCACACTTCTTCACTCTTTTATTGTAAAACAAATTTGTTCGCTGCTGGTAAGCAGCATTTCTAATGGCTGCTTCTTCTCTAACCTCCTCGAGCATGTCCAAGTCTAACCTTCTCATTAAATCGCTGACAGGGGAATTGAAAATCAGTATTCTATGTGTTGGGAGACCCAATTCGACGGGTATAACAGCTTCACTTCCAAATGCTAGCATATATGGAGATTCCCCTGTTGCTACTCGGGGAGTAGTTCGGTAAGCCCATAGTACTGATTGTAGCTCGTTGATCCAATTTGCTTTCGCATCATCTAGTTTTTTTTTCAAACCATTCAGTAGCGTTCTGTTTGTCACTTCAGTTTGTCCATTGCTTTGAGGATGGCTTGGTGCTGAGTGGATCTTCAAAATATTTGACTGATGACAATAGGCAGCGAACTCCTCCTTGTCAAATTGTGTTCCATGGTCTGTGATGAAGGCATGAGGAAGACCATATCGACAAATGATGTTCTTCCAAACAAATTGGTACACCTTGTCGTACGTCATATCAATGAGAGGCTCAGCCTCAACCCATTTAGTAAAATAATCCACAGCGACCACGAGATACTTAAATCTTCCCCTGGTCGTCGGCAGTGGCCCGACTAAATCTATTACCCATATGGCAAATGGCCAAGGGGAAGTAATGGGTGTCAATAATGCTTGGGGAGTTCTTCGGATGGAGGAGAAGCGCTGACACTTGTCACATTTCTTGGCATAGGCTATACAATCAGCTCTCATCATCGGCCAGTAGTATCCCTGAGTCATTACCCTTTGCAAAAGAGTCAGACCTGCTACGTGGGCTCCACAGGACCCTTCATGGACCTCTTCAATTAAATCTTTCACCTCGGTGGGATGCACACATCTCTACAAACCTGCTATAATTCCTCGTCTGTATAGAATACCGTTAGTCAGTACATAACGAGCAGCCTTAAACTTCAGTTTCTTGGCTGCAAGTTTGTCAATTGGTAATTCCCCTTTTTTAATATATGCCCTGATGGGATCCATCCATGATGATCCTAAATCGAGGGTAATAAATTTCATCGTCAGATCTTCGTCTATACTCCGACCAGCTAAAACTTCAATTGGGATTGTTCTTCGTAGCTCGGTACGAGTAGCTGATGCTAATCGAGCTAGGGCGTCTGCTCTCGCATTCTCCATTCTTGGTATTCTGATCAGCTGAATAGCAGCAAATTCTGACACCAGTTCATTTGCCTTTGCATGATATCTGATCATTAATTCTCCTTTGGCGGCATATACTCCCATCATTTGATTTATGACCAGTTGCGAATCACTGAAGACAATAACTTATTCCGCCCCCATGGTTTTTGCCAAACTAAGACCTGCAATCATGGCTTCATATTCAGCCTCATTATTCGAAGCTTTGAATTGGAAACGTAGGGCGTATTCCATGTCGACCTCGTCCGGACTGCTCAAAACTATCCCTGCGCCACATCTTGTAGTGCAAGATGAACCATCCACATACAAACTTCATATAGGTAACTCGTCTTCAAATTTCTGATCTGACAGAGTTCCTCGGTGGAAAATTTATTGCTTCCTTTCACCATCTCCTGATTTTTCTTGATGTTCGTCGATCATCTTTTCTTGCCCTTTTACCAACCTAAGCTGGTCTGGGCTTGAATTGGATGATCCTGTAACATCTACTTGCCCTTTTACCAAGCTAAGTTGGTCTGGGCTTGCATTTGATGATCCTCTAAAATCCACAGGTTGATCAACGAGCAACTTTTGCTCCTCGGGGGTATCAGGATAGGTGAACTCTGCTATAAAATCTGCTACAGCTTGCCCTTTTAGCGATGATCTAGGTTCATAAACTATATCATATTCACCAATTTCTATTGCCCAACACATCAATCTTCCTGATTTCTCTAGTTTATGAAGGGCTTGCCTCAAGGGCATATCAGTGTATACTACTATAGTATGATCCTGGAAGTATGGCTTCATTCTTCTACTTGCCTCGATCAATGCTAGTGCCAATTTTTCCAGCTTTGGATATCTGATCTTTGCTCATCGGAAGGCCTTACTTGTGTATTAGATTGGTTTTTATACTCCATTCTCCATTCTTATCAATGCCGAACTAACTGCATTCTCGGACACTGCCAGATACAAGTATAATTTTTCTTCCATCACTGGCCTGGATAGCAGTCGAGGTGCTCCCAAGTATTTCTTCAAGTCCTGAAAAGCCTTCTCACATTCATCCTTCCACTCAAAAGTCTTTCGGAGTGTCTTGAAGAATGGGAGACATCGATCAGTTGCTCGCGATACAAATCTGTTGAGTGCCGCTACTCGTCCTGTAAGACTTTGCACCTCTTTCTTCGTCGTTGGGGATCGCAGCCCTGTCAGAGATTTGATCTTTTCAGGGTTAACTTCAATGCCTCTCTTATTGAAAATGTATCCGAGAAACATGCCTTCTCGTACTCCAAATATGCACTTCGTCGGGTTCAACTTCATTTGATATTTATCTAGTTGATCAAAAGTCTGGCTTAAGTCAACTAGATGATCGGCAGTTTTCTTGCTCTTTGTCAGCATATCGTCAACATAGACTTCCATATTGCAACTGATTTGTTCTGTAAACACTTTGTTCATCAGCCGCTGATATGTTGCACCTGCATTTTTCAAACCAAAAGGCATAACATTATAACAATAAGTTCCCCTAGGGGTAATGAAAGAAGTACTCTCCCTGTCTTCAGGTTTTATTTTAATCTAATTGTAACCAGAATAAGCATCCATGAAGCTCAGCAGGTCGTGTCTCGAGGTAGCATCCACCAATTGATCAATTTGGGGCAGTGGAAAGTGATCCTTTGGGCATGCTTTATTGAGGTCGGTGAAGTCTACACACATCCTCCATTTGTTGTTCTTCTTTTTCACCATCACCACATTTGCTAACCAATCTGAATATTTAACATCTTCAATAAAGCAAGCTTTCTGGAGTTTCTCGACTTCCTCCTGTATAGCTTGATTCTTCTCGGGACTGAATACTCTTCTTCTCTGCTTCACTGGCTTGATCTCCTTATTCACATTGAGTTCGTAACATAAGAAATTTGGGTCTATTCCGGGCATATCCTCATAACTCCACGCAAAAGTTTACTTTCTGCTTCTTAGGAAAGTTATCAATTCCTGTTTTAGTGAGGCTTCCAACGACGAACCTATTTGAGTAGTTCGTTCAGGGTGCTCGTCGTCCAGAATGATGTTTTCAGTAGCTTCCACCACTTGACCCTTCACAAGTTGAGACTCATCTCTAGGATTTAACGTTTCAATTTCTGCACCTTCATCCACTTGATAGGTAGTAGTCTTTTTCCTTGATTCCTCCAGTTCTCCTTGCTCGGCGGATGAATAATAGCATTCCCGAGCTACTTTCTGATCACCTTTCACAACTCCTACTCCAAAATTTATTGGAAATTTTAGGCACTGATGTACCGTAGATGGTACAGCCTCGAACTTCTTCAATCCTACTCTTCCCATGATGATATTGTATGATGATTGAACATTATTATCCATCACGAAGAAGCGTATTCTTTCTGTTCGACAAGCAGGCCATGTACCAATGAATATATCCAATTTGATGGTCCCAAGTGGAAATACTTTCTCGCCCGCAAAACCGAGGAGGGGTCTATGATACTGCTCCAGTTGAGATAGCTTTAGATTTAAACTATCGAAGCACGAGTAGAGCATGATGTCTGCCGAGCTACCATTGTCTACCAGTACTTTTGAAATCATTACCTCCTTCATCCTCATTTTGATCACCACTGGGTCATCATGAGGATATAGAACACCTGCGAGGTCATTCTTTGAGAAACCAATGACCAATTTCTCTTTGTTCACCTTTCTCGGGCGATCCTCCTCAGCTAGATTTATTCGTTGAATGTACGAGAAAGCTTGAGCCTCACATAGGTAAGCTTTTCTCTCTGCAGTAAGGTCTCCTCCTCCTGCATCTCCACCTGTTATAACATTACAGTCAAATGACCCAAAGCGTATTGAAAATACCTCACGTTCTGGATGTCTTGGTCTCTTGGGAAGATCGGGGTCATCTTCTGGATCAACTTCATGGTCTCTTTTCTTATTCTCCTCTGCACGACGAGGAGATCTATACCTCTCTCTTGTTCGGTCGTTGTTCCTTCTTTCATTTCCACGATCAACATACTTTGCCAGTTTTCCTCGTCTGATGAGTGTTTCAATCTCATTTTGAAGAGCTATGCAATTTTTGGTCATATGGCCATGATCTTTATGAAACTCGCAATACTTTGCCTTATTCCTCCTGTCAGGGTCTGCCTTCATTTTCTCTGGCCAGTTTAATTCCTCGTTGTTCTTGATTTCTTCTAAAATATGGTTGATGTCTTTCTTCAGAGGAGTATAATTATCAAATTTCTTCAATACTTCCCATGACGACCTCGTTTTTAAGTGTTTATCACTACCATTGTTCTTATGCTCTTTCTTCTTAGCTTTATCACCTTCCACCTTAGTTTCTTTGGCATCCATATTCTTCTTCGCAGCCATAGCCTCCTCGGTATTCATAATCTTGGACGCTTTTCCCATCAGATCTGACATGGTTCTAGGTGGATCTTTGGCCAAAGTGTAGTACAACTTATTGGGCAGTAGTCCACTCATCAAGGCGGTAATCGTTGTCTTCTCCTCATAATCAATGACTTCAAGTTTCTCGTTATTAAAACGAGTTATATAATCTCTGGTGCTCTCACCAGCTTTTTGTCTAACACTTAACAAATGTGCTACTCGTTTAACTGGCTTTGCCCCAAAATAGAAATTTCCAATGAATAACTCGGCCAGTTGAAGAAAAGTTGAGATCTTACCCCGAGGAAGATTATTATACCACATTTGAGCAGATCCGGTAAGAGTTCCCGAGAATGCTCTGCATCTCATCTCATCTGGAACAGCATAGATGTCGGCTGCAGCTTGGTATTATTCTATATGAAGGACATGGTCGATCTTTCCATCATATTTGGGGATCACCACAGGTGCTTTGAACTTTGATGGTGTTGGAAAATCTACAATGGCCTGGACAAAAGGTGTTCCTCGAACAAAAATTCGTTGTAGAGGGTTCTTGGCTTTAACTATTTCCCCTAATCTATCCTCCAGCCTTTGAATAGAGCCTTTCCATGCATCATTTCCTTCCTCGGGCCTGTTGGTTTGAGCAACTGATCGCGTTGATGTGGCTTCATGGGATCTATCTTGACGAGCAGCTGGTTGCGACTGGGCAGATCCTTCCCTTAAATCTGATGGTCGTCGAAAACTCCTCGATGCGACTTTAGGAGGACTCTTGCTCCTCCTAGGGCCTAATCGATCAAAAGGAGATACTCTGCTTAATCTCTCTAGCGCACTAGTCCTTTCTGTAGAGAGAGTGATACGTTGTTCAGTATCTGTAGCTCGCACTGACGAAGTTCGTCCAGGTTGATAAGAAAAATCTTCAGATTCCTCAGTACGATATGAATCGGTACGCCTAGTAGGCGAAGAAGGTAAACGGGTATTTCTTTGAATACTTTGCGGTCCTGAATGGGTTGGTGCACCGCCATGGATGGTTTGTATGAGTTGTCGCAAAGTTTCTTGCATGACGGTCTGGCCCTGGGACAGATTTGTCATTATTCCAGCCAGATCTGGAATATTGGGCGGAGCAGATGGATTTGGAGGGCTTCCGGCGTTTTGATTGTTGGGTTCTGGAATATCAGCCATTTGTGATGAATTATTTTTTATGAAAAATGATATTACCAGTCGTTTCCCACAGACGACGCCAATCTGTTGATGCAAAAAACTGGACCGAATCCCATTTTTATGATCACTGATAAATAGATGAAAGCAATCCAATCAAGCACATAAGAGACAAAGATTTTTAAAGTGGTTCGGCTATGAATAAAGCCTACATCCACTGTTATTTTATTCCCAGGGGTTTACAATAGCACCATAGGGTGTAGAGAGAGAAAGGATGTGTATCTTGTGTATGGGGTTTCTAGGTTCCCTCGGATCTCCCCCCTTTTGGCTAAGGGGATACATGTATTTATAGTGACGGGAGATAAAGAGATTCATTGTATGTAGACATTTATGTCTACATTCAACGAATCTAATTGTTGAATTTCTTGGTATGCTATGTGTTGTCATCTATTAATACAGTATAAATGTACATTAAGGCTCATTAAATGCGCTGTCATCTTCATTAATGCACATTAAATGCATAGTTATCCTTTGATCTTCCTGGTTGGTATGCTGACCAACTCTCCTCGGGTGCCGACTAACTCTCCTTGGGTGCCGACCAACTCTCCTCGGGGACCGACCAACTCTCCTCGGGTGCCGACTAATTATCCTCGGGTACTGACCAACTCTCCTCAAGTGCCGACCAACTCTCCTCGGGTGCCGACCAACTCTCCTCGGGTGTCGAATATTTCCACGTAGGATGACATGTGTCCTTTTCTGATTGGTCCTCGTAGATGGAGAATTTTTGCGTTAACAGGGTCAATCCGCACTCCTTAATGTGGATAAGAGCAAAGTGAAAACAAGTATGATTTTTAAAATAATTTTGAAGGGATATTTATACTGCTAATTGAAAAACTTGTTTACAAGTTTAATAACAAAAAGTTATAAGTTTAATAAACTCTGAAATAAACTCGTTGAATGAAACTCTTTTCAAAATGAACACAAGATGTGTTAAAATAATTTTTCTGAATATGTTTTATGGATTCGTTAGTTTGATAACCTTGAGCTTTTTAAAATAAAAACGTTCAATTAAGTCTCGAGTACGATATTGTTCACCAAAGTAATTAAGAAGATTCAAGCAAATTAACACGCGATTTTTAACGTGGTAAAACCCTAAAATTAGGGAAACATCCACGTCTCCCTCTACGGAGCAAAAAGAAAAAGTCCACTAAAATCACAACCAAGTTACAATACTAAAGCATGCAACTAAGAACCAAAATACAAGAACAGAAAACGTACCTACCCGAGTTACTCCACTCTTAAAGGAATTCTTTCTTGATTTGTTCTTCTCCACGCAACTTTTGTTTTATCCTTGAATCTCGGATTTAAGCAGCCCCAACAAACAAAATACCTCACCAAGAACCACAACTCCTAAGTGTTCGTGTGAGAGTGACAGTGTTTATGAATTAACTAAACATGCAAAATGCTTCTCACGCCTCTCAATCAATTACAAGCAATACCTATTAATTACAAGCAACTTCTATATGCAATGCAATTAATCTCAAATACACTTTTAATTCAAGACTTCGAAATTTTCATATTTGGAATAAAAAATAATTCAAACCAAATTTTGTTTCAAAATTATTTATCTCCAAAATATTTCACCAATTTGTTTTTTTTTAAATATTTCTCATATCTGAATATTCACCACAACAACAAGTCTTGAGTTTCAAATTTATTTGAAACTATATTCTTGGATCAAAATAAATCAACAACAACAATACAAAAATGATCTAAGAACAAACACACTACAGTCCTAAAAATATAGTGTGCTAAAAATGTTCCCTAAGAGGTATAGGGTAAGAGGAGTACACAAATATGACTTGATTCTGAAAAGAAATTCTGGCGAGATTTTTTCGGTAAAAGAAACCGATCTGATTTCCGATGATGAAAACGAACTCCGACGATGACGGTAGCAATGTCTTCCACCGGCGACAACAATTCGGCAGTAAAAACGAACTCCGTTCTCTCTCTGCCCCGATTTTCGATGACTTCGGTTGGGGAAAACAACGTCTCGTCTCTCTCTTTCTCGATCTCAGTTCCGGCTAATGGATCCCTCTCGATTTGGGACAACTCCGGCATGGTTTTCGGTGGTCTCGGTTCACCCCACTCTCTCTCTTTCTTTCCGGCGACGGCGACAATAGCTACCCTCTCTCTCTTGGTTTCTGACAACAGCGTCGTCTTCTCTCTTTTCCGATTTTCTCTCGGGTTCTCACAGTTGATTTTTCTCTCAAGAATGGAGAAGATGATATGTGAAAAATGTGTTTTCTCTCTCTCTCTCTCTCTCTTGTTCTATCAGCCGCCAAACTCTCTTCTTTTCAACTAGAATAAGAAACCCTAAAAGATGTTATATATGGCACTAAAAGGGTTTGTTAAAAATAAAGGGTCTAGATCTAATCTCCAAGATCTAAGGGTGTAGAAAGAAGGTGGATAACTAAATTTGATTGGCTAAAAGGTGTTCACTAGAATTGATCCACTAAAAAATATAGTTCATAGATAACCACTCAATCTAGGGTCACAAATTAGTCTAACCACCAAGACACTAAAGAAACACAAAAAGCCTTATTAAAAAATAACACACGTGTTTTTTAAAGTCTTGGAAACATTAAATTTTTCGACTCAAAAAAATATTAACCAATTAAAAATTGAACCAATCAATTTTTTATCGTAACAAATATTCTTATGTTACCCTCAAATATATTTTTAAAATCATATTTCAATTAAATGAAAAAATCATTTTAAATGATTAAAAAAAAATATTCAAATGAATTTCTTTTTTCCAAAAAAAAATTTGAAGCAACACCACCACCATAAAAAATATGCACACATAATAAACATATATATATGTAGTGTATGTGTCCTAATTTTGGTTCAAGAGTTGTACTTACCTCTTTGTGTCGCATTGGAGAACTTGGACTGGGATGCTTTTGATGAAGCTTGATGCCTTTTTGAGATAGAGTAACTCGAAAGAATCTAATCCTATTTTATCTCGATATCCAAACTAGCTGGAACTCCTATATGGCACAGACTCAAGTAAGTCAACCATATAGTGTGTTCTCAATCTCCCCCTTTAGATATTGGAGACAAAATTCCCTTGAGTATCCTGAACTCCTGGGTGAAAATGAAAATCTTAGATTTCTTATACAAAAATCTCTATCTACCCATTCCCATCCTAGAACAAAAAATAAGATAAGAAAATACATTACTCAACTACAATGCAGACCAATACCCTAATAAATATGACAAGCTATACGATCGGGTCTGAAAAATTCCTGAAAAAGATAAACACTCAATGGCATATTAGTTGAGTTAGTACAAGATAAGATATACATCGCAGCACAGGTACTCAAGTTCTTCTCCCCCAATTTTGCTCAAATATACAATGGGATAAAAAAAATATAAATCAGGAGAATATGATATAATGTGACAACACAAACAATACCATATGCAATGGCAGATACAAGGGTCTCCTACATTAAACAGATATTAGGAGGCGTTTTTTATCATTTGAGAAATGGCCATGCCCTAAATCCTCAGAAACCAATTATTAACATGCAACTACCGAGGATATGTATGATGTGTTGAAATAAGTAAGAACTATCATACCAGTAGCATTACGAAGATATGCATATCGAATATCATCAACAGATTTGAAATTCTTCCTAAGGTATACCTGATCAATCATATGACAAGTCGTTTGAACAACTTTGGCCCAAAAATACTTAGGTAGAAATTTCACATGTAGCTTAACCTTAGCCCTCTCTTGTAAGGTTCTATCTTTCCTTTTAGTAAGGTCGTTCTGCTGAGTTATCTTAGGCGCACGAAATTCATTTTTATATCCATTGCCTTTACAACATTTTGTGACACCCAAATTTTTAACTTTCTTATGAGAGGGGTTACTTATTTTCCCTTCCTGACGAAGACCACAGACGGGTTTAAAAGAATTTTTTATTCTAGGCAATCCTCTAACAATTTTATGGAAACTTTTCTTACGAAGATTATCAAAATTTATATGTCCCAATCTATTATAGGATTCAGACTTAGGAAAGACTGTGTAACATTTATCCTCATTTATGTTTCCTATTAAAATACACTTTCCTTTTTCTTAAAAAAATTTGCAATCAGTTTTAGAAAAGGAGACAGTATGATTGGAATAAAAAAATTGCGATATACTAAGCAAGTTAGCCTTGAGACCTTTAACTAGGAGGACATCATTTATCATGGGGAGACCTTCCTCACACAATGTTCCCTTACCTATGATCTTAGATGAAACTCCATCACCAAACACAACACTACCTCCAAGGAAGTTTGTTTTGTTTGTTAATTTAGTTTCATCTCTGGTCATATGTTTAGAACACCCGGAGTCAAGATACCATCCAGACGAAGTGCTTGGTGCCTTAATATCAGATATGACAATGTTGTACTTGAGCTGGGGTAGCAAGTCATCTTTTCTAATACAAATAGGCCTAGTTTTAAGAGTTTGATTGGCCTTAGATTTAGAAAAGTTTTGATTGGTCTTTCTAAATGATTTCTTCTTAGTTTTAGGTCCTCCCTTCTTTTTATAGTTAGAGTTGTGAGTGGTATGTCTAGGGAGAACATAAGTATTCCTACTCTTTCTAGAATAGTTGAAGTTTGAATAAGTAGGTGTATACAATCTCTTTTGAAAACATTCGGCAATAGAGTGGCCGTAGACATCACAGTATGAACAATACTGACGTGTGGAGGACTTGACTTTATTACTAAAGTCTTTCAAGATAGGTTTATCTCTAATAGGAATGGTCGTCCAAGTGTCATTGGCTTTGGGTTTTTTATAATGGTTTCTAACAGGTGGACAGACGTACTTAGTTGGACCATTAGATTTTGGCTTTTGAGAATCATCACTTTGTTTTACCTTAGAGACATTTTTAAAAACAATTTTCTTTCTGAGTGTTTTGAGAATTCTGGCCTTGTTTTACAAAAAACAACATTTTCAGGAGAAACATTTTTTCTAGTATAAACTTTTTCTCTAAATCCAAAATCAGATTTATCTTCAGAATCAAACTTGCTTCCTACAATAATTTCTTCGTAGGACTTAGCGTGAGTTTCAAAGTGTAAGCATTTTTAAACACGTTTGAAACTTTTTGCTTAGATTCTTCAAGTTCTACCAAGGTAGACTTGTATTTTTGTTCCAAAATATTATTTTTCTCAGAAAGATCTTCTATTTTTGTGGAAAATTCTTCAAATTTAGTCTCATGGGCAACACATTGTGCTGTAAATTCTTTAGCGTTCTTCCTAATAGTTTGGTTAAGTAAATCAATACGCTCATTCAGTTGTTTAACCATTTTATCAAGACAGGTACTTTTCTTAAGCATTTTCGTGTATAGCTTATGTAAATCTGGAAGATCATCATCGAAATCACTGAGTCTATCGTGTGAAGTGTCTCCTATTTCACTCATTTCATATGTGGAACTCCCACACACTTTAGGTTTAACGATAATGCTTTCAGTTTGACACACCCTTAAGTTATCACTAGCAATGTCATTTTCATCATCAAAAGTCATAACATTTTCAACAGCAGATGCAATAGTAGGAGCAATAGAATCATGAGTAGACTCAATTTCATCATCATCACGGTATATGATACTAGCATAGAAAGCCATATAGGACTCATAATTATTGGTTGACTCATTTTCATCTTTATCAGAATCACTAGAGTCGTCCCATGTCTTACACAAATTAGCCCTAGTATTGTTGGTAGGCTTATTTGGACATTTATTAGCTATATGTCCCATTTTTCCACATCCATAACATTTGATATCTTTCATGTCTATGTTAGGTCTACTATTGTCATAGGTCCTTTTGTTGTCATGTCTTTCATGAGTTCTATGATTTTGATTACCTTGATAATTTTGTTTGCCCTTTTTATACGCTAAAGCATTTCTGAATTTGATAATCTTTTTGAAATGCTTACTCATAAGAGCTATTTGATTGTCAAGGTGATCCACGTCACAGTCATCATTCAAGTCAAGATCAAAGTCTAAGGGCCTGACTTTAGGTGAAGTCAATTGTGATGAAAACACAACACTAGGTCCAGTGAGCCTCTTGTTACGGGCAGTCAATTGCTTTTTGAACTCTAACTCCATCTCAACGATTCTTAATTTGCTACTTAGCAATTCAGGAGTTAGGTTTAGATCATTCATTTCCTCTATGGCATATCTCTTATTGTCAAACTTAGCAGGTAATGTCATAAGAATCTTTTGAACAATTTCTTTTCTAGTATAGGTTACACCATTTGCATGTAATTTTGTAAAAATGTCGGTTAACCTAATGTAGAAATCATCAAATGACTCATTGTCATCCATAATCAAAGTATTGCACTGTTGGACAAGCATTTGAGTTTTTCCGGCCTTAACTCGCTCAGCACCCTCATGTGCGGTGACTAGAGTGTCCCAGGCCTCCTTAGAAGTAGAGCAAATAGATATACGTTTTAACTCATGCTCGTTAATGGACATAAAGATAGCATTCTTGCCCCTATTATTATCGAGAGATTTCTTTTTCTCTACAATAGTAAATTCGCTAAGAAGTTTCTTAACTCTTGTGGGATCAATATCAGACAAAGACTTAGTTGGATGTTCATAACCATTTTCAATCATATCCCACACATCATCACCAAGAGTTCCTTGAATGAAAGCAACCATTCGTACTTTCCAATACGAAAAGTTATTTCCATCAAAGAGTGGTGGTCGGGAAAGGTTTCCAAACTTCTCAAATCTTTCATCCATATTCAGAATAGGATTTTGAAAATAATTTCTGGAGTTTCAGGATCAAAAATATCTTTTGATAAATCCGCTCTGATACCACTTGAAAAACTTGTTTACAAGTTTAATAACAAAAAGTTATAAGTTTAGTAAACTCCGAAATAAAGTCGTTGAATGAAACTCTTTTCAAAATGAACACAAGATGTGTTAAAACAATTTTTCTGAATATGTTTTATGGATTCGTTAGTTTGATAACCTTCATCTTGTTAAAATAAAAACGTTCAATTAAGTCTCGAGTACGATATTATCCACCAAAGTAATTAAGAAGATTCAAGCAAATTAACACGCGGTTTTTAACGTGGTAAAACCTTAAAATTAGGGAAACATCCACGGCCCCCTCTACGGTACAAGAAGAAAAAGTCCACTAAAATCACAACCAAGTTACAACACTAAAGCATGCAACTAAGAACCAAAATACAAGAACAGAAAACGTACCTACCCGAGTTACTCCACTCTTAAAGGCATTCTTTCTTGATTTGTTCTTCTCCAAGAAGCTTTTGTTTTATCCTTGAATTCCGGATTTCAACAGCCCCAACAAACAAAATACCTCACCAAGAACCACAACTCCTAAGTGTTCGTGTGAGAGTGATAGTGTTTGTGAATTAACTAAACATGCAAAATGCTTCTCACGCCTCTCAATCAATTACAAACAATACCTATTAATTACAAGCAACTTCTATATGCAATGTAATTAATCTCAAATATACTTTTAATTCAAGACTTTGAAATTTTTAGATTTAGAATAAAAAATAATTCAAACGAAATTTTGTTTCAAAATTATTTATCTCCAAAATATTTCACCAATTTGTTTAAAAAAAAATATTTATCAAATCTGAATATTCACTACAACAACAAGTCTTGAGTTTCAAATGTATTTGAAACTATATTCTTGGATCAAAATAAATAAACAACAACAATAAAAAAATGATCCAAGAACAAACACACAACATTCCTAAAAATATAGTGTGCTAAAAATGTTCCCTAAGAGGTATAGGGTAAGAGGAGTACACAAATCTGACTTGATTCTGGAAAAAAATTCTGGCGAGATTTTTTCGGTGAAAGAAACCGATCTGATTTTCGATGATGAAAATGAACTCCGGCGATGACGGTAGCAATGTCTTCGACCGACGACAACAATTCGGCAGTAAAAATAAACTCCGTTCTCTCTCTGCCCCGATTTTCGGTGACTTCGGTTGGGGAAAACAACGTCTCGTCTCTCTCTTTCTCGATCTCAATTCTGACCAACGGATCCCTCTCGATTTGGGACAACTCCGGCTTGGTTTTTGGTGGTCTCGGTTCACCCCACTCTCTCTCTTTCTTTCCGGTGACGGCGACAGCAGCTACCCTTTCTCTCTTGGTTTCTGACGACAGTGTCGTCTTCTCTCTTTTTTGATTTTCTCTCGGGTTCTCATAGTTGATTTTTCTCTCAAGAATGGAGAAGATGATATGTGAAAAATGTGTTTTCTCTCTCTCTCTCTCTCTCTCTCTCTCTCTTGTTCTATCAGCCGCCAAACTCTCTTCTTTTCAACTAGAATAAGAAACCCTAAAAGATGTTATATATGGCACTAAAAGGGTTTGTTAAAAATAAAGGGTCTAGATCTAATCTCCAAGATCTAAGGGTGTAGAAAGAAGGTGGATAAATAAATTTGATTGGCTAAAAAGTGTTCACTAGAATTAAGCCACTAAAAAATATAGTTCATAGATAACCACTCAATCTAGGGTCACAAATGAGTCTAACCACCAAGACACTAAAGAAACACAAAAAGCCTTATTAAAAAATAACACACGTGTTTTTTAAAGTCTTGGAAACATTAAATTTTTCGACTCAAAAACATATTAACCAATTAAAAATTGAACCAATCAAATTTTTATCATAACAAATATTCTTATGTTACCTGATAATACGCAAATACTACATATTTCATCCTCCGAACGGACGCATTTTAGCCCCCTCGGGTATCTTATTCCCTATATTTATGCTCGTTAACCAGACAACCTCGTATTTCTATGTTAACATGTTTTGCAGGGGTTAATTGAGCTTTTGTAGGTAATTGGATGCTAAGTGTGAACTTCGAACGCGTTTCGCTCTATTTCCGTACACAACCGCACGTTCAAGGGCATTTTAGTCATTTTACAAATTGGTCACCTGGCCCAACATCTTCATAGAAGTTGTATCCCTTCTCGCAAGCTTCGTGTGGCCGCAAACGGTGCGCGATTCCGATTCATAACGAAGAAGTTACGGCGATTTTAGCGGAGGAGAAATGCAAGCCAAAACAGGGGAAAATGCAGTCTGCCCCTGCTTGGTCGATCGATCGACCAAAGGGTAGATCGATCGACCCTTCCCATTTTTGCCCCGTCTTATATGGTAGATCTATCGACCAAATGGTAGATCGATCGACCCCCTGTTTTTCACCAGATATTTTGTATTTCTTTTCTCTTTTCTTTTCTAAATTAATTCCCACTTGGTATATAAGCCAATGTTGATGTAATAAACAGAAGTGAACATTTTTAGAGAGTTTTAGAAGATAGAATAGTTAGGGTTTGGGTGATTTGCTTAGTTCTTCTTCATTTCTACTTGGTTTGACACCCCATTTGTTGTGTAAGTTGACTATTCATCATCCTCACCATTAATATAGTTTGTATTTCTTCATTTCTTGCTTTCTAGTTAATTTACAAGCTTTCTAATTTAGGTTTACATGCTTTATTTACACGCTTTCTAGTATAGATTTACCGCATTTATTTACCGCT
Organism: Sambucus nigra; assembly: GCA_949130495.1. Lineage (NCBI taxonomy): Eukaryota > Viridiplantae > Streptophyta > Magnoliopsida > Dipsacales > Adoxaceae > Sambucus > Sambucus nigra. The sequence goes on from OX422224.1 coordinate 398,291,599, forward strand.
TTCCATTTATCGCGTTTTTAACATGCTTTCTAGGTAATTTAAATTAGGTTGTGTTTGAATTGAACTCACTCGGGTTGACGCGTTGCTTTGCTTTGGTGATGGAGTTTACGGGTCTATTTCGAGTGTGTTGTCCTAGTTATTACGCCTAGGAGATTTGACGGGGCATATCATGTATGTCCCGTGCTTACGACCTTTCGCGCGTAATTTCCGGGATATTTGTTGACGCCAAAATCTTATTAGGCTTTTATGACGATTTAGGGCGTAACAACCCTTGATTTAATTAACTGTCGAAACGAGACGCACTTGTAATAACTCGTCTACCCATGTAACCATTTTATACTAATTAACTTGGGTGTGGGATATTCGACGCAACCTATAGTTTTTACTCGCTTTCATAATCTAGTTTCAACACATTGCCTAGATTAACTTTTCCTTTTAGTTTGTAATCATCTTTTACACTTTTATTTCGGAGTATTAAATCACTTAAATTCTAACATCTTGTCTCTGTGGATTTTCGATACCCGACTTACCGCTGTGCTTGCCTCGCAAGTGTAGTAGTAACTTAGGTTTTTGTATTGAGTTGGCGAAACGAAAACAACGATTAACGTCTTTACACGCGCTATTTTTCGCACTCGATCAAAATGGCGCCGTTGCCGGGGATGAGTTTGTTTTAGACTTTATTTGATTTAGTATTTCATAGTATTTTCTTTCTATTTGTATTATTTGCTAATATTTTGCAGGACTTCCACATTTGAGCACTTAGAAACGCTTGATTCTTTCCCGCGCGCACCTACTTTGTGGAATTCGCCACTTGAGCCATTTTTGGGGTAAGCATGTCTTATTCCAATTCTTTCGGTAATCCTTGTTATAATTCTCAAAATTCTCGCAAGCCTATGACTTTAGGTGAATACTTAGAATCCCAAAGTAAAACAAATTCAAATATGACTTTGGGCGAGTATAACGAAAGTCAAAACTTAGGTTATTGGAATTTTGATGATGATGACAATGATTTTGGGCCTTTACCTCCTTATAATAGGAATTTTGAAACGAATTCGAATAGTTTTCAAAATTTCTATAATAATGAGCTTAAGTTTAAGTCCGATCGCAACTTTCAAAGTTCCCATTTTCATGCATCCGCACCTCGACCCATGACATTCGGTGAGGGCTTGCGTATGTATGAGAATGAGAAACTTGAAACTCGTTATCGAGAAGAAAATCGTTCGTGGGAACATGAGTTGGATTTATTATTTGAGTCCGACGACGATTTTGCTTCCGAGACTTTCGAGGTCGACGAATGTTTGGAACCAAATGAGGTACTTGTGCCTACTTTGGAACAAGCCATTCTAGACTTTGCCCATTGCGTAATAGATATTGAAAGTGAGGATGATAATGACGTAATATCTATTTGCAATGAAATGATTTCTTCTTTGGCCCCCAAAGAAGAACATTTCATTGAAAATGATATTATTTCCTTTGAAATTCCAACTTCATGCGATGATGATTCATCTCATGAGTTTGAATTTCTTTCATCCCCGTTTTCATTCTCTATTACCCCACCGGAACAAGTACCCGATGATTAGGTTTCAAACTTTAATGTTTTAAACCCTATCGCCGATGAGGAGTACTTGCTCGAGTCGCCCTCCACGATCGCATCTTTGCCTTTGTGTGCGCCGCCTTCCATTCCAACTTCAAAATCATTCGGAGGATATTCGGCTTTTCTCGGTCCCCACTTGTTTTTGTCACCCGTTCAATCCAAACCCCCCATCGTCCCTCCAAAACTTTTAATTAGCGATGGTTCATTTCTTTCGCCTTACACATGCCTTCCGTTGTTAAAATGGAATTCTTATTTTTCGGAAGGCATGCTTGTATGTGAGGGTACACCGATTATCCTCCAAAGTCAAATCGTTCTTATGGTGGACCCTCAGCTATTTAGACTTCTAGTGTACAGTTAGTGTGAAGTCTAAATAGTAGGTTGTATATAGTTAGCTTTTTATTTTTTCTTTTTATTTTTTTCGTTCCTTTTTAATTTAGTCTAATGTGATTAGTTAACTTTTTATTATTTGCTTTTGCTATGCTCGGTACTAACTTGTTTTGTAGATTCTTTGGACTTGTTCTTATGGGGATCGCTCCAATTTTGGGTAATATCGCTCTTTTCCTCTCTTTGACTTGGTTCTTAATTTACATTGAGGACAATGTCAAGTTTTAAGTTAGGGGGTGTGGGATATTCTATCCATTTCTTATTTTAGTCCATGTTTTTGCTCACATGTTAGTTACTTAGTATGCTTTTCTTAGAAAAATTCAAAAATTTCAAAAAGATTTTCTTTATTTTTTCTCCTTTTTTGGGCATTTTGCCTTTGTTTCCGATGATAAATTTCAATAATTGTCCGATCCAATAGACAACCTAATGATGCATGTTCTCGATTTTAGAAGTTATTAGACTTTAGTCTCGATTATTGATATTATGAATAACTTCATGAATTAAACTTTAATCCTGTGAGCACATACACCATTCTTGCTATATTGATTTGGTTTAAGATTTTTATAACTCGGTAATCTTTTGTTGCATTGTATATACTTACACCGAGTAAGCTTTGTACCTTTCATCGTTTGTGAGTGTATACACTATTCTTTTCTCATTGAAAACGTTGAATTCGTTGTTAATCTCACTATTCTTTCATTTGACCGTTCATTAATTGAGTTCATACTTGAAATGTGTTACTTGATCATGATTTTCATATATTGTTTTGATTCGAGAATTGCGTAAACTTTGTGAAATGATCATAGGCCCTCTTTGTTATATCACCCATATTAGCCTTGACCTCACCCTTATATGTTTACCCTCGTTAACCTCTTTGAGCCTAAATATTAGCCTTTCGTTTCATAACCCCATTCCCATAACCAACTCTAAATTGGAGTTATAAACCATACATGCACTTTCCATACCTTTGTTTGGAATGTTACTTGGGATTGAATGTTGTTGTTGTGATGTCGGTTGAAATTTAGGCATATGAGAGTTTGATAAGTAAAGAAAAGAAAGTAGTGAAAAAGTGAAATAAAAGAGAAAGCAAAAAGCAAAAGAAAAGAAAAGAAAAATGAGAAAAAGAAGAAAAGAAGAGAAAGAGAAAGTTTTATATTGTGTATATAGTAGTTCAATAAGCTTTGATTACTCTCCCCAATGATATATCTAATGCCGTTTTGGAACTTGTTTTCCAATTTTGATATTTCCCGCATTTTCTCATTATCCCGAGTTTTCATTCCGAACACTTTGAATCCGTACATACATTCCTTTCATTTCATACCCTAGTCATACCTACATTACAACCCTAGTAAATTCCTATGTGATCTTTGGTGCATGTAATTTAAAAGTCATAATAGTTGTGATAATCTGTGAAAATGCATTTCGCCTCTTTTAGTGAGTGGTATCCTTTCATTGAGATTTCATTTTTCATTTTATATATAGCGTTCTTCATCTGTGACATGTGTGTGGCCTAGTTTCCATTTACATTTACTCTTTAGCCCACATGTCCCGTGTGTTACCTCCCTGTTTCTAGTGAAGTCACTTGATGAGTGTAATGCCCGTGAGGATTGAATATATGCTTGCTTTAATGTTTATCCGGTTTATATAAGTTTTTAGCCAAATCACACTTTGCATGTGCTCGCTCCCCTCCCACATATTAAGGTTTCAATTCTATGAGGTGCATTCTATAATGTTAATGATTTGGACTTTTGTGTGAATTCATTCACTTTGCTAATAATGCGTATGAAATCCTTTTCACTTTTGTTGGGCTTGTCGCATGTTGGATTGGGCATATTTTGAGGAAACCATGTGATGTTTGTGGGTACCATCTCTGAAAACCCTCACGAGACGACACTCGCCCGCTAGGGTAACCTAGGGGTTTAACGGCTTATTGTATACGCTAAATGCAATCGAATCGCCCGCGAAAGTGGCCTTATCTTTTTATTGCTTTTATACCATACTTTTGTACTATCTCATGCTTTTGGTTTGCTTGTAGTTCTTGTTGCATCGTATTTCATTGCTAGGGACTAGCAATGTGTAAGTTAGGGGGTGTGATAATACGCAAATACTACGTATTTCATCCTCCGAACGGACGCATTTTAGCCCCCTCGGGTATCTTATTCCCTATATTTATGCTCGTTAACCAGACAACCTCGTATTTCTATGTTAACATGTTTTGCAGGGGTTAATTGAGCTTTTGTAGGTAATTGGATGCTAAGTGTGAACTTCGAACGCGTTCTGCTCTATTTCCGTACACAACCGCACGTTCAAGGGCATTTTAGTCATTTTAAAAATTGGGCACCTGGCCCAACATCTTCATGGAAGTTGTAGCCCTTCTCGCAAGCTTCGCGTGGCCGCAAACGGTGCGCGATTCCGATTCATAACGAAGAAGTTACGGCGATTTTAGCGGAGGAGAAATGCAAGCCAAAACAGGGGAAAATGCAGTCTGCCCCTGCTTGGTCGATCGATCGACCAAAGGGTAGATCGATCGACCCTTCCCATTTTTGCCCCGTCTTATATGGTAGATCGATCGACCAAATGGTAGATCGATCGACCCCCTGTTTTTCAGCAGATATTTTGCATTTCTTTTCTCTTTTCTTTTCTAAATTAATTCCCACTTGGTATATAAGCCAATGTTGATGTAATAAACAGAAGTGAACGTTTTTAGAGAGTTTTAGAAGATAGAATAGTTAGGGTTTGGGTGATTTGCTTAGTTCTTCTTCATTTCTACTTGGTTTGACACCCCATTTGTTGTGTAAGTTGACTATTCATCATCCTCACCATTAATATAGTTTGTATTTCTTCATTTCTTGCTTTCTAGTTAATTTACAAGCTTTCTAATTTAGGTTTACATGCTTTATTTACACGCTTTCTAGTATAGATTTACCGCATTTATTTACCGCTTTCCATTTATCGCGTTTTTAACATGCTTTCTAGGTAATTTAAATTAGGTTGTGTTTGAATTGAACTCACTCGGGTTGACGCGTTGCTTTGCTTTGGTGATGGAGTTTACGGGTCTATTTCGAGTGTGTTGTCCTAGTTATTACGCCTAGGAGATTTGACGGGGCATATCATGTATGTCCCGTGCTTACGACATTTCGCGCGTAATTTTCGGGATATTTGTTGACGCCAAAATCTTATTAGGCTTTTATGACGATTTAGGGCGTAACAACCCTTGATTTAATTAACTGTCGAAACGAGACGCACTTGTAATAACTCGTCGACCCATGTAACCATTTTATACTAATTAACTTGGGTGTGGGATATTCGACGCAACCTATAGTTTTTACTCGCTTTCATAATCTAGTTTCAACACATTGCCTAGATTAACTTTTCCTTTTAGTTTGTAATCATCTTTTACACTTTTATTTCGGAGTATTAAATCACTTAAATTCTAACATCTTGTCTCTGTGGATTTTCGATACCCGACTTACCGCTGTGCTTGCCTCGCAAGTGTAGTAGTAACTTAGGTTTTTGTATTGAGTTGGCGAAACGAAAACAACGATTAGCGTCTTTACACGCGCTACTTTTCGCACTCGATCATTACCCTCAAATATATTTTTAAAATCATATTTCAATTAAATGAAAAAATCATTTTAAATGATTAAAAAAAGTATTCAAATGAACTTTTTTTTTCGAAAAAAAATTTGAAGCAACACCACCACCATAAAAAATATGCACACATAATAAACATATATATGTAGTGTATGTGTCCTAATTTGATTCAAGAGTTGTACTTACCTCTTTGTGTCGCATTGGAGAACTTGGACTGGAATTCTTTTGATGAAGCTTGATGCCTTTTTGAGATAGAGTAACTCGAAAGAATCTAATCTTATTTTGTCTCGATATCCAAACTAGTTGAAACTCCTATATGGCACAGACTCAAGTAAGTCAACCATATAGTGTGTTCTCACCAATTATGAACTAAAATTAAAACTACACTAATAAATAAAGAAAATGATAAAGTGAGCGAAGTATGAGGAGAAAATAATTATGAGATAGTTCAAGGGATTAAACTTCACCACTTAACCTATTTATTTTCATTAATTAGCTTGTCTATTTGAAAGACCCCAAAACATATATAAATTCACAAGTCAACTCTCATTGTAAACGTAAATTTACATAGTCTTTTTAGAAGATTGATATTTAAATTTCACATACTCACAAAAACAAGATTTAAACATCTTCTAACAAATCACCCACTAGGGAAAATTTACTAAAATCATATAAATCATAAAAAAAAAGTTTTAGAGTTGAGAAATCCAAACTACAATATCATTCAAAAATTACCTATCTCTAGTTTAATTAATGAATAAATATTATAATTTGAATTTACGATTTTCTCTTAAAAATAATTCACCCTTTCTCGAAGCGTAAATATAAATTGTAAAATTTTAATATTAATATTCAAAGGGGCATAATAAATAAACAAACCAAAAATAAAAATAATTAAGTTAAGGGTTCCATCTCACCCCTTGAACGGGGTATTTAGCCTCTCATTGTGGTATCATTACATATAAAATGTAATAATGACACAATAAGAGGCATAATAAATAAAATAAAGTGAGAATAAATAAATAAATCAAGTCTACTTGAGTTTAATATTATCTTTCCAAACATGAACAATTAATTTCATCCACAAATCTGAGTTTATGAACACTGAACATTAATACCAACTCAAAATTTATATTTCACAATAATTTCCCTCATACTCAAGTCACTAAAAAATATTAAAGAATGAAACAAAAATAATTACAATGTTACTCCTAAAAATGAGCTCCAAACAAAACTACGCTAAAAAATGTGTTTCTCTCTCTAATGTTGCATCTTTATTTATGTCCGAATTTTTTTTTCCTCTCCTTCTCTGCTCCTTAAAATGAAGAGAGAAGGTCTTCTTAAAATCAGAAATCACATGGGAGCATATGTCTAGGGAGTACTGTAGTAGATTTTTTTGCAGTGATTTGGTGCTGTTCGACAGAGGTGTCAAAGGGGTTGTGGGTTTGGATTGCTGGATTGAACACGAGTTAGAACCGGAGGGTATCGAGGTAGGTGTTTGGCTGGATTGGACGCGGTTTGGTTGCAAGGGATGTTTCGATTTTCAGGTTTTTGGGTTGCTGAGTTGCTATTCGAATTGGGTCTGGGTCTGGGTCGAAATAAGGTCGTGTTGCAGGTCTGAAGTGGGTTACGAGGTTAGGTAATCGGGTTGACAAGGGTATGGGTGAACTCGGGTTGGTGGTGGCTGACAGTTTCGAGTTTTGGAAGTCGAAGCAGGTCGGGGAAAGGGGGTATGAGATAGTGGGTCATTTAGGGGAGTGGATGGTGACGCCGGTGGTCAGAAGTCTCGTCGGAGTTGGGACTGATAAGGGTGCGGACGAACTTTTGCGTTCGGATATGTTTGGTTTCGACTGGGTTGAACCAGTCGGGTTTATAGAGGCTGGTGAAAGGGGATGATATGGTCATAGGTTTCGAGTAGGTGACGGTGTAAGGTTTGGACGAGATGTGAGAGATAAATGTTTGGTAGGTGGTTTGGTTATGGTGGGTTTTTGGTGTAGAAATTCTTGTTAATGGAGGTTGGGTGTTTGGCTATGGTGAGGAGAGAGATCGTGTGTGTGGAAGATGATGGAGTGGGGTAGTTGGGTGTGTTGAGGTGTATGGAAAAAAGGTGTAGATGTGTGATTTGTTTGGGTAGGCGAGTGTGTATGGTTGTTAGGGTGTGTGTGTGAGTTGTTTGGACCCTTAAAAAAATAACTTTCTAACTAAAACTAAAAAAAAAAAGTCCTAACAAAATAAAAATAAAAACCTAATAATATTAAAACAAAAGTCCTAAAAAAATCTAATAAAACTAGAAAAATAAATTCCTAAAAAAAACACTAATCCTAAAAAAAAAAAAAAAAAACTAAAAATAAAATAAAACAACACTAAAAAAATGTAACACCCCGTCTAATTAATCCCAGGTGATCAGTCCTAAATCAAGTTAGAATAGGTTTCTCAGTTGGTTCATTCTTAGCATCACTGTCGTCTTTTTAATTACTAACCAGCTAAGTGAGAAAAGTAGACTGGTGTCGATTTTTATCTTTCAATTAATGAAATAAAACTCATGCGGAACATAAAATAATACACAATCACAGTTAACTGAAATAACCATCCACGAATAAATTACCTAACCGAATAAACCATCGGTCCAAATACCCAATACAAGTAAAGACAAGAAGACAATCTCAACAAGTTTAACACTAATAAATGAAATGTGAGCGACATGCTCAAAACTACTAAAGAGTCTCTACATGAATGAGAGAATGAGTTGTCTATCAAAAACCCCGCAACATCCACATGTGCTGCAGCAACGAATTCCTGGAATTGAGTCAAGCCTGGCGTCCTTGTGGCTGGACACCTCAAAGGTTTTTAAATTTTTTTATAGCAAGGGTTAGTACCCAAAAACATTTGAAAACATTTAACAAATGATTAACTTGCAGTAATAAGTAAATATGCATGCTCTTCATATTTTAGTTAGTGTCGCACTCCCTTGAGGACATCCTCACCCCTTCTCTAATGTGCACTACTAACGCCTTAAATAAATTCACCTAGTTCTTTTTCATCTTATGACTAGATAAATAATAAAGCCCTTTGTAAACACCCTACTCTAACCGAATATACCTTGATTATGATTTTTAAGTTATTATCATCATTAACTTAATTAAATCATTTTCCTTTTATATTTCATATAACTTCCACATCTGTTATACATATAATAAAACTCATGCTTTGTATTAATTGGCCCGTATATAATTATTTACTTAATTATATACTCAGTCACATTACAGTATTTACAACCATACTAATATAACATTTAATAATAGTACTTTTCCCGAGTAAAGTCTCACCGGGTAAAATTTCTCTAAAGTGCTATCCCACTAGGTGTATTCGCGTGGCCTAGTTACCCCAAGTCAGAATTTCTCCCTAACTTGGTTATTACGTAAATATTGGAGGCGGCCATATTCCTTCCCTGAAAGTGAGATGCCCCTCACCCATATAACGGACGCTATGACTTGGGATTATACCCGCCCTACTCCTCAAGCTAGGGGATTCATCCACTACGCGCAACCTCCCCCTATAGCACTAAAGAATATAATAATAATATCTATCACTGATATTAAAGCACACCCATATATATATACATATACTATCGCACACCGTATATATATATATATATATATATATATATATATATATATATATATATATATATATATATATATATATATATACAAAAATATCCTGGCTATACCGTGTACTGTCCGTAACACGAAACCTATTAGGCTATTCCATTTTATAATGACTTTGTAGTTCAACTCGAATTATGAATTAATTTTCACATTAATTTCTTTTCGTATTACCCTCACCAATATATCCGGACTTACTTTTGTGGCCCGAATTAACATCACCCGAGTCTCAATCCCCGACTCTAAATTATTTAGCCTTTATCTAAATACAATTTTATCTCGGTTATTCTTATATATAAATACAATTTGTATTTATATATACAAAAATATCTTGGCTATACCGTGTACTGTCCGTAACACGAACCTATTCCATTTTATAATGAGTTTGTAGTTCAACTCGAATTATGAATTAATTTTCAAATTAATTTCTTTTCGTATTACCCTCACCAATATATCCGGACTTACTTTTGTGGCCCGAATTAACATCACCCGAGTCTCAATCCCCGACTCTAAATTATTTAGCCTTTATCTAAATACAATTTTATCTCGGTATTTCTTAACCGTTATTTCCGGACTTGTTCACCATATCCCAATTTAATTCTTTCGAACAACTTTCCAAAAATTCAACCTCAGTGTGTCACATTTAATTTCTCCAAAACCCAATCAATTTCTCAATTATAGTGTCAAACTAAGACGTCCTCAAATTCTAATTAATTTTATTCAGTATTAATTAGATTGTTGAACCCATGTATTAATTACTCATCAATTTAAGACATGGAAAATATTGAATTAAATTTTTCTCCATATAAAGAAAAACTGGGCGAACTGTCAGAATTTGCCGACCATCGATCGATCGACCCCAGACCTTCGATCGATCGATCGAGCAGGTCTTCGTCTTCTTCGCGAAGACAGATTCAGCCATGGACGAATTTTCCCGAACCCTAGTTTCCTCTACCAGCAACCTCAAGCCATCTTAACATTAATACATGTTCGAAACCTTATTAGGGACCTCCAGAATGTCCATCAACATTATAAATTCGTCCATTAACTACAATTTCTGAATTTGGGGAAAAATTCATCTTTAACCCTTTACCCATTTACACCCCAAATTCCTTCATCAAATTCGTTTCTAATTATCCAGATATCATCCTACCAGATATGTATCAACTTATAAATATAAGATTTTACATGAATCCTCATTCAAATTTGTAAATCAGATTATTGTTTTCAAAATCCCATGTTTATGCCATGAACACCCCAAAACGAATTTTTAATCAATCACATCACATAAATATGAATTGAAAAACAGATTCAATACTATTGCAAGTTATCCACTTGCCTTAGGTTTCGTAGTGTCTGATTTGGAGATGAATTCCAAGGTTGAAGACGACTCTTGTTGGCTCGCTAGTGAGCCCAAATCTGCCTTTAACTGATATTAGGGTTCCTTAACACACTTAGCCTTTTTCTAAACTCACCTCAGTCGTTTCCTTATTTCTTCTAATTTAACAATTAACCTAAATCCCGTTTTTTGCCTAATGGGCCAAGCCCAAGTGACCCAAATGCCCCCGTGTGGGCCCGACTATGTCTAAAAACGCCTCGTGACCCGTTTACTACCCCCGGGTACACTTTTTCGACTATCTCAGCCCATTCGGACTCATCTGTACACTCAAAATTGGCATCTAAATTAATTATTAAAAATACTTATCCCCCACCCCTTTAGTCTATGCTGACTCCCGATTGAGATAAGTGTATACCCCGTCATTAATACTCGAAATGGTGTAAATAAATTATTACTATTCGCTTAGTAAATAAATTCCCCTAAAAATTAACCATTTACTCCCCGATTAATATTTAAATATATTTTGCCATAATTAATTCATTTAAAATTACGACACACTAGTAATTTAGAATTTCCGAATTAATTAAATATTTAATGCACCAAAAATACGGGGTGTTACAAAAAAATACAATTAATTCCTAAAAATCCTAAAAGTATAAAATCTAAAAACAAATAAAATTAAATATATTAAAATTAAATTCCTATAAAATAAACTCAATTAAAAAAAATAAAAACTACAAATCAAATCAAAATAAAACCTAAAGTCTTAAAAATATAAAACCTAACAAAACTAAAAATTAAAAACTAATAAAAATAAAAAAATAAAAAGATATATAAAATAAATTTTAGAAAATTCTAAATAAATTTGAAATAAATCATAAAAATAAAAATGACTTAAAATAAAAATCTAGAAAAATAACAAAGGTACAAACTCAACACACACAGGCTCGGGTGAAGGTTTGGGCTAGGTTTAGGCTCGGGTTTGATACGGGACAGGGGAATTAGCTCCATATGATTCGCATTTGCCTTGAAATAAGCTTTTTGGACCTTCAAACGCAATCAACCCTACACAATAAACAATTATGCACATAAGACCCAAATTATTGAGAATTAGAAAATAAAATACGTCTATTCGGGGTATAAAATGTACACTTTGGGGTGCTTATCAAGTCGCCTGTAGACTATATGAGATTGAGATAGGAAATTATTTTTGAGTGACTCGGATGGTGATTTGAAGGTCACGGTTGATTTTGAATGGGTCGAGATAATCAAAATAGTGTATCCAGGGGTAGTAATTGGGTGCTTAGGCCTTTTTAGACATAACCAACCCACACGGGGGTATTTGAGTAATTTGGGCTTGGCCCGTTAGACTAATTTCAGTATTTGAGATATTAAATCTAAGTTTAAGAGTTAGAGGCAGCCACAACTTAGAATCTAAAGCATAGAAATTGAGAGAAGAGAGAAGGAAGAAAATGAGGGAGCTTTAAGAGCCAAATTCAAGGAGGAATTGGTTGTGCTATCGTCAATTCATCTTCCATGACACGTAATCAGACCCTACAAACCTAGAAAGTCAAGTGATTAACTTTCTTTTGTTTTAAATTGTAAAAATGCATGTTCGTATCATGGTAGATGTAGACAAACTCGTTTGGGGGGAAGGTTGTCACATGTAAAATAGGTTTTTGGTAATTTGGACATTAGATGTAGAATTAATATTCAATTGATGATGAACTACATTATATATTGTTGAAATCTGATTTATAGTCGAAACCCATAAGTTAATTTCGTTTTATTTGAATTATGGAATCCAATTGGATGAGAGGATTGAATGAAATTGAGAAAACCCAATTCGTATAATGATGAATTTTGATGAGAAATCAGTGATGTTTTAAGGGTTTAAATCATGATTAAAACCTAATTAGATGTGTAATAAACACAGGGTATGCTTGGGTTGAGATTTGGGAAGAGTACGTGGAGCTTTGGGTGAACAAAAATGGAGAAAACAACTTGGGGACGAAGCTGATTGCGCCCAACATTGATCGATCGATCGACCGACTTCATCGATCGAACAATTAAGCCTGGAATGGGACAATTCGACTTATTTTATTTAAACTTTATTTTTTTGGGAAATTTTCCAAGGCTCATTTAATAAGCGTAAAATTACGAGGAAACCTATTGCCTAGGGTTTATGGGTAGATATATGGTTGATTATAAATTGAGAAATGGTCATAATTTAAAGGATGAATTAAGTGAGATAAATTCATTAATATTTAAATACTAACTGATTGGGAAAGTTCGGGTATTTTAGCAAGTGAATCTACATTAATTATTTAATGAATATGAAATTAAATAAACTAAGGGTCGGGAAAATAGACTCGGGGATTACATGCTAGTGCTATGGATGTTAGGCACGGGTTAGCCGGATTTATTTTATATATATATAGAGAGAGAGAGAGATAGACACACACACACACACACACACACACACACACAGAGGCAGGCTCCTGTGCACACTAAGTTTGCACATGTGCTGGCGCACACCAATTTTTTTTTAGATATTAAAAAAAATATTTTTGAGTTGATTTTTCATTGTGATATTTAAACATTTCAACATACCCATATAAAAAAAATCATCTAAAAAAAACTGTCTTTGCTATTTGTAAAAAATCGGTCAAACTTCCGCATCTTTTAAAGTGCTAAAAAGCAGCAAAAGTTTGGATCATGTAGCATATGATCAAACCAAATCAAACCATGTACGTGGATACTTTCGGAGATGAAATATTGGTGAAATAAGAGAAAAATCACCCCTCTCTACAAACCCTCTTACAAAAACTTGAATAATATTTATCCTCTCATTCTCTAACCCCTGTGAAATTTTCATATTTTTGTTTGGAATCCAATTTAATTACTAGTCTTGGGTCCTTAGTATAGTTCATATACCAAGTATTAAGACCAAAACCATTTGAAAACCCTAATTGACCTGAGCCCATTTCATGTACATATATACATATGGGTATAGAGAAGGGATATAAGTTTTATTAATGCGCTTAAGGGAGAGAGAGAGAGAGAGAGAGAGAGAGACTATTCATTTTCTATGAAGGTGGGGAGAGAGAAAAAAATTAGAGTTATTTTTACGTTTTTACAAATATTTAATTGATAATTTGTATTTTTCGACAATTATAACTCAAATAAAACAACATCGAATATAATAACAATTCATTACTAAAAAAGAGATAAATATATTGCAAATTCCTAAAAATAATAGCTCCAATCTACTAAAGGAGATAAACATATTGCAACTACCTCAATAGCTCCAATTTAATCGAAGAAAAAATGTCCGATGTCGAAATCCTCCACCACAGATTGCAAGTCCCTAAAAACAAATAAACATTAGTGGCAATAAAATAAAGCAAATCGAACCATAATGCATCCAATTTAGGGTTATAATTTGGGAAAATACATTAATACCTAATAAAATATTTCGACACCTACATATAAAAATGAGTTAAAGTTAATATAAAAATTAGTCAAGATACTCACAATCAATTGAAAAAAAATTATTATTAGGAATTTAAACTAGCAATCAATAAAAAGTAAAAAAAAAACATATTTTTTTAACTTCAAATTACACTAGCAATCCATAAAAAATTATCAAGGTTTTGTTTGATCGAAGAAAGAACATTTTTTTTAACATCTTACTTCAACATATATGGGCAAATGAAAAGTAAATAAATCATAGACTAAAATAATGGAAAATAAATTCTGAGCAAATAAATAATGGATAAATAATGGTAAATAAATCACAAGAACTAAATATACCTTCATCACCAGGGGGTGGGGCGGAGCCAGGAAGTGGGGTAGAACAGGGGGTACGGCTGGGTGGAACCGGGGTGGGGGTTGGGTTGGGCAGAATAACAGGGGGTGGGTGGGGCTGGGCTGAAGAACAGGGGGTGGGTGGGGCTGGCTGGGTGCCGGACAAGGGGTGGAAGGGGAAGAGTGGCTTTAGAAATGTTGGGAGAAAAGAGAAGGGAGTGGGTTGGGTACAGCGGTTGGGTATTACATATTAGGTTTAGAATATATTTTTTTTTTGTAAATCCTGAGTGGGGCACGTGCCCCTCCCAGTGATACACTCCCTCCGCCACTGGGTGTATCATATATTATAAAACCTTTATCAAGATATATTATGAAATTCAGACTATCGGAAGTTTAATAAGCATTTGAGGTTTTTGTAATTTATTTAAGTTTACTTTTAAGTAGGAAATAGACATGAGAAAACCTTTTTGAAATGAGAGGATTTTTTTAAAATTTTATTTTTGTATTTTTGTAAAAGGGGAAAAATTATTTTCTCTCTTTCAAACAAGACCCCTCTTGCAAAAGGTGCTTCGCGTACTTATAAGAAATCATTATCACACGAGAGACCTTCTAGTTCAAACAAGGGCCTAATTATTGGAAACGGTGTCTTATTCAACAAATTATACATAACAACATAGACATGTCTCTCAAAGTACGCAAACCATCTTTTAAAAAACCATAATAGATTTTGAGAGAGTTTTCTTATGTCAATGACCTCCTGTCATTTTCATTCTTGCAAAGTAAACTTTCAATTTATAAACCCCTAGGGCTCGTTTGGAAGGTGATAATATTTTTTATGGATTATGATTACTGGAAAAATTATTACCAAGAAAACTTTTACAACCATTTTGTATCATTTCGCCTTTTTTGGTTAACCAATGGAATCCTACTAGGAATCAAAATTTAATGTTTGATTCAGGCATGAAAAGGGACATGGGAATGTACAACATATAACAATAATTCCCTTTAATTTTATCACTATATGTGACTAAAATTATAACTATACACACACACACACACACACACACACACACACACACACACACATATATATAATATGGGACAATGGTCTTATGAATAGTAACTTATATATGATAAACATGCATGACATTTTATGTGTTGCTTGCTTGAATGCATACACAAGCATGTATGCATACATATATTATTATTTTATTATTTTTTTTATTAAAATATTTTTTATTTAATATTTAAAAATATATATATATTTATTTTTAATTTTTTTTATAAATTTTTAATTTTTTTTATAAAAAAGACGGATTATTATGGGCTGGGTTTTATCATGGTGGAAAATTTATCGTCGTGCCCTCGAGCACGGGCATCCGCTAGTGTGTGTATATATATATATATATATATATATATATATATATATATATATATTAAATTGATCTATTTTGGGCATGTAATAAAATACAATTATGTATTTCGGTATTTATAAACGTATAAGCCCAAATATTTTTTTAAAATATATTATTAATATTTTAAAAATAAAGAAATTTATTGTAGATATATGTGTATGGTATAGTAACTTAATCAAATTATTGCATATGGGTACAAAAATGCCCCAATAAAATTTATACGACTTTAAATCTTAAATAAATCGACATAATCAAATTGTCTTCACAAAATAAATATTTAGATTTGAAAGGTGTTTTTTAAAATAATATTTTTATGGGTGTTTTAGTTTTTATAAAAATTATTTATTAGGATTCCCGTGGGAAAGTAAGAATCCTACCTATATTGGATGACTTTTAATTCCACCCACTTTTTCATAAAGGTGGTGATCTGATTCCATTGGGATTTATATTCCCATGAATCTTAATCTCGTGCCAAACGCAGTAATTTTACACTTTTTCAAGATTATTCGGAAGGAATCACATTCCATCAAACTTTACCACGTACCAAACGATGTTCTACTGTCTTTTACACCAACAGAATAATTCAATGCAAGCAATCGTATGAGTGATTAACACGTAGCATACATGTGGTTCGATCATTATGGGAAAAGGGACCGGTGGATATCGAGGTCTAATGATTGTGCAAGATGAGTAAGAAACTAAAAGCTAGTATGGGCAGATGCATTGGATCAGAACGCAAGGGAGAAAATTCGTCGCGATAATCGTAGTCTTATATGTAAGTAATGTTTATTCATCATAAGACTTGAAATTATCTATACTAGTGGACGTGTTGGGCGAGGGTGATATCGATTTTTCCCGCAGTGGTTTTTACTCTAAATCCTTGTGCATTATGTGCGATTGTTTTTTGCTTCCAAAATTATTTTGGATCACCTGTATGCAAAACGACCAAATTAATTTATATTCAATGAAATTAAAATACAATTCAATTAAAAAATAATTTGATTTTAACATGGCGTGATAATTAATTTAATAATTGATTAATTTTACTAGATTTTTAGGGCACATACTTTTTCACAAACTATAGGTTATGTTGATAAAATATGTTGATTTAATTTGATCCTTTGTTTTGAATTCATTAATTTGTTGTGCGTAGCATTAGATCCATTTTTTAGATTTGTGGATAAATTTATTATCTAGAAAAATCCAATATTTATTGAAAATCCCAAAATCGAGAGATATTTAGTATTTGACTTCGATTTATATTTTTAGTTGAAATATAAATGAATTAATAATATATGTGTATTCACACACACACACACAAGGGTGGAGGCACCACATGCCCAGTGGGGGCTGAAGCCCCCACAATTTTTTTTGAAAAAAATACGCATATATTGTTTATAGAAAAATAAGGGCTGAAATGAATTTGATAAGAAATGGAGGATAATTATTGGTAGATAGTGGAACAATTATTTAGTCCTCTAAATTTTTCAGGTAAGTCCATCCTCTCTTTTTCCCTCTTTATTTCTATTATTTATGAATAATTTTAGATTGTTGACTCTAATTTTGATTGTTAGTGTCAATATTAACATTAAAATTAATGCTAATTTTAGAGATACTTTTAGGGTTAATGATGGTTAAACTGTTAAGAAAATATTAGTGTTCAAATTATATGGTTAAATTTTAGGCTTAATGTTGGTTCAAATGTTAAAAGCTATGTTTGTTGTGAGTTGTGAATATTGTGATTGATTTAATTTCAAATTGTAATATCATTTTTTGATGAAATGTTAATTTACAAATTGAAAGGTTTTTGGTGAAACTATTCTTGTTGATAAAGTATTTTGCTATAAGTAAGAAATTGCATAAAGAAAAATCAGCTCAGGGGCTCCCACCCCCGAACCCCCGATGTTCATTACTAAAATATCCCCCACTCATTGAAAATCCTGGCTCCGTCCCTCCACACACACACACACACACATATATATAATAAAGTACCATTCTTATGTATGTCATAAGAGCAAAAGATGATGTCATCTATTAAAAATTTTCATGCACTACCTCTTTTACCCTTAATTCCTTGGTTTCCCCCTCATTTTTTACTTAAAAAATTTAGACTTCAATTCAAAATTGGGGGTACTTCGGTCCCAATTACTTCATCAATTTGTTCACAAAGATAACATGCCTCCCATTCTCTACTTCTCTCCCGTTCTCTCTCTCATCAGCAATGCCAAAAAACCCTATTCCCACTGCTTTATCCCCCGACGCATCTGGCTCCATGTAACCTCTCCTCTCTCGACTTCACCGCCCCTCTCTTCATGCCGTCTTATGTAAGTTTGAAATGGTTTCGATTTTAGGTTTTGATTGGTTTAAATACATACCCATCTCCAGAAACTATGTTGAGCCACTATATTTGATCTGAGTTTGATGATAAAAATATGTTTGAGACACTATATGGTGCGATTTTGCAATTTTCTTTTGTAGATCTGCTCCTAAGATTCTTTGGATTTATGTATATGGATTTGGTTGTTTTGTTCTTTCATATATAAGAATGGAGTGGGTTCAAAATTTGGGGCTTTGGTTCAAAACATCTATTTATGTGTTTCGCAATTCCATTTCCCCTTTCAGTTGCAGTTTCAAGCTTCACAGGGAGGAGTTTATGTGCTGACAGTATCTTCTCAAGTTTTTTTTTTTCTTTTCATCATTTTTGTAGGTTTTGGACAAGTATATTTGAGGTAAAATATTTATCACCCTATTTTTTGTATCACCCTATTTTTTGTTCTTGAGATGATCTTTTTGTACTAACAAATTTCTAGAAAATCATTTGTATTCCAACTGTTGATCTACATGATTTCAAATGAAGAAGAAACCATTTCGAATGCCCATAAATTACTAATTTAATTATAGTGTTTTTATGAGATTGAAACCATTTTTGTAAATCAAAAATTCCGGATGTTAGTATATGTGAGATACAATACAATGTATTAGATAGTTTATGATCGAGAGAATTGTATAATTACTATTTCTAAGTTTATGTTAACACTTGAGAATGGCCTATTGTGCATTTTGGTGTTGAACACAATATTCACTAACATTTACTTTTCTTTTTTGTATACAGGACTTCTTATAGCATCAATGCTCTTAAATAAGTAGGTAATGTTTAGTTTAATAGATCATTTACTCAAGTACGTGAAATGGGGTGAAATTCGAAGGTGAACATACACGGTTTGGCCTAACAATATTGTTGTCACTTTATTGAAGTCCGTATAACAATCTTGCTCCTTTTTTCCCTTTTATAGATTGTGCTTCATTATTTTTTTTTGGGTTTTGCAAAATTTTGCATTGATGCATTAGTTTTTTATTTGTTTTCTTTACTAAATGGATTACCATGTTTTTACTTAAAACCCACAAAGATAGATAGAGAAGTTCATAGATTATCTATTCATGTTGGTACCATGTCTTTTATAGATACTTATTTATGCAATGAATTATTTAATATCCTTTCCTTGACTAATCGTTTTGTTTCAGGTATGGTAGAAAAAATGTAGTCACTTACATGGTTGCTCTTATGTTGAATCCACCAAAATCTCTTCATGTTTTAACACAAAACATGTTGATTCAATTGGAGATATAAGATAGCTATAAATTATTCAGGTAAGGAGTTTTAATAGAGTTGATTTTTTCTATTAATACACCAAAGTTGATTTTTCCTATTTATAGTTGGTTGATAATGTAATATAATGCTCCATATAAAGGTTCAGTTAATGGGGCATTCATTTCATTTCTCACTTTTGGCTCTATGAATGTTTGTGTGTTAGAATAGACTCTGAGAGAAAAACATAGTGACTCAAAGGACTTAATTTAAGAACCCCTTTTGGCATTTTTTTAGTTTCTATATTTTCCATGTTTGTGAGTTTTATTTATTAAATGAATACCTCTCACTAATCTACTAGTACTACTCTGGATTTCATTGCTTGCCTCTCAACCAGATAATTGCTTGCCTCTCACTAACATACTACTACTCTAGATTTCATTATGTATTCCCTAATTTTGATGTTCTTAACTGAATCTATGTTATTTACATATTTAACTTATTTCTGTGAACATTTGTGTCTTTGGTCGATCCAATTATTTCACTATCTTTGTTATTTGGGGGAAAAACAATTTGAGATTACGATATTCACATAATTATGTTTTAATTTACGTTATTCACTTGAAATTGTATCTCCAGTTTATGTAGGTTGAACATGAGTTTATATGTGCCATGAATGACTAATATGCTAATAATTGTAGGTGAAATTGAAATCAAGTGTGACACTCAACTTCATCAAGTTTTAGTTGTAACACGTTGTGTACACTCTGCTGTGAAGACAAGCACAAAAACGTTGTCACCGTATCAGGAGAAGTTAAGGTCTGTAGATTCAATAAACTTAGGGATAAGTTCCAGATTAGTTAGAGACTGTAGATAACATTTTATGCAAATATAATAGTTAGAGACTCCTAATTCAGAATGTGTGAACCGAGAAACTCATTAATCATATTTATTATTTATCAAATCTTACAGGAAGTAGGGGTGAAAAGGGTTATCAGCATC
This sequence comes from Sambucus nigra, assembly GCA_949130495.1. NCBI lineage: Eukaryota > Viridiplantae > Streptophyta > Magnoliopsida > Dipsacales > Adoxaceae > Sambucus > Sambucus nigra. The sequence goes on from OX422224.1 coordinate 398,311,988, forward strand.
GCCGAATGTTTCAACCGTCTACTTTACACCTTGGGCTAAATCTTTGGGAGTTTGACACTGAAACATGTGATTATTTCCTTGGGTTAAATCGTTGTAACCGATATTATGTAATGACTACTGTATACATTATTGAACTATTGTTTTGGTTATTTTGATTTTTTGTATGTCATAATTATTGTTGTCACTGTGTTTGTCTAAATTGATGGTTGATACTTTCGATTACAATTAGAGTTTTTGGAAACACCCGTCAAAGCATGATGGGGGCTTATACTTCCACTCATCCAACTACAGGTCCCCTTGGCCCTTCACTGGATATGCCACTATTCTGAAAAGTTTGAAATATATGAAGCCAACACAACATCTATTCAATATCTTACAACTTCATATCATGTCTGGAAATTTATAAATTGTTTACACCTTTATGTTGTAAATTGTTTACACGATTCAATATCTTTTTTATCATGTCTATAATCTTGCAACTTCATATCATATCATTTTTTGCTTCTATTTCAGGTTTATATATGTCCTCTAAATGATCAAAGCGATAGCCTACAATGCAAAAGGTATTAGGATGAAATCTACAAGAAGGCGGCTGAAAAGGTTAGTAAAATTTCATAATATTTCCTTTTTAGCCATTTTAGAACCTATGATTGGTTTTGAAAATATGAAAATAACTTTGGGGTTTGCTAGCAGTATATTGTTTGCACTGTTATTAGTATCTAATAGTGGGGTTATTGATTAAGAAGTGTGTTAATCCTTCTCCCCCTAAATAAGGATTGAATTATTTGTGCAATAACCATTTTAATCCCAACTTAGTTTTTTTGTCATTCCCATTTCCATCTCAACTTTTGTTCCCACTACATGTGTACGGGGTATTGTGATTCGAACCAATCGGCCTCAAAGAAGAGGTCACTCCATAAAGGGGAGACCTCAATTGAGCCTAAGAAGTTGAAGGAGTCCTCACCTGCCCACTCTCGAAATTAATGTGCTCGAAAAGGTCATGACAATCATGAGTGTAAGAGAATAGAAGAGGTGGAGCATGGGATTCAAAAATCCAAAATCATACTGCCTCAATTAGACTCTCTGTCCAGGAGGATTTCCATTTGTTACTTCATAAGACTGCATAATCACCCTGAAATGTATATTTGTTGAGAATGGAACTTACGTAACATCTATAAGCTTCCCGATTTTGTTCTCTCTTTTGAAAGTTGTGACACTTCTTCTATTTTACTCACTTGACTCCACATAGGGATGTGTTTTTCGTCTCATTGCTGGGTAAGTATCAGAGTCTTAAAAAGCCTACAAATCAAATATGATAACTGCTACATGCCTTATGTCACACTTCATGTCACACTTCAAAGAAAGAATCGAGCAAACACATCATCTAAATATGTTATGAACTTCATTTATACGCACAGATGGAGTAGAGTACGAGTTCAAGTTTTGATCAGATTTTGTGCTTATGTTGTAGCCTGTCCCAGAATATAATTCATTTACGATTGTATGACAGTTTCTTCTTTTATGGTATAATGTATTTCTGGTGTTTCTTCTTTGAATGTTTCTCGTTTTATCTCCATATCCACTCGATAATTATATACCGACCAGACTATCCAACGAAAAGGATATGGATGCACCCGATAGCATGATGTACAATTGTTATATCAAGCTGTACAGTTGCAATAATTTGGTCACAAAAGCCTCCAACATCATGATATACAATAGAATATGCATATGCAATCTGTACAGCTATGTGATAAACTTTTTGGGTTTGGATTCATGTTCTTTGGTGATATTTTTGGTGCATAATTTTGCAAATTGTGCATATGACAATACAGATACCCTCCACATTCCATATTCCTTTTGAGGCAAACTTTTCGGTATGATTCATTATGTTTTTAGGTATAATTTTGGTTTAAGTTTATAATGCATAAAACAAACACTAACTCTCTCTTTGATCATATCGCTGTAATTCCTATGACATGACTACTTATACATTTTAATCACTTTGTTGTATTTTATAATTTTAATATTCCCGCGACTAAAAAGGAATCAAGATGGAACTTACATAACATCTATAAGCCGCCCAGTTCTGTTCTTGCTTTTGAAAGTTGTGATATTTCTTTTACTTTTACTCACTTGACTCCACATAGGGATGTGTTTTTCGTCTCATTATTGGCTAAGTATTAGAGTCTTAAAAATACTACAAACCAGATATGTTAACTTCTACATGCTTTATGTCACACTTCAGAGAAAGAATAGAGCAAACACATGGAGCAAACACATCTTCTGAATACGTTATGAACTCCATTTATACGCACAGTTGGAGTACAGTATGAGTTCAAGTTGTGATCAGATTTTGTGATTATGTTGTAGCCTGTCCCAGAATTTAATTCATTTACGATTGTCTGACAATTTCTTCTTTTATGGTACAATGTGTTACCAACCATGACGTGAACTTAGAAGCGCTCATTTCAGATCTTCTTCGAACAATCTAATCACAGTCGTTCATTTATGTTTCTTCATTAAATTGCAACCTTGGCTGCTGCTAAAGCACGACAAGTCAATGGAGAAGTTGAGCTGCTAGACAGGGATCGTGGGGGTGAGGCTACTCACAATGGGAAACAAATATTTACACTTATTAAACCAGAATCTGCCGATTCTGTACCAGCTGGAGTTCATCTTCATTACAGGGCTGTCAGTACTAGAATTTGATCCTCATCTCGAATGTTCTAAATTAAGTCATTTTTGGTTTAGATATTTATGAAAATATACTTTCTATTCATGTACATGTGGTTGTAGATGCAGAGACTGGTGGAGCTTTAGGTGGTATGGTCAGACAACTTGCAATTGATCAGTTTGAAAATGAAGGCAGACGAGTCAGCTATGGAACCCCAAAAAATGCAACTGCGGTGAGGAAACTTTTAGATTGACAAATGTATATCAACAGTGTGCCCAAAAAGGTAGGGATGCTTCTCAGTATGTTGTAGTAATGTAACATGCTATAAGTTGATTATCAAGTGTGTTGTAGGCATTTCTACAATCAAAAATTTAATTTGTGTATCATCCTCATAGGTAGATGAATTGTTAAAATTACTATGAAGAAAGAGATGACTTAGTGTTGCATCGAGTACATTGTAAACTAATAAAATCTTTGTATTTTGCAAAAGGCCTCTTTTAGTAATGTCATTTGACACTATTTTGTTGATAGCGTGTTAATATCCCCGACCCCAAACTATTTTTGTTGCTACTCAGTTTTTGTTGTTACTCAATTTTTGCACAACATTAAGCTAGCTTTGGTGATGCTATTTGTTTCCCTTAATATCCCATCTTTACAGGAGTTCACGTATAACTATAGATACGCCCTTGACAGTGTTATGGGTCCTGATGGAAAGATAAGACAGATGGCTTGCTATTGTGGTGCAACTGATTGTTGAAAATGATTATTCTAAGGCCAGCTATCATATTTTTTTATATATACTGATGCGCAATGTCTATCATAATTTTATTTGCCAGGTAAGATGGGCTAACGCTTCCTTCGCCCCCACATTTTTGTATTCAAGATGTAGCATGTTATCAATTGTAGTATTTCTCTAGAAAAAACTGCAACTGTGAGTATATAATAAACCTTGAAATCCCATTGTTGTCTCCTCAAAACAACCACATATGCTGCTATATATATTTTAGTGAAATGTCATCTCTAATTTTTTTAGTTGACAAGGTTAAAGGTAAGGTTATGCAGCCTTCTTTTCCAGCCTTCTTTTCCTTATGCAGCCTTCTTTTCCTTATGCAGCCTTCTTTTCCTTATGCATCCTTATGCAGCATTCTTTTCCTTATGCATCCTTATGCAGCCTTCTTTTCCTTTCCAGTCTCAATACCAAAGGGATCAAGTTTCATTTAGATGAAATAATTAACGAGTGTCTTACCAAATATTCACGTCAATGCTTAAGAGAAGGAACCTCAATAATCCACCACCTAAACTAAGGTATGGGGGTCAATGCCTGTCCCTAATTTTTAAACATGGATGGTATCATATTCCCTCTTTTTAATGTGTTAATTTAATGTTTTCTGATTCTTTGAGTTGGGCTTGGGCTGTTTTGTCGAGTTTGCGAGGTTTGAGGATGTGATGAAGAACGTTGTATACAAATTTGTGATATACTTCAGAGTATGCTTCTGTGTGATATACTTCGGAGTATGAAGAAAAACCATCATAATGGAGTATAGAGAAAATGCATCAGAAGCAGGTGTAAATGACCGAAGCAGGTATAAATGGTTCACTCATTGTGCAAATCCAACAGAAACCGAAAGGATGAGGAAAGGATAGCTTCCACAGTTGTACTGTATTTCCTTCCATTATTGCACTGCTCATGTTTTGTTTGCTCTGCTCCATTTTCTTCTACATATTTGAAATTGAGGACGTAAAATACATGGCTTTCCTTCCTAATATGGTGTTTTGCTCAATATATGTTTCCTTTCATTCCTCTTACTAGAACTCACCATAACTCCACAGTGAAGTATCTATTTCATATCATGTTACTTTGCAATTTTTATGCTACTAGGTGTATGTTTATGTTACAACGAAAGACTATGGGAGTTTATGCTTGTTTGATTATTGTTTTTAGCGAAAACCATGAAGAGTTTACATGTTTACATATTTATTTCTCATGGATTCCAGTTTCTTCACAAGTGTTTATATTCTGTTATTTTGAGTTTCTAATTATAGAGTATGTAATGTATTACTCAAATATGTTTATTTAATTAGTGAGCACAGGTGTATGTACTATTCGAGTAAGAAAGACACAGGTTTTTGAGACGCACATTGAGCAATTAAAACAAAAGTAAAAGGTCCTAGAAGCAGCAGCTGTAGTGCTAAATGATAAGTGTAAGCCACAACCACTGCAAGGATGGAATGAAGCACAAGGAGAAGGATAATTTCGGCTCTGGAAGCACGAGGAGAAGGATTTGGAATCCAAATGCAGTGCTAATTATGGCTGGCCTTAGAGGGTAGACCGAGTATGAGGAGAAGGCTTTGCACGTGGATCAAATGCAGTGCTAATAACGGCTCCACCCACGCGGCGCAGTCAGACACAATGAGAAACTGCGATGAGCTGGATTATGCAAATAACTGCACACAGTAGATGGCCGGGATCACTTCGAAGTCGGATTCCACGACGACGCATTTAGTGGTTATGCCGACGAAGTGAAGATGCGATTTTTACTATAAATATACAGATACTGCCTACACAGACTGAACTGGAACTGAACATATGCGTTGTATGTGGTGTGGGAGGAGGAGAATGTCAATTTTTGTTAATACCTACTCTCGCAACTATACATATAGTATGAGTGTACTAGCTATTTGTTTTTTTAAGTGTACTTCAAGAAACTGTGGTTTAATTAATACTCCTCTTGCTCAAGATATTATTGAATCATGGGTTCTTTATTATTTAGTTTCACGTGGAGATTTAGTTACATTTCAATTTCATAATAAATATGAGTAATGCTACACTTATAGGTGATTAGTATCAGGTTAGTACCGAACACGTTTTATTATTTTTGTTCCTTTAAAGTTGGAAGTTTCGTATTTTCATTGTTGGATCTTCTTCGTGCAAGGGTTTTTTGTCAATTTTTTTACCTATTCTGATTGCGTCATGTGGTAGCTAATTCAACTTTTTGTATAAGTTGGTGGACTGTTTATTATTTGTTAAATAAGGGTGAATGAAGGATTATTTTAAACTGATTATTTAAAGCTGATTCAACACTTCATCTCTAAAATAAGGATATGTCCATTTGTCCATTAAGTTTCTTGAACCATAAATACATATATATCCATTTTTCCATTAAGTTTCGAGTTCGGCTTTAAGATCTAACAATGTCTTGGGTTTAAGTCTCACATATTGCATTTATTCTTCACTTTTGTTCTTGCAATATGCGTATGTTTATTTTGGGCAAGTTATGTATTTTGCTTTTTCATGTGCTTGACTAGGCGGATGTCGGTTTGCTTACCACCATATATAAAGAGGCTACTCCCGTGTCTCGAACCCTAGACCAGCCGCAGCTTTGGCAAGGGCACTTGCCATCTCACTAAGGCACGACTTTATGCTTTTCAAAATTATCAGCGTGCCTTCGGGCACGGGCATACCCTAGTATATATATATATAGAGATAGATAGATAGATAGATAGATAGATAGATAGATAGAGAGACAGACGAGACTTGGTACGGACCAATTTTTTTAAATAATAAAAAAATAATTATGATTATGAGTTGATTTTTTTATTTTAGCCTTTAAACATTTCAAGGTACCCCTGAAAAAAATCAACACAAAATTAATTTTTTTACTATTTTAAACAAATCGGTCAAAATATGTTAGTTTTTAAGCAGTATAAAACTGTCATATTTTGACCGATTTTTTTAAAATAGTAAAAAAATTCATTTTGAGGTAATTTTTTTTATGGGTACCATGAAATGTTTAAACAACAAAATAAGAAAATCAACTCAAAATTATTTTTTTAGTATTTAAAAAAAAATGGTCTGCACAGACTGGTCCTTAAGTTGGTCCGCATATGATCGGCTCCGTATATATATTTGCTCATATATACATACATGTATATGTGTAGCTCGCTTGGCTTCGAACATTTAGGAATGACAAAAACTCCATATATTAATTTGGTTTAAAATTAAATGAAGGTTGAAATTAAATTTTTAACTTTACCAATTACAGTAAAATTAGGGGCATGAATAAGTTGAAATAAACTCAACGGTCAAAATTGTTGACTTGTGGGTACTTGTCCAAAACGGGGATCAAATGTATAATATAAAAAAAATTACGCTCCCAATCTATAATCATAACAAATAAGGGGTGTAAAATCCAAATAACCCCTAAAAAGAAAGAAAGAAAAAAACCTTATAAGTTTTCTTTCAATATTAAAATATGTATAAATCTACACTCACTCATTATTCCGACTCATTTTGTGTGACGCGTTGATGTATCATGTTTAGATTGGTCCATGTTTAGAATGAAATTCAGTGGATTCGGTGTTCAAAAAATCGACTGGACCGACGGACCGAACCGATCCTTTTTTTCTGTCTTTTTTCTTAATCGGTCCGATTTTGATTAATTTTTTTTGGTGGACCGACCTAATCGGTCAGGTCTACGGTTTACAGTTTCAAAAATCCTGTTAGGACCAACCCGGAGCGACTCAGTATAAAATAATATATTTTTACATATATATATATATATATATATATATATATATATATATATATATATATATATATTTATATAACATAAATAAATAGTAAAAGTATATATTTTAATATTTGACTAGTTTAAATTATAGTTTAATCCAATAGTAGGTTTGTTTTAATTGCAAATTTTGATATTTTTTAGTTTTTAATGTTTGGAAAAAATAGACTTGGGTATATTTTTATTATTATAAATGATGTAATTTATTAATGGGAGGTTACACCGGACCGACCTTATAAAAAATCGAACCGACTAGGGTCAGTTAACCGACATTATTGGTCCGGTCTCGATCCATTTTTTTAGAGGACTGACCAAGTCGGTCGGTAAAAAAAAAACCTCAAAATCGAACCGGACCGGAACGCGAATACCCCTACCAGATACGATTCAATACATAAAAGATAATTCTAGGTTAACACGCAAAATCGACATAATTTGATGTGACACAGGAGCATGTCACACTTGTATTGACGCATTTTTGCGCTCCACTGCTGCTTGGTCCATCTGGATTCTAAAGATGAACTAATACAACTGCGATACGTCACTTTATCATATAAAATGCGTTGGCCTAAAAAGATCCATAAAGAAACAAACATAAATATAATACAAGTAAAATTATTTTTTCTTTATTTAGTCTTTATTTTGAGTTTCATGACCTCTCTCTAGCCTCCCTCGTGTATAATTTTATTACTCCCCTTTCCCAGCTAACTTCTACATATGACTCTTACCATTTTTCTCAACTACCATTTTTCTGTTTTTAACAATCACGTGTAAAACACCATTCTCATTAAGCTCCCTTTATTAGAAAAACCAAACCACTTGTTTGGTTACTTTGTAAAGTTCAATTTTTGGCTAACTTTGATTTCTCTGCTACCCCGCAAACAAATGGCCATTGGGACTTCAGATCCTGAGGAACCCACTCTCTCCTCTTTTGGAAAGGTTTTTTCTAATAGCCCTTTTACAATTTATTTGTTTCTTGTGTGTATATACATATATACATGTGTGTGTATTTATTTGTGTATATATATGTATATAGTTTAGCTCAAGGGGACAAGGAGGAGGAAAAATGAGATGGGTATCTTATTTTTGGGGAAATTATTGAGTTTTTTTTTTTTTTTATCAAATTTAGTTTTGATGTCTCCGTGATGAATTGAATGTATCCATTAAATTTCATCAAGAAAGTCAACTATTTAGTGAGTAGGACAAAAAATTGGACTTTGTTATTGGGTAAATGAATATGGTTTTTCTAAATAATCCTTTCCCCTTTTTTTTTGTTTGTATATATATGTATATAGTTTAGCTCAAGGGGACAAGAAGGAGGAAAAATGAAATGGGTATCTTATTTTTTGTGGAAATTATTGAGTTTTTTTTATCAAATTTAGTTTTGATGTCTCCATGATGAATTGAATGTATCCATTAAATTTCATCAAGAAAGTCAACTATTTAGTGAGTATTGGGTAAATGAATATGTTTTTTTTAAATAAACCTTTCCCCGTTTTTTTGTGTGTTTATATATATGTATATATAGTTTAGCTCAAGGGGACAAGAATGAGGAAAAAAATGGGTATCCTATTTTTTGGGGAAATTATTGAGTTTTTTTTTTTATCAAATTTAGTTTTGACGTCTCCTATTCAGTGAGTAGGACAAAAAATGGGACCTTGTTATTGGGTAAATGAATATGTTTTTTTTAAATAAACCTTTCCGATTTTTTTTTTTTTGTATATAGTTTAGCTCAAGGGGACAAGAAGGAGGAAAAATGAAATGGGTATCTTATTTTTTGATCAAATTTAGTGTTGATGTCTCCATGATGAATTGAATATATCCATTAAATTTCTGGATTTTGTGTGTATTTTATGTATAGTTTAGCTCAAGGGGACAAGGAGGAGGAAAAATGAGATGGGTATCTTATTTTTTGGGGAAATTATTGAGTTTTCTGATCAAATTTAGTGTTGATGTCTCCATGATGAATTGAATATATCCATTAAATTTCTTGATTTTGTGTGTATATATGTATAGTTTAGCTCAATGGGACAAGGAGGAGGAAAAATGAGATGGGTATCTTATTTTTTGGGGAAATTATTGAGTTTTTTTTTTTGTTTTATCAAATTTAGTTTTGATGTCTCCGTGATGAATTGAATGTATCCATTAAATTTCATCAAGAAAGTCAACTATTTAGTGAGTAGGACAAAAAATTGGACTTTGTTATTGGGTAAATGAATATGGTTTTTCTAAATAACCCTTTCCCCATTTTTTTTGTTTGTATATATATATGTATATAGTTTAGCTCAAGGGGACAAGAAGGAGGAAAAATGAAATGGGTATCTTATTTTTTGTGGAAATTATTGAGTTTTTTTTTTATCAAATTTAGTTTTGATGTCTCCATGATGAATTGAATGTATCCATTAAATTTCATCAAGAAAGTCAACTATTTAGTGAGTAGGACAAAAAATTGGACCTTGTTATTGGGTAAATGAATATGTTTTTTTAAAATAAACCTTTCCCTTTTTTTGTGTGTATTTATATGTATATAGTTTAGCTCAAGGGGATAAGGAGGAAAAATGAAATGCGTATCCTATTTTTTTGGGAAATTATTGAGTTTTTTGATCAAATTTAGTGTTGATGTCTCCATGGTGAATTAAATATATCCATTAAATTTCTTGATTTTGTGTGTATATATGTATGGTTTAGCTCAAGGGGACAAGGAGGAGGAAAAATGAGATGGGTATCTTATTTTTTGGGGAAATTATTGATTTTTTTTTTTAAAGATCAAATTTAGTTTTGATGTCTCCATGATGAATTGAATATATCCATTAAATTTCATCATGAAAGTCAACTATTTAGTGAGTAGGAAAAAAAAATGGACCTTGTTATTGGGTAAATGAATATGTTTTTTTTCAAATAACCTTTTCCCACTTGTGTGTGCGTTTTTTTTTTTTTTTTTTTTTTTTTTTTTTTTTGTATATATATGTATATTTGTATATGCATATAGTCAGCTTTTCAAGCAAACAAGTAAGAAGGATAAAAAAAATGGAATTATTTCTTTTTTGGATGTAAATGATTTTTTTTCATGAAAATTGGTGCAGATAGGTCTGGTAATTATCTCCATCAAATTTCATAAAAAAATCAACAATTTAGTTAGTAGGACAGAAAATTGGGCCTTGTTATTGGGTAAATGAATGATGTTTTTTCAAATAACCCTTTCCCATTTGTGTGTTTATTTTATTATTTTTTTTTTGTGTGTGTATGTCCATATATTTCTATATGCTTATACGCACGGTGCTGGGTTCGATTCCCCGCTGGTAAGCCAGTATTTAAGCGAGGTGCGTGTGGGAGGTGGGTCCTGTGCAGTACTCCCCCTGTTTAGCTTGCACGAGGGAGTCCAAAGGACTCGTTCGTGTGGAGGTTCAGGCTTATAAAAAAAAAAAAAAAAAAAAAAAAATATGCTTACAGTCAGCTTTTAAAGCAAACCAAAAAGAACGATAAAAAATGGAGTTCTTTCTTGTTTGGGTGTAAATGATTGAAATTTTTTATGAAATTTGTTGCAGATAATCTCTATGGTCAGGTAATTATCCCCATCAAATTTTATCAAAAATTCAACAATTAAGTGAGTAGGACAAGAAGATGGACTTTCTTATTGGGTCAATGAATGAGTTTTTCATCAAATTAAGTGCATATGATATGAAGAGGCGATTATTTCTACAAAATTTCATGAAAAATTCATTAATTTAGGACCTGTTTGGTTGCACAAATTGTATAATTATCTAAATTGTTCATTGTGAATTACCCCCTAAATAGGGAATGCCCGATTTTATACGTATTAATATCTAGAAGAGGGTTCTATTTATGTATGCAAAATATCACTTTAATTAAATATTGGTAATGAGGACTCAATTGACGTGCTCTTATTTTTTGAACTTCATTAACTATATAAATTTTGTTTAAATTATACGATCATGATGAGCACCTCTTGATCTCTAATTTATTTTAATTTTTCACATCCACATCCAGTGTCAAATGATTATTAAATCAAACCGTTTGTCTATTGAATTACACATCACACAAAACGTTGAAGGGTGGAAAATTTTTCTTAGTTTACACTGGTGTAAGTTGAACCCTCCTCATATATATATATATATATATATATATATATATGTATGTGTGTGAGTTTATGTGTAATTATGAATGCATATAATTTAGAATTTATATGTAAATAAACTGAATTATGTCATGGTTGGTTCTGTTAATTAGGTGGGAATGTCATCTGGGGAGATTGAGGGTTTGCAAGAGCCTTTTATTAATGGAGAGAGACATTCGGAAAAATATTCCGTGCTTGCTGCCGTTCTTCCGTGAGTATTCACTTTTTATCTTATCTTATCTTTTTTTTTTTTTTACATTGATGTTTTTGTTAAAATTGAAGGCTGATACTATGCTAGTCTTTTCTATGTAATAACATGTATTGAAATATGTGTTGTATCTTTATTATAATTGTAATTACTGTTAATCTAAATTGCAGATAAACCCCTAACTTATTAAGTTGTCTGCGATGAAGTGTCCAATCTATTAATTTTGCAAATAACTACCTGAATTATGTCAAAAGCTGTAATAGGTCCATATGTGTCACTAAAAAATAGTTTTTTGGCAGCGGCACATATGGTTGTATTTGCAAATTTTCCCTAGTTAGGGGACTTGTATGATATTTGAGGGACTTAACTGTAGTCAATGTAATAGATCGGGGGGCTTATATGCAATTTACCCTCATTGTCATTATTAAAGTTGGTGTAAATTTTGGATTTCTTTGTGATGAGATTTGCATACTTCCCTGTGACAATATGAGTACTCTATTTGACAAATCTGTTCCAAGTAGTGTAGGAAGATTTGAAGTAAATGTTAGTTTCTGATTTAAAAAAGGCTAGAGAAGAGCATCAAATGGGATGTAGGCTTAGTAGGTACAGACTATGGGAGTCATTGAACTATATGAATCTAATAGATATATAATGATTAAAATGCATTGCACAATGACGATGAAATCTATAGAACACGGGATGATTGTTGATACTATGTGATGTTTGTAAGCAGAATTGTAAGCAATCATAAACACACGGATATGAACCAAGATATCTTATTAATAGGCAAACAAAATATCCTCCAACTTTAGGGTGTATTCCACCAATTTCCCCAAAATGCAAATCTATTTTAGCTGCCGATGGAGCCCATTGATATAATGACTGATTTGCTGTTCATCTATCTTATTTAAGTTGACCATTAACCAAAGATAAGTCTTGACGGAGGGACAGCAGTTGAGTAAATAAATCCATCTTGTAGGTCTTTGGCACTATAGCAAACACATAAATATTCATTTTATCACAAGTGGCTATTGGCTTCCTTTTGTCCCCCTGTAACGTGACCCGTTAATATTATTGACACGAGTTGCAAGCATCTAGTTCCATTGATGCCTCTGCACTAATAAACTTTCTCGATGGAGCCCAACCAATCCACAAGCGAATCCGATTCCATATTCCCATCATAGTTTTAGACATCCACTTGTATATCCCAATGGACATTCTCTCTACATTCAGAAGCAGGGTCAACATATCACTTTTCTCTGGACCCATTATAGCAAAGGGGTTAATCCCACTTGTTGTCAGAGGGGTTGATGGAGTCTCGACCCCCCCCTCCCCCTCCCCCCCAACACACACACATACACGCACAAACATCTGCAGGGTGACACGTAGCGCCAGGGAAGCAGACGGCTGAGGGGTCGTGGTGCATGTCTTCGCTCGCCTTCACGAACTGGGTACACGGGAATCATGTGCCCAAATCGCCGCATTTATAGCATACTCGTTGCTCATTCATAACCACGTGTGACGGTTCCTTGAACCTCTCCTCATGTAGCACCGGTTATGTTACCCATTCTTCTCTTACTGGATTCTCGGCATCACCATGAACTGATTGGCATGTTGCTTAACTTGCGACTCATAAGACCACCTTGTTTTTCACCCGAGAAATTCCCGCTTGCAAGTGGAGGGTTGGGCTTGAGTTGTTACACAAAATCCTTCACTTGTTTCCTTTATATCTCCCTTTACGTTCCCAATCCACTGGTGTGAATGTTGCCAATCATTGATCAATAGAAGGAAGACGAACTTGCTGCAACGGTATACTGCAAAAGGATTGTTGCTGCTCAGGGACTTTCAGGACGTCTCTTCGTCGGGTAGGACTAGCCCGCTCAACTATGGCTAAGTTTTTTTGAAGGATGATGTGGTTGGATTGCTTGAGCATCTCTATCATTTTCTATAAGCGTTGTCTTTTCTCAAATTCTGTCATTTGTCTTTTTTTTTTTTGCCATCGAAATTGTTTCACAACACAACCACACAGCTCAACTGTACTCAACACAATGCATAGCTCAACTGGACTCAACACAGCACAACACAGCACAGAATGAACTGCGGCTATAGAGTTAGGACTTTTGGAGTCCCTGCCCAACAAGACAACTGATTAAGAAAGAAATACTTTAAATGAGGAAACAATATAATACCAATCAATTGTTATCACGGTAATATTCTAATCCCAAAATATCTTCAAAATTCACTCATTTGATTTATGCCTCCACCGCCTCCCTTCACTTGATCCTAAAGGTTCCCCATGACAAACCTGCTACACATCAATACATTGTATAGTACACCACATTACAAAACAATGGCAAATCGACGGTGTTTCACCGGAATAACATGCCCTTTACAAGGAAAAGAACAACGCAAATGATGTAATCAAGAAACCTCAGCGACAATTGATCGACACAAAACTCAAGAGGAGCTCTCAATAATATTCAATGTCTTAGAAGGAGGCCACAAGCATGATAGAGGCATAGGGTTGTGTTCCTAGCTTTGCTAGTAATTTAAGCCATCAGCGATATAGCTAAACATACTAAAAGGCGCTTGTTTAAATGTAGCCCCGTGGCTCGACCAAAATACTTAGAAAAATTAAGAATGAGAGAAAATAAAAGAGTACTCAACTATAAAGTATTGCAACTAAGCCACAAAACTCTTAGATTCACATTTTCCCCCCTAAGAAGAGCTCGCCGTTAAGTTAAAAAAGAATGCAATATGATTGATACGTGGAGTAGTTCATATCAAATGGGAACAGATCTTGTGAACAGTTGGTTGATAATTGTAACAATCGCACCGCTGTTTTCTTGAGAATAATTAGCTAAATGTCAAGTAATATTGATGTGAATCAAGGGCATTATTGTCATTTTTGGCATATTAGTAGTTTTTATTTTCTTTTTGTTATTTTTCTTTACTTTTGTTATTGTATTTTCTTTTGTTTTGTTTTAGTATTTAAAGGTAAGAAGTAGTATTGGCATTTTTTTAATTAGGGCCTTAGTTTGGAGCCTAAGCTAGCTACTCCTTCCCTTTAAATACCCACTTGTAAGCCTCATTTGAGGTACACTTGAATTTTGAAATAGAAAAGAGTATTTCTTTCTCTAAAGTGTGTGTTTAGATATTTTTAGGAGCCTTTTAACGTGTAGTTTACGTTAAATTGGTACCAGAGCGGGTATCGCTTCACATTGATGTTAGTGTATCAGTGTATTTGTATAAAAAATCCTACGCAATGGCTTCCAAGAAATCCAAACAACACGAAGAGGCTAATCAAGATTTGAAGGATCAATTCGAAGAATGGGCCAAGAAGCAACAAGTCGAGATGACGGAGTTGAGGTTGAGGCCACCTCCGTCAAACCACCCACCACCGCTCTCCCTCAATCCATACCTGGTGCCCTAACCCTAGTTTCCCCTTCTACCCCCCCCCCCCCCCCCCCCCCCTACAATCCCTACGACCCTACTAACACCTCTCACCCCGACTCAACCCACCCTGCTGCCCTAAAATCCCCCCTGTGCCAGTCGCCCAGCCCCAACCCACCGGCCCATCAAACCCTGCTGACGCTACCCCCGACCCCCCAAAAAATCTCTCGACCCGCTTCTGACCCTGGACAGCCTCCGAAGCCCCTTCCCCCCACTGCAAACCCCCTATTGCCTCGTACTGCCTCCGACGGTAGTCCATACCCTCAGATCACCGAAAAACCCCCAAACACACTTCCGCTCACCCCACACCCTGACCGACCAGTCCTAAATCCTCACCCGCACCATCTAAACCTCCAAAATCTTTCCTTCGACCATAACCCGTACTCGGGATATCCCCCTTCTCATCTTTGCCCAAACCCGCCCCCCTTCGCTGGGCCGTCCACCCTCTACCTAGCCCGTCGGACCCCCACTTTCCCATCCTCCCACCACACCCTCTCACTATTCCAGTCGGATTCCGCCTCATCCTCCTCCGACTTCGAGGATAACCACCCCAGTGTTTTAGAGTGGATACTTCCGCCTCCACTTGATGCTCACCGTTTGCACCACTACGGGATCAGCACTGTTTCTATTGCGAAGAGCGTGGCCACTTGATTGGCATGCGCCCTCATTATCCCCGCGTTCCCCAGCACCTCTCGTGCCCCAGCACGCTCATACTCTTCATCCACCGCCTACACAGATGCCACCCCCTCCAGCTGATGTTGTCCCGCCTATGCCAGATGATGTGATGGGCCATGATGCTCATCGGGACGAGGGTCCATTATCCATGGCTCTTTAGCTGCTTTCCCGGAGCCTCCATGGGGATATTCGCATTGATGTCCCCATGTTTGAGGGGCGGTTCTCTCCGAATGCCGTAGTTGATTGGTTAGCTTCGATGGAGACCGTTTTTTACTACAAGCGGGTTCAGGGCCGCTCTTGTGTTCTCCTCGCAGCAACCAAATTTCAGGGATTCGCCCGAGTTTGGTGGAACGACCTCTGCTACGGCTGGACAATGGAAGGATTGCCCCCTATCCAGACTTGGCCTGAGCTGAAGGCCGCCCTCCAGGCGTCATTCATTCCTCTCATCTATGAGCGCGATCTTTTTGTTCGGGTTCA